>CM049579.1:1261867-2674060 GCA_027123335.1 Amphiprion clarkii
TCTATATTTGGGTTTATTTATTATTATTATTATTATTATTATTATTATTATTATTATTATTATTATTTATAATTTTTTAGTTTTATTCATTATTTTTTATTTATAGTTTTTTAAATCAGTTCTATTATTTTTTATTATTATTTCTGCCTAAATTTCCTCCTGAAATAGTTGCAGGATGACTTTTAACACCCATCAATAAGAGTGAATATCAAACTTTATATTTCCAGTGTTTATATACATGCTGAGTGTGATCTATGTGGAAGATTACACGCTGTGAACATATTATTTTGCAGAATCAGAGGCAGGTGGTCCCTCAGTAACTGCAGTGTCAGGAGTTCTGCTCTGCAGTTGTCATCATTAGAACTGGTGACGGCTGCACACTCCACATAAACTCCACATAAACTCCTCTCAAACTCCACCGTGGTTCTTAGCAGCTCCTCTGTGGGTGACAGCCGGCCCATGTAAGGAGAGTACACTCACCGTTACCATGGAGACGGGTAAACCGTGCACCCAGAAGAGTGGGGAGAAGAAGAAGAAGAGTAGTTCAGGTTTAAAATATGCACTCAGACAGAAAGCGTGTTTAAGAGTTGGATTTATTCCTTCTGTGCCGTCTGAGGAGGACTGATGGTGAGTTAAATACCACAGGAGAGAGTTCTGAAGTTCTGAGCAGCACAGTTCAGGCTGGTTTATCTGGAAATACTTCAGAATTAAAGCCAGAGCTGCTTTTACTATAAAGCACCTGAGAGGAAAAATACATCTATCAGCGTGTCAGGATGATAATCTGGTGTCATTTAGAACACATCCTCCATTATGATGAGATAAAGCTGATATGTTCTATTAGGAGGATAAAAATAAGCAGTGAGCTGCTCAGGAGTAACTCATAGTCACATGTTTATAATATAAAGAGAGATGTTGGTGTGAATTATGGTTCATTCTGTGTGTTTTAGCATCTAAAATGTACTCATAGACTGGACTGTGTTTTTAGTGTTTTTAGTTATTATAGCTGCTTTGTTGATGTGCGAGGGTGTTCTATCTATCTATCTATCTATCTATCTATCTATCTATCTATCTATCTATCTATCTATCTATCTATCTATCTATCTATCTATCTATCTATCTATCTATCTATCTATCTATCTATCTATCTATCTATCTATCTATCTATCTATCTATCTATCTATTTTGCACCGAGGTCTTCTCCAAACTATTCCAGGATGGAAACCAAGCTGAGCTCCTGGACTCCTATGAACCATCCTGTGTCCAACAGTAAGGTCAGTCTGAATACATTAGTCCAGCCAAAGGCCAGTTATTAATATCTGTAGTACAGTTATTCCATTGAGATCTAGTGAAGTGGTGAACTCTATCAGCCATTATTGGATCATTTTACCCCTTCAGGCCTCAAAACACTGTTTAAAGTCTTTGTCCTGTCATCGATTTATCCCGAAAACTAATTTCTGTGTATCATAGTTCCATATTTAGAAGTTTTTTTACATGAAAACTGTTTAAAATAGCTCACGTTTGACCCAGAATCCTATTTTGAAGTGGAAAAATGATACAGAAAGTCTCAGTCTTTGGTTTGTTGCGTATGAAACGCACCATATATAGGCATTTTAAAAGTCCAGCACAGAAAACATTATTTGTGTAAAAATACATAGATATTAGCAGCAAAGTGTAGATAAATTATTGAATAGAATAGAATAGAATAGAATAGAATAGAATAGAATAGAATAGAATAGAATAGAATAGAATAGAATAGAATAGAATAGAATAGAATAGAATAGAATAGAGATTGGAGAACTTCTCCTTTTCAGTGCAAACATAGCAGAAGGTGCAAGATAAAAGTCTTAAAAATCCTAAAGGTAGTGCAAACAGTCTCTATTTACAAATATACAATATAAATGAACAATAAACAATAAATGTCTTAAAAAAATATATATGAGAATTGTAAAGAAAAATAATGTATCACACAGTAAAAAAGTGTGTTGCAAACTTTGGTGTGATTGTTTTGCACAGGGTGAGTTGATATGAGGTGATAGATAGATAGATAGATAGATAGATAGATAGATAGATAGATAGATAGATAGATAGATAGATAGATAGATAGATAGATAGATAGATAGATAGATAGATAGATAGATAGATAGATAGATAGATAGATAGACAGACAGACAGACAGACAGACAGACAGACAGACAGACAGACAGACAGACAGACAGACAGACAGACAGACAGACAGACAGACAGACAGGAAATAAATCTGAGGGTCTGTCACATGATTAATGGTGAGAAAAGACAATGTTTTGATGCATGAATCTGTGTTCAGTTGTTCTGTAATCCTCAGTTTTTGGTGAAATATTGGATTATATGAACATTTTTTTGAAATGTGAGAAGTTTAGAGGGAATATTCACTGTTTGGTGAAGATGTTAAAAACTCATCTAAAATGTGACATGCTTTTGTTTGGAAACCATTCTTTTAAAATATTTTTTGTGCTATAAAAGTTTGTTATATTATCCATTATTGTATTATGTATTTTATCTAGAAAGTAACTCAAACTGCCAGATAAGAGCAGAAAGTAGAATATTTCCTCCTCAGATGTACTGGAGTAAAAGGATAAATGACTTTGTTGCATCCCACCACTACAATAAAGGATGTTCTGGTCCTCTGTGTGTATTTCTTCTCACCTTCATGACTGTTTTCTTCTTTCTCAGGTGTTTGCAGAGAGACGGATCCTCCTGTCAAAGTGGGTGAGTTTAAACGGATGACTGGAGATGGACTGAATGCATTTAGAACTTTGTGTTCTGTTGGGTCCGTTTTCCTGCAGCTCGGTTCAAACTGTGTGAAATGATTCTGCTTCAGTTTGACCGGTGGTCTGACGGCCAGAGGAAGGCGCTGCTGCAGGACTTGGTGCTGAGATGTTCCATGGATCAGCTCCGGTTCCTGAGCCTCAGTGTGAGCAGACAGCTCCCCCTACAGGCTGCAGACTTCACCTGCCTGCTGCCCAGAGCCCTCAGCCTCTTCATCTTCTCCTTCCTCGACCCTCGCAGCCTCTGTCGATGCTCCCAGGTAGAGAAACCACCCAGTCATGGAGTTATTACCAGACAGAAGCATGGTTTCTTCTCATGTCTGCTGAGGCAGAAGTGATGCTTGTTGGACCTGCGAGACTGAATCCTCTGATTGACAGGTTTCCTCTGTCTGTGACTGTTATTCATCGTAAAGACAGAGTCAGGAATCTTTGTTCAAACTCTTTGGTTCCAGTTCCACATTAAAGAGGAGACCAGAGTGGCCTTTTTCCACCTCAGAAACATCTCCAGGATCAGACCGATTCTGTGGTTTCAGGATGCTGAGGTCCTAATTCATGCTTTTGTCTCGTTCAGATTACTGTAATGTCCTTTTATCTCTAAAGAAGAGCCTTGGTGGTCTGCAGATGGTCCAGAACCAGCAGCTCCAGTAGATATGAGCCTCTCTGCTACCTGTTCAGGTTCGGAGCTGCTGCTAATGTAGAAAACTGCACATGCAATTGTCCCATCGTGTCCAATCTGGTGAACCTGGATGTCCCCACTGATGTTTCTGAGAGTCCCAAAGATCCGTAGAAAGACGGTTGGAGAACGGGCTTTTTCTTTGTGGAACGGTTTACATCAGGGGAGTTAAACTCATCTCTTGTTCAGGTTCCACTTTCAGCCCAATTTGATCTCAAGCAACCAGTAAAATCAGAGCATAATAACCTAAAAATAACCACAATGTTCCCTTTGTTTTAGTGCAAAAAAAGCACATTCTGAAAATGTTCACATTTAAGAAATTATCTTTCTACAAAACATCATTAACAACCTGAAATTTCTGAAGAAAAACAAATTCAATTTCAGCAACATTCAGCCTCAGTTTATCATTTACATAAATATATTACAAAAACGAGACAAAAACCCCACAAATGACGCAAACGAGACAAAAATGACAAAAGCAAGAAATAAAATCTTTAAAAAAGTAGACACAAAATGACAAAAATGAGAAACAAAACGACAAAAATGGGCCATAAACAACAAAAACACGACAAAATATTACAAAAATGAGACACAAAATGACGAAAGAACAATGAACAATCTAGTATTTTACTTTCTGATCCAAACAACTTGTCATGGTCTAGAAATGATTTTAAATTTATAGTTTTACTAATTTACAATCTGCAGTTCATGTCGTCTCTGGAATTTTTACACTTTGAGGGCCGGATTGGATCCTCTGGAGGACCGCTTTTGGCCCGCGGGCCTCATGTTGGACACCCCTGGTCTACCTGTTGAAATCAGGCAGGAATCTTCCACTGATGGATTTAAAACACAGCTGAGACCCACTGGTTTGCTGCTACAGATGAATAACTGGTTGTTTTACTGACGTCCTTCTTATTGTTTCAGGATGTTTGTGGATTTCTGATGTCTTTATTGTTTTTATCTCTACGTACGGTAAAGCTCTTTATAAATACATTTATTATTATATTGTTACCTTTGTGGTGAAGCTTCCCTCATGTTGGTGCTGCAGGTGAGCTGGATCTGGAGGAGCTTGGTGGAGCTGGACCAGCTGTGGAGGCCCAGATGTCTGAGGCTCGGCTGGAGCATCGGCTTCACCCCGACTCTCTTCGAGCAGGGAGTCTGGAAGAGGCTCTACATCCAGAAGGTCCAGGAGATACGGATCACTTCACTGCAGGTCAGAAGATCACATCCAGGATCAGACATCAGTCACTTCTCATGACTAATAAAGACAATAACCAAACTAAACATCTGTCTCCAGCAGCAGTTTGTGCTTCCAGATGTTGCAGCTGTCAGCGTTCAACCTGAAGAGCCACCAGATGAGTTCTTCACCAGCGAGGAGCCTCCAGAATCCACCAATCAGAGGCCTGGAAGCAGCTCCAGGTCAGGATTAAAGAAAGAGAAGCAGCTTCCACCGTGGAGAGACTCTGACAGACGACCCAAAGACACGATCCGGTTCAACTACCTGGACAACCTGGAGCCCGTCCAGCTGAGAGCGTAAGACTGCAGAGAACGAGGATGAACACTGTTGGGCAGAAATTTAGCTCGATGCATCGTTTGGCATCAGCTGTGACCAAAAACTCCTGATCTAGATGAGTGAATATTAGAGGGTAAAGAATCAGTGGGTTCAGAGGTGAATCTAATGAATCATCCAGATGTGAAGCTTCGTCCACAATCTAAAAAAGCATCATTCTACATGGCCACAAAATGTTCGCATGCTTTTCTTTTTTCATATTTTAGGTAAAGTTCCTCAGTTTCAGCTTTTTAAACAGTTTCTGGTTTGCTGACAGAAAACTAAATCCACTTGTATTTGTCTGTACGACCGTCATTCAGAGCTAATTTAAAGCCTCAGCAGGCCACAAGTTTGTAGAAATCAGTCATTGTAATACAATTCGACTTCCTAATTCAACTACATTCTGATGCAAATACTTGTGTACTTATACTTGAGTAGATATTTTCAGATTATTTTTATTTTGTTGTGTTGCCAATAATCAGCCAGATTTGATTTGTGTTTCACTTTTCATAGAAGTGAAATACAACACAGATAAAAGGGATTTTAAAAATGCAATAAAACAATACAAGCAGTATACAATAAACAGTAATTTTTATTAATTTATATATATATATATATATATATATATATATATATATATATATATATATATATATATATATATATATATATATATATATATATATATATATATATATATATATACATAAAAAACACACAGGGATTTAGGAATAAAATTAAACTAAATTAAATTAATATCGGACAAAATAAATGTCAAAATTCATAAAAGCAGAATAGATTAATTATTTTAAAAATTAATTAATAAATGATATTTTAAGTACTTTCAAAATTAATTAAAATAATTAAATTAAATCAAATTTATAGAGGGCAAAATAGAAAAAAAATTAATTAAGAAATGATACATTGAGTAATTTTTTAAACTGAACCTCTTAAGACCTGAGTGTTGGTTGGATTTTAGATTTCTTCTAGTTATTTATCTAATATCTGATTTTTATATTTACTACTTTTATATTATATTTTATTATATTTATAATGTGATTATTATTGATGTTATTTTTATTATTATAAAAAATATGCTCTTTTTGAAAAAGAAAAAAAAACAATATCCACATATTGGACTCCAGGTCCTAGGAGGTTAATTAAATGCTCTCAAATCTCTAAATTTAGTGATTGTCTGATTTTCAGAAACAAACTTTATTAGCATTACTGTCATTTGGGACATCTTCCACTCACTTTATATTGATTTAAAGTCTCCAAATCTGTATTTTAATGTGATAACATGACAAAATGAGCATAAATTTAGCATCAAACATGTTGGTGTGTCATTATTTAAATGCATTTATTTGTTTTTTGCACATCAGCAGCCACATGTTGCTGTTTAAATCTAGTATCACTGAGATGAAGATGTTGCCGTTTG
Source organism: Amphiprion clarkii (assembly GCA_027123335.1). NCBI lineage: Eukaryota > Metazoa > Chordata > Actinopteri > Pomacentridae > Amphiprion > Amphiprion clarkii. The sequence goes on from CM049579.1 coordinate 1,268,332, forward strand.
CTCACACATATTCAGTTTACTCTGGAACTGGCTGAACTAAATCACAGTTTTAATGCAAAACGATGCAGATGGACTGAGATGTTCTTCCACCTGCTCGTCTCTCTGCAGGCAGATGAAAAGCAGAGCGAAGCCAGACGACGTGGAGAAAAGAAAAACACTGTCTGAGGCCAACTACAAACTCCGCAAAGCCAAATCTCTGGTAAGCCACCCTCCATTCATCACCACTGTGGCTGTGACCTGCTTGTCTGAATCAAAGGGAGATGATAAACGCCTCGCAGTCTCTGGAGACCAAACCAGCAGTCATGCATTATGGAGCAGCGCTTACACAGAAACGCATGTTAATGACGAGAGGGAGGGAAATGATGCTGATGATGGTGTAGAAGGTGGAGGAGAGGGTGACAGAGGGGACACCGAGGCGTTTAGTATTCAGGCTCTGGTGGAATCATTGTACATTTATCTACAGCCTGAGTTCAGGATCCACTGTGAAAATAAACTGAATTCACCCTCATTGGAAGTTTAATTTGGCAAAAAAACATTATTTCATGTTAGAGTGAGAACAAGTTTAACCCTCATGTCGTCCTGTGGGTCAAAATTGACCCGTTTTAAAGTTTGAAAATGTGGGGAAAAAATATATTTTCACAGTGAAGCTTCTGATGTCCACATTTTCAACATTTTGGGAAATCTGTGAACATTTTTTGGTGGAAAAAAGAAATTTTAAAAATGATTCTTAAGAACATTCACATAAAAATCAACCAAAATCCAGCAAATTTCACTGGATTTTGGTTGATTTTTATGTGAATGTTCTGAAAGAAAATATTAGAAGTTTTACTGATATATATGGAATCACTTTAGATATTTTTAGGATGTTTTTTTTGAAGATTTTTACTCATTTTTTGAAAATATTTGCAAGAATTTTCTTGCCAAATTTGGGGGATTTTTTTTAAAAATAAAACTTTCAAGGGAAACTTTTAAGGAATTATTGGAATTTTCTTCCTGAAGGTTTTGCAAATTTTCAGAAATTTGGGGAATTTTTTTGCTGATTTTTTTTTGGATTTTTTCAGACAAGGAAACAATATTTTTTGGTGCCTGTAAATGAAGACAACAGGAGGGTTAATACATCTCAAATTAGGAGGTTACATGAAAGCAAAAATGTATTTTTGAGTGAAAAACTACTATTTTTTTTAGCATGTCTGGCTTATTTAAGACACCTAAGCTTGACAATCCTGGTAAAATATAGATTAAAATAAGTTTTCCCAGCTAATTTTAAGATCTCAATATTCTAAATATCATATCTTATTTCTAGAAATCTTACCAAGCCATTTTTCACTTGTTCTATTGGCAGATTTTTTCACTTACTTCAAGGTAAAAGTTCCTTGAAAGAAGTTTTTTTTCTTGTTTTGAGAGGGGCATTTTTTCCAGTGTCCTCTTTGGTCTGTGGCTCGTAGCCGATGATCCATGATGTAAAGGATGGATGGTCCTGGAGTTCACTAAGATCCACCCAGACTTCAACATGATGCACCGTAACACAACCAACCATCCTGTTGGGGTAACCATGGGTCTCTGAGAACTTCTTTCTCTTCTTTCAGATGTTCCTCAGCTCCAACTGCAAACCCCATCACCCCCCATCGCCTCCTCATCTTCAGACCCAAACTCGCCCCCTGTGGGCATCTCCCCCTCCAGACCACCCCCTCACCCAGCAGACCTCCAGCAGCCTCCTCCGTCTGGCCCAGTTCAACGCCGGGATCCGTCCGAGGCCGGTGAGGACTCCGGTGCCCCGGCTGAGCGTGGAGGCGCTCAGGGCGTCCCAGCGATCCCACAGGAGCGTTCCCAGTAAGTAATCACGCCTGTCCCACTCCTCTGGGCTGAATGTGATGCAACTCACAGCAAGAAACACATTCAGGGCAAAGTATGGGTTAAAAATGACTGATTCTGCAGGAAAGTGAAGTTAGAGACCCGGTTAGAAACGTTGGAAATGGAGGCGACCCAGAAACTGGTGGTTTGAGATATACAATTCCTCCAGAGGGTTCTGGGTCTATATAACTTTATTTGTATAGCACCTTCAAGAAGAACATTCACAAAGTGCTTTAACAGGTAGAACATAAAAAATGACAAAAACGTCCAGAATGGATCGCTGATTAAAGCTGGTTAAAAGGACGACATCACAGGGGGGTTAAGAGAGAAGCTGAAGAGAAAATAAAAGATAGAAATAGATAAAGATCAGGAGGTTAGAAAGAGGGACTACAAGCAGTGAACATTTCAAAAGGGATAAAAATGCAGAGAAAATAAAAGAAATAAAAGAGATCTTTACTGGAAGGCGAGTCTATGAAAGTGGGTTTTAAGAAGTGATTTAAAAGAAGTTAGTGATTTGGTGAGCCTTATCTCCTCAGGCAGGTTGTTCCAAAGCCGAGGTCCTGATGGAGAAGACCTGGAACGATCACCCAAGGATCTAAGGCTGCTGTAGGGATGTATGGGGTAAACATGTCTGAAATATAGCCAGGGACAAGGCCAAGTGATCAGTAAAATCTTAAGATAAATTCTAAAATGGACAGGGAGCCTGTGGAGGGAAGCCAGAATAGGAAAGATGTGATGTCGTCTGTTAAAACCAGTTAGAAACCTCTACCCCGGGGTCTCCTCCCAGGTGGCCGTGTTCAGAAAACCTCCACAGGAAGTCTCCCTGGAGGATCTGAATCAGATGTCCAAACCTCCTCAGCTGGTTCCTTTAGAGGTGAAGGATCAGCAGCTCTACTCTGAGCTCCCTGTAGATGTCTGAGCTTCTCCCCCTATCTCTAAGGCTGAGTCCAGACACCCTACGGAGGAAGCTCATTTCAGCTGCTTGTATCCACGATCTCATTCTTTGGGTCACTACCCAGAGCTCATGACCATAGGTGAGGGTTGGAACGTAGATGGATGGTAAACTGAGATCTTCTCCTTGAGGTTCAGCTCCCTCTTCACCATGACGGTTCGGTACAAGATCCTGAGATACTTGAACTCCTTCGGTTGGGGAAGCAACTCTCCTCCAACTCTCAATATTTGGTATTTCAATATGATACAAGATGGATTGCAAGATTATACACTGAGTTAAATGTAGAGGAATTAATGTTCAAAAGTTTGATTGCAAATAGAGGAAGTGTTTATGATGTAAATGATCTCTTTACTTGCAAATGTAATGGTTAGGAAATATGTTTTGGAGCGTAAAACTTTGTTGGGATGATTTAGGATTCAAACAGTGGGCACAAAAGAAGAAGTGAAAGACAGAATAAGCTCTGGAGAATCAAGATGAGTTATTTCAGTGTTTTCTCTTCTGCCATGAAACTACAGCTTAAAATATTCTTCTTACATTGACTTCATTTATAAACTCTATTTGTGAAAAGACTCTTAATATTGCTTCCAGGTACTCCACTGTTTGACTTCCAGCCCTGGACTGCTTCTACGTTACACAAACAAGAGAAGAAGTGAAGTCTAACGCCCCCACATGGAGGACCACAGACCTGCAGCCTGTGTGAACATCCCCAGCTATTTTATGAAGGATACTTTATTTTTTACTTTTAATACACAGTATTTTCTACATGAGCTGTGATGTTATCAGCCTTGTTTTTCCCAGGAGATTTGGTAAAAAGAAGCCGGACTTCTCCTTTAAGGTCTGGTTGCTTTTTAGTGAAGCCGTAAACTCACTCAGACTCGTTTTTATATCTGGAATGCATCTAAAATATTTGAACTGTTTTGCTGAATCATGGTGCTTGTTTGCTTGTTGTTTTTTTTTTTTTTTTTTTTTTACAGATTATGTTTTGGAATTTATGAAAAATGAAAATTGGCTGTACAAGACAAAACTGTCTCGTCTATTGTAAATAAGGACGCCAAAAATGTGTGTAAGAAATGTACCACTTTTATTATCCAACCCACACATCCCATTCAGTATGCAAGAACAAAGCCAAAGCAAATTTATATCAACAGTGAGTCTGAACTCAACAACAATAACTGTCAGTTTAAAACAACAACAACAACAACAAAAAACTGAATTCGCCTCTGAAAAACAACTTCTTGCATTCAACACACAGTAGCATATTCTTGGGCATAGATGGAAGCTTGGTGTACATCAATCATGACCAGACCATGAGGTTTTTAAAAACCGCTTCAGTCAGATATGAAACGTCGCTATCATACGTACACCCGGCTTCGAGTCTGTACAGTTTTTAACTCGTTGCATATAAAACATCGCATCCAAAGTATGGCTCACACGCACACGTATGCATATATTACTAAATACAAGAGAATCAAACATAAATGGATGACATGTTAATTAATTTAATGTTATTTAACTGAAGGTTAATTGAAGGACAGGAGTGGCTACGGTTCCGTATGCTGTGTTCATGGCTTGTTTCACAGGTTAAATCCTTACGTCTTTAAGGCTATGTTGTGCTAAATCACAGACATTTCCACTATTCTAAGACCACAGGGGTGAAATTCAGATTGAATCAGACGGATGATTGCGATGCAGTCATTATTTTAACATGTTAGATTACCATCTAAAGTGACTTAAAGACAAAAACAGAATGTCTTAGGAGCTGCTCTCCTCATTCGTTGCATCCTTAAACACACTTCATCCCATCTATCGGTCTTCAGAGACTACAGTAAAAATGAAACACAACTTAAAGCGAACACACAGATTGTCCGACCGAGTTTGACTATTAGTGATGCTCAGCATAACGAGACTGTCTGAGGTTAAGATTTGAGGAAGGTTGCAGAGCTAAACTCATTCCTCTTACTTCAACAGTTTGATTTAAGGCAGATTTTGTACATTATTCTAAACTGTCAGGCTATAAAATGATCCAGAAGAATGGTCAGAAGGACTGTGATGAATCCAAACACATCAAACAATATCAAAAAGTCATATAAAACATTAATCTGGTCACATTTTCCCTCCAAAAGTCAGTCCAAATACTTAAAAAAGTCGAAATCGTTTTCTAAAAATCTTCAACTAAAAAAACAAAACAAAACATAATTTATTCATAATAAGGATATTTTTGGTCTTTCTTTGAAAGAAAGAGTTTAATAGCAAAGCTCAGAAAGTCACTCAAAAGATGGCAAAAACGCACAATTATTCTCACGCAACTAAACATTTGGTGGGTTGATTTGATTCAGTGATTCGTTATCACCGTTTGAACATTTCCTTCTCTGCATACCGGATCTAGGTTTGTCTTCACAGTGGATTTATTTCAACAGGTGTACAAGGTTTGAGAAACAAAATGATGGAAAATACAAGAGCTGACCATAAAAAGACGAGCCTGGTCTCATTCCCGACTCATTAACTCGCTGCCACTTTGTGTCACGTTTGAATCCACAAAGAATCCTTTAGCCTCGATATTTAACACAGCAGACATAAAAACTGGTAGATAAATAGACACCATGAGTAGGTTAGGGAGCAATATGTTCTCTACTGGTGTCGCTCCTTTTCAGGTGATTCAAAGTTCGCCCTGTAACACGAGTTTCACCTTGTGAAAAGGGCCCATTTTAACCAAACCATCAAGTTTATCCGAATTTAAACTTAGTTTTGGTGCCTTCAGCAAACAGTGAGTGAAAATGACACTGAAGACTTTTATTGTGAAAATGTCGCTGCAAAGACGAGATGCTGGCTGATATTAGCCTGTTTGGACCAAAACCTCAAAGACGACAAAAACATAAAGTCACATCTACAGAAACATGAAGAGGGTGTGAAGAGGTTTTTAGTGTCAGAAGTCAGCTGCTTCGCTGATCTGACGGCATCTAAACCACAAAGCTGGACAACAAACGCAGCAGGAATCTGAAGAAACAACACAACTTAAAGATCTGACCAGCTCAGACCGGTTTGGATGACAACAAACATAGCAGGAATCTGAAGAAATGACACGACTCAAAACTATGACCGCTTCGGATGACGACAATAAACGTAGCAAGAATCTGAAGAAACGACACGATTCAAAGCTCCCACCGGTTCGGACCGGTTTGAATGACGACAACAAACGCAGCAGGAATCTGAAGAAACAACACAACTTAAAAGTCCGACCAGTTCAGACCGGTTTGGATGACAACAAACGTAGCAGGAATCTGAAGTAACGACAACTCAGCTGTGACTGGTTGGGACCGGTTTGAACCGGTTTGGATGACAACAAACGTAGCAGGAATCTGAAGAAACGACACAACTCAAAGCTCTGACCAGTTTGGACCGGTTCAGACCAGTTCAGCAGGTTTACAAAATGTAATGAAACTAAGTGAAAAAACAAAACTCAGTCTCCTGGGTAAACTTCTGCCACCTCCACCCCTGAGACCTTCATATGCAGCTCTTTAAAAGATCCAGTTCGGTCAAATTTAAGTCCATCTGTTGCTTTTCTATATGCTAGAAGACACATCACAGGCTTTTTTAAAATCATTTTTCTTCTTCAGAATCATTGTTTGGCTCAGATGTGATTACTTCTATGGGGAAAAACATCTAAAAATGTGCTTTTATACTCAGAGATGAGTTCTTAGGGGAACTTCTATATGTTCATAAGGACTTCTACACCAAAGTGGCAGCATTTAACGCTCTGGAAATGAGAAGCAGCTGAAAAAGAGGAAACACCCAAACGCTCTTAGAAATACCAATCGATCCCTTATCTGCTTTCAACACTTTTGCCCTTCACTGCAACAGAAATCTTCAGATTGACGCAACACTGATTAATTCTCTACTGTCATTAAATCTCATCTCTGCAGGACGATCACTTCAGTTTACCCTGAAAATCTGTCCTCGTGATGTACGTGATAATCTACGTCAGAATTTAAAAAACACACCAAGAAGAATGTTATTAGAGACAGTAAACTGATTCCATTGTCAAATTAAAGATTGAAAAGATTCATTGAAGGACATTTTTATGCTGCCTTCTTCGTTTATTTCCAAGTGCTGCTTGCAAAGCTCAGTTCTATACATATATGTATGTGTGTGTGTGTGTCTAAGGCTGATAGGTGTCCACGGTTTGTGCTTCGACAGCTTTAACAGTAGAGGCAATTCATGTGATGCTTTCAGATTTTAGAAGTCTGTATTCTGCAGGTTTCAATAACTTGGAGGGAATGACTATGCAAATACACACAAGTATTAACATCGAGTCTTTTTAAATAATGTAAACATATACATCTTATTTGAGGTCAGGACAGTGATCCTCTTCATATCTATTTATATATATTTATATAAAAGAGAACAAATATTACTGGAGCATCGTCCGGATGTTCTTCGGAGTGGATTCGTCATTCAGGTGTTTTGTGGTGAATCTGAGGAGGAAACAGAAGTCAAAGTGGACGTTAATGGGAGTTTAAGAATAAAAAAACAAAAAAAACAAAACACACACACAAAACAAACAAACAAACCAACAAACAAACAAGACAGTCTAAAGACACAGAGAAAATACAACATACAACATCCACTGAAAATATAAACCTACTATGATCTTATTGGGCAGAATGGAGACATAAAAGGTGGATTTTCAGGAACATGGATGAGAACCTGCAGTTTCAAAGTCTTCTGCTGTCAGTAATACTCCAGAGCTGAATGAATAAACCTACTTGAGCGCATTCAGGAGACCTTCTACGTTGTCTGCTGGCTGGTCCTTCAGGACTTTTATGCAGCCTTTCATCTGAAGACAAAAGAGCAGAGCTGCATCACAGAACAGACCCACAGTCCTGCCTTTACTCCAGAGCTTCTATGAGATGTGATCCAATACCTCAGAGTCTGTTCCTGCTGTGTACAACGGAGGGCAGCACTGTGTCACTTATTCAGCAGCTGGAAGCACTCAGGATTCTGTTGAGTGATCAATATTGTGTTTTTTTGACCACTTGTGTCTGCAGATTTGTGAGAAATAAAACCATTTCGAAGTCTGGATGGATCTTAGCCAACTCCAGGATGATCCACCCTTTACATCAGAGATCATCAGCTACGAGTCACAGACCAAACAGTAGAGTTCAGTGGAAAAACCTGCAGTCTACAAGATCGAAGATGGCAGATCTGGTCAAGAGCATGTTTGTAGTTTTCTTGTGTATTATGTACTAGCCCCCCATCGTCAGACTGGAAACACCAGTTTTATTGTGATCATTGTGGCTACTCCACTGTGATAATGTGTTGTGGTTGCAACGGCACTATTACTTTCCCCACTCATCGTACTCACCACATTTGCCTCCTTGCTACTTCTTTCTCTTCCCCAAAATGACATTTAGGTTGAAGGACTGACACTAAAAGACCACCAAAGAGCATTTCAATTGTGGCAGGAGCACTAAGAGTACAGGAGGTCCTCGACTTATGTCAGAGTTCTGTTCTCAGGGATCTAGGCAAGTCGATTTTCGCATTTTTCGTAAGTTGGAACTCCGACGAAAATGTAAACAAATCCGTTCTATGCATCACGATATCGATCAGTTCTTCATAAAAGTCATGAATACCAACGACTTTCATGCACATATGAATCATTTTACTAGAAGATAACAGAATATTGTAACGGACTGATGTTGTTGTTGATGTTGATGTTTCAATGTTTATTGTTCAGTTCCAGATTTACCTGATGTCAGTGAACGTGCCATGTTTAGTTAGCTCACCTCTGATTGGCTGAGAGTCAGCAGTAGAGAGAGCTGGGAACGGTGGCTAATTCTGGAGCTAAGTTATGGGGTTTTTCTAGTTATTCTGGCTACGGTCCACAGTAGCCTGTATGAAGGTTCAATAAACCAGCAGAGAACCAGATAAAGTCTCACTCATTCATCACAGAGGGTCGCTACAATATGTTGACCTGTTTTTACAACTAGACCCATGTTGGTCGGTGTTTGTCCCTGTTCCCAGCGTTTTATTCTATCTAATTTCACTTCCATGGAGACGGCTTTCCTTTTCTTCCAAGCATCAGAAGAGTCTGACTTACGCTGGGAGCCATAATGAAGGACAAGAAGTTAGTGAATGTAGCACAATCCAAGGTGGAGTACAACCAGAGAATGGAAACAAAGCCATCTGATAGCACCATGACGACGTATTCATCCGCTCTGATCGACAACTAGTTCCATGTAACCAGTTCTGATGTAACGACAAAACGCCGTAGGTCGATGACGTCGTAAACCGAGGATTCCCTGTACTTTGAATTGGGGAGCGACCAATTCTAATCAGGCAGGCTTTTGCTTTTTACAGATGCTGAACTTTTGGATCACATTTCGTAATAAAGCATAAACACAAATGTGAGCCTCTTACGTCTATCTTGGAGGACTTGTTGAAGGCGCCGTTGGGGTGGACATGGTCATAAAGAATGATGACTCCAACCATGACCCTCATGCAAAACAGGAGTGTGTCATCGCTGCTGAAACGACTCGAGTATTCCCTGAACACAAACAGAAACCGGATTAGATATGAGGAATAAAACAAGAAAGATTTGAGTCTACACTGTGAAGAAGAGAGAAAAAGATGAGAGCTACTTATGGTACGTTATTATGTGATTAAATGTGAATAATGAGTGAATAAATGTAAAGCATTTGACAGGCTTATTCTTGGCATATTCTTTGGGAAATGCATGATGCAAGTTTGTAACTTAACCCTGAAAAATGCATAAAAGACTTATGAAGCTGCAACACAATTAATCACAGGATTTGAAGTGCTGCTGCAGGAACAGATATATTTGAGTGCTGCATTTTGAAAAACCTTCAACACCTTGTAAGGCCTGTGAGAACGAGTTTCATTGTGTGTTTGTGTGTGTGTGTGTGTGTGTGTATTTGAGTGTGTAGAAGAGGAACTCACGGCGTCTCTAGCATGACTTTACAGACACTGGCCATGGTGCTCAGACAGTCTGTCGTGTTCTCCAGTGGAAGAGTCTTGTTCTACAGAGGGAATAAACCAAACATATCATCACAAATTACTTGTTGTTGATTCTTAATTCTTTTTATTAAACTATTAATTTAAAAAAAAACAAACACTTGGGAGCTGTGGGGACCTGCTGTAAGCACATTGCATAGCATAGCCCTCATAAGACAGCTGACATGAGGCAGGGAAATGGTTGCACAAACTGCCAGGTAATCTAACTTTTTAACTTTTCTATTTCCATTGTCGAACTTCAAATTCAGGAGGAACAATGCGGATTCTGTTCTGGTTGAGGAATGGTGAATCAGCAGAGCTGCTTCGGGGGTCATGGGAGTTTGCCTTGACAGGCTACATGTGTTTTGTGGATCTGGGGAAGGCCTCCAACTGTGTCCCCTGAGGAACTTTGTAGGGGTTTACTGAGGGAATATGGGGTACCGGGCTCACTGATGTGAGTCGTTCGGTCCCTGTTTCCAGTGGGTGTTGGACTCCTCCAGGGCTGTCCCTTGTCTCTGATCCTGTTTGTGGTCTTCATGGACAGGATCTCAAGGATCAGTCGGGGTGAGAAGGGTGTCTGGTTTGGGGACCTCAGGATCTCTGCTTTTTGCAGATGATGTGGTTCTGTTGGCTTCCTCAGACCTTCAGCAGCACTGGAGCGGTTTGAAGCCGAGTGTGGAGTGGTGGGAATGCGGATCAGAACCTCCAAGTTCGAGGCCGTGGTTCTCTGATGGAAACCGGTGGATTGGTCCCTTTGGGATGGGGGGGAGTTGCTTCCCCAACCAAAGGCATTCAAGTATCTCAGCAGCTTGTTCAGGAGTGATGGGAAAATAGAGCTAGAGATGGACAGGAGGATTGGTGCAGTGTCAGCAGTAATGAAGGCGTTGTACCGAACCGTCATGGTGAAGAGGGAGCTGAACCTCAAGGAGAAGATCTCAGTTTACCATCCATCTACGTTCCAACCCTCACCTATGGTCATGAGCCCTGGGTAGTGACCCAAAGAAGGAGATCGTGGATACAAGCAGCTGAAATGAGCTTCCTCCGTAGGGTGTCCGGGCTCAGCCTTAGAGATAAGGGGAGAAGCTCAGACATCTACAGGGAGCTCAGAGTAGAGCTGCTGATCCTTCACCTCTAAAGGAACCAGCTGAGGAGGTTTGGACATCTGATTCAGATCCTCCAGGGAGACTTCCTGTGGAGGTTTTCTGAACACGTCCACCTGGGAGGAGACCCCGGGGTAGATCCAGAACCTGCTGGAGGGACTATATATCTCATCTGGCCTGGGAACACCTCAGGATCCCCCAGGAAGAGCTGGAAATGGGGGGAGGAAGGTCTGGAATGACCTGCTTCATCTGCTGCCTCCACAACCCGACCCCGGATAAGAGGAAGAAGATGGATGGATGGATGGATGGATATTTCCATTGTGGTGTAGAATCTGATGACTTCAACCATGGTCTCACCAAAACAAAAAAATAGTTGCTGAATGTGACTCTAGTTCTGGCTAGGTTCGTCTATAACGTGGATTTTGTTGCTCAGGTGATGTTAATGGGGAGACAATTCCATGCAACAAAATTTTCTTTCTCTGAAATGTCTAAATATGACAGAAAATCCTAGAGTTAGAAAATAAAAGCCACAGAATAATTACCAAATCGGCGCTCTCACCTCTGTCACAAAGTTTGTGGTTGCGTTGCTGAGTGTTTTCAGCATGGGCGTGGCCTCGGCGTAGAACAGAGACATCCTGTTGGCCATCTCGTTGTTGACTTCATTCTCAATGTCCAACTGTGGGAGCAGAAACAAACACATAAACAGTCAAGCATCTCCTTTAATAACAGCTGAGAAGCTGTTATTAAAATTCAGTGCTTTAAAGACCAAATCTGATCAGTCTGGTTTATTTCTGATGGGGCATAAAAACACCACAGTGTGTGTTACTGTAGACAACTGACATTCATGTTGTTTATCCGGTTTCGACTGATGGTCCTTCTGTAGTAACTGAAGTCATTCTGGATGGCAGGAATCCTCATCTAAAAAACAAACAAAAACCATCAACTGTCAAATCTAGCACTAGATATTTACACACCACATATGAATAAATTAACCCTCGTGTTGTCCTGCGGGTCAAATTAACCCGCTTAAAAGTTTGAAAATGTGTCACAGTGAAACTTCTGATGTCCACATTTTCAACATTTCTGGGGAATCTTTGAACATTTTTGGTAGGAAAAAAGAAATGTTAAAAATGTTTCTTAAGAATATTCACATAAAAATCAAGCAAAATCCAGTGAATTTCGCTGGATTTTGGTTGATTTTTATGTGAATGTTCTTAAAGAAAATATCAGAAGTTTTACTGATATATATGTAATCATTTCAGATATTTTTAGGATTTTTTTGGAAGATTTTTACTCATTTTTTGAAAATATTTACAAGAATTTTCTTGCCAAATTTGGAGGATTTTTTTAAAAAATAAAACTTTTAAGGGAAACTTTTAAGGAATTATTGGAATTTTCTTCCTGAAGGTTTTGCAAATTTTCAGAAATTTGGGGATTTTTTTGCTGAATTTTTGGATTTTTTTCAGACAAGGAAACAATATGTTTTGGTGCCCATAAATGAGGACAACAGGAGGGTTCGATCTGACTTTATACGGTGAATGAAACACTAAAACTGAGGCAGCATGTGTCTGACGGAGTTTAAGTTGAGTTTTTCCAGCAGACCTTCAGCTCATCGAAGCGCAGAGTGAAGTGGAGGATCTCAGCGAACTGTTTGGCCAACGCCTGCTCTCTCTCCAGGTGCTGGGTGGGCGTCAAGGGCGGACAGGTGAGGCACTCCAACAAACTCTGCAGGGCCTCCTCTGCACACAAACACACACCAAACCCTGAAAAACTCCACGATTCATGAGTCCATGCAGTTCAGAAGTAAAGATAGGAAATATTCCCGCCACCGGACATGCTGTTTGGCAGATTGACCACACCTAGCCTCAGAGAGAAGCTGTAGAACTTCTTTAGTTTGATGACCAACGGGCAGACGGAGTTCCAGGCTCGTTCCTGCAGCATGAAGTCATTGGGGTTCTGAATTGCCTGGAAAGAAGAAGAAAAACATATCAGAAAACCAGCAAATATATGTCAACTAGTCCTTCTTCGGTCATGGATTAAGCCCCTAAAAACTCATCTTTATGTATCTGAGTTACGTATTTGGAGGTTTTTAGGTTAACTTGAACCTTTGTGCATGTTCTAATCACAAGAATGGCCCCTGTAGAACCTTTTCCAAAGAAATGAAAACCCAGAACTGCCACATTCTGTAAAATGTTTGCAGATGTTTCCAACAGAAAGCAAAGCAAAGTCAGGCGACAGATCACAAGGGAGATACATAAAAGTGTAATCAAGACGACAAAAGTCAGACAAAAAAAAGACAAAATACACCAAAAACAACACAAAATATTACAAAAACGAGATAAAGCGACCAAAAAATGGACAGATGAAACAAGAGACAAAAAAAGACACAAAACGACAAAGACGAGACAAAAAAACAACAAAGCGAAATACAAAATGACAAGATAAAAAAACACAAGCGAGACAAAAAGGAAACACAAAACGCCAAAAACATGAGACAAATGACAAAAGTCAAACAAAAACAAGACAAAATATTACAAAAACAAAACACAAAGCGACAAAAAAAATAGACACACGACACAAGCAAGACAAAAAAAGACACAAAATGACAAAAACAAGATAAAAAACAGAAGTGAAACAAAAACGACAAAAACAAGAGATGAACGACAAATAACAAAACACCAAAAACAAGACAAAATATTACAAAAATGAGACACAAAACAACAAAAGCGAGAAACAAAACGACAAAAAATGAGCAAAAGCGACAGAAAAATGGACAAACGGCAAAAACGAGACCGAAAATTACACAAATGACACAAACAAGTAAAAAAAATGACAAAAGTGAGACAAAAATGATACACAAAACAACAAAGAAAGCAAAACACAAAATGACAAAAATAAGACAAACACAAGCGAGACAAAAGTGAGAAACAAAGCGACAAAAAATTAGACAAATGACATGAAACGAAATAAAAACAGCCAAAAAATTAGACAAAATGATTTAAAAAATGGACAAACGACAAAAACGAGACAAAAAATGACAAACAAAATGACAAAAAAATGGACAACCACAAGTGAGAAACAACACAAAACGACAAAAACGATACACAAAATAAGAAATAAAGCAAATACAAAATGACAAAAGAACAATCTAGTATTTTACTTTCTGATCTAAACAACTTTTCATGGTCTAGAAATTATTTTAAATTTATAGTTTTACTAATTTACAATCTGCAGTTAATGTCTTCTCTGGAATTTCTACACTTTGAGGGCCGGATTGGACCCTCTGGAGGACCGCTTTTGGCCCACATGCCGCATGTTGGACCCCCCTGCTTTAAGTGGATGCTAAACAGATCTACAGATCTAGCTGTGTGCGGTGTCTCTGTGTGTCTCTGTGTGTCTCTGTGTGTTTTCTTACATCTCTGATCTCCTGGCCGGCTCCTTTGTAGGCCTGCAGACCTGTCAGGATGCTCTCAGAGTCCTGCAGGACGGAGTTCACCTGGTTCCACACCTCACGCTCTCCTTCTGTCGGCTGAGCATCTGACGGCAGCAAACCCATGGACAGATGTTAGTGCACACACACACATTTGCATGCAAACACACACACCAGAGCTAGTCTAAAACAAACATTACAAAGATATTCATTCTTGCTTTTTCACATCAAGTCCCAATCTTCAAGTGACTGTAATCAGACTTCAGTGGAGCAGATTTAACTTTAACTTTCTTTTTTAGTACACAGTCACATATTTTATTCCTTTGGATGTGAAATGGCTTCAATTAACATTTTTAATAATCACAACACTCACTGGGAGAACAGAGGAATGTGTGCTGAATGTTTTTGCGGCTATAAAGTACTTTTTTAAAAAAGTTTATTTGGGTTTTAAAATCCATCTTTTATAATAATAAAGAAGAGAAAAACATTCAGCACACTGAGCTGTGAGGGGTCGAAGCTGAAAGCCAACAGAGAATCACCATGAGAGTCCTACAGTCAAACACCAACATCTGCTGCCTCCAGCATCCATTCGGATGCTTTTAATTTGAAATGCAAACATGGTAAATGTAGAATTGAACATTATTGTACACAGAATGACTCATGATCACCTGTAGAATTTTGTTTCTCGTCAGCTTGGATCTTTTATCGTCATTTTGGATCATTCTGGTCTAATTTTCTGTAATTATGGATCATTTTCAAGCCATTTAGGACAATTTTTGAGTCATTTTGGACATTTTTAAAGTCATTTTGGACAATTTTCTTGTCATTTTTAACAAGTTTTATTAATCTTGGATCTTTTCTCATCATTTTGGATCATTTCTGTGTCTTTGGGATGATTTTAGAATAATTTAGGACAAATTACATGTCATTCTGGACTCATTTTCCATAATTATGGATCATTTTCAAGCCATTTTTGACCATTTGAGTCATTGTGGACAATTTTCTTGTCGTTTTATGTTCAAGTTTTATGTATGTCAGATATATCCCATGGACTTCAAAAGTCCCTCAGTTATAGATTAACCAGATGCATTTACTGCATGCTGCCTTGAGCAAATAAGAAATATTTGTTGTTAATAAAACATTAAAATATCTGACTAGGCAAAGCTGTTTTCACATTTGACTGTACAGATATACATGGTGTAAATCAGATATTCTGTGGCTGTGAAACACTCTGTGGCATCCAAAGCATGCAGTAGGAAGCTGCTGGATGAACATTGAGCCTCAGCAGGTGCAAAAACGAACATGTGTTTTAAAACTGAAATAAACAGGATTCTACTGCAAACTACCTGCAGGCTCGCTGACTTTCTGCTTCCTGTTTCCTGCATGTTTTTAGCCCAAATGCACAGAAATGTGTCTTTAATGTGTTTTAATTATCAGCAATGTTCTACAGAACCTACATCTCTCCAAATAATCTAAAAATACCTCAGCTGGGTTGAGTGCAGTCGCTGGAAAACACTGTAATAACGTCTGTTAGCTCTTTAACGCCACACATAATGGCTAGGTGTCTGCTTTAAACTTGGAGATTATGAACCCAGAGAGGCAGCAGCTCTAAATATAGAACCTCGCTGACATTAAAACTCTGTCTGGGGTCTGTTTTGAATTTCAAAAACCTTCCACTCCCATCATTTCCTCTGTGCTGAATAAACAGAGCCTGAGGTCGGCTGCATTGTGAGAGCAGCTGAAACGCCGCTGTGGAGGCGGGTCGTGTTTTTATTCTGCAGGAGGTTTCGGGAAAAAGCTGAAGCAGATTTATCAGCTTTGTTGAGAGAAAAGCTACTTGTGATGCATCTGTGAAATATGAGTGTTTCTATTTTAACCCTCATGTTGTCCTCATTTACAGGCACCAAAAAATATTGTTTCCTTGTCTGAAAAAAATCTAAAAATTCTGCAAAAAAATTCCCCAAATTTCTGAAAATTTGCAAAACCTTCAGGAAGAAAATTCCAATAATTCCTTAAAAGTTTCCCTTGAAAGCTTTATTTAAAAAAAATAAAAAAATCCCCCAAATTTGGCAAGAAAATTCTTGTAAATATCTTCAAAAAATGAGTAAAAATCTTACAAAAAAATCCTAAAAATATCTAAAGTGATTCCATATATATCAGTAAAACGTCTAATATTTTATTTAAGAACATTCACATAAAAATCAACCAAAATCCAGCAAAATTTGCTGGATTTTGGTTGATTTTTATATGAATGTTCTTAAGAAACATTTTTAACATTTCTTTTTTTCCATCAAAAAATGTTCAAAGATTTCCTAAAAATGTTGAAAATGTGGACATCAGAAGTTTCACTGTGAAAATATTTTTTTCCACATTTTCAAACTTTAAAACGGGTCAATTTTGACCCACAGGATGACATGAGGGTTAAGACTCATATCTTTACCTAATGCTGAACGGATAGTTAACCCTCTGAACACTAAAGATAGCAGCTTTTCTTCATTGACTGTCGCAAAAAACAAGAAGAACAATCAGATTTTTCAACACCTAATGATGTGAGACTTTCGGTTTTAAGCTTGCAATCAAACTACTTCATCCAAATTGCTGTACTCTGTGTGTTTCTTTAAAAATTTTGCAAAAATAAATCCATTTACACAAATTAGACTGAAATTTCTGCTCTCCTCGGCACAACAACGAAGCCATCAGTGTCATTTGTGGACAACACCTGTGTTTGAACTCGGCTGAACTGCAGGCTGTGTTCACTCAGAGAAATTAAAAATGTAAGTCATAAAGTATCTGTGGTTTGTAGAAACATCTTTTTTTATGAGTGGACTTAGAAAAATGTGCACGATGATTACATTTTTGCAAAATTTCTGAACACATTTATTATAAATCCATAAACAAATCTTGAATAATTTTTTTTATGGCATTCTAACTTTGTTTTACTGCACAAAAGTGACTTTTGAAACCTGTCTACCTTTGATCGATTATTTTCATTGTTGATAAATCTATAGATTATTTCCCTGATTAGTTGTTTGTTTTTAAAGTGTCAAAAAATGTTTTAAAAAAAAAAAAAAAAAGTCAATCAGGGTTTCCCAAAGCTCAAAAAGTGGTCCTCAAATGTTGTGTTTTGTCCCAAACCCAAAGATATTCGGCTTTCTCTTATTAAAGAGTAAAGAAACTAGAAAATACTGACATTTAAGAAGCTGTAATCAGAAATACTTGACTTTTTTCCTTTAAAATTACTAAAACTATAAGTCACAACGGATCTGTGGTTTGTAGAAACATCTTTTTTTATGTGAGGACATGGAAAAACATGCATGATGATTCCATTTTGCAAAATTTAGGAATACATTTATTATAAATACATTAACAGATTTTTAGTCCTGGTTGTGCTGTTTCTATGGAGGTGCAGGATTTTATTTTGCAGTAAAAACACAACAAACAAAAAAAGCACAGAAGCTGCTCGTGGTTCAGAGGGTTAAATATAAACTACAGAACAAATGAAACCAAACATTATTTAATGCAGGGAGTGGATCAGTAGAGGGTTACTAATCAGATTATTGATCATCGGTGAACAAACAGACGTTAGTGAAAGCAGACAGGAGGTCAGGGGTCAGATCCATTATTCAGCTGAAATCACATTTTAAAATCAATCATTAGAAACTCAGCAGCTGAAAGGGCTGATCCCGGATCAGTCAGAGCTACAGAGAGGTTAAAGGATGGATGCTTTAGACCAGGGGTGTCCAACATGAGGCCCGTGGGCCAAAAGCGGCCCTCCAGAGGGTCCACTCTGGTCCTCAAAGTGTGAAAATTCCAGAGAAGACATTAACTGCAGATTAAAAATTAGTAAAACTACAAATTTAAAATTTCTAGACCATGACAAGTTGTTTGATCATCAAGTAAAATACCAGATTGTTCAGTTCCGGTTGACTAAATGTTGTGTTCCTTTGTAGACACTCTGATCTGGAAGTTGTAATGTGGAAATGATAAACTGAGGCTGAATGTTGCTGAAATTAAATTCATTTTCCTTAAGAAATTTCAGGTTGTTCATAATGTTTTGTAAAAAAAAAAAAAAAAAAATCCTTAAATGTGATTTTTTTTTCCCTTTTTTTTACACTAAAACAAAGGAACCATTGGGAGTTGTGGTTATTTTGCTGTGGTTTTACTGGTCCGGTCCACTGAAGATCAGACTGGACTGAATGTGGAACCTGAACTAAAACATGTTTGACACCTCTGGTTTAGGGAAGAGGAGGGAAGGTCTAGCAGAAGAACAGGCAGAAGCTGTGCTCACTTTCAAAGTCAAGGAAAAAGTTTGGCCCCTGTTCAAGCTCTGTGCAAGTGAGCACTTTTAACAGATTCCCCATTTGGTTTCTGCAAGAGAGAAGATGAGAAAGAGAAAGGAAGAAGAGCAGTGTGATGTTAGGAAGTCATCAAAAACAGTTATTCAAACGGAGACGGGAGGTCGGAGCCGACAGAGCAGAAGAAACGGGATGAGGAAGAAGAGAAAAGAGATTAGAGCTCCTTCACGGCTTCGTCATCAGGAGCAGAAACCCGCCGGCTACACCTCCTCCCCTCCCCACAACTCCTCCTCCATCCATCCAGGCTCTGCTCCGGCCACACTTACTTTCAAAGTCCAGGAAAAAGTGTGGATAGTTCTCTATTTCCCTTGTTAGGACTTTTAGCAGGTTACCCATTCCAGCAAACCTGATGAGAATACAGCGGTAAAAAACACAAGAACACTGAATATACACAACACAATGCATTTTAGGCAATTTAACGACAAAAATGAGAAACAAAACGACAAAAGTCAGAGAAAAAAAAGACAAAGAAACAACCACAACAAGACAAAATATTATAAAAATGAGACAAAATGACAAAAAATAAGACAAATGTGACGGTCAGAATAGAGCAGTAAAAAAAACCCACAAAAACACTGAATATACACAACACAATGCATTTTAACACAAAATTCATTAAATTTAACTGCTGCTGATGGTTTAAAATAATGCTGAGTGACATTTATCACTCACTGGAGTCCTTTTATTGCTGATAAATCTTTTGATCATTTTCTTGATTAGTTGTTTGTTTTTGAAATGGCAGAAAATGCTAAAAAAAAAAAAAAAAAAAAAAAGAGGCAATCAGTGTTTCCCAAAGCTCAAAAAGTGGTCCTCAAACATTGTGTTTTGTCCAAAACCCCAAAGATATTCAGCTGACTCTCATACAGGTGTAAATAAATGATAAAATATTCAAATTTAAGAAGCTGTAATCAGAGATTCTTAACTTTTTCCCTTTAAAAATGACTCAAAACTATGACTCAAATTAGTTAATTTAATAGTTGACAACTACTTGTTATATTTGAAAGATTTTCATTTTCACCTTTATCTCAGACCAGTTTAATGTAGTTACTCTGCCTGTTGACGTCTATTAATGCATCAATTACAGAAGAAAATAGGACAAAACGACTGTGATTTTTGGGGAAATTAAATGAATAAAGAAGTTGATTATAGCTGGTTCTGTCACTTGGATGTGAGCTTGAATACAAACGTCTGCATAAAGAGAATCCCAGAGAAGACATTAACTGCTGATTGTAAATTAGTAAAATTATAAATTTAAAATCATTTCTAGATCATGACAAGTTGTTTGGATCATAAATTAAATACTAGATTGTTCATTGTTCTTTTGTCATTTCGTGTCTCGTTTTTGTAATATTTTGTCTTCTTTTTGTTGTTTTTTCTCACTGTCA
This sequence comes from Amphiprion clarkii, assembly GCA_027123335.1. Classification (NCBI taxonomy): domain Eukaryota; kingdom Metazoa; phylum Chordata; class Actinopteri; family Pomacentridae; genus Amphiprion; species Amphiprion clarkii. The sequence goes on from CM049579.1 coordinate 1,288,416, forward strand.
TTTGTCTCACATTTTTGTCATTTTGTTTCTCACTTTTGTCATTTTTTGTCATTGTGTAATTTTTTTTCTTGTTTTTGTTCTGTTTTGTGCTGTTTGTCTAATTTTTTGTCATTTTGTCTCATTTTTGTAATATTTTGTCTTGTTTTGGTTGTTTTTTGTCACAAAATGAGACAAAGGGCACGAAACAAAAAGAGGAACGTCACAGTAGACCATGTGGATGGAAGAGGGAACAACAAACTGGATGAAGTCTAAGAAAGTCACATTAATTTTAGGTCGAAAAAGTCTGTGATATATCTGTAGAAAAAGAAAAGGAAAGCAAAGGAAATGAAGCCTTTTTAGGACACGTAGCTGCAGAATCATGGTGTACAAAAGAAGCGAAGCGAGCATATCATTTTTTTCTCACAGAGATCCAACTGGACTTAAGTCGTAGTGAAGAAGTGACAACAAAAGAGACACTGTGCTGCAAAGTGCACATGATAATCACACTGCATTTCTCTCACAGCCTCCAGCTAGTCGTTTTTCTATCCCAGTATTCATTCCTTGTCCTGCACTCGTCACAAATTCAGATTTAACAACAGACTGGATGATAGCAGCTGCTCCTGCTCTGATTCTAGAGATTACTTACCTTCTAATGGGTCTGATGATCAATTTAATGCAGCTATGATCTAATTTCTAATAAATGCACGGCTGTACCAGAAGGGGGCAGCGCTGGTTTACTTTTACATTCACTAACAGACTGTAATGGTGTCCTGTTGGAACACGTGCTGCTGCAGGAGTCTGATTTACTTTCTAGGTAAACCATAACCTGCAGCTAAAAGTTCCTCAACAGCCTCACTGATACCTGACGACCATTAAAACCACAAACAACAACCCAAGGACCTGTCATCAGTCTCTAAAGGGAATGTTTTTCCTCTACAAGGACCTTGTGATGATATAAAATCCAGAGAAACTAGTGCAGTTCTTAATTTAATGTGCATTTTTATACAAGACATCTGCATTCATTTAACCCTGGAAAACCCACTGCTGCAGAAATACATCAGTTTTATTTTTTATTATTTAAACATACATGTTATTATTGCTCATTTTTTCTCATTTTTTTTCTATAGGAGCAAAAAAATTAGCAAAAAACTATTAAAAAAATCTATATATTATTTGCAATTTTTTTTTGCTTTTTTTAAATACTTGTTTTTTATATATATATATGTATATATATATATATATATATATATATATATATATATACACACACACATATATATACATTTAAATATTTAGAATATTAAAAAAATACATATATTATTTTTGTTAATTTTTTTCTACATTTGATTTATATATGTATATATGTAATATATGTATATTTAACAAATAAAATACAATATATATATATATATATATATATATATATATATATATATATATATATATATATATATATATATATATATTTATATATATATAAAAAATAAAAAATATTCAAAAAAACATTTTTATTTTTGCTCATTTTTTCTATATTTGGGTCTTACAGGGTGTGTCAAAAAACTGAAAAAAATAAAAACCTAAAAAGTACACCTAACCTACACTGACACTGTTAAATATCATTAATTTCCAATCCTCTACACAAGAATCCCTCCTAACAGCATCCAGAGAGTTGATTTATGGATTTAACTGCTCGGTTTGTTTGTCTGCACATTAGCATTGTTAGCAAGTCCAAAAGTTTGTGAGGAATGTCTGCAAGTAAGGAGACGTTCCTGAAAATGTAGCTGCATTCTGATATGTAAAAGGTCCTTTGTGTTTCTTTGTTCATGAACAAAGAAACACAACAGAACATCTGTCACATCTGTCTCCAGGTCTGAGATGGAACAAGGAAATTTGTAGTCTCCTCTAACAAAATAACCAATGCAACAAATCAAAGTAAAACAGATTAATCCTGGAAGCCTGTCGGTGCAGCACTTTTAGCATCAATGATGATCTGATCAATGAGATTTTGGTGGGATGAGAGCAGAAAGACCAACTACTCAATCTGGACTCTACAGCCAGACTTTCTGATGTTTCAGTTCAATAGAGACATATCTACTGAGCTCCACAGAACCTTTAAACGCTTTCTGTTCTGAGACGTTCCCCTCTTTACTGTTCAGCCTGAATACCAGACAGGGAAGGGAAAAATACTCAGGGAATTTTCTCATCTGCTCGGTTCCTCTTTCACAGGCATATATCTATACGGTCTGGACCGAAAGTGTGGAAACTTTGACTTTCCTCTTTCCCGTAGTGTTTACCATCAGCAGACGTTGGTTAAACTAAAGTGAAATATAATTTATAGCTTTATAGTACGCTGTATCAAAGGATATTCCAGTGAAGAACGTGCTGTGGGTGGAGCTACAAACGAAGAAGTAAACGTATGGGACAAAAGGGTATTTCCGTTTACAAGAAATCTATATTAAAAAAGCAGAAAAGAAAATACTAAGAAGCTGAAGTCACTGAGGAGAAACCCCCGTGAACAAAAATTCCGATAACTACTTCTTTTGAACCATGAACGTACCTTTACGTTACATTTCTGTGGCCCCATAAGTTGTTTTCCGGTGACATAATGCGACTGAAACTCCCCCGTAGCCCACCGTCTACTTTTAACCTCCGCTGAAACATTGCGACTGCTTTATAATTAAAGCTAATTCTATGCACTTAAAGCACCAAAACGAGCTCTCGACTCACACTGCTGCCTCCTCTCCTGTCTGGGAGTCTCTAACTACTTCTGATCAGCTAATGGTGGCTGTAGTTTGCCATACTGTATTCCAACATAACGTAAGATCCGCCTTTAATTTGGACTATCAGTGTGTTTGTGGTTTCAACGCTTAACTCACACAAACGATCAAATGCAGAGAAACTAGATTTATTTCAACCACTTCTCATTAAGTGGTATGATTAAAGCTGCGCTGTAGACTTTTGTAACTGCTAGAAATACTCAGTTAAAAGAAATGAAGTCGTGTTCACACAAACCTGGGAATTATTTGACACGTTTTTTATTTATTTGACATGTTTTAGGTCTCTGAAAACCGACTCTTTGGGAGCTACATTTAAAATAAGGAGATAAATAAGGAAAATAAGAAGCTCTATTTGCAGCAATAAAAATAAAAGTAAGTTTTTGGTTTGTAACAGGAGATTGTGCAAAGTTATCTCGCTTTCACTTTCTTTCATTTTCTGGAGAACAAATGAGGAAAAACTCCAGTATGTGAGGACTGGAAATAAGTTAGTAAATCACCTTTTAACCCTCCTGTTGTCTTCATTTATGGGCACCAAAAAATATTGTTTCCTTGTCTGGAAAAAATCCCAAAATTCCACAAATTTCTGAAAATTTGCAAAACCTTCAGGAAGAAAATTCAAATAATCCCTTAAAAGTTTTATTTGAAAAAAAAATGGCAAGAAATTTCTTGTAAATATTTTTTAAAAATGAGTAAAAACTTTGCAAAAAAATCCCCAAAAATATCTAAAGTGATTCCATATATATCAGTATTTTTTCTGAATGTTCTTAAAGAAACATTTTTTTTTCACATTCCTTTTTTCCACTAAAAAACCATAAGTGAAGACAACAGGAGGGTTAAAGAATTCAGATTTTTAGGTTTTCCATGTATGATTTTAGAGTCTTTTCAAAGGGTATTTTTTAAGTGAAGTGAATATCTTTTGATAATCTGACAAGAGATAGAAAGTTTGGGAACCTAGATCCCATAAAAACCCTCTTTAACAGCCCACAGGACAAACAATTTGACGGCTTTCAAGGGGAAAAGTTTGGGGCTTAGTAGAACAAGTGCAGCCTAATTCCAGCTCTAATCATCCAGATCTCAGTATTGTTGCCGGGCAGATGCATCTCAGTGGCAGCTCAGAGTTTGGATTTGCTCAAACGTGACTGTACAAGCCTGAAAAATGTTCTCCTGCTGTGTGTGATGTACCTTCTCTGGTGGAGGTCCTCGGGTTGCTGCTTATATCATCCGCTTTCTTTATGTCTCTGAAACAAGGGAACAGAAGGAAGGTGCGTTAAAGTCAATACAGACTGAGCAGAAATGAAAAACACAGGAGAGAATAATGATTTGCGTGTCTGTCCTCACATACGTGTCGCACATCTGCTTGTCGGGCAGTTAGGAGATCAACTTTCAACATCCAAGCATTCAACAAACAAATACGACACAAAACACTCCACTGAATTATTCAGCACTGAAATCCACACTGTCGTCTGTCATTTCAGGAAAAAGCTGATTAAGCCTCTGTCTGCCGCATGTTTACTGGAGTATTAAATATCTGCTGATGGTCACTGGGATGTGAGGATGAGAGCAGGAAAGAAATAAAAAAATAGACGGCACTGTTGGAAATTAGGGGAGTGAACACACAATGTGGCATTTATTATCCAGCTGAAGGAATAAAATGGTGAATACATAATTGGAAAAAAAGAAAATTGTCCGAAATGACTTGAAAATGATCCATAATTATAGAAAATTAGTAAAGAATGACAGAAAAATTTGTCCTAAATGACTCAGAAATGATCCCAAAGACACAAAAATTATCTAAAATGATGAGAAAAGCCCCAAGCTGATATAAAACTTGTTGAAATTGACAAGAAAATTGTTCAAAATGACTCAAAAATGATCCATGATTACAAAAATTAGTCCAGAATGATATGAAATTTCTCCAAAATGACTCGAAAATTGTCCAAAATGACTTGAAAACGATCCAAAATTAGAGAAATTAGTCCAGAATGACATGAAATTTGTCCTAATTTACTTGCTGACAGATAGTAAACTCTAAACTCAAAAAGGCCACCACAGTTGATATACTCATTTTTTGTTCCATGTTGAAATGAAGGTTCAAATCCAGATTTAAAAACTGACAGCTCTAATGGATGCTTTTCCAGGCGGCTTCCTGCAGACGTTTCAGGCTACACAACAAGAATACCTCAGGAAAGATTACTCATGCTGTAGAACATACAGTGGAAATGTGGATCTGAAACAGATAGCTACCCACTATTTCTAAGTAATATTAAATTGATAAATTATTAATCAAAGCTATAGTTATTTGCACACAAATATAGAGAGGACTGTCTCCTTCCTGTATGTCTGTATTTAGAGATTTTAATGAACCGTCACATGTAGGACCTTGAAACTAAAACATTTCAAGCCACACTAAGGTGCTGTAACCATCCACAATGCAGAACAGAAACTGTACGGCTGCAGCTGATTTCTCTCCATAATTTAGAACTACTTTCTTTATTACCATCCATTGCAGCAGAGAGAATGTATGTTTAGACTTTAGCACCAGGACGGAATGCTGAATGATAACGAGCTCCTGCAGGAGAAGAGCTCTTATTATGACTCTACACAGTCACGTTACGTTTCCATCCTTCCAGATCAGCAGGTTTTGTGAGGTGACACATTCTTTCAGACACAACTTAAAACACTGCAGCCTTCAAATGGGAACAGCTTGAACCGAACAAACCTTCTGTGGAACAGAATAAATCAACTTTTATACATTAATAATTAGAAAAACTTCAATAAAAATCATAGTGAGGTAGCAGAAATCAGTTCCAGTAGATGGAGTGAAACACGTGAATGCTGTCAAAATACTCCATATTTAAAGTTAACTACAACATTAATTTTATTGACAAACTTGTGTTATTGCACTGCTTTCACTTGCAGGTTGTACTACATTCCTGCTCATGTATAAATCTTTGCATCAAAATAAGACTTCCAGAAGGTCTAAACAGGCTCCTGCACACTATCTAAATGCTGCGAGACCTTCATCAGGCAAATACTAAAAGAATAATGTAAAACAAAAAGGTTGCACTGATAGATGTATCTTAGTCTGATCAACCTTTAAGTATATGTTTGTCCCTCTCCTGCCTCATAAAATAGATGTGGAAAGAGCTCTTTTGGGTTTAAATCAAAAGAAGACTTAACCTGACTAACTCCTCACTGCCTGAAAATCTGCTTGTCAGCCAACACTACAATTTACTGATGCAGGAGGTCCTCGGTTTACGGCGTCCTCGACTTAAGGCGTTTCATCAGAACTGGTTACGTGGAACTAGTTGGTGAGTGGAGCGGATGAATACTGTATGTACAGTCGTTGCGGCTTTGTTTACATTTGCTGCCACATTGAATTATGCTACATTCGCTAACTTCATTATGGCTGCCAAGCGTCAGTAAGTCAGACTTTACACTAGCAAAACAAAGGTTTGCAAAAAGCGATGAACTGATCAACAGACCTTTATAAGAGTAATTTACACGCAATTCGTTATCCGTACATAAATGCATAACACACGGCTGTGCTCAGCGCAAGGTCATTTTTTATTAAAAATTTCATCTGCCGGAAATGATACAAAGACCGAGCAGCCTTGGAAGAGTACGGAGCAGCCTTGGCGGACTACGGAACAGCCTTGGAGGAGTACGGAGCAGCCTTGGAGGAGGACTACTTTCTCTGAGTGCTTTTCTTGTTTAACTGCAGCATGCTAAAATAGTCATAGCGATCATTGATTGTTCATTCCCAGCTAAACATGGCTAAAAACTGGAAACCAAATAACCGATGTTTGATTTTGTCAGTCAGTTTTCGCTGAAGCTCAGTACGAACACACACAGACACCATCTGTCACAGAAAACTGCTGTCCGTCTGCGTTGACCCGCATCCATCCATGCTCTGTGGAAGCTCCACGGCAGCAGAGTGAGGAAAACATCCTCTGGTTGGACGAACGGATGAACGGATGCCCACAGAGATGCTCTCCTTTTAGGGGCAGAGTATGGCAGCTCCCTGTGGTTTGACACATGAGTGGACTTCACCTCACATCATACTAAGTCTACAGCACACACACATCTACACACTTCATCATCCCTTCTGGAGCTCTTAGACTCACACTTGCCAGAACACCATGTGGACGAGACAGACACTTCAGAATCACACCTACTGACTCATTACACATCCAGCTTCCCTCTTTTGCCACACTTCATCTTCCTTCACTCTCTCTCCTTCTCATTTTCGCTTCTCTGCTTCTGTTTTCGGCTGAAATAAGCAGGACTTTCCCTGTTTTGTTTTTTCCCAGTCAGAGAGCCAGACAGACGGACAGACAGACGTCGGCAGGCGGCCAACTCATCCACACAATGAAACCGAACATTTCAATTAACCAGGAAGCCCAAAAATCAGCCAGCACGCAGAGTTCTAGATTAAAAACTTAGCCAGCTAGACATCTAGTCGGTCCATCCATCCATCCATCCATCCATCCATCCATCCATCCATCCATCCATCCATCCATCCATCCATCCATCTATCCAGCTGCTTATTAGACCCGTAGACCAGCCGTTTTGGAAGCTAAACCACACATTTAGCCACAGTTTGGTAGTCAGAAAGTCAGTAAATCTGTCTGTCATGCCAGCAGGTGGTAGAGCCAGACACTGCAGACGTCTGAAAAATAAACATGTTTTTCAGGAAATATCAATCGGGAGCTGGGATGGAATTTTCCAGTGACCCCGGATGAATAACACGCATAATAATAATAATACGGATCCATCATGTCCAATGGTAAACAATACAACTGTAGTAATGTTGATTTAATACCCAAAAAATCTGCTAGGTTGAAAACTTAATTTGACATTTCTGTTTTGTGAAAATGTCAAATGAATGCATCTCTGGCAACAAGCAATTAGAAAAAAGTAGAAAACTCAGTGAATACGCATCACTTCTGTCTCCCAGTGGATCATACTACTCATTTGTTCTGACAAAACAGAGCAAGCTTTCATCACTTTGCATATCAAGTCTGTTTTCACCCACTCTAAGCTGTTCTTTGCCCTGCAGGAAAACATGAAACATCACAAAAAGTACCTCTGTTTTCTAAGTATACTCCTGTAAAAAGCTAAACTGTTTCTGTCACGGCGAAAGGTAGAGGTTTAGCGGGCTCTCTTGTGCTTGTTGAGGATATTACCATTACATTAAGATTAAATACTTTCATCTGCTTGCTGATTCTTGTGTTGAAGTTAGCCATCTTCTTTAAAGGCCCCATCTAATGTTAACGTGTCCATACAGTGTTTTTAATATGCTGGAAGACACACTGTAATTATCTTTTTACAAAACATTATAAACAACCTGAAATTTCTTCAGAAAAATAAGTTAAATTTCAGCAGCATTCAGCCTCAGTTTATCATTTCCACATTACAACTTCTAGATCACAGAGTGTCTACAAAGGAACACATTTAGTCATCTGGAACTGAACCAGAGAGGATTTTACAGTATGATCAAAACGACAAGCCACACAAAAAAAACAAGAAAAAAAACAACAAAAACATGACAAAATATTACAAAAATGAAACACAAAATGACAAAAAATGTGACAAATGACAAGAAACAAGAGACAAAAAAGTTAGTGACAAAAAATGGACAAACAAAAATGAAAAACAAAACGACAAACATGACAGAAACGACAAAAGTCAGACAAAAAAAACCAAAAAGACAAAAACAAGACAAAATATTCCAAAAATAAGACACAAAATGGCTAAAATGAGACAAAAAAACCCCACAAACAACACAAAAAATGACAAAACGACACAAAATGGCATGCAAAACAACGACTAAAGCAAAACACAAAATGACACAAATAAGACAAAACACAAACGAGACAAAAAGGAAACACAAAACGACAAAAACGAGAAACAAAATGACAAAAATCTGACAAAAAAATCCAACAAAAACAAAACAAAATATTACAAAAATGAGACACAAAATGACAAAAGAACAATGACCAATCTAGTATTTTACTTTATGATCAAAACAACTTGTCATGGTCTAGAAATGATTTTAAATTTATAGTTTTACTAATTTACAATCTGCAGTTAATGTCTTCTCTGGAATTTTTACACTTTGAGGGCCGGATTGGACCCTGTGGAGGGCCGCTTTTGGCCCACGGGCCGCATGTTGGACATCCCTGGATTACAGTCATATTCAAACCATTTTAAGGCATGAAATGATCATTTTCATGGGGAAAAAAATGTAGAAATATGTCATTTTGATGCACAGCGATATGTTTATAGGTGTTTAATCGACTACTGTAGAGAGATTTTAATTCTGGAATATTGTAAGAAAAATAATTCGGGAAAATGTCTTGTGCCTCGTCTGTTTTTATTGAATTAACTTGTGCATCAAACTAGAGTTTTAGTTTAAAAACACCATGAAGTCAGTTACTGATAAAGTTTGATTCTAGCTGTCTGGAAAGAGTAACGCAGGGAAAGAAAAAACTAAAATCATCATTGTGTCCGATCCGTTGACCGTTAGGTTAGCTCCACGTCAGAGATGACACCTGCCTCTACGATGATATAAAACACACTCGTACGGAGATAGTAAAAGTCTCTTTGTGTGGACGACCACGCTGCTGCCTCCAAGGCCTCGTCTGTATGCTATCTTTTTCCACGGTGACAGCAGAGATGTCCGTTAAAACAGGGGAAGCACACGAGTGTAAAAGGCTGGAACCCTGGAGGGGACAGATACATACACACTTCATGGTTTACTGTTCAGAAAAAGGGAAGGTGTGCGATAAGAGCTGCTGTCACTTCTGGTTGAAGGAAGAAGGATGCTGAATCTACAGCGAGGAGAGGCAGAGTGACAGACGGCAACGTGTGATGAGGATGAAAACAACATGACAGGAGTTATCCTGAGGGACGTCACAGAAATGCACGAGAAAGAAAAATGTGCACGCAAACAAACTAAAAACCAGAGGAAAGAGCTTCATTATTCTGCTGGTGCCTCCATGCTGCTGAAGGAAGCTAACTGTGACTACAGAAAGTGGAGCAAAACTGAAAATGATTGTCAATGGATGCAGCTCAAAACTTGTTTTTTAAATCCAGCTGATCTTATCTTGTAAACGTGGAAACAGGCAACTGCTGTTAATGACAAACAGAGAAGTAGAAATCTGTTGTAGGGGCATTAACGGAAGGATTTAGAACACCTGACTGTCCTACTCCAACCGTCGAGAGCCAAAGTTTACATAAGAAAACAAAAGACAACAAAACCAACAGCTCTCTGGATTAAATGGACCAGAACAGAGAACATTCATGAGGACCTCTTATCTGGCTCTCCTATCAGCCTCAAACCACTGAACACTCAATAAATCAGCAAACACTTGGAATCTAAGACAAATTTATCTAACAACAGTTTGAAGCACCGACGGAACAAAAACTACAGTATGTAAGCACATCTAATACTAAGAGATAAAAATGTTTTTGTACTCAGAATATACTTGCTGCCAAGCGTGTTTTTAAAACATTTTAAAATTAGCTGCTATTCACTACCTGAGATGACTCACCTGTTCGGCTTTTGGCAGAGACTTACAGCAGCTACAAGAGCTGAATGAGTCATAAATAGAAACGCATTTTCAAAACTTTCACAACATTTAGTGGAAAACAAACAAACAGAAATACGGTTAAAGTAATCCTCGGTGTACTTTCACTTTCGTAGAGATGACAGACTGATGAACGGAGAGATAAAGCCAGTCAGAGAGAATTTATCAACAGCACAACTGTCCCAATGACTCGACTTCTCCAAGAAAACACACTAAACTGTCAGCTCACACCGGAAATACGCACACAATAACAGCTCTGGACTTCTACAGTGAAGAGAGTGTAAATAGTGAAGCATAGTGCTGAACTGGAGTGTTTCCTCATTTTCTTGCCCTGAGGGAGAAACAGGCCATGACCCACTTTCACTCCAAACCTATTGTTTCCTTAACCCTCTGAACCCAAGCAGTTTTAGGACGTTACAACACAAAGTCCTGAAGCTGTATAGAAACAGCACAGAAATGGCTGGAAACAGCAGAAATGTCTTTTCTGCAGTAGAACAAAAAATAAACTGGAATCGACATGTTCAATATTTTTTAAACTGTTCCAAGGTGTTGCCAATACTACATAAACAGTAGTTCTACATACAACATTGCAGTAAAATGAGAATAGCAAGCCAAAAAAGACGAAAACAAGACACAAAACAACACAAACAAGACACAAAAGGACCAAAACACGACACAAAACTGGACAAAAACAAAAACAAGAACAAAAGATGACTAAAACAAGACAAAAAAAGAGAAAAAATGAGACACAAAACAACAAAAAGGAGACGGAAAGTGACCTTAATGAGACAAAATTTGCCAAAGATGCAAAAAAATGACCAAAATGAGACACAAAACAACACAAATGAAACACAAATGGACCAAAATAAGACACGAAATGAGAATAACAAGACAAAAAATGACCAAAGCAAGACACAAAACAGCACAAAGGAGACACAAAAGGACCAAAACATGACATAAAACCGGACAAAAACAAAAACAAGTCCAAAAAATGACCAAAGCAACAAGAAACAAAATGAGAAAAACCAAACCAGTTGAAAAACGACCTCACTCTATGGTCGCTCAGAGTCAAATCAATGCAACTCCATTATCCATCTTCCATAAAACCAGCGACAGGAAGTTCTGGATGGCGTGACAGCTGTTGATTTTTACAGGACTGAACCTGCAAATCAATTATTTACATGAACGAGCATCACGTCCACCGCTGGAAAACTCATATTTCCAGCGTGGCTCCAGGTCACGCGACAGAGTGAACAGTGAGCACCAATCCCAGGTCCAACCACATTTAGAGGTCGGAGATAAATTATGCGTATTTATATGAAGTCAGAGTGTTTTTGATGGTAAAAAGCAAGTGTCCCTTCTGCAGTCTGAGAGGGGGGGGACGACACATCTGGATTAGGACTGACACCTCTAAGGGTTCAAACTGGGGCTAACCCTCAGTGGAGGTTCAACGGGCTGGAAGAAGACAAACCTCCCTGGAGTAAACAGACATGTTTGTCTGGAGCTTCTTTCTGCCCGGCAACAGCTGATGAGAGGATGAGGGATTCATAACAGCCCAGTGAACTCTGGAGCTGTGGATTTATGAGGATGGACATTTATGAGGCTGAGTAGTGATTAAATGTTCAACTATTTTTAAAATCAACTTATCACAAGTAATGTTTTGAAGAAATAACGTGAAAATGATCTGATTTCAGCTTCCTAAATTTGAGTATTTTCTGGTTTCTTTCCTCCTCTAAATGAGTATTTTTGGACATTTTTCATCATTTTCTGACATTTAACAGACCAAACAACTAATCTATTCATCAAAAAATCAAATCAACAGATTAATAAACAAAGAAATAAAGGTAAGCTGCAGCATTGTGTGATGGCAATCTAACCAAAGCTTTAAATCGGGGCGTCCAACATGAGGCCCATGGGCCAAAAGCGGCCCTCCACAGGGTCCAATCCGGTCCTCAAAGTGGAAAAATTCCAGAGAAGACATTAACTGCAGATTGTAAATTAGTAAAACTATAAATTTAAAATAATTTCTAAACCGTGACAAGTTGTTTTGATCATAAAGCAAAATACTAGATTGTTCATTGTTCTTTTGTGTCTCATTTTTGTAATATTTTGTCTTGTTTTTGTTGGATTTTTTTGTCTGACCTTTGTCGTTTGCTTCATGTTTTCATCGTTTTGTGTTTCCTTTGTCTCACTTGTGTTTTTTGTCTTATTTTTTTCTTTCTTTATTCATTGTTTTGTGTATTTTTTTTGCCGCTTTGTGACTTTTGTTGTCAAATTTTTTCTGTTTTTTGTTTTGTTTTGTGTCGTTTGTCTCATTTTTTGTCATTTTGTTTCTTGCTTTTGTCATTTTGTGTCTCATTTTTGTAATATTCTGTCTTGGTTTTGTTCTTTTTTTGGGTTTTCTTTGTCATTTTGATCATGTTTTTCGTCATTTTGTGTCTCGTCGTTTTGTGTCTCGTTTTTGTCATTTTGTGTCTCATTTTTGTCATTTTGCATCTTAGTTTTGCAACACTTTGTCTTGTTTTTTTTCTTTTTTGTCTGACTTGTCGTTTGTCTAATTTTTTGTCATTTTGTTTCTCGCTTTTGTCATTTTGGGTCTCATTTTTGTAATATTTTGTCTTGTTTTTGTTTTTTTGTCTTTTATTGTCATTTTGATCATGTTTTTAGTTGTTTTGTGTTTTGTGTCACTTTTGTGTCTCATTTTTATTTTTTGTCTCATTTTTGGAATATTTTGTTTTGTTTCTGTTGTGGGTTTTTTTTGTCTTTTTTTAATCTGACTTTTGTCATTTTGATCATACAGTAAAATAATATATCATTCAGTTCCAGATAGCTGTGAATAAATGTTATGTTCCTTTGTAGACACTCTGTGATCTGGAAGTTGTAATGAGGAAATGATAAACTGAGGCTGAATGTTGCTGAAATTGAACTTAATTTTCTTCAGAAATTTCAGGTTGTTCATGATGTTTTGTAAAAAGATAATTCCTTAAATGTGAACATTTTTGCAATAAAACAATAGGAACCATTAGGAGTTGTGGTTATTTATAGGTTGTTATGCTGTGGTTTTACTGGTCCGGTCCACTGGAGATCAAACTGGGCTGAATGTGGAATCTCAACTAAGATGAGTTTGACACCTCTGATCTAAAACAAAAGTTGTCATACCAGATTTAGTTGATTTTAACAAGTGAATTTTTTCGTGCGTATAGTCGCTTTTCACTTCAACTCGAGGTCGAATTCACAAATATCTCAGTCTCGCTTTGTGTCATTTCTCAAGAGTTCAGAGCAGAAAGCTTATTCATATCTTTGCTCCTTTGTTCGCTGTGATCCTTCGTCCTCTATGCTCTATTCTGTTCACAAAATGAGTTCCACCTCTGAGATGTTCAGCGTATCCAATGTCCTATTTGTGTCATAACCAGTTATGCTTTTGCTTCGTTCATGTGAAGTAGGAGAGCCGGACAGTGCTGTTTTTTTTTTATCAATTTAATGACCTGACCTATATGATTCCTCTGAAAAATACACAACAACAAAAAAATATTCACAAAGTAAGATTGCCAGCATCCTTGCAGGTGTCTATATTCAGTTTGCATGCATTTTATGATGTAAAATGCTTCTGTTTTCTTACTGTTCCAACACGGACGCACAACAGAGCTCCAAACAGAACGACAACAAATAAAATGCAGGAAAAGGTTTCAGTTCACACGACTGCAAGTAAAATCTTTCATTCATCAACAGTTAAACAGGAAATGCATCAGTCTACTTGCTCTCTGTGCACCCAAAACCCCAACCAGCTGAACGGGTGCTAAATTCTGTGGGAACCGGGTTAAGTTCCTTTGTTCTCATGCAGGTTCTGCACAGGTTCATGTGTAGAAATGTGCAATTACATGTTTGACTTCATGGTGACAACTCTGGTATACAGGACAGTAACTCTTCTGCTTCTGCAATATCTGCTGCAGTTGAGATCCAGACCAGTTCCAGACCACTACTAGTCCTCTACCAGACCAGTACCAGACCTCTACTAGACCACTACCAGACCTCTACTAGACCACTACCAGACCTCGACTAGACCACTACCAGACCTCTACCAGACCACTAAACCTCTACCAGACCGCTACCAGACCTCTACCAGACCAGTACCAGACCTCTACTAGACCACTACCAAACCTCTACCAGACCAGTACCAGACCACTACCAGACCTCTACCAGACCACTAAACCTCTACCAGACCTCTACCAGACTGCTACCAGACCTCTATCAGACCAGTACAAATCACAGTGATGGAAGCTGTTGATCCAGATCTGTTGGAGCTCTGAAAGAATGAAGGGAAGTTAGATTCATTAATGCCGTTACGAGCCGTGAGCATGTGAACACGTGTGAATACCAGGATGTGAAATTAACTTTTTAAGCCACTGACAGATGTGTCCAAATATGATTCATTCAGTAGTAAATGATCATTTAGTGTCTTAAATCTACCAACCACTTCCTGTTAAACCAGTATCTGCTGCTGCTAGTTTCCCACCGTGGTGTACCAGCTGGTGGAAATGGGTTGGAGCGTTAAAGAATTAGTTTAGGAAGAAATATTGTCCATTAAAATGTTGAAACGTCCTAAAAACTTCTTAGCAATCGTCACTGTCTACCGCAACAAATACGCTTAAAACATCGCAACTTAATTCACAATTTTTATAGAAAAGCTGCTGCAAATTCAGGCATTTTAGGGCTGCAACAATCTGGAAAAAAGCCACGAAATCCTGGATTCGCAGAGAAATAATGCAGAGCTGTTGTTATATACCTGTAATATTGGTGTGCATAGAACAAACAAGAGCTATCACCAGGAAATACTTTCACATCCAAGCCAGACGAACCTGATCTGCAGTTTGTGGAATCTGGTTTCAGTTTACTTCCTCACTCAGAGGTGACTGGTTCAGCATGTTCACATTGTAATGCTGTCAAACATAGTCAACACAACACAGGTGGCTTCCAACAGTTAAGTTGATGAAATACTAAACCAGGAACATAATGATAATAAACCAGAACAACACAGGCTGAATAAAATGGTACTCAGTTCTTTAAGTTGAGGAACAAGAAACTGCCAGTAAAAAACTCATCAAAATATATTTTTTTTCCAATTTCAAGTGCTGCTCATACAGCAACAGTAAAGGAGGACTGGTTTTGGCCCACGGACCGCATGTTGGACACCCCTGACCTAGGAGATGTTTTCACAATCACTAAATGGCCAAATGCAACATCGTAATTACAAGAGCTGCACCGTTTTTGGTTTTTTTGGATAAAGGTAAAATATGCCACCATATACCGCTATAAATAAAACAGTCTGGTGCTACAGAGACATCTATATTCTCCAGACATACAGACAGGGAGCATGCAGCAAAAACCATGTCATCAGTTTTTAGATTTTTTTCACTTGAAAAGCAATGGTAAGGCAAGCTTTTTTATATATCACAATTCAGACACAAAGCAATTCAAACTGCTTTACAATGGCAAAGAAATTAAGAACAAATATGATTTGAAAGGTAGACATTAATAGCAAAGAAATACAACATAATTTAAGTGATAAAATCAACATGGAATTTTATTAGAATAAAACAAAGAAATTAAAACTCAGATAAAAGAGACATTTAATAAAATCACTGACAGATGTGTCCAGATATGATTCATTCAGTAGTAAATGATCATTTAGTGCCTTAAATCTACCAACCACTTCCTGTTAAACCAGTATCTGCTGCTGCTAGTTTCCCACCGTGGTGTACCAGCTGGTGGAAATGGGTTGGAGCGTTAAAGAATTAGTTTAGGAAGAAATATTGTCCATTAAAATGTTGCAACATGTTCTAAAAGCTGAAAAACGCAACTTTTTAATAATTGTCACGGTCTCCCAAATACGCTTACAACATCGCAACTTTCACCACAATTTTTTTTTTTTTAGAAAAGCTGCTGCGAATTCAGGCATTTTAGGGACGCAACAATCTGGAAAAACACCATGAAATCCTGGAGGGACTGATTAATGTAACTGAGATAGTAAAATTAATTTGCATGACATCTACCCAGTGTAGGATTTTATAATTATAAATTGTTTTTTGTTTATATGTTTTACTCATAAGTTTGTGAATTGATCTGGAGGAAACACACATAGTTCAAACTAACATAAGAGCTCCTAAAGGGATTAGATGGAGCACTCTCCTCTCTTAACTTTAAAACAAAACATCAAACCAATCGCCCCAAAAAGCTCCGTGCATTTAGTCAGTGTTTTATATCTTTAACAGAGGTGTAAGGGAACCAGCATTTGTCCAGAACTGTTTGGCATGGAGAGTATGCCTTATTAAACCGAGTAATTACAGGTTAATAGTCAAACAGAGTCTAATCTAAAATCTAAAACACACTTCAAAGAGCACAATGTGCTTACAGTGATATACTGAAACAGTACATTTAGCAGTCTTTACATGCTTCCTGCCTTTGCATCAAGAACAATGGAACCCATGAACTTCTATTTAGTGTTGTTGTTTTTTCAGAAATAAATGAAGAGAGACTGTATATAACCAGCTCTGACACTCCAGTATTTCAGACTGTATCTGAACATTCAGACCTTAGAAATGTGTGATTAGCTGCAGAGAACCAAGTAAAACCGTTTTATTTTCTAACGCAGTGGTTCTCGACCCATTTCCTCTGAAAGTGACTTTGTATAAACCAAAGGAAACCAAAATCAACACCAGCAACCCAAAATAACTTCTGTTTGGGAATCTCTAGGAAAACGACTGGCAAGCACAAACCAATTGTTTAACCGGTGCGTCTGACTGGCAGCGTAACACAACGTGGCTTTATTGTAGCCCAGGGGTGTCCAACATGCGGCCCGTGGGCCAAAACCGGTCCTCCAGAGGGTCCAATCCGGTCCTCAAAGTGTAAAAATTCCAGAGAAGACAATAACCGCAGATTGGAAATTAGTAAACCTATAAATTTAAAATCATTTCTAGACCATGACAAGTTGTTTGGATCAGAAAGTAAAATACTAGATTGTTCTTTTGTCATTTTGTGTCTCATTTTTGTAATATTTTGTCTTGTTTTTGTTGGGTTTTTTTTTCTTTTTTGTCTGACTTTTGTCATTTTTGCCGCTTTGTGTTCTCCTTTTTGTCTCACTTGTGTTTTTGTCTTATTTTTGTCATTTTCTGTTTTTCTTTATTCGTTGTTTTGTGTATTGTTTGTGTCGCTCTGTGAGTTTTTTGTCTCGCTTAAATTGTTCGTCTATTCTTTTGTCATTTTGTTTGTCGCTTTTGTCATTTTTTTGCTTCATTTTTGTCCTTTGAACATTTTTTTTGCTGAATTGTAACTTTTTGTCCATTTTTTTGTCTCTTTTGTTTTGTTTCGTGTCGTTTGTCTAATTTTTTTGTCATTTTGTTTCTTGCTTTGGACGTTTTGTGTCTCCTTTTTTAAGGCGTGAAATGTGAACATTTTCAGAATGCACTTTTTTGCACTGTAGCAAAGGGAAGAGTTTTAAATTGTTGTTATTCTGCTGTGGTTTTACTGCTCCAGCCCACTGGAGATCAGACTGGGCTGAATGTGGAACCTGGACTAAGATGAGTTTGACTCCCCTGGTGTAGCTGTTTGTGAGATGTGGTCTTTCTGAGTGGGAGCCTTTCAGAGAGCGACGTTAACACTCAGAAATGAACTGTACTCGATGTGCGCCTCCTAAAGAGTCCTCATGTGTGCAGCGAGCGCTCAGACTCCGGTTTAGCGGACCAGAACAGTCGAATCCTGTGCCGGCGTGTGAAGCAGACTGGATAAAGAGCGTCAATGATACAGCAGAGGGAAGCAAGGCTGCCATTGTGATGGCGCTGGGCAGGTTTCCCCTTCTCCCCCTGCCCCCCGGCCGGTGTCCATATTAGGGCAAAACTCAGCCAACCTCCCCCCAACTCGCCCCGCCGTCACATTAGCTCCATAAAGCCAGCCTGAGGGAGACGCAGCTCCCCTAACCCAATTTGAAGGCCTGCTTTCCAGTCAAAACAGCAGAGGGATTTTAAAAATGGATGCAGAACGCCAAGGCCAATTGTTTTGTTTCTGTTTAAAGGGGGTAGGGTGATGTTTTCTTTATTTGTAAGGGGTCTACAGCTAATGGGCTTAAGTTGAGCAGCGCTGAACCATGTGCCACTTTTCTCTAATAGTTTTATATGTGCATCCTCACAAGATAACGATCTCCTCTGCTAATTTGTAATAGCTTGCATTGTTAGAATACCTTTTAGAGGAGAGCAGTACAAAGTAGGCTGATGTAATGTGAAACCAAAAGTCACACGTTTGGGTTTCTTTTTGATTTCTCAGCACTTTCTTGGTGACCAGAAATCACAGTGTAGACACTCGGTGTTAACTTATGGAACTTTTGAGGAACACAAAACAAAAGGAAAAACAGAAGCTACCCAAATAAAACGTGTCCCGTTATGCTACACCAGGGGAGTCAAACTCATCTTAGTCCAGGTTCCACATTCAGTCCAGTCTGATCTCCAGTGGACCAGACCAGTAAAACCACAGCAGAATAACCTAGAAATAACCACAACTCCTAATGTTTCCTTTGTTTTAGTGTAAAAAAGTTCACATTTAAAGAATTATCTTTATACAAAACATCATGAACAACCTGAAATTTCTTCAGAAAAATAAATTCAATTTCATCTACATTCAGCTTCAGTTTATCATTTCCACATTACAACTTCCAGATCACAGTGTCTCTACAAAGGAACACAACATTTAGTCACAGCTATCTGAAACTGAATGACATGGGATTTTACTGTATGTTCAAAATGACAAAAAGACAAAAAAGACAAAATATTAGAAAAATGAGACACAAAATGACAAAAACGTGACACAAAATGCCAAAAATGAGGCACACAACGAATAAAAATATTATAAAAATGACGAAAACAGACAAAAAACAACAAAACCAAGACAAAATACCAGAAAAGCGAGAAACAAAATGACAAAAAATGAGACAACATGACACGAAACAACAAAAGAGACAAAAAATTAGACAAAAAAGTCAAAGCGGTAAAGAAAATCGACAAAATAGACAACGAACAACACAAGTGAGACAAAAAGGAAACACAAAATGACAAAAATGAGAAACAAAACAACAAAAACATGAGACAAATGACAGAAGTCAGACAGAAAAGGGCAAAAAAACAAGATAAAATATTACAAAAATGAGACACAAAACAACAAAAGAACAATGGACAATCTAGTATTTTACTTTCTGATCTAAACAACTTGTCATGGTCTACAAATTATTTTAAATTTATAGTTTTACTAATTTCCAATCTGCAGTTAATTTTTACAGGTTGAGGGCCAGACTGGACCCTCTGGAGGACCATTTTTGGCCCGGGGCCTCATGGTGGACAAACCTGCAGAGACTTCAGGAGTCGCACATCGAGGACAGTTCATGTCTGAGTGCTCACGTCGCTCTCTGAAAGGCTCCCACTCAGAAACAGCTCTACTCTCAGTGGAGTCGCTGACACTGAAGCCTCCTCTCTGCTTCAGCCAGCTGGGCCCTCATTTACACAAACTCACCACTATTCCTGCTCCACATCTGGCCTCTGGTGCAGAGAGAACAGAGGGAGGAAGAGGGACAACCGAGACAAAAACCCACAGTGGAGATGTTTTTATGTTGGAGGAGACGGGGTGGAGGAGGGACGTAGTAAACAACTCAGAGAGGCTTCTGTCATCGCTGGGAAAGACAAAGCTGGATGAAGAGGGCGAGAGAGACTGCCAAGGCATGATGGAGAACAATAGATGGAGAAAAACGCAAACATGGCAAAAAGCATGTAGGAGAGTAGAGGAGGGCGGCTGGTATTCGGAGAGGAGGAGGAGGAGTGGCTGCTACCAGCTACTGCTGCTCAGAGTGGGACTCCAGGCGTAGAAATTCCTCCTACGTCTCCGTTCAATGCCACTTCTGTTCTGCAGAGCTCTGCATGTCAACAGCAACGCAGATACAAAGAGAACCATGTCTGGGTGACTGACTCTAGTGTGAAACAAGTGTATGGGTGTAGTGTATGTGAAGTAGGGGTGGGGCAAGCTTACGATTCTTCGATGCATCGCAATTCAGACGTGGACGAATCCAAATCGATGTACAGACATCCAAATTTCGATTATTTAAATCTGTTCATGAAACAGTCCCTCCAGGAAATCACGTTGTCATCGCACCAATTAAAGCAAATCCAACCAATCTCCATGAATTCTGTGCCACCTTGCAATTTTGTCCAATCATCGCAACTTTTCCGCAATTTTGTCCCGCCTCCCATGAGTTCCACCAATCACAGCAGTCCCCAGAGCAAACGTAACGCACGTACGTCACCCAATTCACTTCCTGTTTCTGGTGTGAAGATGCAGACATGTCCCATTCTAATGTCTCTCATTTACCAACTAAAATTACTGCTAAAGACAGTGAAAAACAATTCCTGATGTTCTTCACCAAAGCGGAGCTAAACTGTTTTACACCTGTGGAATATTGTGGTGAAAAACAAATGAAAATCATCCACTAACAAACACTTTTCTACTCCAAACCTATCAGGAGAACATCTGGAAGGAGCAGAAACAGACCAGACAGATCACCGTGATGGAAGCTGTTGATCCAGACCTGTTGGAGCTCTGAAAGAATGAAGGGAAGTTATTCATTTCTCCACAAAGGAACACGGCAGAGTTATGTGACGATCGGTGTATGTGAATCCTTCCCCTGTCAGCAACATTATTCAAAAACAGACTAACGGATTTTCTGAAAGTGTGGCTGCATCAGACAGACACAAACACATACAAATGATTTTTTTTGTTTATTGTTTACAAGAAAAACTAACTAAACTAAATTCTACCAACATGACCCAACACTCAAAGTTTCTTATTTTAATGGAACCAATCAATTTTAGGTTTTTAATGTCTTTTTTAGGATTTGTTTAGTATTATGGCTGTGATTGGACTAAAAGAAATTTCACTTGAAGACCTAAGAGTGATTTTAATGCAATATACATGCAAATATATGAGGTGTCCTAAAACTTTTTGCCACCACTGTATGATAAAGAAAATTTTGACTTGCTGATTGCAGATAATTCCAACTTGCTTTAAAGTTTTTGGACAAGAAGCCGTGCGATAAATACACCAGGGGGATACATTTTTAGAAGTTGTCAACAGTTAGATAAAGAAGAATTGTTTTTGTGTTGCATAAATAGAGCCTGAAGGTAACAGAAATCTACCTGTCAGCACTAAACATCCCATTAGTTTATTCTGTACAGAAAACCAAGTGTAAAACAAACACACTCAGTCTTATTGGGATTACATGCTGGATCGTTTTTGTTGACTAGAGTATTATCATTTTCCATAACCTGGGTTTTCCCTGCCATTACGAGACTTCAGCACGGCGCCTAAATGCTGTCATGCTTCACTGGAGCTGAATGAACAAAGAAACGACGCTGACAGTTCTCATTCTCTGTCACTCTGAAGAGAGGGGACTCAATATTCATCACTTGAACATCCTAAAAGGGTGTGTTCATTACCTCGATGCAGTAGCGCTTTGTCTATGTACACACAGTGCACTATCCAACCACTGCTGTTGTCAGTTTAACTGCTTATTTATTTAAATTGCTATAGTTTTTCTACATCGTGCCCATTTGTTTACAGAGGATCAGCAAAGTAAAAATCTCATCGCACATGTAGCTGTCTAGTTTTCTGTGCATACGACAATAGACCTCTAGAATAAATTAATGAATAAAAGTGGGAGTTTTCATGGAAAACAGGAAATTGTGTGGGTGACCCCAAACTTTTGAACAGTAGTGTATATTTTTAGAGTCTTTTTACTAATCTTTTTGCTGTATTTTAATTTTTTTCTATATTTTACTGTATTATTACTGTATTTTGACAATATTTTTCTACATTTTTACTATATTTTTACTGTATTTTCACTATATTTTATTGCATTTTTACTATATTATACTATATTTTTTATTAGATTTTTACTATATTTTTATTGTATTTTTACTATATTTTACTGTATTATTACTGTAGTTTTACTATATTTTTATTAGATTTTTACTACATTCTTTTATTAGATTTTGACTACATTTTTACTGTATGTTTACGGTATTTTTACTGAAATTTGCTAATTATTTCTATATTTTTGCTGTATTTTATTACACTACTGTTCAAATGTTTGGGGTCACTTAGAAATGTCCTTATTTCTGAAGGAAAAAGCAGTTTTTTTTCAGTGAAGATACCATTAAATGGTGCAATAGTACGCAAAAATATCGGCACATACAGTACCTTGGTTCTGAAGTCATGTTACTGCAAAACAAGAAATACAAACATAATGAAACTTGCTTACTGAAAAAAAAACTATGTATTACATAAATAAAAAATAAAAGAAGCATGACACCTGCAGTGGCTGTATTCTTTTGGTACAAATAACCTTAATAGTTGTACTCACAGGCTGTACCAACACACTGAGTGGGCACGGGGGTGTTCCTTATGAAAACAAACCTATTCAGAGCTTTCCATAAACATCAGCTCCACTGTGAAGGATCGGTACAATCACTCCATGTTCTCAGATGATACTAGACCCCTGCAGACCAACGCTCTGGTCTCTCCTCATCAGAACTAATATTACTTCCCACCTCAAAAACCCCACAAACTGCAGCACGATGAACACATGAAGGAAAAACAGAATAATGTCACCAGCATTATCTCACTGAACTCCCATCCTTGTCCCACGCTAACTCTGATATCCATAACAGCAGTGTTATACAAAAGTAAAAGCAGTTTTGGTGCATTTTTAACCCTCCTGTTGTCCTCATTTACAAGCACCAAAAAATACTGTTTCCTTGTCTGAAAAAAATCCAAAAACTCAGAAAAAAAATTCCCCAAATTTCTGAAAATCTGCAAAACCTTCAGGAAGAAAATTCCAGTAATTCCTTAAAAGTTTCCCTGAAAAGTTTTATTTAAAAAAAACAAAAAAAAAAAACAAATTTGGCACGAAAATTCTTGTAAATATTTTTTAAAAATGAGTAAAAATCTTCCAAAAAATCCTAAAAATATTTAAAGTGATTCCATATATATATCAGTAAAATTTATATTTTCTTCAAGAACATTGAGAAAAAAAAATCTATGTTTTTTTGTGAATATTCTTAAGAAACATTTTTAACATTTCTTTTTTTCACCAAAAAATGTTCAAAGTTTTCCCAAAAATGTTGAAAATGTGGACATCAGAAGTTTCACTGTGAAAATATATTTTTTTCCTCCTTTTCAAACTTTAAACCGATCAATTTTGACCCACAGGACGATACGAGGGATAATCTGTTTACATCGAATCTTTCACAGTAAATCAGGACTAAAAGAGTTGGATCAGGCTAGTTTAACCTGCAGGAGACCATATTTAACTGCCATAAACACAAATAAATTCATGACGGAGCGGGAGAAAATCCTCTGTATGCAACCTGAAAATGCTAACCCAATGCTTCTAGTCCTCCAGAAAACCCAGAGGAAACCCTGATCGTGATTCTCTAAATGATACCAATACGTCAGATTTATTTAAAACTGCTAAGTCAGCGGCTGGATTCTAAATCTTAGGCACCTTATACCCCCCATCTTATTCATAAAACAGCTTTTTATCACCCCATACTGTGATATTAGTTTGTGTTTAGTGTATCTAGACTTAAAATGAAGCCCTCACTCTCTGATGTATTTCACAGCTGAGAGAAATAGAGTCATTTCTGTAAAAACAGGCTGTACCAACACACTGAGTGGGCACTGGGGTGTTCCTTATGAAAACAAACCTATTCAGGGCTTTCCATAAACATCAGCTCCACAATCACTTCATGTTCTCAGATGATATTGATCCCTACAGACCGACTCTTTGGTCTCTGCTTAGTAAACAGAGGCTGAGATGAAATGAAATGTTTTCATCTCCTGTCTGCTTTGCTACCTTTGCTCTGTGTGCTCGCTGTAAATCCTGTATTCCTGCCTGTAAAGTTAACTACACTAAAGCAGAACAGCATCAGAGAAAAGGAACTCTGACCACTGAAAGTGATAACAGTGCTGTGTAACATGTAGATGTTTGTCAAATAGAGACGTGGCTGATTTCAGGAACTGCTTTATATCATAATTTATACTTTTACACACATATTATATAGTGAAGCTGTAAGCTTCATGTGAAGCTGTAAGCTTTGAGAAGACGACAGTACATAACTAAAAACAAGCCTTTCTTTCCTGCAATTCCTTCTTGACCTCAAATTAATTACACAATTAAATTATCAGGACTAATAATCAGCATTAATCACCACAATCCCAACACAGTAATCAGGATCAGGGTTTAACCCTGGAAAACCCACTGCTGCAGAAATATAACATCAGTTTGCTTTTTTTAAACATTATTTTCTATATATTTGTTCATTTTCTTCTATATTTGGGTTTATATATTATTATTCTCATCACTTAAATTGTTTTGTTTCATTTTACATTGTTGCTAATTTTTTTCTATATTTGTTTTACATATATTTCTTTTTCTTTTGAGTTTTTTTTGCTCATTTTCTTCTATATTTGGTTTATATATTAGCATTATTATTGTTATTATTTTTATCATTTAGATGTTTTTGTTTTATGTTTTGCTAATTTTCTTCTATACTTGGGTTTCTATATTATTATTTATATTTTTTGTTTCATTTTATTGCAAAATTTTTTCTATATTTGTTTTATTTATATATATTTTTTGCTTTGTTGCTCATTTTCGTCTATATTTGGGTTTATATATTATTTATATTTTTTAGGTTTACTTTATTTTTTTGCAAATTTTTCGTCTATATTTAGGTACACGTACACACACACACACACACACACACACACACACACACACACACACACACACACACACACACACACACACACACACACACACACACACACACACACACACACACACACACATATACACAGCTGTAAATGGGTTAGGGGTAAAGATCATTCTGCCAGCTGTGGAAATGCAGAAAAACACAAGTGGGCTGGCACCGCTGGCTCATTCCTGTCGAGGTTAAATATCAGAATGTTTTATACATTAGCATATCGCTGCGTATGTTCATCACAAACCTCTACGAGCACATGGAAGCTTTTAAAATCAGTTTAAAGGACAGGGGTTTGTAGGTAATTTCACAGAGCAGAAGCACGACATAATTTGCAGTTTGTTAAAAGGCAATCATTCGATGAAACTGAACAGAAAAACATCCCCACAGCTGTTGATTTATAGGTCTAGTGCTGTGACAGAGAATGAAAAGATGCAGATAATCCAGCTCGACTTCTTTTTATCTCGTAGTTTCATAACTTTCAACCCAGCTTTGTACTGCAACACATTTTCCAAGGCTTTCCAATTTTCCAGTGGCCCAGAAAGTATGAGGCTTTGGGCATTTGTGCATAAATAAAGTGCCAAAGAAAGGAAGCTTGTTGTTGAAAGTAGTTTGCACAAAATCAACGGGGCATATGGTGTGTGCATTTTAAATGAGCCTATTGTAGCAAAAACAACAGGTTACTTATCTGAAATAATGAATCAAAACAGGGGGACAAATGTATATGATTATTAGAGCAGATAAGAATGAAATAACTTCAAGCATAAATGTGAAGACTCTATGTTGTTACGGGAGCAAAACACACCAAACAAACCACAGAAAACTGTCATAAAGTAGCAGCTGAGAGGCTGTAAATCCGACAGAACTGACCATTACTGAGCACAGTGCTAAACCAAGGGTGTCCAACATGTGGCCCGTGGGACAAAAGCGGTCCTCCAGAGGGTCCAATCCGGCCCTCAAAGTGTAAAAATTCCAGAGAAGACATTAACTGCAGATTGTAAATTAGTAAAACTATACACTTAAAATCATTTTTAGACCATGACAAGTTTTCTCTTTTTTTGTTTTGTTTCATGTTGTTTTGTCTAATTTTTTGCCGTTCTGTTTCTTATTTGTGTTGTTTTGCGTTTCCTTTTTGTCTCGCTTGTGTCTTTTCTCTCATTTATTTGTTGCTTGCAACTTTTTTGTGTATTTTTTTCTCTTTTTTGTTTCAAGTCATTCATCTAATTTTTGTCATTTTGCCTAAATTTTGTAATATTTTCTTTGTTTTGCTGTTTTTGTCTTTTTTGTCATTTTGATCATGTTTAAATGTTTTGTGTCTTGTTTTTGTCATTTTGTGTCTAATTTTTGTTATTTTGTCATTTTGTGTCTCATTTTTGTAATATTTTGTCTTTGTTTTGTCATTTTTGATCATGTTTTTAGTTGTTTTGCGTCTCATTTTTGTCGTTTTGTGTCTCATTTTTGTCATTTTAGTGTCTCATTTTTCTAGTATTTTGTCTTTTGTCTGACTTTTGTCATTCTGATGATAAAGTAAAATACCGTATAATTCAGTTCCAGATAGCTGTGACTGAATCTTGTGTTCCTTTGTTGACACTCTGATCTGGAAGTTGTAATGTGGAAATGATTAACTTAGGTAAAAGTCACATTGTTCATAATGTTTTGTAAAAAGATAAACCATTAAATGTGAACTTTTTTGAACTAAAACAAAGGAAAAATTTGGAGTTGTGGTTATTTATCAGTTATTATGCTGTGGTTTTACTTGCCTGAATGTGGCCCCTGAACTAATATCAGTTTGACACCACTGGTCTATGTTGTTACATGAGCAAAAAACCATCAAAACACACCAAACAAATCGCAGAAAACACAGCAGCAGTGACAAAACAGCAGCTGAGAGGCTATAAACCCAACAGAACTGACCATTACTGAGCACGGCGTCTAAACAATAAGAATAAGTGAGAGTGCGCCGAGCCTGCATAGCAAACAGACGTAGAGAGCTGCCATCCTGCTGACAGGATGTGAGCATAAAAAGTGAAACGTGAGTGGGAAGTGTGTAGGGTCATGAGGCAGCACAGTCGTACAAACACTGGTTCTCACAGACAGATAAAGAGACTCAAAGCCTTCAGTAAAACAGGAACTGGGAGATGGTGTTTTACTGCGACACCCAAACAGCCGAATCTCTGAGAGGAATAAGAACAGGATAATTCCTGCTGATGGCTTAAGTATGAAAACATTTTGAGCTTCTAGGAGAATAAGCTGTGCTGAGATTCATTAATCCTGCTTGGGCAAACTGCGAGCATAAAAGGCTCCTTGTTTCAGATAGCAGCCTTAATTACCGGATAAATGTATAATCTTTATTCACTGGCCATGGTGCGTTCTCCCATCATGCACCACGGTCACGGAATAATCATCAAAAAACTCAAACTAGAAACATTCACATCCATTAATGAATTTAAGCATATCATAAAGCAGGGGTGGTTGTTTTGCTTCTGATTTTTAGTAGGATGTGTCTCAATTTGTCTCCTCTTTCAAGTTTTATGCCTCATTTTGGTTGTTTTGCATCTGATTTGGTCATTTTGTGTCAGATTTTGGTTGGTATTGCCTCATTTTTGCTGTTTTGCATCTCATTTCTAGTTGGTTGTGCCCCATTTTGGTAGTTTTACATCTCAGTTTTGATCATTTGCATCTCATTTGGCTCATTTTGTGTTTCATTTTGGTTGTTTTTTTTCTGATTTTTAGTAGGCTGTGTCTCAGTTTGTCTCCACTTTCACTGCCTTTCTATGACAAAACGTAGAGCTGTCTTCCATAAAGACTCCTGCTCCATCCAACAGGTGTTCAAGCACTCTTTAAGACTAGATTTCTCTTCACACTTTCCATGGTTTCTCTCTCTTTCTGTCTTCTACAAACACACAATCTGTTAGCTGAGCTTCTGAGGAGCCGGTGAGGAGTCTGCTGTGTTTCTGTTCCAGCCCAGATGGCAGCGTTGGCTGAGTCAGCAGTGGCTGCTGGTCCACAGTAACTGGATGATTAGCTGTCGATAATGGGAGGAGAGCCCAGCGCTGAGAGCCAGAAGCTGAAGAACTGAGGGACATCATTTAGTTCGATCTGAATGAAATCATGACTTTAACGAGTAGCAAGGAAATAAAATCAAACACTTAATCAGCTTCCATACCTGCTTGAGTCTAAAAATTCTAACATCTGAATCCTGCAACCCGCTGTAAGGTTTTTGCTTTCTATGTTTTCTATGTACCTCATGTAAAAGGAACATTATCAACATTTGAAATGCTTAACGAACACAGGACAACGAGCTAGAATTCTGGCCAAAACCTGACATTCATGAGCAAATGTGTGATCAAATGTGCCAAAGACAGTCATGCCATGCTGCAGGCTAACCTCAGAAATAACGACATGAGAACGCTTCCAACTGCTTGTTCAGCTAAAACCTAGAAGATATTAGACTTGGCACCGGTGCAGCGCTGGAAGGAAATCCTCTGAGATCTCTCATGTAGTATCACAAAGGAACTTGTGATTCATAGCGAGACTCTAACAAACAAAAAATGCTGCTGCAAGCGGTTTCTTTAGAGTTCAAGAACAGCTAAACTGCAAATATCACATTAAAACCTGCATTTAGTCGAACAGCTTAAAGAAGCACATTTCAGTCGCTGGATGCCTTGTTGGAATTAGGGATGCACCGATGCACATTTTTTTACTTCCGATCCTGAATCTGAATATCTGCTGATACCGATACTATTCCGATACCAGAGCTCTGTTTGCATTAATATCATGATTATTATTATCATTATTGTTGATTTTATATGAGGCTGTAATAAACTCCACTCTACAGGCACGTACGATCTGTAGGAATGAATGCATGTATGTCCCAAAAAGCAATTTGAGGTAAGTATAAAGTATTCCAAAACTTTTTGAAATGCTTTGAAATTTGTCCAAAATGACTCAAAAATAGTCCTAAAAGAGTTACATTTGCCCAAAATGACTAGAAACTTGCCCAAATGTAGTCAAAAATGGTCTAAAATGCTTTGAAACTTGTCCAAAAGTAGCAAAAACATCTAAAATGACCTAAAACTTGTCCAAAATGACTCAAAAATATTCCTAAAACAACTAAATTTGCCCAAAATGACATGAAGCTTGTCCAAAATGACTCAAAAATATTCCTGACAGAATAAAAATGACTTGAAACTCCCCTAAAATGAGTTTAAAGCTGTTTAAAATGCTTTTAAAGTTGTTTAAATTGACTCAAAATGGCCAAAAATGCCTTGAATCGTGTCCAAAACAACAGCGGACAGAAAGGTTAAAAGAATTAAGATGATATATTAATCAATCTGTAATTTTGCTTTCCACTTGACATTAATAAATACTTCTGGTTATTTTGCAGGTAAAACTTTACAACTCTCTGCCTTACAGTGATAAAACTGAGTGGTATTTAAGCATTCCTGTGTTATTGTCTTTTCTTCGGTGCTCTTGTTTCAGAGCCAAATAAGTACAAAAGAAACACGGCAACGCAACACAAAGGCTTTCCCGCCTCAGGCAACCTGAAGCGCAGCAGCAGGTTAAAAACCACACCGTGAAAAAATACCACCGTTCAACAGGGTGTGAGATACCATATCCTGTTTTTCTGAGCTACCAGAGAACAAAACTACGAGTTCAGAACTGCAGACGAACTGCAGAATGAAGCCAGACACACAAACACGCCGCATTCAGACGCTGCCAAGACAAATTTGTAAAGTCCGACACGTCTTTTGCTCTTTTCAGCGTTCTTCCTGTAGCTGCAGCAAAATCAAATCAACAGATTAATAAACAAAGAAATAAAGGTAGGCTGCAGCGTTGTGTGATGGCAATCTGATCAAAACTTTACATCAGGGGTGTCCAACATGAGGCCCGTGGGCCAAAAGCGGTCCTCCAGAGGGTCCAATCCGGCCCTCAAAGTGTAAAAATTCCAGAGAAGACATTAACTGCAGATTGGAAATTAGTAAAACTATAAATTTAAAATCATTTCTAGACCATGACAAGTTGTTTAGATCAGAAAGTAAAATATTAGATTGTTCATTGTTGTTTTGTGCCTTGTTTGTTGGTTTTTGTGGGGGGTTTTGTCTGATTTTTGACGTTTGTCTCATGTTTTTGTTGCTGTGTTTCCTTTTTGTCATTTGCGTAATTTCTTGCGTTTTTGTCATTTGTCCATTTTTTGGTCGCTTTGTAACTTTTTTGTCTAAGTTTTTCTCTTTTTTTGTTTTGTTACTTGTCGTTTGTCTAATTTTTTGTTGTTTTAGTTCTCATTTTTGTCCTTTTGTGTTTCCTTTTTGTCTCACTCATGTTTTTTGTCTTATTTTTGTCATTTTGTCTCGCTTTATGCGTTGTTTTGTGTATCGTTTGTGTCGTTTTGTGTTTTTTGTGTCGCTTGTTTGTTTCTTGCTTTTGTCATTTCTTGTCTCATTTTTGTTTAGCGTTTCCTTTTTGTCTCGCTTGTGTCTTTTCTCTCATTTTTTGTTGCTTTGTAAGTTTTTTGTCTAATTTTTTTGTCTCTTTTTTTGTTTTGAGTATTCGTGAAGTTTTTTGTCATTGTGTCCCATTTTTGTAATATTTTGTCTTGTTTTTGTTGTTTTTTGTGGGTTTTTTTTGTATGACTTCTGTCATTTTGATGAGAAAATCAGAAAACCCTCTCTGATTCAGTTCCAGATAGCTGTGACTAAATGTTGTGTTCCTTTGTAGACACTGATCTGAAAGTTGTAATCAAAAGATATCAGGTGGATATCGCTAATACTGTACGTCTGCAGGGACATAAAACCCATCACCAGGCACTCCGTTGGCAGGTCACTAAACCAACATTCATGTATATAAATATTTAGGTGGCGATTGTGCTGAACAGTCGTCTTTCTGCAGCGTAACCAGACATTACAAAGCAAACCTCTGAAGCCAAACAAAGCCGGCCAGAGTGCCACATCACACATAATTCTTTTTGCTGCTTATCGTGATGACTTGGCATCTTCCTTCTGGGGCCACACCAAGTCCTGCATGCTCTAACTTGTCCCCGCCATGTAAAAATGAAGCCCATGCTAAACTTCCACATGCAAAGAACATGCAAAGCATCTCAGCTTCTTCCAGGAGAGATCAGGTTCATTCACAGCAGCCATTGTCCAGCATGTTGGAGCTGCAGAATTCAACCAGCATTCCAGAAATGCTGCAATTACAGCCGAGCATGCTGACTGAAACAGGACACACACACGTGCACGGACACACACACACACACATGCAGTTGCTGGTGAGCGCAGCTGTTGCTGTATGTTCTCTCAAACAAAAGAGCGCCATTTCAGTGCACTGAAGCCCACGATAAAGAACAGTCCACTCCCAACTTACAAAAAACAGGATCTTAACCCTCCTGGTGTCTTCATTTACTTGTTTGAAAAAAAATGCAAAAATTCAGCAAAAAAATTCCCATTTCTGAAAAATTGCAAAACCTTCAGGAAGAAAATTCCAATAATTCCTTAAAAGTGTTATTTTAAAAATCCCCCAAAATTGGCAAGAAAACCCTTGCAAATATTTTTTGAAAAAATGAGTAAAAATCTTCCAAACAAAATTCTAAAAATATCAAAAGTGATTCCATATACATCATTAAAACTTCTAATATTTTCTTGAAGAACATTCACATAAAATCAACCAAAATCCAGCCAAATTCACTGGATTTTGGTTGATTTTTTGTGAATGTTCTTCAGAAACCTTTTTAACATTTCTTTTTTTTCCACCAAAAAATGTTCAAAGATTTCCCAAAAATGTTAAAAATGTGGACATCAGAAGTTTCACTGTGAAAATATATTTAATTCCCACATTTTCAAACTTTGAAACGGGTAAATTTTGACCCACAGGACGACGTGAGGGTTAAGCAGGTTTCAAATTAAGAACTAAACTAATTTTGCGTTCTGTTGAAGTTGCTGCACAGTACGGTGTTTCAGACATAAGTAGCTGCTTCAGATTTTTCTATCGGATGTTGCAGTTGCAGTTTGATTTGTGTTAAACCAGATCTCACTGAGTCATAGATCTAAAACCTGAAGGAGCGTGACCACATGAAATCATGAAATACAATCAAAAGTGTGACCTGCACTAGGAGGAAGGCATGAACTTGCAAAACCACTGACAGGAAAATTCAAACCCTGGGTCAGACATACTTAACATATATCCTAAGTTGCAGTCAATCCTCGTTCTGCAAACTAATTTGGTTGTTGGATGCATCAGTTCACCAACACCTACATCTCAACACTGCAGTGACTCAAAATACTGAATTAAACAAACCACGGTGACGGCATATTGCTGCTGTTGGATGTCATAAAGTAAATAGTTGAATAACATCCCATGGGCCAAAACAGAGTTACTGACTGGGAGCTGCTGTTACATGGCATTCGCAACAAAAACATTTAACTGAGCCATCACACTGGTGCTTTTGAAATGGTGAAAAATTAAGTTAATGGACAGTACAGTGGTGTCAATCTGTGGAGGAGTTGTAGTGAAAAGGCAGTGATTACAGATGAAGATAGATAGATAGATAGATAGATAGATAGATAGATAGATAGATAGATAGATAGATAGATAGATAGATAGATAGATAGATAAAGTTCAATATGCAGTATTTACACCGTGATTTAAAGTAACTTTTGACAAACCAGGGTCCCAAAGCATCTTCTTTCACCCATTTGTTCAGTCAAGCCAAAATAAAGCAGAAAAGACATGATCTGTGATGCTGACAAGGAAAGCTGAACTGTGTCTGGATTGGGCTACTAGTTTCGGGCTAAGTTTGCGGGGCTAACCGGACCACCCGTTAGCCATCACCGTGGAAAAGTTAGCGCATCAACACCAGTCTGGAAACCCAAACAGGACTCCAGTGGAGCTAAATAACAACTTCATCACACTTGTAGAGCAACAAAACGCCACCACGGAACTAATTTCAGCCGCTCCAAAGTGGCTAACGTTAGCTGGCTAGTTAGCGCTTCCTCCCCGGCTGCTCGCTCCATGTGAACTCGTTTTGACAGTCATTGATTTGTCCGGGGTACGCAATTTGGCACGACACCAGGGGGAAGCGTTAACCCGACGTTGCTCCCTCAAAACACGAATAAAAGTTAGTAGAGCGTTAAAACTCACCCGTACGTCTCTCGGGGAGGTATCCTGGAGGAGGTAAGCAGCAAAAGTCTCGGTCTGGGCAGCACTTTCCGACCTTGGCAGCTCGGTCTGTCTCCGGCAGCAGCAACCGACAACAACACTGAGCTGGAAGCCCTCCCTCCGCCACCGCAAAACCCAGGAGCGAACCCCAAACCCCGCCCCTTAACTTTTAATTGGTCGATATTAGGGACAGTGCAAAATTAGCCAATTAAATTCAATTTTGCTTTTTCATTGTCCAATG
This sequence comes from Amphiprion clarkii, assembly GCA_027123335.1. Lineage (NCBI taxonomy): Eukaryota > Metazoa > Chordata > Actinopteri > Pomacentridae > Amphiprion > Amphiprion clarkii. The sequence continues at coordinate 1,322,014 of CM049579.1, forward strand.
GAATGAGGCAAATTATTTCCCCCTCCGCAGGGCCTGGTAATACTTCAGTCTCAAAGATCAAAAACTGGACAAGAAGTTCATAAAGAAATCATAATGAGTAAACAAGGCTTTATCTGTTTTGCCTTGCCAGTGCTTTGATACGATAATTTAACCTTTCTTTCGTGACTCTCAGGCCAATATAATAACTGCACTTTAAAATAAATAAATAAATATAATAAAAATAAAAATCTGTAAAAAGACAATGAAAATCTGTATGCAAGAGGGCCAGAAAAAACAATATGTTAGAAATTGTGGAATCTTGTAACATTTTAAAACTATAAAAACAGTGGAAATGCAGTCAATATCTGTTTTTATTGTTTTTAAATGCTTTTTAAAAAATTAAAAGTAAAATATCCATTTTTTTTCAAGATATCATCTGTAATTTAGTAAACCAGTAAAAATCTGTGAAATAACTGTTAATAAGAATGATATACCATTTTCCAGTTTATTATCTCAAATTCAGCTGATTTAAATACAGTAAAATACAATTTTTTAAAAACGTAATTTTATGGGTCAAATGTTTTTTTTAAAAGCATAATTATTTATAATATATGCATACATATATATTTTTTTAAATATAATTTTTCTATAGAAAAAATGAGCAAAAAATAATTAAATAAAACGTATTATATGCATATATATGTATATATATATACATATGTATATACACACACACACACTACAAAAAAAAAGAAATAAAACTGATGTATTTTTGCAACAGTGGGTTTTACAGGGTTAAGTTGGTTTGAAGGATTTCAAACCATGTCACTGCAAAACGGGACTATTTTTGTTGTTGTTTTTTTTGTTTGTGTTCGTTTTTAAAACCTCGCAGTTTCAGAAATTTTCATTTCAGCTGTTTTTAAGAAGAAGAAGGTTCAGTTTCATGGACAGGTAATACACCGTATGCTGCTATTCTGGTGTGCGTTGAAATACCAGGTTGTCATGACGGGTCTTCAGGAAGCTCATAGTCAGCAGCAGCGTGGTTGAAGGTATGGAAGGAAGGTCACAGTACACCCACGGAGTTAAAGTTCCTCTGGAGTAACTCTGCACACACCCACACAAACCAAGACACAATCAGCATGTGTTTGTTCTCCTGCCCAGTCAGCATACTATATGTTACTGGTGTGTTATATATCATGTTGGTTTAGACACACTAGACGAGGCCAGAAGCGGTGAAAGTGAAACTATCAGTGATGGTATCAGTAGCTGAGGTTCAAGAGGAAGACAGATTACAGAGCTGCAGCACTGAAGAGAATTTGCTTAAAGATAGTAACTAAAGAGTTCAATAACAGGAGACATATTCACATAAATTTAAGGCTTAAGCTCAGAAGATACCTTAATGTATGTACTTAGCTGAAGGTGTTGGCTCAGATTTGTATTCTTTGACATTTAGTGACACTTTAGAAAACAGAGGCTGGATAAACAAGCAAAGCAGATGCTGGAGGAAATTATATAGCTGAGGATAAAACCTCTGACCTGCCTGTTTTGGAGTTAAAAATAGAGAAAAACTAACTTTCCTAAGGGAATTATCAGCATGTTAGTAGCTTTTATGAAAAGCCACAGATTTCTAATTTGTTTAATGTTGTCCCAGAATGACACCTGGTGGCGACTGCTTGTAGTGCTTTTATTATTGCTGCAGCTCGGGGCAAATTATTGCCTCGGTGACAGATTAACACTCAGATCCCACTCAGTTCATTTGTAGAACAATGAAACTGTTGAGCTGAAACTTTCCTGTGACTAAAAAGCCTCTATACTTTACTGCATACTGTAACTCAACACAGTTACTCCGTCTAGAATGTAGAGATCTAGGAAGTCTTCACTCATTCCTCCCTACTGGCTGCAGCTGGAGGACACCAGCTCACCTCAAACTCTGCTCAAACACTCTACAGCTGCTCTACACATTGATGGCAAGTTGGAACACTGGAGTAATTCAGCCACAGATGTTTAAACCAGAAACTGATGCTGAAGGAGAAAAATGATTTGGAAATGCCCACCCTGCAATTGGACAGGATTGGAAACCCCAGAAATCCAAATTTTTCCTTCCATGTTGCATGACAACCAAAAAAATTTAATGCTTATTTTCAATTTAGGTGGTTAAAAACAAACAAACATAAAATCTTGTTACATTTTTTTTCCCATGACGTTATATTAATCGGTGCAACAGATAATTAAAAGGACATCTTGTTTCACTGTCGGCGCAGAATATCGGAGCAAATTCACTCCAAATACAGCGGTGGAAAAAAGTTTTCAGACCCCCCATACATTTGCATGTATATTTCATTAAGAATCACTCTTAGGTGCACTCTTTAATCCTCATGTCATCCTGTGGGTCAAATTGACCCGTTTTAAAGTTTGAAAATGTGGAGAAAAAAATATTTTCACAGTGAAACTTCTGATGTCCACATTTTCAACATTTTTGGGAAATTTTTCTACATTTTTTGGTGGAAAGAAAGAAATGTTAAAAAGGTTTCTGAAGAACATTCACAAAAAATCAACCAAAATCCACCGAATTTTGCTGGATTTTGGTTGATTTTTACGGGCACCAAAAATATTATTTCCTTGTCTGAAAAAAATCCAAAAAATCAGCAAAAAAAATCCCCAAATTTCTGAAAATTCCAATAATTCCTGAAAAGTTTCCCCTTAAAAGTTTTATTTTAAAAAAAAAAAAATCCCCCAAATTTGGCAAGAAAATTCTTGTAAATATTTATATTTATATATCAGTAAAACTTCTAATATTTTCTTTAAGAACATTCACATAAAAAATGAACCAAAATCCAGCAAAAGTCACTGGATTTTGGTTGATTTTTTTGTGAATGTTCTTAAGAAACATTTTTAACATTTCTTTTTTTCCACCAAAAAATGTTGAAAGATTTCCCAAAAATGTTGAAAATGTGGACATCAGAAGTTTCACTGTGAGAATATATATTTTTTTCCCACATTTTCAAACTTAAAAACGGGTCAATTTTGACCTGCAGGACGACACGAGGGTTAAAGAGTGAGAAAATTTGCCTCAGGTAAAAAAAATATTAAAATAAAATTATAAAAAAGTACTCGAGCCTAATTTTCTATTTCAAGGCTTTAAATTTGGGTCGAACATTAAGCAGCATCACATATAGTACAATCTGTTTGCTCTAACATTTTGTATAGGAAAACATTGAAGTTCAAGACTGTAGGGCCCAAAAACAATGTGTTATGTCACTTTAACATATGAAAAAATCCCAAAGAAGTCGTGTTTTAGGTCAAATGTGTATACAAATGTTACAGGGATACCTCTCTTTGAAGAATACAACTTCAGCTTGATTAAAACGAATAAAAATGTGCACCTCTGGGTGGCAGCAGCTCCCTACCCTGCTGACTCAGCTGGCTGCTCTTACATCTGATATGAGCTGAGCTGAATGTAATGTGGAAGATGTTGAAGCTCATCGATGATACATGACAACTAATTCATGTATACACATTTTTTTTTTCATAGCTTTATGATGCTTTGCTGCTATTTTACCTGAAAATAAGCTGAGCTGCTCGACTTTAAAGCTCCTACCTTCACAGAATATGAGACTTTCTGCTGGATGCTGGTGCATGAAGACAGTGCAGCAACTGTGGGTGGAGTTTGCCAGCAGTCTCCTACTGTATTATAGGATTACAAGTGCTTTATGCGCATTAAATTAGCTGTAGGATGATGTAAAATAAGCACAATCTTGTTGTAAGAAAGTGCTCAGAGGAGAGAGGCTGAAGAGGATTAAACACACACTCCGATTTTCCAATATATGGCAACCAAACAGAGACACTGCAGTTCTGGACTCTACCTCAGTAAAGCTGTTTGCATCTTGATTTTTTTATACTCAGTCCTATTGTAATAATTTAATTTCATCTGTTGCGGCTCCCCTTTTCCAGCTTGCACTAGTGATTACCTTATACTGAACTGTAGCACTAATATGATTTAAGATAAGCCTTTATTAATCCCACAGTGGGGAAACTTGCTATATATATTATATTATTTGACCACTGACAGGTGAAGGGACTAACATTGATCATAATGGTTCTATGCGGTGTTCTGCTGGAAAACCTTGTATTTAGCATTCGTGTTGATTAGACTTAAATAGTGATTGTCCCAGAACAAACGCACTCCTTCATCCTAATGGAAATCCAAAATGTCACCAGCCTACCACCGTAACAATCAGGAACATCTTGGGGAACAGAACTATCATCCAAGATGTTGATTTGACCTCCAAACTTCCTAGACCCCATTCTGATCAAACATCAACAGGATACAGTGGAACAAGTTTGATTCCCAGAGAACCCACTGGAGAACCCAGAGTACCCAAAGGATCCACTGCCGACATCCTAGTCCAGACCCAAAGGACGCCCCGAGATATCCTCTAGACCAGACCCCATAGGACACCCCGAGAGGTCCTCTAGTCCAGACCCCATAGGACACCCCGAGATATCCTCTAGACCAGACCCCATAGGACACCCCGAGATGTCCTCTAGTCCAGACCCCATAGGACACCCCGAGAGGTCCTCTGGTCCAGACCCCATAGGACACCCAGAGAGGTCCTCTGGTCCAGACCCCATAGGACACCCCGAGAGGTCCTCTAGTCCAGACCCCATAGGACACCCCGAGATGTCCTCTAGTCCAGACCCCATAGGACACCCAGAGAGGTCCTCTGGTCCAGACCCCATAGGACACCCCGAGATGTCCTCTAGTCCAGACCCCATAGGACACCCAGAGAGGTCCTCTGGTCCAGACCCCATAGGACACCCCGAGAGGTCCTCTGGTCCAGACCCCATAGGACACACCGAGAGGTCCTCTAGTCCAGACCCCACAGGACACCCCGAGAGGTCCTCTGGTCCAGACCCCATAGGACACCCCGAGAGGTCCTCTGGTCCAGACCCCATAGGACACCCAGATTTACCCTGTTCCAGAGTGATGGGGGCATCAGGGTAAGAAGAGAGGTGGATGAAGTGATGCCCTCATCATGGCTAGTGGGGGTTCGGGTTATGATCTGGGGTTGGTCAGGTTCACCAACGTTATGTTCCTAAAGAATGAGGTCAGCTGATACCTGAAGATTCTGAATGACCAGGTCTGTCCATCAATGGAGTTTTTCCTCATGTTCCAAGATGATGCTGCCAGGATTCATGGGGTCACATTGAGAATGAGTGGATCAGAGAGCATGAGATGGATTGTCCTCCATAGAATCCAGACCTCAGCCCCACTGAGAACCTTTGGGATGTTCTGGAGAAGACTTTGCGCAGCGGTCTGACCCTTCCATCATCAATAGAAGATCTTGGCAGAAAATTAATGCAACTCCAGACAGAAATAAATGCTGTGACATTGCAGAAGCTTATTGAAATGATGCCACAGCCATTGTGTGTCATTCTCAGAGCTAAAGGCGGTCCAATAAAATGTTAAAGTGTGAGACTTTTTTGGGGAAAATCTTTGCCAGTTTCAGAAATAGAAAGAGTTGGAAAAACAGTTAAACTAAGAAATTGATCAACTTTTATGACCCCTATGAAGGGTTCTGAGGGGAAAAAAGCTGCAGAGGCATCCAAAAGCAACGCTCCAACTAAACGCTGTGGTGTTTTGCATTATATCGCCATGATATTAAGCTCAGGTCATAATGTAATTTTGAGGTGTTGTGTGCTATAACTGCTTCAGGTGTACATATTTTCTGCGCTGTTTAGAGGCATGCTACAGTTCCATCATCTGTGATTGCAGCAGCATGTTGTTTAGGTAGATTAGAGCGAAAGTTGGAACCAATCGTGGCCCCGAGCAAGGACACCCAAACCTTGTTTATTGTCTGCACTAATCTACTCCCAGGATGAGGATTGAAAATGAGCTTAATATGGTGACATAATACAATTGGCTGTTGTTTCTGAGAGGTGATTTCAGATGCATTCTGAGAGCACACACACAAAAAATACACCAATATTAACATTCAGACCCTGAAGGTGGAAACAAATAGAAAAACAAATGCCATGTTAGTGCTCTCTTCTGTGTTCGCCCTTGGCGCTGGGCAGAGAACAACACTCTTTCATCTCCTGGTGTCCACGCTGGGCTGTTCGGTTTGCTCAAACAACACACTTACATAAAGAGGAAAAGAACATGCATCTGAGCTGTTAGCATGAAGAATATTTTCAGCCTCATTAACTGGTTCGATTTCAGGTTTCTTCATTGTTTTTTTTGGTCTGGTTTAAAACACGGAAAATGTTAAGTGATATGTCAACATTTCCATTTTTGTGGGTCAGAATCTAAATGCTGCCAGAACAGATGTGAGTATGTACGAATTCTAAATGTCAGCGCTGCTGTTTGATGAAAAGGCTTTTTGTCGCCCAGTGGACCAGGTGCATTGAAGTGTCATCGCGACTTCCTCACGACCAGCTGAAGCTCCCAAATGTCAACCCTCCGTTTGCCCCGCTAGCTTTTGCCTGCAAGTTGAGGACAAAATTATTAAAATCTGTCGCCTTTTCTTCCATTTAATTCTTGCAGAAACTACTGCAGACGGAGATGCATCGGCTTAAACAACAAGTGGAACATCTCCGACTCGCAGCCTCGGGGGGGAAGCTCCTGGCCTTGCTGGAGGCCTCCTTTGCTTCATCCAAGGTTGCTCCCTTGGCCATCCGGTCTGACCTCGTCTGCAGGCTGTTGCTGAAGTGTTTAGGAAAAACAAGCACAAAAAAAGCCTCTCTGTCTACCGGCTTACAGCTATTTGAGATGAAATGCTGTTTGAATGCCCTAAAAGCAGGCAGCTTCTAAGTGCCCGTGTGCCTCACAGTGTTGTCACGCTAATTGGCTTCTGTTCTCTGGATGTGCTGTGCAGAAACACACACTTGCATACATAAGTCCTGCCAGTAAACAGAAACTCTCAGATGTGAGAGAACGTGGTCATATCCCCCTGCTTTTCCACTCTTCTCTGACTCCGTCTCTTGCTTTCTACCCGTTTCTCTGCAGTCAAAGCTGCTGCCTCCACAGCTTCGTTGCACCGGTTCGATGGAGTTTCCTGCTAATCGTTTACATGCATCTTTCTTCTCCATGAGAAAGCTGAAACACCGGGTAGCTCTTTGAGAACTGTCCTTCGGTAATTGATTGCAACGACTCCTTTTGTGCTCCGACTGATCAGCAGCAGAACAGAGTCAGAAAACAGAAGAGCAGCAGCAGCCACAGAGGTATAGACTGATTAGAGCTAAAACTACAGAATCATTCATAAGAGACAGCAGAGTAAACACCTACATCCATCAGATTAGTGTCAGACATCAGGCAGTGCAGGTGGACCAACATTTCTTGTTTGCTTTGTAGCTGAGTGTGTTCGTGCTCGAATGTTTAAGTTTCTCCTGTTTACCTGAAATCAAGCCAATAATCTTATTTTTGTTTCATAATATTCTTTTTTTAATGTATTTCAGTAGTGATTAGGATCTTAATCCACAAAAATCAGCGCAAAAAACAAACGAGAAATCCAGCCTGAGTGATATTGAATCCTTGAGGCTCGGTCAGATCCCATAAGGTTCGGGTACAAACTTGAGTTCTAAACTGCTGATGGCTGTTTTTACCGCAGGCCTATCATGGCCTATTTTCTTCCCCATCACTTCCCATTTCTCTCTTCAGACTGGGAGCAGCAAGTCGGTGTCAGAGGACTTGGAAGCAAGGAAATACTAAAGAAAACACAAATAAGGCAGAGATTTATGAGGAAAGTCTCTAGTGGTTCTAAAACAGACTTATACACATGGACTAAAATGTGCTTTAGATGTTTATATTCTTATCCATGACTGATAGGTTCCAAATTTATTCTTCATCCAGTGACAATGACACCAAACATAAAGACATAAAGAACTATCTTCAGCAAAAAGAAAAGTAAGGAGGCCTGCAACGGATGGTACGTCCCCGACAGAGTGGTTTTAACCCTTTCCATCCTGCAGGTCCCTCCACTGAATCCAGGCTGTATCTGTTATAAACTGCATGAACTGAGGAGGTTGTCTCGTCCCACTGTGAATAAAATGGATGCAGCACTCTTCATTTTTTAATTGAGTTGAGAATTTTTGAAGTAAGTTGCTTTTTATGTTCATTATGATCATGTCTTTACAAATTCCATAGTTATTTATTATGGAAACAATCACTTATTAATTAAAAAAATGACTGGATATCACTAAAATATCAACTTACTTTTACAGTTTTTGTTAGAAAAATATTATTTTACAGATAATACTGTTAAATTTAATAAACGTGTGTGTTTTCAATATGTATTGAAAAATGGTAAAAACATTTGAGTAAATGTTAATTCTTTCATGTCGACAGGTTTACTGCAATATCTTTAGAAATAACTTTTAATTTCAATTGTATATCTAATATTTAGAAGAATCTTTCTGTAAAATGCCATGTGGTGTTTGGTTATAGGCAGCCACGTTGATTTTAGGCCTGAAAACAGCATAAATGTCAACTATGATACCTGTGCTATCAGCTATGATAAAAAGGAAAAGGAAACAGAGGAGCAGAAACAGTTGGACGAATGCAAAGAGGCAGAGAAGGACTAGAAATGTGGCTGAACCAGAGAGAACACTGCAGCATCCCTCCTGCTTCATCATTCTCACTCAGTTTGTGATCTATGTCTCAATTAGAAGGCTGTAATGATGGTAAAACCCAGACCATCAACTCATCTTCCTGCCACACATGCAGCATGGCTTCATACATGCACACCTACAGGTTCTCCACAGGTGCAAACCAGGAGGCGGATTCTCCTCGAAATGAAGTCATCATTAAAGAACTGCTGCTGTGTTCTCTTTGTTCTGCACCGAGGAGTCACTAATGGGACGTCTGAATCAGATTCATCCACCCGACAATAAGAAAACAAGAGGGCAGGAAGAAAGTGTGGTTATAACAATAGAGAGCACTATAGAATTACATCACATCCTCACTTTTCCAGTCCTCAGGTTTTCATTCTGCAGGCACAAAATGCTCCCTTTGCTGATATCATGTGTCCCCTCAGTGGGTTGGTTCTGCCTGTTGGCATTATCACCAGTCCTGCAGCTGCTTTCTGCTCCACACACACATTCACAGTTCTAAGAGTAGGAAAAGAGCACTTAGACAGTGATGCATGAATGCTTTTAGCTGTGTTTTTTGGAAATATTTACATTTACATTAAAGATTTATAGACAATACCTGGTAAAATAACAGAAGATAAGTATTAATTTACATGTTAACTGTAAAACAAAACAAAACAGAATCAAACAAAAACCTTCCCAAAGCTGTAAATAACATCCACATCAAAAATCTGTAACTTTATACATAGAAATCCACTGATTTACAATGAGTTACAACTACATTATCTTTTATTGCATTTAAATCAACACATATAAGTAATATTAGTAAAATATTTAAGTTAAATTACAGATAGTACCAATAAAATAACAGAACATACATATTTTAAAAAAGGTAAATAATGTTATGTCTGCATATATTTTTTTTACTTTCATAAAGTCTTTTGCTGTTTTACAATGAGTGAGGGTGAAATTACACAATTTTTAAAAATATATTTAAATCAAAATGTTGCCATTTTACTGATATTTGTCATCATTAAAAATAAAATCGTGTCTATTAAGGATGAATCATTTTAAAACTGTTATTTCAAGATTTCACTAGTTTTGATTAATTACCAATAATAGTGAGTAAAATGACACAAAAGTATGAATTTAACAGAACATCCATCCATTATCTATACACCGCTTAATCCTCACTAGGGTCGCGGGGGGGTGGAGCCTATCCCAGCTGACTCGGGCGAAGGCAGGGGACACCCTAGACAGGTCGCCAGTCTGTCGCAGGGCTACATATATAGACAAACAATCACTCTCACATTCACACCTACGGGCAATTTAGAATAATCAATTAACCTCAGCATGTTTTTGGACTGTGGGAGGAAGCCGGAGTACCCGGAGAAAACCCACGCATGCACAGGGAGAACATGCAAACTCCATGCAGAAAGATCCCGGGAAAGCTGGGACGCGAACCAGGGATCTTCTCGCTGCAAGGCGAAAGTGCTAACCACTACACCACTGTGCAGCCCTTAACAGAACATAACTGTAAATAATGTAAACATGAAAAATTTGTATGTATTTAACTCAACTTTTTACAGCATTCCACTATTTCTGGCACTCTTTCTGCTCGATTTTCACAGTATTTTTACAGTTTTTATTTTTAATATTTTTCCAGTGTAGGTTCATTATAAATGATGCAGTCCCTGACCAGAGCTACAGGAAGCTCAGTGAGGCTTACTTTTTATTTAGCATTTATTTAACCAGATATTTAAAAATAGATACCAGCTCTAGTTGTTGACCATTTCTTGTTAGAACTTTTCCAGACAGTGCTCATCTGGCAGTTTCTGAAATAGTAAAGAACATATATTTTGTTTTATCTGCATTTAAAACAAGCTGCAGATGACAAAGTGGTTCCTGGAATCTATCAAACAGAAGCTGTAAATCCTGAAAGGCCTCAGTAGGAGAAGGTGCTGCTCAGTATAGGACAGCATCATCAGCATATAAATGAAAAGTTGAGTTTGGAATATTCTATCTGAGATTATTTATGTAAATAGGGAATAATAATGGGCCCAGCACAGAACCCTGAGGGATGCCCTTTACAGAAAGGGTCAGCTTGTCTGATAATATAATACGGGTATTAGTATGCTGTACATCTAATCTAACATTTGTATTCATCCTGCAGCCTGTAAAACCCCATGTATAAAGGGATAATCCAGCTATTTAGCATTACAGTTATATCGTACATAAAGCTGGAACACTTACGACAGATTTTTAAAAGACGTGTCCAAACTGATGCATCATTCAGAGACATGCTGACTTTCAGGCTTTAGTGTGGATCACACCGCAAAAACGCTGAATCCCACGTTTCCCTCACTGCAACTCAATTGCGTCTTTATTTTGACTTTCTTTTATGACGTATTCTTCAGCTTCTATTCAAACCTTTTTCATATCTTCCTCTTCAACCAGCATCGCTTGAATTCACTCAGTGCTCAGATGACTGAAAGCTCGCTTCATTTCATTCTTCCACTTTGTTTACACACTGGAAGTGGCTCTTATTTATATTATTCATCACTTAACCCTTTAACGTTCTGCTCAACCACTTGGTAGAGCACATTTTGACTCGCTATATCTTATTGAAAAATATGTTTTACTTAATTCCACCCGTTTCAGCCATGTCTACCAGTCAGTTGAGGTACATTATACTAAAAAAGTCCAGTAGATGTCACTGTGTTTTGAAATAGCATGCAGGGCAAGTTAGTCTGCTGACAGGAAGTTAGCACGAGCACAATCACTCCTCACATGAGGCCTCTGTTTGCTGTGATTTTCAAAGGTAAAGTAATACTTCTGACATATTGTGGTGCCTAAGGAGTTGCTGAACACAACTGTGTCGTTTGAAATGTAAAAAAAAAAAAGATTTAAAAGGGTCAAATAATTTTTCTGAACCGTTTGGTAGAGATCAATATTTTAAAAACCGCTGGGTCTCTTCATAAAAAAACATTGATTGTTGTTATTAGTGCCTCAAAGAGATAAGAAACATAAAGAAATAATTTTTTCATTGCCTTTTTCTTGGTGAGGATGTTAAAATATTACAAAATAATCAGATTTTGGTTCTGGAAAATCATGCAAATTAGCACATATTTTGATAGATAATACTTAATTTGCATAATTAAACGTGAAAGTTCAGAAAACTTGTAGTACAAAATCAACTCGTGGATTAATCTAGGAGTTCAAAATGTGCCCTTATTCACCTGCAGTGTCCTCCCTCACAAGAAAAGAAATAAAATCATTTTAATGTAGTTTCCTGTAGAAGCCTCAGGACTAAACGATCGCTACTCCGGTGGTGAATTATCAGAACAAAAACAGAATTTGCTCACTTCCGCCTGCGGTGCGATTTGCTCCGAAAGATTCATCAGTCCAATAAAACATCCCGTCAGGCTTTCATACATGTCGTTAAAATGAATTTACCAGCCTGCCTTAAAGCTCTGCCTCGTCACTGGTAGTTGTCAGAGGATTCAGGGCTGAGGCGGCCTCTTTACTCACTGCAAACCTGGACCATCACTATGAAGCTGTCTGACTGAGGGAGCTCCATTCATATGTGCACCAGTGAGATTAGTTTAACCCTCGTGTCGTCCTGCAGGTCTAAAATTCACCCGTTTTAAAGCTTGAAAATGTAGGGGGGGAAAAAATATTTTCACAGTAAAACTTCTGATGTCCACATTTTCAACATTTGAACATTTTTTTGGTGGGAAAAAAACTGTTTCTTAAGAGCATTCACAAAGAAAATCAATTTTGGTAGATTTTTTGTGAATGCTCTTAAAGAGAATATTAGAAGTTTTACTGATGTATATGGAATCACTTTAGATATTTTTAGGATTTTTTTTAAAGATTTTTACTCATGTATTGAAAATATTTACAAAAATTTTCTTGCCAAATTTGGGTGATTTTTTTTAAAAAAATAAAACTTTTAAGGGAACTTTAAGGAATAATTGGAATTTTCTTCCTGAAGGTTTTTGCAAATTTTCAGAAATTTGGCTAATTTTTTGCAGAATTTTTGGATTTTTTCAGACAAGGAAACAATATTTTTTGATGCCTGTAAATGAAGACAACAGGAGGGTTAAAGCCTATTTTAGCAGCACCAACCAATTCCAACTCTTCAAAAAAATAACTTGTAAAGAGCAAAAATGTGCAGTTGCTCTATTCAGAGCAGCTTTCATGCTCCTCTTTGATGCCGAGGCTCCAAACCATCACGGCCAACACACATTTCCCCTCTGAGGCTAACAGCCTTCTTCTTCATGCCATCCATCACAGACCCTCCTCTCCTCCCGTTTTATCATCTCAGCGGCGCTGCAGCTGCTCGGTTTACCGGCTGCAGATGCTGGTAATGATGCCGTGGATCTATATATAGGATGCTTTGAAAGTATAGCGGGGGGATGGAGAGACACATAGATGAGAGAAAAGAGCCGGCAGAAGAGGCAGAGGTGAGGTAAATGAAGTGAGGAACTTAAACAGGGAGGCAGATGGCGATGGAGAGAGAGGAGAGGATGACGGGAGGCTCAAAATGTGAGAAAGAAGAGAAACCTTAAGAGATGAACTCCTCCTGTTTCTACATCAGAACATTCAAATATAAGACTTCAAATAATTAAAACAGCATCTTGTGAAATCACCACAGACTGAAAAATGTCAAAATGCTCCTGCCAATATATTGCACTGTAATAAACTTGGTGAATTTTTCCGGATTATATAACAGAGGTTGGTGAGGGGAAGACAATAATTCATGGTTACAGTACCTAGAAGAAGCAGAAGTCTTCCCTTTCATTGCTTTTCAACATCCATTTAGATTGTTTTGACAAGAATTTACAAAATAAAGACTCTTTAATGTCAAAGTGAAAGTTGATTTCTGCAAAGAAATGTCAATTAATTACAAAAATATGACATTTTACTGACATGTTAATAAGGGGTTGCACAAGTTTTCACCCCCTTTAAAGTTACTCACTAATTCAGTACAGGTGCAGTCAATTGGTAATTGATTGAATGATTAGTTTCCTGAAAAATATTCAAGTGCAGTAAATGTTTCACATGTTATCACAGTCCTCTGTCCCTCCATTAGAAGTCACCCACTCTAATATTTAAGTGGATCGCCTTTAGCTCTGAGAACGACACTCATTTGCCGATAAGCTTCTGCAATGTCACAGCATTTATTTCTGTCCAGAGATGCATTAATTTTCTACCAAGATCGTATTATTGATGATATTGGATAAAGTCTTCTCCAGAACATCCCAAAGGTTCTCAGTGGGGCTGAGGTCTGGACTCTATGGAGGTCAATCCATCTCCTGCTCCCTGATCCACTCATTCTCAATGTGTGGAAAAGCGTCAACTTTTTTTTGCCGTGGAGATGACAACTCCCATCTACCGGTTCCTCACGTGGTGGATAGAGGAACGGCCCTCAGATATGAGGATTAGCTGCGAAGAGCAGTCTTGGACCAAATCGCGGCTTGCCCTTTGGCAAGGCATAGCACCCGCCGGCAGGGTTACGCGAAGATCCATTCAGGAAGCAGGAATGGTGATAGCACTGGTGGGTGAACATCAATAGACGACCGTTTCAGTCTCTGATGCCCGTTTGTTAAGCGGATGAATTGTAAGGAGTCAACGTTGAGGAAACTCTGCCCCCTTCAGTGGAGAACAGTTCCTGTGACAGTCTTGGCAAGTCGTCACTGTATTTCTGCTACTACAAATCCATGACGACGATGATGAACACATTCACATACATCATATAAGCTGTTGTAGCTAACGATTCCCACCATACAGCAACGTTTACATAGCGGTGCCTTTAATAGTGTGTTCCTTTGACTTCTACTGTTGGGTCACATTTGCATTTAAAGCACAACATAAACAGATCCAAGTATTTGCATTCTGTAACACATTTCTTCTTAAATCAACATACAGTGTGTAGCGCGGACCAGTTTGTTACAGTTCACAGATGCCTTTCCTGGCTGTAATCTCTGACTTTAGCCTCGTAATTGGTAAGCAACTTCCTCCCTCAAAGGCGTTTTGTAGTCTCTCGTCCCCGTCACTCTTTCATGGCTCTGAATTTAATTCAGTGGCGTCGGCCTCATGGGAACCCAGTCGCTCTCTCACACTGTGTGTTTGAACTCATGCGTGAAACTACAAAAAAAGGAGACAGTCGAAAAAATGGATTTCTCGTGTGTGTGCGGATGCTGCTGCTTTGTAGCGGTGACCTCACCGTTTGGAGCTTTTTCATCCCAACGTGTCTGCACTGCTGATTAGATGTTCACGGAGGAAACAGCATGATCTTCTGACAGTAGCTTTGACAACAGCTGATTTTGTTTTCACACAATAACGCTGCAGCAAAGCTACAGGGAGATTCCACGCAAGAAGACGCTCTCCTCATTAACTCCAAAGGAGCCGCATCAGAAAAAGAGGGGGAGCGAAAGCCAAGTTCCTTTGGTAAATAATGGATATTCTCTGAAATATACATGAAAGTCTCCATTCTGCACTTGAATTATGTAATGCGGGGCTCTGTGAATCAAACGTCTCCCAATCCCAGTCAGAGTTGGAGTTGCATAACGCTCAAGATGGAAGTCAGAGACCTTGGGGCATCGTCATTATATCTACTTAAAACAGCCTTCCTCTGCTCTAAACAGAGACAGCTGTTACCATGTTATATAAAAACTGATAATTGTGATTCTGTCTCTGCTCTCTGTTGTTGTTTTTTGCTTTTCGCACAAACCCACATGTACGTGGACTGATGAGCGGAACGAGGCAGACGCCACTGATTGCCTTCAGTCTTTGCTTGACGTGCAATCAGTGCCTGGAAGCGTCGGGTTTAGTTTTCCTCTCTGTGGTAGTTTGCAGCCGGCGCTGATGGGACGTGGAGGGGCCTCGGTGCATTTCCATGAGGACAAACACATAATTAAGGTTGTGTTTTGATTTGTCTATTTTTTTAGTCATTTTCGCCGCTTGTGTTTGAACGTCCTCCAGGACCCTGAACACACAGAGAAGCAGATAATCCAGACGAGCTGCTGGATCTGCAGCGGTTCTTCGTTTTCTCCGAGGCCTGATTTCAAGTGAAAGAACACAATATAAACAGTCACAACACTCAGTGGACTGAGGTACTGATGAGGATGATCACTGGCTGTATATAAAGACGGACTAACCCGCCCCATCCGTAGGTTTTCCGATGAGCAGTTTTGAATCTTAGTGTTGATTTCTCCAGCCCCGAACTCCTGGATAATCCAAAGATGAGCAAAGAGGGGGAGCTAAAGTGGGCTATGTAAACATCTCTAGGCCATGGAGAGTCCTGTGATGACATGAAGAAGACCTCCAATGCTGAAAAATGACGCCAGTAACGTTTAAGTTGCTTTTCTGCTTTCTCATTTTTACTGCTTCACATACAGACAAGAGACCAAAGCTAATTTAATTAACTGTGCTGCTCAAAAACAACCAGCAGCAACTTTAAAGGTGAAATGTTTTCTTGCATGTTGCTCGGGCTATGAGTGGGTGGTGTGAATGAGTCGACACACTTTAAATGTCAATGCAGCAACACTGACCATTTGTTTTTGTTTGGCTCTCTTGCTTGACACACACTTTAGTGATGAATGGATGCTGTAGAGCTTAAAAATGTATGTGAACTCTCTCCAGTGCACACTCCAGCAACACTACAGCATGCGTATGATGGCGCCCACCTTTCACTCAAAACCTTAATAATGCAAAACTATCAGCTCCTATATAATTTAATTGAGTGAGTTATATAAAATTTATATTAAAATTTACTTCTTGTACAGTTGTCATGGAGAGGAAAACATGCTGTAGAGATCAAAACAGTTTTTATTCCAGGCTGGAAAGTTGGACTTTTGAACATGGAAATCTATGGGAATTAACTCAGTTGGAGGCCAGCCCCAAGTGGCCATTCAAGGAACTGCAGTTTTTGGCACTTCAATACCAGCTTAATTATTCAGTCCCACGCCAAACTGGTCCAGGAGATCAAGTACTGTTGCTTACATGCTGAAAATATAGTCATTAAATGTCAAGTAAAGTAAGCAAAAAAAGGACATTGTTTGGTCCCAAAAAAGATTTCCCCAAAACTTGAAAATGTGGACATCAGAAGTTTCACCGTGAAAATATTTTTTCCCCACATTTTCAAACTGTAAAACGGGTTAATTTGACTCGCAGGACAACTCAAGGGTTAAATCCATCTCATAAACACAGATGTACCAATTAACCTAACATACATGACTTCAGACTGTGGGAGGAAGCAGTACAGGGAGAACATGCAAACTCCACAAAAAAAGGTCTCAGCCAGCAGCAGTTTCAAACCTTCCCACTGTGAGCTGACAGTTCCCACCACTGGCCCACTGTGCCGCCCCACGACTCGATCAATAGGACAGAGCAACCTTCCGAATAACTCAGAGGCAGGTTTAAAAGCTGTAAAAGCACCGGGAGACAGTAACGGCAGACGTTTCATCAGGATCTCTGTGGTGACAATGATTCACCCGAGTGGTGCTAAGTGAGGATGACCATTTTTTACAGCTAAAACCACACAGTGATCTCAGCGCCGAGGCTGTTTAAATCATGCGCCCCTCCATTTGAGCCGCGCTTCGTCAGATTATTGCCGTGACGCTTCGGCCGACGGGGCAAATGAAGTGGAACGCAGCGTTTTTATCTCACCTCATTTTCTCCTTCACCATCTAACGTGACGGTCTCATCTAGCATCGCAGAGGATCCCCGCAGATTCAGCCCTTTATTCCAAGGGCATGATTGGCAGCGGATGATAGCGCACGCATGGTCGGTTTGTGCTGCGACACACCCACTTTCCATCTCCGGGTGAAGAGTAACAAGCAAGAAATAACACTTTAGTTACCCTTCTCTTCCTTCTCCCAGTGCGTACAGGAAGCAGAGGAGAAGTCTGCATGTAGTCGGCCTTAATGGTTTAACAAAGAAGTCCTCCTGTGAGCAGAGAGACTGCAGCAGCTCTGCAGAAGCCGTCTGTAGAGGCTTGTCCCTGACTGATGGCGATGTGTTCAGATAGAATGTCCCGTTATCTCGTCCTGCAGTCTGCGACGGTCTCAGAAAACATCCTGACAGTCCTTTAGCTTTAGATTAAACTTGGCAAGTAATGGAAAAGATTCTTCCTCAGATGTTTTACTCGATGGAGTAAAGAAAGTGCTGTAAATTCAGGATTCCATTCTGGATTTTTCCACCAGAAGCTGTTCACAGGTTCAACAGAAATCAGATGTTTGTGAGTGGTAGCCAGTGTTTAACCTCACGGTCATTTTTGCATGCAGATTCTTGCTTCTGAAAAGATGCTGAAAAGTGCAGCAGACTAGATGCATTATGTTCAATTTGTCGTTTCTTAGAGCATTACTGTACCTTCAAGAACTGTGTGAGATTTTTTTTTTTAAGTTCCACTGATGACACTTTATTTTTATGTTCTATCAGTTCTGTCCCTCTATATCCTGTTTTGTCTGTTTGTGATCATTTTGCATCTCGTAGAGGTTCTTGTTTGTCTCTTTAAAGTCATTTTCCATCTGTTTTTCTTTAATTTTTTATCTTTTAGCGGTAGTTCTGAATTGTTTTTGTTTATTCTATGTCTCATATTGGTCATTTTGCACGTGCTTGTTGTCACTTTGTTCTGTGCTGAGGTAAAGTCCTCTTCCCCCTTGTTTTCCTCCCTCAGATGATCATTGTTGTACTGTGATCTGTCAAATTGGCATCCAGCAGCTCTAATCACATCCTTTCAAGTTTGTCTCAGAAGTGGGGTTGCTCTATTGCTGAACTCACTTTTCCCACCAACTGGACAAAGTGTGATTGCCCAATTCACCGTCACAGAAAAGACTCTCATTCTCACCTGAGGACAAAATATATTCTGTGCAGAGCTAACTGTTCTGCTCCTCTGAAGGCAGGTTAAGCCCTCTGGACAGGTCTGGCAGGTTTGACAGGCTTGTTATCTTAAAAAAGCACTAAAATGACACAATTTTTCAGAGCCGGAAAAAAGAAAGAATCATCGAATTTTCAACTTTCTGACAGTCCTCGAATGTATCATGTGAGACGTGGTTCCACCAGGAAAAAACAACCAAATCTAAGCTTTAAATTGTAAAACTTTTAATCGGAATCAATTTATTCTACATGTTTCAATTAAAAATATATGCCTGAAACAAATTGCTGAACTGAACCAGATACTGCAAAACATAGAAAGTTCTCCAGTTCTCTTTAAAACCGAAGAATCTTTAGAGACTCATCTGCAGCCAGAATGCTAGGACTCTAAGTTGAACTGCAGGCTGTGTACACAGAGCAGACAAAAGGCAAGTATGAAAGTAAACATGTAAGTAGTAAAATATTTACATGTATAGCCACTACTGTTTCTCTCACCATTATTTTACACACTGATTCCAGTCCAAGTTTTGCCAAAAAAATATTCAAAGAAGTTAAAAATTTCCAGAACGTTGTGGCTGTAAAATGTCCAAATTCACGGCAGCTTTTCTAAAAAATTGCGATGTAAGTTGCGATGTTTATAGCCTTTTAGTTGCGATGAAATGGCGAGAGACAGTGACAGTTGCTAAAAGTTTTTCAAACATGTTTCAACATTTTAATGGACAATATTTCTTCCTAAACTAATTCTTTAACGCTCCAACCCATTTCCACCAGCTGGTACACCACGGTGGGAAACTAGCAGCAGCAGATACTGGTTTAACAGGAAGTGGTTGGTAGATTTAAGACACTAAATGATCATTTACTACTGAATGAATCATATCTGGACACATCTGTCAGTGGCTTAAAAAGTTAATTTCACATCCTGGTATTCACACGTGTTCACACGCTCGCTGGTCTGGAAGTAGTCTGGTACTGGACTGGTAGAGGTCTGGAACTGGTTTGGTACTGGTCTGGTACTGGTCTGGTACTGGTCTGGTAGAGGTCTGGTACTGGTTTGGTAGAGGTCTGGTTCTGGTCTGATACTGGTCTGATAGAGGTTTGGTGCTGGTCTGGTAGAGGTCTGGTACTGGTCTGGTACTGGTCTGATAGAGGTCTGGTACTGGTCTGGTACTGGTCTGATACTGGTCTGATAGAGGTCTGGTACTGGTCTGATACTGGTCTGATAGAGGTCTGGTACTGGTCTGATACTGGTCTGATAGAGGTCTGGTACTGGTCTGATACTGGTCTGATAGAGGTCTGGTGCTGGTCTGATAGAGGTCTGGTAGAGGTCTGGTACTGGTCTGGTAGAGGTCTGGTACTGGTAGAGGTCTGGTACTGGTCTGGTAGAGGTCTGGTACTGGTCTGGTAGAGGTCTGGAACTGGTTTGGTTGAGGTGTAGTACTGGTCTGGATGCAACAGCTTCGGTCTTTAGCAGTAATTTCTGTTGGTAAATGAGAGACATTAGAATGGGACACGTCTGCATCTTCACACCAGGAACAGGAAGTGAACTGGGTGACGTACGTGCGTTATGTTTGCGCTGGGGACTGCTGTGATTGGTGGAACTCATGGGAGGCGGGACAAAACTGTGGAAAAGTGGCGGTGATTGGACAAAATTGCAAGGTCACAGAGAATTCACGGAGATTGGTTGCAGAAGCTGCTCGGGGTTTTGAGGGTTAAAATTTATTTCTGTATGTTCTCGCTTCATGCTGGATGACAAACTGATGCACGTTTTAATTGTGAATTCTTTGTGTCATTTGAAGTCTGTCAGAAACTTTACATGCAACAATAAATATATGAGTTCTTAATTAGAATTTTTCATGCAGTTTGGATCTAATTAAAGCCACATCCCTGCCAAAACAGGCTGTGATTGTTTCATTGAATAATTCTCCAGAATGAGGCCTGAAATAAAAGCATTTTAATTTCAGAATGCCCCGAAGCAAAACGGCCTCTGTTTCATTAAACAAAACCTCCAAACTGAAGAGCCCCCCCAGCTAATGCCTCCTGACAGCGAACCCGGCAGAAGCACAACAACTCTCCTCTTCGTGCTTCTTTATGAGATGCCTCAGCGCCTGATAGAAATTTTCACCGGGAGACATCTCCGCATGGAAATGTCTGTGAGGTTGTACTCAAGGTTAAACCTAAAAGGATCGCTGTGCTGGGCATCGTGGCTCCAGAACATGAATAGTGATGAGTCTGAAGTCAGGTTTCCAGTGCTGGAAATAAAAGCAGTTTATAGCAATTAGAATCAATATCACAGGCTTTGGTTTGAACTCAGACATCCTCTATATGTCTGCAGCAGTGGGATGGAGCTTCCCACTAGTGTGCATCCAAAACATCTCTCTGCAAAAGTTCAAACGGGCCTTGCAGTGAGCATATTTCATCTGTTTCCACTGTGCTTGTTTTGTCTGAGAAAAGTCAGAAGTGTGAGGTGAGAAAATCTGACACCATCGCATCTGATTCTCACAGTTTTTGCACACAGAATCATCAGAAACTTCTATGTGTTGCATTGCTTTGCCAACTAGAAGTGTGGACAGTGTTTGCTGATGTAGGTTTATGACACCCGGGAATGCAGAACTAGAAGGATGCACTTGAAGTTATGGCTTGTTCAGTTCCTGTAGTGGAGAAAGTCTGTTGATGTGTCGCCTGAAATGACCCAGACTGCCATTTATTTAATATTTTTATCATGATTAGTTTCACATTTGCTGTGTTCAAGCTTTTTTAATCGTCTTGCATCCCTAAGATGTATGAAGTCTTTGATACAGTGGATGGTTAAATTCGGACTTTCTACAAGTTGAACAGTTTCAAAACGATGCAGAGTTGGGATCAGTTGGCATTTAGCAACACATTTTTGGTGTCTATAATTCGTTTTTACAACAAAAACTACTGGGATAGTTTACTCTAGGGTGCTAGAATGGAGACTCCAACCGATTGTCAAACCCCAGATTCAGGAGGAGCAATGCAGATTCCGTCCTGGTCGTGGAACGGTGGATCAGCTCTGGAGCTGCTGAGGGGGCTTTCTGCAGATGATGTGGTTCTGTTGGTTCCTCAGACCTTCAGCAGCACTGGAGCGGTTTGAAGCCGAGTGTGAAGTGGCAGGGATGCGGATCAGAACCTCCAAGTCCGAGGCCATGGTTCTCTGATGGAAACCGGTGGATTGCTCCCTCTGGGTTGGGAGGGAGTTGCTTCCCCAAGCGAAGGAGTTCAAGTATCAGTTCAGTTCAGAAGAGCTGGAAAGTGGAAAGTGTCGCTGGGAGGAGGGACTTCTGGAACGACCTGCTTCATCTGCTGCCTCCACGACCCCGGATAAGAGGAAGACAATGGATGGATGGATGGATGGATGGATGGATGGATGGATGGATGGATGGATGGATGGATGGATGGATGGATGGATGGGTGGGTGGTGGCAACAAAATCCAACTTGGTTCATTGTGAAAATTTCCAAAGATCCAAGGTTTCATAAGTATATAGTATATAGCATTATCTATCGACTTTTATTTTGAAAAAGCCTTTTATTCCAAAGATGTCTGTTTACAGTTGTCACTTCCTGTCCACTATTTTGATGTTCAGCTTTACATACGTACTTGCTTTTCTGGATGCACGGCTCTCTACTTTGTAAACGCCACAGAGTTGTAAGTAATTAACTATTTTTGGACTTCCTGGTTCAGTTAAAAGGATTTATTTACATGTATTTATGTTGTTTTATTCTGTTTTTGCAGAAGTTTTCATTCTGTAATGTCTATCAAGAGCTGCAATAAAGAAGTCAAGTTTGCTACGACTCATGATTCATTTTGCAGCATGAGTTTAACTAGTTGGATGGAGACGCCTTTCCTTTTCTTCCAAGCATCAGAAGAGTCTGACTTACGCTGGGAGCCATAATGAAGGACAAGAAGTTAGTGAATGTAACACAATCCAAGGTGGAGTAGAACCAGAGAATGGAAACAAAGCCGTCTGATAGCACCGTGACGACATATTCATCCGCTCTGCTCGTCAACTAGTTCCATGTAACCGGTTCTGACGTAACGATGAAACGCTGTAGGTCGAGGACGTCGTAAACCGAGGACCCCCTGTAGTAGTACATGTAAGTATAGAATTAACTGACAAACTCAGATGACAGTTCTCTTGTTGTCAGTGGTGAATGAATGAATGGGTGTAAATGGTATAAATGCAACGTGTGCCACAATCAAGGCTTATAAACAGAAGTTTCATCAACTCTGGAGCTCAGTTTTTTCTGCAGGCCTTCATCATGTCAGGATAAAGATTCTGACAGCGGTGGTCAAAACAGTCATTCAGCTAAACAATGACGGACGTGAATCCACCTTCTCTGGTTTTTATACAAGGAACCAACAGATGAAGAAATACACGCTGCACTCCAGACTGCAGTTCACCCTTGACTGATTATTGTTGTTGGCTTTCCAAGCATGAATAACTGCTGGCTATCAAATGTCAACATCCATCTCCTTCTGCTCTGAAGTCCTTCTGCTGGTTCCAGTTACTCTTTCACTCCCGCTGCACTGCAGAGAGGATTTCTCGGGTGCTCGATGCCACCCAAAGTTTAAAGGACATTGTTCTCAAATAGCCAAACAAAGTGAATGAAAGCAAACTATGACTGCAGCTGGGCTCTGAATAGCTTCGTGTCCGGAGTCTCGTTCCCCAGCCTTTCACATCAGACGCACTCCCCCAGCTCCAATCGATGCGTCTTCCATTTTTAGAACGCGGTCAATAGCGTTATCAAGACAAAGCAGAGAGCCACATGACTGCTACCTGCCTCCCCTCCGCCTCCCCCGCCTCCTCCCTCAGCAGGGGGAAGCCTGGGAAGGAGAATCCCTTTGTATTAACTGCAGAGCTGTAACCTGCTCAGCTGGGCGGGAATGACAAGCTGACTGCAGAGGTGAAAACCTGCAGGAGGAGGAAGAGGAGGAGGGAGGAAGGGAGGGAGGGAGGGAGGGAGGTGGCTTTTTTCTTCTTTTTCATCTCTTGCTCTTTGTGTCCCTGTTATAGCGCCTCTCTCTCCCTCTTTTCCTCACCCGTCTCCCTCACTCGCTTACTGTCTCCTGCTTTGATTGGTATTCAGAGCCAGGCCTGCTCTGTTCTGCAGTGTGGGTTTGAGAACACTGTCAGGCAGAGAAAGAAGGGAATCGCACTGCAGTGGCGGGTGGGGTGAGCACACAAAACACACACACACACACACACACACACACACACACACACACACACACACACACTAAAATCCCTCCTTCCTGTGCTGCACCAGGAAAGCCTTTTTCAGCCGACTGTGTCATGCTTCTGCTGTCATTCAGATTACAGATGTGCGTCTCTGTGAGCTCAGATAGAAACAGAACGCATCGATTACTGTCCCTCTACGGTGAACGAGGCCCATTTTACTGTACAACAGTATAGAATGTCATGACTGTAGTGCATCGGTTTACAGCGTAGAAGAGGCTTTTGTTAGAGATGGAGAGACTCTGCAGTGATAAAGGAAGATTGTTGGACCAACTGAAATAGATTGTTTTAATTGGTAACATCCAAATTAAGTGAACGAGCATCATTAATGCCACTATTACCAAATCAGCATTTCTGCAGCTAAGTTTAACCCTCGTGTCGTCCTGCGGGTCAAAGTTGACCCGTTTTAATGTTTGAAAATGTGGGAAAAATATATATTTTCACAGTGAAACTGCTGATGTCCACATTTTCAACATTTTGGGGAAATCTTTGAACATTTTTTGGTGGAAAAAAATAAATGTTAAAAATGTTTCTTAAGAACATTCCCAAATTTTTTTTTTTTTGGTGAATGTTCTTAAAGAAAATATTAGAAGTTTTACTGATATATATGGAATCACTGTAGATATTTTTAGGATTTTTTGGAAGATTTTTACTCATGTTTTGAAAATATTGACAAGAATTTTCTTGCGAAATTGAGGGAATTAAAAAAAAACTTTTAAAGGAAACTTTTAAGCAATTATTTGCTGAATTTTTGGATTTTTTTTCAGACAAGGAAACAATATTTTTTGGTGCCTGTAAATGAAGACAACAGGAGGGTTAAAGGAAAGTCGACGAGACATTTTCACCTTTTCAAACTTACCAAAATGTTGTTGTCCTGTTGGAAACCACTGGGTCCCTTTAGTCTCATTTTTTAACACATAAGGTGGTTCATTAAACTCATAAAAACTCATTAAAGGGTGTATTTTTATCCAAACTATGATGCTTTCCTCACCTTAACCAGACTGTTTTGGTTAAAATCAATATTAACAGTAAATGACATCAAGACTAAAGTCAAACAGAAACAGATTCTAATGTAATATTTCCTCTAAACTAAACTAATATGGCAATTAATATAGAAAATATGGAAACTGAAAAACAGAAAACACACAAAACAGACTGTTTAATGTTGTAATTAAATTGGATTTTCCCCAAACCTGTGTAGCGTTAAATGCCAACATTAATTACAAATGCTTTCATGAAATAATGACAAAAGGCTAGTGTTTGCGCTCTTGTGTTGCTTTCTTTTTTCTTTTCCATCCGTCCGTTAGCTAGACCAGCTTTATCCATGGAGGGGAGCTGGAGTCCATCCCAGACAGGTCTAGGCTAATTACTGGGCTAACACAAAGAGACAAACAACCACTCACACGTTTACGTCCAGTTTAGAATCACCAATTAACCTGCCATGTCTGGACTGTGGGGGGAAGAAGAGGAATTCCAGACACAAGCTCCACAGAAATCACCAGCGACTTCAAACCCAGAACCTTTTTGCTGTATCACCGTGCAGCCATTTCACCTCCAGCATGGCATGTTTTTCTCTTTACACAAATATTAAAGCAGTGTTTAAGCCATACAATCACCATGTTATCAGATAAATGACCCTCTGTCTAGGGGCCTAAATGTGAACGCTCTGCTGGTGTGAACGTGGACATCATCTCACATCTCAGTCTCCCAGTAAGACCAGCCATGAATATAAAATGAAGCGCTGCTGCGTGGGGTGGTTAATGAGGCCTAGCAGGACTTACAGCTTATTATTAAAATCACCAAACTCCATGGATTTGTGCTTTTTGAAATGAAAAAGTCCGTTTTTAAAAAATTAGAAAGTCACAACACTGTCAAAGCAGGAAATGTAACACCAAGCTACCAGAATGTTAGCAGGGCGATGACTCAGCATTCTGAACCCGAGAATAAAACAAGATGAACATCAGCACAAAAAAAGACTGACATTTGTTCATACGACAAAACCGACCGGTTCAATGAATGCCAGCGTTGGTTTCTTAAGGAGTTATCACAACCGTTATATTGACATCATTACGTTACACAACGATGAAGACAAACATATATGCTACACCTGCTTTATCCTATAGGGGCATCACACCTGTTCAGCCAATGGGAGAGTCCATCACAGGGCTAACACAAGCCCACAAGGAGAACAACAAGCCAGAATGCAAGGATTCTAATTGTGAGGCGACAGTCTGAACCAAGTACTAGTATCGCAGCTTGGAGGCTGTTGTTGAGGATTTTGAGTGGAAAAGGAGGAGAGACGTGAAATTCATGGCGTCTCCATCCTGTAAATCAGACTATTGGCAGGTTTACAACCAAGAAGCCGCTGCAGAAACAGTGTCTGATGACCCTTGACCACTTTCACACACATGCTGGGAAAGTCGCTAAGTATTCTGAAACAATAAGCTCTGAAAACGGAGATAATATCACGGCTCATATTACCAGAATGCACTCGAGTGGAATCGAATCACGAGCCGAGACGAAGCCGCTCCGAGTTGATCGAAGAGGAGGGTTGAACCGAGCTGCTAAGTACCTGAAATTATGGGGTTTCTCATTAGCGGCCCCCTCCTGCTATCATGCTATCGAGGTGTGTTGGTTTCAGAGGATTGAGCTGCTTCATGTGTCGGTAATTTCTGTCGGGGATGTGGGAGTCACAGCGGATCAACAAGCCGCTCTCTGCTGCACCAGAGAGGAGACTTCAATGGATTTTCTCTCCTGGCGCTGGTTGAACCCAATTACACTTGAAGCAATAAATCCTTAGCAATGCAATTTCCCCTCTAGACAGGATCTGCTGGGCTTCCCTCCTCCAGCCTCCTCTGCACCAGCAGTCCACTGATTCCTTCCTCTCCTCCATCTCTGTCTTCTCCCTCTGCTTCAGTCTACAGCAGGGGTGTCCAACATGAGGCCCGTGGGCCAAAAGCGGTCCTCCACAGGGTCCAATCCGGCCCTCAAAGTGGAAAAATTCCAGAGAAGACATTAACTGCAGATTGTAAATTAGTAAAACTAGAAATTTAAAATCATTTCTAGACCATGACAAGTTGTTTGGATCAGAAAGTAAAATACTAGATTGTTCATTTTATGTCTCATTTTTGTAATATTTTTTGGTTTTTGTCCTTTTTTGGTCTGACTTTTGCTGTTTGTGTCATGTGTTTGTCGTTTTGTGTTTTTTTGTCGTTTGTCTCATTTTTTGTCATTTTGTTTCGCTTTATTTGTTGTTTTTGTCTTGTTTTTGTGATTTTGTGTCTTATTTTTGTTATACTTTGTCTCGTTTTTGTGTTTTTTTCTGACTTTTATCATTTGTCTAATTTTTTTTGGTCATTTTGAAACTTTGCTGTCTAATTTTTTGTCCCTTTTTTGTTTTCTTTCGTGTCATTTGTATCATTTTTATCATTTTGTCTTGTTTTGTTGTTTTATTGTCCTTTTTTTGTCTGCTTTTTGTTCTTTGTGTCATGTTTTTGTGTTGTGTGTTTCCTTTTTGTCTCGCTTGTGTTTTTGCTTATTTTTTTGTCATTTTGTTCCTTTTTTTTGTCATTTTTTGTGGACACGAGGCATAATGTTGAAATTGAACTTAATCTTCTTCAGAAATTTCAGGTTGTTCCTCATGTTTTGCAAAAAGATGATTCGTTAAATGTGAACATTAGGAGTTGTGGTTATTTAAGGGTTATTACGCTGTGGTTTTACTGGTCCACTGAAGATCAAACTGGGCTGAATGTGGAACCTGAACTAGAATGAATTTGACAGCTCTGGTCTACTTCATTTTCACATGTCTTCGCCCCTCTTCTCTGTCACTCCTTTGTCTGTCTCGGCCTGTTTTGTTTTTCCATTTTCTTATTTCTCTTTATCCGTCCCTCTAATGCTCTCTTATTCCAGCATTCTCCCTTCGACCTTCATCTCCACCTCCTTTTCTTCCTCTCATCCCACCCCAGACCTCTCCCTCTCTCGTCTTATCAAAGTCCACCACTCTTTCTCCTCATTTGTCTTCGTCTTTCGATCTTTCTTATCGCTCTTCCCTACATTCCCTTCTCTCTCCGTGACGGCGTTTTCCCAGTCTGACGGAACATTACCGGGAACATGTAGGACGTTTTTACCCGCTGTGATGATGAAGCATGAGTCCATCACATGTCAAGGACACGCTGGGCTCCTGCGGTTGAAGCAAGGACGGTCGCTAATGAAATCACTTATTTAAATACAATCTGTCCACCTACAGTGCCCATGAACACAGCTGTAGTATGAAGGTTAAACATTAGACATGATGTAGCAGTGGCAGTAATTCTCTTTACGCTTCTTTACGCGTTAATCGTATATTTGTTTTGTACAGTGGTCGAACAGAGTGTAGATCAAACATACTTCATCAAGCAGCTTGTACACACAAATAATCAGGATTTCTTACAAAAGTATCAACAGACGCTGAATTAGTCAAAACAATCTAATATCTTCTCTCAATGGAGGTTATTAATTAACTTAATGAGACATATTTTTGGTTATTTATACAATAGCTGTCTAAATCTATTACTACTGATACTGAAATGATACCACAAAGAAAATATAAAGCATCAGGAAAAGTAATTTATTGATAATGTCATTGTAAGGCATTGGAGGCAGTGAAAAAGAAACGTTAAACTGCAGGAGAGAATTATTGCACTACAGTGTGTTCATGCATTTTAATATCCAACCAGAACTGGAGGAACTATTGACTAAGATCATGTTCACGTCTCTCCACCTTCATGTCACACCGCTGCTTATAAAAAGATGAACAGGACATGAGTACTTCAGTGAACATTTTAACGTCCCACTTTTACTCTTTCTGTGGGAATTCAGGCGATCATTCACAGCTGATTCTGTTGATCTACATACGTGTATGATTTTCAGCAGCTTGGAAGCTAAGGTAAAGTTACTGTTGCATATAGAGATGCCACCATGTTGCTAAGTTAGCAAAAAAAAGATCACGAGAAAGTTTCCTTGATGCAACTGATCATTTGTCTTTGGTTCTATTTATTTGTAATTACTCTCATATCAGCTTATTGTAGAATATCAATTAGCAACCATTAACGCTAGTAGCTGGAGAAAGTAAAGGGGATCTTTTTAAACTTGGAAAAAATGTAGGGAAAAAGTGAAAATGTACACTGCGTTAGATGTATTTTTCCTAAAGGGGAAAAATTTAAAAGATTGTATTCAACATTATAAAAGTAACTTTGTGCAAAAAATTCAATGTAAAATGCATCTTAAAAGAACATTTCCTGTTTTAGTGACGGAAGTGTTGCACAAATATTGACCAAACTGTCAAAATGAATCCTGTTTAAGGAGGTTATCCCTCACATTATGATTTCATCAACACCCCAGATTCTTCCTCATCTGACCCACAGAAAACCTACCCAGGAATTAGTCTGATCCTTAGACCCTGTGAGCGTTTACTACCCCGTCTTCATTCCAGATCTGGACCAGATACAGAACCTAACCTTTGTTCTAAACCTGCACCATTTAAAGCCTGTGGATTAACTTATTAAGCAGATTCTTAGTCATCCAGGTCATGGTGATCCTTGAAGCTACTGGACTTCTTCTTCTTGAATATGTTTCACTTTTATCCAAGAGGCTTCTTTAGTTCTGTGAATGCTGATCACCTTGTCACCATGCACTGTTCTGCTAGAAAACTATGGGTCCTGACATTCAGATGGATGTTCCTGAGACACGTACCATCTACCTAAACACTGTTGCAGACCACGTACACCTTCCCCAGCAGGACGGTGTGCAACTCCATACCACAAGAACTGCTCAGGAAGGGCTCAAAGCATTGACTCCAGCCTCCAAACTCCACAGATCTCAGTCTGACTGAGCATTTATTGGATGTGCTTGGACTAACCAAATCCATGAAGGCCCCACACCACAACCTACAGAACCCAAAGGAATCCTTCAGAGGTTCCATGTCCACACCACATGCCCAAAGGGGACCTATGCAACATCATGGCTGATCAGGTAGAATAATCTTCCTCATGCATGAATGTGTACCTGTTTCAGAATCTTTTCACAAATAAACCCAGTATAGAATTAATTCAGAATGTTATTACACATTATTCACATAGTGGCATTTTCAGGTCTTACTGTAGTACGACAAGATTACTAAGAAGATGTTGGCTGATCTGTTTGAGGGCACGGACATGATCTCGTTTTATCACTATGAAAGCTGCAGTGTGCTCATGATGAAAAAAAATGTTGGCGCCTCCACGATGCCTGCAGAGAGAAGAAGCAGAGCGAACACATCCACAATAACCTCCTGTCACACATCAAGGCAACTCACAGTGAATATTCCCTGTTAAAACAGCACCACTGTGAAGGGACGGACGCAAACTAAATGCGATACAGCGCTGTTTTTAATGCCTTTATTCAATTATTACACTGCACAACATGAGCCAGTTAGACTATTTTCCAATCACATCATAGTTTTCTTCCAATATTTCAGCATTAATGTAGAAGAAAACATCTGCAGTGGATCCAGATGTGAGATTTTAAGATCCTACAGAGACACATTTTGGAGAATCGGCTCTTCTCTGTAAGGCGACATGTGCATATGTACACGAAGAAGCAAAGAAATGTGTATCCCGCAGTGTAATTATGGCGAACAAAGTTAGCAGCGCTGTTGCTGTGTCGACGTGACACGTCTGTGAAGCCGGAGGTGTCGTTACTTCAAAGAACCGACAGTCACTACCTTTGTTTCTGAGGCTGCTGGTGCCCCGAGGCAAAAGCCTGGTTTCATCTCACTGATTATTCTCTTCAAATGCACAACAGACACCTGGATTTGTTTGCTTGATACTGTGGCAAAATGAACAATAGCACTGAGAGCGCAGCAGCCTCATGAAAGGGAGATATTATGAATTTATAATCCATGAAAAGTCCTCAAAGCCCCTCAGTGGTCACTGGTTAAAGCCGTAAAAATCAGCCCTGAGATTCTAAATGTAATTTTTAGAGGTTTCCTTCACAAAAATAAACCTTGTATTCTATTAAATGGCTGAGATGTAACCCTACAGTGTTGGTCGTCTAGAATGCGTGGATCTATGTCCCTGCCTCTCTCTCCACCCTCGCTGCAGCTCAGCACACCAGCTCACCTACAAATCTGCTTAAACAATTTCGTAAGAACCACTGTTGCAACAATGCAACATCAGTTTTATTTTCCACTGCAGTAGAGACAGTGACACAACTTTTTGGTAGAACAGGAGGTCCTCGACTTATGTCAGAGTTCTGTTCCTACGGATCAATGTAAGTCAGTGAAAATGTAAACAAAGACGTTCCGTGCATCACGATATCGATCAGTTCCTCATAAAGTCATAAATACCAACGACTTTCATAGATGTATGAATCATTTTAGTAGAAGATAACAGAATATTGTAACGGACTGATATTGATGTTGATGTTGAGGTTTCAATGTTTATTGTTCAGTTCCAGATTTTCCTAATGTCAGTGAACGTGCCATGTTTAGTTAGCTCACCTCTGATTGGCTGAGAGTCAGCAGTAGAGAGAGCTGGGAACGGAGGCTAATTCTGGAGCTAAGTTATGGGGTTTTCTAGTTATTCTGGCGTTGGCTACGGTCCACAGTATCCTGTGTGAAGGTTCAATAAACCAGCAGAGAACCAGATAAAGTCTCACTCATTCATCACAGAGGGTCGCTACAATATGTTGACCTGTTGTTACATCTTGACCCATGTTGGTCGGTGTTTCTTCCTGTTCCCAGTGTTTTATTCTATCTAATTTCACTTCCATGGAGACGGCTTTCCTTTTCTTCCAAGCATCAGAAGAGTCTGACTTACGCTGGGAATCATAATGAAGGACAAAAAGTTAGTGAATGTAGCACAATCCAAGGTGGTGTACAACCAGAGAATGGAAACAAAGCCGTCTGATAGCACCATGACGACGTATTCATCCAGTCCACTAGTCAAATAGTTCCACGTAAAGATAAACCGCCATAGGTCTCCTGTACTGTGTATCCAGCACACCCATCCACATTTCACTGTGGATGGGTGTGCTGGATTATAACAGGAATGTTGCTGAGACAGATCCACAGACGCCACCAGCACTGTTTGCTGCCCACATTTTCCTCTGGCTCTGAGCTGTCAACTGTAGCCCAGGTCCCAGTGTGACATTTCTAAAGCCACCAGGAAGGAACGAACATTGATATAATTGATCTGACATTCCAAGAAGCTGCTCATTTTATTCACATGAACGACATGCAAATCAGTCCAGTTAGTTGCATACATTCAGTGTCAATAAATTGTATTCGGTGAGTTTCTTTGGAAAAAATTCAAATATCATGGCCTTCAAGGATGCACAAGATATGTTTAATACATCATTCTCTCATATGGTGGGAATGAGTCACGGTCTGGAGGCTCAGCTACTGTATGTGTGAAAGCTACTGTATGCATTTTTAAGTGGTAGCTACATAATCAGGTCAGAATGTGAGCCCTGCAGCAACGTGAACAACCCTGCTTTCAGCTTGTGTTTGAGCAGAGAAGACAGTATATTGACTTTGAGCAGACATTGTGCAGGATACATTCTTAAGCTTTGCTTGTAGCTTTGACTGCATGGACAATATTCAGACATACTAAATGTTCCTCTTCATCTCGCTCTGTTGTTTTGCTGAATTCCAATCTTATGTAAAGCTGTGGATTTACTTTTAATATGTCAAGCTTTATTTGTGTCTCGTTTTTATCACTTTACTCCGCCAAGGAACCGTGGATAGACTTTTGGTAAATATTGGATATTTCTCCAAACCAGGGGTGTCCAACATGCGGCCCGTGGGCCAAAAGCAGTCCTCCAGAGGGTCCAGTCCGTCCCTCAAAGTGTAAAAATTCCAGTAACTGCAGATTGTAAATTAGTAAAACTATAAATTTAATATAATTTCTAGACCATGACAACTAATTTTTTGTCTCATGTTTTGTTTCTCGTTTTTGTTGTTTTGTGTTTCCTTTTTGTCTCGCTTATGCTTGTCTAGTTTTTTGCGTTTTGTTCCTTTTTTGTCATTTTTTGTCTCGCTTGTGTCCATTTTTTTGTCGCTTTGTAACTTTTTGATCAAATGTTTTGCTTTGTTTCGTGTCATTTGTCTCGTTTTTGTAATATTTTGTTGTTTTTTGTCTTTTTTGTCTGACTTTCGTCGTTTTGATGATAAAGTAAAATCCTCCATGGTTCAGTTACAGGTGACTAAATGTTGTGTTCCTTTGTAGACACTCTGTGATCTGGAAGTTGTAATGTGGAAATGATAAACTGAGGCTGAATGTTGCTGAAATTGAGTTTAGTTTTCTTAATAAATTTCAGATTGTTCATAATGTTTTGTCAAAAGATGTGAACATTTTTGCGCAAAAACAAAAGGTATATTAGGAGTTGTGGTTATTTATTGGTCATTATGCTCTGATTTTACTGGTCCAGTTCACTGGAAATCAAATGGGGCTGAATGTGGAGCCTGAACTAGAATGAGTTCAGACCAGACATCCCTGGTCTAAACAATCAAACTTTTCCAGTTTATTTATAAGTAGCTGCACATATAGCTTGTTGGTAAAATCAGTGAGCGTCAACATCAAAGCAAAAACACATCATCAACTTGCAGTTTTTTTTCATTCCCATTCCCTTTTTTTATTCATTCTTCCAAACAGTTTTGTCAGTGATGTGTGAGCGTAACACTTTCTCATTTTGGGCCAAAACAAGGTAAGGAAGGTAATTTGTAATGTAAATCACGCTCCTCTCGGGGGCGTTTCTCTTTCAGGTCTCTGAGGGCGCTGAGCGATGCAGGAAACAGCTCTCCTCTATCAGCCCTCAACTGCTTAAGATATGGCTCTGAATATTTAATGGAGCCTCTTTTGAACGCCTATTTTTATCAGCTCGGCTCAATAATTCAAAGCACATTTCTCCTGTTCTCATGTGCAACACGGTGTGTGTAGCTGGTGTGCGTGTCGTCCGACTGTACATGTATGTTTGTCTTGACGTGTGCACGTATGTGACGCTGTGTTTTCTGAACGAGAGGCAGATAGAGAGAAAACCGGCAGCTGAAAGGAAACACTTTGTTTTTGTCTGCGTCAGTCGCCGGGTAATGCATCTGTCCCCACAGCCAGCTATCAAAGACGCCCAGCCGAGGAAATCATTTCAAGATTTGCGTGGTTCTGGCCGGCTTGTCATCCCATCAGAAACTGCTTTCTTTTCTGGGATCTCCACAATATTTCCAACAACAACTGAGATGAGAAGGTTTAACGGGAAACTGCCAAAGTTTTACCGCAGCTTGGAAGTCCAATTTCACATGATGTCAGTTACCCCCTCGAGTCACTGGAAAAGGTTTGTTTTTGAATAATAAAACCTTAATCAAGCTCAGACGCAGCCAAACGCCCAGCACTTGACCTACAATCAGACAGACGAGTGAGCAATCAAAGAGCTTGCTCCTTTTTTTCCCGGTGGTACAATCAGGTTTGGCTGGGAAAGTATAATCTACCTGTGCCTACATCACAATGTTGCCACAGAGCAGATTTAAACTGATTTAATTAGCTGCAATTATGACAGCCCCGAGTCCAGTGAAGAGAAACGATGCGAGGACGATAGACATCCTAACGAGGCCTGTGGGCTTCATCATTTGGAAAGGTAATAATTTCAGTGACAGGAGATCAGACACATACCTGCTTCTCTTGTTCCTCTGATTATTAAGTCCACATAGACATTTGGAAGCTATAGACAGTTTAGTCATTCATAGTCATAGTCCAGGAGACATATTAAAGAAAGGTGTTCACACCAGATAACCTGAGAATACGGCTGAGATTAAGCAGGTCTGGAAGAAGAATGGTGGGAAATTTCTCCTGACTGTTTGCACGTTTGATGCACAGCTACTGGAAATGTTTGTTTTTGAAATTATTCCTACAAAAGATCAATTATGAAATCCAGGAGTTTACTTTGGCCTTCCTCCATCGCTGTAAATGTTTATCAGGTGTGTTTAATAAAGACAAACATTTTCTGTCTTTGTTGGACAAGATAGCTCCTCATCTGCAGTCCTGTTTGTTAACTAGATGGTGTCTGGTTTGAGAACATCGGCGTTCGCCTCTTTGTGGATGCTGTGGTTCTATTGGCTCATCCACTGGGACGTTCAGCTCGCACAGGGCTGGTTTGGAATGACAGTCTAAGGTCTAAGGCAATAGATGTCTGCTGGAAACCAGTGGATTGCTTATTCTGGGTTGGGAATGAGTCGCTGCCTCAAGCAAAGTACTTTAATAAGTTTAAGTTCATGACTCACAGTAGATCTACGTTCTAACCCTCAGCTATGGTGGTGAGTTTTGATGTGACAACAGAAAGAAACAAGGAACCAAAATTAGTCCCCTCTTTAGGATGAGGAGCTATGCCTTCCTTTGGAGGTTTTCCTTGAACCAGATGTAGGGATTACATCTCTCATCTGGATCAAATCCAGATCCTTCAGGATGATTTGCAAAGAGAAGGTAATCTGGAATTTTTCATCTGCTAAACTCCTGCCAGCACAGCTCGCTGCAGCAGCTCTTTCCAAGTCCTACTGATGTGATACATTTTTGATTTCTTGGTTGGTTGGTTTAACTACACAGCTTTTTCTTGCGTATCGGTGTCTCCCAATGAAGTCTGGGTTAGGGCTGAATGACGATCACCAGCACCCAAATGATAAGAACTAAGAATAAAAATACAGTTATTCCAGGACCAGGTAGGAAAGCAGGAGAAAGCTGAAAACTTCAGAGCACTGTAAGCAGTTTTCATATAGCATTTGTCAGGATTACATCGTAGTCAAAGGATATTGCAGTACACTCTCTCAAACAGTGGCTGTTCCCACTACATCAGGGGAGTCAAACTCATTGTAGTTCAGGTTCCACATTCAGCCCAATATGATCTCCAGTGGACCGGACCAGTAAAACCACAGCATAAAAACCTAGAAATAATTACAATTCCAATTTTTTCCTTTGTTTTAGAACAAAAAAGTTCATTCTGAAAATGTTCACATTTAAGGAATTATCTTTTTACAAAACATCATGAATGACCTGAAATTTCTTGAGAAAAATAAATTCAATTTCATCAACATTCATCCTCAGTTTATCATTTCCACATTACAACTTCCAGATCACAGAGTGTCTACAAAGGAACACAACATTTAGTCACCTGGAACTGAACCAGAGAGGATTTTACTTTGTGATCAAAATGACAAAAGTCAGAAAAAAAGACAAAAAAACAACAAATATTACAAAAATGGGACACAAAATGACAAAAAACGAGATACAAAACAACAAAAAACAAGACAAACTACACATAACAAAATAAAAAAGAGACAAAAATTAGACCAAAATGTTACAAAGTGACAAAAAAATGGACAAACAACAAAAACTAGACACAAAATTAGACAAATGACACAAATGAGACCAAAAATGACAAAAACAAGGAAAAAAACAACAGAAAATTAGACAAACAACACAAGCGAGATTAAAAAAAAAAAACACAAACTAATAAAACAAAACACAAAATGACAAAAATATGACAAAAATCACAAGCAAGACAAAAAGCAAACACAAAACGACCAAAAACACAAGACAAACGACAAAAATCAGACAAAGAAACAACAAAAATGGACAAAATATTACAAAAATGAGACACAAAATGACAAAAGAACAATGAACAATCTAGTATTTTACTTTATGATCTAAACAACTTGTCATGGTCTAGAAATGATTTTAAATTTATAGTTTTACTAATTTACAATCTGCAGTTAACGTCTTCTCTGGAATTTTTACATTTTGAGGGCCGGCTTGGACCCTCTGGAGGACCGCTTTCGGCCCGCGGGCCTCATGTTGGACACACCTGCACTACATGCTACAGTCGCAACGGTCAGTTCCTTGTGTTTTCACGCATGTACGTCCGCTTCATTGGTAATTATACAGACACACTAGAGGTATACATGCTTCAAGCGTGGATTTGCATATATATGGACTTCTGTAATTGCATTAAACCGGGACTCTCTGCATCAGCGTGTGCATGCAGGCGTGCCTTCAAACAGACAGATGGTTCAGGTGCCCTCCACACCCATGTTCGCTCCTGCCGGCGCATTGCGTCGCTCGCTGCGTGTGTGTTCTGTTGCGGGTGTGTTCCTCCCTGTGTGTGTGTGCTGCGGCAGCGTGTTGATCTCCGCGGCGACCGGGGCCGGTGCTGCGACCCCTGATGGCATCATCAGACGGAGCGCCAGCAGACGGAGAGCCTGGGAACACCCCGGACAACAACCGGAGAAACCGAGGCGCTCTGTGGCGTTTTTATGCGAGGACGAAGTGAAAATGATTCACCGCCTAACTCACTGCTTCCTTTGCTGCCGAATCAAAAATCTCCCTCAATCCTTCCTCGCACTGTATTATACTCTGTGGGAGGCTGTGAAGGAGCTGCACTCACTTGTATTAATTATCAGGTACGGCTGCTATGTGGCATTAGCTATATAAAACACAATGTACTTAAAAAGCACCATATATTTTCATTTATGCTCCATTTGTGAACACGATGATATCAATCTCTTATGCAGTTGATATTAACCCTCCTGTTGTCTTCACTTATGGGCACCAAAAAAAAATTTGTTTCCTTGTCTGAAAAAAAATCCAAAAATTCAGCAAAAAAATTCCACAAATTTCTGAAAATTTGCAAAACCTTCAGGAAGAAACTTCCAATAATTCCTTAAAAATTTCTCTTAAAAGTTTTATTTAAAAAAACAAAACAAAGAAAACAAAAACAAATTTGGCAGGAAAATTCTTGTAATATTTTCAAAAATGAGTAAAAATCTTCCAAAAAAATCTTTAAAATATCTAAAGTGATTCCATATATATCAGTAAAACTTCTATTATTTCCTTTAAGAACATTCACATAAAAATCTTTTGTGAATGTTCTTAAGAAACATTTTTAACATTTCTTTTTTTTCCACCAAAACATGTTCAAAGATTTCCTAAAAATGTTGAAAATGTGGACATCAGAAGTTTCACTGAGAAAATAGATTTTATTCCACATTTTCAAACTTTAAAACGGGTTAATTTGGACCCGCAGGACGACACGAGGGTTAATACAACTGATGTGCTGTTATGTTTCTCAGTGCAGGGGTTCCTCGAGGTAAGTCGATTTAGAAGTCGGAACTCCAGTGAAAATGTAAACAAAGCCGTTACGTGCATCATGATATTGATCAGTTTACATATTTGTACAACTACAGTAACGACAAACAGCCATTAGCTCACACTGAAACACAACTCGGTAGGAAAATACCGGCAAATGTAAACCAAGTCGTTACTGCATCAAGATATTAACCAGTTTACATATCTGTACTGTAGAACAACAGTAACGAAAACAGTCATTAGCTCACCAAGCATTTTATTACATCCAGTTTCACTTCCATGGAGACGCCGTTCCTTTCCTTGAAGCATCAGAAGAGTCTGACTTACGCTGGGAGCCGTAATGAAGTTAGCGAATGTAGCACAATCCAATGTAAACAAAGCTGTCTTATTCATACGCTCTGCTCGCCAACTAGTTCCACTGAACCAGTTTCAATGAAACACCGTACGTTAAACCAAGAACCAGCCCGTAATCAGTTCTGACATAACGGCGAAAAGACGTAAGTCGAGGACGTCGTAAACTGAGGACCTCCTGTATTTGTACCCCGATGACTCAACCTTAAAACCACCTGCCCAGTGTTGTGTACAACGGTACTTTAAAAAGTTCTCCGCCTCAACAGAAAACATCAAAGGGTTGTTCTTGCATTATTTCTTAACATTGTCTGCTTTAATTTAAATGTCCTTGGTCCATTGATGTTCAAGCTTCGCTATCCCTTTGCAGAAGAAGACCACATCTGGAGCCTCCTGATGCTCTTCAACAGCCATCAGGAACTCATCATCACTCTGAAAATGGTGACCAAGACTGAAATTTCAGTTTGAGAAGCTGATAGAAGCCTGACGATGCAGGTTGAGTTGAGTAAGGTTCATTGGGCAACAACTCAGATCCACATTTGGCCTCTTCGTTAATGAGAGAACAGCAGCCAGCTCGAAACTTTACAGGCCTTTTTTCTTTGATTGCTTCAAACGCTTGAGTTTCTGTGTACGGTGATATTTTTATATATTGTTTCTAGGAAAGAAGTACCCTTGTAGGTCCCCCAGTGCCTTCAAAACTCAACTCAAAGCTCTGACCTGTTGGGGCATGAAGACAGGTCCTCTTAGGTTGGCCGTCACAGGTGTTTTCTGACAGAGGGCATCATTCCAATTGGATGTCCTACAAACGGAAGACCAGATTAAATGGTGGAAAATCCTGCAGGAAAAGTTGCATTTCCAGCATCACTAACAACTGCCTACACTATAATGTAACCCAGAAGAGAAAAGCTGGATGATTTTTCACCGTTTCTCCCAACCCCAGCTTTAAAGAAGAGGCAATTAAAGCAAATATACTGGATAGAAAGGTTTAATTAGGCTTCTGAATGAGAGGTGAACTCTTTACTTATTCTAAAAGCCTCACCAGTTACTCACCAAGTGCTCATTAACAGTTAATTCTCTGTGTTTGCAGAGTATCACACTCCTGTGTTGTTTTATTCTGACAGAGGATGCTGCAACAATAGTGTATTTCTTCTGCATCAAACTGAACTTTAGGCTGAACCATGTTTTTCCATACAGAGCCCTGGGCGGGTTTTACTCAAAGGGACACGTGTGCTTGTTGTCAGTGGGAGTCTCCAGTTTAATGGATCCCTGTTTAAATAATAATTACCTCTGTTTTCCCCTGAAGCTTCTGTTTAGGTTAGAGCCTTTGTATGTATAAAGAAAACTGACACACACGAACTCTCTGCACTGTAGTGGATGAAAGCTGGTTATATAACAGCAGATAGGAGGCTGGCAGAGTCGAGCAGTCGGAGCATCTTATCAATG
Organism: Amphiprion clarkii; assembly: GCA_027123335.1. Lineage (NCBI taxonomy): Eukaryota > Metazoa > Chordata > Actinopteri > Pomacentridae > Amphiprion > Amphiprion clarkii. Next base: position 1,361,652 of record CM049579.1, read on the forward strand.
CAGGATGTCAGAAAAGTTCTCGTGTTGGTAGACGGTTTATGACTCACCAAACAGATGTGTTTGTGTGCAGTTTACTCATGTTTGATCACTTTTTAGCTTTCTGTAATGCTGCATTCAGCCTCGTCTGTTGGTTAAAAAAGAGCAGATTGAAAATATTGAGCTGTGATATCACTACACTTGGAATGAAGACAGGATCTGAATCTGGATATGCTGGCTTTGCATTTACAGCTGATATTAAAATGCATTATCTCGACCGTGTCAACAATGTGATCCAGTCTCGGTATGCAGGTTAGTTCTGCAGGACAGATGGAATACAGGAATAATGCTGCTGTAAGGGCTGCATTGTTTCTCAGTGCTGAATGAATGTTAGCGTGACTCCCTGCAGGTTTGTCAGGTCTGTGTAAAGCTAGATGTGGGACTTTTACATGTAAATGAATATGCATTACATTACACAATGCTAATTAAACCTGTCAGCTGCAGGTAAAGTTGTCTATTTCGCAAAATACAGGACCCGGCCCAGAGGAAGGCTGGGTCCAGGTCTGGAAGAGGACTTCCCACAATCCCCTGTGCTGTTTTCACCACCTGGACTATGTTCTTTCTGTCCTGAGCTGTGCAGCTGCAGTACCACACTGTTGCACCAAGACAGAGGATGCTTTCTGTTGTACTGTGCAGCCCTCTTGAAAATATGGTGAAGCTATATGGATCACAGAATGTGGTCTGACTGATCCATCCAGCTGTCAGACGCTCTAACTGGAGGTCAGCGTTTGTTGTTGCTGCATCATCAGTTTGATCAGAACTGAAGGATCTCCAACATTCAGAGCCCCCCACACACACATACACACCCACTCAGGTGTTTTCTGTTGTTTCTCTTACCGTCAGGACGTTGTGGGTGTTGGCAGACTGACGTCTCCCCTGCCGTCCTGTCAGCTCCGTTCAGGAACAACTTCAAACTGAGCAGACGTCTAATTAGCCAGAAGAAGTGAAAACATCTGTGTGGGTGCTGATGAGTGTTTTCATGGCAGGTTTTTGATACTAATAACCTCATAATATGAGCAATTATAGCACTATGTAGCACCGATGTCCACAAATATATAAATATATAGAATAATTACAGACACAAACTGTGCATAAATATATAAATGACATATTCATTTGTAGAATATTTTGAGAAATGTTATTATAAAATTGATGGCATCATTCTTCCTCCCTAAACAGACAGTATATTCAGTATAGATGATGACGACACTGAGGGAAATATTCAAAAATGCTTCAATATTAGGAATTATTTGGCAGCACATTTGCACGTCTGCCACAACATGAAATGATGAATCCTGATGTCAAAGCCTTCTGCTCCAACGACACAAAGACTGTAACTTTTGCACGAAATGTGTTGTGATTAAGGGTTTAAATCAGGGGAGTCAAACTCATTTTGATTCAGGTTCCACATTCAGCCCAGTTTGATCTCCAGTAGGCCGGACCAGTTTTTACTACATGATCAAAACGACAAAAGTCAGATTAAAAAAAAGACAAAAAAACCAACAAAAACAAGAAAAAATATTGCGAAAATGAGGCACAAAATGACAAAAGAACAATGATCAATCTAGTATTTTAGTTTATGATCCAAACAACTTGTCATGGTCTAGAAATGATTTTAAATTTATAGTTTTACTAATTTACAATCTGCAGTTAATGTCTTCTCTGGAATTTTTACACTTTGAGGACCTGATTGGACCCTCTGGAGGACCACTTTTGGCCCACGGGCCTCATGTTGGACAGCCCTGGTTTACATGTTGAAGCTGAAGTGATTTAGGTTTTCTGGTGATATTTAGCAAAAAGAAGGGCCTTTATGAGACGGTAGCCCCGTAACTCGCCTCCTTTTAATCAAAGCGTCTTGGGAAACTATTACAAAGTACCAAAGCAAACGCAGGCGCTCTGCTGCTGATAAGGTCACATTATATTTTAATGAGCTAAACCTTTTGGGAAACGCTGCAGAGAAAACTCCCTGCTTAATGGCACTTATCACTCAGATTCATTACTTCATTACTGTTTCAACCTGCTGTCGGTCCTCATTATTACTGCGCATGTTTATCACAGCGGGTTTCATTTAACTTGTGATCTACTGATTGCGTTGAGATGTTCTGTAAATCTTTGCAGAACCTTCATTAGTGTCAAAAATGTAGACGCACTCTTCGTACCGACAGTATACAGTCTGTGATACTGTGCAGTATTTGACCCTGCAGACAAGATTTAGACCTGAAAATAGGAATGAATGTGTCATCTATAGTCTAAAAGGTCTGGCAGTCTGGCAGCACTTTTTTTGTTTTCCATCCTCTGGCTGAAAGATATTCTGACTAAAAAATAACTATGAAATTGAAAATAATAATTTTGTTATTGTTTTTGTGGATTACTGAGATTTGTGCTGCTGCAGGAGGAGAGAAGGGAAATATCAGAGGCAGTGGGAGGAAAAAGAAATCACAGTTCAGGAGACTGAATTTGTGTGTTTGGTGTGTAATTATAAATGTTCAGACTTCCATGGTTCTGTGTTCGGCTTCAACTGATATGAATGAGAGACATTAGAAACACTAGAAAGAGTCAGTGGATGCAGACTGTGGGTGTGTCACAGTTCACATTGCTTCTGTTCTGCTGGTCTTTTTAATAATCTCCTACACTATGGAGAGCAATGATTTCTGAGCAGCAGCCTACATGCTGAAAATGGAAGGCTTTGATGAAGATTCGTTGTTTTTCAACTAAATTTGCCATTTTGATAATGCAGCTCGCCTGTCTGAGTGCAAAGGATTCACCAAAAACAATGATCTTAACACATTTTGCAGGGGCACCGTTGCTGCATCCTGGGCTGAAGTTGTGGTTTAGTTTAAAAAAATACAAACAAGCCACAGTGTAGTCTCACATTACACACTAGTGGAGAATGATCTGACTGTACCTCATTGTTGCTCTGCTAAAAGGGGGAAAAAACTCTCTGGGTTGCTTGGATTTCTTTAAACCAATCACAATCATCTTGGTGGTGCGAAGTCCAGAATGTAGCTGCATCTGCAATAGAATAGAATGGAATAGAATAGAATAGAATATCCTTTATTAGTCCCACAAGGGGAAATTTGCAACGTCACAGCAGCAAAGTGACAGTAAAAACTAGAGAAGTACTCAGAGAGTGCAGTTCTCTGCCAAGGCTGCTCAGCTGATGTATCGTTTTCAACGGATGAAATCTCACACAAATAATTATTTTCAAACCTGTTCTGAACATCTTTCTCACAGAGTTAGTACTAAACACAACGAACTGAACTGTGGGAACTGCATTATTTCTGCAGGTATTTGGTCCTGAAAGATCACCATAAATGTTGTCTGTACTCCTGTCACAATACTTCAGTCTGGAGCACAGTGATGTGTTGACAGACTGACATTACCATCCTCAGAGCTGCACTCGGCTTCATGTTGATGGCTCATATCCACTGTATTGAGTTTTGGATCAAGCATCCAGCAGATTTAAACACATCAAATACACACCAGAGGGACAGAATGACACTGAATGACAGTCACATTCCCATTATTTTTCCTCCTCTATGTGTTTAAAACTGCTGAATCATTAAGCTTCTGCGTTTCTGGTCAGGAATCAGTTTGAAATTGTGCAAATTTAAAGCACTTACCAGCTATTGTGCATGAAACGGTTACGTGAGCTGCACATTTTGCTGTGAGGGATCGGTAGCGGCTCAGAAAAACAGCAGTTTAGGAACTTTAGATGATGAACTGCAGCCTTTTCCACCCAACATTAATTCCAGTGTTGCTGTTTCAAGTCCTCTCATCACGGAGGCCATAATGTAGATCCACTTCACTCCATTTGGCTTTTAGTGTTTGGACTCCACTGGTGTCTCTTACATAAACGCAGTGTTTGGAGGAAGGGAGGGTGGAAAGGAGTGATGAATGATGGATGGATGGATGGATGGATGGATGGATGGATGGATGGATGGATGACGAGGGAGGACGGAGATGGGGGAGGAATTGTTCAGCGAACCATCGCATCTCCATCCATCCTAACCTGCAACAGACACACGCATGTGTGTGTGTGTGCGTGCGTGTGTGTGTGTGTGTGTGTGCGTGTGTGTGTACTTTTAGATGCTCATTACTCACAGAAATGCCCACACATTTAAATACAGCGATGCACGACTATCTATCTATACTGCCGGATCATTAGGAAGAGCTGTGGGTTTGCTGCAGCAGTGGGATGTATGTGATTGTATTTGTGTGTGTGTTAGTGTGTGTGGAGCCTGGGGGCCGATACAGAAATCGCTTTGTAGTCAAATGTTCCACATATTGTCCATTTTTTAATGTTATTCATTAACTGCTTCCTCCTGCATTAGCATTTAGATCTATACGAGCCCGTCTGTCTTCATGTTCCTTTAAATGTACCTGGAGGATCACAACACGCACCTCTAACATACCATGAGCAGGTGTAGCATGTTAGCAGAGCAGCAGCAGCTCTGATGCTCCATCTGTCTGCATAGGAGGTGTTCAGACTCAGCACTGAGCTGGAGGTCACCACTTTATGGAAGAACGTGAAGGCCCAAACTTAGAGTTTGTGCATACATTTTGCAGAAAGATAAGATCTACTTTATTCATCCTGAGGGAAATAATTTTGCCAGAGTACAATAAAAAAAAAAAATGAACAAAGGTTAGTGGAATATACACAATTACACAAATATAAATACAGGAGGTCCTCGGTTTACGACGTCCTCGACTTACAGCGTTTCATCGTTACATCAGAACTGGTTACATGGAACTAGTTGTCGATCAGAGCGGATGAATACGTCGTCATGGTGCTATCAGACGGCTTTGTTTCCATTCTCTGGTTGTACGCCACCTTGGATTGTGCTACATTCACTAACTTTTTGCCAAAAAAAATGACACAAAATGACCACAGAAAAACACAAAATGACTCAGTGAGACAGATAATTATCATATAAAGACACAAAATGATGAGACACAAAAAATCAGTGCAAATTGCAATATGGCCACAAAAAGACCTAAAATGACCTCAAACCGACCTCTGAAAATGACCAAAAACGAAGCAAAATGAGCACAGAGGGTTCTACTGTGGACCGTAGCCAACGCCAGAATAACTAGAAAAACCCCATAACTTAGCTCCAGAATTAGCCACCGTTCCCAGCTCTCTCTACTGCTGACTCTCAGCCAATCAGAGGTGAGCTAACTAAACATGGCACGTTCACTGACATCAGGTAAATCTGGAACTGAACAATAAACATTGAAACCTCAACATCAACAACAATATCAGTCTGCTACAATATTCTGTTATCTTCTAGTAAAATGATTCATACATGCATGAAACTTTTATATCCTGATCTCTAATAATATAGCATTATAATATAATAATTAAGTCATATTAATACTCTGAATCTGCAAAATAACTGGTAACTAAAGCATTAAAATATATTCTAGCTCTAGTTTGCACATCTGGGATTCCATATCTAACCAGTTTGGTTCATTAAAACAAACCCAGATAATACGGTTTATTTATGCCGCTGTGTACTTCAGTAGAAACGGTTTATTTTTCTAGATTTTGAAGGCTAATTTCACACACTTTGTAATGACTCAAACTTAACTGTTGGGGCTTTTAATACACACATTTTCACTCCTTTACACAGACTTTAAACATCACGAATTAGGAATAAGAAAACCAAAGACAGGATTCAACAGTTCAAAAGCTTCCTCTCGTTTCTCATCACAGTCGAGTCCTCTGTTGTTTTTTCCACATTACTTCCTTTACTGGGCCTAATAATCACATCTGTTGCTGTGGAAAGCATCTCGTGCTTTATCTTGCAGAGATGTTTCTTGCTGCAGAGCTAATTGCCTGCTCTGGGACGCAGTAACCATTTTTCCTTTTGGACAACTACGGGAGACTCTGAGGGTAATTTGCAATTATCTCTTTTGTTTTATATTCCCTTAACAGATAAATCAAAGTTTCATTATGCAAATTAAATTAGATGCACTGTGTTATTGTCCTCATATTTCATAGCAGGCAGGATGCGGCATAAACGATGGCTCTGAATTAAATACTGCCTTTTTCTGGACAGAGTTAAAGTGGACAATCACTTCATGAAAAATGTTGCTTTTTGGAATATATTGCTGCAAAAGTAGGTCCTTTAACCCTCCTGTTGTTTTCATTTACAGGCACCAAAAAATATTTATCTGAAAAAAAATCCAAAAATTCAGCAAAAAAATTCCCCAAATTTCTAAAAATTTGCAAAACCTTCAGGAAGAAAATTCCAATAATTCCTTAAAAGTTTCCCTGAAAGTTTTATTTAAAAAAAAAAAAATGGCAAGAAAATTCTTGTAAATATTTTCCAAAAATGAGTGAAAATCTTCCCAAAAATCCTAAAAATATCTAGTGATTCCATATATATCAGTAAAACTTCTAATATTTTCTTTAAGAACATTCAGAACAAAATCAACCAAAATACTGCAAAATTCACTGGATTTTGGTTGATTTTTTATGTGAATGTTCTTAAGAAACATTTTTAACATTTCTTTTTTTCCACCAAAAAATGTTCAAAGATTTCTAAAAAATGTTGAAAATGTGGACATCAGAAGTTTCACTGTGAATATACGTATTTTTTTTCCACATTATCAAACCTTAAAACGGGTTAATTTGACCCGCAGGACGACACGAGGGTTAATGTGGAGAATCGTCTCATGAAAAATGTTGCTTTTTGGAATATATTGCTGCAAAAGAAGCCCCTTTAATTAAAAGCCATGCATGTGTAGCTTAAATCCCAGCTAGTATGTGTTAGTGAGTGATATATTTTCCTTTCTGATTTATCAAAGCTTTTAAGTTAATTTGCCAACACAGAAAAAGCAGCTCAATCATTCCGAGTCAGGCAGCTACAGTCAAGATCTGCATTTAGAGCAGTAACTCAGCCCTGGCATGAACGTTCCTTAGTGTTTACCTCATGTGACGGATGTATGAGCGCACGGATCACGGTGTAAATGTGTGTTGGGGGGGAAAGGCAGTCAACATACACTCTCCATTTACACAATCTCACACACACATGCTGCATAATCCTCCAGGACAACCTGTTCCGATGAGCTCTGTTTATTCAGCGGACCTGGCCCAGGGCCCGGCTTCCAGGGCCACCGGGGGCCTGAACACGGCCATAAGAACCCCAGGGAAGAGCGACGCCGACCGGGCCGCAGAAAGACAGGAGAGAGGTGCCAGCTCCCCACTTAGATCAAACACAAGGGCAGATATGCACGTTAACAAATGCAGACATACATAAAAACACAACAAATGCTCCCAGACACACATGAAACCAGCAGAGGAAGGACAAAAACATGAAACTGGCTTCAGCTAAAAAGAGGTGAGAGACGAGCTCACTGATTCATGGACTACAGAGGAAGACTAGTGGGTATGTGGGGGTAGAAAACTCACACCGGGTCAGTAAGCAACAGTTTGTGGCTGAATGGAAAAATCACACGCCATGAGCTGAGCTTTGAAGCTGCCCCTATAGATTACTGTTCTTTACGGGGCATGAATCTTTAGCCCTATAGCAACTTTGGAGGATCTCCAACTACATCGCATTCCTGTACATTTTAAGCCCAGCAACACAGAGAGGCAGAAACTTGTTCACACTAAGGATAAAACACCCAGTCAGGAGTGCACAGACCACAACAACAAGTAAACAAACACCTCACTTCAGGACTCAGCTGTCCACCTGCATCTGAAGGACAAAGGACACTGATTTGAGGTCAACAATTTACACATTTAAGCCAGAGAAGATGATTGAAAAGGGGAGTGAAATAAGCCATCTACATGTGGAATGAACACTACAAGAGAAGGCGGCCTACGACAGCAGTTATCCACCATCCTGGGATACCCCCCTCCAACCCCCAACCCCCTCCTTTTGCTGAACAGCAATAACCGAGTGGAGACTAGAGGCTTCTCTGTGCATATGAGGCATTTAGAGGTAAACTGTAAACTGTGCCAGATAACAACCAGAGTTACACTCTGCCTCTCTAAAGAGCATGAATCACTGCATGTCCATCAGTCAGTCCACAAGAGTCAGAGTCAGGGAGGAGTCAGAGACCAATAAAATTCTCCACCGCTGATAATACAGCCAAAGAAGAGCAGCCTCTTACCAACCTGCAGTACTAGAAAAGAACTGGTAAAATATACAAAGCATTCATCTGCACCCTTTGTGCAATACTTTACATAAATGTGCTAAGAAGCTACCAATGTGTTTGGAAACTAATGAAAAAGTTGCTGTGGTGCACCAGAACAATCAGTGTGAAAAGATCGTTCACCGATGCGTCTGAAAACATCCTTATCCCCGTTAAAAAGCAGAGAAATGCTGTTCACACACCAGTTAGTGTCATTATTGTTTCCTTGCAAGAATAAGGATTTTAATTTGCCACATCTGGAGATTTATTTTTTATTGCAGACTCGACTGAGTGAGTCATCAGCACAGCAGACGGGTTTAAATCCTGACTGTTGAGCTGCTGCTGTGTCGCTACAAAGAGGCACAGTATTGATTCCACCGCTGGATCTTATTACACATGTCCTGTTTATCTCTGCTACTATGTTTGTTTGCTTAGCGATACTTTGGTGTTGTAGCTCAGGTAAACAAATATCAAATGTGGGTTCACATGAGGGAGGAAGGCCTTTAATGAGACTCTCGCTGTCTGTAGAAGTTCCTTTTTATCGTTACAAGAAAGTCATAAATTTTGAGCCTTTTGATTTCTGACCTGATCTGAGGCTAATTACAGATCGTCAGTGTGAGAGAATCTGTCACTTGTTAGCGTTACACCACTGCTGTCGGACTTGGAGACGTGAAAAGAAGCAGTTCCACTTCTTAATTAGCTCTTTTTGAGGTCTAAGTGAAGAAAACATTTCATCAATTGATTGCAGAGGCGAGAAAAAGTTTATCTTGTAATTCTGCAATCAATAAAAACACAGAGCTTCTTTCATCTCCACTTGTTAGAGCCTTGAAGTAAAACTGGGAGTCTGATGTTTTATGGATCAGGAGACGAGCACAGAGAGGCTTTTAACTAAAGGCGAGTGAGTGAGGAATCCATAGGTAGAATCTTTATTATACACCAAGAAACGTGGTGGAGTTATGTGGCGATCGACGTACGTTTGTCCGTCTGTTAGCAACATTCCTCTAAAACGGACCAACGGATCTGGATGAAATTTCCAGGGAAGTTCAGAAATGACTCAAGGACCAAATGATTAGATTCTGGCAGTGATGCAGCTTCTAGTCTGGATCCACGGATTGGTTAAAGACTTCTGTGTCATTGCCAGATAGCGGCACTGTAACTATGACCAAGTGAAGTGAAAACTATGTCAACTGGATGTCATTTCTGTCTATTTATGATTTTTTTTTCATCGTCCTACTGCTTTAACTTTATATTCTGGTTTAGCCACCATGTGTTCTTCAACGATGCAAGATAAAGTATGTAAAAGCCTGTCGGAAAAAAAAGAAGTAAAGATATTGTTAAAAGAATAAAACCTTTAACTGTCTTTGTCTTTCCTGGATTTCATTTGAAGCATTTTGAAGAACCACTGAGTGTCAGTAAGAGCAGCTTAATGCTAACTGAAGAACCACTAAAGTAGAATCAGTTAATTAGTAGACACACAAAGCACACATCACTAAATGGAATTACAGGTAACTCCACACCCACGGTTTTAGCCTGGCTTTTTATTACCAACCTTAATTTATGGTGGGCTATTGGTAATTACATCACATCACATCACGTACACGCTCGCTCATCCACTTCATCTCTAATTATGAACCTCGCTCACTGAGCCTCGTCTCACACCAATAACCTCACCTGTCGAATGTCCACAGATCGATCTACGCTGCCTTTAATAACAGCATCTGCAATAGAAAGTTTGAACCTATAAATAACCACAACTACAAATGGTTCCTTTGTTTTAGTGCAAAAATGTTCACGTTTAAGGAATTATCTTTTTACAAAACATCATGAACAACCTGAAATTGCTGAAGAAAAATACATTCAGTTTCAGCAACATTCAGCCTCAGTTTATCATTTCCACATTACAACTTCCAGATCACAGAGTGTCTACAAAGGAACACAACATTTAGTCACCTGGAAATGAACCAGAGAGGATTATATTTTATGATCAAAATGACAAAAGTCAGACAAAAAAAGACAAAAACAAGATAAAATATTACAAAAGTGAGACAAAAAATGACAAAAAATGAGACAAACGACACGAAACAAAACAAAAAAGACAAAAAAATTAGATTCTGGATTTTGGTTGATTTTTTTGTCAATGTTCTCAAGAAAGATTTTTTCTAACATTTCTTTTTTTCCACCAAAAAATGTTCAAAGATTTCCCAAAAATGTTGAAAATGTGGACATCAGAAGTTTCAGCATGAAAATATATTTTTTCCCCCACATTTTCAAACTTTAAAACGGGTTAATCTTGACCCACAGGACGACACGAGGGTTAAATGCTAAACACCTGTACATTAAAAGACAGCTAAGCAGAAACACTGCAGTTTAATTATGGAGCCGGAGCAGCATTTCAGTTAAAGAGAGCTGGATTCCAACATGACTGCAGAACGGAACTTATCCTGAATTTACCAGCAACACAGATACATCTAATTTAAAGCTACTTTGGAATAAACTATGTAAGAATCTACTGTAGCGACTGATGCAATGTTAAACGAGTGGGTTCTTAAAGTGAATGAGTTAGTGAGTGAATGACTGAACGAGTGAGTGGAGGATTCAAACTGAACGAACAGGACTGGAAGTGAGTGGGTGGGTGAGTGGGAGAGCGAGCAGGAGGCCGAGTAAATCAGCGAGGGAAGCAGCGAAGTGCATCATGGACCTCCAACGAGCCACGCAGGCTGAATCCTAAAGCAGACAAACTCCCTCGTCCAGCTGTCAACACTCCGGCTTTGTTCCAGCAGCATCTCAGGCTTTTTGTTTGAAATGGAAAACCTGAAGGGGTGAGATATCAACATGCACCCATAGCGTTAAATATTTATCATTTTCTCCACGGGCATGAAATATAATAACGCTGTGTACGGAGAGATAGTGTGTGGAATACACCCCCGTCCTATCTGGTCAAAGCCAATCTGTTTCAAAAAGAAAGCTAGAAAGATCCTGGGAAGGTCGGGACACGAACTGGGAATCTTCTAGCTGCAAGGTGAAAGTGCTAACCACCACTGGAACGGAACGATACAGGATTCTACTTCATGATCAAACAAAAGTCAGACAAAAAAAACCCAAAAACAACAAAAACAAGACAAAACATTTCAAAAACGAGAAACAAAATGCTAAAAGTGAGACACAAAATGACAAAAAATGAGACAAACGACCACGAAACAAAACAAAAAAAGACAAAAAATTAGACAAAAGTTACAGAGCGACAATGAACAAGCAAAACAAAATGACAGAAACATGAGACAAACAACAAGAATCTGACAAAAAACAACAAAAAAACAAGACAAAGTCTATTCTATTATAATGTATGATATTATATAATATAGAGAGACAGTGTGTGAAATACACCCGTCCTGTCTGGTCAAAGCCAATCTGTTTTAAAAAGAGAAAGCTAGAGGGAGAAAATGAATGAAAGGGCTGAAAATAAAAGGTGAAAAAGTGCAGCTGACAGGAGTAAAGACGTGAACGGAGAGAGGAGCTGATAGGTGGGATAACGAGGATGAGATGGAGGTCGTCAGAGAGAATGAAGGAAAGTCAGCTAGAAGCTCACACAGGCCACTTTTTGATGTTTTATATTGGGGGAGAAGAAGCGGCTCGAACTGACTGAAATCCTGAAGCTGTGAAGAAGCTGCAGCATCAGTGCAGCGTTACGTAACACTCACATCCTCCATTCAGACCAAAGCTTCGGGAAAACAGCATTCATGCTTTCTGCTGCCGTTGAACAGTGAGACAGGCTGCCAGGCTGAAAAGAATTTCATCTAAAACTGTAATAAATCATTTTAAAGGAACGCTTCAGTGCAGAGCTGCGCTGCCATGTTCACCATCTAGAAGAAGAAAAGCCATCTGCTAAGTTCTGACTGCAGAGAAACAGTCCAATGAGTCAGCTTTAGTTTCTCACCAGAGCTGGAGGCTTTTTCTTTACTGGATTCATTCTGATCATCTGCTTTCAGCTAAAAATACAAGACGAGTACCAGAACCAGACCTCTACCAGACCAGAACCAGACCTCTACCAGACCAGTACCAGACCTCTATCAGACCTCTACCAGACCTCTATCAGACCTCTACCAGACCTCTACCAGACCACTACCAGACCTCTACCAGACCAGTACCAGACCTCTATCAGACCTCTACCAGACCTCTACCAGACCAGTACCAGACCTCTACCAGACCTCTACCAGACCAGTACCAGACCTCTATCAGACCAGTACCAGACCAGAACCAGACCTCTACCAGACCTCTACCAGACCACTACCAGACCACTACCAGACCTCTACCAGACCAGTACCAGACCTCTATCAGACCTCTACCAGACCAGTACCAGACCAGTACCAGACCAGTACCAGACCTCTATCAGACCTCTACCAGACCTCTACCAGAACCAGACCAGAACCAGACCTCTACCAGACCTCTACCAGACCACTACCAGACCACTACCAGACCTCTACCAGACCAGAACCAGACCTCTACCAGACCTCTACCAGACCACTACCAGACCACTACCAGACCTCTACCAGACCAGAACCAGACCTCTACCAGACCTCTATCAGACCACTACCAGACCTCTACCAGACCAGTACCAGACCAGTACCAGTCCAGTACCAGACCAGTACCAGACCTCTACCAAACCAGTACCAGACCAGTACCAGACCTCTACCAGTCCAGTACCAGACCACTACCAGACCTCTACCAGTCCAGTACCAGACTACTTCCAGACCAGCGAGCGTGTGAACATGTGTGAATACCAGGATGTGAAATTAACTTTTTAAGCCACTGACAGATGTGTCCAAATATGATTCATTCAGTAGTAAATGATCATTTAGTGTCTTAAATCTACCAACCACTTCCTGTTAAACCAGTATCTGCTGCTGCTAGTTTCCCACCGTGGTGTACCAGCTGGTGGAAATGGGTTGGAGCGTTAAAGAATTAGTTTAGGAAGAAATATTGTCCATTAAAATGTTGAAACATGTTCTAAAAACTTCTTAGCAATCGTCACTGTCTCCCACAATAAATACGCTAAAAACATCGCAACTTACTTTGCAATTTTTTAGAAAAGTTGTCACGAATTCAGGCATTTTAGGGACGCAACAATCTGGAAAAAAGCTACAAAATCCTGGAGGGACTGACCAAACTTCAAGTTGCTTGACAAATGAAAGGAAAAAGTTAAACCTGTGACACTACAGTGAGGAGACCTGGTGGCTCTGTTATGTTGAAGGGGCATTTTTCTGCCATCGTTCAGGTCCACTTGTCCCCTTAGAGTGAAGAGTTACTGCAAATCAATATAAAGTGGCTGTGAGTAATCACCTTTATCCTATGATGGAAGACTTCCATTGTGAAGGGGGTGGTCTCCTTCAGGATGACTCCATCCATAGGACACAAGGAATCACCACCACTGTCATAAAAACACCCAATATGTTCTCAAAAAGAATTCTGAAGGGAAGATAGATTCATTAATTGACATGACAAGCATCAATTAATGAATCTAAAAAAAATACACTACTGTGGTGCATTCAGAGTAATTCCACTTTTTGTAAATGTTTCTGCTTTCTTTTCTGTTGCTATTCTTCCACCTTCAGGATTGTCAGTTTCCCCGTCTGCGCTGGTTAAATATGCAAAGCCGACGTCACCAAAAAGGAGCTTAATATTCTGCATATTCACCAGAGAACACCGGGGGATTCCTCGGACTGCTAAATGTGCTACCTGAATTCAGAATGCTCCGTGGAGCTGGGGCTGTTTTCAGGAGGTCCATCCCACACTGTTAATGCTACAGAATTACCATAATGGAAAAAACATAGAGAAGCAGTCGTTTCAGATTGCAGTTGTGCTGAGCAGAAAGAGCAGCAAGCACTGAGGTGGGTGTTAATGCTACGTTCTCTGCATTGCATCAAACCAAACAGCAGTTTGGTCTCTAGTGCTCAGAGCCAATCAGAGCAGCTCTGTGGTCATGAGGTAAACGCTTTAATACAAGCGTGAACAATTCTGCTCTGCTGTAAATCATAAAAGGGTTTCCCCACTGAAACCCACAACCCATTTTAATGTTGTTTTATTGTGGTATTCATACTTGTGTTTTGAATTCTTCATACATGTTTTTGTTATTTTTTCTGAGTATCTTTGTCTGTGTGCTTCCAGTCGATGTCTTGTTGGAAAACACATTTCCTAGTCATAGTTCTCTTCCAGACTACACCGGATTGTCCTCCAGGATTTCCCTCTACCTTTGCAAGCTTCCCATGGCCTGCTACTGAGAAGCATCCCCACATCATGACGATGCCACCACCTGTCGTGTAATTGTAGTGTCACCTGCACTGACCGAGCAGTGTGGTGCTCCAAACTACACAAGTGAGTCAAAAATGACAAAGCAGCAAAGCTAGAGAAACTGAAGAGACGGCTGTCTACCACTATCGATAACACCGAGCTGATCTTCTTCCACAATGACTCAGTCTGGCCTGAACATCACTGAAGATGTGTCCAGAGGCATCAGCAGATGTTTAGTCACAGGGTGAAGCACTAAAACCAGCAAAGTCTGAGTTAAAATACAACATATGAGAGACACATTAGTGATAAGTCACAAACAAACACAATCCAGCACCAAATGTTTCCCATAAAAACATAACTGAGTGCAGTTTAGTTGTATAGAAATGTATTTTTGTCAGTCAAGTCTGTCTGAATCCAAGAGCAGCAGCAATCAGTGAACACAGCAGCAGAGCAGAAAAAAGCGGAGAAATCACTTTACTGACAGAAATGGATATGAAAGCAGTGCAGCCAGTGCAGCGTTGGTTGTACTTTTCATCTGGGGCCACGACTTGTTTTCTCAACAAGAAAAACTGCTATCACTTCCTACACCTACATTCACCGCTACCAGCGAAGGAAGTCCTGGAATGAACCGAGCATCAGAAGAGTGACGGAACACAGCTGTTAGCAGCAGAGCTAAGGTTCAGTTATTTCATTAGATTCCAACATAGAAAGGTGAAACTCTTTCCTTTCTTTTAGGAAGTACTCGTGAAGATGTTGTCATGGCCTTTTCATCGACATTAGACAGACACAGCTGTCAACTTTTATCCCATAAAACCACAACGGGTGAGTTTCTACACTCTAAAAAACATTAAAATTTTATGGTAAAATTACAGTAAAACATTTTCTTCATTTATGGTGAAGAAATGTGTTGATTTTATTGTTTAAAAATGTGCTTAATTCCATATTTTGCTGTTAAAAAAAAAAAAGGTTTGACCATTAAGAATTTTTTGTTTTACTTGAAAATTTGCATGAAAATACAAAAATAAAATAAAGTTTGTGTGACCTATTATAAATATTACAGCATTTTTCCATTATTAGCACAACAGTTTGTGTATTTAACATTTAATGTGTATTTTTTGCAATGATTATTATATAATAGTGCAAAAATTGCAGTTCTAGCCGTCATAAATATGAACACATATGACACAAAAGTACATCAGTTTGACCAGTACAAAAATGTTACTTGTTATAAATATTACAGCATGTTTCCTTTACTAGCACAACAATATGTACATTTAATTGGGAAAAACTGGATTCTTTTAGAGAAATAAATGCATAAATTACAGTACTGATGTATTGATGATGCATATTACAGCAATTTTCCATTAAATAACAGTTTTTTTCAAGCGATAAAACCTAAAAAAATATGCAGTTTTCTCCTGTTTAACTTATTTATTTAGTGCCATATAAACTGGATGAAACTGTTTTAGAGTTTACAGATTTTTTCAC
This sequence comes from Amphiprion clarkii, assembly GCA_027123335.1. NCBI lineage: Eukaryota > Metazoa > Chordata > Actinopteri > Pomacentridae > Amphiprion > Amphiprion clarkii. The sequence goes on from CM049579.1 coordinate 1,377,609, forward strand.
CGTAAACTTTGAGTATTTTTTTTTTACAGTGTGCGTAGGCGGCCGTCATTTCCCTCCACTTTGCAGAGACTGGAGGGACAAAGCTTCCCTCTCTGGCATTTTCACTTTGACGTTCAGAAGCAAACAAGCTGCTGAGTGGAGGAACATGCTGTTTTCTTTTCCTCTTCCATTCAGTGTGTGCCCTTCTGCTCCCGAGCTCAAAATAAACCATCGCACGGCGAGGCACGCTCATGATTTTCATATGAGCAGCAAAGAGAAAGAAAAAAGACAGAGGGGGGAGAGAGAAAGGTGCAAAACGCTCATCCTGTGCTATCAGACTGTAAACCTTTAACAGAATGCATGATGCCCTCGTGTATGTAGAATAAAAGGAGTGGGTGTGTCTGCTCTCGTCTGAGTTTGTCGTCGTGTGATGGAACGCTGGCAGGGAAACTCTCTGATGTTCTGAACTCTGCAAACTCTCGTTTCACTGCATCCACACATGCATGGGGTAATGGATGCATGTACGGAGGCTGCAGAGGAAAATAAACGCTGCAGAGCTCTCAGCCTCCGGGTCTGAGTCGCTACTGAATGGGAAGGTAGGCGAGGTCTGGTGGGCTGTATCCTGCACTGTAATGCTCATCTATTAGAGCCATTAGAGAACATGACGCTGCGTTTGACTTCCTGGGGAATTCTGTAACGGTTGCAGTTTTCTAACGCCGCCTGTGAGGAAAACTTAAAGCTATTATTTAGTTTCATCATGCAAACACAGTGTTGCTCATATTCATGTGCTATTGGCAGCTCGGTCTGTATTTACGAGCCATTATGACTCCATCTGAATAAGACAGAATACACACAATGTCTGATAAAACCATTCCATCAGCAAACATCTCACACTGCTGGCTCTTCACAGCTGCTACACCAAAACAACATTCACTTATGCTTTAAAGGAAAAAGTGCAAACAGCTGCACAGAATGACGAGAAAAACACTCATTTCAAGCTTCCAAGTTGAAATTCTCTTGCAGACATCAGCTTCATTCATTTCACCCTCTACCTTCATCATGTTAATCATGCTAATTACTACGCTAGTTACAGCTAATACAATCTACCAGCAACAGTAGTCATTGCAGTCTAGAAAACCTGAGGGTGTTGGCCAACAATGTCTTCTATTGTCCTCTGAGTCAATGGGATCCTGTATCCATCTGTAGCTATAACTGAAATAATGAAACGTGTCTTCATTCTGTACTGAATGAGCAGAAAGGAATCAGGAGTCTGGATGATGGATAAATAGTCTTGCTGGATAAAAGAGGCCAACGTGTTGCCTTTCCGTCATAAAGCCTCCATGCTACTAGCCGCCTCTTCCTTCGCTCTCGTTTCTCTTTGTCTGTCCTAAATTACAGACCTCAGTTCCCCCGTTGGATCGACTCCTGTGAGAGTCTTCGTTCACATTTCCTCATCAGCGTGATTAGATCTGGCAATGTGATGGTGTGGCGCTGCACACACTCGCTGTCAGGATCAATCAGAGTGATGTCTGCTCTCCTCAACATGCACAGCAGAGTTTTCCCAATGACTGTTTCACCAACATTCTCCAGTATTTGACCCTTCTCACCCACCGTCCTCTTGCTCAAATATTTTCCTCCCAATCAGGAGAGTCCAACTCATCTTAGCCCAGGTTCCACATTCATCCCAGTCTGATCTCCAGTGGACCGGACCAGTAAAACCACAGCAGAATAACCTAGAAATAACCACAACTCCTGATGGTTCCTTTGTTTTAGTGCAAAAAACTACATTATGAAAATGTTCACATTTAAAGAATTATCTTTTTACAAAACATGAAATTTCTTCAGATGAATACGTTCAATTTCAGCAACATTATGCCTCACTTCATCATTCACATGAAATATATGACAAAAATGAGACACAAAATGACAAAAACAAGACATAAAATGAGACAAACGACATGAAACAAGACAACGGAGACAAAAAATTTGACAAAAAAGTTGCAAAGCGACAAAAAAATGGACAAACAACAAAAACGAGACAAATAATTTACATAAATGACACCAATATGTTTGTGTGTATGTGTATATCTATATATCTATCTATCTATAGATATATAGATAGATATAGATATATATAAACCCAAATATAGAAAAAAATGCAAAAATAACACACACACACACAAACAACAACAACAACAATAATAATAAAAAATATAAAACTGACCGTGGGTTTTACGGGGTTAATGATGTCACTGGTGAGAAATTAACTATAAAACTGAGAAAGCAATGTAATCATAATTTACAGTTTTCTGGTTCAGGAACAAAAATTGTGTGGAGACGAGGTTGAAATAGCAGAAAACCTACATGGACATGATGGTTTAGACCAATAATGACCCAAATCTAAAAGAAACCCTCAGACCAAGCATCTAGTGAATGAAGCCCCAGAACTACCTCATGGACACTAGAACAGGTTTGGGAGCTGAAACTGAACCAAGTAAGAATTCTGGAGAAATTCAGGTCCCCACAAGTTGTTCCAAATGCAGCTAAACGTATCCATTCCCAGCTCAAACAGACTGGGAAATATCACTGGACCTCAGATGACTCTCCTTTAGAACACACTGAAACAACTCGACTGGTTACTGGTGGAATCTATGGAAATAAACGAGGTGATGCATCTCAAACAGTATTTATCTAGACAGAAGTTCAGACTACATCCCACAGGCAACAAAAGCAGTTTTAGATTTAAAACATATCCCTTAGCTTTACTGCCCCAAATGCCAAAGAATTATACCTGAAGGCCACACTGTAGGTCTCTTTTTCCAGTGAACAGTTGCTATTGATCTGACCTATTTAATGATACACACCGTTTATCCTGAACAGTCGGCAGCAGCAGGCGTCCAGGAAGCTGATAAAGAACAGAGCTCACCCTGCTGGGTGGCACTTTTATAGCTGATTTAAGGAGCTCCAACAGATGAGTCAGTGGTGAGCGCATTGTTAGCGGTGCTTTGGGAGAAGGAGAAATACTGGAAGTGACATTTAACAGGAAAATCCATAGAGTTATGAGTCAGTTCTGCTGGGAACGTGGAAATTCATCTGCGCCGCTTTTGCAGTTTTTAGACTTTTTCAGGCTCACCAGAAGTGGCTGCTATTAAAACTAATACCTGTGCACTGGAAAAATGCCCCTCCCAAAACAAGGAAAAACAACCTTATTTCAAGGAACTTTTACCTTGAAATAAGTGAAAAAATCTGCCAATAGAACAAGTGAAAAATGTCTTGGTAAGATTTCTAGAAATAAGATATGATATTTAGAATATTGAGATCTTAAAATTAGCTGGGAAACTTATTTGAAGCTCTGTTTTACCAGGATTGTCAAGCAGAGGTGTCTTTGAATAAGACAGACATGCTAAATTAAAAAAAGCAGTTTTTCACTCAAATATAGATTTTTGCTTTCATTTAACCTCCTAATTTGAGACGTATTAACCCTCCTGTTGTCCTCATTTATGGGCACCAAAAAATATTGTTTTCTTGTCTAAAAAAAATCCAAAAATTCAACAAAAAAATCCCCAAATTTCAGAAAATTTGCTAAACCTTCAGGAAGAAAATTCCAATAATTCCTTAAGCCTTGTGTCGTCCTGCGGGTCAAATTGACCCGTTTCACTGAGGAAAAAAATATATTTCCACAGTGAAACTTCTGATGTCCACACTTTCAACATTTTTGGGGAATCTTTGAACATTTTTTGGTGGAAAAAAAGAAATGTTAAATATAAATAAAAAATGTTTCTTTAAGAACATTCACAAAAAAAGATTTTTTGTGAATGTTCTTCAAGAAAATATTAGAAGTTTTACTGATATATATGGAATCACTAGATATTTTTAGGATTTTTTTGGAAGATTTTTACTCATTTTTTGAAAATATTTAAAGGAAATTTCTTGCCAAATTGGGTATTTTTTAAAAAAAATAAAACTTTTAAGGAATTGTTGGAATTTTCTTCCTGAAGGTTTTGCAAATTTTCAGATATTTGGGGAATTATTTTGCTGAATATTTGGATTTTTTTCAGACTAGGAAACAATATTCTTTGTTGCCCATAAATGAGGACAACAGGAGGGTTAAACCCAGTGGTATACTATAGTTTGGTTCCCTCTCATGCCACCAAATCAGGGCCAGGAGGGTTAACTTACTTATCACTCATAAAAATATTAGTTTACATCAATATGCATGAAGGTAGTCAAGGCCTCTGATTTTGAGTAAATACTGCAGGATTTTCTGAGGAGCTCTGCGGCGCTGGAGGAGGTTGTGTGGCCCCATTTTCTCTCCACATTATTATGATCCATTACAGCTGTCAGAGGTGAGGAGTCGGTCTATACACAGACTCCTTCACATTACCAAAAGCCAAATAAACTCCCCTGCAGCACCCTCTAATAGACTTTTAGTCCAGGTAGATTTAACACAAAATAAAACTGCTGATTTCTTTTCCAGATCAAAACACTTTAAAATCAGGGCTTTTACTCCCCAGATAAAATAAAACAAAAAGCAGCTCTTCTTCTGGCATATTTGATGTTGAGTCTTACAGGAGGAGGGTGATGCTAAGCACCTATTAGGAGGTGCATCCTCTCTGCAAACACTGCTCATGCATTGCCCCGATATTCTCTCCAAGATGCCCTTGTATGTAATTGGCAGGGCGCTGTGGTTTTTATTAGTTGCGGGGCTGTTGTGGAGGTGGTCAGCGGTGGAGAGGGCTGCTGATGTTTAACCAGAGGATGGAAATTACCTTTCAGAGCAGCAACAATCCAACTGAGATCTCTGGGAGATCGTTAATATTCACGGAGCACAACACATCACATGCAAAACACACACACAACACTGAGTGGAGCGGTGAAAAAAACAGATCATAAATTTACATGAGGAACATGAAGACAGGCGGAGGGAGAGGATCCATGCTGGAGCTGCAGGCTGCTGGATGTTACTGCTGCAGATCACGACTCGCACAGAGAACATGGTGCTGCTCAGGGCTGGGATTTATACAAGAGCATCCAGCTAGGGGCTCTTTTATTATGATTATAGTGGCATCAGTTCAGGCTACTAGACCTGGGTCACTATATAATTGCAGGACTTTTTGGATCATAGTTGACATTTTTTCTGTTTTCAGGCCTAAAATCAACTTTAACCAAACACCACATGGCATTTTAGAGAAAGATTTTTCTAAATATTATATATACAACTGAGTAAAATTGCTGCTTATATAGTTCATTTAACACATGTTGCCCCTTTTTAAAAAATTACAAATTAACCCTCCTGTTGTCCTCATTTATGGCCACCAAAAAATATTGTTTCCTTGTCTGAAAAAAATCCAAAAATTCAGCAAAAAAATTCCCCAAATTTCCGAAAATTTGCAAAACCTTCAGGAAGAAAATTCCTTCTCCCCAGGCAGCAGCTGATTGAAGCTGGTTGGAACATCACGGCTACCATCTAGGACATCAGGGAGACGAGGTGTCTGATCAGCGCCTGAAGGAAACTCAAACACAACATCCAGCCCAACCACCGCCTGGTCGTCCTGCTGCCGTCTGGGAAGCCGTACAGAAATATCCTAGACCTCTGAGCGGTTTCTTTCCTCAGGCTGACTTCATCCTCCACATTCCAACATAAAATAGTTCATCTCATGCTGCACAATGATCATTAAACCGAGCCTTTAGTCTTTACTAAAACAGCTCTCAGTGAGTTCTGAGGACGATCCAGAGTAACCACGACACTGACATAGAAGTATCTGACAATTAACGCACTAATTAGGGCAATTAAAAGCCTCATCTGCACAACTGATTATGTTTCATAAATCATGGTGATTAGGAGCAACATTAGCCGGCACTTGTTAACAAATATGACATGGTGCCAATTAACAGCTATGTGAGAAACGCTTTAGAACGGCTTGTAAACTGTAAAAAAACAAAACAAAACGGACAATCAGCAACTTCTGGCTGAATCTAAGCCTCAGAAATCTAAACTGTTTGAGGAGTTGATCCCAGTTTAACGCTCCTGTTGTCCTCATTTACAGGCACCAAAAAAATATCTAAAGTGATTCCATATATATCAGTAAAACTTCTAATATTTTCATTAAGAACATTCACATAAAAATCAACCAAAATCCAGCGAAATTCACTGGATTTTGGTTGATTTTTTTCTGAATGTTCTTAAGAAACATTTTTAACATTTTTTTTCCACCAAAAAATGTTCAAAGATTTCCCAAAAATGTTGAAAATGTGGACATCAGAAGTTTCACTGTGAGAATATTATTTTTTTCCCACATTTTCAAACTTTAAAGCGGTTCATTTTGACCCACAGGATGACATGAGGGTTAAATGATGATGTGAGGTTCCCCACCAACATTTGACTTCCGCTAGCATAGCCGCTAATTCCAACATCATCACTGATCATTAAAAGCTCATTAGGTGGAACTAAAGCGCTGCAGATGCGTCCGATCTTAATGAAGTTTGGCGTAAAGTATACATGCATTAGTCATTGATGGACTTCACCAGAGAACCTGAATGATTAATTGATTTTCACACAAATTCCTCCATTGCTATTGATTACCATGAGAGCACTTTTAATTCAGTGCTCCCAGAGGTGGCTGAGCCTTAATTTACATGAGTAACACAGGGGCAGAGCTGTTTGCAATCTGTGCTCCCATTTTATCCAGATTAGCAATATTCCCAGAAACATCAGCTCTAATATGCTGCTTGTGCATGTGTGGGGAGAAATTACTGAAGCCAGGATGTTTTTCTGATGTGAAAAACTGTCTGCTCAGTTAGGAAACACAAGATGGAAGGAACAGATTTCTGCCCACAGAGCTGAAAATAATCAAGGGAAGTCTGAGAGTGGAATACAAATAAATATATACGTCTATGGGAAACATTCTGGTGTATGTGTTTTGTCAACAATGTTGACAAGAATATGACGGTAAATGTATGTACAGTCATAGAAAAAATGATTAAACCACCCTTGTTTTCTTCTATTTCTTGTTCATTTTAATGCCTGGTACCACTAAAGGTACATTTGTTTGGACGAATATTATGATAACAAAAATAGCTGACAAGAGTTTAATTTAGTCCAACCGTGATATTTGCATTAACCCAACCGAGTAGCTTTGGAACTGAACCAAGCAGTGAGTAAAAACAAAGCTTAAGGCTAAAAATGATGTTCCCCAACTGGACACAAACCACAATTTTCTGGGTGAAATTCCTGTCAAGAACACAGTTTAGCTGTAGAAGAACACAACTTCAGAGAAACAGGGTTGGTTTTTAGCATGTTAGGCCAACGATTTCCAACCAGGGACATTTCTGCCATTTTCTAGGGGGTGCAAGGAACTACTCTGAAAAATCTTAGAACATTTGATGGAAACTAGGTAGCCAAAAAAGCAGAGATGTCAGAGCAATCAGCTAAAAGCATTGCAGAGATTTTGTTGAAATGCAAAATGTAAGACATGGCCAGTTGACAGTGGGTAAATATTGCATATATAGTCAACTTAGATAGCTAGATAGTGCTATTGTAATAGAAATGGTTTGAACAGTGACAGTTAATAGATAAAAAAGATGAAATAGTTAGCTAAAATGATGGATATATTAGAAAAGTATCTACAGGAAGTCCTCAGTTTACGACGTCCTCGACCTACGGCGTTTCATCGTTACGTCAGAACTGGTTACATGGAACTAGTTGACGATCAGAGCGGATGAATACGTCGTCATGGTGCTATCAGACGGCTTTGTTTCCATTCTCTGGTTCTACTCCACCTTGGATTGTGCTACATTCACTAACTTTTTGTCCTTCATTATGGCTCCCAGCGTAAGTCAGACTCTTCTGATGCTTGGAAGAAAAGGAAAGCCGTCTCCATGGAAGTGAAATTAGATAGAATAAAACGCTGGGAACAGGAAGAAACACCGACCAACATGGGTCAAGATGTAAAAACAGGTCAACATATTGTAGCGACCCTCTGTGATGAATGAGTGAGACTTTATCTGCTTCTCTGCTGGTTTATTGAACCTTCATACAGGCTACTGTGGACCGTAGCCAACGCCAGAATAACTAGAAAAACCCCATAACTTAGCTCCAGAATTAGCCACCGTTCCCAGCTCTCTCTACTGCTGACTCTCAGCCAATCAGAGGTGAGCTAACTAAACATGGCACGTTCACTGACATTAGGTAAATCTGGAACTGAACAATAAACACTGAAACCTCAACATCAACAACAATATCAGTCTGTTACAATATTCAGTTATCTTCTAGTAAAATGTTCCAACTTACGGTGAAAATCGACTTAATCGATCCGTAGGAACGGAACTCTGCTGTAAGTCGAAGACCTCCTGTATAGACATGGAAAAATAGTTGAATATTGAGCTAAATCTAATGGCTGGAAAATGTAGGTTCTGCATCCAAATGGTAGCAAAAATGCACCTTTTACCAAGCTAACACAAATACTGACTTTTGAACTGCACAAAAATTAAATGCAACAATATTTTAAATGGTTTCCTTTTAAGAAAAGCAAATTAAAATACCACAGTGGGAACATGATGGTTGGTGCCAATGAATGAGCTGGCTTTACAGTCTTAGTTGGAGCTTCTATCACCCTCCATGTCCTCTCCTAAACCCCGAACACACACCTCGTCCTGGCTTCAAGCCCTGCGTCGAGTTACGAAGACTCATACCAATTTAAATTCTGCCACCTTCCTTCTGCATCTTTTGCGCTGTAGCTGAAGGATGAAGGAAGAGCAGCAGACTATCAAACTGCCACCCACAGCCCCTAACAGCTCACTGCCGGGGCAAACACACCTGCCTCCAGACGAACACACACCTGAGGGACGAAAACAGAAGGCAGGAGAGAAGTTCACCTGCTGGGATGTCATGAATGTTCAGTGGCAGTGTGAACGCTGGCTGACTCCTAATGGGCTCCGGGCTCCTGGTTCTGCAAAAAAATCCATACATTCATTCCATGTGTGTGTGTTGGTGTGTGTTGCCTCCATATGTGAGGGTTTTACTCATAAAAATATGCTGCTTTTCTTACTTGTCTGTCTTTCGGGGCGCTCAGATGCGGTTTGCTCCACTGAACGCTGCTAAGCTTATATGGGGTTATTAAATTACGGCGCTGTTCCCACAACAATGAGGTACAGAATATTTTACTGAGAGGCATTTTCATCTTATTACAGGAAACTTCAGTTCATTATGACTTGGATCTTATTTCAGAAGTTTTGGCTCCCAATACTATAATCACCAAAATAAGTTTTAAAATCTGGCGTCACAGACTCTATAACTCCAGACTATCAGACTGTAAACCAGTTTAACCGGATTATCCAAACCCTTCTGGAGGTAAAAAGGTGGATTCGGCCAAGGATCCAGGCTAAATCTGATCCTTTTCTGAGCAGAATAATGGAAATCAGCTTTTTCTCTAAGTCAGAATAGAACATTTCCATGCAGTGTTTGTATTTTTGTTCAGTGGATATGAATTATTCAGTAAAATCTACCAGCCTTCATGGATGAGCAGCTGAATCACTGGCTTCTTTATATTGGACGATTCAGCCAGTTTTTCAAGTTCTTTTAAAGAAACTGCTGCTCAAACTCCAACATCCATCCACCGCTCTGACTTTCACCACTTCCTGCTCGTTCCTCGCTACCTAGAGGCTGCACAGAGGTGTGAAGTCCTCCAGTTAGGATGTAGTTTGCCCGGCATGAGACCAAGAACTGGGTACCGAAGAAAGAAAGTACCGTGACAAAGACTCAAAGTATTAAATAACTTTAGCGCTGTCCTTTAACATGCAAACATGGCTGTTGTTTTAAAATTCTAAAACATTCATGCAAACAAATATGCAGGTAATCAGCCACATATGGTATCAGAGAGTTCTTTGTGAATATGGATTAGCATTTTATTATGCATTTTTTACAGAAGACATTACTCATTAGGCCTACACTGTAAAAAATGTTCGGAATTTTACAGTTAAAGGCTGTCAAACCATGACGGTAAAAATCTGTAAACTCAAAAACAGTTTGAGGCAATTTATATAACACAGAATCACCATAAATCAGTGTTTTTTAGTTTTTTTTCTCTTGAAAAAATACATTTCCAGACTCCTGCACAGTTTTAATGGAAAAATGTACAATATTGTAATTTTTGCATTTAATTCTTGAAAAAAATAGTTTTTCACACTTAAATGTACATATTATTGTGCTGATAATGGAAACATGCTGCAATATTTTAACAAGTAACACGGCAATTTCTGCATTTATTACATGTAAAAAATACAGTTTGTTATTTTTGTGTAAGTATCACACATAAGCTTTAATATTTATGACAGTTTTAACTGCAATTTTTGCTAAAAATACACATATTTAATGTTAAATCCACTAACTATTGTGCTGATAATGGCAAAATGCTGTAAGATTTACAATAAGTTACACAAAATTTATTTTATATGGTATTTTCATGTAAGTTTTCAAATTTTGAAAGACAAAAACTCTTTTTTTACAGTAAAGTATGGCCTGAGGCACGATTTTAACCCTAAAATAAACAATATCAAAACATTGTTTTAACGTAAATGTGGAAAATGTTAATTTTACCATAGCGTTCTGGTGACCACAGCTGCTGAAATTTTACCGTAAAAACATTTTTTTTTTACAGTGTAAATTTTCGATAAACAAAGGCACAATTTCTGGTTTAAACAACACTGATTTCAAACAAAGTGCTGATGTTTATGGATTATAGTGGTTATATATGGTGATGCTTTAAATGTAAATGTAAAATAGTGTGTGGCTCAGAGGAGGGAAGTGAGTCATTTGCTTTAAACACGTGCAGAATTAATGGGGGATGAAACAACGAATCACAGACTCCGTGGAGCTTTGCTGACTGATTATGGTTCAGCAGGTGGAGTGGATTTTTGCTGTCTCACTCTCACAGTCCTACTTCTTTCCCTCTCGAGAGGAAAGTGAGAAAAAGACGCCTCAGGCAGAACAAACACTACACCTGGAGATGAGAACAAGAGTCATTATTTACACAGACTCAACCAGCGCCTCTCTCCTCCCACTGAGGTGTTGTCCACTTCACCGTGAGTCATCAGAACATCAAACCTGACGCAGGCAGGAGAGGGAAGGCGTCCGACAGAAAAATGCCACATCGCTGGTGTGAAGCCACGGCCTTCATCATGCGTCATCCGAGGAAAAAAAGCCGTAAATGTGATGTTGGACAGGATGTTTCAGATCTAACATGCATCATTTAGTCATGATGTGTTATAATCGGAGGCGCGTTTGTTGGACAGACACATGATGCACAGCAGCAGACGATCCAAAGAGACCAATCCTTATGATTATAAATCCTCAATTTATTCACAATGAATTTTTCTACTCTGTATTCCAGATCAATAACAACCAGCAGTGATTCAACTTCATGACAGGCAGCAGGAAGGCTGTTTTTCTAGACGCACTGCAAAAACTCCAAATCTTACCAAGTCTATTTGTCTTATTTTTAGTCAAAATGTCTCATCCCACTTGATTTAAGATAAATTCACTTAACAAGTGACATTTCAGCATATGAAGGGACTTGTTTTAAGACGACGCATGTCGCATGTTTTCTTCAGTTTCTTGTTCATTTTAATGCCTGGTACCACTAAAGCTACATTTGTTTGGACAAATATAATGATAACAACAAAAATAAGTGATAAGAGTTTAATTTCAGAGCTGATATCAGACATTTTCCATGTTTTTCTTGATAATAACCAAAATCTCTTCAGTTCTTCCATCAATATCTATGGCATTGTTCTGCCAAAAACAGCTTTTAGGATTCCATGTTTTCTTTTCTGTCTGTTTTAGTCCCATGATCCACACAGGAGTTAGTACTGATTCATCACCATTGTTTCTGATGACTGCTGTCATGCGTCTTGGATGTTCTCCACCAGCTTCTGACATTGTTCTGCTGTCACAGCAGCCCATTCCTGTTGCACTAATTCTAACTAACCTGCTTTGTTTTTGGGCTTGTGGTTCTCCATTTAGTGTTTGATGGTTTTCCACAGGTTTTCAGTTGGATTTAGATCTGGTGATGGAGCAGCCAAGGCATGGTTCCAATGTTCTGGTTCTCCATCCAGGCTTTAACTGGCCTTGTCATGTGGTAAGGGACATTGTCTTTCTGGAAAATCCAGTCATTGGAGGCAGGAAAGAGTTTTCCAGCTGATGGAAGAAGACTGTTTTCTAGAGTAGCCCCAAACATGACCTGGTTCATTCACCCTGTTCCACCCAGACTGAAACTACCCCAGATGGTCACTGATCCACCCCCATGTTTTACTGTAGGGGCAGACAGTCTGGCTTGTAGCTTCTCCAGGCTTCCTCCTAACCAGTAAGTTGGCTGGAGTGGACATCAACTGAAAACTGGATTCATCCCTGAAGAGAACCTTAGTCCAATCATCAACAGTCCAATCCTTGTGATCCCAGCAAAGAGTAACCAGGCTTTCCTCTGCCTTTCCTTGATGAAGGACTTCTTCCTGCCCTGTGGGACTTCAGACCAGCTTCAACAAGTCGCTTTCCAACTGTCCTTGCCCAAAAGGTCCCATTTCTCCACAGTGTCCACTAATTTTTAAGGTCCCTGGAGGTCTGAGGATGATTCCTGACAGGAATGGATGAGTGATGGTCATCTGGTGGGTAGAAAGACGTTTCCTGACCAGCTAGCAGTTTGGTAGAACCATGTTGGGCTGTTTTTTCTTGGTGTAATGAACGTCTGTCTTGGAGATCTTCATTTTTTTTGCTACCCGTCTCTCACTCATGATGGCTGCTTTTGTGGCTTCACATAATTCTTTAGTTTTTCGGCGTTATGTGAGAGCTGACAGCTTCGGAGTTGTGCTACGGCTTGAATGTCAGCAGGAAACCACTGTAGACCTTTACATGTGCTGCTGATGACATGAAATGTCCTCTTATAGACCCTGGAATACAATGAAGGTGAAGCAGGCCAAACAGGACAAAGTATTATGGAATCAGCTGCATTTAAAGTCCTGTTCATTGTATTCTTCAGGTAATGAACCTTTAGTGGTACCAGGCATTAGAATGAACAAGACAATGAAGAAAACAAGGGTGGTCTAATCATTTTTTCCAAGACTGTACATACTTCTAAACCAAACTTGTGTTGGTTTAACTGATTTATTTTGTATGTCTCTGCTAGTGGAAAGTATGTATTCTAAGTTTAGAAAGAAAAAATGTTTTCCATTGGCAACCATGTCTTTGACTTCAGTTTACTTTTATTACAGGTATTTCAGAAATGATAGTTGTGTCACATCACCGTCGCAGCTGAGGCCATATAGGCTGAGAAATGTCTAAACTGAACGGTTTCTTTAACCTCTGCAGGGCTTCACTGTAATTTTCCCAGAAGGACAGCAGATGTCTGAGAAAGGCCCGTTGTGCTGTTTCAAATATAACATCTAATTCAAGGTTAAACTGCAGAAAGAGCCTGTGTTGAACATCACCGTGGGGCTGGCTGTACCGCATTGTTATCAGAAAATAAATAGAATTCTGCTGTGAAAAAACCCCAACAAATTAACGCATCACCTTACAAACTCCTAAAATAAATGACATAGCTGCAGTGCCAGCTTCACTGACAGCCAGTAAAACAACAATTATCTGCACTCAGAGTCATGGTTGATGTATCAGCAATCAGACACAGAAGCGAGTGTCTTGATCTTCGAAGCTTCAGAAGCCACTCAGCAAGTACAACAATAACTTCTCAGTGGGGGAAAATATTTGACACCTGCTTCAGAATAACTGCAAACAATAAATGTGGGCTCATAAAACTGTTTGCTGAAATATGGCAGTGCTCGATGGCCCTTCTGCTTCAATGTGAAAGTCTGCCAGTCGCTGCTGCTGACTGAAACAAAGACCCCATTTGGAGCGAATGCACACAGATAGCGAGCGGCTAAATAAATCCTGCACTACAGATCCAGCCTCAACCAAGTCCAATTGATTTCAGATTGCATTTACCAAAGGATCCTTTGGAGTCTATTGACAGATTGACCGGCTACGTGCACGCCCAGTGCTGGGAAGCTGCAGAAAATGCTGCAGTGGTGCTAATGGTGTGCTCAGTGAAAGTCACACTAAACACAAGCATCAGATGAAAGAATAAAACATGTCTCAGGGCAAAAGAAAAGTCAGGGTCTGGATCCATGGATTAGTTAAGGATTTCCATTGCAAAAGCTGTCTTACTCTATTTTCACTGTTTCTCCAACTGAATGTTTGTCGTGGAAGAAGTCCTTCAACTGTTTGAAATCACACAGTAAAATTCCTGTCAAAGTCCTGCAAAGTACTCACATTTACTTAAAATTTGTTCAAGATGGAGCTTTTCCTTCTTGTATAATCTCGGATAGTTTAATGAAACACACTGCATAATGCTTTAGCTTGTGAGTAAAATCTGTCACCCCCGAGTTTTTTCATGTTGTTGTTTTCTAAAATGTTCATAAAATGTTTTTCCGTTGTTTTTTTAGGTCCACGGTGCTCAGATCAAGTCAACATTATATTTGTGTCTATATATGTTTAAATTTCAATACATATAGGGAAAATTAAGCAATCTTTATTCTGTTCTTATCTTGAACAAAAACAATCAAAAAGCAGCGATAACAATATTGTTAAAGTCCCGGATCGATAAGCAACATCAATAAAAGGAGTAGTATTGTTCTATGTTAAGACATCCATCCCTAATCCCTGACATGGAGACAGGACTGATCAAGACCTAAAGAAATCACAAATAAACTGTGGGTTTTTTGGGCAGTTTGATGAGTTTGCTATTAGTTTCCATTTTCCGTTTTGTCTTTTGTTTATTAGTGAAAATATATATGCTTGTGTAAGCTGTGATGACCGTGACAGTAAAAACTGCTTTTGTCTGAGTGATCAAATGGTTTCACCTTGACAGATTGATGAAGCAGCGACACTGGCTATACCGTGTCTGAAAAAAGGGGCTTTATTTTGGCTGGAAAACAAAACTGTTGTATTCTTGCTTCCTCAACCATCACTTCAATCTTTCAGTTCCTTGAAACAGTTTCAAAACAGAACGGAAAAGATTCACTAAGGATTTGAAAGTGTTCAATAATGAATTTTAGTTTAATACACTACCATCTTGCAACTGTAACATCTATAAAATGCAGCAGATTTCTTTGCACGAAATAGCATGGGCACTAGACTTTTTTTCTTGTAGTGTTCATATTTGGTGGTACTATATAGATTAAGCATTTAACATTTAGGACAGTTGGACATTTGGGTGAAATGGTACACATTAAATAAACGTCTAGGGAAGTCTAAAGCTCAAAACTGACAAAGAGAGACTTCAGAGAGAGGTTTTAATTGCCTTATCTATATAGCTTCTGAACCAAACAGGTGGGAAATCAGAAAAATTGTCATACTATATCAATCATCTTTTGATATTTGAAGTTGTTGGAGGGCAGATTGAGAACTCTGACAGTCAGAGGGCTGGATAAGAAAAAGCTCCTATGGCTGTTTTTGTCATTTAAGTTAGAGGACAGGAAATTTATGGATCGTAGACATTTAGCACTGAAGTTAAAAGGGACTTCTCTGAGCATTCTGATTTAAATTATTGCTGGCATGAATCTTGACCACAGTTCTTCACCTGTACCTCAATCAGGAACCCTCAGAGAGACATGAAGACTGATTGCAGTGTCTAGAAGTCTTTGTCAGCTTTTTTCTTCTCCCCCTTAACTCCACCACTTTTCTATTTGTTTTTCTTCTCCTCCAGCATCTCTGTCTATTATTCTTTTTTTTCTGCAGAGGTATTCTTGTCTTGTACTCAGAGGTCACCTCTTGATCTGATTGTTAGGGTCGACTAAACATCGATCTGTCCCCCTCCTGCTCCCTCTCTCTTCCATCAATCCCTTTGGGCTGGCAAAAGATTGTCAGTCAGCTCACAGTCCTTCCCAAAGAAACACAATCGCCTTAAATCTGAAGGGTTTGATCTTCGGCCAGAAGCCGGGGGCACATGAGCTTTGCCATTTAACACAAAGTCTCAGAGGTGGACTTGTTGGACAGAAAAGGTGCTGATGGTCACAATAAAACAATTTGTCATGTCTCTGGGTTTGTCTTCTGCAAAGATAGTGTGATTCCCCCAATGTATACTGTGGGTAGAAGTCTGCCATTTTCACTGATCATTCCTCCTGCCTTCTAGTAGCTACATATTACTGATTTCAAATCCTTTTGCTGCAGTAAACAACAGAAAAACCCTCAGAGCAGGAATCTACATGCTGGAAAGTAGGTTGGCAAAAACTTAGAAAAGGTTTAGATCCTGCTGTAGAAGGCAGGCCGACTTGGTTCTTTCGATGAATTAGCCATTTTAATGACAGTGGATGCAAACATTCCAACACAACTGTTCCCCTTGGACTATATTTAAGAGGCCCAGGGTAGATCCAGAACCCGCTGGAGGGATTATGTATCTCATCTGGCCTGGGAACACCTCAGGATGCCCCAGGAAGAGCTGGAAAGTGGAAAGCGTTGCTGGGGGTAGGGAGGTCTGGAATGACCTGCTTCATCTGCTGCCTCCAAGACCCGACCCCGGATAAGAGGAAGAAGATGGATGGATGGATGGATGGGTGGATGGATGATGGATGGATGGATGGATCCTGCTGTAGAAGGCAGGACCACTTGGTTCTTTTGATGAATTAGCCATTTTAATGACAGAGCTCGGCTCCCTGGATGCAAATATTCCACCACAACTCTTCCCCCTTGGACTATATTCCAGAGGCGTCATTCTCACAACCCGAGCTCAGAAAGCTGTGGTCAATTTAAAGAAATACAAACAAATCAGCGTAGTTTTTCTCCCTATAGCAGAATGATAATAAGGTGTAGTCAGACCATTCTCTAGGCCTAATAAAGCACTGTGGTAACCAGTCGCATTATGCAAGCTTAGCAGAGATGAGGCTTTACAGATTGATATTGCTATTTATTTTCCAAGCAAATCTGTGAGTGTCACTTCTATTCCCCTAGTTTGTTTCAGCTGTTTCTGCATTACGAGGATGACATATTTATTTTGTCCTGCTGGAACAATCTCATCTCACCATCACATGGGTAATTTTGAAGATGAATGCAACTTGAAAGCTAAAAAAATGTCTCTTTATCTATCCAATATGTTGAATGTTCCTGCATGTGAATGAAGCATCTTTAACTCACTTGTCCTTTCTGTATCCCCACACAACCAGCTTTGATGAGACATATTTTATGGCCAGTTTTCAAAATACACTAATTCAGCCACAGCGTCAAAAAATACCTGCCCAGTATTGTGTAGATCCGTGCTGCCGAAAGAAACCCTTACAAATCAAGGCATGAATCTGGGACCTCTAAGGGTGTTTGGTGGTATGTGGCATCACAGATGTTGGCAGCAGATACTTTGGGTCCTGTGGATTCTGTTGGTCAGGCTTATTCCACTGAATCCCCTGGATGCTTGATTGTATTAGAACCTGGGAGTTTGCAGGTTTCATCAATGCCTTGGGCTCTTTGTCGTGTTCCTCCTGGAGCAGTTATTTTCCTTCTCCTGCAGAAGCTGCTGTTGTTGGGGAGTGTTGGTATCGTGAGATGTGGGTAGAGGATATTTGGATCTGGTGGATTCTGGAGTGGGTCTCTGTTGATCCTTATTCCACTGAATCCCAGGGATGCTCTATGGTATTGGGATCTGGGAGTTCGTACATTTGGCCAATACCTTAGGCTCTTTTCAGGTTCCTCATGCTGTTTCAGAGCAGATTTTTCACCTCCTCACGCAGGAGAAAGCCACTGTTGTTGGGGAGTGTTGGTATCATGAGGGGGTATGCTTCATCTGCAGCAATGTTTGGGTGGGTCGTACATGTCAAATTGAAATCCACATGAATTCGAGTGCCTGAAGTTTCCCAGCAGAAAGTTGCATTCTAATGCAGTGATCAATATTACATACTTTGCCTGTCAGTGGTTTTAATATTGTGGCAGACCGTTCTAAATTTCTATCAAACTGAAGTTTTAAACTCTATTCACAACGCGGAGCCCAGAAACGTCTCACAGAACAGTGCATTAATTCACTTTATAAGCTTTCAACAACACTTGAACCCAGGATATAAGCTGGTCTCTTTGGAGGATCACTTTATCTGATAAGATACACTGAACATGTTCTCCAGCAGTGCTTTGCTGAATTAGAATCTCCACATAATGGTACTTCTTCTGCCCTGCACCAGTGAACGGACAGTTTGCAGGTTTTACACTCCAAACTGCTGCTCTTTCCAGCGTATAGGACTTGGCTGCATTTAGGAACAGAACGGAGAAGGGGAAAAGGAGTCAAGTGAATTTCAAAGATGGTGACATTTAATAAGAAGCGCAGAAAGAAAGTCCAAGAAAGAAGTGCAGTGCATTATGTATAAGGATTGCATAACACTAAAAGCTTCTTCCTGTCACAGCGCTTTGTGTTCATGCTGGAATAGTTTAACACTGTGAGAGATCTGCTTATTTGTGTTCTTGCCTGGAGTTAGATGAGAAGACTGATATCACTCTCATGTCTGTGCATTACACGTGGAGATGGAGCAGATTAGCGTAGTTTAGCTTAAAAACTGGAGGCCAGCTTTGCTTTGTCCAATCTTTAAAAGCCTATCCACTGGCGCTAATTAACATACTGTATCTTGTGGACTCAATCTGTGCAGTCGCATGCTGTGAAAGCTCAATATAAGCTGGGAGAATGTCAGTAGTTGCATCAGGTAACCCGCCCTGCACTCTCAACGGTACATTTCTGCTGCATTCTTGGGAGACCAAAGCTAACTGTGTCCCTCAGCACATCCACTAGTTCGCGACACTCAGCTACAATATGAATATTAACCACCACATATTGGCATTTTTTTACTATTTAAAATGGGTAGCATTTTATTTCATGGTCTCACAACCACAAAGGTCTAGAAATGATTTTACATTTATAGTTTTATATATTTACAATTTGCAGTAAATATCTTCTCTCTGACACTTTACAAAGTCATCCCACGGGCCAGTTTAGAGCCTCTGGAGGGCCAGTTTTGGCCCGCGGACCGCATGTTGGACACCCCTGCACTACACAAATAGTAGTTAATAGGACGTGTCACTTTTTTTCCTTTTATTTACTGGGGTTTATCTTGCAGTTGCGATCAGATCCAACACTTTCAATCCGTGTCGGTCTGAGGTGGAGAAGATGACGGTTACTGGCAGCAGTGGAGCTCCACTGGACGCATTCTGACACGTTTCGTCTAATCACAGCGTAATGACAGAAAGATGGAGGCCAGATGAGTAAATCATACCCAAAAAACAACAACAACGTTTTTAAAGGTGCCGGAGCCGTTGCCATGGATCCCAACACCCCATCTGGGGGAAGCAGCCATTCATCTCGGACGGCTGACAGTTAATTTATTCCTGCGGCTGTTAGGGAAGCACAGTGGAGGCACAAACAATTTACAAATCTGCAGCGTGGCTGTATTTGAGATCAGTGTGGGCTTTTGTACTTAGAGGTTGTTATCTGTGCTTTTTGAGGGGCTGTTCACCGAGGAGTGATAGTAAAGATGGATGACGGCTAATTGGACTGGTCATGGATTGGTCTGGGTGTAACAGTGCAGGGAACACAGTGTTCACACTCAGTACTCACCCAAACGCTTGGCTGCTGCACTTTACTGCTCAGTGCAAAATTATGCTGTTTGCAAAAGCTGGGGTCAAATAAATTCTTTTAGTTCTATCTTACCGTACATAGTTCCATTTAAACTCATCCTATGAGAGTTGGAAAACCATTTTAGGTTGACTCTAATTAGTTGCATGCCCCAAATTAAAGGGAATAACTCATTTCCAAAAGGTTTAAAGTGAAAGATTGCACATTTCTTTAATGTTTTAAGCAAGATTGTCATGAAAAGTGGGTGTTTTAATTCCAGAAATTAAATCTAAATCAAATAAAGGTACAGGGAATGGCTACACTGTTAAAAAAAAAAAAGAACATTGTTGTTTTTACGGTAAAATTGCGGCAGTTGTCATCACCAGAATGCTGCAGTAAAATTATGGTCAAACATTTTCTACATTTACGGTAAAGACAAGTATTGATATTATTGATTTTAGGGTTAAAAATGTGCTTCATTCCATATTTTAATGTAAAAAAAAAAAAAGTTTTAACCTTTAAAAACTTGAAAATTGACATGAAAATACCGTATTAAATGAAGTTTGTGTAACTTATAAATATTACAGCATGTTTCCATTATCAGCACAACAGTTAGTGTATTTAACATTTAATATGTGTATTTTTAGCAAAAATTGTGGTTAAAGCTGTCATAAATATTAAGGCATATGTCCGTTACAAACATAAAAGTACATCAATTTAACCAGTACAAACTGTATTTTTACATGAAATCAAAGCAGAAATTGCTGTGTTACTTGTTATAAATATTACAGCATGTTTCTGTTATCATTACGTACATTTAATTGGGAAAAACTGTATTGTTTTTGAGAATTAAATACAAAAATTACAGTATTGTTACACATATTACAGCATTTTTCCATTAAAAACTGTTCAGGAGTCGGGAAACATTTTTTTCAAGAGAAAAAAATCCAAAAAAAAAGCACTTTTCTCCTGATTAACCTGTTTATGGTGATTCAGTGTTATATAAACTGCATCAAACTGTTTTAGTTTACAGATTTTTACCGCCATGGTTTGACAATTTTTCACTGTAAAATGTACAAACATTTTTTACAGTGTAAGTGAGTTCAAGATG
Source organism: Amphiprion clarkii (assembly GCA_027123335.1). Taxonomy (NCBI): domain Eukaryota; kingdom Metazoa; phylum Chordata; class Actinopteri; family Pomacentridae; genus Amphiprion; species Amphiprion clarkii. The sequence continues at coordinate 1,398,318 of CM049579.1, forward strand.
ACTGGATTGCCAACAGGTTTAAAGTTAAAGATGCCATTCTTTAGATTAGATTTTAATTTCCATTAATAACAAGAAGCAAAAGAAAGTTTGGCCATCGCATGTTCAGTACTTAGTAATACCTCCTCTGGCAAGAATCTCAGCTTGTAAATGCTTTTTGTAGACGGCTGAGTCTTTCGATTCTTGTCTGTGAGATTCTTGGCCATCTTTCCTGCAAAAGGCTTCTAGCTCTGCGAGATTCTTGGGTCCAATCCCAAGAATCTCCATCCTCCAGCCTAATCACTAAACCCTCACAGACTTAACTGATGCCACAGCTGCTTCAGTGTGAGTTCATGAGGCCTTAAGTTGTATAAAAAAGCAGAAATGGGACGTGGCATCTTGATAGCACACAATGCAGTTAACACAAAGTGAATTTGGACTCCATGTTCCAGTCGCAGTTTGATTAGTGGCTTATGCCATTACAGTGGTGATACGTTCAGACAAACTAGCAGAAGTTAGGAAAGCCACGAACATCTGTAACTCCTATGTGGGCAATTTCCTGAAAATACAAACATGTAATAAATCACCAAAGCAGTCATTTACAGATAAACTGTCTAGTGGATTTCTGCTCTACACCATCTATCCTTGGTTTTTAGATACCATCATGGTAAAAATTATCACACCACTCTTGTTTTCTTCAATTTCTTGTTCATTTAAATGCCTGGTACCACTAAAGGTATGTTTGGTTCTACCAAACTGCTAGCTGGTTGCAGCAGGAAACGTCCTTCTACCCACCAGATGACCGTCACTCATCCGTTCCTGTGTCAGGAATCTTCATCAGACCTCCAGGGACCTTAAAAATGAGTGGACATTGTGGAGAAATGGGACTTGTTGGACAAGGACAGTTGGAAAGCGACTTGTTGAAGCTGGTCTGAAGTCACACAGGACAGGAAGAAGCCCTTCATCAAGGAAAGGCAGAGGAAAGCTGGTTATTCTTTGCTGGGATCACAAGGATTGGACTGTTGATGATTGGACTAAGGTTCTCTTCAGGGATGAATCCAGTTTTCAGTTGATGTCCACTCCAGCCAACTTCCTGGTTAGCAGGAAGCCTGGAGAAGTTACAAACCAGACTGTCTGCCCCTACAGTAAAACATGGGGGTGGATCAGTGACCATCTGGGGTAGTTTCAGTCTGGGTGGAACAGGGTGAATGCAGTTGTGTGAAACGACAAAAACAAGACACAAAACAACAAAAACCAGACACAAAATTACAAAAATGAGGCACAAAACGACCAAAATGAGAGAAAAAATTACAAATACGAGGCAATACGACAAAAACGAGGCACAAAATGACAAAAACAAGACACAAAATGACAAAAACGAGGCAAAAAATTACAAAAACAAGATACAAAATGACAAAATCGAGACAGAAAATAACAAAAATGAGACAAAAAAATAACAAAAATGAGACAAAAAATGACAAAAACAAGACACAAATCGCCTAAAAGGGACAGGGTGAATGAACCAGGTCATGTCTGGGGCTACTCTTGAAAACAGTCTTCTTCCATCAGCTGGAAAACTCTTTCCAACAATGGTTATGAATCAGTACTAACTCCTTTGTGGATCATGGGACTAAAACAGACAGAAAAGAAAACATGGAATCCTAAAAGCTCTTTCTGGCAGAACAATGCCATAAATATTGATGGAAGAATTGAAAGGATTTTGGTTATTATCAAGAAAACCATGAAAATGTCCAATATCAGCTCTGAAATTAAACTTTGATGAGATATTTTTGTTATTATATTTGTCCAAACAAATGTAGCTTTAGTGGTACCAGGCATTAAAATGAACAAGAAACTGAAGAAAACAGGATGGTCTGATCATTTTTCCATGACTGTATATCTGGACTGCAGAGCTCCATGGATGCCGTTGAACCAATCAGCTGTGTTTCTGCTGACTCCCTCCATTCCTCATGCGATGAATGACTCCAATCAGTTACTCATGCATCATTTCATTCCAACATTAGTCTTTTAAAACTTACATAATGCACCGACGCTATCAAAGGGGACACTGGGTATCCGATAACATCACTGCAGAGAGTTTCATGTGTCTAAATCTAAATTTGTATCTATATTTTCCATTTGAAGTCAGACACACAAACATAGATGCAGGTTGGGGTTTTAAGCTGCTTTAATGGAGGCAGCTTTGGTTTAAGCATTGCCTGAAGGGCCCCTGATCAAAGTCTCCCTGCCTTCAAAGGTCTCCTGGACGGTCCCTTGGTTCATTAGAAGCTCCGTCCATACATTAAGCTGTGTGATCATCACTCACACTACCAGGTTGTATTTCATGCCTCCTTATGGCGGCCACCGGGGACAGAAATATGGAAATAACTGCAATTACCAGCGATTACCCTGAGCCCACTTTAACCGCCACGGTTTCTGTAAACCACCATCCCATCACATTCATCCAGCAGAAATTAGAGAAACTCCCAAGGCAAGTTTTGTTAGCAGCTTCAGAGACAAACGGGCCAAATAATCACCAAACCGCTCCATGATCATTGGAGCGCTCAGCGGGGAAATAAAGCATCCAGCAGAGGCCTCGGCTCGGCCTCTTTTCCCTCTCGTTTGTTTAATGCTGAAAGAGAGCGATGACATGGCGGATAACGAGTGAGACGAACGGAGAGACAGCGTTAATTAGAGGGTGTGACGCGTCCCGTGGATGTGGCAGTGGGAGGTTGGAGTGGGTCCGTCACCTCATCCTGTCGTCCTGCGGGTCAGATTGACCCGGTTTAAAGTTTGAAAATGTGGAAAAAATTTAGATTTTTACAGTGAAACTTCTGATGTCCACATTTTCAACATTTCTGGGAAATCTTTGAACATTTTTTGGTAGACAAAAAGAAATGTTAAAAATGTGAACATTCACATGAAAATCAACCAAAATCCAGTGAATTTCACTGGATTTTGGTTGATTTTTATGCGAATGTTCTTAAAGAAAATATTACAAGTTTTACTGATATATATGGAATCACTTTAGATATTTTTAGGATTTTTTGGAAGATTTTTACTCATTTTTTGAATATATTTACAAGAATTTTCTTGCCAAATTTGGGGGATTTTTTTTAAAAATAAAACTTTTAAGGGAAACTTTTAAGGAATTATTGGAATTTTCTTCCTGAAGGTTTTGCAAATTTTCAGAAATCTGGAGAATTTTTTTGCTGAATTTTTGGATTTTATTTCAGACAAGGAAATAATATTTTGTGGTTCCTGTAAATGAGGACAACAGGAGGGTTAAGGAGAAACCGGTGTCAGTTTCCTCAGATGAGCGACGGCCGTGGGAGGAAAGGAGGGAGAAGGTGGAGATGGGAGGCAGAGTGGCACATGGCCTGTTACCATGGCGATCAGCCCCATGTCCACCCGCAGAACATAAATTAATTCCACTTTTTCTTAAGGTTTGACATGAAAATTCCTCCCTCCTTCTCTCAACTCCGTCGCCTTTTTCCTCCTCCACTCTTTGTGAGGTGGATTTATTCTGCCAAATATCAACAACGGCGCTGTGAGATCTGCTGTTTACTGTACAACAGATAGCGCTTAGTCATGCTGCTCATTTATATTCAGACCGCTGGAACTTATGCTCACAGACACAAAGTAGGATCCTGTGCCGTTGGGAGAAACTGGTTTTGACGCCGTTAAAAACGTGCTGACACTATTTCTGTAATGATTTACAGCGGTGAAAAACTGATGCTGATGTTTGGGAGATGGAAGACCTCTGCAGGTGGTGAGGAGCAGACGAGGGAGAGGAACAGGGGCAGAAAGGAAGATCATAAAACAAAACTGCCCAAAGACGGCCTTGGATCCTCCAACACTGTCGGCTTTTGTTACGACGTCTATTGATCAGATAAATCAGGAGCAGATTCTTCCTGACCAAACAAACAAAACAATCCACAGAGTTTCTTATTTGCAAATTTTTTTGGAGTCTTATGTCAGCTTGGATCATTTCTCGTGATTTCTGATCGTTTTTGTGTCTTTGAGATAATTTCTGAGTCATTTAGGACAAATTTCATGTCATTCTGGACTAATTTTCCATAATTATGGATCATTTTCAAGTCATTCTTGCAAAACTGTCAAATTGTTTATGTTTTTGGGAAAATCATGGATCAGAGATCTAGCATTAGTGGTTCTCTTGCTTGATTCCAAAGTATTACACCGGACAGCTAACATTTTTCCAGCTAGCTACTCCTTCGTCTAGCGAGGGCATCTGGTCTCGATACCATTTTTACACTTTGAGGGCCGGATTGGACCCTCTGGAGGACCGCTTTTGGCCCACGGGCCTCATGTTGGACACCCCTGATGTAGGATATCAGTGGAATTTTACTTCCATTAACCACTATTCTTGCAGCAGCAGGTTCACCTCATCTATCTCGCATCTTTTAGAGACCAAATATATACACAGCGGTGCATTGAGCAGCTTCAGAACCAGTAAATGAAAACCACAGCACAGAAACTAAATAATGTGGCGTTAACTGCACCTCTGCACAGGATTAGAGAGGTTTTACGATGGATCTCGTGGCCTTAAAGCCTGAAGGAGGAAAACAAACATCTCCCACACATCAACAGGCCTGGATTCCAGAATGACTGCAGCCTTGTTTAGGGTGAACATGATCCATTTATCTGTCTGCATTAACCCTCCTGTTGTCTTCATTTACAGGCACCAAAAAATATTGTTTCCTTGTCTGAAAAAAATCCAAAAATTCAGCAAAAAATTCCCCAAATTTCTGAAAATTTGCAAAACCTTCAGGAAGAAAATTCCAATAATTCCTTAAGTTTCCCTTAAAAGTTTTATTTGAAAAAAAATCCCCAAAATTTGGCAAGAAAATTCTTGTAAATATTTTCAAAAAATGAGTAAAAAATCTTCCAAAAAAATCCTAAAAATATCTAAAGTGATTCCATATATATCAGTAAAACTTCTAATATTTTCTTTAAGAACATTCACATAAAAAAAATCAACCATTGGAGTTTGGCTGATTTTTTTTATGTGAATGTTCTTAAAGAAACATTTTTTAAACGTTTCTTTTTTCCACCAAAAAAATGTTCAAAGACTTCCCAAAAATGTTGAAAATGTGGACATCAGAAGTTTCACTGTGAAAATATTTTTTGTCTCCACATTTTCAAACTTTAAACCGGTTAATTGTGACCCGTAGGACGACACGAGGGTTAAGGCAGAAAACGACCGTAAAGCTGCACTGCTCTTCATCTTTTCTGCTACTGTTGCCACGGCGAGCGCTGAGCAGCAGAGTAACATTGACTATCTGAGCGGCACGTGTAGGCGAAGCAGCCTCAGCTGGCTGGGGTCAAGGAAAGAGCAGCTGGTTTCTACATGCAGTGTTTTTCTCCTGCCTCCATAACCGCTGGAAATGTCAGCTGGGTTTGGGAGGAGGAAGCGGTGGGGAGTCAGCGAGGCCAAACGCTGGCGGACTGCGGCTGGAGAAACACAATAGACGCTTTCTATTTGTCTGAGTCGCTGTGTTTGATCACCACATATTCTGGCGCAACACGTTTACTGCAGCTTTTATTATTTTATGAAACAGATGTATGGTGGAAAATAAAGACACGAGGAAAACAACCAATAAAACAAATTAAGCAGGGCTCCACATTAATTTACACCAGCCTCTAACAGAGGTTATAGTTTTTGGTGGTGATTAATGCATTTTAATGACCCATACCCATAAGTGTAACACATTATGGAAAGAGAAGATAAATAGATAAAGGAGGAAGATCAATATTTTGTTGAGGTTGATCCAGGACTAAGGAGCGGTAAAAGGATGTATTGGTATTTCAGTTTGCAATTGTCTGGTGCAGGACAAGCTTCTTGGTGACAATGTGCTTTTTTAACGTATCAATCTGGGACATTGATGCTCTGACAGTGAAAAACATGTCATCAACTATGCTTTTCACACTCCGGGCAACAAAGGCATTGCCTAATGTTAGCTATTTTAGCATATCTCCGTGTTTACCACAGATTGAAAATGTCCTTGTACGTGGTGATGGGTGACCAATGTGCATGCAGAGACTTCTAGAGTTTGTAGGGGGACAGTGTAACCCAGGTTGTGTTCTGCATAGGGCTGCAATTATCAATTAATCAGTTAATCATCTAAGCACGTTATGGCATGAAAAGAGGAAGTGAGCACGCTATAGAACAGAAATAACTGTCCGGGCAGAGCGCTGAACACAGACGGACATCTGCGCTGTAGGGTTAGGGTAACAGGGTCAGTAGTGCAGCAGTGCTATTAATTATGGTATTAGTAATATATAAAATACCATATACTGTATATTCGATTTTATTGTTCTTTTGTTATAAGTACACAAAGTTTGGTCTGCCTTTCAGTGGTTGTGCTGGGGGTTCCTGTGGCCTACGTGCACTTAGTTGCCCCACGGCGTCCTATAAATGTGTTTTTCCCACCTTACCTCTCCCCTGTTGTTATGTGTTCAGAAAGAGAGGTAGGCCAGATTGTGCAGTTGTGATTTGCGCGTTTTAATGTCATGTAATTCCACTTATGAGTTCCTTTTCCGTTTCTAATATGTGCATTGTTTGATTTCTGTAGGAACCTAAGTTTATAAGATGGACGATTTTGTGTGTTTTTTTGTCTAATGTAAAGGCATGTGTTCCATCTTGTGCTGTACTTTCGCTGTATGTCTATGGCATGTTTTGCCCTTTTGTTTGTGTTCAGAAGGAGAGGAGCCCAAGTTTATAAGATGGACGATTTTGTCTTTCTTTGTCTACTGTAAAGAAAGAGTGAATAAACGGAGGTCGCCGCCAACGAGATCTATGTGTCAGAGAGAAGAAAGAAGCCACCGGTTGCAGCTACACTTTACAGATGTTTCCTACATGCCTGGGATGCATCGGCAGATGTTAGCTAGGAGGCTGCACAGAGAAGCCTCTAGTCTTAGTCTAGTCAGAAAGGTGTGCCCAGAAATTATCAGAAAAGAGCAAACAGGGCGTTGTAATGTTTGATTTATCTGTTAAGGCAGGCTGCTCAGAGACACAGACAGACCTGCTAAATGTCAGGTACACCAGTGAGACCAATGAAAATGCTTCAGCTGCATTTGACAGATTTTATTTTCACTGTAGAGCCCCCTTAAGCTCCAGCATTTATTGAAATAATTATTAATTTTTCTTTATGCGTTCTCATTTACATATGGAAATCTGCTTTATGTTTCTTATAGTTTATAGTACGCCACGGGCATTTTAGATTGAATTGTGGATAAAAGGAATTATGGAGTGTCCATTTAAAGTAATGTAAAGTCTATGTGAAGCCTTGGAGGTGGAGTGTGGTTGTACAACACCTCTGGAAGTGAATTCTGTAGGTGTCAGATGCAAAGGTGCGTCATCACATATAAACCTTGGAGGAAACAAAGCATAACCTTGATTCACAGCGCAGCTTATTCTGTACTTTGTGACTTGAAATACGCCCAGTTCTGTCAATACTGGTGCTCTGACGTGCTCATATACGTGCATATAAATCAGAGTATACAACACGTATTCATGAGAGGCATGATTGTAGTGTTTGACCAATCAGACGTGGAGCTAATGTGGAAATGAAAAAGGGAAACCAGGGGGACGCCCGGCCTCACAATCACAAACATTTAATAGATTCTCACGATTTGTTTTGCTGCATTGCAGCAGTGGTTCCCTCATGGCTCTGTCTCTAGGAAGGAGGGAGAGTCGGAAAAAGAAATCTGTTCAACTACTGGAGTTAAAACCCTCCAACACACTGCTCCATCAGCTGGACTGATCTGTTCTGAAAAAACATGACTGCTAAGATGATCCTAGACCTGCAGTTTTTCAACTCTGCTCATCTAATAACTAATATCCATGCATCTTTTTGTATCTTCCAGCGATCTAATCCATAATACTCCAACATCTCTACAAACACTGTAATATTTCATCAGGAGCACTAATGCTTCCATTTTCGATGGCATTTCATTCCTCTGACCAGATCAAAGCCGTTTATTAGCCTCTCTGCCAACACAGACATCAGCTCCACAAACATCAATAATTCCTCTGAAAGGTGTTCCGCTCCTCGATGATTCGGACAGATTTGCCGATTCTCCATTTCTCTCTGTGGTAAATCAGCTCATTCCTGCAGAAATGTGTGAAACAGCTGATTGAGGAGGTGTGATCCGGGTGAGAGGATCAACAAACCTCCTGTAGAGGTCAAAGCTTTTCACACCACAATGACGAGACACTCAGCGAGGGACGAGGTGACGGAAAAAATGGAAAAAGGCGAAGCTTTTAACTGAAGACAACATTATTCTCTCTCCTTGAGCAGCAAGCAAACAAAATGAAACTCTGTATTTATGAATAAATAAATGGTGCTTCCATTTAAATCTGTGCAGAAACATACCAATCAATGACTTTTGACCAAACTGTGAAATACTGATTCCACTGCAATGGAAGTTTTTGTCACAGTTTATAAATGTCATTTTTGAACAATTTACTTATTTTATTTATTATATAGATTTTTGCTGTTCTGTTAAATTACAGATAATAACTAGTTAAATCACAGAAATCCATCCATTTACAAGTGGACTGTTAAAAAAAAAAAAAAAAAAAAAAAAACCAGCACAAAACTGTAAATAGTGTCCACATCAAAAAATACTGACTTTTTTTTTTTACCAGAAAAATGTACAATTACAATTTTGTTCACTATATTTAGATCTGTAAAAATATTGTTATTCCACAGATATTTGCTGTTTAAGAATAATTGTGTATATTTAGGATTGAAAATTTTTTTTTTTTAAAGTTAGTTTTACAGATTTTTCCTAATTTGTTAAATTAAAAATAATTAGAAAAATGACAGAAAAAATATTAATTTACATGTTAATTCAAAGAAGAATATAAAAAACAAGCCAAAACTGTACGTAATGTCCACATCAAAAATCTGTATCTTTACAAATAGCAAGGTATTAATTTGACAGTTTTACTGTATTTAAATCAGCTAAAAATCTAAATAATTTTTACAGATATTTGCCATTACTTTTACAGTTTTTGGACATTACAGTATTCTATAGAGTTTAGCAGAACCACTGGAAGTTGTGGGAAATACGCAGTTAGCTCGGCTCTGCCCGATGCTGAAACAAACATCTATTCATTTCCATAAAGCTTATTACTGAACGCAGGATATTTAGTCTAGTATTTTATCAGTACAGGGTGGTTATAAAGGGTGTCCCTAAAGTCTGGACACATAAGAAATCTCATTAACTATAATTTTTTGCCTCTACAGATTAAATATGGCTTTGCTGAAAGAAGAAAGAGTTGAACTGAACCCTTCCCTGAACCTTAACTAACCCTAATCCTACTATCCCTAACCGTACAATCTCCAGCACAACTAACTCTAACCAGATTAACCCTAATCCTACTAACCTTAACCCAAACCCTGCTAATCCTAATTCCAACCCTAACTCTAGGAAAATTAACCCAAACCCTACTAACCCCAACACTACTAAAAACCCTTCTAATCCTTCAAACTCTAAAAGCAAAATACAAAAGTTATGCGTACAAAGCAGCAGGAACAGTGATCCACAGTGAACTCTGAGCATCTTCATTCTCTCATTACAGAACCTACATCAGGGCTACTCAATTAAAAATTGACTCGGGCCGGATTTTCAGACTAAGAACATGAGCTGGGCCGGACGTTTTTAGCAGACATTGAGCAAAGTTAACCATTTAAAATAAACACAAACAGATAAGATAACAAACACACTGGATGTTTGTTAACGTATTGCCACATCCAAAAGGACATAAACACAATAGAAGAGCAGTACTTAAACTAAACCTGTGCTGAAATACTGCTTCTTTAAATTTTACATTTCAAACACGCAACTTCAACACATTTTGATAAGTAAATATAAGCACAGGTTAAGGTGCATACGAACATAAAAACTAAGTGCCGATTAGAAACACCGTTTTGTTTTGGTCACATCTCAAAGTGCATTAAAAAGTAACTTGCTTAACAGTAACTTTTCAGAACTTGAGACATATTTCTTCTTTTTAAATAACAAAAAACAGAGTTTGTCCCTGTCCATATTTGGTCTCATCTGAGACAGTCGCATCTTCAGCGCATATAATCAAAAAAATAAACAGTAGGCACAGTGATAGTTACTATCCCTTTGAAACGAAATAAAGCTGACATCAAAGTGCATAATAAAGTGCAACTAAGTGAAATAACTGTCAAAACAAAATGTCTTTCTTAAATATTGAACTTGTAATAAGTGAACAGAAAATAGTCACATAAATACATAAAACTACCTTTAGTGTCTGCTACAGCACGCTGCTTTGTTGCACTTACCATGACTCGAAGACATCTGTGGCGAGAACGTCAACCCTGAGAATGTGTTGACGTGTCAGACAGGTGTACCTGTTTGATAGCAGATGTCACACTCGTCTTAACTTTATCGTCCGTTAAAACTTCATCCACAACAGCCAACATGCAGTCCTTCACAGTTTCTGAGTCTGTGAACAGCCTCTTTTCGTGGCCCTTTCCTGAGCTGTGCAAGTCCGCTTCGTTGTAGTACAGCTCCGGTGGTAAGATGCAGTCAAACTCTGAATTATAGCCGCTCTCTCATGACATCCCTCGGGAAAGTTTGTCTGAAACGCGGCATGTTTTTCCAACGTGGTGTCTTCCGACATTATAATCCTTCAGCGCTGCAAAGCACTCGTTGCAGAGTAAACGCATTGGTTTGGCGTTCGGACTTGGTGGTAAATAAATAAATACTTGTCAGTCCACGCAGGATTAAACCGACGGTTTTCCTCGCCGATTTGTCGTTTCAGGATAGAAAAAGACACGCTGCCATTTTCGCCTGTATAGAACTGCTAACGTTAACTTTTCAAACGCGTCTCCTCAACGCAATGCATTGTGGGTTAGTTGCTGGGTTACGGTAAGTGTTGCATTCAATGTTTGCAATAATGTTGGAATTTTTGGAAGAACTTGTCAGTGTTACTGAAAGGTGTTTTTCTGTTTTTCTCGGCCCAATCACTCGGCAGTTGCTTTAGGGCCACTCGAGTGTTGCTTTCGGGCCGCATGTGGCCCGCGGGCCGCTAATTGAATAGGGCTGACCTACATGAACTGATGTTGCTCTGTGCTACCACGATGCTGCAAAGTGCTTTTTCATTACGCTAGAACACAACAGGCAGACTGGGTCACAGCATTCGGAGCAGCTTTGGGATTTTAGTGAATTGCCTGTTTATGTAGCAGAGAAGTGTTTCCCGGTGGGCCTGCCCGATGCTTGAAGAGTCTGAACCCCAAATAAAAGGCTGGATCAGTTTGTGCAGCAGCCAGAGTTAACTCCTCATTTATAAGAGCAAAGTGTAAATCAACCTCTCTGCATGGATTTATTCTAAGTGACTCTAACGGATAGATCTCAGCAGCGTTAAGCTGCCTGGACTGGTGCAAGAACATGTTCCCATTCTTATGTGCGATCGGTCATTTCCACGTATCTCATCTGTCTCTGTATGCGACCATCACTCACCAACCTCTGCAAGGCACTCCACTGTACATCCATCATCACCTGCAGAGCAGCCGGCAGCACTGTTTGGTCATGTCGGCTGGAGAACGGCACCCTGGAGATCAATGATGGGCGTAGTGATGCAGTGAATCAGGGGGGTTTGTGTAGAATGAGAATTAGTCTGCAGGATCAATGTACTATAAACTATTTCACCTCCGCCTCCCGCATGCCTCAAATAAATACAGCTAATTAAGTACCAGAAGGAATGCTGACTCGCAGACCCCCGGCTGTACAAATTAAAGCAGAGCATCAGATACTGTATGGCTTTTAACAAATCAAACATCACTGTTCAGGATCAATGCTACAGGGCTGCTTAGTCCACGTCTCCGAGTCGTGCCTCCTCAGCATGTCTGGAGAGGTGTTGATGTTACTGGAAAGAGAAGCAACTTTGCTCTAATGCGACTCATGCAGTGAAACTGATGAAGAAATGTCATCGTCATCTGCTGTTAACTCTGAGCAGCAGGTCCTGTCAGCAGAGACTCACCTGGAGGCATCAGAAAACACTTTAACAGCCTATAGATGGTAAATGTCTGCACCCATAACTCAAACAGAGCTAAAATACAGGACATTTTCTGCAGACATGTTATCTTTCTACCTATATTTGCCTTCTTCACAGCAAACATTTGTCTTGTCAAAAGAAGAAGAGTGCAGGTGTGGGAAAAAACATTAACGTTGTAAAACCTACTGTTGCGAAAATAATCTATCTATAATCTATCTATAATCTATAAATATATATATTATTTTTGCTTTTTTTCTATATTTGGGTTTTACAGATTCTATATACATATATAGAATATTTTTTAAATTTAAATTTTTATTATTTATATATAAATATAAATTATTTTTGCATTTTTTCTCTATTCGAGTTTTACAGATTTTTATTTATTTTATATATATATATATATATATATATATATATATATATATATATATATATATATATATATATATATATATATATGTATATTTTTATATTATTTTTAATATTTGTATCTAAATATAGATATAATTTTTTTTGTATTTTTTTGTTGACACTGAGGCATAATGTTGTTGAAATTAAACTTAAGAGAGATCAAATTGGGCTGAATTTGGCCCCTGAACTAAAAGGAGTTTGATGCCCCTGTTCTTATCTATTTGTTTAGTTAAATCCAAATGGTGATTTTTTTTTTCTTTTGGACAGGCGGTATAGTTTGTTTTTCAACCAGTTCTATTCATTTGGGTTTCTTTTACTCAAGGATAATACAATTTTGTTCATCAAATGGTCAAAAATAACAAGAATAAACAGATTTGTGTCTGAAAGTGAACCAGAAACTCACTGCCTTTACTGTACGAGGCTGTGTGTTGTCAGCCTCCTCCAACGCCCCTTCTAGACCAGGAAAAGCCCTCATCATTTACCCTATCATTTAATCCACACGCCTGCTTCATATTAAATGCGGCGTGACTGCATGGTGTAACTGACATTTGCCTTTAAACAAATATAGCTAATAATTTGCTGCCTTCCAAGCGGCTCTCTGAGGCTCTATACTCAGGAGCAGCAGCACTCTGAGCTAATGTCAGCATGCTAACACAACGACAACAATAACGCAACACTTACATCATATTGGAATAGATTAGAGATGGAAGAGGTTTCAAACATCAGGGCGGTTGTATAATTGCAGAATTGGTCATGTAAGGATTAAAATACAGAGCACTGTCCGTGTAATACCAGAACCACTGAATGTGGGTTCAATTATGTTGCACAACAGACTTTAGGAGATTCAAATTTGGTTTTAGATATTTCTGTGTGATTTACTGTGAAATGGGACACAACAGATATTCAAACTGTTATCTAAACTGGAATGTTGTAATTACAATAAAGCCATTGTGACACAAATGCAGCATTAAATCCTGATGTTTAGGAGGTAAAACAGTAGACAAATTCACAGTCTTACTTTAGCACATTAGCAGGCTAACATCTGCTAATTAGCGTGTCACAAAAACGACAACCAAGGTTGATGGGAATGTCATAATTTTGCAGGAATTTGTTCATAAAACAAAGCATTGGACAAAATTTGACTCTGAAATGATGATTCATAGTTATGGAATCAGGTTTACTGTTCATTCTAAAGCAGGGGAGTCAAATTCATTCTAGTCCAGGTTCCACATTCAGTCCAGTTTGATCTCCAGTGTTTCAGAGCAGTAAAATCACAGCTTAACAACCTATAAATAACCACAACTCCAAATCTTTCTTTTGTTTTAGTGCAAAAATGTTCACATTTAAGGAATTATCTTTTGACAAAACATTATGAACAACCTAAAATTTCTTCAGAAAATAAGATCAATTTCAAAAAAAATTATGCCTCAGTTTATCATTTCCACATTACAACTTTTAGATCAGTATCTACAAAGGAACACAACATTTAGTCATCTGGAACTGAACCATAGAGGATTGGACCCTCTGGAGGACCACTTTTGGCCCGCGGGCCTCATGTTGGACACCCCTGCTCTACGGCGGTCCACAGTAATTCTTCTGAAACAGACTGAGTCCCGACTGTTTCATTCCTGGCTTCTCTTTAATAACATTTAATATTATCAGCTTATTAAAGTAGTTGCTGTTTTTAAACAGATTAACGGGAAACAAACTGCAGATTAATGCCCTCTCCCATCATCTCCCATCATCTCCCATCATGCCCGGGGGGTTAGCTGAGAGGCTGGCAGCGATTAGTCAGTGAATTCATGACGGCGCCTCATTTTCATGTCAGATCAGTGACTGTGGTTCCAACACACACTGTGAATATCTTCTTATTTAATCAGCCCGACGTGAACGCGTTATAAAACCTGCATTGATTCTGGATGCCAATCAACGTCACAAATTCCTTTTTGAATTCTCCATACAAACGTATAACAGCGTGAATGCTTTGACATTTGCATATCTGAATAGAGATGTATGGTATTTAGCTTCAAACCTGAACACACGAGACAGCCGGGATACAAAAGGCCGGCGTTCAGAGTGTGGGTGGATTAAAACGGAGCTGCAGCGAGTATGTAATGAAGTACCATAATGGAATTATGAGAGATTTTTGGCACTCGTTAATTCAGGCCATTACTAAATGGCCCAACCTACGTTCTTTCAGCTGATAGGCCCTGGCCCTGATTCAGCCACCACACACTCATCTGGACTTCACTAAAATAACCAGCGGCTTCATCGCTCTGCAGCAGATTCCACTGAAGCCCACAGCAGCACTCGATGTTACCGACCCTAATGATGATTTACTGTACGGTGGAGGCAGGTCTGCTCTGAGCTACGAAGCCAAAACACCGAGCAATCAGTCATCATTTAATTCCATCTACCAAAAAGCACCGCAGAGCTACAGCATTTATGCAGACAAATATGAATATATGAAAGTATTTTTGTTGCAGGTATAATGGCTTTCAAATGAGGTAAAATTCACCGAATAACTTTGAAAACAAGCTTACAGCTACAAAAATAAAGAAATGTGACATGTTTTCTGCAATAAGGCATCAGAAAGTCATTATTACTACTTGTAATTGGAACACACAGATTGAAAACACACATCTCATGTACAGAACTAATAATGTACCAATATGGTTCTCCAAAGTCAACATATACCCAATCATATTTTCCAACAATGGTCAGTAAACAGATGGCAGTAAGAAGACTGGAAACCGATAAAGTAATCTTAGTAATACAGAAAGTGACCAAAGCAACCAAAACTACAATGGGTCTGTTGTTTTTCATAATTATATCAAAATCTTACTGACATGGTGTTAAACTGTCGATGCAATGAGCTTTTTATTTCACATGGACGAGCTTGTAATCACACAACTGCTCTAAATTGGCAGCAACACTGAAAAGATAGATATTGGAATATCCAATAAACTTCTCTGGGATTGGTTCAATCATCCCTACGATCCCATGGTTCTCTGCTGAAGAGAGCCAGGAAAACCTTCGACAAAGCTAATTATGGCTCCAAAACAACTCATTTTTTGTTTAATTTGGAGGTTCGTGTCATTTTGATTTGTTATTCATGCTTGAATTGTTGTCCAAATTGTATTTTTGTGGCATAAATATGACAAGAAATGTCACAATGTTGGACATAAACCCAATAACATGTTGCTTAACTGTTTAAATAAAACAGCTTTCATATTGTTTTATTAATATTTCCAGTCACTCCAGTTAATTTGAGTAGCAGAACACAGTTTGAGATTGTTGCTTTACAGACAGAAGTGATAAATGAAAACATGTAAAGGAAGAAACAGGCAATATAGCAGAATACTCACCAAGTTGTTGTTGCTTGGGGGAGTCGCTTCCCCAAGCGAAGGAGTTCAAGTATCTCAGGATCTTGTTCAGGAGTGATGAGAAAATGGAGCTAGATGGACAGGAAGATTGGTGGCGTCAGCAGTAATGTGGGCATTGAACCGAACCGTCATGGTGAAGAGGGACCTGAACCACAAAGAGAAGATCTCAGTTTACCATCCATCTACGTTCCAGCCCTCACCTATGGTCATGAGCTCTGGGTAGTGACCCAGAGAATGAGATCGTGGATACAAGCGGCTGAGATGAGCTTCCTCCGTAGGGTGTCTGGGCTCAGCCTTAGAGATAAGGGGAGAAGATCAGACATCTACAGGGAGCTCAGAGTAGAGCTGCTGATCCTTCACCTCTAAAGGAACCAGCTGAGGAGGTTTGGACATCTGATTCAGATCCTCCAGGGAGACTTCCTGTGGAGGTTTTCTGAACATGTCCTCCTGGGAGGAGACCCCGAGGTAGACCCAGAACCTGCTGGAGGGATTATGTATCTCATCTGGCCTGGGAACGCCTCAGGACACTTCAACACCTTTCTGAAGGCCTCTTTTGTCATGGTCCACTGTTCTTCTATTACTTTGGTTTCCTTCTGGGACAGCCTCATTCTAAACGTCTCCTGACTCGTGTCCTGTATCTGGATCCAGGTTGAAAACGTCCTTTTACATAACACCTTTTCTGATTCAGGGCTCTCCCAGAAAGAGGATCATCTTCTTGTGAAATCTTTAATATCATTCTGACACAAATTAAGGACCATAATCCCACCATGTCGCTACCTCTACAGCCAAATCATGCAATCAGGACGCGACATGAAATGACACCAAACACACCGGAGTTCATGTTTAATCCTTCAGCTAAAACCAGAACCAGCGTTTCATGTTGCCCTCTTGTCCGCGGCAAATTGATGACATCTCCGCATGCATCCGTTTTTGTTTTTTCATTTACATCGCAGACGTTCATCACACGATCTGACAGGCTTTAAAACTGATGTCACACAGTCTGACACAGATAGAGACCAAGCCGGTATTAGAGCTGGAGTATATGCTGTTTTTACCTTCATTTCACACTAATGTGTATTTTTTGGGAGAAAATGTTTAGAATTTTTGTTTTAGCTAAGTACAGTCACTCAAGTATTGCACCTGTTTTGAGTATTGTCGTGCTGTGGTACAACTCCACTATGATTCAGATGCTAATTTTGCACTTCCAACTTAATTCACCAGTTACTTTAATAATGCAAAACATAATCAACACACAAATTATGACAGCAGTCTGTTATTGTTCCACAGAGGTGCCTTATTAATAGATTAAGATGAAACTTTGTTGATCCCCGGGGGGAATTTTACAAACTACCAGCAGTAAATATTAAATTAATCTTTACCAGATGCAGTATTAAAGTGATGAATACATAAATGCCTCAACAAGTATAACTCAGTCATATAATACTTCTTATTGTGGTCGCAAAATGACCACAAAAATGCCTAAAATGCCCACAAAACTGCACAAAATGGCCAAAAATGACACAAAATGCCCACAGAAAAACCCAAAATGACTCAGTGAGGCAGATAATTTTCATATAAAACACAAAATGACAAGAGACATACAAAATAACTACAAAAACACACAAAATGACCACAGAAAGACCTAAAATGCCCACAAAACAATCTGAAAATGACCAAAAAAGAAACCAAATGAGCAGGTCATGTGATCTGGAATTAACACTGCCTGGACAGGTGTTTCTGTAATGGGGAACTTAGTGGAAAGAGATTTCACTTGTTATTTTCCATATAAAATGTGATATATAACCAACAAAGAATTATCTGTCATGATTATCTCAACCTAATAAAAAGAACCCAATCCAAACTATTTCTGAATCAGCTCATTTTATTATTGTTTAGCTCATTAGAAGGTGGTTGGTATTAAATTCAGACGTTATTTAGTTGATATTTTAGTGATATCCAGTCATTTTCATTAATAAGTGATTGTTTCCATAATAAATAATTATGGAATTTGTAAAGACATGACCATCATGAATATAAATTTTTTATTTTATTTTTTTTTACTTTTAATAAAAATGTATACGGATATATCCCATGGACTTCAGAAGTCCCTCAGTTATAGATTGAGCTTTATTGTAGTTCACTCTGTAAACTCTATTTACTGCCTTAAAAAACATCCCTACAGTGTCTCCACCATGTTCACGGCTTAATTTATTCCTCTCTACGCTTTATACTATTGCACTGTAAAGAGCAATTCAAGGACTTAATTAACTGCTTGGTTGAAGGGAAAAAAACTAATTTACAGATTTAGATGAACCTTTAAAGCTGCAAACATTCTGTTGAAGGTTTGAATTGACATAATAATGATGGTAATTGCATCAACTTCATACTGTGTGTAATTTAAACTCAAATGTCTGCATTAGTTGATTTAAACCTAACTTCAAGAGGCAGCGTCTTAGTTTACTTTTTATTCCCCTTGAGTTCAGGATTTCCAAGTCCCCCTCACTGTCTTAATGTGCCTGGACAAATTCAGATAGTTCAATTTCAGAGAAGTCTGAAGTCATTGTATTTGGCCCCAAACATCTTAGAAACTCACTTTCAAAGCATACAGTTACTCTGGATGGCATTACATTGGCCTCCAGTACTACTGTGAGGAACCTCGGAGTTATCTTTGACCAGGACAGGTCTGTTACGGTTTGAGGAAATTCTGAACCCAAAAGAGAGAATTCTCAGAGCGGTAATACAGAGGGTTTAATCAGATTTCTTTATTTTCTTAGACTTAACCAATAATCAATAATTTGCCCCTATGGCCAGAAACTCACAAAAAGTAGGGAAGAGGAGGAGGAAGGCAGGCTCCTCAGGCTCAGCAGTCAGGGACAGAGCTGGTCGGTACAGTCTGGGGGGGAACATCCTCTATCTGCAGGGCCACGAGCGGTTCCTCAACCAGAGGCAACTCAGGTCCAGGACCTCTACCTCCACTGGGGGGGGTTGTTCCTAGAGTGAGTTTGATGTTAAAAATGATCTTCCTAGTAGTCTCGGTTATTGTTGGACTACCATTCAGGCTTCCTAGTTGTAGCTTCGCCTTAAGTTGAGCCTTTTAGTGTTTTCGTTCTTATATTAGTGAAGCTTTCTTGCCTGGGTGTTACCCAATGTGAGTCAGTGTATTTGAGTTTTTGTATTTAGTCCTCCCCGCCTCTAGTAATCACCAGGAGATTATCTGAAGGCTTACCTTTATTTCTGATTTGTAGTTTCTCTTGTAGAAGATCTTAGTTTTCGTCTTGTAACCCTTTTTTGAGGTTCTGTAAATAAAACTTCCTTTTTGCATTAAAACCTGCCTGTTCATTTCCTGTGCCTGAGCCTCCTGGACAATCATAACATTGTGAGTGTCTGTGGTGTGAACAAACTAAAAGCCAGAGGAAGTGCAGCTGTATGTGTGTGCAGACCTTTAGTAAACTGTCCCAGTCACCACCTCACCCCACCGTTCTCAAAAGTCCTGTTTATTCAACCACTGCTGCTGTTTGTTTCCTGTCTGGTCAAAGCCAATTTAATTAGAGCTTTCCAGGGACAGGCCCAACAATAATGCAACGTTATGTCACAACGCTAGACTGTGAAATCCTCTTATTGTTCCGTCTCTCGGCCTGCTACCCTCCATTCCGCTCACAGTAGAGATTACCGTGTGGGTCTGGGAAACAACAGTGGAATAAATTTGGAGTTTTCGTTGAGTCTGAATCAGCAAATCTGGATTCATGAAACCCCCACAGAACACTATTTCCCCCCAGTCCACTCCTCTCTGTCAAAACTGCTGTTCACTGGTGTCCCATTGGGTTAACCCTCGGGTCGTCCTGTGGGTCAAAACCGATCCGTTTTAAAGTTTGAAAATGTGGAACAAAAATATATTTTCACAGTGAAACTTCTGATGTCCACATTTCTGGGAAATTTTTGGTGGAAAAAAATGTTAATGTTTCTTTAAGAACATTCACAGGTTTTTTAAGGATTTTTTTGGAAGAATTTTACTCTTTTTTTGGAAAATATTTACAAGGGAAAAAGGAATTCTTGGAATTTTCTTCCTGAAGGTTTTGCAAATTTAAAGTCTGAAGATGTGGGAAGAATTTTCTTGCCAAATTTGGGTGATTTTTTAAGATAAAACTTTTAAGGGAAACTTTTAAGGAATGATTGGAATTTTCTTCCTGAAGGTTTTGCAAATTTTTGCTGAATTTTTGGATTTTTTTCAGACAAGGAAACAATATTTTTTGGTGCCTGTAAATGAAGACAACAGGACGGTTAACGATGAAGTGTACCATGCACTTATGATGGAGGTACATTCCTGGAATTGAAAATATTTAGTTGCAGTCACTTTCACAGTGTTAGAGCCCAGCAGTGAGCTGCAGCAGTGAGCTGCAGCAGTGAGTGTTATCATCCAGCATCTGATTCTGCTACTGTGGCCCAGTGATGGTTATTGATCTGAAAGAGGCAGCAGATAGTTTAGTTTGTGTTGGGCCGTCAGATTACTGCCTGCTTGTTTGGTTTGGGAAGAAGCTGCAGTCTGTGCTGTATTTGCTGCAGACAGTTTCTCCTTTAATAATGATGCAAAGATGCATCCGCTACTGTACTGAGAACAACAGTAAACAACATTTGATACAAACAGATTGCTGAAGGCCCGATGTGTGTTTAATATAACAACAGGAAGATAAAGCTGCTGTGCTTTCCATGCACTGGAGAAACAAGTCATTGTTTTTATATTTGACAGACACATTTTTCGGGACGCACTGATGCACATTTTTTCACTTCCGATCCTGAATATCTGCTGATTGCGATACCACAGCTCTGTTTGCTTTAATATCATCATTATCATTATTATTGATTTTACATGAGGCTGTAATAAACTCCTCTCTGTACGAATGAATGCATGAATGTCCCAAAAGACAACCTGAGGTAAGTATAAGGTCAGAAAAAGAGGAAATCCTGTTAACAGGAAAAATTCCATCCTGAAAACAAATATACAACTGTAAGGGTTTCAGACTGATTGTCAATATTTATTAAATCCAAAAAGGGTTTAACGATAAAGATTAAAGATAAAAGATAAAATCGTCTGGTGTTTGCTGAAGACTTTTCATCTCTTCAAAATAAAAGGACTAATTTCTCCATTCTCAACACATTTCAGCAGCTGAACCTGAACAAAATTACTTTAAAACTGAACAAATGTTGAATAAATTCTCTAATTATCTTAACGTTTAACCCTCCTATTATCTTTGACTCCATTTAATGTTTAAAGTCTCTAAATAAATGACTGACATCTTTTGTTTTCTTCATATTTAATGACTTTTCGTTACAAAATTAATGTGATGATTTGTTTTCAGCGTCCTCAACACATTTTGCTCATCAGCAAACCTTCAGATTTCTGGTTCTGCTTGAGAATCTATGAAACCCCAGAAGTCCAGAAAGAAATTTAATCATCTCGTCGGCACAGTTTAGCAGAAGATAAAAATGTTTGGTGTTTGCCGCAAATTAAAAACTATTTGTTAGAAATTTTAATTATTTATAAAAGAAGCTCACCAAAAAAAAGAGCAAATTTTTACATTTTAAACACCTTTCAGCAGCTGGACCTGAGTAAAATCTCTTTAGAACTGGACAAATGTTGAATAAATTCTCTAACTATCTTAACCTTTAACATAGGAGGCTTAATTTGAGATGTTTCTAGTGTAAAATATTTCCACACAGCAGACGTGTTGTGATGAAAAGTTGGTTAGCCACAGCGCTGCTCGATGCTCGCCACAGAGCAGCCGGCAGGGAATCTCTTGTGGAGTCATTTCAGCAGACAACATTCCGTTCTGTGAATTACGTTGTTATCGGAACCCGACACCGATACTGGATCGGATCGGCCCCATCCCTACACATTTTGCTTGTTAATCTCAACATCACTCACATTTTCATTGTGTTTTCTGTCTGCAAGTAAAGAAAAAGATGTAAAATTAAAAGCCGTATAATAACGGCTCCTGTTAGCTGCTGAAATATTGAAGAACGATCACCTGATGAACATTAATTATCCTCTAGCTTTCCAGTAATAACCTTTCTAAGTATAGGCCTCGGTGCTTCTTCCTACCCAGAGGAGCGAACAACTGAAAGGGCATAAAAGAAGGAGGAAATGTGTGTATTCCTCATCTTCAAGGTCTCTCCACGAGCATAATAACATTATTTGGACTCTCACGCTGCGATAATGCCCGTCTTCCATTCTGCCTATTGGAAATAAACAAATGTGTGCATGTCTAATCCCTTTAATTTTGGTGGTGGGGAGGAAATTAAAAAACACAAGAATGTAAATCACTGCCAGATTTCATTTCTGGTATTGTTTTACATCTTGGATCCCGGGGTTAGGCTGGGAGCTCATAAGATGTGGTAAGTGAATTATACAGAGGAGCTTCTGTGAGAACAGGGAGGAGTGATTTTGTAAGAAATTAACAAGAAATAAAGCGATAACTTCTGGCTTCATTGCAGCCTTTGAAGCTGTTTCTCCAACTGTAATGTCTCCTTCATGTTACATAGAAAGGAAGCAGATAGAAGTCTGGAATAGTTTCACATCTGACATGAAAGGGAAAGGAATATTAACTGTACTGCATGAATTACAGTCATGGAAAAAATGATCAGACCACCTTTGATTTCTTCAGTTTCTTGTTCATTTTAATGCCTGGTACCACTAAAGGTACATTTGTCTGAACAAATATAATGAAAACAGAAGACTGTTTTCAAGAGTAGCCCCATACATGACCTGGTTCATTGGCCCTTTATGTTGTTGTTGTATGTCTTCATGTTTAAGATGTAATCCTGCTCTTGAAAATAAAACATTTTATTCCCTTCATGTGATTCAAACTGAGAGTGTAAAAAAATAAAATACTTTGTCTTTGCACAAGAGGGTTAAAAGCATTGTGGAAAGTAGCACATTTTATGTCAACTAATAATAAAATATTGTTTTAAAACAGTTTATTAGAAAGATAAATTATGCATGACTGTGCAGATTTGTTTCATCCTCTAGCTGTAGCAGTTCACAAAGTCTACTTTCATTTTACCCACAGTATGAAGGCCAAATATGTATTTAGATCCTGACAGACTTCCTTATAATAATAATGATAATAATAAATCTGGTTCATCAACTGCAAAACTGTCTGGAATTAATTCTTCACCCTCCTTATAATGCCTGTGGAAATGTCTTGTCATTCTTTACTTCTGAAATGTGACAGTTATGTAATAGTACATAGGTAACACACTTCATTGCACTTCCAGTGAAGTGTTACTAAGACTAGAAGATTACTGGTCTGTGTGTAATCAATAAGAAATAACAATAGATGGAATATCATTCCAGCCACTGGAGATGGAAATGAGTTCTCATTAGAGACAATGACTGGAACATTAAGCTGTTCGAATAATAGATATCGATATATGAATAATGTATTAAGAAGTTGGCAGTTTGTTGGAATAAAAAACTGCCATTACCAACGACTGAGCTGAAGGGGAAAAATGTCCATTTCCATGTGAAGATGAAGCCCTGCAACAAATCAGCAAACAAACTGGGCAAACATCCCTCAGACACAACTAGCACTGACAAAGTCATTATCAACCAAAAAAAATCTAATTCAACTCCCCCAGCTTTCGCAGACTGTGCCAGATTAAAAAGGCAGATTGAATGTGTAGCGTCTGAATCCAATTATTTTTGGAAATGCATACCGTGGCATTGTTTCTTTTTGATTTGCACTCGCCCGTTTGCCAGCTGAGGCACCTCGCTTATTGAAACAAAATGTTCCCAAAAGCTCTTATATTTAGTAGGAGAAATGTCCTGCCGTTCTGAATCAGAAGTGTGATCAGAACATTTAACAAATACTATTCCAAAATCTGGAAAAGCATCAGTGAATACAACATGTTCACATTGCTTTGTTAAAATACACTCAGCGGTATAAAGAGCTCAACACAGTGCAGCGTAAAGTCTTAACATTCATCCGCTTTTTACAAAAAAGACCAAAAAAATCTGTCAGCATTCCTAACAAGAATGTGCCCCTATCTTGAAATGTTTACACTGTGAGGTTTTCTGCTTTTAAATAATGTACAGTTGGGGCGATGCCATTCAAAATACAGCAGCGAAACTTCGTCTGTACACTTGGATTGCATTTGAACTGGTGTCAATGAGCTAAAATTCCATACTGCCCTTTTACCATGTTGTAATTCAAGTGGACTGAGGGAAAACTGGACTTCTGCTGCTCCTCTTGGCTCTGTCTTTAAGCATGACAGAAAATACCCAGTTAGGGAAGACCTCATACTTCATGGCCAAATGAGAGGTCTTGTCAAAGAGAGTATTATTCCTATTGGTGGTTCTTTTTATTTAATCTTTTATATCTTTTCAATAAAAGTTCTGTATGTCAATACTTCTCCGGTGGTCAAGACTCCTGAAGACAACAGATCTGTTCCCCATAGACACTGAAGTACTCCAAGGAGACCCTCTTGCACCTTTCCTCTTCATCGTCTGCTTCGACTATGCACTGAGGAATGCAATGTTGTCATCTGATGGCCTTGACCCTAAAGCGTCGTCAGAATAGAAGACATCCCGAAGAAGTCCTCCCAGAACTTGCATTGGCAGATGCCATCGCCCTCCTGAAAAACACTCTCAGTGAAGCAGAAGACCTTCTGCATCGGGTAGAGTGAGAATCACAACAGATTGGGCTCTTCCTGAATTCTTCATGCACTTTAACCCAACATCTGAGGAGACATTGCAGCACTAAATGGGTCAGAAATCGAAAAAGTCCATGATTTCCTATATCGTGGAGGCTACACCAACACAGCACATGATATAGAAACAAAAATTGGTAAAGCTTGGGGACCATTAAACTCTGTCAAAAACATAGGTATCTCCAGTTAAAACGGCACCAAAATGAGAGGATTCAAGGTGTCAGAAGAATTCATCTTGCTCGATGGATTTGACTCCTGGTCACTAGTGAAGTCACTCTCAAAAAGAATAGATGGGACTAAGACCAGAATACTATGGATGGTACAAAACATCTCCTGAACATCACACCTCACCAACCAGTCACTATATGGCTCACATCCACGCTGGTCAACCATCATTAGGAAACGTAGACCAGCCCTGGATGGACATGTGGAGATACACAATGAAGCAGCTGGTGGTTGCTATGGAAACCCGATACTACCAGAAGGACTGGAAGGTGCTAGAAGAAGACACTGGTCTGAAAGGAAAAGAACTTTTGACTGCAATGTTGGACAGATGGAGCTGGAGGAAGAACTTTATTCATGTCACCGATTCCGTCGGATGCAATTGACTGACTGACTGGTGATTCTACAAATTCATATGCATATTCCCTTCAGGTCTTTAAAAGCTTGAATCAACAGCAGAAAATCCTGCAGGAAAGTTGGCAACTAGGGTGGTCTCAGTTAAGTTTCAAGCTGCTAACTTTGTTTTAAATCCTGATATCAGAAACAATACTGCCAGGTCGTAGGTACACTATTAATGTAAGCAGATTTAGTCTGATTTCCAGTGCTGTCCTCATTTCCTCTTTCAAACTTTGCCTCAGTGCTCCAGAATGAACAGCCTTAAGACTTAAGAATACACACAAACCCGTTCGCATCTCATTTGGGGAGCTGTGAATGCAGGTAAACAAACACTCCTGATCCCACTGTTAGAACTTGAGCTGAGGTGTCATTTCCACTGCCTGCAGCCAACAAGACTGGAGCTAAAATCAATCGTCTTTCTACTCAATGGCCACGTTTACATGAAGTTTTTTAATTCGGAATTATTAATTCGGAATTAACTCATTCGGAATTAAAGTTTTGTGCTTCGCGTTTACATGGAAATATTAATTCTGAATTAAGGTTTACATGGACCGCACGTTTATCCCTTTCCTTGATTCTGCTTTAACGTTTGGGCGTTGGAAAGGATTCTGATTGGACAGGGAGTGGACGTGACGTTTCCCTGTTTACCGGAAGAAAACAAACTCCATTTGCCGCGCCATTTCTTTTCCCCAACAACATGGAGGAACAACTAATAAGCACGCTTTTCGCTTTGCTTTTTATTGTTGTTTTGAAACAGCAACTCGACAATGGTGTACTACTTCTGTTGCGTCACTTGAGAAGGAGAACGTGTACGTCACTACGTCATCGCTACGTGAGGAGCCAAGCATGCGCAGAGTGACCGGAATTAACTAAAGCGGAATTAACTGTATACATGAATAGAACGTACACAGGAATTAGTGTATTCGGAATTAACATCGGAAGAAACCAGGTAGTTTATTCGGAATTAAGTTTATTCAGAATTAACTTTTTAATTCGGAATTAAGTGTTTACAAGGAGATTTTAAAGCGGAATTAACTTTAATTCCAAATTAAAGAGGAATTAAAGGTCTTATGTAAATGTGGCCAGTGTATCTGAAAACCAGTTAAGCTTTTAGTCAGGAATAGTGCATTTCTTTTACACCATATCTTGAATTGAATTGATCAAATTTCCCTCGGGATACATTATCTATCTATCTATCTATCTATCTATCTATCTATCTATCTATCTATCTATCTATCTATCTATCTATCTATCTATCTATCTATCTATCTATCTATCTATCTATCTATCTATCTATCTATCTATCTATCTATCTATCTATCTATCTATCTATCTATCCATATTTTTTCAGCAACCACTCCAATGTAGCCAAAAGTCTTATTGCATTTTAAAAACATGTAATCACTTCATTAATATTCATTTTTATGATAGTAGGTGTCGGTAGTGTGATATGATTTCTGTGAAAACAAGGAGGACAATTAAAGAATGTAATCCATTCTAGAAAAATCCATAAGATCTCCTGAAGAAGCTCTTCATAACATGGCAGGAAAACAACACTAACTGCTGTTACTGCAGCAACATTAAAAAAGTAAATATACACTCCCAGTTTGTCCCAGTAATGAGCACGGATCAATGTTTTGCCTCGAGATGCTGCCATGCTGAGTGTACACATGAAAAACACATTTTTGATAGAATCATATTATTTAATTCGTGGGCAAACAGGCCGAATGAAAATTCAACTGCAGCTCACCTCCCACAGAAACGCTCAAGGACATGCTGCGTACATATGAACCCGTTTAATGGTAAACACATAAACTGAACATGCCCACACATAGCAGGAACAGTGAGCACGCTGTAACAATACACCTACAGTAAAACATGTAGCAGCAATTATATAGAACAAATGTGAATAATTAGTGAATCGTTTTACACCATGTAAATATAAATAGTATGGAGACACTTCTAAAACCACAGTCATGCCTAGAATCAAGCAAATAAATAACTGCATATGAATAAATACTTGAATAAATATTTAAGAAATATGTTTGAAACCTGAACAAAAGTGGACATTGAGGACTGTCAAGGTGCCACTTATTCCCGAACTGCTGCACCCGAGATACGCAGGTGAGTTAGAGCAGACAACGTGAAGGTGTGAAGGTGTAAAAGGACATTTTGTGGTTTCTGTGGCTTAAGCTAAACATATAGAAACCAGAA
The DNA here is from genome assembly GCA_027123335.1 of Amphiprion clarkii. Taxonomy (NCBI): domain Eukaryota; kingdom Metazoa; phylum Chordata; class Actinopteri; family Pomacentridae; genus Amphiprion; species Amphiprion clarkii. The sequence goes on from CM049579.1 coordinate 1,425,690, forward strand.
ACAGTCACAAAAACCAACACAGAGCACAAGAAAACCATGAACAATACGAGTCAGAAAGCCTGAACGTTGGAATTAAAGAAACTTTCAAGGAGTGTGTTCACCTTGATTCATTTGTAGGGGTGGGGGCGGTGCAGGTGTTGGGTCTTGGCTCTCTTTGAAAGTCCAACCCGGATCGGTCGTGTGCACGTCTTCAGGGGCTCCAGTCTCCTGGCCGGCGCTGGTGGTCCTAAATACACATCAGTAGCACATTCAGTCATGGAAAAAATGATTAGACCACCCTTGTTTTCTTCAGTTTTTTGTTCATTCTAATGCCTGGTACCACTAAAGGTTTATTACCTGAAGAATACAATGAACAGGGCTTTAAATGCAGCTGATTCCATAATACTTTATGTCCTATCTGACCTGCTTCAGCTTCATTGTATTCCAGGGTCTATAAGAGGACATTTCATGTCATCAGCAGCACATCCAAAGGTCTAGAGTGGTTTCCTGCTGACATTCAAGCCGTAGCACAACTCAGAAATTGTCAGCTCTCACATAATGAATGAAACTAAAGAATTATGTGAAGCCACAAAGGCAGCCATCGTGAGTGAGAGACAGATAGCAAGAAAACTGAAGATCTCCAAGACAGCCGTTCATTACACCAAGAAAAAACAGCCCAACATGGTTCTACCAAACTGCTAGCTGGTCAGGAAACGTCTTTCTACCCACCAGATGACCATCACTCATCCATTCCTGTCAGGAATCATCCTCAGACCTCCAGGAACCTTAAAAATGAGTGGACACTGTGGAGAAATGGGACTTGTTGGGCAAGGACAGTTGGAAAGCGACTTGTTGAAGCTGGTCTGAAGTCACACAGGGACTACAGAACCAGAACATTGGAACCATGCCTTGGCTGCTCAATCACCAGATCTAAATCCAACTGAAAACCTGTGGAAAACCATCAAACACTAAATGGAGAACCACAAGCCCAAAAACAAAGCAGGTTAGTTATAATGAGTGCAACAGGAATGGGCTGCTGTGAAGCAGAACAATGTCAGAAGCTGGTGGAGAACATCCAAGACGCATGACTGCAGTCATCAGAAACAATGGTGATGAATCAGTACTAACTCCTGTGTGGATCATGGAACTAAAACAGACAGAAAAGAAAACATGGAATCCTAAAAGATGTTTCTGGCAGAACAATGCCATAGATATTGATGGAAGAACTGAAGAGATTTTGGTTATTATCAAGAAAAAGATGGAAAATGTCTGATATCAGCTCTGAAATTAAACTCTGATGAGATATTTTTGTTATCATTATATTTGTCCAAAGAAACGGAACTTCAGTGGTACCAGGCATTAAAATGAACAAGAAACTGAAGAAAACAAGGGTGGCAAATATAACATTGTATGCATTGCTGTTGTCCTGCTGGCTTCCTAATCAGGCTTCAGTTTTACAACAACTGTTGTAGACAACAATAGTAAACAAGAAAGAAATCTACATGCTGCCTTTTCCTGATGCTGCTTTTTCCACCACCGTAGCTGATAAGATTAACATAATGTTTCTCAATGTGTGCAGACAGTAGCCGTGCTATTAGACTGATTTGGTCCCTCAGACTGACAGGTTGTTAGTCTGCCTCCATGTTAAATATTCAGAGGGAGGCCCACTTTCATCCCAGCAGACACATTTGGGTTCGTAATGCAGTGACGACCGGCAGAGTGAGGAGGAGGAAGGAAACAGGTGAGATGGGATGAAGCAGACACTCTCTGCTTACAAACTTTATTTATATCTTTTCATTTCTAGTTTGCTTTCGGGGTCTTTTAATGTCACAACATGCAGTAAAACCGACAAATAAAGGCAAATGAATTCATGGTAATCAGTTAAAAAACATTCAGTCCATGGGCCAGACCAGATATTGGAACCACCTCAGCTGACCAAACCTAAGTGGTACTAAAATGTAAGTTGGGTTAATATAAGTAGCTTAAGATGTGAGTCTTTCCACACTGGCAGCTTTATCACTGATTAGTGAAACAGTCACATTCACCATAACCACTGTATGGCACAATTCATTTAAATCTCACCGTCTGCTAAAACCAGATCTAATATAAGTCAATAATCAAATAAACTGTTTGAGAAAGGGTAATATATTAATATTTTTATATATATATTAATATAATAAAACATCAGACTCAGATGAATGCATTCTTGTTTGTATTTTCTTTTCATGCTTTGTGTCTCGTTTTTGTTTTTTTGTCTTGTTTTTGTCGTTTTGTGTCTCGTTTTTAATCACAGACGATCTCGTTACCATAGCAACGAAATCTTTCTCAGACTCAAGTTTGTTGTAGTATTGTTCTGCGTTGTAAAGTTATTAACACAGATGGTGATGTGTGGCATTTCTTATTTTTTCATAACAAGGAATAATCCTTTTGAATTTGACTTTTGTCTCAGACCCTTTCATTGTGTCCTTTAAACGAGTGACAACAGATATTATCATTATTGTCATATTAAAATGCAAACTACAGACATACAGCTAGTTAAAAATACCAAAAAGAATTGGTCACCTTGAGTGGTACGGATACTGGAGATTTTGGGTCCGGGCCCATCGACTAATTATTGACTGATGGGGATTTATAAACAAATAAAAAACCTTTCAAATGATTTCTGTGTGTTTTTAATTTTGAAGCAAATCCAAAACGAATCCACCGTTTCATCAATAAAATGCTCGGGGGTTTTTAAACCTTTTGTCTCACAACACAATATCAGACTCACCGTGGCTCAGTTGTTCCAGGAGAGGGAAACACATGAAGGACGGAGACCACGTTTTCATTTTCCGCTGCATCTCCACCGGCTCTGAAAGCAACATATCGACAGTCAGAGAAACCCAAGAATGACTGGCTAATTATGCTCTATTTATTTCTCTGTTTGCCCTTAAACCAGGGGTGTCCGGCATGAGGCCTGTGGGCCAAAAGTGGTCCTCCAGAGGGTCCAATCCGGCCCTCAAACTGTAAAAATTCCAGAGAAGACATTAACTGCAGATTGTAAATTAGTAAAACTATAAATTTAAAATCATTTCTAGACCATGACAAGTTGTTTGGATGATAAAGTAAAATACTAGATTGTTCATTGTTCTTTTGTCATTTTGATCAAAAAGTACAATACTGTATTGCTTAGTTCCAGATATCTGTGACTAGATGTTGTGTTTCTTTGTAGACACTCTGTGATCTGGAAGTTGTAATGTATAAATGATGAACTGAGGCTGAATGTTGATGAAATTGAATTTATTTTCTTAAAAAATTTCAGGTTGTTCATGATGTTTTGTAAAAAGATAATTCCTTAAATGTGAACATTTTTGCACTAAAACAAAGGAACCATCAGGAGTTGTGGTTATTTCTAGGTTATTCTGCTGTGGTTTTACTGGTCCGGTCCACTGGAGATCAGACTGGACTGAATGTGGAACCTGGACTATGATGAGTTCGACATTCCTGCCTTAAACAGTGCTTTCTTTTACAGTCATGATGTGTGTTATCATTTCTCTGCAGCTCATTGATGAAGGGGAAAACAATATTTGAACATTCATGAGAAGGCGCAGCGACAATTTGAAAAGACAAATCAATAAAAGTAATTTAATTTCCTCACTGAATTAACCCGGATGACCTTTTGAAGTCTATCACCAGCCTCTCTGTGAGAACATCGTTAGCCACGAAACGGAAAAAACAATGGAATAAAAGAGCAGTTAACTCTAATTAAACTATCTTAATGAAATGTTTTTAAAGCTTGTCATTTTAATTGTTGAAAGCTTTTGCTTTCAAATCATTTTGTCCTTGTTCTTAAAGCTGAGACGCTGTTGACATGTGGTGCTTTTCTTTGTGTAACCCTCCTGTTGTCCTCATTTAGGAGCACCAAAAAATATTTTTTCCTTGTCTGAAAAAAAACAAAAATTCTGCAAAAAAATTCCCCAAATTTCTGAAAATTTGCAAAACCTTCAGAAAGAAAATTCCAATAATTCCTGAAAAGTTTCCCTTAAAAGTTTTAATTTTTTAAGAAATCCCCCAAATTTGGCAAGAAAATTCTTCTAAATATTTTCAAAAAAATTTGTAAAAATCTTCCAAAAAAAATACTAAAAGTACCTAAAGTGATTCCATACATATCAGTAAAACTTCTAATATTTTCTTGAAAAACATTCACAAAAAAAATCAACCAAAATCCAGCGAAGTTTGCTGGATTTTGGTTGACTTTTATGTGAATGTTCTTAAGAAACATTTTTAACGTTTCTTTTTTTCCACCAAAAAATGTTCAAAATTTCCCAAGAATGTTGAAAATGTGGACATCGGAAGTTTCACTGTGAAAGTAGATTTTTTTCCACACTTTCAAACTTTAAAACAGGTCAATTTTGACCAGCAGGACGACACGAGGGTTCAGCTTGGTTGCAGTTTTTTTAGTTTTTGAACAGAATTAACAGTAAGTAAACTCTGAACCTCTGTCCACAGATGTTTCCTTGCACATGGCTCTGCTTCGGGGCACTTCTTGTTCGCCATCGCTGCTGACAACAGAAACCCTTGGATCACCGCCACAGATCTCCAGGCCGGCGTCTTCATCAGCATCATCTAAAAATAGTCAGGAAACAACACATACATTTTTACACAATGCAATCAGGACCAAAGCAGAGAGTGGTGTTTAGTCCTTTAGTGATTTACTGGCAGCTTTATCAGGGTGTCTGGTCTGGCTGAGTTGAGTGTTCGCCCTTGGTTTAATTCCAACTAAAACCTTCCAAAGTCAATTCCTAGAGTACCGTCATGACTGATGAAGGAGATTCTCGACAGGAGGGGAAATGTGTACACTTCCAAAAAGATTTCTTTCGATTTTGCGAACAGTTTTGGTCTCTATTGCACTTTGGATTTGGACATCCACATTAGGACTGTTTATATATATACATATCCACACCCAAATCATCAAGTAAGTGTGTAGGAATGTGCACTGTTAAATGTATTCTTTTGAAAGTAGGTATAACTGGGAGTAAACAAAGGCGGAAACTTGTCAATTTTGAGATATTTTGCTTCCATAATGTCTTCTTTTCTTTCAAACTCAAAGATAAGCAAAGGAACATATTTAGCTGTTTATATTTACTACACTTTCTAATTGTATCTGTAGATTTCAATGACAATATGCATCTTTAAAATGGCTTATTTTTTTATACTGTTAGTGAGAAAATTCAGCATTTTCCTGGTTTACACCTTTTATCTATTTTCTGAGAGACTCTCCAGAAGTGTTTTTTTCATATTTCATTCCTATCCCAATTTGAGGAACGTTGCATTTTTAAAAAGTCTTTGGCTCCTGGCAGCACTTTGTGATTTACAGAGTGATATAAAGAGATATCAAAAGTCTCTTGGTCTGTCTAATATGCAAAAAGTGAAACAAAAAATGGAATATCAGATTGAATGTGTCTGAGAAATCCTGTCCAACTAAGTTCCCCGTTACAAAAACACCTCTCAAGGAAGTGGGTTAATTCCAGATCACATGATCTACTCATTTTGTTTCTTTTTTTGGTCATTTTCAGACTTTTTTGTGGTCATTTTGTGCATTTTTGTGGTCATTTTGTTCCCCTTTTTGGCCGTTTTCAGTCTGTTTATGATCATTTTAGATGTGGTCATTTTGTGTGTCTCTCGTCATCTTGTATCTTTTTATGATAATTATGTGTCTCACTGAGTCATTTTTGTGGTTTTTTGAGCCTTTTTTGGTCATTTTGTGTTTCTTTGTCAGTTTGTGTCTCATATGATGCAGCTACCTGATGATGTGTCTCTGTGGTGTCCCAGTTCAGGGCTGCTGAGACGTTCTTTACATTTTGATGCATTGACTTCCACAGGTTCCGTTATTTCACCACCCTGCTCTGGTGACGGTGGTCTGCTGTCGCTCCCAAAATCATTTCTACTGATCTCAAAGAACAAGTTAAGCTCCTTCAGCACCAAGTCGAAATGTTCCTTCATTTCAAACTCGCTCACATCGGAGGCAGGACCGTCACTCTCGGCGGAAACAGCCGGAGAAGCTGCCTGAGGGTTTATTTCATCCTGAATGCTCTCGCAGGAATCAGAGGCTGAGTCACAGTCGGGCTGCTGCTCCGGCCGTCCAAGAGCAATGACATCTGCTGCCGAGATAAAGTTTGGGAGTTCATTACAAGCGGGATCACTGCTTACGAATCCATTTGCCATGTGACACTCAAATCTTTCCTCCTCCTCCTCCTCCTCTTCATCCTCCTCTGGTGCTTCCTCAGGCTTGTCACTCTCCTCTGCTGGTGTGCTGGGGTGAATTTGTGGTTGTGGTGATTGCAGCAGCTGTCTGGGTGAGCTGATGAGGTCAGGGATGTTGCCCAGGCCGGCGGCATCATCATCATCATCTGGTGAGAGTTGGATCTTTTCAAAAGTGTCAAAACCCCTCAGCACATGGTTGTAGAGAGGGAAGGCAGATGGCAACAGGGGCAATCTGTCACTACAGCTGAGTGCTGTGGGGTTGTAGTGGTGGGCGTTTTGTGACTGGCTTAAATCCTGCTGACACGGCATAACCGCATCACTGGTTGAAGGTAAAACGAAAGCCAGAAGATGATCTTTATCTTCAGCTGTGGGTTCGCAATCAGAGAAATTACTGAGCTCAAATCCTTCACCAGGAGACGCTTCACTAACATCTGCTTTCAGTTGTTGCTGTGCGTCTTCCTCAGATGAGTTTTCTTGCCTGTCAGTTTCCATTTGTTCCCCGGCATTTGTCACGTCTTTGCCGTCCTTTTCCTCTTCTGTCACATCCATCATGGGAACATCAGACAAACACTGGTCTGACGTGCGTCCTGCTTCATCTACAAGTTCATGCTTGTCACTGGTGGGTATTTCAGGTGTCTCATGCTTGTGTTCGTTTTGAAGTTTTTCCTCTAACCCCCCATGTTCATCGCTTTCCATTTCTGCTATAAAACACAGAATTACTTCTGTCTCGACCGTCTCGGCCCACCTTTCAGTTTCACTCTGTGCATATTTGACCTCCTGTGTCTTCAGGTGATCATGGCTGACAGGAGAGCAGTCGGATTTACTCTGCTCTTTCAACTGCTGTCCCTCAGTACCGTGGCTTTCTTGTAGTCCTTCATCCCCAGCAGGAAGAGGCTTTGTGGGACCACTGCTTGGACAGGATTTCCACTGACAGTTGACTTCACTGTCGGCGTTGTCGAGCGTTTCGTCGGCGGTGACAGAACAAGCAGGCGGTTCTCTGCAGGACCGACACCAGTCCTCGTTTTCATCTTTGCACTGTCGTGTTCCGCTCTGGTGATTAAAATGTTCAGTCTGGTCGGGAGATGAGACCCTCTGTGGCGGCGTGACGTCAGAGCAGAGCGGGAGAGGCGTTTGCATCTGGCCGTCTTCCACCGACGGAGATAATTCTACACCTGCAGTGCTCTCTGAGTTCCGGTGTTTCTCTTCAGCCTCCCTGTCAGTTTGGCTCCAGATTGCAGGGTCAATGACACTCAAAGGGCCTGCATCATTACCTCCTTCAGCAGCCTCTCCACTGATTCTAACTGCCGTTGGAGTCTCTGTTGTGTGATCAGCCGTTTCACTCCGAGCTTCGGCTATTATCTCACAAGCGGCATGCTCTTCTTCTGCCCTGCAGAAGTCATCAGCTTCAAGACTCACATTCTCAATTGCAATATTTCTGTCTAATACCACATCATAAGAACGAAGCGATCCCTCAGCACATTCAGCGGCTGAAAGAGCGGCGGTTTCTCTCATGCCGTTCTCATTAACTTGGCCTTTTGTTTCCCCATCAGAGACCAAGACAGTTTCATTCCCACAGATCTGTAATTCTAATTTATTTCCTTCATTTCCTCCACCTTCTGATGAGTTCCCAGAGTGGTCATCTTCAGGGTTTGAGTGGAACAGTTTAGAGTCTTCATAATTAGAGGAGGCTGTGAGGCTGTCACCCTCTTCCTCACTAACAAGGATACCCTCACTAAATCCAAGCTTCCTCTGATTAGACTTTACAACTTCAGCAAATTGGCTCCGTGTACTACAGAAACCTGCACCGCTATAAGTGCAATCAGGCTGATATGTGACCTCCTCGTTTTTTGAAGCAAATGTAGCTGCCTGTGTTTGATTGACGTGGTTTTGCATCTGTCTCCCGTCTTCATTACTTCCAGTTGAGAGGCTGAAACCACCGGGGGTCTTGTCCTCCAGTGATTTCCCCAGCCACGAGCAATCAGGAAGAACGGGAGACTCTGCTGAAGACCCATCTGCATCATCTCCTGGGTATAAAGACCCATCTGTATCATCTCCTGGGTCTGAGCTGAGCTTGTCTGTTTTGGTAACTGGAGGCTGCTCATCTTTCTGTCTCTCTGCAGTGATAAAACACACTTCAGATGCTGTGGGTGCACTGTTACTGTGTGAAGCCTTAGTAACAGAAGTGAAATTTAATTCAGTGTCTTGTGGTAGCTCATCATGTTTCTCATCTTGAAAATCCACATGTTGGGCTGTGTAAATCAGGCCCTGGTTCTTCTGCAGGGTGCTAGTTGGTGACGGGGAGTGGGGAGTTTTCCTGAATGTCAAAAGCTCTGAAAAGTCAAACCTGCTTCTCTGACTGTGGTCATCTGTCGCTGTACATTCTGTTCTTGGTCGTTTAGGGGAGAGTGGTGAGGTGAGCTCCATCCCAGCTTGTGGTCTGATGTCGTCTTGTGCGGTTTTATCCATTGTATTGTGTTTGCAGAACCTAGAATAGGCACAGATTGAGATTCAGACTCAGAGCAAGAATCAAAAGTGACTAAATTTGTCAAGAATGTTTCTAAAGCACAGTTAATTTTTTGTGGATAACATTCTATCAGGTGAAAATACAAGACAAAAATCATCTCCAGGAACGTTTCACCTACACCATTAGAAGCAGAACTTTAACTGTGCTAATGAAAGTTCATCAACAGCGGAAAACATGGATTAATATGTGTTTTAGAAACAATGGTTATCATATAGAGCAGACTGTACAAATAAAAACGGTTGTCCAACATAAAATGTTTATTTTTCCAATGTATGGAAACTTATGGCCCACCCTGTAGATACAAAAACCCACATCAAATAAAGTATGCTCAGCTGGGACTTGAACTACTGATTCAATAAAGGCTGTTTGTTGATGGTCTTTCTGTACAACACTACATAACAGCCCGTATGTTTTGTTGTCTAAAGCTTCAGTATCTCACCTCACACCATACTTGTGAGTCCAAACACACTGAAATAATCCCACAGCAAATTTTGATGGAAATATAAAGGCAAATTAACATTCAATCATTGGATGTCCTGTACTAGAACAGACTGTTACACATCAGGATGCTAATATTACAACACAGAGACGCCGTTTTGTTGTCACCAAAATTTAACATCCCAATCAAGACGTGCTCTGTTTCTGCTCAGTTTCTGACAATGCCAACTTTGTTTACGATGAACACAAAAGACCGTTTTCACAGCAGACATTCTGACCTGTCACAACAGGAAAACAAGTTCTACTAATAGCGTTTACATTGGGTCTGTTTGCATCCCACTGAGCCACAGCACGGCAACAGCAATCCAACATGCACAATTTAAGGAGCCTAAAACTGGAGCAGCTAAATGGAATGCAGTGTCAAAAGAAGGAAGAATATTAGGACATCTGGGTACGTATCAGATCTCGTCACACACATAGATTATATATAAAAGACTCGTTGATTTCTGGACTACTGTTTTGGAAGTTTGGAAGTTTTGATCATTGGCATCTTGGTTGTTTGAAATCGGATGGAATGAGTGTTGGCTTTTGGTTCATTTTCAGTTACATAACACCCAGTTAGCTAGCTGGTGAACTGTATACTACAACTTAGATTGGTGTACGGTTTAATTCTTTAACCAGGTGTTACTAATTAGCATTACCAACAAGGTAATTAGCTTCTAATGGAACGCTACATTAGTTTAACATTCAGCCTGGTATACTTGGATTAGCTGGCTACCTAATGTTATCATCTATGTGCATAGTGTTTTTGCGTTTATTGAATTGTCCTAGCTATGTTTCATAGATGCTCAGGCTTTAAACTTTACACAAAACTTTACCAGTGCAATTTGTTTTTTGCTGCAGCCTTCTAGCTAGCGAGAAAGACAAGACAAATTGTGACTTTTAACTTTTCTGCTAACTAGATAGCTTAGCTCCGTGGCTAAGCTAACGCTCCGTGGACGCTAACATAATGATTACTTTAAGGAATCAATAAGTAATAAAAAAATTAAATAATATTTAAAGAGTAATAAATTGGTTCGCAGTTTAGTTTACTTCTTTGGTCACATTATCGACATGTTACTTACCTTTTAAACAGATGCTGCTTTAGCTAGTTTAGCATTACCCCGGTCAATGTAGATTAGCTAGCTAAGCTGACTTCTATTACTATCATTTATATTTATTTCGTGTTGAATTGGATTGTCACATACTTTGACAATTTTGTAGGAGCTTTACACTTTGTACAATATTTTGCCAGTGTACTTTGTTGTGTTTTTTGTCACTTTTAACATTACTGCTAACTAGATAGCTTACTTCCGCAGCTAAGCTAACGCTCCGTGTATGCTAACACAATGATCACTTTACGCCACTGAGTGCGAAATTGGTTCGCAGTTTAGTTTACTTCTTTATCCTGTTGTTATAAGGCAACATTATCGACAGGTTACTTACCTTTTGAATATATGCTGCTTTATTTAGCTTAGCACAGAAATGTGTGGATTAGCCGGCTTGCTAATGCTGCTAGCGTTTTGTGCTACACTTCAACTATTGCGACTAATGAGGGAAGCAGATGGATAACTAGCAGCTTAGTTAATTTAACTGCCAGTAGGATGTTATCTGGTTAGCTTAACAAATTAGAGAAGCAGCTAAATGCCGTTTTTGTGTGAGTGAAGCCGCAGCAGGGTTGATATTAGTGAATTTACACGACTATGTTTGGCTGCTGAGCCACGCAGGCGGAGAGAGACGGAGCTGCTCCTCAGTATCTGTCTCCTCCTCTCCGCACATCAGCAGCAGTTTGTGTTCGGCAGCATCATCCGACGGACCTGCAACCGCTCACTTCTATCCGGCTGTCTGTCGAGGCTCACTTTTATTTCCTCCCTCGCCAAATTACAACAATAATACAACAACAAAACAAACATCTTAAGCTGCTAGAGGCTCGACAGAAGAGCGTTTTTGAAGCCTTTTCCCTCCTCGTCCCTCCAGACAGCAGACCGGACTTCTCCCGTTCACTCTCACAAGGTAGGATGGATGGATGGATGGATGCTGTGTGGAATATGTTGACTGATGCATGGCAGTGTTTTTTTTATGTTCCTGCACATCATTTTATCTCAAATAGAAATCAGCACGATGCAACCTGGTGCGTCATTCTTCTGGGTAATTGATTGATTTATCGGTCCATATTAATGAGACGCGGATTACAATGAGGACACATGCAGTTTATCAGTGCAGCCTGTGGAAGTGCTGCTGAAATCCTCATGTCATTTTGTGCATTAGATGGTTGGGTTTACACTTGCTGCCTGCACACACATGTAAGATTCAGCAACTAGAGTGCAGTAATCAGAGATAATAATGATGGCTGGCATGTGGTGTGTTGGGCTGACAGGACACAATGTGGTGTAGCTGGAGCAGATGTTGAGAGGAAGGGTGTGTGTGTGTGTGTGTGTGTGTGTGTGTGTGTGTGTGTGTGTGTGTGTGTGTGTGTGTGTGTGTGTGTGTGTGTGTGTGTGTGTCTGCTGAACCCACGTCACCCTCAATGGGAAGCTACTTTTTTTGCAAATCAATGCAGACACGAGCACATCCCACAGCTGTCGTACCCCCTCCTCTGCTGCACACACATTTCTAGACGATAAGGGAAGCGGGTTTTACGTGGAAATGCGTGAGATTTCCCTGAATTAACCCACCTGAAACTGCTCTGATGTTGCCTCTCTGGTCTCTGCCTGCCTCTCAAGGTCATCCCCTGTTGGCAAATGATGGTATGGATGGTGTTATGTAACAGCCTGCTGCCTGGCTCAGGGGCTGGATTGCAGGATTTCTCAAAAAAAGACTCTTTTGGTAATATATGCTCATGTGAGGCCGCACCTGTCTGCTGATGTGTAACTACAGCTGTGTTTTTTGCATTTTTTTGCTCATTTTTAGGCTATGACTCAGGTCTGGAGTCGGCGGGGTGCTTCTGCTCTGCATCACCCTGCAGAGTGACCCCAGCCTCGGTCCCACTCACTAAAACAAAGCTCTGACATTTGCTGATGAGGCACCAGCTGTCTGTTCAATTTTTTTCCTTTTTTTTCCTGTGGTAGATGTGAGTAACTGGTGCAAAACATTATGATGCATAAAATTAGGAGCTGGGCGGTGTGTGTTCGCCAGTGTGTGCATCCAGATCACACCCTGATTACTTTTGACCCTCCTGTTGTCCTCATTTATGGGCACCAAAAAATATTGTTTCCTTGTCTGAAAAAAGTCCAAAAATTCTGCAAAAAAAATTCCCCAAATTTCTGAAAATTTGTAAAACCTACAGGAAGAAAATTCCAATAATTCCTTGAAAGTTTCCCTTAAAAGTTTTAGGGGAAAAAAATCCTCCACATTTGGCAAGAAAATTCTTGTAAATATTTTCAAAAAATGAATAAAAGTCTTCCCAAAAAATCCTAAAAATATATAAAGTGATTCCATATATATCAGTAAAACTTCTAATATTTTCTTTAAGAACATTCACATAAAAATCAACCAAAATCCAGCAAATTTCACTAGATTTTGGTTGATTTTTTTTTTAATGAATGTTCTTAAAGAAACATTTTTTTAAACATTTCTTTATTTCCACCAAAAAATGTTCAAAGTTTTCCCAAAAATGTTGAAAATGTGGACATCAGAAGTTTCACTGTGAAAATATATTTTCTTCTCCACATTTTCAAACTTTAAAACGGATCAATTTTGACCCGCAGGACGACACGAGGGTTAACTCACTTTCCTTGCATTCATGTGGAAATGCAACAGAGCAAGCTGGAGAATCACACTTTAGGATGATTTGCGTCCTCAGTTATTGCAGGTTGATGGCAACAAAGCAACAGGAAGGATGAGGGAGTGACGGGGCTCGTAGGCAGCTCTGGAGAATGACAGTTAGTGGAGGTGTTGGACGCAGAGTGACAAATATCAGATATTTAAGGTGTGTGGGTTGCTTTGATACAGCCAATCTAAGTCAGTCAAATCAAAGGCTACATGCACAAATTGAAGGTCTCACAAAAAAGTATATTTAAACATGTGTAGGAAGACGACGTTTGGAAATCGCTCCACCACAACGTGTTGCCACTTCAGAAGTTGCAGCTTTTATATAAAACGAGCTGAGTGGGCGGTATTAAAGAACGTGTGATTTACTCGTGCACCATAAATTAAACACCCAAGCTGACGTCTGACACAAGACAGACGCAGATTCATCTCTGCTGGTGAGGAACACTGAAATTATAATGCAGTGACAGCGACTGGAAGCACATTTTAGGGGAAGAGTGACCATTTAGCGCATTGAAAGCTTGCATCTCTTATAGAAAATGCATAAATTCCCCAGAGTTTCTTCATGTCTCGTGTGCTGCAGCATCATATATGCCAACAGAAAGCTCGGGCTGCACTCGAGTTGCCTTGAAATGTCGCACTTCACCTTAATTCTTTATGATTTTCTGTTGTCCTCGCATGCAAAGTGCGCTTGAATTCACAAACATGCTCATTCTGTGAACATATGTGACAGACATCAGGGGTTTTCCTGTGACTACACAGTAAGCATGATCGGTCCTCATCTTACAAAGAGACAAACGACAAACATCAGGCAAAACAGAGACAATAGACAACAAAAACAAGACTAAATATTCCAAAAACGAGACGCGAAACAACAAAAGAACAATAATTTATCATCAAAACAACAAGAAAAGGACAAAAAACAACAAAAAGAAGACAAAATATTACACAAAGGAAACACAAAATGAGAAAAACGAGAAAGAAAATGACAAAAACATGAGACAAATGACAAAAGTCAGATAAAAAAGACAAAAAGCAACAAAACCAAGACAAAATATTACAAAAATGAGACACAAAATGACAAAAACGAGACAAACATCATGAAACAACACAAAAAAGAGACAAAATTTAACAAAAAAGTTTCAAAGCAACAAAAAATGGACAACACAAGTGAGACAAAAACGACACACAATACAGCGAATGAAGCAAAACACAAAATGACAAAAATAAGAAAAAAACACAAGTGAGACAAAAAGGAAGCACAATACGACAAAAACAAGAAACAAAACGACAAAAGCATGACACAAACAACAAACGTCAGACAAAATAAGACAAAAAAACAACAAAAACAAGACAAAATGTTACAAAAATGAGACACAAAACAACAAAAGAACAATGAACATTCTAGTATTTTACTTTATGATCCAAACAACTTGTCATGGTCTAGAAATGATTTTAAATTTATAGTTTTACTAATTTACAATCTGCAGTTAATGTCTTCTCTGGAACTTTGACACTTTGAGGGCCGGATTGGACCCTCTGGAGGACCGCTTTTGGCTCGTTTTTGTTGTTTGTCTCATTTTTTTCCCCGTTTTGTTGTGTTTCGTGTCATTTGTCTAATTTTTTGTCGTTTTGTTTTTGTAATATTTTGTGGTGTTTTGGTTGTTTTTTGCCTTTTTTGTTGTCTGACTTTTGTCGTTTTGTTCCTCGTTTTTGTTGTTTTGTGTCATTTTTTGTCTTGTTTTTGGTGTTTTTTGTCATTTTGGTCATAAATCATTGTTCTTTGGTCATTTTGTGTCTCATCTTTGGAATATTTTGTTTTGTTCTTGTTTGTTGTCTTTTTGTCTGACTTTTGTTGCTTGTCTCATGCTTTTGTTGCTTATGTTTGTCGTTTTGTGTTTCTTTTTCATCTTTCTTGCGTCATTTGTCTATTTTTTTGTTCATTTGTTTCTAGCTTTTGTCATTTTGTGTCTTCTTTTTGTCATATTTTGTCTTCTTTTTGGTTGTTTTTTTGTCATTTTAATCATAAATCATTGTACTTTCGTCATTTTGTGTTTCATTTTTGGAATATTTTTGTGTTATTTTTCTTACTTTTTGTCAGACAGAAATGTTTTTTGCACTAAAAGAAGGCAAACATTAGGAGTTGTGGTTATTTCTAGGTTATTCTGCTGTGGTTTTACTGGTCCGGTCCACTGGAGATCAGACTGGATGAATGTGGAACCTGGACTAGAATGACAAACAGATCTCTTGTTGTCGCTGCTTCGGCGTTCCAGTTTCAGGCATGTTGATATCCTTCTCCTTCCACGTATTCTGTTTCTCTTGGTTGCCGTGACTTTTTCGTGTTGTCCCTTCTGGTGTTGCCAGTTTGTGATCACTGAGCCTGTTCTCGTTTTGGATCCGTCTCTGCTTTCTATCTCTGACAGTATAGAGATGTTCTGCCAACTCATAATCTCTTTTCAGAGCCAGATAACGTCCTAATCTCGTCTGGCTTTTAGTTCCCTCCTTCCAGCGTTCCAAGTTGGTTTCTTTACATTGCGATGTGGTTCGGTTTGCTCTGATTGGTGGTACTCAGGCCTCTTTTCTGGCCTTGGGCTTTAGTACTCAGTGAAGGGAGCACTCAACCAGTTTTACACAGTTTATTAATCCAAAAAGTTTGTCAAAATAGTTGTATAATATCATCGGTAGCTCAGAAAATGGGATGTGTCCATATTTTGGTCCCCTGATCATTTTCACATATCAAAAAGACTTTTTTGCATAAATAAAGGGATTTTATTGCCCACTTTATTTGCTCGAGGCGGCAGTTTAACTGTTGCTTAGTAGTGGCTGATCTCTGGTACGTGATCTGCTTTCCCCATTTGTTAGCTCGGCCAGGCTGCTGCTGTTGTCCTCAGTGCCATTTAGCTGCTTCTGGTGTGAGTGTCTAGTCCCACAGATGGATTCAAACTCCACCGTCTTGGACTGCAGCTGGAGACAGTAGAGCCTTTCCAACCAGAACCTGCAGAATATGTCGCTACACCAAGCTCACAGAGGCTGCAGAGGAGAAGAAAGACCCATAAAGTCCACCCATGGTGAACCAGAAGGTCACCATCACCAGCTACAGTCCAACACGGTGGAGCAGGAGTCCATTTGTTGGACAAGAGAAAGATCACTATAACAGCACCGTGGCCAGTCTGCAGGTCAGGAAATATGTTGGGGACTAATTAACAGAAAGACAAACTGTGCTCATCTGACAGGCCGATCATTTACCAAATTAAAGTCTCAACAACAGCGACACGTGGACTAGGGCTCACCACTAAAGACCTTTTTTCTATTGATTAATCCACTAAATATTTTATTACTAATTAATTCATGTAAATTATTAATTTTCGTTCAAAAATTCTCCCAAAATGTTTGCAATTTCGATGATTTGAAGTACTTGGATCTTTGGAAACGTCTGCAGTGAACTAAGTCGGACTCTGCTGCTTAAACTGTAGATCTGACTGCAGCTAACTAATGACTGGAGCCAAAAACAACTATTGCCATGATGCAGCTGTTACGTAGGAATGCAGAATAAAAATATTTCTTATTATCAAGTGAAACATTTAAGAAAAAAAATAGAAACCATGCATCATAGCTTCAACATCATCAGTTATTCTGATTAATTGCAGTGGACCAACATCCTGGAAGCGTCAAAGTTGCAGAAATATAAACCACCGCTGTTGGTCAGAAATCCCAGAAAGAAATCAGATAAAAGATGCGGAGATTTGCGAGTTCTGCCTTCAGCCTTGAGTTGAAGTGGTCGGCTTTGTATCCAGGCAACCATACGCTCAGTGAATCATGTGATCACAGTAGTTCGACTAAATCTGCAGGGAGAATTGTGATCTGAATTGTGGATCATGATCCACCCCAAAAAGATCGAGATGTGACCTTTTGGTCAGATCTTCCACCACCTGGAGCTGATTTACTGCTGCTAAATGACTCTGCTGAAAATCTCAGACGACCAGTTTAGTTGATTTCCACACTGAGACTCCGGTCGAAGCATCGCAGGGTCAGTTATGAATGAGAAAATTGTACCACTTCCTCTGCTTTTCACAAACAACTGAACGCACTTAGAATGGCCGGCAGGTCACCGTAATAAAAGGCTGTTTTTTCTTCCTCTTGAAAGGTTCCTATTTAAGAGATGCAAGGTTTTTATTGGAGCACTTTTGTGTGTTCATGTTGCATAATGTGTATTATAGCTAGCTGAGTGCAGCGTCCTCACATACGGGTCACGGTACTGGACGGCCTTTCAGTTAGAGGCCATGAACGTAGGGGAATCAATGTTGGCTTTATGTGACAAAGTGTTTCGGCTCAATAAATGACCCACATTTCTCTGATTGGCTCCAATGATATCCATGGCATTTAGGGAGAGTGTCAGTTTCCAAATGTGGGCCTCCTAAGCAGGTTATTCTCTGCCACAGAGCAAAAAATAGGGTTTGTATTAATGCAGTAAAACCTGTAAAAGTAATGATGCTCACAGTCAGGTCCAAAAGGCTCCATACATCTAGTTGAGTCATGATCAAGAAATGAGGCTACAACAACCAAAGTCTGATGCAAAATGACCAAAATCTGAAGCAAAACCACCAAAATGAGACACAGAATGAGCCAAATGAGATGCAAACGATCAAAACTGAGATGTTAAACTCCCAAAATGAGACACAACCAGCTAAAAATGAGATGCAAAACAGCAAAAATGAGGCAATACCAACCAAAATGAGACACAAAATGACCAAATCAGAAGCAAAACCACCAAAATGAGACACAGAATGAGCCAAATGAGATGCAAACGATCAAAACTGAGATGTTAAACTCCCAAAATGAGACACAACCAGCTAAAAATGAGATGCAAAACAGCAAAAATGAGGCAATACCAACCAAAATGAGACACAAAATGACCAAATCAGAAGCAAAACAACCAAAATGAGACACAAAGTATGAAAAATGAGACAAATTGAGACACAACCTACTAAAAATGAGCTGCAAACGATCAAAAATGAGGCTACAACAACCAAAATCTGACGCAAAACGACGAAAACAGATGCAAAACAACCGAAATGAGGCATAAAACTCGAAAAAAGAGGCCAATTAAGGCACAATTTGCTAAAAATCTGAATCAAAACAACCAAAATGAGACACAAAATATGAAAAATGTGCCAAATGAGATGCAAACGATCAAAACTGAGATGTAAAACTACCAAAATGAGACACAACCAGCTAAAATGAGATGCAAAACAGCAGAAATGAGACACAAAACATGAAAAATTTGACAAAATGAGGCAAAACCTACTAAAAATGAGCTGGAAGCAATCAAAAATGAGGATACAATAACCAAAGTCTGACACAAAAATGACCAAAATCAGATGCAAAACAACCAAAATGAGGCATAAAACTTGAAAGAGGAGACAAATTGAGACACAACCTACTAAAAATCCGAAGCAAAACAACTAAAATGAGACACAAAGTATGAAAAATGAGACAAAATGAGACACAACCTACCTCCAAAAGGCTCCATACCTGTAGTGAAGTCTTCACAGTTCTGGTAGAAGTGACGTTTTTGTGGAGGCTTCATGGAGCTCAGCTGATCTTGACTTTTTAATTGGACTGCTGTGATATTTCGTCCCTCTCAGTCCCTTTCTGCTCCAAATTCTTCATATTCTTGGTTCGGTTCACATCTCTGCCTCCCACCATCTATTAAATTTGATGATATTGTTTCTGGTTTTTATGATAATAAGACTGATTTAATTAAATTCTTCTTCAGCTTTACCTAAATAACTAACCTCATATGTTCAATATAGTTTTTCTCCTACCACACCTGTAGCAGTTCAGTTTAAATTAGTAAATTCATTGATTGTTTTGCCCTTTTAGTTCAGAGGCAATAAGGAGGCCTGATTACATAATTTACATTTCAGTTTTCTACATTATTAATCCAGAGTTTCTGTGTGAACTCGGGTCATGCTGAGCCTGGATGAAAAACCTCTTAAAAATTGGTTTTCAGGGCAAAGTATATTTATCTTCCCGAGACAAATGGCTCCCAGATTGCAGTCCAGGGACTTTCTGAGCTGCTGGAAATGGCTCCACGAGGTCTCCAAATGAAGAATTGTCTCATTTTTCCCCCCGTTCACTTAGAATAACTTTTCTGATGCGTTGTTTTCCCACCGTTCTCTCTGTCAACGGTGCAGACGGTCGGATGAGATGAAGAAGATGATTCTCTAACACTGTGCGGAAACTCATTCTCTAGAGCAGGGGTGTCCAACATGAGGCCCGCGACCCAAAAGCGGTCCTCCAGAGGTCTAATCCAGCCCTCAAAGTGTAAAAATTCCAATGAATTCCAGAGAAAACAATTAACAAAACGACAAAAATGTGACACAAACGATAAAAGTCAGACAAAAACAACAAAAACCAGACAAAATATTACAAAAATGAGACACAAAGTGACAAAAATGAGAAACAAAATGATAAAAGTCAGACAAAAAAAAGACAAAAAAGCACCAAAAACAAGACAAAATATTACAAAAATGAGACACAAAATATTACAAAAATGAGACACAAAATATTACAAAAATGAGACACAAAATGACAAAAGAACAATGAACAATCTAGTATTTTACTTTCTGATCCAAACAACTTGTCAGGGTCTAGAAATGATTTTAAATTTATAGTTTTTCTAATTTACAATCTGCAGTTAATGTCTTCTCTGGAATTTTTACACTTTGAGGGCCGGATTGGACCCTCTGGAGGACCGCTTTTGGCCCACGGGCCGCACGTTGGACACAATCAAAGCCAAAGACGATCAACAGGCAAACCTGGATGCTGTGAATGTGACTCTGTTCATCTAATTTCTCGCAGGAACATGGCTGCTCTTTGCCTGCCAACATTAGAGCTGGATGTGGGAGCGTCTTTGAACGCACCGCGGGGACAGTTTGATAAAATGTCATTACCACACAATCGTTATGTAATTTAAAATCAGAAAGAAAATGAGGTGCTGCATGTTTTCTGTGGATTTATAGGTGCTGGCTTTCACAGTGTTTAAATAAATGGAAGGTGCAGCTTAAGAGACGCTGTGGAGAGCGGTCATTTTAAAGAAACTATAAATCACACGGTGTCCAACATGAGGCCCGTGGGCCAAAAGCAGCCCTCCAGAGGGTCCAATCCGGCCCTCAAAGTGGAAAAATTCCAGAGAAGACATTAACTGCAGATTGTAAATTAGTAAAACTATAAATTTAAAATAATTTCTAGACCATGACAAGTTGTTTGGGTCAGAAAGTAAAATACTAGATTGTTCATTGTTCTTTTGTCGTTGTGTCTCATTTTTGTAATATTTTGTCTTGTTTTTGTTGTTTTTTGTCTTTTTTTGTCTGACTTTTATCGTTTTGTTTCCTTATTGTCTCACTTGTGTTTTTTGTCTTATTTTTGTCATTTTGTGTCTCGCTTTATTCGTTGTTTTGTGTATTGTTTGTGGCATTTTGTGTTGTTTTTTGTCTCGCTTGTATCGTTTGTCTACTTTTTTGCTGTTTTGATTCGCACTTTTGTCATTTTTGGTCTCGTTTTGGTCCATTTTTTGTCACTGTAACTTTTTTGTCAAATTTTCTCTTTTTTTGTTTTGTTTCATTTCATTTATCTCATTTTTTGTCATGTTGTGTCTCGTTTTTGCCATTTTGTGTCTCATTTGTGTAATATTTTGTCTTGTTTTTGTCTGACCTTTGTCGTTTTGATCATACAGTAAAATACTACATCATCAGTTCCACATGACTAAATGTTGTGTTCCTTTGTAGACACTCTGTGATCTGGAAGTTGTAATGTGGAAATGATAAACTGAGGCTGAATGTTGCTGAAATTGAATTCATTTTTCTTGAGAAATTTCAGATTGTTCATAATGTTTTGTAAAAAGATAATTCCTAAAATGTGAACATTTTCAGAATGTACTTTTTGTACTAAAACAAAGGGGAAATTAGAGCTATTTACAGGTTATTGTGCTGTGGTTTTACTGGTCCGGTCCACTGGAGATTAAACTGGACTGAATGTGGAACCTGGACTAAGATGAGTTTAAACTCCTGATATAGTTTATAAAAGCAGCACCTGTTCTACTCTTTGCAGGTAAACCCACACGGTTTCTGCCTCGCATCTTTTTTCTTTTCATCCTTTTCACACTAAAGAGGTCTAATCAACATTTCAGCAGAGAGCAGGAGCAGAAATGATCCAAAATGCTCACTATCTTGTGCAGATTGTGATAATTATGGGTTGGTTTATGATCTAATCAGGGCCATAAAGTGGCAGCATCAGCGTTATACAAGCAGCGAGATGCCGAGGCAGCCGGGTGCAAACAGCTGCGGTGGGGAAATTAAAAGACATTAATCCCAAACATACTTGAGTTTTCCTAAAAAGTCACAGTGGGCCGTCTACTTGAAGATGCCACTTTCCAGAAACCGAAGAGCTTCATTTGGAAAGGCGAGAATAGGAAACGGTTAAGAGTTTAAAAGCAAAAAAAAGCAACATTTTCATCTGCCAGCGCTTGAAAATAATAATTTGTACCATTAAAAGACTAAAAAGACTAAAAACCAACATAAATGGCACACCCCTAAAACAATTTTGGCAAGAAAAATATAACGTTTCGTTGATGTTCTCTTAATAGATTTAAAGTAAAGCCAAGATGTAGAACCAGAACATGGCTAATTTCCAACGTTATTCCTCAGTCCATTTGTTTTAAAACTTATTTTTAGATGCCGCTTTGGTTTGAACTTTCACAGTTGTGTAGAAATCTCTGGTTTCAGTCTTGATGAATCATTCTTCCAAATTCCCTCCAGACTTTCACAACATGTGGAGGTTCAATATTAACCAAAAGATGCCTGTTGTCATTAATTTTGTGTGTCTGTCTTGGTTTCTAGCAGGAAAAATGGGGAAACAGAACAGCAAGCTGACCCCTGAAGTGATGGAGGATCTGGTGAAGAACACAGAGTTTAACGAACACGAGCTGAAGCAGTGGTACAAGGGATTCCTGAAGGACTGTCCCACCGGACGACTCAACCTGGAGGAGTTCCAGCAGCTCTACGTCAAGGTGAGGCTCCACGACTCGCTTTCACCTCATGGATTACACACATGTTGTCGGCTACAACACAACACTGACGGTCTGTAGTCGTACTGGCAGACTGCACTTCCTCAGCAGACAGGACAGAGTGGAAGTGACAAAGCAGCAGATGTACAGCCGCTATTCTAAGACATAAAACATTTTTCCATCATATTTACGATAAGTACACGTCTTATCAAGAAGCTGCTATAGAATTGACCAAATAATACCAATATGTCACAGCAGTATACAATAAAAATGTGTTTTTTTATGGGAATTTAAGTGAAGTACATAGCTTTAACCCTCGTGTCGTCCTGCGGGTCAAAATTGACCCGTTTTAAAATTTGAAAATGTGGAAAAAAAAATCTATTTTCACAGTGAAACTTCTAATGTCCACATTTTCAACATTTTTGGGAAATTTTGATCATTTTTTGGTGGAAAAAAAGAAATTTTAAAAATGTTTCTTAAGAACATTCAGATAAAAATCAACCAAAATCCAGCAAACTTCGCTGGATTTTGGTTGATTTTTTTGTGAATGTTTTTCAAGAAAATATTAGAAGTTGTACTGATATATATGGAATCACTTTAGATATTTTTAGGATTTTTGGAAGATTTTTACTCATTTTTTGAAAATATTTACAAGAATTTTCTTGCCAAATTTGGGGGATTTTTTTAAAAATAAAACTTTTAAGGGAAACTTTTCAGAAATTTGTGGAATTTTCTTCCTGAAGGTTTTGCAAATTTTCAGAAAGTTGGGGAATTTTTTTGCTGAATTTTTGGAATTTTTTCAGACATGGAAACTATATTTTTTGGTGCCTGTAAATGAGGACAACAAGAGGGTTAAATTCAGGTTAGGATGTCATTTTTATGCTTATAGTTGAATTTTGTTCTTCTCTGTCTGTTGATGAAACCCCTGAAAACTCATGAAAATAATCCCTTCCTGTCTTTAAATGCCTTCGATGTTACTCCACCTTTATAAGATGTGAACTTTCTGCTGCTACAGGTTATATTAGCAGCAAAATGCTTGTAGTAACCCCTAGAATAATAGCAGTGAATGAACAGCAGCATCAGTAATAGTATGTTAGGGTCACTAGCACCAGCATCAGGGTCAGTTATTAGCTATCTGTTGGTTTTAATGAGAGTAACACGCTGTATTCTTAGTGGCATTAGTAACCGGGGTCTCCTGAGATCACTCTGAATCCCCAGAACCACAGAGGGAAATTGCGTTGCTATATTTCAGCTTGCCTCCTGCCATTTTCCCTTTCGCTCCTGCTGCAGAAAACCAACAGAGAGGCTGATATCAGAGGCGTACAGATGATTATCTTCTCCTGCTAATAAGAATCCCACCGTATCTCATTACCTCTGACCGAGTGGTGTGAATTTATTCCATGATTTATTCATTTAGTCTTATAGAACAGGGAGCAGCACATTTACAGGAACAATGATGAGTGAAGAATGAAACAGAAGTAGTGATGGAATAGAAATAAGTGGCAAAAAATATTAAGAGACATTCCAAACTATTAGGTGGGCTTTTACTGGGTTGATATATAATTACAGGACTTTTTGTAACATAGTTGACATTTTTGCTGTTTTCAGGCCTAAATTCAACATTTAGCATTTGTTTTTTGTGTTATAAAAAGACACAAATGACCACAGAAAAACACCAAATCACTCAATGAGACACAGAATTATCATAAAAAGAGACAAAACAACAACAAAGAGACTGATAATGACAAAAATTGACCACAAAGAGACACAAAATGACTCAATGAGACACATAATTATCATACACAGATACAAAAGACAAGAGACACACAAAATAACTACAAAACACCTAAAATTATCACGTAAGGACTGAAAATGCCCACAAAAATGCACAAAATGACCACAAAAAGGCCTTAAATACCCACAGAACAGTCTGAAAATGACCAAAAAAAGAAATAAAATGAGCCCAAAGACACACAAAACAACCACAAAAGACACAACATGACCACAAAAATGCACAAAATGACAAAAAACTACACAAAATGACCACAGAAAAACACAAAATGACTCAGTGAGACAGATAATTATCATATAAAGACACAAAATGATGGGAGACACAAAATAACTACAAAAAATTGCAAAATGACCACAGAGAGACCTAAAATGATCACAGAGAGACTGAAAATGGCCACAAAAAGACACAAAATGACCACAAAACAGACTGAAAATGACTAAGCAGGTCATGTGATCTGGAATTAACACACTTCCTGGAGAGATGTTTTTGGAAAATGATTTCTTGGACACAGATTTCCATATAAAATGTGACATATTGCCAAAAAAGACACATCTGTCATGATTATCTCAACTTAATAAAAAGAACCCAATCCAAACTATTTCTGAATCAGCTCATTTTATTATTGTTTAGCTCATTAGAAGGTGGTTGGTATTAAATTCAGACGTTATTTAGTTGACATTTTAGTGACATCCAGTCATTTTTGATGAAAAAATGAGATGCAAATGATAAAACCCAGACACAAAGTGTCAATACAAGACAGAAAATTACAAAAACGAGATGGAAAATGACAAAAACGAAATGGAAAATGGAAAAACGAGACACAAAATGATGAAACGTGACACAAAATGACAAAAGGAGACATGAAACAACAAAACTGAGACACAAAATGACAAAAACAAGGCGGAAATGACAAAAACGAGACCCAAACAACAAACAGACATGAAGCGACAAAAGTGGACAGTAAATTAGGTTATTTAGTTGATGTTTTAGTGATATCCAGTCATTTTTATTAATAAGTGATTGTTTCCATAATAAATAATTATGGAATTTGTAAAGACATGATCATAATGAACATAAAATCATTAGCTTTTAACTTTTAATAAAATGTATGCAGATATATCCCATGGACTTCAGAAGCCCCTCAGTTATACATTGATCCCACTGATAGAACTAATACGACTGCTTGCTGCTGATAATGAAAAGAAGGTTTTCTCCTGGATAAAAGCGCACCTGTGACCTAGAGAACCTTAATTTAATCATTATCCTTAAATTAAGATGATATCATCATCATCACATTATAGAAAAGTACATTTACAGATGTGGCAGGTCCATGACAACCCATCGATCTTTGGTTATGTCATGAAGTCATTAAGCCTCTGAACCCCAAGTAATATCTGGATGCTTTTTCACTCCTGTCACATTTTTCAGTCCAATATGAAGTCCTGTACCTCAGTGGAAACAGCACAGCCATGGCTAGAAGAAGAGGGAACTCAAACATCAGTCTTAATGCAATAAATAGAATAATAGCTACACTTAAAAAGAGCAAAATCAAAGCTGAATTTATTGGACTGTTTGTTTGACAATGAAACAAACTGGAATCAATATGTACATTTTTCAAAGTATCCACGTGTTACCAATACTGGGCAAAAATGGTGAATATTTACGTTTACGTTTTTCTACACTACTCTGCATAGAAAGATGTTTCACCGTGCCGTATGTATCTTCCAACACCTTGTTCCACTGTACACTATTTTTGAGCCATGCCACATTTATTTTATCAATAATTCATGCTTTTTTCCCCCCTCTTGCCGTTTTATCTCGACTCTGTGTTTACACAACCTGCAGTTCATCTGAAAAACCTTTCATCAAATGATTGTTGGTCACAGCTGAGCAAATCACAACTTATTTTTCCACAGAATGTGGTGCAAATGGTTCATTTTTGGCCCTTTTTTTGAATGACACATGTAGAATGAAGTGGTCTCAGCGAAATATCACAACTGAATGATTATTTCTGGCTTATTTTTTGACAAAATGATGCGTCTCACACATGATATGTTCACATAGAAGCCTTTCAAAGTCACTAAGTTTGGGATTCGAGGGGTGAAACAAAGATTCAACCGATCCAGATCAGGTTTTCATAAAGGAGTGTTTGAGATAACCACCTTTAATTTTCAGGAAAAAAAGCAACACATGAAGTGATTTATATTAACACACAATGATTAATAAACTGCATTATGTAGCATCTTGCTGTTACGTCAGACTTATATCAAACGTCTGGCGTCGTCTTTTACTGGATGTTCTAACTTCCTAGGAGTCCTCTTGGAGGAAAACACTCTGAACGACGTAAGAATAGGCATTAATCTTTCATCAGTGGTGCCAGGAAACGCTTCCTAACCAGGGGGGGCTGCTGTTACATAAGACACGCCTGGGCATCGAGGTCACGGGTGCATTTCCTCTAAATGCCAGCGGAGCTCATGCATCAACAGGGAAAAAATGGAAAAAAACATCAGAAATACATGAAGATCTTTTGAAAAAATCAGAACAAAGCACAGCTGTCTGCACCAGAAGTGACATTTTTCCATTTGGACCCAACGAAAGGCACTGAAAATCTGCAGAAATAACCTGGGCTCCTGGGAAATAAGAGGCTGTTAGCAGCTCTGATAAAAGGCACAAAAGATGTCCCCCTAAAATCTTTTTACAACACAATACGACGAGGAGCAGCGGTGGTGAAATCTGCAGCCGCACCAAAGGGGCAACGCGGCTCACGTCTGAAGGGGTCTTGTAGGCTTCGGGGTAAATCCTATTATTGGTGCATCCTATTGTGTTTCCAGGCAACAGTGTATCAGCGATAGGGCTTTATTTAAATCCAGAGGGCTGATAAGTGGAAAAACGGTCTGCCGCGACCTCGCATTAGCGGGACAGATTGTTCCTGTGAAGAGCGACTGATTGTGTGGTGGGGAGGTCGTATGTTTGGTGGGAGGGAGGCGGAACGGCATGATTTGCGTCGGCTGGAAGTGCGAAACAGAAAGGTGGCGCAAAAGTAAGCAAGCGAAAGAAAGAAAGTATACATTATTTATTAGTCATTAGCTTCATTGGAGTGATGAGCTGTGTGTGAGTGCATGCAGTCATGGAAAAATGATCAGACCACACTGTTTTCTTCCATTTCTTGTTTATTTTTATGCCTCGTACCACTAACGGTACGTTTGTTTTGGACAAACATAGTGATAACAACAAAAATATCTCAAAACGAGACACAAAAGACAAAAACAAGACACAAAATGACAAAAATGAGACAAAACAAAAAAAAACAAGACGCAAAAGGACAAAACAAGACACAAAATGACAAAAACGCACAGAAACGACAAAAACAAGACACAAATTTACAAAAACCAGACAAAACAACAGAAATGAGGCACAAAACGACAAAAACGAGACACAAAACAAAAATGAGTCACAAAACGACAACAATGAGAAACAAAATGACAAAAATGACAAAAAAGAGACAGAAAGCAACAAAAAAAGGCACAAAATGACAGAAATGAGATACAAAACAACAAAAACAACACACAAAATGACAAAAAATAAGACAAAAAAACGAGAGACAAAAAGGACACACAAAACGACAAAAGAACAATGAACCATCTATTATTTTAGTTTATGATCCAAACAACTTGTCATGGTCTAGAAATGATTTTAAATTTATAGTTTTACTAATTTCCAATCTGCAGTTAATGTCTTCTCTGGAATTTTTACACTTTGAGGACCAGATTGGACCCTCTGGAGGACCGCTTTTGGGCTGGGGTTGCCAGGGGTTCAGTTTCTTACCAAACATTGTGTTACATATAGTCTAAAATATTTCTTTTTTCACTGTAACCAGTACCATTGCTTCTTATTCTTAGAACTGAGAGGTTCTAAAGTCCTTAAATGTGATGAATCTCCTTGAAACAGACTCATTGCTTTCATATATTCCAAGCATTACTTTCCATGACATGCTCGAATCAGAAGTAAAGTTTAATAGACAGACACTTCAGGATTTTAAATTGTAGAATTAAGCAAAACGGAGACGATTTCTCACTGATAATACCGCAGTTTAAATGTCCATTAGTGTGGCAGATTAAAAGGGAATAGTTAATTTAAATGCTTTTCTAGGAAAGAAACTAGAACTGAACAGATGAATACACCGATGGAAGAAGTGAAGGTTTCCTGGGGTAATTACTCGTAAAAATTAAAAGGAAAGTGATTCTGATGCAGTGCAGCTTTTGTCAGGTTCAGTGAATATCTCCTACAGCCGTCTGTTCATAAAGACTTGTTGGTGCACAGCCATGCCGTGCAAACTGAACAGAAACTGATCCATACAACATTATACCAGCATGTACCAAGAGTTTCAATGTTTGTGTACGAGATGGAGGGACAGATGAAGACGGTAAATCTACTTATCTGCCTAAATATGCTAACTAGCTGCATATAGATACCTTCTTCAGGAGGAAATGACATCATGTGGAGCAGGTCATGTGATCTGGAATTAACACACTTCCTGGAGAGGTGTTTTTGGAATGGGGAACTTAGTGGAAAGTTATTTCTGGGACACAGATTTGATATATTGCCAAAAAAGAAATATCTGTCATGATTATCTCAACTTAATATAAAGAACACAATCCAAACTATTTCTGAATCAGCTCATTTTATTATTGTTTAGCTCATTAGAAGGTGGTTGGTATTAAATTCAGACGTTATTTAGATGACATTTTAGTGACATCCAGTCATTTTTTATTAATAAGTGATTGTTTCCATAATAAATAATGATGGAATTTGTAAAGACATGATCATAATGAACATGAAAACATTAGTTTTATTACTTTTAATTAAAATGTATGCAGATATATCCCATGGACTTCAATTATAGATTGACCCGGACAATTTTTGAGTCATTTAGGACAATTTTCGTGTAATTTTCAACAAGTTTTATGTCAGCTTGGATCTTTTCTTGTCATTTTGGATCATTTTTGTGTCTTTGGGATCATTTTAGAGTCACTTAGGACAAATTTCATGTCATTCTAGACAAATTTTCTGTAACTATGCATCATTTTCAAGTCATTATGGACGGGTCAATGTATAATTGTGGGACTTTTTGTAACATAGTTGATGTTTTAGTGATATCCAGTCATGTTTTATTAATAAGTGATTGTTTCCATTATAAATAATTATGGAATTTGTAAAGATGATCATAATGAACATAAAAACATTTGTACTTATAATAAGAAGGTATGCAGATATATCCCATGGACTTCAGAAGTCCCTCAGTTATATATTGACCCAGACCATCCCAAAGACACAAAAAAAGATCCAAGCTGACATAAAACTTGTTGAAAATTACAAGAAACTTGTTGAAAATGACAAAAAAAATTGTCCAGGTCAATCGAGAACTGAGGGACTTCTGAAGTCCATGGGATTTTCCTTTTCCTGAAGAAAAGACTGGCCAGACTCCAAGTTATTTAATATAAAGTAATCAATAGGTTTACTACAATATCTTTCCTAATAAATTTACATTTCAATTTCACTCAATTGTATACATAATATTTAGAAGAATGTTTCTCTAAAATTGTCAACTATGATACAAAAAGTCTTGCAGTTATATATTGACCCAGCTAATATAGGAAAAAACTGTGTGGGAAATCCCTCAACTCCCTGGATGTCCGTCGGGAGTTTTAGAGCGTCGTTTCTTTGTCTGTCTTGGTTTTAACCCTCCTGTTGTCCTCATTAACGGGCACCAAAAAATATTGTTTCCTTGTCTGAAAAAAATCCAAAAATTAAGCAAAAATTTCCACAAACTTCTGAAAATTTGCAATAATTCCTTAAAAATTTCCATTAAAAGTTTTATTTTTAAAAAAATCCCTCAAATTTTGCAACAAAATTCTTGTAAATATTTTCAAAAAATGACTAAAAATCTTCCCAAAAAATCCTAGAAATATCTAAAGTGATTCCATATATATCAGTAAAACTTCTAATATTTTCTTTAAGAACATTCACAAAAAAAATCTACCAAAATCCAATGAAATTCGCTGAATTTTGGTTGATTTTTTTGTGAATGTTCTGAAAGAAACATTTTTAACATTTCTTTTTTTCCACCAAAAATTTTCAAAGATTTCCCAAAAACGTTGAAAATGTGGACATCAGAAGTTTCACTGTGAAAATACATATTTTTTCCACATTTTCAAACTTTAAAACGGGTTAATTTTGACCTGCAGGACGACACGAGGGTTACATCCTGCTCAGACCGTCTGGCGTTGTTAAAGCGACCCGCTGCAGGTTTGGTCTCCTGGTGGATTTTCACGTTTAGATGTTTTGATGCCAGACAGCCACATAAAAATGGAAGAGAGGCATCGCTTGTGTGCCACGGCGTGTGAAATCTCTCATCCCTGACACGCCAGCCGCTCTGTGAGCCATCTATAACGGGATAACGACACTCCCTGAAATGTTAAGGTGATAGATTTTGTCACTCGATTTTTTTCCCTTGTGCCTGATGCATGCAGAAACGATCACAGATTGACATATAGCAGCGATCCACAACACAACACGCATCCTTTTCTGTAGAAAAGACGTTGTTTACACCCTGATAGGGGATTCTCTGTATGTTAGTTGACAGTAAATGAAATGAGCATCAATACTATCGGTCTCCTGCCAGCTAGCGTTGTGTAGAGGCAACATTTTATCATCAGTAGGATTGGTTTTTCTCTCTCTGTTTGTCTCTTCCACTCATATTCCTCTGGTAATGGTGCTGTGGTTGGCTACTAATGATTATTTTCATTGTCTATTAATCTGTTGATTATTTTCTCGATTAATCAATGACTTGATGTCAATCAGAATGCAGAAATTTTCAATTTACTGTCATACAGTAGGGAGAAAATCCAAAAAAATATTCACATTTAAGGAGCTGGAATCAAAGAATTTTCATGTCTCTGTAAAAAATACTCAAACCAATTAATCAGTTATCAAAATAACACTCTAGTAGTTTCTGTGTTTTTTGATGTCACATTTTTACTTACTTAAATATAGTCCTGCACCTCTATGAAAACAGTAAAGAACTCAAAATATGTCTTTTGTGCAGTATTGTGAAGTTACAATGCCATAAATCCTAAGAAAAGAGGCAAACAAAACGTATGTTTCTTCATATGTTTTACAAAAACTGAAGCAAACCTTCCGGATGATACCAATACTGGAAGTAAACGGTGGATTTATTTACTACATGAGGTCCTCGGTTTATGACGTCCTCGATTTACGGCGTTTCGGCGTTACATTGGAACTGGTTCAGTGGAATTAGTTGGCGAACAGAGCGGATGACTACGTCGTCACACTGCGCTATCAGACACCGTTGTTTACATTTTCTCCTACATTGGATTATTCACCATTCACTAACTTCATTATGGCTCCCAGCATAAGTCAGACTCACAGTTTCCATTTTCGCCAGCATTTTCCCACTGAGTTGTGTTTCATTGTAAGCTAATGACTTATCGTTACTGTAGTTGTATAAAAAACTGATCGATATCATCATGCACAGAACGGCTTTGCTTACAGTTTCACTGGAGTTCCAACTTACGGTGAAACTCGACTTACGTCACACCGTAGGAAGGGAACTCTGACATAAGTCGAGAACCTCCTGTATTGATGTTTTTCAACCTCTGCAAACTTTTCAGATTTCCATGTACATCAACTTTAGGAAAGTATTTCACCATGCTGAATGTATCTTCCAACAGCTTGCTCTTCTGTGTACCCTTTCTGAGCCATGCTTCAGTTATTTGATTGATCTAGTATCTTTTATTCTTCCCTGTCTCTCTAATTTGTGTTCTTTATCTGTTCTGTAAAACACTTCCTGCAGTTCAGCCGAAGAGTCATTAAATTTTTGTCCTATAATTGTCGGTTGCATCAGGCTTCTTGGTTAAGGACGAGGAGCACACAATCCAGTGGAAACAGTTAATTTTTGGTGAATTTTTGAATAAGTGATTTTGATAAAATCCTGCAATTTTAAGCTAGTATTTAATGTCCAGACAAACATGATTAGTTCAAGGACTGTTTGAAAATTAAAAATCCAATGATTCTTTCTGTTTTTTGTTTCTGGCTCTGATAAATAGTGTAATTGTGGCAATTTTTTAAAAGGTAATGTGCCTCTGGGCAGCTGGTTTAGTGATTCAGAAGGTTCATTTTAAGGTTGACG
Source organism: Amphiprion clarkii (assembly GCA_027123335.1). NCBI lineage: Eukaryota > Metazoa > Chordata > Actinopteri > Pomacentridae > Amphiprion > Amphiprion clarkii. Next base: position 1,457,749 of record CM049579.1, read on the forward strand.
ACTAATCAGTTCATAACAGCTCTGATCTATCTATCTATCTATCTATCTATCTATCTATCTATCTATCTATCTATCTATCTATCTATCTATCTATCTATCTATCTATCTATCTATCTATCTATCTATCTATCTATCTATCTATCTATCTATCTATCTATCTATCTATCTATCTATCTATCTATCTATCTAATGGAAATAGAGCACAGAAACCAAGAAACCAGTTTGATTTTTTAGTTACACTCCCAAATTGCAGTTGCTGTCATGTTTCGTTAAATCTGTAAGAGCTCAAAATACTTTAAAAAGCATTTTGTAAAACCTTGGATTTCATTTGTAGCATCGTACATGACACTGAGGACATCTTTAGTCATTTAACTGATGGTTTGTTGCCTCAGATGAGAGGCAGCATGGAGGGGACAGAGGAAGTCCTTGGTGGAGATTGAAAGCATTTGTTGTGACACACACACACACACACACACACACACACACACACACACACACACACACACACACACACGGATGCTGACCTGAATGTAGATGTATGGGTGGATTCCGCTCTGTTGCGTCTCGCTTACGTCGCCTCAAGGCTCCTGCTGTAGACGGGTGTGGCGCACAGACAGACAGACAGACAGACAGACAGACAGACAGACAGACAGACAGACAGACAGACAGACAGACTCGATGATAGGGAGGTAAATGGAGCATCACAGGGACACTGACATCACCTTTCTGGGAGGAAACATATGTCGGCTGATCACAGGAGACAAAAGACAGACAGAAAAGATGGAGATGCAGCGTTAGATCGACGTGGAAAATCCGCGATGAAAGGCGGCGTTTTTCCACAAGAGTTTACATGGAAACCCCTTTTGTAGTCGTCTGGATAGATGGTACACATATCTGGCGCTCAGGTGACTCTATGTACTCCAACAAAAACATATAAATAAGACTCATGTTTAGTAATTCTGTGTAGAGCTGCACAATTATGGCTGTTAGTAGTAGACCCTGCTTTCACTTCCATGCTGTGCTACATTTCTGCTAATGTACAAATAAGACTTCAAATCATCTTCTAGAACCAAATATAAGTAAAACTGCACCCAAAGTGCCTCACTTGTTGAACATCTGCTTATTGATAGACGCTACAATTTCCCAATGTTCCCTAAATGCCTCACATGCAGGCTGCAGTCGAAACTAGCCAAGCGTTCGTGCTCCAAGAAGCTTCTAGTCTCCACTCAGCTACTGCAGTGGAGACTAGAAGCTTCTAGTCTCCACTCAGCTACTGCAGTGGAGACTAGAAGCTTCTAGTCTCCACTCAGCTACTGCAGTGGAGACTAGAGAGGAGGGCCGCATGTTGGACACCCCTGAATTACATCTTCACAGTCCAGAGTGAGACGCTTCAAACGAGCCAGAGAGCAGCTGACGGGTCAAAAGCGATTCATTTGAATAAATCCAACCATCTGTCCAGTAGTTCTTCTCTCTGAGGGCATCTCTGTGGACATACTCTCTGTTACATCTCATCTGCAAACACTTGCTGCAATTAACAAATTAACAGATTCACAAAGGAGAAACTACTGTTTGTCTTTGTGGAAATTACAGTCTGCTAATTCAGCATCAGATTCTCCTCCTTGTAAACTCCTCGCTGTGATAACGAGTGAGTCACTTCATCCAGGGTTCAGCATCATCATTCATCTTCTTCACACTTCCTGATCTTCAAACACAGTCAGGATTGTTTCTATATTTGTAAACCTCATGAGCAGAAGTCTCTTTCCCCCCCACAAAGCGTTTCATGCTAACAGAATTTTTATGCCTTTCGGGAGCCGTCGGCGTTCAGCTGTGTGTTGTGACAGCGATGGAGGAGGGCAGCAGAGCTTCGGAGACGACACAAGCTATTTTTAGTGTGTGCAGCCACAAGCCTGGACAGAGAGGAAGGGAGGAAGTGGGCAAACAGAGAGATGGAAGGAATGAGGGAAATACGTAGGAAGGAAAAATGAAGAGGAGAGGCAGAGAACAGAAGGAGGCACAAATGACAGAATAATATAAAATGCTTTGGGTATTAAGGGGTGTGTGGATTGTCCTGCTCAGTATATATCTTGGTGGCATTTACTGTATTTACTCTCATCTAAATTTATGGGAATCAGACCATTATGATGGAATAATACATTATTTTTTTAGGGTTAGCTATAATGTGTAGATCACGGGTGTCCAACATGCGGCCCGCGGGCCAAAAGCGGTTAGACCGAGCTGTGTGTGTCCATTAGCACATCAGCCGAGTGGAGAACAAGGCCGTTAGTGTGGCGGTGGCGGCGATAACGACCTTCAGTCGTTTAACAAGAGTTCAAGCCGCCGTATCAGCGAGCGTCCACCCCAGAGAGACACCGAATCCCCATCAGTCTGGCCTCTGACCTGCACGTGGACGGACACAAGTAGCAGGAGATAGCAGAATATCAATTTCTTCCACGCATGAATAGCAAAATTATAGGAAATAAATGCGTTATTCTTTGCAAAAGCAGGCCAAGAAATCATTCACAATAGGAGACGGTGTGTATTGATTAGGTTAGACTGATTATTGTGGCTGATATTTGGTATTTTTCTGTTTGTATTTTGGTATCAGTAAATCTTTGTCGTCACTCTGTGGTCTTGAAATGTCTCTGAAGCAGCAAAAACTGAACAAGAAACACAAACCAAGACCAGGAAATAGTCCGGGTCAATCTATAACTGAGGGACTTCTGAAGTCCATGGGATATATCTGCATATATTTTTATTAAAAGTAAAAAAACTAATGTTTTTATGTTCATTCTGATCATGTCTTTACAAATTCCATAATTATTTATTATGGAAACAATCACTTATTAATAAAAAATGACTGGATATCACTAAAATGTCAACTAAATAACCGTCTGAATTTAATACCAACCACCTTCTAATGAGCTAAACAATAATAAAATGAGCTGATTCAGAAATAGTTTGGATTGTGTTCTTTTTATTAAGTTGAGATAATCATGACAGATCTTTCTTTTTTGGCAAAATATCAAATTTTATATGGAAATCTGTATTCAAGAAATCACTTCCAACAACGTTCCCCATTACAAAAACACCTTTCAATTTCAATTTTACTCAGTTGTATAAATAATATTTAGAAGAATCTTTCTCTAAAATGCCATGTGGTGTTTGTTGCTAAAACCCCATAGTATTAGAGTAAAAATAAGAATAGTAGTAAGAATCCAAACATCTTGACAGCCTAAAACTTGTGCACAGGACTGTAAATAAACGTACTGGTGTGGATTCGCCCACAGGTCGTCTTGCATTTGTCAAAGGACTCAGCAAATCAAATGGTAAATCAGTGGAGCAGCCGTCCTCTTCCCAGCTCGCTGTGCTTCAGAGTAGAGCTTTATTAGGTTAGGATCTGGCTTTCCCTTTCCTCTCTGCTGCTCTCCTTATCTTGGGTCTTATTTTTACTCTCCATATCCCGCTTTCTTCATTTTTCCGTTACTGTTCTCTTTCTCTGCATCTAGTTTTCTGTTGATTTTTTCTCTAAAAAATTACTGTAAGGCCCAAGACATTAGTAGATAAAGGAATAGCTTTACATCTCAGGAAATAGGATTATTTGCTCTCTGGTTGAGCGTCATATGAGAACGCTGAGAGCAGCTTACTGTCTATGTTGGATTTACAGGCTGACTTCTTGGAAACTGTGATTAACATGAAACAAATGAAAAATTACCTGTAAAGTAGTAAAAGTTAGAATGGATGCTCATAGGCAGATTTTTATTAAATTTTAAGTCTGTATTATAAGCTGGCTAACTGCCCTCTGGCTCTATTTTTATATTTAGTGCAGCTTTAAGCTTGATGTCTAATTTTCATATAACCTTTGGCAAGAATAAAAAATAAGTTTAGAACTACCCAGTCAGATTTTACTTGTTCTAAAACGTTCTGAGAAGGTTTTAAAAAGTTGGAGTTATATTTTCAGCAGGACGTTCTTGTTTAGTTCCCATAATGTTCTTCTTAAAGGCTGGATAATGTTCCCTAAAGACATTATGGGACTCTTTGGTGACAACATCATTAGACCATTGTGCCCTAAAGTTCTTAAAATGTTCACACTGAGAACATCCTTTGTTTGCTGTCATGGAACATTGTGGGAATATTTTATAGAAGAGCATTTTATAATGTGTCTCCCCAACAATATCCTCAGAACATTCACAGAATATTGAAAAAAAAAAGTTCCAGGAACATTTTATATATATATAAAAAACATCATCATCCTCATCAGAGGCCTCATTTTTCGAATGGAGAACGTTCTCGTTTGTTTTTAGTCTGTGGTGGAGTGTTGCAGTCAAACAGTACGTCTTAGTTACCTTTTAGCCTTGTAGGAACATTATTTGAAATGATAAGTATACTTAAAACATGCCTTTAATAATAATAATAGGACCTTCGTTTAAAGACATCCCCAAGTTAGGAATTAGTTGAACCTCCTCCTTTTCCCCAGGGATCAAAACTGGATCCACTGTTATTTTAAATTTAACTCCAGGGATTGTAAGAATTTCTGATCTCCTGCTTTTCTGACTTTCTGTCATGATAAGTAGCAAGTAAACTTCACTAAAGCATCTCATTCAGAGATACAGCTTTAATAAAAGGAAAAATGTGTCATTTTAGACCATGAACCGGAAGGGTACTACACCAGTTGTTATACAGTCCAACAGGAATAAAAATAAGAGTAGAAAAAGAACAGTAACAACAATAAGACACAGTAAGAACAATCATCAGCCTTTCTACCTGCTTCTCAAGACATTCCATGAAAGTTGGGAGTTAGTTTAACCTCTTCCATAGGTCAGGTTTTTGAGTCGGCTTCCAACACCAGATTACACTAGTGTGAGAACTGAAGTCTCCTAAACTCTGCTGGGGATTACTGGAAGAACTTTGAAGAACTCCATTAATGGATGACGAGCCACTGCCCAAAAGAACCTACCTACAGGCGTGAGGTGCGGTAGGATTGAACTGTGTTGTGGGTGTGTGTCACACACATGTGAACGAACAATTGAACTATTTGGACTGAGGACAAAGGACTAAAATTAAGATTGGACGTGATCTACTTTATTATTTGTGTTTTCTGTAACGGGGGATTTTGTACTAGAAGCAGCTGCAGCTGTGTTTTCTAGTTAGTCATATTTCACTATAGTTATTCATCATCTGGGCTCCTGCTGTACCTTTAAATCTTCTGATTCTGGTCCCATTTCCTATTACCTATCTATTTTCTTATTCCTCTTATACTGGTTACATACAGCTTTAATAAAATGAAAAATGTGTCAGTTTAGACCATGAACTAGAAGAGTACTGCACCCGTTATTATACAGTAAACTAGATATTTTTAAAACGGGAATAAAAATAAGAGTAGAAAAATAACAAACAATAATCTGCCATTTTTACTACTTCTTATGACATTCCACCAAGGTAGGAGTTAGGTTAAGCTCTGTTGTATTTAGGTGTTCCCCAGGGATCAACATTGGATCCACCATTATTTTAACCCTTTGATGCACAACATGGGTCAAAAGTGACCCATATTCAATGGAAAAATGGACATCTCTTGACCCATGCTGTGCATCAAAGGGTTAAATTCAACTCCAGTGACTATAAGGATTTCTGTTTCTTTGTTGTTCTGTTTTTCTGTCATGTTAATCACCAACTTCAGTTCTTCTAGTGTGTTGACTCTCGTCTGGTCTCTCGTGGTTCATTTCTCTGTTTTGCCTTTTTTTTAAGCAGCTTGAAGCATAAGATCTGTTTGCTTCTTTGACACATTCAGAAATAGAGCCGTACCGACCTGAAAGATTCATGAGTTTAGAGTGTGAACAGGAACAGTTCTGTACTCGCTGTTCCTCTGGCTGTCAGAGTCCACCCACTGCTGCCCCGACTACAGCTCTCCTCCAGATTTAATTTCTGCGTTTTATTCGTTGCCGTCTTGTTATCCGTCCTCGCTGACCCAGCTGTCCGGTCATCTCAACTTAACATCTACTCTGATTAAAACTGTTCTCAGAACTGAAGGACCAGAAATGTGGGCCGCTGTGGAATGAAACCATCAGAGGGGTGAGAGCCAAAGGCTTTGTTCTGCCACAGAATGACAGTAACAACATTACAGCTCATGTCACGCTTCGCATTGGGTCATAATTGCATCTGCATGATTTGAACAGTTAGATAAGCACGTTAGGAAAGTTGTGGACGTCCACTTGTGGTTATGTCGTCTTTTAATCAGAAACATCTTAGTTTAATTCCCCGCGGTTGGAGCGTTCCAGACAGAATACTGTAGCCGCTAGATCCTGAAAGGAAATTATAAAGGCAGCTTGTTTTTAAATACACTTTATCAGAAACACCAGAGACTGATGGAGCTGTGACGGCTGTGATAAGTGGAGTAGAAGGAAACGTATACCGTAGATAGAAAAACACTACTCAGCACTCAGCTGGAGCTTTGAGAGCGTATAAAATATCCTACACATCCGTTGTATGTGTCAGTAAATACATGCTGTGTAGAGTAACAGGAAAACACTGACCTCATAACAGTCGGTATAAGGTTGGATTAAAACCATGCTTTTAAAATGTTGAGGGAAAAAACACTTTATGATGCTGGAAAACTTGCAGAGTTTTTAGATTGTAATAAGTTTTGAACTTTCAGAACTGATTCAGCAGATATGACAAGTAGCATAAAAATCCAAAACATCCCTAAATAGCCTGATTCAAATGGAGTTCTGGTTCTCCAAATATGACTAAGATTGCTCTATAAATATTATCATTTCAGATGAGACTACCTTATTGAAATGTAAGAAAAACAAATATATTTAAATGGAATTCAAGACAGTGGCGTAGTGGTTAGCACTTTCGCCTTGCAGCGAGAAGATCCCTGGTTCGCGTCCCGGCTTTCCCGGGATCTTTCTGCATGGAGTTTGCATGTTCTCCCTGTGCATGCGTGGGTTTTCTCCGGGTACTCCGGCTTCCTCCCACAGTCCAAAAACATGCTGAGGTTAATTGATTATTCTAAATTGCCCGTAGGTGTGAATGTGTGAGTGCTTGTGTGTCTATATATGTAGCCCTGTGACAGACTGGTGACCTGTCTAGGGTGTCCCCTGCCTTCGCCCGAGTCAGCTGGGATAGACTCCACCCCCCCGCGACCCTAGTGAGGATTAAGCGGTGTATAGATAATGGATGGATGGATGGAATTCAAGAGAGTGGATTGGTAGCAGTGGTTTTCCTGTTTTAGTTCAAGAAAAACCCAAAGACTTTTGAACGAAAATGTCATAAATGCAGATTTTTATGTCTTAATGTGAGTGTTTGTGCTGAGAAGAGACACTCTGGAGTACAGACCAGTTTCCCTTCAGGCCAGCAGTCAGCAGAGAGCAGATCCAGGTGTTGACACCTGTTAGAGGAGAATAAAGACGATAAAACTAAACCAGAGAGCTGCTAATTACTCAGAGCAGTCAGCTGGTGAATCCTACCATGTGTGTAATGCAGGCTACAGAAAACAGCTCTGCTTGAGTCCACCTCCTGGTTGGAATCAATACGTATGAAAACAAGATCTTTGACCGGTCTAAAATGACCCAACCACGATGTTTAACCGCACAGAAAACCCCCTAAAGGACCTTTTTTTAAGTGAAATTCTTCTTCTTGTTGTCGGTTTTGCTCCTTGTGGGTGGAAACAATGATTCAAAAGATGAGAGATGATTTTAGATAGTATTTTGAAGTTGAGTTTTGTAGTTTTCCATTCCATTGTACAATACACAGTACACTGTTGTTTCCCTTCAAAAATGCATTTCAAGCTACTTTGTGCACATTTCTGGTACTTTCTTAGGATATACAAGCACTATCTGTAGCTTTAGCAGCAATAATAATGAGAATAAACCTCTGCTTTAGTAAAGAAAACAGTTACGTTAGGTAATAAAAATGAGTGATTAAATCCAGTCTTTCTGCCCTCTGAAGAGGGAAAACTCAGACATTCACTAAGTGAGTGATGCAGGACAGGTTGTTTCTAGGGGAGTGTTCAGGATGTTAACCCTCCTGTTGTCCTCATTTATAGGTGCCAAAAAATATTGTTTCCTTGTCTGAAAAAAATAAAAAAAAATCAGCAAAAAAATTCCCCCAATTGATGAAAATTTGCAAAACCTTTAGGAAGAAAATTCCAACAATTCCTTAGAAGTTTCCCTTAAAAGTTGTATTTTACAAAAATCCCCCAATTTTGGCAAGAAAATTATTGTAAATATCTTCAAAAAATGAGTAAAAATCTTCCAAAAAATCCTAAAAATAGCAAAAGTGATTCCATATATATCAGTAAAACTTCTGTTTTCTCGTGTCGTCCAGCAAAATTCGCTGGATTTTGGTTGATTTTTTTGTGAATGTTCTTAAGAAACATTTTTAACATTTCTTTTTTTTCACCAAATAATGTTCAAAGATTTCCCAAAAATGTTGAGAATGTGGACCTCAGAAGTTTCACTGTGGAAATATTTTTTTTCCCCCACATTTTCAGACTTTAAAACGGGTTAATTTTGACCTGCAGGACGACACGAGGATTAAAGGACTCAGATATGATGGAGGTGATGTGAGACTTTCAGACGTCTTCTAAGTGTTTTCTCTTCCTAAGTCTGATGGAAACAGCACCGGGACGCTTCAGTCTGATGGTGGCCAGAGCGCTTTCATGCCAGGAACCCAGACTCAGACGTGACGGAACGCTCATGAATCATGGATTTATCCTTGAGGAGGGAACGCCGAGGATGTAGATGAGTCATGTAAAATGGAGGTGCGGTGGAGATAATGAAGCGTACAGTAGTGGGAACTAAAAGGAGGTGGTGTTTCCTCGTCTTTTCTTCTCGTTTCCTCTCCGCTGCCGTCTTCTCGGCCCCGGCTGGGAGGGAGAAGAAGCTCGTGGGACGATTATTTTTAAAAGGTGGCTTCAAACTGCACCAGCTGCTGTGGATTTATATGCCAAGCGCTTGAAAAGACGTGGACACACCGCTGGCAGGGGGAGATAAAGCAAGCCAAGTCCTCCTTTTTTCCTTTTTTTGTCCTCTGTTGTTCTGTCTCGCTTTGAGTTGCGTCAGGAGGAGCAGAGGGTTGTCCTCAGGCCCACCAGCCAAACCTTCCTGCCCTCGTTGGCTTCTTCTCTGGAGCTGGTTTAGATCAGAGTCGCAGCTGAAAAGGTGGAATGTGCCACTAATATATTGATGAAAACCTATTTTCTTATATCAGAAAGAGCAGCTGTGTAGGGGAGAAATACTTTGCTCATTCCTGGACCTTACAGCAGCGACGGTCAATCTTTAGGTCCATCTAGACCAGGGGTGTCCAACATGCGGCCCGTGGGCCAAAAGCGGTCCTCCAGAGGGTCCAATCCGGCCCTCGAAGCGTAAAAATTCCAGAGAAGACATTAACTGCAGATTGTAAATTAGTAAAACTATAAATTTAAAATCATTTCTAGACCATGACAAGTTGTTCTGATCAGAAGGTAAAATACTAGATTGTTCTTTTGTCATTTTGTGTCTCATTTTTGTAATATTTTGTCTTGTTTGTGTTGTTTTTTGGTCTCTTATTTGTCTGACTTTTGTCGTTTGTCTCGTTTTTGTCATTTTGTATTTCCTTTTTGTCTCACTTGTTTGTCTGTTTTTGTCTTATTTTTGTCCATTTTTTGTCGCTTTGTAACTTTTTTTGTCAAATTTTTTGTCTTTTTTTGTTTTGCTTTATTCATCGTTTAGTGTTTCCTTTTTGTCTCCCTTGTATTTTTTGTCTTATTTTTGTCGTTTTAATTCTTCTTGTTGTCGTTTTTTGTCTGATTTTTGTCATTTGTCCATTTATTTTTGTTGGTTTCTAACTTTTTTGTCTAATTTTTTGTCTCTTGTTTCATGTCATTTGTTTCTCGTTTTTGTCGTTCATTTTTGGTTTGTGTCATTTGCATAATTTTTTGTCTTGCTTTTGTCATTTGAACATTTTTTTGTCATTTTGTTATTTTTTTGTCTAATTTTTTGTCTCTTTTTTTCTTGTTTTGAGTTGTTTGTCTCATTTTTGTCGTTCTGTATCTCATTTTTGTAATATTTTGGCTTTTTTTTGTCATTTTTTGTCTGTTTTGTCAGACTTTTGTCGTTTGTCTAATTTTTGGTCATTTTGTGTCTCATTTTTGTCATTTTGTGTTTTTTTTGTCTCATTGGTTTTTTTTGTTGCTTTGCAACTTTTTTGTCAAGTTTTTTGTCTCTTTCCTGTTTTGTTTTGTGTCGTTTATCATTTTTTGTCATTTTGTGTCTCACTTTTGTCATTTTGTGTCTCATTTTTGTAATATTTTGTCTTGTTTTTGTTGTTTTTTTAAAGTAAAATACTTCATCATTCAGTTCCAGATAGCTGTGACTAAATGTTGTGTTCCTTTGTAGACACTCTGTGATCTGGAAGTTGTAATGAGGAAATGATAAACTGAGGCTGAATGTTGATGAAATTGAACTTAATTTTCTTCAGAAATTTCAGGTTGTTCATAATGTTTTGTAAAATGATAATTCATTAAATGTGAACATTTTCAGAATGAACTTTTTTGCACTAAAACAAAGGAACCATTAGGAGTTGTGGTTATTTCTAGGTCATTCTGCTGTGGTTTTACTGGTCCGGCTCACTGGAGATCAAACTGGACTGAATGTGGAACCTGAACTAAAATGAGTTTGACTCTCCTTATCTCGTTATCATCCGTTGCATATGTTTCCATGAAGTGGTTTCTATTCTTGAGAGCCCGTTGTCTCGATAGATTATTGAACACTAAAGCCGTCTTACAGACCTTGAACTAAAGGTCATGCATGCTTCAGTCCAGCCCAGGAACCAGTTCTAGATACCTGACATGTTCGCCTCGCCTCGTCCTTTCACGTGCAGAGAAGTCAAACTGTCTGTGGATTTTACCGTCTTTCTAAAAGCAGTCGCCTTTAGAAGTGTAATCCTTAAGACTGCATCCGTGGCTGATTTGGCAACAGCCGCGGTTGCCATGGTAACAGCAAGTGTGGTTTAATACCACAGCAAACGGCACTTGAGTGGCTTCAGTCGACATTCAGCAAAAGAGCAACTGGTGTTTGTGTTTACAGCCAGAGTCACGGCAGGTGCTGAGTGAGGAGTTTCCTACAGAACAGGAGAGCAGAGAGAAGTTTCCTTCCTGTTTTCAGACAATTTAGCAGCTGCAACTACTAACTGATTGATCAATAACAACTAAAATAACCACAGATAATTCAGATAACTGATTAACTGGTTAAAGAATTTAAAAAAAACAAAAAAAAAACCGTCAGAATACTTCCTAAACATCTGCAGCTCGAGGTATTTTTTGGTGTTTTTTGCTGCTGTCACATTTCACAATCAAAATGTCTTCTGTGTAGTACAGCCTTGTTATAATTCTCTCCACACAACATAAAAAAATCAACCAAAATCCAGTGAATTTCACTGGATTTTGGTTGATTTTTTTTTGCCAGTGTTCTTAAGAAAATATTAGAAGTTTTATTGGTATATATGGAATCACTTTAGATTCTTATACTCTTTTTTTGAAGATTTTTACTCATTTTTTGAAAATATTTATTTTATCAAATTTGGAGATTTTTTAAAATAAAATTTTTTAAGGGAAACTTTTAAGGAATTATTGGAATTTCCTTCCTGAAGGTTTTGCAAATTTTTAGAAATTAGGGGAATTTTTTTGCTGAACTTTTGGATTCTTTTCAGACAAGGAAACAATATTTGTTGGTGCCCGTAAATGAGGACAACAGGAGGGTTAAACATGTATTGTGTGTGTGTGTGTGTGTGTGTGTGTGTGTGTCTGTGTGTGTGTGCGTGTGTGTGTGTGTGTGTGTGTGTGTGTGTGTGTCTGTCTGTCTGTGTGTGTCTGTGTCTGTCTGTGTGTGTGTGTGTGTGTGTGTGTGTGTGTGTCTGTGTGTGTCTGTGTGTGTCTGTGTGTGTCTGTCTGTGTGTGTCTGTGTGTGTCTGTGTGTGTCTGTGTGTGTCTGTGTGTGTGTTTTCTATCTGCTTGGACCCTGGAGGCTTGGAAGCAGTGGCAGCTACAGATTTGCGCTGGCTGGGTTTCTGTAGCTTCCTGGCATGTCACTGAGGGTTTATGTAAGAGCACACGCAGACGCCGTCTAACTCACGCACACACACATGCACACACACATGCACACACACGTGCACGGTTAACACCCCTCTGTGATGGAACATGCGTGTTTCCCTCCCTTTTCCCCCTCTCCAGCCCTGGCATTCTGCTCGATGAAGCGGCGTCTGAGCAGCGATGTAAACAGCCATATGCAGCGACAGCCCGTCCCGTCAGGCTCAGGTCTTCCTCCAAATAGACCCGACTGCAGCTGACAGCGTTAGGCGAGGGATGCATGAAGCATAAGGCATTATTTACACAGCCCCTCTGGTGCCACAGCAGCGGAATGATAGAAACCTTAAGAAACAAGTCAAAGCTGAAGCCTCGTGTTTTCACTAAAGGGAAAATCCAGACCTGCAGTGGAAAAAATGCTCCTCTCAAAACAACAAAAAAAAACTTATTTCAAGGAACTTTTACCTTGAAATAAGTGAAAAAATCTGCCAATAGAACAAGTGAAAAATGTCTTGGTAAGATTTCTTGAAATAAGATATGATATTTAGAATACTGAGATCTAAAAATTAGCTGGGAAAACTTATTTGAAGCTCTATTTTACCAGGATTGTCAAGCTTAGGTGTCTTAAAATAAGCCAGACATGCTAAAAAAAAATAGCAGTTTTTCACTCAAAAATAGATTTTTGCATTCATGTAACCTCCTAATTTGAGACGTATTAACCCTCCTGTTGTCTTCATTTACAGCCAGCAAAAAATATTGTTTCCTCGTCTGAAAAAATCCAAAAATTCAGCAAAAAAATCCTCAAAATTTGGCAAGAAAATTCTTGTAAATATTTTCCAAAAAATTGTAAAAACCTTCCAAAAAATCCTAAAATTATCTAAAGTGATTCCATATATATCAGTAAAACTTCTAATATTTTCTTTCAGAACATTCACATAAAAATCAACCAAAATCCAGTGAAATTCACTGGATTTTGGTTGATTTTTATGTGAATGTTCTTAAGAAACATTCGTGTCGTCCTGCAGGTCAAATTGACCCGTTTAAAGTTTGAAAATGTGGAAAAAATATATTTTCACAGTGAAACTGCTGATGTTCACATTTTAAACATTTTTGGGAAATCTTTGAACATTATTTGGTGGGAAAAAAAGAAATGTTAAAAATGTTTCTTAAGAACATTGACAACATTTTTTTTTCATCTGAATTGTCTTAAAGAAAATATTAAAAGTTTTACTGATATATATGTAATCACTTTAGATTTTTACTAATTTTTTGAAAATATTTACAAGAATTTTCTTGCCAAATTTGGGGGATTTAAAAAGAAACTTTTAAGGGAAACTCTTAAGGAATTATTGAAATTTTCTTCCTGCAAGTTTTGCAAATTTTCATAAGTTTTTTGCAGAATTTTTGGATTTTTTTCAGACAAGGAAACAATATTTTGTGGTGCCCATAAATGAAGACAACGGGAGAGTTAAGGGTTAATCTGACGATGTATTTGTTCCACGGTGTGCACGATGCAGCGAGCAGAACGACACTGAGAGGGACAGATCTGGAATCAGATTTAATCTGAGAAAAATGGAGGTCCAAACGACAGAGCGTGGCATCGCCGTGGCAACGGTCCAGAGCAGGCATTATGGGACAGCGAGCGCATGAACGATCACGTGTAAGGTTATCTCCTGTGTGTGTGTGTGTGTGTGTGTGTGTGTGTGTGTGTGTGTGTGTGTGTGTGTGTGTGTGTGTGTGTGCGCGCAGTGAGTTTATGAGTCTTGAAGAACTCAAGCTTTTTTTTTTAACCTTGCTATCATGACCATATGTTTTTTATTTGCCCACCAAACACCAAATGCTACTTATAGCGCTGCATTTGCCAAATAAAGAGCTGTGAAAATCTATATTTTTTAACCTTGTTATCTCGTCCATATTGGGTTTTATTATATCCTGGAAGACACATTATAAGCAGAAAAATAGTGCCTATAAAAAATAATCACCCCTTATAGAAGTTTTCTTTTTTTGACAAGTATTCATGAAAAACAGATTTCTACAAAATAACATGGATTGATTAAAAATATGACATGTAAAATAATGATGGTCTAACCATTGTCCCCCTTTAACCCTGTAAAACCCACTGTTGCAAAAATACATCGTTTTTTTTTTAATTATTATTTTCTATTATATGTCTATCTATCTATCTATGGAAACTCCATGCAGAAAGATCCCAAGTCCAATGATGCGAACCTGGGATCTAACCACTGATCCACTGTTCAGCCTCTCTGTAGACATATGAGCAGAAAACAAAACTCTGAAGTCCACCTACGAGACTTTTCTTGAGCTGTATCTTCCAGACCTACACAGTGGAACAAGTTGTCATGAGGATGAATCGGTTTGAAAGGAAAAAGCCAACTGAACCATGATATACCTTAAGATGTTTGACCAAAATGAGCCATTTTTATCTCAACTTTACAACTGAATCACACACTGTGTAACTGAAAACATTCTTAACAGATCAACCGAAGGTAATTCTTAGTTAATGGTCCAAGGAATGTATACGTCTGATTGGTTTTGCTTTGTGGCAGTTGGGTGTCGTCCTTAAACTGCATCTATCAGGATGCTGCAGAAAGCAAGAAACATCCTGAAATTAGAAACTGTGGGCTGCTTCAGATCGCTCTCACTTAAAAGGCTCATATTTACCATATTTTTATTTATTTTTTTGCTTCTCAGATAGCAGTAATCCAGTTACATGCAGCTCCCAAACTGCAACAGAATCAGTGAGTAGTAAATACATCTTCATCGCGTTTAAATCCTGACCCTCGCCAGCTCATCACTGGAAGCTTTTAAGCTGCAAGATGTCCGTCCAGCTTAGCCATCATCTGAAGAGCTGGCGGCCGCCCGGCGGTTCAACCGAGGAGAGATCTGCGTCGGTACCGAACTCTGAAGTTATTCTCGGTTCAAAGAGAAGTCGTTTGTCGCTTGTTACCGATGAGCTGCTGCTGAATGGCTTCTTTGTGCCGTTTTCGAGCCGCAGCGTTCATCTGTTCCATGATTCCAGTCGCCGTCAGTGTGAAACAGCCTTCTTTTAACTCATGAACACTGCAAAAACTCTAAATCTTACCAAGGCTGTTTGTCTTATTTTTAGTCAGAATGTCTCATCCCACTTGATTTAAGATAAATTCACTTAACAACAGACATTTCAGCAGATGGAGGGACTTGTTTTATGATGATGCATCTTAAATATCTTGTTTAGTCAATCTTGAAATTATCTTGTTTTAACCCTTGTGTCATCCTGCAGGTCAAGTAACCCATTTTAAAATTTGAAAATGTGGAAAAATATATATATATTTTGAAAACTTCCACATTTTCAAAATTTTTGGGGAAATTTTTGAACATTTTTTGGTGGAAAAAAAATGTTTGAAAAAAATGTTTAAGAACATTTGGAAAAAAATCAACCAAAATCCAGCGAATTTCGCTGGATTTTAGTTGATTTTTTTCCCGAATGTTCTTAGAGAAAATATTAGAAGTTTTACTGATATATATGAAATCACTTTAGATATTTTTAGGAATTTTTTGGAAGATTTTTACTAATTTTTTGAAAATATTTACAATTTTTAGTTTTTTTTTAATTTTTATTGCCAAATTTGGGGATTTTTTATTATTATTATTATTATTATTATTATTATTATTATTATTATTTTAATAAATAAAACTTTTAAGGGAAACTTTTAAGGAATTTTCTTCCTGAAGATTTTGCAAGTTTTTTTTATAGATTTGTGGAATTTTTTGCTGAATTTTTGGATTTTTCTTTAGACAAGGCAACAATATTTTTTGGTGGGGAGGGTTAAGACACCTAAGCTTGACAATCCTGGTAAAATAGAGCTTAAGATAAGTTTTCCCAGCTAATATTAAGATCTCAATATTCTAAATATCACATCTTATTGCAAGAAATCTTACCAAGCCATTTTTCACTGTTCTATTGGCAGATTTTTGTCCCCTTATTTCAAGGTAAAAGTTCTTTGAAATAAGTTTTTTGTTGTTGTTTTGAGAGGGGCATTTTTTCCAGTGAAGCTTTGTCAGTCTCTCTCCCACACGCTTTTCCTGTCCGACTTCTTTCTCTTTCCGTCTCTTCCCTGTTTCCCTCCCTTCCTCCGCTAGCAATCCTTCTGCCGGGTTTTGGAGCAGCACCAGTGCCAGCTTGCAGGGCTTTAATGTTCCATTTAGCAGCAGCCTGTTTGGAGGAAAAGGCTAGATGTTTGACAGAGCAGGACACACACATGCATGCTGACAATAGCCTTTATTAAGCCAGCTGTGCCTGTCCTGTTGGCCTGGCTCTTTCCTGAGTGGACGGTCTGGCGTCCAGCCGTCCCTTTGATGCCCGACTGCAAAGAAGCAAATCAAACCGCCGTAACAGCAAATGGGAGTCAGATCAGGTGAGGTGTAGGACTTAATGGGAATGTTAACAGCCTGACAGAGTGGAGGAAACCGCTCTGACTGGGTCATTTTTGGTTGTTAAACGGTAATTATGTGCCATCTCTTGTTTCCTTCTCTGTCTCCACTTCTTCGCTCCGTTTTTACATAACAAAGTGTTTCGTAACTCGCCAGATTGTCGAGGAGCTGCAGTGGCTTTCTCTTCCCCTCCCTCCCTTCAAACGTCTCTCTTCCCCGACACCTTTCCTCTCGCTCTTCCTTCGGCGTCATCCAGTCCGTCCTCCCGTCCGTCCTCCCGTCCGTCCCTGCAGGGGAAGAAGCCACGTCTCATTTATGCAGAGAGCGTCCCATCCCCGTCCCGAGGGAGGCTTCCTCTCTCAAATTAGTTTGGCTTCTCTGGAGCAGAAGTTCAAATGGGGACCTGAGCTCCAACACAGGAGAGTCAGACTCATCTTAGTCCAGGTTCCACATTGAGTCCAGTTTGATCTCCAGTGGACCGGACCAGTAAAACCACAGCAGAATAACCTAGAAATAACCACAACTCCTAATGGTTCCTTTGCTTTAGTGCAAAAAGTACATTCTGAAAATGTTCACATTTCAGGAATTATCTTTTTACAAAACATCATGAACAACCAGGAATTTCTGAAGAAAATAAATTCAATTTCATCAACATTTAGCCTCAGTTTACCATTTCCACATTACAACTTCCAGATCACAGAGTGTCTACAAAGGAACTAATCAAATCAAATGTTCTTAACCCTTTGATGCATAGACCACATCAGGAGATACCCATTTTCCATTGGATTTGGGTCACTTTTGACCCAGGTTATGCATCAAGGGGTTAAAGAAAATATTAGAAGTTTTACTGATATATATATGGAATCACTTTAGATATTTTTAGGATTTTTTTTTGGAAGATTTTTACTCATTTTTTGAAAATATTTACAAGAATTTGGGGGATTTTTTATATATATATTTTTAAATAAAACTTTTAAGGGAAACTTTTAAGGAATTATTGGAATTTTCTTCCTGAAGGTTTTGCAAATGTTCAGAAATTTGGGGAATTTTTTTGCTGAATATTTGGATATTTTTCAGACAAGGAAACAGTATTTTTTGGTGCCTGTAAATGAGGCCAACAGGAGGGTTAACTTCTCTGCAGTCTGATGGGTTTGCTGCAGCAGCAGGGTTTTCATGGGCGGGACGTCGAACTCTTTCTTCTGTTTCTCCACTGCGCTCTCCTCTCCCATTAGGATTCACGGCCTCGACTCCCCTCTTCCTCCTGCTGCGATCACAGACAGTTTGCTCGTGCTGGTTAAGGCAGCATCGTCGCCTTTTCTTTTCTGAGCATGACGAAGCTGTCTGCCGTGCACGTGGGCGAGGACACGGCGTAGAGGCTTCTATTACTGCCTGAAACTAAAGTACACGTGACCCCGATCGCTCGCTGCGTGAAACTGCAGCAGATTTTCTTCCCCCCGACTGTTAAAAAAGTTCTGGCTTTTGAAACTAAAGAGAGATTAAAGTTGCTGTAATCAATAATTTATATTCACAGTGGAATCGGGTCGCTAGCAGTAAAGAAACTTTAGACGACTATCTTCTGAAGTCAGGGCTGAATGAATCATGATATGAGCAACAATTTTTGTGGAAATTGTAATTTTCTGCTTTTCTTTTTCACCAAAAAAAACTGCTGTTCCACTTGGCACTATGGTGCATTTCTGCACTTTTTTAACTTTATTGCTTCGATTTAGTTACCTGCAACCTCATTATTTTTGATTCATCCTCACCTATGCTTAAAAATACAGTTTCTATTAATTCACTTTGCTGCTCAGGAATCAGCTGCAAACAAGAGCAAAGTTAGCACCTACCTGATTAACATAACGGATCATTAAAGAGCCCATATTATTATGCTTTTTGTGTTTTTCTATTTCTTTTAGCGTTTTTAAATGGTCTGAAAACTTCCAGGCCACAGAAAACTCTGCTCTATACCTCATTTTTAATCCAGGCTTTTCTTCTGTTCCTCGTCTACATCATTATGCCACACATTTACATAACGCCTGGCTAGCAGCTGGTTTGGCTCTCAAACACAGAGCAGCTTCAAGTCATTATTTCCTCACTAGAGGTGCTTCTGCTGGAGCTACATCTATACTATACTTACAGATCCGGTGTTACCGTATTTAACCAACATTACAGGAGGTCCTCGGTTTACGACGTCCTCGACCTACGGCGTTTCATGTGGTGCTATGCTAGGGGCGGCATGGCTCAGTGGGTAGAGCGGCCGTCCTGTAACTGGAGGGTTGCCGGTTTGATCCCTGGCCTGGAGAGCTCATGTCCAGGTGTCCCTGAGCAAGACACTGAACCCCTAACTGCTCCTGATGGGTCGTAGTTAGCACTTTGCATGACAGCTTCTACCATGAATGGGTGAATGTGATGTATAATGTAAAGCGCTTTGGGTATCGTTACAGGTATAGTAAAGCGCTATATATATATTTTTTTTTTATTATTATTTTTTACCGTTTTTGCTATCAGACGGCTTTGTTTACATTCTCCGGTTGTCGGAATTCAGCCGTTCATAGTTTGGTCCTGCAAATCCCAGTGCAAGCACTGGACATTTGCAGGCTCATAAAATATTCAAATGATGAAGGTACTTCCAAGTTCATTCGTCTTTAGTTTACAAATTTATGCTCCCGCCGGTCACTGAACATGAGCAAAGAAAAGCCACAGAGGTCACACAAAGTTGAGGGTTTTCAGTGATTCTTCTTATGTCTTATGATGTTGAATCTATAGTTTATAGACACCTAAACAGGACTGAATTATTTTTGTGGAATAATCAAAAGAGATAGAGAATGTTTAGAGTTTTGGAGTCTCTCTCTTGATGAAGGCTGAAAGGCCTGTTTTGTTTACTCGAGTCCTCAGAGAGCTGCTCGGCTTACATTACCCAGCGGCTCTGAGAGTTTTCACCAGAGAGGTCAAGTGGAAGGTTATATCTAATGAATCGCTCGGCTTCTCGCTGCCACCCACAGGGTTCGTGGTTTCCAGTCGATGACGAACAGAGCAGGAGCTCAGCGGTCGTCCGCAGAGTTCCGACGTTAACCTTCGGTCCAGAAACACAGCAACGACATGATAGCTTGGACTGACCACACACACAAGTCTAAAGGTTTAGCTGCTGAGACAGTAACTGGTCCACAGAGTTACTAAATGGTGAGCAGTAGAGGTGAAGTGCAGGTTTTGATCGAGCTGGAGGGCAATCCAGATTAGCAACGACCTTCTACACTGCAAAAACTCTAAATCTTACCAAGTCTATTTGTCTTATTTTTAGTCAAAATGTCTCATCCCACTGGATTTAAGATAAATTCACTTAACAAGAGACATTTCAGCAGATGGAGGGACTTGTTTTAAGACAATGCATCTTAAATATCTTGTTAAGTCAAACAATCTGGAAATTATCTTGTTTTGAGTTGAATTTTACAAGAAAACTCAAAATAAGTTTAACCCTCATGTCGTCCTGCAGGTCAGATTGACCCATTTTAAAGTTTGAAAATGTGGAGAAAAAAATATATTTTCACAGTGAAAACTTCTACATTTTCAACATTTTGGGGAAAAATTTTGGGAACATTTTTTTTTTCAAAATTTTTTATTTATTTATTTTTTAATTTCTTTAAGAACATTCACTAAAAAATCCAGCAAATAGAAATTTGCTGGGAAATATTAGAAGTTTTACTGATGTATATGGAATCACTTTAGATATTTTTAGGATTTTTTTGGAAGGTTTTTACTCATTTTTTTGAAAATATTTACAAGAATTTTCTTGCCACATTTGGGGGATTTTTAAAATAAAACTTTTAAGGGAAACTTTTAAGGAATTATTGGAGTTTTCTTCCTGAAGGTTTTGCAAATTTTCAGAAATTTGGGGAATTTTTTTCAGAATTTTTGAATTTTTTTCAGACAAGGAAACAATATTTTTTTTAAAAGAAGTGTGACTCTGCAGGCCTGATCTACTAAAGAATAATAATAATAATAATAATAATAATAATAATAATAATATATTTTGTAAAATATTCACCTTACGAGTCACTCTTTAATGTTCACAAGTTTAATCGCTAATGAGGACTAAAGTTTCTACACAATAAAATTCAGATCATGTCGCAATCAACGTAATGGGATCACCAAAGTGATTCAGAAAATTCCATTTGATAGTAAGTGGGTGAGAATATGAACCCACAGGACCTGGAGTTTCATCAGTTTATTCAGCGTCAAGGTGACTCTCACACATCCATTAAGTTTGAGGAAACCCTTAATCCTGTTTTTAGGGGATATAGAATTATGACACGCAGATCTGCACACGCTGCAGGGAGCTTCTGCAAAGGGAAGCTGTGAAGGAGAAGGTCATGGATCTGGAGGATTCATATCCAGGAGGCAACCGGTGTGGGAAAGTTTCTCAGAGCAAAAGGAGAAAAAAGACGATTTCACCTTCAGGGAGAAATGAGTTTTTAGTAGCAGGATTAATGTGTGTCTTTGAGGAGAAGCTGCAGGTTGTAGTTGATTTGAAGAACATCCTCACAGTCTGGATGCAAACATGAACTCTCAGAGAAATCTAAGTGGAGCACAAACCATAGAAAGTCGAAGTTCACTTAACAACCCAAAGTAATCGAAGTCCGATTGGATTGTAAGAGTAAATAATTCTTTGTTCCCGAGTTACACCATCTGTTTTCATTAAACTGTACCAACATTTTATTCATTAAACAAGATCTGAGCCTCAAATCCCTCATAAACCAAAGACTTTAAGGCAGGGGTGTCCAACATGAGGCCCGCAGGGAAAAAGCGGCCCTCCAGAGGGTCCAATCCGGCCCTCAAAGTGTAAAAATTCCAGAGAAGACATTAACTGCAGATTGTAAATTAGTAAAACTATCAATTTAAAATAATTTCTAGACCAGGACAAGTTGTTTGGATCATAAAGTAAAATACTAGATTGTTCATTGTTCTTTTGTGTCTCATTTTTGTAATATTTTGTCTTGTTTTTGCTGTTTTTTGTCTGATTTTGTCGTTTTGATCATAAAGTACAATCCTCTGTGGTTCAGTTCCAGGTGACTAAACGTTGTGTTCCTTTGTCGACACTCTGTGATCTGGAAGTTGTAATGTGGAAATGATAAACTGAGGCTGAATGTTGATGAAATTGAATTTATTTTTCTTGAGAAATTTCAGGTTTTTCATGATGTTTCGTAAAAAGATAATTCCTAAATGTGAACATTTTTGCACTAAAACAAAGGAACCATTAGGAGTTGTGGTTATTTCTAGGTCATTCTGCTGTGGTTTTACTGGTCCGGTCCACTGGAGATCAGACTGGACTGAATGTGGAATATGAACTAGAATGAGTTTGACATCTCGGCTTTAAGTAACACTTTCCACCCTTTTCTGTTTCCTTTCAGTTCTTCCCTTACGGCGATGCCTCCAAGTTCGCCCAGCACGCCTTCAGGACCTTCGACAAGAACGGCGACGGCACCATCGACTTCAGAGAGTTCATCTGCGCGCTGTCCATCACATCACGGGGAAGCTTCGAGCAGAAACTCAACTGGGCCTTCAACATGTACGACCTGGACGGAGACGGCAAGATCACACGGGTGGAGATGCTGGAGATCATCGAGGTAAACATACGACCACAGCTTCATATTTAACTCTCGTGTCGTCCTGCGGGTCAAATTGACCCGTTTTAAAGTTTGAAGACTTTTAAGGGAAGCTTTTAAGGAATTATTGGAATTTTCTTCCTGAAGGTTTTTGCAAATTTTCAGAAATTTGGGGAATTTTTTTCAGAATTTTTTGATTTTTTTCAGACAAGGAAACAATATTTTTTGGTGCCTGTAAATGAGAAAAACAGGAGGGTTAACCAACAGATACAAGAACAATATTTTCAGTTTATTCCCATCAAAATGGCTCCGGCAGACGAGCCTGAGCTGCTTCACTTTGTTTGAGTCATGAGGATCTTATGAATTTTTGATCTCAGCTAAAGGTCATACGGCCGAGGACTGAGCCTGCAGGGCCCGACAAGACACTAATTATTCATAAATTCAAACAATATGGAACAGGAGGCTTGTTTAGAGCAGACTCATCTGGAATCCGCTGTACTTCTGTTGCTCCAGGAAATCAGCTCCATGTTGTCCTCTATGTGGGTACATCCCAGTCCCTTATTAAAACACTCCTCAAACTCTGGATGTTCTGGATCTGGTCCAGGTCAGACAGGTTTTTATGTTCTGAATGTGTCTCTTGGATGGAGTTACATCTTTAACCTTCCTGCTGTCTTCGTTTACGAGCACCAAAAAATATTGTTTCCTTGTCTGAAAAAAATTAAAATATTCAGCAAAAAAATTCCCCAAATTTCTGAAAATTTGCAAAACCTTCAGGAAGAAAATTCCAATAATTCCTTAAAAGTTTCCCTTAAAAGTTTCATTTAATTAAAAAAAAATTAAAAAAAATCCCCCAAATGTGGCAAGAAAATTTTTGTAAATATTTTCAAAAAATGACTAAAAATCTTCCAAAAAAAATCCTAAAAATATCTAAAGTGATTCCATATATATCAGTAAAACTTCTGATATTTTCTTTAAGAACATTCACATAAAAATCAACCAAAATCCAGTGAAATTCACTGGATTTTGGTTGATTTTTTTGTGAATGTTCTTAAAGAAACATTTTTAACACTTATTTTTTTCCTCTAAAAAATGTTCAAAGATTTCCCCAAAAAATGTTGAAAATGTGGACATCACAAGTTTCACTGTGTAAATATTTTTTTTCCACATTTTCAAACTTTAAAACGGGTTAATTTGACCTGCAGGACGACACGAGGGTTAAAAATGTGCTAACACTGCGTGTGTCATCCTTTGAGCGATGACGTCCATCCACCAACTGTGACTCGTCTGGATGCAGTGTAAATCCAGAATCGTGTTTTTCATGTTGCTGAAGGGGAAATAAGCAGAGAGTCATATTTCACACATGTGGGAGGACGTCAGTGACACAACCCCTAAGTCCAGGCTGGAGTTAGTGTGTGTTTTAGTTGTTTATTCCGACCGTACATCACATTATGTCTGCAAATACAAACTCTGAGGCATCAAACTGCATTAGAAACTAATAGTGGAGAGGAGTAGTGTTTCTCTTCCTTAGATCCCAGCTCCTATATAATGGACATTACAGGAAAGATACCGCTGGGTTTCTCACTCTAAACTCCTACAAAAGCCTCCTCTCACAATGTCTGGGTCACTGGAGGAAGTATTACTTAGCATAATAAATATTATATTCAGTTTTGTTCAGTATAATTCCAGTTCACCACATAAGTCATCTCAGGCCACTTTCCCCAGTAAGGTTGAGCATTTACAGTATAACAGGGGGTCCTCAGTTTACGACGTCCTCGACTTACGGCGTTTCATCGTTACGTCAGAACTGATTACATGGAACTAGTTGACGAGTGGAGTGGACGAAGACGGATACGAATACACCTTGGATTGTGCTACATTGACTAACTTTTTGTCCTTCATTATGGCTCCCAGCGTAAGTCAGACTCTTCTGATGCTTGGAAGGAAAGGAAGTGAAATTAGAATAAAACGCTGGGAACATGACTTTTCCGATATCATGATGCACCTAACGGCTTTGTTTACATTTTCGCTGGAGTTCCAACTTGCAGCAAAAATCGACAGGTAGATCCGTAGGAACGGTGCCCCCTGTATATCAGAGGGAGAAACACAACAAATCCACCTGATTCCCTTTGAGCAGCACTTTGGTGACAATGGGAGGAAAAAACTTGCAGCAGAACCAGGCTCAGGGAGATCGGCCGTCTGACTCGACTGGTCGGAGTGAGGTTGACAGCGACGAAGACAAAGAAAGCAGAGAGGATGACACGTAGAAGAACATTAAATACTGAGAGGTTGATTCGGCCGATAATTGCAGATCAGAAACATGTAGAGAACGCAAAACACAAACTATAGAAGAGAGAGGACACTAAGTTCCTGACAGCAATCTAGCACAAGTAAACCTACAGTCTGAGAGTGAGGTGCTCTGTCAGGATGATATGGTGCTATGAGGTCTTTAAGGTAAGATAGAGCTTGGTCATTAGGAGTTTTATATGTGAGAAGCAGGATTTTAAATACTATCCTGGATTTCACAGGGAATAAAAGGAAAATAATATTGGAGAAATATCCTCTCTTTTACTGGTTCCTGTCAGAAGTCTAGCTGCAGCGTTCTCAATCAGATTTTAAGAGAATTATTGGGACATCCTGAAAACAGGAAAAGCACTCAGAGAGCACAGCACTCCACCGAGGCTGCTCAGTCGTACCGTTTCTGACGGCTAAATATTGAAAAAAGTCGTGGCAGAAATCACGGCACTATAGAATGTGTCTGTTTAATATAAATGTACCCACAAACACAATGACCTTGCACTGAGCACAGGTGTCTGTTCTGCATGTGTTCGTTATGTACGGATACTGGATCACATGACCTAAATATGTAGCGGGTGGCGGGAATTGATGGGACTCAGAAACACCTCCACAATTTAATCAGTTGTTCCTTGGATCATTTCAGACAGGTAAGTCCTGATAAGTCCTCAGCGGTGGATCTGCAGAAGGATCACAATCAGCTGACGCAGTGTTCACTGGTTGTCATGGTTACAGTGATGCTGTGCCGCTATCTGGCAATGACACAGAAATCTTTAACAAATCTCCACATTTGTCCAAAATTATTAGAAATTGTCGAAAAGTTACTCAAAAAATCCTCTAGAATAAATTAGAAAGGTTCCAAAAATGACTAAAAGCATGTCCAAAATGACTCCGATTTGACCTCATAAAATAAGTATGTTCTCTAAATATTGTTAAATTTGTCAAAAATGACCTGAAATATGTGCAAAATGACTAGAAATTACTCAAATTTGGCCAGAACTTGCTCAAAAAATGCTCTTTAACTGTTCAAAACCTGTGCAACATGAGTTAATGGTCTAGGATGGCTGAGAAGGGTTAAAAAATTAGTAAAAATGGATCATCAGTTCATCTTCATCACAACAATCCTGTTGTCTGTTGAGATCCAGGTCATGGTGCTCGTGGGATGTTCAATGGAAATCAACTGGACGTCTCTGTAGGTCTATCTGGGCTGGACCTACAGTTGAACAATCCTGTTGTTTCCATGTTCAAGATGAGTTTGACACCTCTGCTTTAAAACCTGTTTCCATCCTCCTCCCCTGCAGGCGATCTACAAGATGGTAGGCACGGTGATCATGATGAAGATGAACGAGGACGGCCTGACGCCTGAGCAGAGGGTGGACAAGATCTTCTCCAAGATGGATAAGAACAACGACGACCAGATCTCGCTGGAGGAGTTCAAAGAGGCGGCCAAGAGCGACCCGTCCATCGTATTACTGCTGCAGTGTGACCTCCAGAAATAGGCCGGGGGGCGAGTGGAGCGCCACACCAGCCGCCACGGACTGCACAGAAAGAATTTCATGTTCCATTCAGTTTGCAGCTATTTCCACTGAAAAAAAATATATGCTTGGACTACCTTTCAATGGATCTGCTTCTTGTGTTTGAAACACTCGTGTGCATGAGAATGTTATTTGCTATAAAAATCAAGATCTACACACAACATGCGACAACGTGCGCGGGTGCAACAGCACACACACACACACACACACACACACACACACACACACACACACACACACACACACACACACACACACCTCTCACTACATATGAACACCTCGCACAAATAATATTATATAGAAATATAAATATGAATATATATTTAAATTATTTAAAGATCAACTGCCAAAATGTGAAGTGTGCAAAGTATTTTCCATAAAGTTTCATTCTACTGGAGCTTGCGCATCGGAGATGTGCTGCGTTGAATTTGCCGCTACTCTATTTATTGTTCCGAGTTTACTGATGCTAGCTGTATGTGTTCCATGATATCGAGTAACGTCGACCGAACCAAAACTCCTACGATAATGTATCTGCCTCCGATAAGACACTCTGTCCATCGTCTCGATTATTAGCTCTAGAAGAGATGGATCGTCCAACTTTCTCCTTCCGAAACATGCCTGTACTGTCAGTAAAGAAACTGTAAATGTAGTTAATTTGCATGCCTTTAGGTTTCTGCCTTAAAAGACTCCTCAGTTTGCATCCTGTGATCGAAGACGGAAAGCCTTATCCGAGCAGCGCGGTGACACTGTTAGAGGGGAGGCCTTGACATGGTTTTACTGGCTGCACAGGGAGGAGGAAAAACACTGCAGTAGGCCCTTCTGCAAGTATCGTCGTATGGGATGTAGTTTTGTGATCTGTCGAGAAGTTTTCTTTTGACTGCTTTAACTGTGGGAGCATGTTTCCTCGTAGATTAGCTGTGGTATATGTTGCTAAGAACTAAATCCTTGCCCCCCATGTGCATTTAAACACAGTCTCTCATCACGAGCGCTCAAACGTTGGAGGAATCGATCATTTTTTGTGCTAATTTGTGCGGAGGCAACATTCGAATCAGGATTCCCCACAGAATGAGTTTAATCAGAGCATCACATCCACATTTTCTTTCTTTTTTTCTCCACTTTAGGGTTGCATATCATTACAGAGAATTCAGAGGAGTTTGTTTTTTAAGACACTTGGAGCGTTAAAGAAGAGCATTTTCCTGTTTGTCTTTTTCAGTGGAAGTAAATGAGAGCAGCAGTGATTCCATTAGAGCTAGCAGAGGACAGCCCTCACCGTAAAGCCATGTGTTCACTCAGTTTCAGTCCTTTTATCAACCCTCCAAAGTCTCTCTTTACCAATCAGTCGATCTTTTTGTACTTTTTTACTCCCGTCTCTCACACATTGTACCCGTACGTAGATGTAGAGAAGTTCAGCGAAGTGTGGAACCACCTGAGGACGGTCTAGGAAACAGCCACCCTTATCTTCTGAGTAAACGACCTGCTTTAACACTCGTGGAGGATCAAGTCATAAAACACAGTTTTGCAATAAAAGCCGTCACACCAGTCCATCATCATCGGCTCGTCCCCCCGCCGCTCAGCTTTCTAACCTGAACTTCTTTACATGAACATCTTTGGCCAGTTTCTAATTCCAACTCTGTTATGACTATTACTGCTATCCAGATACCAAATGTAAGCAACGGCAACCGTGTACCAGGATTCTTTTGTAGCATGTATTGTGTCCCTGACAACATGGCTGCACTACTCCCTGTGTTGTGATTTAATCTAATAAAAGGAACTCAATGGGCTGTTGTCTCGTCTCATGACTGATCAGAGCGTCTTTAACCCTCGTGTCGTCCTGCAGGTCAAAATTAACCCATTTTAAAGTTTGAAAATGTGGGAAAAAAATTATTTTCACAGTGAAACTTCTGATGTCCACATTTTCAACATTTTTGGGAAATCTGAACATTTTTGGTGGAAAAAAAGAAATGTTAAAAATGTTTCTTAAGAACATTCACACACAAAAAATCAACCAAAGTCCAGTGAAATTCGCTGGATTTTGGTTGATTTTTATGTGAATGTTCTTAAAGAAAATATTAAAAGTTTTGCTGATATATATGGAATCACTTTAGATATTTTTAGGATTTTTTTGGAAGATTTTTACTCATTTTTGGAAAATATTTACAAGAATTTTCTTGCCAAATTTTGTTTTTAAAAAAACTTTTAAGGGAAACTTTTAAGGAATTATTGGAATTTTCTTCCTGAAAGTTTTGCAAATTTTTGTTTATTTTTTGGATTTTTTTCAGACAAGGAAACAATATTTTTTGGTGCCCGTAAATGAAGACAACAGGAGGGTTAAGTCTGAACCTACACCTGGATTTATCTCAGCTTTCTACCAGATTAACCTAATAATAAAAATAATACTAATAACTTTATTATATGTAGCAGTTTTAAAAAAGCAAAAGCAGGAAACTCAGAAGGCCAAGCAAAGCAAAATTAAAGTGAAATTAAGATTAAAACTAAGATCAATAATATTACAGCTGATAATGTGAAATATGGTAAATAAATCTAAAAAGAATATACACTGCCAGTCAAATGTGTGGACACACCTTCTCATTCAGCAGTGTTTTTTATTAATTAGTACTGAAGACATCAAAACTATAAAAGAACACATATGGAATTATGTTGTAAACAAAAAAGTGTTAATATTCAGTATTAAAAATAATACAAATAAATAAAAATCATTGAATGAGAAGGTGTGTCCGAACTTTATATATATATATATATATATATATATATATATATATGTGTGTGTGTGTGTATGTATGTATATATGTGTGTGTGTGTGTGTATAACTTAAAACACTAATTTTTTCAAAGTAAACGCTTTGGACCCCGCGGGACACTCAGCTAAGAGCATCGAGGGGGCGCCGAGAGGCAGGGGCTGGGAAAGGCGGTAGCTCATTCCAATTTTTTATTTATTTTTTTAATATATATATATATATATATATATATATATATATATATATATATATATATATATATATATATATATATACATATGTGTGTGTGTGTGTGTGTGCGTGTGCGTGTGTGCGTGTCTGTATTACTTAAAACATTGTAATTTTAGCTCATATGGGAACCAACATTTCTGACCCAGACAAACTTTAAAACTCATCAGCAAAATCTTACGATCAATTATAAAATAAACAGGGAGAGGAAGAAGCCAGGACTTCTGTGATGTGACATCTTCTGTTAGAAACAGGTAGAAGATGAACAGCTGTTCCAGGTGTTAGAAGTCACTGATCTGGGTCCATGCAGACGGGTAATGTGACACAATGCTGTAAATATAGATTTGATCTAAAGGGGAAACTCAGTTCTGTGAAATACAGTCCTGGTCACCGTTACTGGCACCCGGTAAATTTAAATACATAATGTAGAATATCTGCTGAAAAAGTGAATCCAGTGAAGCAGCTTTGGTCTGCAGACAACTCATGTTTGATCCTGAACAGCAAATGATAAAACAATAATAAAAAAAGCAATAGGAGGGAAAAAAATAGAGAAATTGAACGATTGCGCTGTGACATTGGTATTGGTAGCCTTTAAATCAGTGTGGGGAAAAAAAAACCATTTTGACTCAGCTACGATTAGTCAGAAATTAGAATCACCTGGTGATGAACTGTCAGTGCCCACATGACATAAATTAGCCAATGAATGATGACTTTAATGTTTTAAAAGCCACATGTCATTCCCGGTTCCTTTGTCAGAATGGTGAAGACCAGGGAGCTGTCTGAGGACATCAGAAGTGTTATTATTAGCAAACACAAGACTTCTAAAGGCTATAAGGCCGTCTCCAAGGACGTTGGTATCCCTGTTTCAACAGTGCCCAATATTATCAACAAGTTTGGTAGTAGGCTCCCTCCGTCTCGAGAGACGATGGTGTGTGCCTAGGTCAAACGTCCTTTCCTTCTCTGTCGCTTTTCCTCATTGTTCTCCCTTCTCCGTTGAAGAACCTGCCTGGATGTTGGAGGGAAGAGGAAAACTGATGAGAGAAGTCTTTGAAGGTTGGTGTGAACCGTGGAAAAAACACCACGTAAAACATCCAAAGACCTGAAAGCTGACCTGGAATAATCCTGTACCATAACGCCGTACACTAAACCCAGCAGGGCTTCATGGTGACGGCCAAGGAAGGAACCACTGCTGAAGAACAGGCAGAAAAAGGAACGACTGATCTTTGCCAAAGAAGACCGGGACAGACCACCATCCTTCTGGAAAATGTTTTGTGGACAGATGAAGCAAAAATAGAACTTTTTGGCAACACACACCAACAGTTTGTTTCCAGACAATGAAGCACACAAGGAGAAGAACTCCCTACCAGCAGTTAACCCTCCTGTTATCCTCATTTAAGGGCACTAAAAAATATTGTTTCCTTGTCTGAAAAAAAATAATAATTCAGCAAAAAAAAAATCCCCAAATTTCTGAAAATTTGCGAAACCTTCAGGAAGAAAATTCCAACAATTCCTTAAAAGTTTCCCTTAAAATTTAGCAAGAAAATTCTTGTAAAAATGTTCCAAAAATGACTAAAAATCTTCAAAAAAAATCCTAAAAATATCTAAAGTGATTCCATATATATCAGTAAAACTTTTAATATTTTCTTTAAGAACATTCACATAAAAATCAACCAAAATCCAGTGAAATTTGCTGCATTTTGGTAGATTTTTTTAAAAAAAAAAAAGTGTTCTTAAGAAACATTTTTAACATTTTTTTCCACCAAAAAATGTTCAGATTTCCCAAAATTGTTGAAAATGTGGACATCAGAAGTTTCACTGTGAAAACGTGTCTTTATTCCACATTTTTAGTCTTTATAACGGGTCGATTTGACCTGCAGGACGACATGAGGGTAAAACATGGTGGAGGATCCGTAATGTGGAGCTGCTTTGCTACATCTGATACTGGAGGCCTTGACTATATCACAGGAATCATGACATCAGAGGATTACCAAGGAAGTTTAGAGCCAAATGTGCTACCCAGTGTAAGAAGACTAGGTTTGTGTTGAAGATCATGGGTTCTCCAGCAAGAAAAACACCCAAAGCACACAGGAGTGGTTGAAAAGACAAAAAATGGAGCCAGCAATGAGTCCTGATCTCAGTCCCATCTAAAAATCTATGGCATGAGCTGAAACCTGCCATTGGGGCAAGGAATCCTGCAAATGTTCCAGAGCTTGAACAAACTGCAAAGGAAGAGCAGGAGAAAATACCAGCTGAGATGTACAAGAAGTTTCTAGATGCTCCAAGAAATGTTTGGAGGCCGTCATCGCTGCCAAGCCAACTATTAAGGAGGGCTGCTTTTATTACTGTCATTTTCTCTATGTCCTCTTGGAAATTACAACACATAAGTTGAAAAATAATATTCTTTGTTGAATTACTTTGGACATCCAATTACAAAATTCTGATCATATTAATTTGGTACTTTTCCATTTATTTCTGAAGATATTGTACAGGTTATGTAAAAAATGAAAGTGTGCCAATAGTGGTGACCAGGACTGTATGTTTCACCCTTGTATCGTCCTGCAGGTCAAATTGATCCGTTTTAAAGCTTGAAAATGCGGAAAAAATATATTTTCACAGTAAAATTTCTGATGTCTACATTTTAAACATTTTTTTTTTTCAGAAATCTTTGAACATTTTTTGGTGGAAAAATAGAAATGTTAAAAATGTGCTCTGTAGGTCTGATCTCCTCAAGCAAGTGGAGACCTGATGGAGAACGCTTGGTTACCTGAGGATCTGAGGCTGCCAGCAGGATCATACAGGGTCAACAGATCATAAACGACGGAGGAGCTTTACAGGAACGCCAGAAAGGAGGGAGTTACAATAATCAAGACGGGAGAAGAGGAGTGCATATAGAAGTTTCTCCAGGTGTGGGTAAGAGAGCATCGACTGAATATTGGAGGAAGTAAGGCATTTCTGCAGTAATGTCCAGATACAACCACCAGATGTCACTGCTGAGATAGAATTTTATGTTATATAAATGTGTTTTGTTTTGTTTTTTTGGTTATACCTTTGCTTTTCTGGTGGATATCCAATGACAGAAACTGTAATATATAAGAACAGGGTGGATCTATACAGAAAGATTTCAGAGGAAATACCTCAGAAAGCCTGCAGTGTTTACCCATAATTCTCTGTCACAGCAGCACTGATTACACAGGGTTCACCCAGGGGCCACTCAGGGGCCTGAACCCTCACAGACATACAGCAGGGATCCCACTAAAACCCCAGAGAGCATCAGCAGCTGTTTACTGCTGCAGGCGAACTGAGCAGCGGACGACCCTCCAACCCGCCTGCAAATAAGCAAAATGCCCTCTATTGATCTGAACGGGTTCAACCAGGGGACAGAGCTTCTGTACGTTACATCTACAGCCTGGAAAAGAGGGAGCAGACGTGAGTTTTAAGAAAAAGAACATTTATTTTACACAAATTAGATCCTTTACATCGTTGGTTCGGGTCATTTGGGCTCAACTCATACGCTGAAGATGAGGGAAAGCTATAAATTAAAAATAAAAGCAGTTAAGAAATCTGAAGTGGCAGCTTTTAATATGTTGATGAGGGTGAAAAGTACAATCATGTCGTCATTCTACATGCTGTAGAATCACTTTATGACAATAACACATCAGATATTTGAAGTCCTGAAAATCAAACTGACAAGAGAATTTTAAAAAAACAGCCCCAAAAAATCCTGCCAGACCCACCAGAGTACTGATCTGTGAATGGAAGTCTGACAATAAAAAGAAAAATCAAACACAACAAAGTGACTTAAAAAAAATTATTGTCACTAACTGAATCAGCAGATCATCACCAGCTTAAACCGAGCAACATGTGACGTTTGTACAGATAAAGAAAAGTTCTCGACATGGTTTGAAAGTGGAAGGAGGAGGTTTCAGGGCGTCTACTTGGGAGGGTCTGTGTTGATGCCATATTTCTCTTTTAGGAGCTTCAGCTGCTCCTCTTTCTTCTTTGTGTCCATTTTCTGGAAAGCCTGAAAAAAAGAGTTGATAAAATTGAGAAAATCCAGCTTGAAAATACTGCTGAAAACTGCCTAAACCCACAGCACATCCCTGCATGTGTGTGATACTCACTCTGTTGGCGTTGTAGTAGAGGACCACCAGGTAGCGGTTGCAGACGTTGAAGCCTGACAGGTGGTCACAGGCGTTCTTGGCATCAAAGATGTCTTCATACACCACGTAGGCTGTTCCTCTGGTTTCAGGTGTGTTCCCTCTGAGAAAAGAAAAAAACACAGAGCAGTGAGGACAAAACCAATCTGTGCTAAATATTATAGAAAATATCAGTGATAAATTATTTAATGTGTTCACGGGACACGCTGAGCTTCTGATTCCTGATTCACAGCCAAACTAATTCTGACCATCTTCTTTCTAGTGCTGTTTCCTCCACAAATTTGATTTATGTCATTTTCAATAAACAAAATCTTTTCAGTGCTAATTATCTAAACCAGGGGTGTCAAACATGCAGCCCGTGGGCCAAAAGCGGTCCTCCAGAGGGTCCAATCCAGCCCTCAAAGTGTAAAAATTCCAGAGAAGACATTAACTGCAGATTATAAATTAATAAAACTACAAATTTAAAATAATTTCTAGACCATGACGAGTTGTTTTCATCAGAAAGTAAAATAGTAGAATGTTCATTGTTCTTTTCTCACTTTGTGTCTCATTTTGTAATATTTTGTCTGGTTTTTGTTATTTTTTACTGACTTTTGTAATTTGTCATGTTTATGTCGTTTTGTTTCTTGTTTTTGTCGTTTTCTCATTTTTGTCTCGCTTGTGTTTTTTTTATCTCATTTTTGTCATTTTGTATTTTGCTTTATTGTTTTCTGTTTCATTTTTGTTGTTTTGTTTCACACTTTTGTCATTTTTTGTCTCATTTGTCAATTTTATTTGTCACTTTGTAACATTTTTGTTTTGTTTCGTTTGTCTTGTTTTTGTCATTTTGTTTATCGCTTTCATCTAGTTTTTTTTGTAATATTTTGTCTTGGTTTTGCTGCTTTTTGTCTTTTTCAAAATAAAACACTACATCACTCAGTTCCAGATATCTGTGACTGAATGTTGTGTTCCTTTGTAGACATTGATCTGGAAGTTGTAATGTGGAAATGATAAACTGAGGCTGAATGTTGTTGAAATTTAACTTATTTTTCTTCAGAAATTTCAGGTTGTTCATGATGTTTTGTAAAAATTCTAATTCCTTAAATGTGAACATTTTCAGAATGTACTTTTTTTCCACAAAAACAAAGGAAACATTAGGAGTAGTGGTTATTTATCGGTTATTATGCTGTGATTTAAAACTAAAATATAATAAGAAAATATGTTTTATATCCATTTAAATTTGACCAAGATATTACAGCACCTTAATATAGTTTAATAACATTATCTGCTGCTATTGAGCAAATTGGTCCTGGAAAATGTATTTTAATTTTAAATCTACTTTATCTATCCCATCATACTCCAACAGTATCTTGGGTTAGATTTCCTACACAACTGAATGCTTTTTTCAGACCGATGGATTTGATTGATTTTATATTTTTTAAAGTCAAGCTTCAGTTTATTAATCACTGTTTAACTGACTTAGAACAAGATGGAGCAAAAACACCCAAAATATCTTCAAAATACTGACTGCTCACAATCTCTGACAATGAAATAGGCATATTAATAAGAAAAAAGTAAATCCTGGGTCAGATATGCTGTATATTATATATCACTGCCTTCAATCACAGCAACCCAATTCTTTCAACACGTCAGCAGTGCAAACATCAGTAAGCTGTGGTGCTTCCTTTAACCAACTATGAAACGTAAGTAAAAGTTCCAGAAATCTACAGTGAAACACTCACGTTCTGATTTGACGTATTGGTCCGTATTTCCCAAAGATATCATACATTTCCTCAGCTGTGATCTTGTAGGGAAGATTCCTGACGTAGAGGATTCTGTTCACCTCTGGAGGTAGTCGTATCTGCAGCACACAGCGAGACAAAACAGATGAGTTCAACATGTTGTTAGACAAGGAATGGATTTAACAATCCTTCCTATGGGATACCACCATTGACTGCATCACATCACAGCTAACAAAGGAGAAGAAATGACAGGTAGAGCATGGGAAATGTTAGGAGGTCCTTTTTACAGGGTGCGGCTCTTTGAGAACGGATGGATTATGTGCCAAGAGATATGGACATATCTGTGCACCGACCATAGGGAGAATTGAGTCTAAATCACGGTTTATTCCCACGTTCTAGCCATTCGTATTTCACTATTTATATTAAATTTATCTGTTCTATATCCAATCACATTGCACCGAATAGAATAAAATGTTGTGTTCACATTTAGACTTTTCTGGGAGGCTGTTCCAAACAAAAATGGTCCTTGATCAAGATTCTTTTGAGACACTGATATTAGAAAATAAACGGCTTAGCTGGAGAGAAGTAGTTTGTCTTCTATCTCAAAAAACGAACACACGATCTTACAATATACATTTTTAAAACTAATTTCAGAGCACAAGTGGCAAAATATGGCTGACTTATAAAAGCCCGTAACCGTTTTTATTGTCTGTTAAAAACTAAAACTCCAGGCAGCGGGATTGTTTTGTTAGCATGCTAACCGGCTAACACTGGGCTAACGTTAGCTTCGGGCCAAACTAAGCTCATATTTTAAAGCTCCAGTCCTCCCAGAACACACCAGGAGACTCGCTGACACTTACATTAGCGCGTTTTGCTGCTTGCATAGCCATGTTGCCGGTTTATTCTGTGAAAAAATCAGCCTTTGGACTACAAACACGCAGCTTCCTCCTTCTTCTGCACTCCTGTCGTCAAAATGGCTACCGTCGCCAAGTGGTGACGAACGTCCGGTTTACGACCGGACGCAAACAAGGTGCAGCGCCGGGAGGACGTCGGTACCGCAAGCACTACGGTAAATAAAGAGCAGCGCTGCCACCTGCTGGAGGATGCTAAAACCATTAATATCTCCATAAGTTGCTGTGTTTTCAAAGATAACAGGCTGTGAATAGAATAGAACAGAATAGAATAGAATAGCCACTTTATTGTCAACCAGGACATACACAAGTTGGTGCACATTATGACTGAAATTTCGATGCAAAAAACTTGCTATCGGACTGATTAAAAACAAAAAAATCATTCTAAATAAAAAGCAATTCCAATATATACAAGATCAATATCTCCAATATCGCTAATATTGTTCTTATCGTTATTGTTATTATTATTGCTATTATTATTATGTGTAGTAGTATTAATAGTATCATAAAACCCCCACAATGTCTACAAGAATGAAATTATAAAAATCAATCAAAAATGATAATTCAGTATTTTAGAATTTTAAATTTTATTTTAAAGTTTAACTAATTATTGCTAAAATTAAAATAAGCTTGAAGATAAAATTACATTATTTTTTAC
Organism: Amphiprion clarkii; assembly: GCA_027123335.1. Classification (NCBI taxonomy): domain Eukaryota; kingdom Metazoa; phylum Chordata; class Actinopteri; family Pomacentridae; genus Amphiprion; species Amphiprion clarkii. The sequence continues at coordinate 1,494,095 of CM049579.1, forward strand.
TGTATTTAGGATGTTGAAACCACTAATATCTCCATAAGTTACTGTATTTTCAAAAATAACAGACTGTGCAGTTTGAAAACAATTCTAAAAATAATAATAATAATAATAATAATAATAACACAACTTATTATTATTATTATTATTATTATTATTATATTTAATAGTAGTAGTAGTACCATAAAAACCTGCAATGTATAAAAGAATGAAATAATAAAAATCAATCGAAAATGGTCATTCAGTATTTTAGAATTTTAAATTTTATTTTAAAGTTTAACTAATTATTGCTAAAATTAAAATAAGCTTGAAGATAAAATTACACAGTTTTTACTGTAATTAAATTTACAAAACATGCAACAACGCACTATTTTAAAAAGAAAAAGTATATCAGGAATTTTTAAATGATAAATAATTTTTAGGCTGTTATTTTACAGATTTTTTCTGTTTTGGTAAGTTACAGATAATATATAGTAAAATCACAGAGTGTCAGCTTAAATAGTAAGTTCAGAAAACGGCTAAGATTATATGTAATGTTAACTTTGCAAGTCTGTATTTTTACAAAAAATAATTTACTTTTATTTTATTATGTGTGATCATAAAATAACACAATTTTACTGTATTCAAATCAGTGAAAAATAAGTGATATTTTTCTATTTTTAACAACTAACAATCTAGTTACTCTACTTTAAGATGCCGGTTTCTGCAAGATGAGGAGCAGAACATTGATTCCTATTACTGTAGTAGAAAGTCAACGAGGAAATGTTGATTGTCGTGGCGGTGAACAGTGTTGCAGAACGACAACAGTGTGTGTGGTGGTACATGTTGAGCACATGATGACATGATCAGTGCTAACTTACCTGGTGGTTATGCAAGACCAAAAGACAAGTTGTGTTTTGATTCATTCGACTTCAGTCTCATATGTTCTGCAATGGCCACTTGACACCACTGTTTAGCTCTATAAATCTACATGTCTGATACTATGAGTGGTGTGGCCAGTTTCCTTTGCTTTGTGTGTAGGAAGAGGGCAATGGTGAAATAACTCCTGAGGCAACACTTTCCTCATCATTCTTTCAAAAGTCTATCTTTGAACCAAAACACTCTTGAGTAAGTTATTGGACAATCATTTGAGTTCTTTGATGACAATCAGGTGATACATTTTGCAGAACGTCTTTAGGGAACGTCTTTGAACTGTCTAAAAACTAACTCACCGTCTCATGAATGTGTGAACAATATGTTAAGTTGTATTTTCAGGTGCAACATTTCATTATCTTGTGTAATATTACTCAACTACTTCAAAATCACTGCCAGTATCACTTCTTATTTCTCTATTTCAGAGGTATTTAAGCTGATGTATCATACTCACTGGTTTTCTAGGTGGCGCTGATATGTGATGATTATTCTCATGTAATTTTGTTATCCAAGTAATACTTGGCACAAAAAATTTGTTTGGGATTAATAAAGTTTTATCTCATATCTTTAATTAATCTCTTATGAGTAGGTGGTAAGGTATGTAGATAGATAGATAGATAGATAGATAGATAGATAGATAGACAGATAGATAGATAGATAGATAGATAGATAGATAGATAGATAGATAGATAGATAGATAGATAGATAGATAGATAGATAGATAGATAGGTACTCTATCAATCCCGAGGGAAATTCAGTTTTTGTGTCTTTTGTCAAAATGGATTGAACCGAAAATACAATGAAAAAAACATAACTTTAAAACTATTTAAATAATTTCTCTTTTCTGGTCTGTCCGTTCAATAGCAATCGTTCCGGGTCGCGGATGAGAACAGGTTGTTCGGCCGCGTGGTTCGGTCCAGAGCTCGTTAACGTCCGGTCCAGAGCTCGTTAACATCCGTCAAACTTTACTAACGTCGGTTTGCTGTGGAGTTTGTTGATTTTTGTAGATGCCTCAAAAAATTATTTCGGGAGCAGTTTTCATGTGATAACAACCAGAGAAGAGCCGGCGGGACTGACTTCAGCTCAGTCGGTTTAAGTTTGAACTATTTCGGCGGTTTTTGAAGGTTAGCGCCGCCGCGGCAGGATCCGAGCAGCTCGTCGGTTAGCTGCTGTTGCTAAGCTACCGTCATCTTTAGCTGAAGAAGCGTCGAGGGGATCACCGAGCAGGTGTAAAAACGGTGAGCTAAACTGCTGGTTAGTCACTCCAACAGCCACATTTCTAATTAAATATACTTAACTGAACACCAGTACAGTTACCTGCCGTTAAATTAACCGGTACAGACGGCTGCGCTTAGTGCTAACTTAGCTAACCATATCCGGATGTGTCGTTAGCTAACGGTAAACTGACAGAATCTAATCCGTTACGTTTTCGACATAAAGTCGCTAATTAAACTCTGATGCTTCGTTTTTCTCTCTCACAGAGCAAAATACGCACACAAGAATAATTTCCACACAGTTTGTTGAGGTAATTATGCGGTTTTCTATTCTACAACAAGTAGTATATTTTTCTAACTTGACCTGACCTAAAACGGATCTATGTAATTGTTCAGTAATCTAGCTTCTCCTCCTTTCCATTGCCAAACCTTTTAGCCGTTTGTAGCTTAATCCTATATCACTGATTCTTCTAAAATATCAAGGAAAGCTTTTTAAGAGAAGCACTCAGAACGTCTTTGTCTATTTTTTGTAAATGTGCTTTTACTGTGACTTATTGTCCTTTAATTGGACCTATTGTCCTTTTATTGTGACTCATTGTCCTTTTATTAACTCATTGTCCTTTTATTGTGACTTATTGTCCTTTTATTGTTGCCTATTATCTTTTTATTGTAACTTATAGTCCCTTTATTATGACTTATTGTCCTTTTATTGTGACCTATTGTCTTTTTATTGTGACTTATTGTCCTTTTATTGTGATTTATTGTCCTTTTATTGTGACTTATTGTCCTTTAAATGGACCTATTGTCCTTTTCCTGTGACCTATAGTCCCTTTATTGTGACCTATTGTCTTTTTATTGTGACCGATAGTCTTGTAATTGTAACCTATTGTCCTTTTATTGTGACCTGTTGTACTTTTATTGTGACCTATAGTCCTTTTAGTGTGACCTATTGTGCTATGTTTCACTTATCTTAGTGAAACTAGTAGAACTATTATGTCTATTTCTGATTAAACACATGAATTGATACTTTAGTCAAATGTTACCGTTTACAAAAACTATTAACTAAAGCTTATTTATTTATTTATTTTGAATAAAAATTGCTTGTCCAACTTGGGCACTTTTATCATTTGTTTATTGATGTTTTTCCAAATTTAAAATTGAGGCTATGATTGGATAACAAGTGTTTTTTTTGTTTGTTTGTTTGTTTTTTAATCACAGTGTGCAAGAAGCAGTTCATGGGAAGTGCCCTGTTTTCCAGAATGGCCCATTTTATATCACTGGTTTAAAGATTTTGGTTTATGTCAGCCTACTGTTAGAAAAACACTTTCTTATTTCTTCTTTGTTCATAGATGAATTGTTTTAGTGAAAGTAACTGTGAAGATGCCTGACACGAGTATGTTGATGCCAGTATCTCTGTGCTGTGGTCATATATTTTATTAGTGTGAATACGGGCCGATTTTGACATTGAACATATCACAGTCTTCAGTGTTTTTGGTATAAGCCGTCATTGCTGATATACTTATGTTGATAGTCAACAAATGTGAATTGTGGGCATTTGTAAGTGATTATAGGTGCTGTTGTTTTTATGTCACTTTATTGTTCCATAATTGGTGCATTAGATATGGATTATTTAATAGCAGGATATGCTTTAATGGAGATAGAAAAAACCCTCTTCAGTATTGGATTGCATGAAGTTCATCAACAGTTTCATTTAAGTTCCTTTAACTTATTTACTTATTCTTTTTAAACAACTTCTTTGTGCCTCATATTTCTAGATTTGCCGCTGCTTTTGCTCCAATCCAGATTTGTAGAAGCTCCGTCATCTGTGGTGAAGACAAGATTGGCCCAGTAAGTGACAGATGTTGTAGGTATCAACCCTGATCCTGGATTTCTGGATTAGTGCTCATTGATTTATGAGGATGTAGGTTGGTGCTCTGCTTATCAGGCTATGGGGTATGTACACAACTATTCAAATGGGTGTTCAGTATACGCAAACTGTAAATTTAATTTGGGGTTACCTATCAGTGCACCCATGCTTTTGGTCAGTGAAGGATGGGGAATTTAATGACTTTATTTAGTTTCTAAATGTAGCATACAATTCCAGTTTTAAAGCATTGTTACTCTGACTGCCTTACAGTGAACACCAATATAAATTACAATTTCAGAAATGTTTAGACCAAGAATAGTGCTCCATCAAAAAATGAAGTGTCTTAATGTCTGTGACCTACAGTATGGAGTTTAGCCAGTAAGATTTCAGTCTTGTAAAGTGATGGTAACAAATAATTCCAAAGCCTTTGTAAACCTGTAAAATAAATTTGCGTGAGAAAATCTAGTTTGTGAATGTACCCAAAATATTATTTGTAAAAAAACAACATTTGAGCATGGATAGAAAAGATTTGTATTAGTTAAAAAATAGCATGGGTAGAAAATAAGGGCTTTTGTGAACATGTGTGTACTCTAACAGCATTACAAAAACCAGCTACTAGAGGCAGATTTTGGAGGCCCTGGTTCCAAATTTTATTGGCAGTGTCTTCTGAAGTGCACGGTAAAAAGAATTCTAGTGAGTGGCAGTGTTTTACTTAATGTGTGTGTGTTGTATGTTGTGTGATTATGTGTTTTCCAGATAACGTCTAGTGCTTACACAACAGTGGCAGAGGTGACTGGTCATGGGCAGCTGGAATTCATAAAACTACCAAAATGTCTTCAATCCAAGGACTCCCTTCACGAGGATCAGATGTCACAATTACCATAACCAGGGTCCACTTGCATCCTCTGTCTGTGGTTGTGGAGTTCTGGGGAAAATTTAGCCAGGAGAAGACAGCAGATTATGAGCGCCTATCTAAAGACATTCAGTCTCCTGGGAACAGATTTCAAGAGTTGGAGGGAAATCCTGGTGACCAGTGCTTGGCTCAGGTAGATGGTACTTGGTACAGATCCCGCATCGTCTCAAGAAATGGCTCCAAATACAGCGTGTTCCTCATCGACAAAGGGATGACATCCAGCGCCACAACAAGTAAGCTGGCATGGGGTAAGAAAGAGCATTTCCAACTGGCCCCTGAAGTGGAGTTTTGTGTGTTAGCTAATGTGTTACCACTCTCACCTGAGAGCAGATGGTCTCCAGTTGCTCTGGATTTTTTGAAATCTCTCGCTGGGAAGTCTGTGACAGCATATGTACAAGATGTACTTGTGCAGCACAGAACGTTTCTTCTGCACATCCCTTCCATAGCCAGACAAATGTATGAGATGGGATTTGCCAAGAAACTTTCACAAGACGTGTTCCAAGACTTTGTACTCATGACGCTCCAGTCCCATAGCGCTTCTGAAGTGTCTCCAGGAATCCAGCAGCTCTCCAAAGGACCAGGTGAGAGACTACACAAGCAAGAGCTGTTCATGTACCCAGAGCTGCCAGGAGGAACTGTGGAGACCGTCATCGTCACAGAAGTGACAAATCCACAGAGGATTTTTTGCCAGTTGAAAGTCTTCTCACAAGAGTTGAAGAAACTGTCAGAGCAACTCACACAGAGCTGCGAAGGCAGGGTGTCCAATTGCATTATAGACCCTGAAATGGTTGGGTTTCCATGTGCTGCAAGAGGAGCTGATGGCAAGTGGTACCGCTCTGTTCTGCAGCAGGTATTCCCAACCAATAACATGGTAGAAGTGTTAAATGTTGACTTTGGAACTAAACAGTTTGTTCAAGTGAAGAATGTCAGACCACTGGCTGCAGAGTTTTTCAGGATGCCAGTTGTCACCTACATCTGCTCCCTTCATGGAATCATTGACAAAGGGGTGGGATGGACAACCAGCCAGATCGATTATCTCAGGTGCCTCCTCCTGTACAAGACAGTGATCGCCAAATTTGAGTACCAAAGCATCTCTGAGGGGGTTCACTATGTTACACTCTATGGGGACGACAGCGTAAACATGAACAACTTGTTCGGTGCGAAGGAGAGCTGTTTTCTGGAGTGTGATAAATCCCTTGGAGATTACACCCTCCGTAACTCTGCGTACAGCCGCCAGCCTCCAGTCCAACAAGAGAGTAATGACAGAAACATGTTAACTTCTAGACAGGCTGTAGAGGAAAACAAAATTAAAGCAGCAGAGAAGTTACCTGCTGGAGATCTCCCTCTAAACTCCTCACATGTGGCAGTTGTTCAGCACGTATCCAGCCCATCACAGTTTTGGATCCAAACACAGAATTACACACAGGACTTGGATGAACTGATGGATGGTATCTATCATCTGTACAAAGATTCACCTAATAAAGATCCAGTAAGAAATCCAACTGTTGGACTCTACTGTGTTGCCAAGTCTGAAGATGATGAATTCTACAGAGCAACGGTGACTGAAGTTTGTGAGACGCAAGTCAAAGTGTTTTATGTAGATTATGGAAACACCGAGGTGGTTGACAGGAGTGACATTAGGATGCTTCCTGTCAAGTTCAAAAAGCTGCCATGGCTGGCACTAAAATGCATCTTGGCTGGTGTCAGACCAAAAGAAGAGACATGGGGTGAAAGTGCCTCTGAGTTTTTCTTCAAAGCAGTCACAAATAAATCAGTAAGTGTGCACGTGATGGCAAAACATGGTGACAGCTATGTTGTCCAACTAACAGATCCTGAAGCACAGGGAGAACAGGATGTCAGTACACTGATGGTTAGCGCTGGTCTCGCTGAAAGATCTGAGATTCAAACCAAAGCCAAAGTCAATATGCCAACTCCCATTATGCCTCCCACACAGCGCCCAGCTCCCAGAGCCTCAGGTGTATTCACCAGCAGTGGAATGTCTTTCCTGATCCCAAACCCAGTTTTCCTTGCCAACACTGAAAGAAGAGTTCTTACATTTAAGGAGCACATGTTTCCCATTGGAAGTGTCCTTGATGTCACTGTGTCCTACATTGAAAGCCCAAATGACTTCTGGTGCCAGCTAGCACAAAACACAGGCTACTTGAAACTGCTAATGCGTGACATACAGGCTCACTATGCTGGCAGCGAGTTTGAGCCTAATGTAGAAACTGCTTGTGTTGCTCGCCATCCCGATAATGGAATGTGGTACAGAGCCCTCGTGATTCACAAGCATGAAGCCCCTCAAGTGGACGTATTGTTTGTCGACTACGGCCAGATGGAGACAGTCTCCCTCTTTGACCTGAGAAGGATCCGCCCAGAATTCCTGACTCTGCATGGCCAGGCTTTTCGATGCAGCCTGTTAAACCCCATTGATCCCACGTCTGCCATTAATGAGTGGAATGGAGAGGCAGTAACAAGGTTCCAGAAGTTTGTGGAAACTGCTGTGTCCAACTTTGTGATTTTAAAGTGCACCATATTTGCTGTCATGTACAGCGAGCAGAAGATTGTTTTCAACATTGTGGATTTAGAAACTCCTTTCGAGAGTGTCTGCACCAGTTTGGCCAATCTTGTCAAAAGTGCACCTCCCAAGAAAGCCACTGGGCCATCTTTCCGCCTGGACACATACTACTACTCAACACACAATGTCAAAACCGGGACAGAGGAGCAGGTCACAGTAACATGTGTGAGCAACACAGGCCAGTTCTACTGCCAGCTTGAGAAGAATGTTGATGTGATGAAAGACCTCAAGATGAAAGTGAGCAATCTGTGCCGCCAGCTGGAGAATGTAAAGCTTCCAGCAGTCTTTGGAACTCTGTGCTTTGCCCGATACACAGATGGGGAGTGGTACAGGGGCCAGATCAAGGCCACAAAGCCGGCAATTCTGGTGAACTTTGTGGATTATGGGGACACTATTGAGGTGGAAAAATGTGACTTGCTTCCAGTTCCCAGAGAGGCAAATGACATCATGTCTGTACCTGTGCAAGCAGTTGTGTGTGGTCTGTCTGATGTCCCCGTCAAGGTTCCCGGCGAGGTGAACAGTTGGTTCGAGACAAATGCAACAGAATGTAAATTCCGAGCACTTGTGGTAGCCAGAGAACCTGATGGTAAATTGCTGGTGGAGCTGTATCATGGAAACACGCAGATCAATGCAAAGATCAAGAAAATGTTTCAGATTGAGATGCACACAGAAGAGCAAGTTGTCAACCAGGGCTGGAAAGCACACGAGGCTTCAGCAAATCCTTACAAAAAGACAGTAAAAGGTGTCTCAAAGCAAGCTGCAGACATGGGAGATCAGACACAAACGGCAAAGAAAAATAATTTCTCTGCCCCTAAACTTCCACATCAAATGAGAGATGTGAGAAAATCTACTGATGTGAATGTGCTGCCTGCACCAAAGCCCACTCGCCCTGTTTGTGAAAACAGTCAGAAGGTCAGAACTGCTCCACTAGAGCTGTACAAACCTCCACATCAAAGGCAGTCATGTGGAAGGATGACAAGTAACAGTTTAGAACCAGCTGGAGCCCATGTGATGCCAAAAAAAGAAAAACCCACTGACACTGAGTCTGAGTCACCTGACACCGAATCCCAGAATGAAAGCAATGCTGAGAAACTCCCTAAACTCTCAGACCTGCCCTTAAAACCTATCACACCTGGTTTGGCAGCAGATGTTTATGTCTCGCACTGCAACAGCCCATTAAGTTTCTATGTGCAGTGTCTGAGTGAAGAGGAGCAAATATTCTCCCTGGTAGAAAAGCTCAATAATCCCAGATCAGCTCTGATACCAAACAACATCAAAGATGCTCGTCCAGGTGACCTCGTTCAAGCAGAGTTTCCAGATGATTCCTCGTGGTACCGAGCAGTTGTAAGAGAAATCCATGGCAACACGGAGGCTCTAGTTGAGTTTGTGGATTTTGGAAATACAGCAATGACGCTGATTTCCAAGATAGGCAGACTCCATAAATCCTTTTTGGAGTTACCCGTTTACAGCACACATTGTATGTTGAGCAGCGCTGCAAGTTTTGAAGAAAACCGAGTGCTTGATCCAGATGTGGTGTCTGCTTTCAAAGACAACATCGGTGACAACGCAGAAAAGGTTTTCAGGTGTGAGTTCATCAGGCAGGTGGGATCTGTGTGGGAAGTTAGTCTTGAAGACGGTGGCGTGAGTGTCGTGTGTGAAGTGAACACAAAATGTCCTGAAATCCTCTCAGAGAAACTCAAACAAGTTAAGGAGGAGCCTGTTGAGATCTCTGACATCAGCCAAGAGCCAGAGAACACAGAGAAATCACTGGTGAACCCTTGCTGTTATCATCAACAAGAGTTTTTAGATGGCCAACAGTCAGAGGTCTACATCACAGTCTTAAATGATGATCAGACCTTCTGGTGTCAGTCTGCTAACTCAGAAGAGCTCGATAAGATCATGTTAAGTGTCTCAGAGGTTGGAGATGATGCAGATCACAACCCTGTTGACCCAGGTGTTGTTCTCCCTGGCAACCCATGCATCGCTCGCTTTTCAGATGATCAGCTTTGGTATCGTGCAGAGGTCATCAACACAGCCGGAGACGAGCTCTCTGTTGTCTTCATAGACTATGGAAATAAGTCCCAGGTCAACATTACAGATGTGAGAGAAGTGCCTCCAGTCTTGTTGGAAATCCCACCACAGGCATTCTTGTGTGAGCTTGAGGGCTTCGATAAATCACGTGGATGTTGGGACAGCCGCGCATACAATGAAATATCCACACTTACAGCAGACAAACTGTTACAGCTGAATGTCACTGGAGTCACCAGAGCAGACGGAAAAACCAAATGCTTTGTGCGGATGGAGTGTGAAGGCCAGGTGTTAAACGAGGTTATGAAAACCTGGTGGAAGAGCTTCACAATGGAACACAAACCTGACACAGCTGAACTGACCTCGTCGTATGAACCACCACTGCAGCGTGACCCAACTGTGGATGAGGATGTACCACCAGAGGACCGACTACAGCAGCCTGAGATCCAAGCAGTAGCTAGTGCTGTTAGTAATGTTCACCCTGAGACAGACCACAGCCAAGAGCACAGCGCTGATGAACTTACTGACCCTCACAGAGTGAATGAGGTCTCTACAGTAGAAAATAGTCCAGAGAACAGGGAAGACTCTGAAGATTCTGCTCATTCTGAGTCTTTTGTTGAGTCTCCAAAAGAGGAAAGAGATTCCATTGAAGGGTTGGACATAGTCCCTGCTGTGATAACACCTCATGAAGACAGTTTGCCAGATGAAACCATTTTGCCTCCACTTGATCACAAACATGACCCAGACGTTTTGAGCTCAAGCTGTAACGTGAATGCGGCAGAAACTGACAAAGGTACTGAAGATCAGAATACTTCAGTGGTGGACAGTGTTGGACCAGAGGACTTCAGTTCTCCGCTGGATGAGAACCTTGTAGAGTCCATGGATGGGTCAGAGACAACTAAAGAGGAGTCTCTCCTTGAGGAGACGAAGACTTCTAACTACAGCTTCGACATCATGACTTTTACTGGTGAGCAACGCATTCATTGCTCATTTATTTTCTTTGCACGTTAGCACACAATATGTTACATTTCTCCCTCATTAAATAAGCAACTAAAATACTCTGGAAAACACCAGTTTAAAAGGATTTTATTGAATTTTTTTCACCAGTTGTCTGTTATTATGTGAGTTGTTTTTTTTTTTTTTGTTTCTGTTTTCAGGTCCAGCTGCAGAAAGAGATTACAGAGAGGCTAGTGTTGTAACAAGTACTCCTCTGACCTGCATGATGACAGCGAAACTGGTAAATTTTGATAGCATGTTGATCCAAACTGCTACTAATCTGCTAATTTAAAGACGTTTTAAAGAAGTTAATGTTATTCTATGACTTAGATTAATATGAATCTTTTTCTCAAGGTTCCCTGCAAAGCTGTAAATCCGAGTGAACACACAGATCTTGATGAGACAACTGAAACAACTTTCGAAGTCTCAAAAGAGGTACAGGAAAAATACAACAAAGAAGAAAAATGAATGTGTTTTTTTTAATCTCATGTACAGGTTTGCTTTGAGGTTTAGAGAGATGAGCTGTCCTTCATTTTCCTATAAGGCAGTAATCAAGATTTGGTCTGTTTGATTATTCAGGACACCACTTTATTCTGTGTTTGATTGTGTGTTTGTCCTCTTGTAGAATCAGGACGAGTTGGTGCTGCCGTCTAATGAGTTTCCTGTGCAGCAGTCGTGTGGTTAGTAAATCCTATTTTTGTCACAGCACTCTAGAACAAAGGTTCTGACTTTGATGAGGAGAGATGTGAGGCAAAAGGACAGATGCTAGTGTTGTAGAAACAGCAAGAAGTTACTTATGGAACGTTGTCCCACTGATTCGGCCTGCTCACCAACACAGTCAGTGCTTGGAGCTGTAACATGTACTGTAGCTGCTGTAGGCAATTAAGGCTGACAGCATCCAAATCTGTGCTCTATATTGGGATCATATTTCAGTCAAAGCTGAACAGATGGACATGACACACATATTCTGATAGTCAGTGTGACTTAGACTTATCTGACAAATAAACACATCCATTAATCTGCTTGGAAATTGAAGAAAAATCCACTTCTTATAACCTCAAATCATGCCAGTGAAAGTTTTTTTTCTCCCAGGATCAAAGTAATCCAGTGATATTTGACAGTACAGCCACGCATAGACAGCCAACAGGAACAAAAGCTAACTTGGCACTTTTACTCATGCTTAGATGCAAAAATACGAACAGATATATCCAGTGTGTTCTCAGAAGAAATAAATGTGATTGTCCACACAGATGCTTCCATAGAGCAGGAAGCTAAACCTGGAGATGATGTTGGACAAGAGGAGCTACCATGTGTCACCACACAAGATGAGGTAATATATGGAAGCACATTTATGAAGGGTTAGAACTTCATTGCTTACTGTATAGGTGACTATTGTACGTAGTTACAAGACTTTTTTTAGAAGGCATCACTGACATGGACGTAGTATTTGGGTCAGTTATTATCTGTTCTGTTTCAGGATGACTCTATTGATGACGAGGAGGCCTCAGATCTTCATGAAGATAGACACACTGGTTTGCTGGCTTCCTGTCACATTATGTGTGCTCTACTGTCTTGGTTTCAATATTTTTCATGTGTTTAATGTTCAGTATTTACACATTGCATTTTTAGTTAAACGTATTGTGTTGAACTTTTTTCTTGACTTTTTGCTGCTGAGAGAAATCAAGCTATCAAAATGCGTTTGGCTTGGTGTTGATCGCTTTCTTTTTTAATTTGTGTGTAAATGTTCCCCACTTTGACTTTATAGTACCTTAATGCAAACATGAACCTGATCTGAAACCAAGTTAAGCAAGTAGCAGAAAACACGGATAAAAGTGGGGTCATTTTTAGTGCGATGAAAGCAAATAAACTCTTAAACTCTCTTGCATGTCAGTAAATGACGCTCTTCTGTCATTCTGCCTACTTTCATGAGCACAGAGACTCTCAGAAGGGTTTTGCAGTGCAACAGTCGTGTATTTAATCACTGGTGTTTGTGTTTACAGCTTTGCTAGCAGACGTTGACACAACAGCTAGTGAGCTACACGCTGACACAGTTTCCTCCTCAGAAACGGTAACTAACTGTTTTTTGGATGTGCAGTAGGAGCTATAGTATTTCAGAAATATGACACTTTGGTGAATTTTTGGGATTTGTTACACAGTATATCTGCAAATGTTTCGGAATGTACTGACTGTATTTTAATCCACAGAATTCGAGAATTAAATTAAAAGGTAAAACTTTATTATGGCTGAGACGTACATTTTGTCTTTATTGCTGCTTAGAGTGAAGTTGGAGAGGTAACGTCTTGTGAGGAACAGACCTGTTCAACAGACGTCTGCACAGGTACCTAAACTTCACTGTGTTTGCTGTGGAAGATTTCTCTCCTGTCATAGTACGACTTCATAGTAATCGACTGCAGATGTTGACATGTTTCTCACAGCAGATCCACATGAGTTAAGTGATGAACAGGAAGTGACTAGAGCAAGAGACAACTTTCTGAGCAGTGTGGCAGCAGAAGAAATCTGCATCACTGTGAGTTTCCTCATGTCTGTTATCTGCATCTCCAGGCTATTTACATCGGTGGACTCAGTGATGTATGTAGAGCTTAAACTTGAAGAGACTGTCATAGTTTAATTGATCTAATAGACTCCTTTCTTTCTTAAGGTTCCCCAGGGAGATGTTGATCGTCAGGAAAAGGATGATGAGCATTACACATTAGCTAAAGAATCTGCTGAGGTAAAGGGACATATTGCTTTTGTACATAATAAATGCTATTTTTAAGACAGCAGTGCACAACTTTTGTTTCTTTATATGACATAATCACTATCAACTGTGTGGACTGTAATTCATGCGCTACCTAGATTTTTTCTGCCGTAAGCTAAACCACACTAAAAACCAAGTTTCTGTAGTTTCCTCCATCTCTGTCACTATAGCTGCTTCCTTCTTCAGCTCTGATGTCAAACATGTTGCTATTGCTGTCCCCGTGTACGGATGTCGTTGAAGAAAGCAGATTTAAAACTGAGATATACCGCAGCGTCTACAGAGAGATTTACCTGACGTTTCTAATCTTAATCAGCATCCTGTGAACTCATTTGGTTTGACTTGAATTTAACAGACGTTCATTTGTAGATAAATGTCTTTAACTGTGCCAATCATGTTTTTTCTGGTTAACTGTGTTGTTCCACACTAAATGGTGCGATTTCTTCATTTGCAGGTCCACAATGAATCACTTGGTGAGTCATTTTATGACGCATAAGATGAACAGTAATAGATGCAGCAGGCCTGATGTTACAGCTTTAATAGAGCAAAATATGACAGACATTTACAGACCACTGGTTACTAGAGATTAGTCCCCAAAGTGGTCCAAGTCTCACTGTTTGTCCTGTTTTCTCACTTTCCACGCTGTGTGATGATGTACAGTAGATGTAGAACCTGATTATCTGATTATCTTCACAGAAAGTCCTTCAGGGAACTCATTAGAAAGTGGAGATACGGTACTGTACCCTTCCATTCCTGCTGAGGTATGACTTTGATTCATTCCATAGCAGAAACATGCCTGCTGGCTGCTGTTGCTTTGAAGTTTCCTTTGAACTGAATGTGTTTGAGAAATCTCAGCATCATGAGTGTGATCTTCTGTTTCAGGAGAAGTTGATGAGTAAAGATCAGACCTTGGCTTTTGAGGAGAAACTTCCTGGTTTGTCTTCTTGATTCTTTGTTTGCCAAATGAACACATTTTAAACGTTCTCCTCTTCACCGTTTTGTCTGTGTGTTTGCAGCTTTTCCATCTGATACGGAGCCACAAACCTGCAGAGATCCGTCTTCAGATCTGGTATAGAAATCTGATCATATTCTAAAATTAACCTGAAGTGTATCTTCTCTCTGATTAGTGAGTGCTGAATGTTTCCATTGAACTAAATGTGTTTGAGAAATCTCAGCATTATCAATGTGATCTTCTGTTTCAGGAGAAGTTGATGAGTAAAGATCAGACCTTGGCTTTTGAGGAGAAACTTCCTGGTTTGTCTTCTTGATTCTTTGTTTGCCAAATGAACACATTTTAAACGTTCTCCTCTTCACCGTTTTGTCTGTGTGTTTGCAGCTTTTCCATCTGATACGGAGCCACAAACCTGCAGAGATCCGTCTTCAGATCTGGTACAGATATCTGATTATGTTCTAAAATGAAACTGAAGAGCATCTTCTCTCCAGTTAGCGAATGCTGAATGTTTTCATTGCTGTTCAGGACAACCTTGTTGAAGAGCTGACTTGCCTTGTTGGAGACATCTGTTTGACAGACAACTTTCCAGGTATCACACTCAACCAGTTTCAAGCCATGACTTGTGATTTTTGCTGTAAATGAATTTCCAATTATCTGTTAGGTTGTGTCATGGAAAGTGTGAACACTGAAGTTCTACATCTGTCAGCAAACACCAACTCCATCATGTGAATAGAGACGCAGATTGTTTGTAATCTTGATCATACCAGAGTCTCCTTGTTCTATCAGATCGACGACAAGAAGCTGAAACAGCGACAGAAGATGGTGAGCAGCAGGAGAACACACCTCCACAACAAGAAGAGGTAAGAACATGTGAAAATAAATACATCTTAATGATTGATTCAGGCTGAAACGACTTGATGTCCAAATGAGGATGGAACATTTTTAGACTTTAGGTTTTAAACCTTGAAGATGGAGGCTGTCTGCAAGTTAAAGTGTATGTAGCTGTAGAGTCACTAACATTTTATACTGTGTTCTAGGTGCTCAGGTGTTCTGGAAACAAGGCTTATATTGGGTATTTGTCATAATGTTCACCTTTTGTGGGAGATGGTTAGATGTGAAAGGTGAAATAACTGCTGCTGCCTCACGAGTATCTGTGTGGTTAAAGTCTGAAGCACTTTGGAATAAATGATTCCTCATTTGGCAGCTTCAGCTCCTCCATCTGTCTCTGACGTCCTCACTGGGAGGAGCTAAGAATCAAAGTGACATGTTAGTAGAATGAAAAGCAACCAAACTGAACATGGCTGACTGGTGGATGTCAAACAAGCATCAAGTCTTTATTAATTAATCCCTCAGTGATGGACTTCGCTGCACGACTTGAGTATTTAAAAAACATCTGTGATTGTTAGGGGTAAAATATAAAGCAGAATAGTTTCTATTAATCTGCTGTGAGGGAAATAAAGTAGGCAGTTAGATCAGTTCACATCATTGTAAGTTCTAAACTTGATTTCTCAGGATTTTGAAGACTCTGAGCTGACAGAAGAAACAGCGTCTTCTGTTGAGGACAGTTTTGGTAAGTGTCCCAATCCCAGAATGTAGAGGGAGTAATGGAAATGCATTTTAAACAATCGAACGGCCTTTTTTAAATGAGTTTAGGGCACTTTTTTGTGCTGTCATAGTCCTAAATTCATCTCACCTGTAATTTGTTGCTTTTTATTTGGCCAGCATGCCTCCCTGCTTCTGCCTCCTCCTGTTAAATACAAACATCTGTCCTCGTTTTTCTGAATGAGCCAGATGCACTTTGAATGAAAAATAATAAGAAAAACTTATTTACTGATGAAACAAAAAGTTGATAAAGTTCTGTGATGTCTGTTTGTATTATTGGTACTAGTTCATACTCTGGTAGCTTTTCTGTCATCATTGTCATCTCAGTAACTTCACGTTTCTTTTGCAGGGTCACATCTGTGGTCTATAACGTTTGTTTCATTTTTTCCTTTCTTTCAGAGGTGCAGCTGTCGAAGATAACTCATCTGTCTCTGATCATCAGCGGTGATTCTGCTGATGTTCTGGCTGCTGATCAGCAGGCAGAAGAGTAAATAAAAAACTTCCCTTTGTTTATCCGCTGCTTTAAGTTGTATCAGCAGGTACAGTTCAGTTTTCTTTGTTCTTGATTTATTGACTTGACCCAGCAGGTCGTCGTTATTCTTTAGCCTAATTTACTAATTTCATTGTTGCTGTTGAAAACCAGGTGTCTGGTTAAAGGTGATTTTGTGCGGTTCCAGCTGTTGAAACATGGTGTTAGTTGTTTGCCCAGAGTTACTCTGTTGTTACAGATGATCTGTTCTGATAAAACGCCATACAATTCTTTGGGGTGTTGAATCTTCTGTTAGGTTTATAAAATACTAATTTCTGTGGCTGTCGGGTGAAATGCAAGAGATTTTTCTGTATTTGGTGTGGATACATGCATGCGTTATTTATGTTGGTGTAATAAATATGATTACAGGTCTCTAAAGGGGAGTCTTGGTGTTGCTTTAAGATCACATATATAAACTTAAACACTGTTGAAAACTAGTTTTATTCATCTGGTATTTTAGAAATTAAGCATCTATTTCTCATGTTCAACTCATCAGCATTTAGTGTCTTTTATAATAACTACAGGGTGTGTAGCTTCAGCGTTTATTCTCTCACCTGTAGAACATCCAGAGTCTTATGAAGCTGCTGTTTGGCATTTGTTACTTTTAAATGGAGACAGTCTGAATGCGAGACGTCTGCTGCTCATGGAGGCAATGACACATTTCAGTCTTTGACTCACTTCTGGCCTCTCCTCTGATTTTCCAGGAAATCATGTCTGACTGGTCTGATTTCACCTCTTAAAGTTGGATGTTCTTGTTTAACGGACTGTGTTTTATTGGTTGTAAATGTTGAACTGTTTGAGATCAACATTACAAATTATTAGTGTGGAAGAAGTGTTAATATTCTTGACGTAAGTAGCCACGTAAACTAAAGTAGAAGTCCTGCATAAAAAACCTACTTTAGTAGAAGTATTGGCAGCAACATGTAGTTAAAGTATTACAGTCCTGGTTTGGTCCCACTGACTAATATATTATTCTATATACCACCGTTAGACTATTAAAGCATCATATTACTGCAGTAGTTGGAGCTGCTTAATATCTCATTTTAAATGGAGGGACAGCAGATAAACCTGACGGCTTCTTGAATCATTCTGTAGAACAAGGTACTGACTCACCTTGATTAGTGGTGAAATATTTGACAATTACAGCCTTTATTGAAATGTGAGATTTAGAGAGAACACTGGTTTTTCACGGGTAAACATCTAAACTAGACGCTGCTTTTTGTAAGAAGCAAAAAAGGTTGGAAAAAAACGGTTTCATCCCTATTACGCGTTGTGATTTAATAGTTTGTTATATTGTTGAAATCTTTATCTTAAAGGTAACTTTAGCTGTCAGGTAAATGTAGAGGACTAGGAAATAAAATATTTCACTCAAATGTAGTGAAGTACTTCAATAAAGTACAAGTACCTGGACTTAGTTTTCACTGTAGCTGAACATTTCACCACTTTGACACTTGACAGTTCTTTGTTAAAGTTAAAAACATGAACAGGACCAAAGTGATTTAGATCGGTTAGTTTTTTAATGAAGTGATTTCCCCAAAAACCAGCTGGCCAAGTCGTTTATAGATGGATGATGTTCATTTTGTTGTTTCTTACTTCAGAATAACGATACTTTATAACCTACAACTAAGTAAGGAAAAGCTGGTTTTTATCTTGCTGACATGTTTCAACCACGTCTGTGCTATTCCTCAGAGCATCATCTGACATGTCTCTTTTATCAAGTTACCTGATAAAAATGACACGTCATCAACACATCATCACACGCCACCAACACATCAACATGTCATCACACGCCACCAACATGTCATTACACGTCATCACACATCAACATGCTATCACAGACCATCAACATGTCATCACACATCAACACGTCAGATGATGCTCTGAGGAAGACTGCAGATGCAGTGGAAACATGTCAGCGAGGTAAAAACCATCTTTTCCTTAGTTGTTGGTTAAAAAGTAAGTCTTTGGCTTTTTTGGGGCGTTTATGTCACAACCTGGAAAATGAAGCCTTTCAAACCACATTTCTAAACAAACCAGATTTATTGTTTTTCCGTTGTGTACAAATGCAGATATTTCAGACAGTAAGTGTATCAAAGTGTTCCATGTCATTGACCCTGGATTAACTGTACTATGAGTTAAGGCACGTTTTCTTAATGCAGCCTTTTAGTGTTTGTTTTCCTTTTATTGATTCCGTTCAATCAGAATGGATGCTAATAATTAAGATCATACGAGTCTTCAATCATCCCCTTCGTAGCCCATCGCTAAGATTCTCATTATATGCCTCATCACATAATCACACAGCAATCATAGAGGAGCTGGTCTCTGCTGGAAACTCATAAATCCAGAGAGATAAATAACATGATTTATCTGTTGGCTTCGTATACACTCAGAGATGAAACTGATTACAAGGATTTCCCTTAAGATTTCATTAACAGTGAAAAGAAGAAGTGCTGAGCTGCTTGTACGCAACATTCAGGCCTCGTGAAACGAACACCACGACACCGAGTGCTTCAGGAAAAACAAACCGTTCCTGCTCATGAGGTAGAGATTAGCTTTCCTGCCTGTTCCTACTCCAGAATGTTGTCCTCAGTCCGTTTGGAAATCAAATGCCAAGCAGGCCTGACTTGACGTTTTGGGGCCGTTGCTCTGAGTCCCATTTGTTTGGCCGATGTCCTTGGGATATTCCAGGTTCTTCTGTGAGCTACAATGCATCGTAGCAGGTCAGATGGCCGACTGGAGCACAGTCACGTTAGTTCCCTGAATGAGGTTTTCATCCTGTCCGTCAATGAGAGCGTCCCACTGGTTAAAGTCCTTCTCCAGACCTGCAAGATCAAACGGGTCGGTTCAGGCGTCATTTTAAAAAGTTAAAGAGGGTTGAAGAGGTTTACTGATGCAATTCCTCGACACCAATTTAACTAAACTTCTGGGGTATTGATTAGTCCGGTTAGGAAGTCAGTGGTTTAGTAGTTTTGGTTTCCACTATCCATTCTTATGGCATTTTGTTCTCAATAAATTACACAGTGTTCCTATAGCCCCCTAGTTTCATAAACCCAACAGAGTTTTATCTACCGTAGTCTCCAAGTAGAAACTGAGAAAACAAGTCGTAGATATAAAACTTCAGCTACCTCACAGTCCGGCAGGTTTTTGTTAACATTTTCTCCTGCTGTCTTTACTCAAAAATATTGCATTTTAATATAGAAATTTCCCCATAAAGCTGTTTGGATTTGCATATTTTTCTGTTTCTGTTGTCAGAAAACTAAAACACAGCTGAGTAAGATGTTAACAAGCAGTCACTTCCATTTCCAAGCTACAGCTCTGGACTGCTAAAATACACATTTTATAACCGGAACGTTATCCGACAAATTCGTCAAACACACGACTGAAAAACGACCGCTCTACTGTGAGTTCTGCAATATTTCCACATAAAATGTTTCTTAGAAAAAAAGTGAGAAGCAGCCGATTATCTCAGTCTCAGACCCTCGTTCGTGTCTCTGTCAGCTGTCAATCACAGACACAGAGTTTTCTTCCTGAAGGTAACAGCAACGACTCTATTCAAAGCTACAGTCATGATACATTGAACCATCTCGGCGGTATTTTGAGCTGAAAATTAAAAGACGCATTCTGCAAACATTTTAATTTGCTAAAAAGGCTGTTTAACCCTTGTGTCGTTCTGCGGGTCAAAATTGAGCCATTTTAAAGTTTGAAAATGTGGAGAAAAAAATATTTTCACAGTGAAACTTCTGATGTCCACATTTTCAACATTTTTGGGAAATCTTTGAACATTTTTTGGTGGAAAAAAAAGATGTTAAAAATGTTTAAGAACATTCACAAAAAAATCAACCAAAATCCAGCGAATTTTCCTGGATTTTGGTTGATTTTTATGTGAATGTTCTTAAAGAAAATACTTTACTGATCTATATGGAATCACTTTAGATATTTGTAGGATTTTTTTGGAAGCTTTTTACTCATTTTTTGAAAATATTTACAAGAATTTTCTTGCCAAATTTGGGGAATTTAAAAAAAAAACTTTTAAAGGAAACTTTTACGGAATTATTGGAGTTTTCTTCCTGAAGGTTTTGCAAATTTTCAGAAATTTTGGGAATTTTTTTGCTGAATTTTTTTATTTTTTTCAGACAAGGAAACCATATTTTTTGGTGACCGTAAATGAAGACAACAGGAGGGTTAATGAACGACTAAGGCTGAAACTGACACTACGAACAGGGAGTTATCTCGTCATTCTTACCAAGGTGGCGTTGCAGAAATGCTAGTGTTGCTTTGTTGGAGAGGTCTATGGCGATGTGTGGGTCGATCTCTCCCTTCAGCTTCATCAGCTTTCCGATCCAGTTGCCTGTCAGGAAGGTGAAGTCTGGGAAGCTCTGGTGGACCGTACCTCTGCAGGAAAAAGACGCGAGATTCAAGTAAGGTGACACACCAACACGTTTTACAGCATCAGATCTCCTGAACTGAGCTTCTGACAGGATCTTTTCTGTTCTCTGAGCCAGGAGCTGTCTGTTCTTGTACCTGATGGTGATCATCTTCCGCTGGATGACGGCCGACTCCAGCTTCTTCATGCGGCTGATGTTCCCCGCCCACTGGAACTTCTCTGAGTTGATGAAGAAAATGGGCTGCTTCACCCGAGGGAAGGTCTCGTCATCTAACGGAAACATCCAAGCGTCCAGCGCTATTCCACACCTGTGAGTGAGAACAGTTTCAGGAATATTAGTTTAAACCATTGGTGTCCAACATGCGACCTGCGGGCCAAAAGCGGTCCTCCAGAGGGTCCAATCCGGCCCTCAAAGTGGAAAAATTCCAGAGAAGACATTAACTGCAGATTGTAAATGAGTAAAACTATAAATTTAATATCATTTCTAGACCATGACAACTTTTTTGGATCAGAAAGTAAAATACTAGATTGTTCATTATTCTTTTGTCATTTTGTGTCTCATTTTTGATATATTTTGTCATTTTTCTAACATTTTGTCTCGTTTTTGTTGTCTGTTTTGTCTTTTTTTGTTGTTTGTCTCATGTTTTTGTTGTTTTGTTTCTCATTTTTGCCATTTTGTGTTTCCTTTTTGTCTTGCTTGTGTTTTTTTGTCTTATTGTCATTTTGTGTTTTGCTTTATTTGTTGTTTTTGTCGTTTTGTGTTCTTTTTTTGTCTCGGTTGTGTTGTTTGTCTGTTATTTTGCCGCTTTGTAACTTTTTTGTCTAATTTTTTCTTTTTGTCTTCATTTTGTATCATTTGTCTCTTGTCTTTGTCATTTTGTTTCTCACTTTTGTCGTTTTGTGTCTCATTTTTGTAATATTGTGTCTTGTTTTTGTTGTTTTTTGCCATTTTTAAAGTAAAATCCTCTATGGTTCAGTTCCAGGTGCCTAAATGTTGTGTTCCTTTGTGGACACTCTGTGATCTGGAAGTTGTAATGTGGAAATGAGAAACTGAGGCTGAATGTTGATGAAATATATTTTTCTTCAGAAATTTCAGGTTGTTCATGATGTTTTGGAAAGAGATCTTTCCTTAAATGTGACCATTTTCAGAATGTACTTTTTTGAGCTAAAACAAAGGAACCATTAGGAGTTGTGGTTATTTCTAGGTTATTCTGCTGTGGTTTTACTGGTCTGGTCCACTGGAGATCAGACTGGGATGAATGTGGAACCTGAACTAAGATGAGTTGACTCTCCTGCTCTAGAGACTCAGATGGTTTATGTTGAGAATAAGGTTAGCGGACGTCAGGAGAAGTGATGTGAGCATTACCAGCATCAATTTTGAGGATTCTCTTCGACCTCGGGTATATAAGGAGTTGGGAGGAATGCCATATTTAGATTACGGCGCAATATGGAGACAACTTGTCTGCCTGTTGTCTGTCTACAACGCAAGTGAGACAAAAAGGAAACACAAAACGACAAAAACTTGAGACAAACAACAAAAGTCAGACCAAAAAAAGACAAAAAAAACAACAAAAACAAGACAAAGTATTCCAAAAATGAGACACAAAATGACAAAAAATGAGACAAATGACACGAAACAAAGCGAAAAAAGAGACAAAGTTTCAAAGCAACAAAAAAATGGACAAAAAAAACCCACAAAACGACAAAAACGACACAAAACAGTAAATAAAGCAAAACACAAAATGACAAAAACATGAGGCAAGCAACAAAAGTCAGACAAAATATTGCAAAAATGAGACACAAAATGACAAAAGAACAATGAACAATCTAGTATTTTACTTTCTGATGAAAACAACTTGTCATGGTCTAGAAATAATTTCAAATTTATAGTTTTATTAATTTACAATCTGCAGTTAATGTCTTCTCTGGAATTTTTCCACTTTGAGGGCCGGACTGGACCCTCTGGAGGACCGCTTTTGGCCCACGGGCTGCATGTTGGACACCCCTGCTCTAGAGTGTCTCTGAATCTGCCTCCCTGACACCAAGGAAACATCACAAGACCTCCTATTTTTGTTTAACCATCACACTTTAACCCTTGTTATAGTGCTCAGATCCTTAAACTGCTTCCAACATGTCAGTTTCAATCACTGTCTGTTTACTTTCCACCTTTTTTAACTGTGACAGAGAGACATAATGATGTGAGAGACTACAGTAATTTGAATGGATGGATTATTCTAAAACATACTTGAATTTGACCTCTTTGCACAGAGCTTCGATCACCGTCGCCCCGCCGAAGGAATGCCCCATCGCTGCTATCCGGCACAGATCCATGGAGCTCTGTTAGAGAAGAAAGAATGAGCGGCAGGAAAAATGAAAACTCTGATCTCAGCTGTGATCCAGTCGGCTCCAGGTCATCAGATCACAGGTGAGAGAGAAAGTCTGTGGGTGTTCTTTAGTTCCTACATTCTTCTCACACGTATCCTCTCAAAACTAAACACACAAACTGTGGTTTATTCTGAGTCACTGTCACCATCATGTACGGTCCTGCTGCTGTAAATAGTTCACCAAATCTGTGGCTAAAGATTTTACCCTCGTCTCGTCCTGCAGGTCAAATTGACCCGTTTTAAAGTTTGAAAATGTGGGGAAAAAAAATATTTTCACAGTGAAACTTCTGATGTCCACGTTTTCAACATTTTTGGGAAATTTTTGAACATTTTTTGGTGGAAATAAAGAAATGTTTAAAATGTTTCTTCAGAACATTAACAAACAAATCAACCAAAATCCAGCGAATTCCACAGGATTTTAGTTGATTTTTTTGTGAATGTTTTTAAAGAAAATATTAGAAGTTTTACTGATATATATGGAATCCCTTTAGATATTTTTAGGATTTCTTTGAAAGATTTTTACTCCTTTTTTGAAAATATTTACAAGAATTTTCTTGCCAAATTTGGGGGATTTTTAAAAAATACAACTTTTAAGGGAAACTTTGAAGGAATTATTGGAATTTTCTTCCTGAAGGTTTTGCAAATTTTCAGAAATTTCTGGAATTTTTTTTCAGACAAGGAAACAATATTTTTTGGTGCCCATAAATGAGGACAACAGGAGGGTTAAGTTAAAAGAGACGAATGGGATTGTGCTGAAAGCTACAGACTCTTGGGGAAGTCATTGAGAGTCGCACTGTTGGAATTTCTCAACAATAACAAAAACAGAACACTGTCAGGCTTCAGCATTTGGCAAGAAACCTTCCTCTTCTACCAACACAGCTGACTGCACTAACAGAACTTTAAGACAACGTCCTGTGTGACGTCACATCCTACTGCACCAGATCACAAAGATTCCTCACACCTCATTTGGTTACTAAACTGGAAGCTGATAATTGAGTGACCAAGATTATACTTTACTGTAATCAGGAACACAAGCAGAACCTGAAATGCTTTTGGTCTGTTGACATGCTTCAGGTTTTTACTAGAACTCATTTCCGTTTGCAATAAAAAAATTCCCATTTTTTTTGTCATCTGTAAGCGCGACACGTTGCTCACTACTCCTCTCTAAATCCAAAAAACCAAAGAAAATCACCTCCAGCGTCGTCCAGTCGAACTTCGTCTGCAGAGCGTTTTGCACGGCTCTCCCTGAGTTGATTTCAGTCAGTTTATCCAGAGCCAGAATACATTCATCTGCTCTCTGTTTCACCTGACAAGAGACAGAAAAAGACAAAGTTTGGAGGACAGAATGAATAGAAAACCACAGATTGTTTCAATTTCAGGTTATTCCCAACATTTGAAATTCTAAATCAGTCACAATGTTGATACAAAGAGGAAAGTTAAACTGAACAGGGATGTGGTCTGAGTTAACACTGACCGCCGTCACGCTGCTTATTAGTGACTGGGAATAAAGTTCAGATGTTGTGTAATCCGGCTGCAGTTAATTCTTTTTAAACCACTTGTCACCTGTTTGTTCCTGAGAGGGAATTCGCTCTCTCCGTGCTGCAGAGCTCTGTAGTACATCCACTCCTTCACCAAGCTGTCCTGGGCCGAAGCCGACGTTTTTGGCAAATTCTCATTTGCTCTTTCTGACTCTGCGTTAAAATAGTACGTAGCCGAGGCCGACTGGTCTCTGTAGGAAGAAAAGAAACATCACTACGCTGTGAAACTAGAGTCATTCAGAAGCTGAGAACTGTAGCAAAGGTCACTCTTTAAAATGCAGCACAAAGTGAAAAAGCAGATGTGAGATAAACAGCTGTAGTGATTAGTCAGTGGAAACAGAATGACTCTGCAGCTGTTATTTAGTTCAACCTCTCACCCAGTTTCCTGATCAGATGTAAGATGGATTAATGAAGAGCTGTAAGTTACTTTCAGACATGTATTCCTTTTCTGTTTATCTGAATGTGGACACTTCATGTCTGATTTAACAGCCTGGGTGCTTTTCAGGAAAAACGACAACTGCAAGGTTTGGACGCACCTTCTCATTCAGTGCTTTTTATTTATTTGAATTATTTTCTATATTGTAGATTAATACTGAAGACGAACACTTCTTTTATAGTTTTGATGTCTTCAGTATTAATCTAGAATGTCTAAAATAATGAAATAAAAACCAGTCACTGAGAAGCTGTGTCCAAACTTTGACTGGTAGTGTAGGTCCTAGTAATATTTCTGTATTACTTTTAACACGAGTCTGAACTGCACTGTTACATTAACAGATAAGCACAAGCAGCAGCACTTCCAGTTGTGTGCGGTGATTTAGGGGAAACCTTGTTACACATTTTAGCGCTATTATAGCTCAAAAACCTTACAGAAACGACAACAAATGCACTCAAAGAACGCAGCACTCCGCCAATGCTGCTCAGTCGACCTTGTGCTGAGTACAGGCGTGTTCTGCACGTGTACGTTATGTACAGATACCGGATCACGTGACCTGAATATGTAGCGGGCGACGGGAAATGATGGGACTCAGAAACATCCCCACAATTTAATCAGTTGTTCCTTGTATGATTTACGACGGATAAGTCCTCAGTGGTGGATTTGTAGTAGGATCACAATCATGTGATCATCAGCAGGCAGCTGATGTAGTGTTCACTTGTTGTCATGGTTACAGTGATGCTGTGCAGCTATCTGGCAATGATACACAACGCTTTAACAAATGCATGGATCCAGACTATAAGCCGCATCACTGCCAGAATCTAATCACTTGGTCCTTGTGTCACTTCCCTGAAAATTTCATCCAAATTCGTTAGTCTGTTTCTGATTAATGTTGCTAACAGACGGATTCATGTATGTTGATTGTTGCATAACTAGTAATTCTTCACTCTCCTGCTGCTGTAAATAGTTCACCAAATCTGAGACTAAAGATTTACCTTAAATAGAGAAATGAAATTGTGCTGAACGCTACAGACTCCCTGGAAAGTTTTGAGAGTTGCACTAATGCGCTGCTGGAAATCAATAAAAAATACAAAACACTGCCAAGCTTTAGGATTTAGTAAGAAACCTTCTTCTAACGTCACACAGCTCAGACAGAACTCTGAGTAACTCTAAAACATCACAGAGTAAAAGGACACTGTCTTCATTTACTCTGATCTACCACTAATCATCTTTTACAAACTGGAATGAGCATAAAAATGAAACTTTACTGCGATGAGGTCGAGTTAATGAGACTCACCACTAATAAATGTAAGTCAGGTTTTCACTAAATGTTAGCAGGAGCTGAACTTTAGTTTCCTCTGAGTTTATTAAATACCTGCAGCGTCAAACAAAGCTGCACACATTTAAGCAGGTGAAATTAAATTATCCCCAACAGGCAGAAAAAAATCAAAAAAGGTTTTAAAAGCAAATCATACTTTTCTCCACCCCAGACAGGTGAGCTTTCACAGGTTTATCAGGTATAGTGAAATCATTTGTTATATAGCAGATTTAGATGTTGTTTATTAGTGGATTATGATGCAGTTTGTCCCTTTATGTACTGTCCAGTCTTGTGTCCATGTCTCTCTGTCACGGGTTTGTCAGAATAAAGCTGTGAAGAGCATAAATGTAAAGATGATCTTTATCTGAATAACAGGGTGGTATCTGATTACCCAACAATGTTACGTTTCACACGTCAGAACAGAACTTTAGTGGAACAAACGTCACGCTGCAGCTCTGACAAACTATCATAAACTAAATGAATACACATGTAATATTCAACATCATGTGCAATACTGTCATTTAAGCAAATGTATGTCTTTTTTTTACACAGTACTTCTTATACTTGTAGGATTTTTTATTTAAATTCTCAGATTTAGATTTGTTTATTTCTTATTTTATTGTCTGTTGTTGTTGCTTGGTGCTGCTCTCTATACACCAAGTCAGATTAATTGTGTGTACTCACTTAGAAATAAAGGCTTTTCTGATTCTGAATAGTAGAAAATAATACTCAGCACATAATCACTTCCTATCAAATACCACGAAAGCTTTTATACTTCCTGTTTCAAGGGAATTTAAAAAAAAAAGATTACACATTAAAAATCAGATATATGTGATGTGTGTGTGTTGCTCATCATCTCTAGGCCAAATCTAGCTTCAACTTATCCTCATTCAGACCTTTTTATCTCAAGAGACGGCATCGAAAAGACAACTCTCTGCCTGTTTCTGGTTAGAGACTTTACACACTCATTTCCAGTGTGACTAAAGCAGCTGGATTAACCTCTGTCTATATAACGTGACCGTCAGATGATGTTTCTGTGGTTTTAGCCTCCAACCAGCAGCTAAAAGTCAGTGAAATGCCCCTTCACCTGACGCCGGTCCACAGACCAACTGAGGCCATTCTGTTCATCTCCATACGGTCCCCTTGTCTCTATACTGAAAGGAAATGTGATGACCTGGTTCGTACCATTGTCTGCACACCCTTTCCACTCCTACTCCGCTGATAAACAGAAGAGATGGCCCTCTGGTTTTGTTTGCTTGGCAAACGTTCAACTAGAATTTCCTCCAAATGACACGTGGGCCGAGCGTCAGATTCTCCCATCCGTGTTGTCAGTTTAACCCTCGCGTCGTCCTGCGGGTCAGATTGACCCGTTTTAAAGTTTGAAAATGTAAATGAAGACAACAGGAGGGTTAAATAAGTATGTTTGAATAACAGCTGCACGTCTCACCTCCAATCCAGATTTATAAACGATACGAAGCTTTCATTGGTTTTTTAATGGGATAAACATGAAAATCAAGTCAGGTTAATGAAAAAAGAACTAAAAACGTATTGTAAAGACTTGCCTGTGTTCCACGGACGCCACGATGAAGCCCTGAGAGGCCATTTCTGCACATATCGCTGAATACAAAGTCCTAGGAAACAGCAGCTGATGAGTGAGCAACAGAAAACATTCAGAATGAGTGAAAAACAAAGTAGTGCTGCACATACCTGAAGGCTCCCAGACCATGAGAGAAAATAACCACAGGACATTTTCCATTTGATTT
Source organism: Amphiprion clarkii (assembly GCA_027123335.1). NCBI lineage: Eukaryota > Metazoa > Chordata > Actinopteri > Pomacentridae > Amphiprion > Amphiprion clarkii. The sequence continues at coordinate 1,522,255 of CM049579.1, forward strand.
AAACGGAGCGTCCAAGTAGGCCGGAATCTTAAAGGACCCTGAAACACAAACAACACCAGTGTTTGTGTGCATTTTTACCACTTTAATAGAAACTTTCACAAAGGCAGCGCTGTTCGTTTTTCTTCCTTTCGAGGAACTTTTGGTTCCCACAAATTATCACAGTGAGGCGTAATGCTGCAGAACTTAAACAAACTGGCTTTATTTCTGCTTTTATACTGATGTTATCTGGCACAATAGTAGAATGTTTTAAAACTCTGCCCTGATTTTAAAAACAAAAACACAATTCTGACAAAAAGAAAAATGGATTCAAACAACTCTCTGATTAGATTTTCCACACGATTGGCTCTTTATAGTCACTTATAGACCAATAGGGATATATTCCACTACATCAGGGGAGTCAAACTCATCTTAGTTCAGGTTCCACATTCATCCCAGTCTGATCTCCAGTGGACCGGACCAGTAAAATCACAGCATAATAACCTAGAAATAACCACAACTCCGAATGGTTCCTTTGGTTTAGTGCAGAAAAGTACATTCTGAAAATGTTCACATTTAATGAACCATCTTTTTACAAACATTATGAACAAACTGAAATTTCTTAAGAAAAATAAATTCAACTTCAGCAACATTCAGCCTCAGTTTATCATTTCCACATTACAACTTCCAGATCACAGAGTGTCTACAAAGGAACACAATATTTAGTCACCTGGACCTGAACCATAGAGGACTTTATGATAAAAAAACAAAAACAAAAGCCAGACTAAAAAATGACAAAAAAAAACAACAAAAACAAGACAAAATATTACAATATGAGAAACAAAATGATAAAAGAGACAAACGACACGAAACAAAAAGAAACGAGCCAAAATATTTGATCAAAAAGTGACAAAGTGGCAAAAAAATTGACAAAACAAAGACAAAAAATGACAAAAAAAGAAAACAGCAAAAAAATGAGACAAACAACACAAGTGAGACAAAAACGAGAAACAAAACAAGAAACAGAATGAGAAAAACACGAGACAAATGTCAAAAGTCAGACAAAAAAAAACGACAAAAACAAGACAAAATGTTACAAAAATGAGAGACAGAACGACAAAAGAACAATGAACATTCTAGTATTTTACTTTCTGATCCAAACAACTTGTCATGGTCTAGAAATGATTTTAAATTTATAGTTTTACTAATTTCCAATCTGCAGTTAATGTCTTCTCTGGAGTTTTTACACTTTGAGGGCCGGATTGGACCCTCTGGAGGACCGCTTTTGGGCCACGGGCCTCATGTTGGACACCCCTGGTTTAGTGGAAAGCCTTTCTTGATTTTCTTCGAGTTTTATTTTAATTCTGTCTTTCATTATTTTCGATAATATTTTGAACTTTTTAACACTGTCTCATCCCTGTGCATCAGGTTGTGTTTTATGACTCGTCTGTTGTATTTTGCCGCTTTGGGAACCATTTTGTAACTTGTATTCTAAAAATTAACACTCAAGAAACAAGCCAGGCAGTAAAATTCTAATTTAACTCCATGTTGAGTTGAAATATCCGTTCCTTTCTGCCTCGGTATGCACGTCTGAGACATTACTGATGGAAGTTATTTACCAAACAGGTGGTTAAAAATCCTTTCGCTGAGTGTCCGGTTGATCTTCATGAAGTCTGCTAGGCCGTTGAAATACTCCCTGCACGGCACCCAGTCGGGTTTCTCTGCTTTTTCAGTCTCCTGACAGGGATAGTAGAGCCGGAAGAAGCTGCCCTGTTGGCAAGACAGAAACACAAGATCACAACAAACTAATATGATTTAGTCTCTCATGATTTGAGCTGCAGCAAATGTCTTGTTCACATGAAGCGCTTTACAACTGAAATGCAGGATGAACGGCTTCATATCAGCTGTAATTACCAGGATATACAGCTATTGTAATCAGTAGACAGTACGTCTGGGTGTCACCTTAAAGAACAGGTGATGTCCAGGTGCTCCGTCTTTGCTGCTGTTCTTTACACGACTAGAGAAAGATTTAAATATCACATGACACAGCAGTCCATCATGTGAATTTATTCAGCAGTTACAGTACCTTTTTGCCCGTCCAGATACAAGTAGAGTCACAATAATTAATCAATTTATCAATTTAATGAGATTAACAACTATTTAGATTAATTAGTTAATTCATTAGTTTGATCTGTATCTGGAACTGAACAATATAGGATTTTATTTTATGATCAAAACGACAGTCAGACAAAAAAAAATACAAAAAACAACAAAAGCAACAAAATATTACAAAAACAAGACACAAAATGACAAAAATGAGAAAAAAACTGACAAAATATGACAAACGACATGAAACAACCAAAAAAGTTACAAAGTGACAAAAAATGGACAAACGACAAAAACAATGAATAAAGCAAAACACACTGTGAAATAAGAGAACAGCTGAAGTATGGTGACACATCCGCTGAGAACAAACATCTTTTTAAAATGTTTTTTTCCTTCTACCTGAGCAGTGTGGTCCATCATGAAGTCCGTGCAGCCCACAGCGTTGGGGCCCTTGGCTGGAGGGATCCCCAGATTACTGCAGGAGTTCCCCATGGTGAACAAACCAAGCGTGTACCTCCTCGGCTCTGTCGAATAAAGACGAGAAAACACTCATTCAGCCTGGCAGGAAGCAGTAACGGCATCTATTAGGGCAATGAAGTGAGTAACAGCTACATTGCATCAGGTGTTAGAGGAAGTACACACTTTAACTCCAACACATCGCTGCTGCTGCTGGACACAAAGAAAACTTTCACGCTTCTCATTTTCTATGACTAATCTTCAGGAGAAGTCTGATATAAGAAGTTATGCTGATGTAAGGACTCTTGCACACACTTCCATTTATTTATTTTCGAGACACTGAGTTGTTGTTGTGCATTGATCATTTAAAACAGCTCTACAAAGGTACAAAATCCTGTTTCCAATCCCTTACCTGGTGTTAAACCGTTTCTAAACCGCTTTTTAAAGTGATTTTGTTTTTTACTGATTTCTTTAAGTGGCACAGTCAGCTTTGATTGGTGCTGTGGAAGTTTTATGGTATCTTTTTCTAAAAAAAATCTATTTAATCATCCAGTGGAACAGCTTTATGCATGTTTCTATATTTTAAAAATGGTGTTTTTCTTACTGACCTCATGTCAGCTCAGTGGAAGTTATGTTTGTTTAGTGGTCTGTTAATTGCTGCAATTTCCCTTAGATCAATAAATTACTCTATCTATAATTATCTATCTATCTATCTATCTATCTATCTATCTATCTATCTATCTATCTATCTATCTATCTATAGTCTCTCCGTCTATTTATCTGTCTATAGTTTTTCTATCTATAGTCTATCTGAGTCTATCCATGTATAGTCTACCTATCCATCTATAGTCTGAGTCTATCTATATCTATCTATCTATCTATCTATCTATCTATCTATCTATCTATCTATCTATCTATCTATCTATCTATGTATATAGAGTGTATCTATCTATAATCTCTATAGAGTATATCTATATAGAGTCTATCTATCTAGAGTCTATCTATCTGTCTGTCTGTCTATCTATCCTGTTAGATGACAGTTATAACAGAGGAATCATGTCTTCAGTATTTCTGCTCTGCTAACCTGCTGATCCTGATTAGAAGCAGTGGGTTTTAAATATCAGCAGATTATGTAAAAAAGAAAAAAGAAACTCCTTAGTTTAGTGGTGACAGGCCGGACTTCTTGTCAAAAACGACCCTGCTGTCAGTAACTCTTATCAGCAGAAATTTACATAGACTCCACCATCTGATCTGACAGCCACAGTGGAAGTTTACGGTTGTTTCATACACATAGTTAGACTTGTCGAGAAAATCAATGTGTTCTCGTCGCAAAAAGCCATAGTTTCAACCCCTACCTGTCCTTGCCCACTCGTAAATTCTCTTGACTACTAGCTGGACAAATCCTCCATGAGAAAACATCCACCTCTGTCGTTTCCAAAGCCAGCTAACCCAACCTAACGTCAGGTATCTGCCGTTTAGCTGCTAACAAAACACAAAAAAACACGAAAATAAACGACGTAAAACACACGAGGCCTACCGGAGATACTGAAGTACGTCGGCTGCCAACGTTACTACATCAGTTTCGCAACATCACTACGTATTAATGTGACTTTCTCTAGATAAAGGCACCGATGTGAGTCACTCGGGAGCGGTTCTACGGTGTGACAGGTCATCAGCCGCCGCTAGCATTAAAGGGGGCTAAGCCAGAGTGGTGGGCAGAGAGAGTTTAGCTAATCCGGAAGCAGTTACGCCACGTCGTTTTCCCAATAACTTAAACGTAAAACACTAAATGACATGTGTGTCATCTAAATCAACAGTAGTTTGTTTAGCTGCTATTGTACCTTTAATTACAGACAGTACAGGCAACTCTACGTCTGCCTGCCCACTTAGTCTGTTGTTGAATTGGGTGACCTGGTCTACATACGGCTCTGGTTTGTTTCATTGACGGCTCTGCGTTCTATGGGCACGTGCGTTTGTTGACAACAATTATAAAATCTTTACGTATATTTTTTGTATTTTTTGTAAATTACCAGTTTTCTTTTCTTGAGATGTCAAAATACGCCTTTTTTGTTTATTATTTAGCTCCGAAGACGTGTTTGATTTGGGTGCAGTTCCACTCCTCCTCTGTGGGGGCGGTAAAGGACGGACGTTAGACAAACACAGCAGAGAACAGAAACTGTGTTCAACGATGCTGTGTTAGCAAAACCGGCTACTCTAAACTAATTTATCGGTCCTTTCTTGTGGAAAAAATGAAATTGGTGAGTAACGAATGCAACAGTACAGAATAGGATAAGATGTCGACTATAATAGAGGGTTAATAATCATTTAATGCTGTTAAAAATAGCTTAGCGGCTAACAGTAGCGTTTGGTCTCATTTAGTGGGCTAGCAGGGCAGCTAACAAACTAGAGGGGTTAAACTGTTAAGTGGAAAAAAGAAGCAACAAATGAACTAATACTTGTCATGTTGAGCATCCTTTCTCTTGTAATTTAGATACAGAAGAAGCAGTCTGTGCAAAAATTTGCGAACTTTTGCACAGACTGCTTCTTCTGCATCTGTATTGTTTTAAACCATTCCTGTGATTTCTGTCTTGCAGTACTGTTTGTCAGGTCATCCCACATTGCCTTGCAATGTCCTCAAGTTCAAATCGACCACCATCATGCTGGACTGTGGCCTGGACACCACCTCAGTCCTCAATTTTCTGCCCCTTCCTCTAGTGCACAGGTGAGTCACTGCTATTCATTGTTTTCCTTCTCAGTGTTCTGAATTACGATGATTTTTTTTCCTGTCTTTTGTGCGTTTTCAGCCCAAGACTCTCCAAACTACCCGGATGGATTTCTAAGGATGGAACAATAAACTTGGAAAAGGTATTAGATGCTGTTTGTGGTGTATTTGATTGAGCATCTAAACATCAGCTTGTTTCTTTTTCTTTCTATATCTGTAAGGGATCTTTAACGTTTTTTGAAGAAATATTATGAACCCATAATCGTAGACATCTAGTTTTGCCTTTGGTTTGTGTTTGGAAAAACCTAGGACAAAGCAACAGAAGACATTTAAGAGCGTCCAGGCTTTGTTGTCGGCATTTAGAGGAAATTTTGACAGTTTTGCATTTTAGATAAACTAGTGTCATTAATATACTTGTGCTGGAGGAATATTTACCTGAAGAATTTTCTCAACTGTAAAGCGTCAAGACAATTTGAATTGTAATTGGCGCTACATAAATTAAATTGAATTAAAGTAAAATATTGCTATTTATATGTACATGTAGACAAAATAATTTCTTTTGTGTTTGAAATATTCCGTATGCCAAGAAACTTTCCTACTCATATTGGCTGATTGCAGATACCAATAAATGCATGTTTTATTCCCACCTACTTGCAGAGAACATCAGGTTTCTCTTTTAGTGGAATTAACATATTATTTTGCCTACTCTCACCATGATGGCTCACAGGTAGGCGCAGACAGAAAATATAATGCTTTTCAAATGTCCGCATTCACCTGAAAAAATAAGAGAAGTACTTATAAAACATATCTTATTTATTTTTGGGTGTCATTGTTAAACAACGCTGAAATTTTTTAGCCTGTTGTGGGACACTGTTGTTGGATTTTAAAGCTTTTGTCAGTCAATGAAAGTGAAGATAATAATGTGCATTGCATTTTTTTGTTTTCCTTCTTTCCAGGAGCTGAAGGATTGTGCAGGAAGGGTGTTCGTGGACTCGCAGCCAGAGTTCTGTCTGCCTGAGGTAGTAAACCAGCCTCCACATGTCGTGTTTATTGAGACAGTGTGTGTTTACCTAAAGCTGTCACTCAGACGCTCATGATTTTACTGCTGGAAATTGAAGTGTATATCATGCTAACATGACTCGGGAAGGGAATCAGGACATTGTCTGATGATTTGATTTCGATGGCATGGATGTACAAAGAATTTTGTATTTTGCTCGTGGCTTGTGATCATCTTTAGTGTGATCATGTTAAGTATTTCCACAGTTGGCACTTCACATATAAATCTAACCATAGAATAATAATTAATATTTTGTTCTAATCAACTTTCTAATAAACCACAGAGAGAGCTGTTGGACTTGTCGACCATCGATGTCATCCTCATCTCCAACTACCACTGTATGATGGCTCTGCCCTACATCACTGAGCACACAGGCTTCACTGGGACGGTGTACGCCACCGAACCCACCCTGCAGATCGGGAGGTAAGAAGGTCTATGTCTGATTCGGTCTGATTTAATGAAGGCCACGCATCATACAGCTGTCTTTTAATGTTTATTTTCTCTTCGGTCAGTCGACACCGTGAACTATGAAATTATACGACATACAAACATTTCAGAAATACACAAAGTTTGACAAAAATGTCTCTAATTAGACGGATTCCAAAAAGTCTTTGAAGCTAGTTTTCTGTTGTTAGAATGGTCCTACATAATAGCTTGTGACAACACTTTATTAAATCATCCATACAACGCACTTCAATAAATAACGACAACAAAGATGAAACAAACAAAACTTAAAAATCACAATAGTTAGGTATTTTATGCCAAATTGTTTCTTCTCTGGCAATGTTGGCATTTTCCCTCTGCAGCCGTACTGCATTACCCACAATCCCACACGTGACCCTGAACTAAACCTTGTGAATTGTTTCATTTTACATCAAAAGAACGTTGTAAAACAGCATTCGATATTAAGCCAAACTTCAGTTTTTAAAGGTGTATGTTTACCTTTCTTAACATCTTATTTATTGTGCTTCCAGTTAGTTTTAATGATCATAAAAATTCAAACATTTTTAAAGTGACGACAAAAAAAAACAACAATCAATTTGAAACCAGGTCTTTTGGACAGTTACAAAGTCTAAAACAGCCACATCTTTGGTTAAACTTTGTGGTTTGACAAAATAGTATCCAGGAAAGTACATTACCTGTGACTGTATTTAAGAAATGTGGCTTTTTGTTCTTGTTTTCTCAGACTGCTGATGGAGGAGGTGGTGAATTTCATGGAGAGAGTTCCCAAAGCTCAGTCTGCCACCTGCTGGAAGAATAAGGAAATACAGAGGTTGGTAAACTACTGATTAGCCCATTTTCTCTTTCTTTTTGTGTGTTATAGACTTTTTTTATGCATACAAAAGTTCAGCCAAATGAAGGTGTTCTCTCCCACACAAAACTCTGCACTTTACCTGCCTTAAAAACTTTATTTGAATTCCAGACATTTGCATAACAGCTGACTAGCAGCTGGTTCGTCCCTCAAACAAAGAACAAGCAGCTGTCTCTCAGTCATTATTAGAAGAGGCACTGCAGCAATGTACAGTATAAGAAAAATAATGAGTTTATGAACATTAAAGCGTGTAAACATGTTGTAGACACCAAAAAAAAAGATTACAAACCTGTAAATGTGCAGAAAATGGACTCAGTAAGAAAAATGGTGTACAGCAGGTCCTTGACTTACATCGTAGTTCTGTTCCTACAGTGTGATGTAAGTCGATTTTCCCTGTAAGTCGGAACTCCGGTGAAAATGTAAACAAAGCCTTTACGTGCATCACGATATCGATCAGTTTACATATTTATACAACTACCGTAACGACAAACAGCCATTAGCTCACACTGAAACACAACTAGGTAGGAAAACACCGGTGAAAATGTAAACTGTAAGTCTGACTTACGCTGGGAGTCGTAATGAAGTTAGCAAATGTAGCATGATCCAATGTAGCGGCAAACGTAAACAAAGCCGTCTTATAGCGCCGCGTGATGACTGTACATGTAATATTCATCCGCTCCGCTCATCAACTAGTGCCACTGAACCAGTTCCGACATAACAACGGAGTGCCGCAAGTCGAGGACGTCGTAAACCGAGGACCTCCTGTATGCATAAAAGAAAACTGACTGTGACTACTTTGGTTTAACATTTATTTCAAAATGCAGAATCTAATATTTGATATTTTTACTTTAATATATGATATTTGACGTGCTTTTCTACCTGTAAATTATCTCCGTTTTTCTCTATCTTTGATTTTAATTAGTATATTTCAAATCACACAGTTTCATTTTACTTTCATTTACTTTTCAGCAGAGACATTTACCTTAACGCAGTATTAAACGACTAAATTAACAGATGGTTTTTAATAAATCAGGATGCTCCCAGGGCCTCTGAAGGATGCAGTGGATGTGTGGACGTGGAAGCGATGCTACAGCATGCAGGAGGTCAACTCGGCCCTCAGCAAAGTGCAGCTTGTGGGTTATTCACAGAAAGTGGTAAGAAAAATCCTGCCGACACCTTTCTCATCCCTGAAATATAACCAAAAGCTGTTTTACAGTTTATGCATGAATTGTCCTTCTGTCTGTTTGATCTTTATTTTATTTGCTCAGTAGGATGTTTATGTTTGTCTCAGTCAGGATTTTTCTTTCTGAGTCCAGGATTAATTACTAAAACTGGTATAAATTGAAATAAACAACTGCATCTTCTCCATATTTCTCCATATCTTTGTTTCTCCAGGAGTTGTTTGGAGCCGTACAGGTCTCACCATTAAGCTCCGGTTACTCATTGGGCAGCTCCAACTGGATCATTCAGTCCCATCATGAGAAGGTGTCGTATGTGTCAGGTTCATCCCTCCTCACCACACATCCACAGGTACGTCAGCAGGCCTGGAGTTAGATGGAATTACACATTACAGGCCTGAGAACATCCTGGAGGATGGAGGGATGGATGGATGGATGGATGGATGCATGCATGCCTTAGTTAGTTTGCTGTTTTCACAGGCCACATGATGATTTAAATGATCTCTTCTTCTGCTCTTCCAGCCGATGGACCAGAGTTCCCTGAAGAACAGTGACGTTCTGATTCTGACGGGCCTCACCCAGATGCCCACCGCCAACCCAGACGGCATGCTGGGAGAATTCTGCAGTAACCTGGGTAAGCTGCATGTAGAAATATATGAAGTAAATGAAGACTAGATACATTCTAATGAACACATTATCAGACTTTGGTTGATGGATTGATGCATCTGTGTGGTCTGCAGCCATGACCATCAGGGCAGGAGGCAACGTTCTGGTGCCCTGCTACTCCTCAGGTGTGATCTACGACCTGCTGGAGTGTCTGTACCAGTTCATCGAGAGCGCCAGCCTGGGGACCACGCCCTTCTACTTCATCTCTCCTGTAGCCAACAGCTCGCTGGAGTTCTCTCAGATCTTTGCTGAGTGGTGAGCAGCTGTTTGTCCTTATTTATTTAACAGGAAGAAATGAATAATCCAGATATGATGATGGATCAAGACTCAATCCAGCCTCAGGTGCAGAGGAGAGTTGATATTTAGGGAGACCAAACGATCAGTGCCTTATTTGACCTCCCTGTTGGTTGTTCTACAGGATCACACTGGAGTTTTCTGACGAGAGTGATGTAATTTTTGATCTTTTCTTTATAATTTCAGGCTCTGTCATAACAAGCAAACCAAAGTGTATCTTCCAGAGCCTCCGTTCCCGCATGCAGAGGTGAGTTCTGCTGCCGATGGAGGAACAATGCTGTGTTTTAGAAGTAGAGGATGGTTGGAAATCCTGATTCCTTCTGGCAAATGACACGACCCTGCAACCCCAGCTGAGAATATAAGAGAGGATTTTTCAAATTGCATGCAGTTACATGAACTCAACAACATTTTTCCCAAATAATCAACACCAAACACTTCATTAGGAACATTAATGTGTCCACTCCATTACCATACACAGAGAGGGCAAAATATTAGTTTTTATTGTGTAGCATTACATCACAAAGAGCTTCTTAACTTGGAATATTTACTTATATTTTTCTTAATATTTAAGGAGGTGAATGTCCAGCATGACATTTTCAAATCCTTTGCAACAGCAGTGAGGTATCTGAAAAAAACATTTTTATCTTCAACTTTATTTCTAGCTCATAATAATAGATAATGATATTTTATATTAAAAAACACTTTGAATCAGTCACATGGTGTCAGAACAGTCATTTAATAGAAGAAAAGGTCTGTTTCCAGGAACCACGTTAAATATTGTTGATCAAACGTCCTCAGACTACTTGTTTTTTATGGATCTGTCAACACTGCATGTTTATTGTATCCCATAAAATCATCCACCTGCAGGACAAACAGCCAGCTACTCCTTTAAGTCCAGCTGCATACTTTATTGTATACATTTTTTCTATCTAACAGGTGTTAATCAACAAATGTGTACATTTTGCAACCACTAGTCTTCACTTCAAACAAAGAAGAACCATGTTTACCTTCACTTGCTCTATATGAATGCGTGTCCTGCCAGGTAAAGAGCTGAGTGTTGTCTTCAGAGTTTGACAGATATTAGGAAAATAACTGATCAAACAAATTAAGAACGACCTTGACCGCGTTGACGGAGACATCCTCATTAAACGGGCTACTTTAGAAAACACTGTGAAACACCATCGATTAATAAATCTACTGATACTAGTGATGCTTGTTCATAAACAGAATGCTACACAGATGTGTTTATAAATGAGCAAATTAATTAATCACCTTCGTTCACATGTTTTACTGACATATTTTTGGAATAGATTTATTTATAAATAAATTACTGTGAAACCAGTGCAGAGGTTAGATAAGACACGGGAGTAAAAACATGTTTCTCCATAAAATAATTCTGCTTTTTTGTTGTTGTTGTTGTTGAATAAGAGCGCATTTAAAATTTGTTCTTGTAAAATCACACATTAACTGTTACTGTGGCAGTGAAGGTTCAATAAATAGAACAAGTTTAATAAAAGTTTGGACCAATCGTTAAACACTAATAGGTATTAAAGACCACGTGGGCTAAAACATTCATAATAATTCATCCATGTTTACATTTGTTTAGGCACGTTAGTTGATATGCAACATTTATATCAGTATACAGGAGGTCCTCGACTTACGTCAGAGTTCCGTTCCTACAGCGTGATGTAAGTTGATTTTCGCTGTAAGTTGGAACTCTGGTGAAAATGTAAACAAAGCCGTTATGTGCATCACGATACAACTACAGTAACGACAAATGGTCATTAGCTCACACTGAAACACAACTCAGTAGAAAAATACCGGCAAAAATTGAAACAAAGCCGTCTTACAGCGCCACGTGACAACGTATTCATCCACTCCACACGCCAACTAGTTCCACTGAACCAGTTCTGATGTATGTTGCATGTTCTCCCTGTGCATGCGTGGGTTTTCTCCGGGTACTCCGGCTTCCTCCCACAGTCCAAAAACATGCTGAGGTTAATTGATTATTCTAAATTGCGTGTAGGTGTGAATGTGAGAGTGATTGTTTGTCTGTATATGTAGCCCTGCGACAGACTGGCGACCTGTCTAGGGTGTCCCCTGCCTTCACCTGAGTCAGCTGGGATAGGCTCCACCCCCCCCGCGACCCTAATGAGGATTAAGCGGTGTATAGATGATGGATGGATGGATGGATGGTTCCTCCGTTTCCCTGTAGAAAAGGCTTTTGTCTAACGGCTCTTGTTCTGTGGATGTTTCAGCTGATCCAGACCAACAAGCTGAAGCACTACCCCAGCATTCACGGAGACTTCAGCAGCGAGTTCCGTCAGCCCTGCGTGGTTTTCACCGGCCATCCCTCCCTACGCTTCGGAGACGTGGTTCACTTCATGGAGCTGTGGGGAAAATCCAGCCTCAACACCATCATCTTCACCGGTAGCTACAGAGAACTTTCCTTCAAACACTGCGGTTCCATTAATATAAATGAAAAGATGTAATGTGACTTTGTTTCTCACAAACAGAGCCAGACTTCTCCTACCTGGATGCTCTGGCTCCCTACCAGCCGTTAGCCATGAAGTGTGTTTACTGTCCCATCGACACACGACTCAACTTCCATCAAGTATCAAAGCTGCTCAAAGAAGTCCAGGTAACGCCAACACCTGATCACATCCACATCTACAGAACCCTCACAGAGTCTGTAGATGTGCTGCTGGCAGTTTCTCAAGCAGCGAGATCCCTTACAACACACCTTCATGCTTTTAGAATAGGGACTTTGAAAGCAGAATGTTCTTTGAAAGTTGAGTAAACTGGTGGCTGATTGTCTTCCTCGTGGGTGTCTGGACACAATAAGAGGAGAAATGAGCAACAAGCTTGTAACGGCTGAGTCAGAAGAAGTCCTGTGGGGGAAACAGGAGAGTGAAAGCAATTTTCCAAGCTAACAGGCGAGTCACAAACAAAACAACAGAACAATGTTAGGTCAGGCTTCAGGGCAGAGCAGGAGGGAGAACAGAGCAGCTCTGAGTCACTGAGGAGGAGGTGGATGTTAAACTGCAGGTCTGCTACCATCATGAATTCATATTTAACTCTGTTTGCATCTAAAGAGACTTCCAGGGCTTCAGGTAATCAGTATTTACAATGAATCGAACCTTTACCCTCCTGTTGTCCTAAATACAATTAATTAGATATGTTTATTTAAACTGCCAGCCTCCAGTGCTGCCCCTACTGTAACCCTCCCTGTAACAACAGCGTCCTCCAGCGTCCTACTGTTTCTATACTCCTCTTTCAGCCCCTCCATGTGGTGTGTCCGGAGCAGTACACTCAGCCTCCCCTGACCCAGTCCCACCGTTCAGACCTGATGCTGGAGCTGCAGCCTCCTCCCATGCCCTACAGACGCTGCTCCGTCCTCAACCTGCCCTTCAGACGGCGCTACGAGCGCGTCTACATCCTGCCGGAGGTGAGGCGCCGCAGAGCATCCGTGAATCTGTTCTTCTGTGAGCTTAATTGCTGAAATTGTGTTGAGTAAAATCTGAAGTTGGAAACAGATGGCGAGGGTGTATTTAAAACTCTCTGAAGTGTTTGAAGGAAACGGCGACATGTGGCGCTTCAATTACTGTCAGAGTTAAAGATTGAAATGTATTATGGAAATATTCAAACCGCTGTTAGCGAGCAGGTGGTTCATTTTCCTTTCTGAAAGTCTGATTCTTCTGTTCCTAGCTGGCCAACTCCCTCGTGCCCTCCGAGATTAAACCCGGTGTCTCCGTGGCAACCGTGTCTGCAGTGGTTCACTCCAAGGACAACAAGCACACGCTACAGGTGAGTCTGTGGAACATGTATGTGATTGGTCTGTATTCTGCAGCTTCTCTACAGTCAGATGATGCTTCTCTTCGGTGTGTTTCCTCCAGTCGGTCCCCAAACCTCCTCCTGTGGCCCCCAGCAAGAAGAGGAAGCGAGTGATGGATGAGCCCCCGGTGATGTTGGCTCCCAAACCCCTGCTGAGTGGAGCGGTGCCGCTGGAAGCCTTCCTGGCCACGCTGCAGAAGGTGTGAAACCTGTGGAAGCTTCACGAATACGCTGCCTTCTCATTGGTTGCTTCAGGATTCCCAGAGGAGAATTCAATCCTCTCCTCTTGGGCATAATTTATTTGGAATGACTTTACATGCTTTACATTTTAACTGGTTCTGTTCCTACCTCACAGATCGATGTTTTTTTGTAAGGATGGATACGTGTTCCTCAGGAACCCATGAAATTAGGAGTATGGTTCCCCAGGGGTCAATTTTAGGTCCCATTCTTTTTAATCTTTACATGCTTCCTCACAGCATCAGTTTCCATAGCTACGCTGATGATACACAGCTGTACATTGCCGTGTCTCCTGATGACACAGGGCCAATAGGTGCCCTTTTAAACTGTATTTTAGACATTAAGTCATGGATGGCAGCAAACTTCCTACAGCTCAACCAGGACAAAACTGAGGTTTTAGTTTTAGGTCCTGAAGGCCAGAGAGAGAAACTTTTATCAAAATTACAAGATTTTAAACCAACACAGTCTGTAAAAACCAAGGTGTGATTTTTGACTCTGAGCTGAATTTTATCCCACATATTAAACAGATAACAAAAATAGGTTTTTACCATCTGCAGAACATAGCCAGAGTCCGCCCGTTTCTCTCTCAGGCCAGCAGGAGGTGCTAATGCATGCTTTTATCTCTTCTCGTTTAGACTATTGTAATGCTCTGCTTTCTGGTCTTCCTAAAAAGAGTATTTTAAATCTCCAGTAATTACAAAACTCAGCCTCACTGTGCTGACGAGGACCAGAGGGCGGGAACACATTACACCAGTTTTAAAGTCGCTGCATTGGCTCCCCGTCCGCTTCAGGATCCATTTTAAGGTTCTTTTATTAGTTTTTAAATGTCTTAACGGCCTTGTGCCTTCTTATTTATCTGATCTCCTTTTAACATATCGACCCTCGTGGATCCTGAGGTCCTCTGGCAGTGGCCTTTTATCCAGACCACAAGCCAGAACTAAAACCCACGGTGAGGCGGCATTTAGCCACTATAGCCTCCGCCTGTGGAACAGCCTGCTGGAGAACCTCAGGACTGCAGAGACCGTCGATATTTTTAAAAGAAGGTTAAAGACTCACCTTTTTAATCAGGCTTTTAATTAACCTTTTAAATCCTTTTTATGTTTTTATCATTCTCTATTTATTTTCTTATGTATTTTTACTCTTTTAACCTTTCACCTTTTTCCTTCTCTTACAGGCCTTTTATTCTTATATTGTAAATGTTTAGTTATTTAACTCCAGTGTTTCCTCCACACTGGGGGCTGTATCTGGTCTGCTGCTGGGGGTGCTGTCCATGGGTCCCTTCGGTCCAGCTGGTTGGGGGGCTCCCCACCTCGGTGTGGGGGTCCCCCTGTCTGTCGGGGTCTGGGGGGTCTGGGGTCTGGGTGCCGGTGCCCCCAGTGGTCATGGCCTGCGACTCCTCCCAGTGTGGACGACCCCAATGGAGGCGTTTTCCACAATCGTCAGTGTCAGCCATGTCTCCCTACTGTCAGTGGTGGGAGTGTGTGTGTGTGTGTGTGTGTGTGTGTGTGTGTGTGTGTGTGTATGTGTGTGTGTGGGTGTGTGTGTGTGTGTGTGTGTGTGTGTGTGTGTGTGTATGTGTGGGTGTGGGTGTGTGTGTGTGTGTGTGTGTGTGTGTGTATGTGTGGGTGTGGGTGTGTGTGGGCGTGTGTGTGCTTGTGCAGTTGTGTGCCTATATGTATTATGGAGGGAGGGAGGGAGGGATGGGTTTTTAATGTTTTTAAATATTGTAAAGTGCTTTGTGTTGCATTTTTAACTGTATGGAAAGTGCTCTATAAATAAAGCTTGATTGATTGACATGGATGAAAATCTGTTTATCTCCTCATTTGCAGCACGGGATCACCGAGGTGAAGGTGGAGGAGACGGCAGACGGACACATTCTGCACCTGCAGGCCGAGGACACGCTGATCCAGCTGGAGGAGGACGGGACACACATCGTCTGCGACAACAACGAGCCGCTGAGAACCACCCTGAGAGACCTGGTGCTGCGCTTCCTGCAGAAACTCTGAAACCCTAACCCTGAACCCCCCTCAGGCCTCGTTTTAACGGCACGAGGTACGATCAGAAACATCTGAGACTGATTTAAATTTACCACAGTCCCTCAGATGCTACATGCAGATACTCAGCACCTCCCTGGAAGTCCTGTCACAGCAACATAAATCACACCATCTCCTAAACTGTGTCCAGATAACAGTCCATCCACCTGAGGAAGAGAAGACATCACAAGGAACCAAATCTTCTCGTAGGGTTGTGGACAAAATAACGTGTTTAACCAGATTTCCATATCAACCGTAAAGTGAATATTTGGCAGGAGTTTTCACGCTCAAATCATCCCCAGCTCCAGAGAAAGCTGAAACATGATTATAGCCTGTTCATTTGTGTCTCTATGCTTCATGTTTGAACGTAAGACACTTCAAATCAATCACAGGGGTTTAACTATTAGTCACCAACGATGGATGGAGCCTTTAAAGTTCATCTCTTCACACAAATAAGAACCTCAAAATAGAACAGACATCCCAGTCTACTCTGACAACAAACCGCTTCATAAAAAGTAAAATATTCTGGTTTGTTTGCATTGCGTTGACGTGTCGTTTCCACCAGATGTTCTACAAACGCCTCAGGACGGAACAGAAGAGCTCTGCCTCGACAGCCGGACTGTAGTTGGCTGATTCCTGGTGAGGAATAACATGAATGCTGAAGAAAATCATCCTCTGCCAGCTGCTGTTTCTCCTCCTGATGGTAGCTGCAGAGATGTCACCAGAGATGATCCTCCACATGAAGGTTGGATTCATTCAGCTGCTGATGGACACTAAATGTCTTAGATGTTTTCTTCTCTGCTTCAAGTTTGAGCTAAATGAAGAAACTGCAAAACAGTCCCAAGACTTTTTGATCGTATTTCTGCTGCACTGGACTGCAGACGGAGCTGAGTACTGAACTGTCATATTTAACTCTGCAACATTTACAGTAGTTTTACTGTTATGTTTTATTTGTATGAAGCTTAAACAGATGGATTATTTTGTATTAAAAAAATAGTTCTAGAAAAATACATCAAGCCTTTCATCGCTGTTGATATTAGAGAAACTAAATTCAAATGAAAATTCAGTCATGAGGCCAGAAGTTTACAAAAGAGGAAGGAGGAAAAGTAATTCAACATAAAAATGTAGTTTCAGTTCATGGGATTTGTCTGTTCAGCGTCATTCACTTTTCCCAGATTGCAACCATCTAAACAAAACATCTATGCCAGCGGAGTCAAACTCACTCTAGTCCAGGTTCCACATTCATCCCAGTCTGATCTCCAGTGGACCGGACCAGTAAAACCACAGCAGAATAACCTAGAAATAACCACATCTCCTAATGGTTCCTTTGTTCTAGTGCAAACATGTTCACATTTAAGGAATTATCTTCTAACAAAACATCATGAACAACCTGAAATTTCTTACAAGAAAGTTTCATTTCATCAACATTCATCCTCAGTTTATCGTTTCCACATTACAACTTCCAGATCACAGAGTGTCTACAAAGGAACACAACATTTAGTTACAGCTATCTGGAATTGAACCAAAGAGGATTTTACTTTATGATCAAAACGACAAAAGTCAGACAAAAAAGACAAAAAAACAACAAAAACAAGACAAAATATTTCAAAAATGAGACCCAAAATGACAACAGAACAATGAGCAATCTGGTATTTCACTTTATGATCAAAACAACGTTTCATGGTCCATAAATGATTATAAATAATAGAAAAAATGTCTTCTCTGTAATTGTTACACTTTACAAAGTCGTCCCGCGGGCCAGTATTGGACCCTCTGGAGAACCAGTTTTGGCCCACGGGCCTCATGTTTGACACCCCTGATCTAAACAAAGCATCTAAAACGTCGTTTAGTCTTCTACCCACAGACACAATAACGACTGATCACCTCCTTTAGTTGGTCTACAATGTTTCCTCCTCCAGTAAAACAGGCAGAACTGGTGTTTTTCACACATTCTGACATCGCTGACTCACCGTCACGGCTCACCTGATTACAACAGAACCATCGTTGTTGTTAGTAACGGGATTTTCCTCCACTGACGAGTCAAACCAATGGTAGTTGGCTCAGTGTGATAAACAATGAAGCAGTTAGAGAAGTCTGAACAGGAAGTAAAAAGGCATAAATATAAAGGTAAATTTAGTCTTTGCTTTTCCCTTTCTTTTGTATTTGCTTTTACTTGATGGACAAAAGGAAAAAGCAATGACAAAATGTACCTTTATATTTCTTCATTTATTCTTTGATTTATTTTTCTTTATATTTACATTTTTTTCCTGATTTTTTAAAATAGATTTATTCTTTTATTCCTTCTTATATTTACACATTTCCTTTTTTTAAATTTTTTTTTACCAGATTTATTTATCTTTTATTTATTCTTCTTTATATTTATGCATTTATTTCCTGGTTTTTTAATAGATTTATTCTTTTATCCTTTTTATATTTACACATTTCATTATTTTTTCTTTTACCAATTTATTTATCTATTCTTTTATTTATTTCTCTTTATATTTACAGATTTATTTATTCCTCTTTATATTGACATATTTGCTTTTTTTAAAAAAAAAACAGATTTACCTTTTATTGTGGAACCCCTGTGACTCCATCGAGGTAGAGCTCAAAGCCTCGTCCGCTAATCCGCTGATACAGACACTTTATGAAACACTTTCTCTACTCTTGAGCTTTTCATTCACACACAGACGGCAACATAGGTAGCTGGATCTTCCCCAAACACCTTCTAAAATTAAGACTTTTAAAACTTAGGTTTATGTATGTGTGGGTGTGTAAAAAGTAGAGTTCTGGATTTGTTCAGCACTAACAAAACCAAGTTTACCTGACTTTGAGATGCTGCACCACTTTACCGATACGCAAAAATCTGCATCTGCATTTGCAATTTAAGTCCACAAAAATGACCTACACAATAATATTGCTGTAAACTAACCTGACATACTCATTATATCGTGTTTCTAGTGATTTTTGCATTCAGACATATTACATTAACCCTCCTGTTGTCCTCATTTATGGGCACCAAAAAATATTGTTTCCTTGTCTGAAAAAAAATCCAAAAATTCAGCAAAAAAATTCCCCAAATTTCTGAAAATTTGGAAAACCTTCAGGAAGAAAATTCCAATAATCCCTTAAAAGTTTCCCTTAAAAGTTTTTTTTTTTTAAATCCCACAAATTTTGCAAGAAAATTCTTTTAAATATTTTCAAAAAATGAGTAAAAATCTTCCAAAAAATCCTAAAAATATCTAAAGTGATTCCATATATATCAGTAAAACTTCTAATATTTTCTTGAAGAACATTCACAAAAAAAATCAACCAAAATCCAGTGAAATTTGCTGGATTTTGGTTGATTTTTATGTGAATGTTCTCAAACATTTTTAACATTTCTTTTTTCCCATCAAAATATGTTCAAAGATTTCCCAAAAATGTTGAAAATGTGGACATCAGAAGTTTCTTTGAAATGGAGGTGGAAGATACCCGTCTAGACGAGGCAAAAGTTTAGACTTTGACTTAAAACTTGTTTCAACTGAGATTTTCATTGAATTTTTCTCAGACTAAACTTAATCCACAACTAAAAAACTGTCTGATTATGTTTGGTTTCTGGATTTGTCCTGACAAAACAAATACTGAGCACAAATTTTAACATTTTATTCACCAGATGATAAACAGTTAACTGGAAGAATGATCAAATATTGGTCAAGAATGGAAGAAGTGATAATTTGCGGTCATATTTTCAAACTGTGTTCTAATACTGACGGATCTGTTCTGTTTCAGTCGCCTCCATCCACTGACAGCAGACTGAGGTTTAATTCCCAGCAGCTGACGGAGCAGAACGACACCAACGGGAAACCTGATTAGTTTAAAACTCTGCTGTCTGTTTAACCCAAAACTAAATCTGTGCACACATTGCCTTGTTTGGACACACAAAAACTCACAAAATAAGTAAATAAATAAAGGGCTAATTGTCATTTGTGTCACAAAATATTTAATGGGTTCAGGGTTCACATGCTTCTAAAATACATTTAATAATAAGCTTTCAATGTACAATATGTTACAGTGTACTACGTGATGATTCTTTGATAATACGACAGCAGGCGGAAGAAAAAAACTTTTCCTTCAGTGACAAACCAAAAAAAACAACAAACTTTACATCCAGCTGCTTCCAGATGTGCTGAAATCAGTCATCTTCAGGAAACACAGTTAAAGGTATTCAGGTGTTTGTTGCGTTTCAGACATTTACGTTTTGGGACATAAATTCCATTATAACATGTTTTATTATTATGAAACTTTTATTATTTTTCTCGTCCGCTCTCTGTTCTCCTCTGTGGAGCTACAGGCAGTGATCTGGAAGCTTTGGAGTGACGACAGCGTTTTCAGGAGGGACCCGGCGGCCCTGAGAGGATCTGATCTCAGAGTCGGTCTGAGGCTCTTTGGTCTGAAGCTGAGAGCGACTCCAGGAAAGAAAGGTGGACAGTGGAGGTAGCAGAACGTCTAGAAGGAAAGATGGAACCTGACGGGATTCTGTGATGGAGCAGGTACAGTTTAAAGACTAAAAGCTGTTCAGAAATAGACGCTTTTTTAAATAAAAGTTTGAATTTGGTAATTCAAGACACAACATAAAGTGTTCAAATATAGGATTTAGAGCAGGGGAGTCAATCAGGAGGCTGACTTTGTAAAGTGTCAGAGAAGATATCAGCTGCAGATTGTAAATATGTAAAATCATAAATGTGAAATTATTTCAAGACTTGCATCAGAAAGTCAAATACTAGATCGTTCTTTTGTCGTTTTGAGTCTCATTTTTGTAATATTTTGTCCTTTTTTTTGTCTGACTTTTGTCATTTGTCTCATGTTTTTGTCATTTTGTGTTTCCTTTTTGTCTCGCTTGTGTTTTTTGTCTCATTTTTGTCATTTTGTGTATTGTTTTATTCGTTATCTTGTGTATCATTTTTGTCGTTTTGTGCCTTATTTTCTCTCGCTTGTTTTGTTGTTTTGATAATCATCTTTAAATATGAACATTGTCAGAACGGACTTTTTTTTGCGGTAAAACAAAGGACACATTAGGAGTTGTGGGTATTTAGAGGTTATTATGCTGTGGTTTTACTGGTCCGGTCCACTTGACGTTAATTGGGCTGAATGTGGAGCCTGGACTAAAATGAGTTTGACTCCCTGCTTTAAAGTATAAATAACAAATATTAAAGCTGCAGTGATCCATATTTCTGTAGTAATGATGCATCAGTTTTTATGTTTAATGTTAAATGACAAACTCAGAGAAAATTAAACTCAGCTCTGCGTTTTTATCACGTCTTTCATGTCTTTCTTTTGGTTTTCTGGCCCACAGCTTCACTGTTTTGGTTCACTCAGTGCTCTCATAGCTCCATTTTCACTAAAACGATGGAATAAAACCGCTCTACCTGGTCTTTTTGTGTTTACGGCTTGTTTCTGCTGCCCCCAAATTGAAAAAAAAAAAAAAACTTTAAAAAGTGCTCTAGAGAGAAAATACCCTGTAAAGACACTGTCCACTCTTTTTTCCATCCTAGATTAAAGTCCTCAGCTGCCAGACGTCTAATCTGTGCAAACGTCCACCTATCAGTGTCGTGTTGACCAGCCTGATGAGTGGATTGAGTGGATCTGAGTGCCGGGTGGGGGTTCCACCTGATCGATGTGTCCTCTGTCAGCTGTTGGACGTCTACTTGGACTCCTTCTCGGCGTCCAGCAGCGCAGACTGGATGCCCAGCTTCTTCAGCTCCTCCACCAGATCTCCGTTCTGGTGCATCTGCAGCAGGATGTCGCAGCCGCCCACGAACTCCCCGTTGAAGTAGACCTGAGGGATGGTCGGCCAGTTGGAGAAGTCTTTGACTCCTGAGGAAGGAGACGGAAATAAGTAAACAGCAGTAACAGTTTTAAGCACATTTTGAAGTCCTGCATTGGAAAAGTAAGCAGAAACGGACAAATTAAAAACAAAAAGTTCCCAAATAGAATTTTGGAGGATGTTTAAAAGCGTTTCTGGCTTTAAGAAGTGTCTCATTCCAAGGTTTCTAACTAAAGGCTGAAGTGTGTATTCAGGCTGCAACTAATTATTACTTTCATTGTTGGTTATTTTCTCCATAAATCGATCAGCTGTTTCATCTATAAAATGTAAGGAAATAGTGAAAATAACCCAAAATCATGTCCTCTAATGTCTTATTTTGTCCACAATCCGAAGATATTCACTTAAACGTAATAGAACAGTAAAGAAATCATGAAATATTATCATTTTCAGAAGCTGAAATTTGAAAAAAAAAACATTTTCATCTAAAAAATGACTCAAACCAATTTATCAATCATTAAAAAAACAAGTGATCCAATGGAAATACTGTTTTTCAGTCTATTCACATGTTTCAACTCTCTCATAGCGCAATACAGGACATTTCCAAGTGTTTTTATTTTTGAGGAAGTGTGTCATTCTCAGGTTTCTATCACAGCTGTGCATCCAGCAGCAATTATTTTCACAGCGGATTATTTTCTTGATTAAACTATTAGTATTTTGGCCTACTAAATGTCAGAAAATGTTGACAAAAAACTTTGTGTTTTCCAAAGCCCAAAATGATGTCCTCTAGTGTCTTATTTTGTCCACAATCCAAAGAGTTTCAGTTTACTGTCATAGAAGAGTAAAGAAACCAGGAAATATGCACATTTAAGAAGCTTTTTCTTCTAAAAAAGTACTCAAACTGATTAATCACATCACAATAGTTGGTAATAAATGTAATAATTGATAACTGGTGTATAAACTGAAGCATCTGAGCACTAACACATCGAGTAACCCTTATTTAAAATGTTCATTTATCTGTCAGATTAGCTGCTGATTGGTTTAACTGTTGGAAACTGTTAAATCAATCACCTTGATTAGTTGTTGCAGCACTGATGATATCACTAGAAGATCTGAGTAGTTTGAAAGGCTAAAGACAATTAAATGTGTGACTACTGCTGTGGTATGTCCATATTCTGATTCATAATAGCAATAAATAAAATATTAGGCAAGCAAACGAACGTAAAGAATAATATTGGATGTCTGTTGGGTCTTTTTTATGCAGCTGAACGGTAGGATGATGTGTTTGTCTGGTTTGAAAACTACCATTTCTAGGACTCTAATAGCGCAATACGGGACATTTCCAGTTGTTTTTTCTTTGAGGAAGTGCATCATTCAAAGGTTTCTATTGCAGCTGTGCATCCAGCAGCAATTATTTTCACTGTGGATTACTTTCTTGATCAAAATATTAGTATTTTGGTCCATTAAATGTCAGAAAAAGACATCCTTAAATGTCTTGTTTTGTGTCACAAAGGAGGAAAGAAACCAGGAAATATTCACATTTACGAGACTGGAAGCGTAGAATTTTGACTTTATTCCTTTAAAAATGACTGAAAACTTGGTGATTAATGTAATAATCGAATAATTAATGTATATATAGAGACATTTATGTTTTAACCTATTTTAAACCCCACTTTAGCTTGGCTCAGGTCAGTTAAATGTCATGAGTCATCTTCAGACAAACAGCTGATGCAACCAGAAGAAAGAGGAGGAGGCTGAGAGAACCTAAATACAACATTTTTCTCTTCATGTTCTCAGCCCAAAATGACTGAATTATGACAAAAGCCAGAGAGTCGGTGTGGAAGAGGCCACAAAACCTCAAACCCTGATGGTGTAACGTTGGACTGGAAGCACCACACCCTCCAGTCCTGCTGCAGAACGCTGATAAAACCAGCAGAAGGGCCGGTCGGTTAATGACAGCTGCTTATTAAGGAGCCAATAATCAGGTCAGCAGGTCTACACATGTAAGACAGAGGTTAATAGAGACATAAAAGTCTGTTCAGTCCAATCAGGGGAGCCAAAGTCATTCTAGTTCAGGTTCCACATTCAGTCCAGTTTGATGTCAACAGTATTATGCCTCAGTGTCAACAAAAAATGACAAAAAACACGAGCGAGACAAAAAGGAAACACAAATGGCAAAAACATGAGACAAACATCAAACGTCAGACAAAAAACAACAAAAACAAGACAAAATATTACAAAAATGAGACACAAAATGACATAAAACAACAAAAGCGAGAAACAAAACCAGAAAAAATTAGACAAACGATGAAAGTTAGTCAAAAAACGATCAAAAACATGAGACCAATGACAAAAGTCAGACAAAAAAAGACAAATTATTACAAAAATGGGACACAAAATGACAATGAACAATCTAGTATTTTACTTTATGATCAAAACAACTTGTCATGGTCTAGAAATTATTTTAAATTGATAGTTTTACTAATTTACAATCTGCAGTTAATGTCTTCTCTGGAATTTTTACACTTTGAGGACCGGTTTTGGCCCATGGGCCGCATGTTGGACACCCCTGGGTGAAATTAATTAGCATGTAACACAACTACTGTTCATTATTAAGGAGTTTCTAAAAGCCAACCGACAGCTGACAGCTTGTTGCGGTGGATCCTGACAGGTTCTTCCAGTTCACTGACCTTGTCTCAGGTCCTGGTCCTCCAGCACGTTGTACGCAGCGTAGTCGTCCACTCCGTGCATCCGGAGGATCTGAACCACGGCGTTGCTGAAGCCGCACATGGGCTGAGCTGGCGTCCCCTTCATGAACACCACCACCTTGTCCTTCTTCACCATCTCACCAAGGTCCTTCTGGAGGTCCGCCGCCGAGCACAGGAACCGGGCCGGGGCCGACCACACGCGTCCGTCGGCTCGTCCCGGCACGTACACAGACGGCCCCGACCGCAGACACCGAGCAGCGGATCTGATTAAACTATTCATGGTCTTTTTTGGTGAGTTTTGTCTTCGTGAGAAGAAGAGAAACGTTCCAGAAACCGTCTAACTTAGTTGTCCAGAAGCCGGAGTGACTGCCGTTCGTCAACACACTCCACTCTCTGAGCCGGGGGCGGGATCTGAGCGATCATTGGACAAGTGCGTCAAAACAAAATTTAAACAGATTTGTTATTGGCAGAGCCGCACGTCAATCACACGAATTAAACAAGGAAAGCTTTCGTAAACAGCTATTTTTTTTAAATTGTGTAACATCACTATTTCATAATAATATACCGACTGCCTTTGTGTTGTATTTGTTGAATTGAAATATAAAAATATTTTTCAAAATCTTTCCAGGTTACAGAAGCTTTAAGGACTTCCGGAGCACAGCGGAAGAAGAAGAAGAAGAAGAAGAAGAAGAAGGTGACGGTTTGAAAGATGGCGGCGCAAACGCAGAAGAACAACAACAAACCGGGGAAACCTGGAGGAAAAGAGGCTCAGCCGCTCATAATCGCCAAGACTCCGGCGGAGGAGCAGCGTCTGAAGCTGGAGAGGTTGATGCGGAACCCGGATAAGATGGCTGCCATCCCGGACCGGCCGAAGGAGTGGAACCCGCGGGCTCCGCCGGAGTTTGTCCGGGATGTGATGGGCTCCAGCGCCGGGGCGGGCAGCGGAGAGTTCCACGTTTACCGGCACCTCCGCCGCAGGGAGTACCAGCGGCAGGACTTTCTGGACAAGATGGCAGAGAAGCAGGACAAGGACCTGGACTATCTGGACAAAGTGGAGCAGAACAAACAGGAGGCAGAGGAGAGGACGGCCAAGCGCAGGAAGAAGCGGGACAAGCTGAAGCAGAAGAAGCTGCAGGCGAAGAAAGCGAAGCTGGAGGCCAAAAACAAGGAGGAGGAGGACGGAGGGAAGAGTTCAGAGAGCAGCGAGGAGGAGAAGGAGGAGGAAGAGGACGAGAGAGAGGCTGAGGATGATGCCGAGGCTCCCAGCTTCATCATGGGGAGGAAATGAAGCTCTGAGTGAGGGACTAGTTTCTGTGTTTCATGCTCCTGTAATGGACATCAGCATCACATGGAAGCTTAAAGAAGAAGCCTGTACACAAGAAAACAGAACTGATCTGCAGCACGGATTAAAAAACACCAGTGGGCCCTGTTTTATCTTCATCACCAGAGAAGAAACGTGGACATTGACTGATTTAAAGTGCATTGTTTTAGACACGTTTCAGCTTCCCAGTGTGATTCTTCTTTATGTTTTACAAAATTGAACATAGAAATTATTGTTAAAGGCAAATGTCAGCTTGTGGTCAGGGATATCTTGAGTTTGCTAAAAAAAAAAATAGACTAAACTACAATTGTTTGACTGGGAATCATCTATATTTTAATATTGTCAATGTTTTAATAAAAAGCAAAAGTGGATAAATCATCCAGGTCTTATGGCTGTGTGCACTGAGGACTGACAACTAAAGATTGTGTTCATTGTTGACTAGTCTTAATTTCTATTTTATTTTGAGGATTAATCACTTAGTTGTTTGGTCAGACAAATGTGAAAAAATGTCCCCAAAGCCTAAAACGATCTCTTCAAATGTCTTGTTTTGTCCACACCTCAAAGATATTCTGATTGCGACTTTAATGTCTGATATCACAGGAAGCTGCAACAATTAACTGGAAAATGTCAAAATCTTCTGATTACAGCTTCCTAAATGTGAATATGTTCTGGTTTCTCTCCTCATCTTTGACAGTAAATTGAATATGTTTTGGTTGTGGACAAACCTAAACTTAGAGACCTTATCTTTGGTTTGGGAAACACTGAGTGACGTTTCACTGACCAAACAACTGACTGATTAATTGAGAAAATACCCAGAATATCTGTTTATTGCAGCCCTCTTAGTCATCCAGTGATCTGTTTTTGTCTTTGCAGCCTTGTGAAGCTGCCCCTGGTGAATCCTGTTGCTTGTGGGCTCAACAAGGCTGCAGAAAGCAACTCAAAGAATGAAAAGGCGTGACTTCTGGAGGCTCAGGAGATTCACGTGCGATGTTCCTTGGACAGACTCCTGCCTTCCACGGCGGTGACGGTCCCGTTCAGTAGCCTTCACCTTTCTTCAGGCAGGTAGAGTAAAACCTGGCAGCCAGATATTGTTTGAAACAGGAGAAGCTCTTCCTGTCAGACACTGTCAGCTGTCACAGTCGTGTCTGTGATGTCTTATTTCGCCTTCAGTGCAGTAATTACGACACTCAGTAGAATATGTTTCATGCATCAGAAGTATCTGATCATTTCTACATATTTGTTAAAACATCTCCACTCTGTCCTGTATAAGTTCAAGTATTCTTTACATCTTCACTCCTCTGCATGTTCTGCAGATGATAAAGAATTACAAAAACGAAACACAAAATGACATAAAATGAGACAAACAACATGAAAGAAAACAAAAAAGGGACAAAAAGAGAGAAATCAGTGCTGTTGCTAATTATTGTAATATTGGAAGTAATAAAATAAGAAAGAACAACGGTATATATATATATATATATATATATATATACATAAAAAAATAAATAAAAACATCAATAATCCTTTAATAAACATACATATATAATCACTGATTCACTTTATAAGTGACGTGCATCTGGTTCCTGTCATTACTACTGAAGTATGGCAGTCACTTCAACTAAAAAAATCCAAAAAACAACACATTTAATGGATGTCAGCTGCTGTAAAACAAACCAGAAGAACAAATGGAACCCAAAGATAGAAGGCAGCAGTAGCTACCTAACGTGATTATTAAAAGGAATGTAGGTAAATAGTAACATATCTGTGGTTTCTGACTACAACAGAGTGAGAAATGTGAGCTCCTCCATAAGCCAGGATGCAGTTCACACTGAATAGAGTCCTATGGAAAATGTCCAGTATTATTATATATTATTGGAGATGATCCTCTATGCATGAACTTATCTGGAGTGTTTTTATTTCAGCTGATTAGAGCATATTTGGACTCCTTTTGTTGCATAGTTCAACCTTCAAAAGTGCACTGTATTTAAGTATTCCATGTGATGTTTTGTATGTAAAATGTCAAATCTGTGTGAAAAGTTCATATGACAGAATAATCCTGTTACTGAGCTCAGAGGACTGAAGGAAGGATGTGACCTCAGATGTAAATTGGGCCACGAGGGATTCCAGAAATGAGTGTATCCATGGCAAAATTAAATATTATTTTTTCACACGTGGTTAAAAATTGTCTCAACCCAGTAAATAACCGTCGGAAATGTCACAAAAAAAGTGGGCACATGTCTTCATGCTGTATGAGATGGTCCAATAATAATACAGATTTTTGGGGGGAAATCTTACTGAAAAACCCTGAAGTGGGGCTCAACCAGTGTTTACCAGAACCTGATGTAGTGGATGAATGTGTTGTGCCATGAAGCTTTACTGAAGCTGAGTTTGGACTGACAGTAACAGGGTTTGTAGTCCTGGAGAGGATTATTCTACCAGACTGGTTTAAAGTCTTTACACAAACTGCTGCCTTTGAAAATATTATGATGATGATGATGAGTGTAAAAGAAGTCAAACTATCCAAATATGGCACATTTTTATAGAGGACACAAAGTACTAGTGGACAAGACATGTTTGTACATATTTATATACAGTAAACACATGGGCATTGATTTAATTTTATTTTTTGAACATTGGGAGACACAGCAAGCAGAGGACAGAGTCCTTTTAACCCTGTAAGACCCAAATATAGAAAAATGAACAAAAAAAACCCTAAAAATATATAGAAAAAAGAGCAATATATATATATATATATATATATATATATATATATATATATATATATATATATATATATATATATATATATATATATATATAATAAAAAAATAAAATAAAATAAATAAATAAATTGTGATATATACCTTCCAGCACTGAAACAACTTGTGAAGCTCAATCAGCGTTTTTATGGTGAAATACGAGAAGAGTAGCTTCTGGCAGCATCTGTTCATTCCTTCAGTCTGAGCTTCTGGGCATGCTCAGAACTAATCTTTACATCAATGAATCACTCATAGTTTCATTATGGCATCTGTATTACTAACCTGGCACAGTAACCCCAGAGGACTTCTTTATTTTATCACTTCAGGATCTCAGCGCATTGTGTGACCCTCTTCTTATGCAGATCTTTATGAACCTGCCAAAAGGACTCAGACTGAGTCTTCTCAGGGGGTGTGGTGCTACGACTCCTCAGAGGGAGGATTCAGCATGTTCAGGCAAGACAAGCTGCCTCTCTTTGCCTTCACTTAACCCTCATTCTCTAAGGAACCCTCGGAGAACCTTTTAAACATTTTAAAGTGTTCTCAGGCTTTTTTTGTCTCCACAATCGATCATGAGCAGAGTGATTGATGTTAAATGAGAATGCAGGACGACTGGGATCCACAGAGAAAACCAGCTGGAGAGATCAGAGTTAAGCCTCCAGGTACAGTCTGCGTCTTCTATACTACGATCCACAGCAGTTCAATCAGTTTCTATACATTTTACTTTTTAAATTAACTCCCGTTGCACGAAAATGACATTTACTATTCTTCTTTCCTTAACTGCCTTCTTCAGTAATTTTCCAGGTGTGTGTGTTGTTGGCTTTGTGGCATCTGATTGCCTAATCCAGGGGAGTCAAACTCATTTTAGTTCAGGTTCCACATTCAGTGCAATTCTATCTCAAGTGTTCCGGACCAGTAAAATCACAGCATAATAACCGATAAATAACCACAACTCCTAATTTTTCCTTTGTTTTAGTGCAAAAAAGTACATTCTGAAAAGGTTTGCATTTAAGGAATTATCTTTCTACAAAACATTATGAACAACCTAAAATTTCTGAAGATAAATAAGTTCAATTTCATCAACATTCAGCCTCAGTTTATCATTTCCACATTACAACTTCCAGATCACAGAGTGTCTACAAAGGAACACAACATTTAGTCATCTGGAACTGAACCATAGAGGGTTTACTGGAGGATCAAAATGACTAAAGTCAGACAAAAAAAAATGATAAAAAACAACAAAAACATGACAAAATATTAGAAAAATGAGACAGAAAATGACAAAAAAAATTAGACAAACAGCACGAAACAAAAAAAGACAATAAATGAAAATAAAAAGTTACAAAGCAACAAAAAATGGGCAAATGACACAAACGAGACCAAAAATGACAACAGCAAGAAACAAAGCGACCCAAAAATTAGACAAACAATGCAAACGAGACAAAAAAAACACAAAACGACAAAAATGCTACACAAAAGAACGAATAAAGCAAAACACAAAATGACAAAAAATAAGAAAAAAGACAAGTGACATAAAAAGGAAGCACAAAATGACAAAAACATGAGACAAATGACAAAAGTCAGACAAAAAACAAGACAAAATATCACAAAACAGAACGACAAAAGAACGATGAACAATCTAGTATTTTACTTTATGATCAAAACAACTTGTCATGGTCTAGAAATTATTTTAAATTTATAGTTTTACTAATTTACAATCTGCAGTTAATGTCTTCTCTGGAATTTTTCCACTTTGAGGACCGGATTGGACCCTCTGGAGGACCGCTTTTGGCCCACGGGCCTCATGTTGGACACCCCTGATCTAATCCTTTGCTATTTTTTTTATTTGTTATTGCTCTCCATGTACAACACTGCGTAGTTGAATGTAAAATATATGATAAAAACAGACTAAAAAAGGAGATTTTTAACACCAAATACCTCAATATCCTAAGGTTTAACACGTCCAACACAAATGTGCTGCACAGTCAAAGCAAGCTTTTTAAAAAACTATCGCTATGAAAGGTCAAGGTGCTGCTTTCTTTCCCCAGATGAGAGGAGAGCAGTGCAGGAGAGAACCTTCACCAGATGGATGAACGTGTTTCTGCAGAGAGTGAGGCTCCGATCAATACACTTTTATTCCACACTGTTTTAAAAGAAACTAAATCGCCAGTAAGGATCGTGCTGTCTTCTTTTGTCCAGCGTGATCCTCCGGTTGAAGTACACGACCTGTTCGCAGACATTCAGGATGGCAGAATACTCATGGTCCTGCTGGAGGAGCTGTCTGGGTGCAAACTGGTAAGAATCACGGCTACAAAAACAAGATATGACGGTTCTCTTAGTTTATTTAATAGACATCCTGCTTACATGAATAGTGGAGTAAAAGATGTCAATAGAAATCTTTACAAAAAAATTCACAAAAAATGTGAATTTTTTGTTAATGTGCAAGTGGCAGCATAGAAATGCTGCCACTTGCACATTTTTTCTACATTTCTTTGTAAAGATTTCTACAAAAAGAACAGACACAAGGTATAAGGCAGATAGAGCAAGACATTATAAACAACATGAAATTTCCGAAGAAAAATTATGTAAAAATTAAGTTAAATTTCAGCAACATTCAGCCTCAGTTTATCATTTCCACATTACAACTTCCAGATCACAGAGTGTCGACAAAGGAACACAACATTTAGTCACCTGGAACTGAACCAGAGAGGATTTACTGGAGGATCAAAATGACAAAAGTCAGACAAAAAAGACAAAAAAACAACAAAAACATGACAAAATATTACAAAAATGAAACACAAAATGACAAAAGAACAATGAACAATCGAGTATTTTACTTTATGATCTAAACAACTTGTCATGGTCTAGAAATGATTTTAAATTGATAGTTTTACTAATTTACAATCTGCAGTTAATGTCTTCTCTGGAATTTTTACACTTTGAGGGCCGGATTGGACCCTCTGGAGGACCGCTTTTGGCCCACGGGCCTCATGTTGGACACCCCTGATTTATGGTTTTCAGATAGTTTTATCTATCTCGTCTTGCTCATTGTGCTCCGTTTCACAACACCAAGTTGGTCAAATTCCAAAACTGAGGCTTCAGACTAGTTGTCCAAAAACCGATGGGTGACATCACAGTGGCAATGTTCATCTTTTGTTGTCTAAGTCTATTGTTTATAGCCGCTAGCATCCGTGAAATTAATTTAAAATACAACCGTTGAAGGTTGACACACCTCTCATGATTGTTCCTAACTCTATAGTACCTATATAGTAATAATAATATATAGTAATAGTAGCACCTGTCTTCACATTTCTACAGAACTACTCCCTCCAGTGTTTTTCCTGTACTTTGTTCTGTTAGCTTTACAGGTTTCGGTCATCTTCTCATCGCATTTTCAGGCTGAACAACATTTCCAAGGCCCTGGCTTTCCTGGATGACAGACACGTGAGTGTGTTTACTTGTAAAATGTGTGCTGTTGTTTTGACATGTTGCATTCTTACTTTCCCTCAAATCCGGAATAACTAGATTACGATCGATGCCTCCTCCCTGTCGTCTCCTAGGTGAAGCTGTTTGGCATCGACGCCTCAGGTGTTGCTGATGGCACCGCTTCTGTTGTTCTGAACCTCATCTGGAACATAATCCTGCATTTCCAGGTCGGTCTTCCTCCGTTATTTCTCAGCCTAATTGCTTAACCTTCGTGTCGTCCTGCGGGTCGAAATTGAACTTTTTTAAAATTTGAAAATGTAGAAAAAAAATATATTTTCACAGTGAAAACTTCCACATTTTCAACATTTTTGGGAAATTTTGGCATGAGCTGAAGTCTGCCGTTGGGGTAAGGAATCCTGCAAATGTTCAAGAGCTTGAACAAACTGCAAAGGAAGAGCGGGAGAAAATACCAGCTGAGATGTGCAAGAAGTTTCTAGGTGCTCCAAGAAATGTTTGGAGGCCGTCATCACTGCCAAGCCAACTATTAACCCTCCTGTTGTCCTCATTTACGGACACCAAAAATATTGTTCCCTTGTCTGAAAAAAATCCAAAAACTCAGCAAAATATTCCCCAAATTTAAAAAAAATTGCAAAATCTTCAGGAAGAAAATTTCAAAAATTCCTTAAAAGGTTCCCTTAAAAGTTCTATTTTTAAAAAAAAAAAAAAATCCCCAGATTTGGCAAGAAATAAAAATTTAAAAAATAAAAAAATGTAAATATTTTTGAAAACTGAATAAAAATCTTCCAAAAACATCCTAAAGATATCTAAAGTGATTTCATGTATATATTAGTAAAACTTATAATATTTTCTTTAAGAACATTCACAAAAAAAATCAACCAAAATCCAGTAAATTTTGCTGGATTTTGGTTGATTTTTAGATTTTTTTGGAAGATTTTTATTCAGTTTTTGAAAATATTTACATTTTTTAATTTTTTTTTAAACTTTTATTTCTTGCCAAATTTGAGGGATTTTCTTTGTAAAAAATTTTTAAAAGAAACTTTTAAGGCATCATTGAAATTTTCTTCGTGAAGATTTTGTAAATTTTTTATAAATCTGGGGATTTTTTTTTTGCTGAATTTTTGGAATTTTTTCAGACAAGGGAACAATATTTTTTGGTGCCCATAAACGAGGACAACAGGAGGGTTAATAAATGTTTTCTTGTCGGGGTGTTTGTCTCTGACCCTCCATTTTGCTACCATCCAGGTGAAGGAGGTGACAGGAGGTCTCCAGAGACATTCTAGCCTCTCGTCCTTATCCGTGAGCAGCTACCCGTCCTCCAGCGACCTCTCAACCTCGCCAGATGACGCTGGCAGCTTCTCCTGCAGCACTCTGCCAAGCAAAGGCAGAAAGGCTGCCAGGGAGCCAAAGTACCACGGGAAAGCAATTAAGACGCTCCTGCTGTGGGTCCAGAGATGCACATCGAAGTGAGTCTGAAAAAGATCCAATCGCTTACAAAGTCATTTCTGTCACCCTGAGCACAGTTGTGTTCCTATACAGCCACACTAACTACTTCTGTCAGCTTGCTGAGGTTTTGTTCTGCAGAGCAGCCGGACCGATCACCACAGCACTGAGTCAGCATGAGAGAATGGTCTGACTGCACCACATTAACATTATTCTATAGTGCAGGTGTCCAACAAGCGGCCCGCGGGCCAAAAGCGGCCCTGCAGAGGGTCCAATCCGGCCCTCAAAGGGTAAAAATTCCAGAGAAGACATTAACTGCAGATTGTATATTAGTAAAACTATAAAATCATTTCTAGACCATGACAAGTTGTTTGGATCAGAAAGTAAAATGCTAGATTGTTCATTGTTCTTTTGTCGTTTTGTGTCTCATTGTTGTAGCATTTTGTTTTTTTTGCTTGTTTTTTTGTCTTTTTTGTCTGACTTTTATCGTTTGTGTCACCTTTGTGTTTCTTTTTTGTCTCGCTTGTGTTTGTCTCATTTTTGTCATTTTGTTTTGCTTTCATACCTTGTTTTGTGTGTTGCTTTTTCTTGTTTTGTATTTTCTTTGTCTCCCTTGTGTTGTCTTTTTTTGTCATTCTATTGCGTTTTTGTCATTTTTGGTCTTATGTCATTTGTATAATTTTTGTCACTTTCTAACTTTTTAATCCAATTTTTTGTCTCTTTTTTTGTTTTGTTTCATGTCATTTGTCTCATTTTTTTCATTTTGTTTCTCACTTTTGTCGTTTGTGTCTCATTTTTGTAATATTTTGTCTTGTTTTTGTTGTTTTTTGTCTTTTTTTTTTTTTTTTTTTTAAAGTAGAATACTACATCATTCAGTTCCAGACAGCTGTGACTAAATGTTGTGTTCCTTTGTAGACACTCTGTGATCTGGAAGTTGTAATGTGGAAATGAGAAACTGAGGCTGAATGTTGATGAAATTTTACTTATTTTTCTTAAGAAATTTCAGGTTGTTCATGATGTTTTGTAAAAAGATAATTCCTTTAACATTTTCAGAATGTACATTTTTGTACTGAAACAAAGGAAACATTAGGAGTTGTGTTATTTATAGGTTATTATGCTGTGGTTTTACTGGTCCAAAACACTTCAGACCAAACTGGGTTGAATGTGGAACCTGAGCTAAAATGAGTTTGACTCCCTTGGTATAGTGGGTAAAATGCTGGGGCGTGTTTGTATTTTTTTTAACCAGATCAGAATCAGCTTGGTGCCACTACAGTCAGGATGTGAAATAGTGGTGATAAGAATGGTTTTGGTGGAACATTTGCATCCAAGGAGGCAGCACTGTCTCTAAAATGGAAAACCCAAAGCTGCCCTTTTGCATGATCCAAATACTCGACAAAATTTGAAATTTTCCACATGTAGGTTTCTGCTTAGAGGTTGTTGCTGTTTTGAAAACTTTCACATCAAGGTAGTGGACTTCTCCTGAGCCAGAATCGGCAGTTTCTGTGTGGATGTATTTTTTAAATGATTCTATTTACCCTTTATTTAACCAGGAGAAATCCCGTTGAGATTAAGAACCTCTTTTTCAATAGTGTCCTGGCCAAGATAGGCAGCAGCAAATACAAAACACAGTTATAAAATTAAAACATGATTAAAATATGAACAAAAATCTAAATTTGCATAAATTTACAAGCAAGTTATAAAAAAACAAGTGCATGTTGTGGAATCGGCTTCAAGAAATCACAGTTTAGATTTAAAAGCACTCAATGAGATGAACTCGGTTATTTTTCAGTCTTTCTGCAACATATTCCAGGCAGAAGGTGCAGAATAAACAAAAGCCTTTTTACCCAGTTCAGTACGAACACATGGAACAGAAAGCAACTAATGATCTTGTGAACGGAGAGAGTAAAGATCAGAACTTTTCTGTGCAGTTAGAGAACAAATGTAGGCTTGAGTAGTCCAAGTATTGCCTTATATATGAAAATATGCCAAAGATGGATCCTTCTGGTGGCTAAAACAGCCGTCCCACCCCAGACTAGAAGTCGCAGTGAAGCATCAACACTTTACAGTTCATAATAAACCTCATGGTGAACTGTGTCAACCATTCGAAGACATTAAGCAGAAGCGTTCACATCCAACAGACAAAAAAGTCACAGCGACAAGCCGCTTTTTTACACTAAAAGAAAAACTTGTTTCAAAAATAAAAACCCAATTTTAGCTTCTTCAGTATGTTCTGTGGTTTTGAGTGTTCAGGTATGGGATGGAGGTGAACGACTTTGGGAAGAGCTGGAGGAGTGGGCTGGCATTCCTGGCGTTGATTAAATCCATAAACCCAGGCTTGGTTGACCTGAGGGAGAGCTTGTCCAGAGAGCCGAGAGAAAACATCCAGCTGGCCTTCAAGACAGCCCATCAGAGTCTGGAAATAGCACCGCTACTGGAGCCTGAAGGTAAAAGCTTCTAGAAGAAGTGTCTGACATCCATGTAGCCTCATTTACTGAGACAAACGTCTTTCTGGAGGTATCAGCTACCTTCTAAACGGTTCATCTTTGTTCCCACAGATGTGATGTGCAGCTCACCAGACGAGCAGTCCATCATCACGTACGTTTCTATGTTCCTGGGGCATCATTCAAGCACAGATGAGGTCAGTGTTTCTACATTTTGAGCAGTACACGTATCAGGATCATTCTGTGTCTCGTTTTTGTAATATTTTGTATTGTTTTTGTTGTTTTTGTTGTCTTTTTTTGTCTGACTTTTGTCATTTTGATCATAAAGTAAAATCCTCTATGGTTCAGTTCCAGATGACTAAATGTTGTGTTCCTTTGTAGACACTCTGTGATCTGGAAGTTGTAATGTGGAAATGATAAACTGAGGCTGAATGTTGATGAAATTGAACTTATTTTTCGAAAGAAATTTCAGGTTGTTCATGATGTTTTGTAAATAGATAATTCCTGAAATGTAAACATTTTTAGAATGTACTTTTGTGCACTAAAACAAAGGAAACATTTGGAGTTGTTGTTATTTATCGGTTATTATGCTGGAGATCAAATTGGACTGAATGTGGAACCTGAACTAAAATGAGTTTGACACCCCTGGTCTAGAAGATCTACTCTCAATGACAAACCTAAGCTCAAAATGCTTTCTATTAATCAACAAAGATAAATGTGTTCCCAAAACTGTGAACCAAAGATGTTTATCTCTCACTCTAACTACCACTGTGATGCCTTCTATTACAGGATCATTCAACAGATATAGAAGTCCCTGAGATCCCCAGCTTCGGATCCGTGGAGCCGGTCGGCTTTGGAGAGACTCTCGCCGATGATCCAGAAACCCAAGCTTTGCTCAAAGGATTGGAGAAGAGCAGCGAGCAGCAGCTGTGGACACGGTGGTCCAGGAGATCTTCAGGAAGCCCTTGTGTCACCTCGCTTCACGTGAACGAAGCCAACGAACTCTCCTCCAACAAAAACAAAGGCAGGAGTCGGAGAGTTTTCCAGCCGCCCAGTCCGCTGGACGCAGGCGTCTCCAACCAGGACATCCGACTGTGGTTGGAGAAGGGTTCAGATCAGAGCTATGGCAAGAAAAGAGTGGATGAAAGTCGCTTTTCATTGAGCTCTGAGGAGGGAAGCTACAGCGTGTCGGCGCTGGACTCAGACGAGGAGGACGCTTACAGCTACATACTGGATCTGAACAAAGAGGTTTCTCAGCCGTATAATCACCCGAAAAGACAAGTAGAAAAGGTGGAAGAGGAAACAGCGGAGGAACTCAACGAAGAGTCCAAACATCTGGAAGGACGAGAGACGTTTAACGGTGATGAATGTAAACATCAGGAAGGCTATGCAGAACAGAATGCAGATTCTGATCTAGAATCAGAGGCCGGCAAACAGTCGCTGATTCACAAGAAGCTTGATTTGGACAGAAATGAGAGCAGCTTCAGAGAGAAATCAAACTATAGAGACGGGTTTGATTTGGAGTCTGAAAGGAGAAGCAAAGAAGAAGAGTGGAGACTTGTTAGAGGACGGAGTAATGACGACGGTGATTATTTCAAGGCAGAGAGAGAGGAGATGGAAAACGCTCAACTGGCGAAGGATGGATGTGACAAAACACAAGATGATGGAGTGGAAGCAAAGATTTGTGAAGTGGGTAATTGGCAGAAAGAGTCTGAGGAAGGAGGAGAAGGAGAGCTCTCTGAAAAATGGGAACGAGTGAGTGAGCGGAGAAGAGTTCAGGAAGAAGATGAGGGAGAAGAATGGCAGGGTTCAGGTAATGAAAGAGAAGAAGTAGAAGAGAGCAGAAATCAGAACAGGGCGAATTTAGAAAGTTTGGAGGTAGGAGTGAAGGAAGAAATATTAACTGACCATCCTGAATCCAGGAGTAAAAACACAGAGGAAAGTGACAGGAGAGACGATGCTGTCAGGATGGATTCAACCAAGAACTGTAAAGACGTAGAAAAGACTGGAGACACTGAGGGAGAGATAAATTCAACAGATTTTCAGCCAGCAGATGGGAAAGAGAGAGAAGTGGAGATCAGAAGACACAGAGATCTGACGATAACAGACCGTCTTGGTGAAACTACCCCAAAAATGGATGAAGTAGGAGGTGCTGACGTCCATGATGGTGGTAAAACCTGGACTCCTGTCTGCAGTGAAGCCTCCGAGTCCTTCAGGTGATCATTTATTATCGTTCACTAAACCTCGCTCCTCTCACACTTGTCAAGATTTCCAATTTAACACGACAATCCTCAGTTTATACTCGCTTCCAGAATGTACTTTTGCGCGTATTTTGAGATATTTGATTAGAAAAAAACGAATGGAAATGGCAATATTCAGAAAAGGTTTTTGTCAAAAAAAGTCTGCCTGGGGTGGTTTTTGACTTTTCCCTAAAAAAAGTAAATGCACTTTTCAGATTATATTTTTTTGTCCACACCTCTCACTTATCTGCTATGCATAGACACAGCCTTCAGTTTAGTCAAAAAATCCCTACATTTTTGCATTATGACTGTTGATAGCAGCAGAGTCAAACCTGACTTCTAAGCTGCATCAAGAAGTGCATAATTTAGTGTTTTTTACAGAGTCTGGTAAACTCACATTATTTATTTTTGGTGATTTTTTCTGGTGAGACATGTAGAATAAAGTAATTTTAAATGCATAACATGATTTTCAGCCTGTATTTATTTCATAGACCTATATGAAAGCAGAAGAAAGTTGTAAATCTGATGTCTCTTTCTAGTTTCTGGCTGGTTCTTTGGGGTTTGGAGGGTTGATGTGACTTTTAAAAACCACGGATATGAATGTAACGCTCCTGTTTTTATCCACTCTTTCAGCAGCGAGGGAGGATTCAGCCTTCAGTCTTGTGACATAACTCCATTAGAGCTGGAGATGCTCGTGGTCCTGTGGATCCTGCTCTACTGCTGCCTCATCCTACCTCAGATGAACCTCTGAGCGCTCCCCTCCCGTTAAGAAATGCTTATTAGCCCGGTTTGCTCTAATGAGCCAAACAGAGACAGCTAGAGCCGAGGCCGACTCTTTATCTGTGTCGCTAAATGTCCCTCAAGGCATTGTTTAATGACTATATTTGCCTCGCGCTGCCAGCAGATTTGTAAGAACTCAGGCTATAGTTTCAGATAAAGCTGGAATCCATATTATTAGGCAGGTTTTCAGCTGCTTGGTCTCACTCTACACACATTATCAGACGTGGTTTGTGGGCTGGTTTTGCTGTCCAAAACGCTGGCATTTGATTGATTTTCCTGGCAGGATTGCACCTTTAAGTTTCATTTAATCGACCACATGGTGGCGTCGCAGCATCACAGCAGCGACCGTCTCACATTACGACCTGCTGAGAGTCCCACATGAGCTGCTGTTTAATTAGAGGCTGTATTGACGTGCTGAGATGCAGATGATAATATTTAATGAGCACTTTTACATGTGGCAGAGCCTCGCTGTGCCCAGAACGTATAGAGTTCCATTGTTCTCAGCTCAGATGACAGTTAAAGCGTATTATTAGCTTTTTTCATGACATTTTCATGTGGTATAAACAAAACAGCTTCTTGATCTGTTTCAATCCACTAAACCAGGGGTGTCCAACATGCAGCCTGCGGGCCAAAAGAGGTCCTCCAGAGGGTCTAATCCGGTCCTCAAAGTGTAAAAATTCCAGAGAAGACATTAACTGCAGATTATAAATTAGTAAAACTATGAATTTAAAATCATTTCTAGACCATGACAAGTTGTTTGGATCATAAAGTAAAATACTAGATTAGTTCATTGTTCTTTTGTCATTTTGTGTTTCATTTTTGTAATATTTTGTCATGTTTTTGTTGTTTTTTTGTCTTTTTTGTCTGACTTTTGTCATTTTGATCCTCCAGTAAATCCTCTCTGGTTCATTTTGTGTCTCATTTTTGTAACATTTTGTTTTTGTTCTTTGTCTTCTTTTGTCTGACTTGCCATTTGTGTTGTTTTTGTCATTTTGTTTCTCATTTTTGTCATTTTGTGTTTCACTTTATTTGTTTTCTGTGTCGTTTTTGTCCGTTTGTGTTCTTTTTGTCTCGCTTGTGTTGTTTGTCTTTTTTGTCCTTTTTTTCTAATCATTTTTTGTCTCGTATGTCATTTGTGTAATTTTTTTGTCCTGTTTTTGTCCATTTTTTTGTCGCTTTGTAAGTTTTTAATCAAATTTTTTATCTCTTTCTTTTGTTTTTTCATGTAATTTGTGTCATTTTTTGTCATTTTGTGTCTCATTTTTATAATATTTTGTTTTGTTTCACAAATCCTCTATGGTTCAGTTCCAGATGAATAATTGTTGTGTTCCTTTGTAGACACTCTGTGATCTGGAAGTTGTAATGTGGAAATGATAAACTGAGGCTGAATGTTGATGAAATTGAATTTATTTTTCTGAAGAAATTTCAGGTTGTTCATGATGTTTTATAAAAAGATAATTCCTTAAATGTGAACATTTTCAGAACTGGTCCTAAAACAAAGGAAACATTAGGAGTTGTAGTTATTTATAGGTTATTCTGCTGTGATTTTACTGGAGATCAGACTGGGCTGAATGTGGAACCTGAACTAAGATGAGTTTGACACCCCTACACTAGACAGAATCAGGCCTGTAAATACTGCATTTCTTGACTGTAGATATGTCTTTCTCATGTATAATTCCTGCTGGTGTATACACAGTGGAGCTGGAGCAAAATAAAAGTGTGCTGAGTTACATAAGTGTTCAAAATCCATGTTGACCAGAATTAAAGAGGGGAATGACTATGGGATGTCCTCGTTGTCCTCTGCCGAACACGCACACACTCATTCATCGCCGGTGAAATTCTAAGAAACCAAAAACAGGCCACCGTTGTTTGCTCAGAGCTCGACCCGTGGGTCAGAAGCTCAGCCCCCGGAGATCGATGCGCTTTCAACACCGCCGCTGCCGCCCCCGCACCGAGCCACGAGAACAACGCTTCCCCAAAGCAGGCCGGTCTGACGGGCGATCTGGGCCAGGATGGCGAGAGGAGAAGCAGTGATGCCTGCCGTGTGTGCTTTCCTGACAGCACTGCTAGCGTGTTCCTCGGCCCACAAGAACCAACGAGAGCCCGACCAGCGGCTCAACGCGTCCGTCCTGAACGCAGCCTTGGCCTTTGAACCCTACCGTGACCTGGCGACCAGAACCGCCGCTGACCCCGGCGTCCAGCAGCAGCAGCAGCAGAACATCCTGTTCTCACCCCTGGGCCTGGCGTCAGCTCTCGCTCTGCTGTGCCGGGTCTCCGGGTCCGAGAGCCGGAGCCAGGCCCTGGAGGCCCTGGGGTTGGCAGCCAACGCCGCGCAGCAGAGTGTGGAGGCCACCGTATCAGCTCTCACTGATCTGCAGCTCGGCCTCCAGCAGGCAGGGGGTGGAGCGTCTGATGCTGGGATTGGTGGAGCAGGGGAGGATGCTGGAGACAGAGCCGGGGCAGAGGATGGCGTTGAGGACGGGGCTCGGTTAAAAGTGTGGAGCAGCCTGAATGTCGATGGAAAACCCTCAGCAGACTTCAAGAGTTTTCTGCTCAGTAGACGCCATGGCTTCAACATGAGCTACGAGACGCTGATGAAAGACTTGCAAGACTCAGACAAACTTATACTCAACAATTATGTGTATTTCAAAGGTAGTTCTGTGTTGTATAAATGATAATAGTTTTCAGTCCCTCCAGGATTTCGTGGCTTTTTTCCAGATTGTTGCGTCCCTAAAATGCCTGAATTCACAGCAACTTTTCTAAAAAATTGCGATCTAAGTTGCAATGTTTTCAGCAAATTTGTTGTGATGAAATGGCGAGAGACAGTGACAATTGCTAAAAAGTTGCATTTTTTCAGCTTTTAGAACACATTTCAACATTTTAATGGACAATATTTCTTCCTAAACTAATTCTTTAACGCTCCAACCCATTTCCACCAGCTGGTACACCACAGTGGGAAACTAGCAGCAGCAGATACTGGTTTAACAGGAAGTGGTTGG
The DNA here is from genome assembly GCA_027123335.1 of Amphiprion clarkii. Classification (NCBI taxonomy): domain Eukaryota; kingdom Metazoa; phylum Chordata; class Actinopteri; family Pomacentridae; genus Amphiprion; species Amphiprion clarkii. The sequence continues at coordinate 1,564,061 of CM049579.1, forward strand.
TAGATTTAAGACACTAAATGATCATTTACTACTGAATGAATCATATCTGGACACATCTGTCAGTGGCTTAAAAAGTTAATTTCACATCCTGGTATTCACACGTGTTCACACGCTCACTGGTCTGGAAGTAGTCTGCTACTGGACTGGTAGAGGTCTGGTAGTGGTCTGGTACTGGACTGGTAGAGGTCTGGTACTGGTCTGGTACTGGTTTGGTAGAGGTCTGGTACTGGACTGGTAGAGGTCTGGTACTGGGCTGGTACTGGTATGGTAGAGGTCTGGTAGAGATCTGGTAGTGGTCTGGTGCTGGTCTGGTAGAGGTCTGGTACTGGTCTGGTACTGGTTTGGTAGAGGTCTGGTACTGGACTGGTAGAAGTCTAGTAGAGGTCTGGTACTGGGCTGGTAGAGGTCTGGTACTGGGCTGGTACTGGTATGGTGGAGGTCTGGTAGAGATCTGGTAGTGGTCTGGTGCTGGTCTGGTAGAGGTCTGGTACTGGTCTGGTACTGGTTTGGTACTGGGCTGGTACTGGTCTGGTAGAGGTCTGGTAGAAATCTGGTACTGGGCTGGTACTGGTCTGGTAGAGATCTGGTACTGGTTTGGTAGAGGTCTGGTACTGGACTGGTAGAAGTCTAGTAGAGGTCTGGTACTGGGCTGGTACTGGGCTGGTACTGGTCTGGTAGAGGTCTGGTAGAAATCTGGTACTGGGCTGGTACTGGTCTGGTAGAGATCTGGTACTGGTCTGGTAGAGGTCTTTTTGTTTGTATTCCACCATAATATTCCACGGGTGTAAAACAGTTTAGCTCCGCTTTGGTGAAGAACATCAGGGAGTTGTTTTCACCGACTTCAGCAGTAATTTCTGTTGGTAAATGAGAGACATTAGAATGGGACATGTCTGCATCTTCACACCAGAAACAGGAAGTGAATTGGGAGACGTACGTGCGTTACGTTTGCGCTCGGGACTGCTATGACTGGTGGAACTCATGGGAGGCGGAAAATTGCGGAAAAGTTGCGGGTGATTGGACAAAATTGCAGAATTTGCGGAGATTGGTTGAATTCGCGTGAATTGGTGTGATGGCAACATCGAGAATTCATGGAGGGACTGAGTTCTATTCAGTCAGACAGGTATCAGAAATATCATTCCAGGCAGATTAGAAAATGTATATTCAGCATCTGCTTTTTGGCAATTTATCTTCGTCTCACATCCATCAGGTCTCCATCCGTTTGAGCGGCGCCACACGGTCCTCCGGAGCTTCCAGCTGAACGCTACCACCAGCGTGGAGGTTCCCATGATGTTCATGGACGACTCGTCGGAGGTGATGATGCTGTACGACACCAACTGCTCGGCCACCGTGGTGCGGCTACCTGGTTCGGATCGCCCGGCCTCGCTGCTGCTGCTGCCCAAAACAGAGCTGCAGCCTCTGGAGGACTGTCTCTCCGACGGACGCATGAACTTCTGGCTGAGCCACCTGAAGCCGGGGTAGGTGGGGAATCCAAAAATGAAACCGTGTCAAGCTTCCTGCTCGCTGTTAGGTGTTCCTGATGGCTTGCGTTGACAGTTGTGTCATCTACTTCACAACACAGTTGCACCATTTTGCATCCCTGTTTGAACGGCTGCATTGCAGGAGGAGCTGTTCGCATTAACTAATAGAGTACATTTACTCAAGTACTCAAGTTACTCTACTATATTTCAGGGAGGGATATTGTAACATTAAATGAATGATAAATCCAGTCTAGTTCTCAAAGCATTCTAAAGCTTTCAGCACAGTTTGGACAAATGTTGGATCATTCTGGGCAATTCTGAGTTCATTCGGAGGACATTTGTTCCAAAGCAATTTAGACAGTATTTATGTGATTTTGGACATGATTCAAGGCATTTTTGGCCATTTTGAGTCAATTTAAACAACTTTAAAAGCATTTTTAAACAGCTTTAAACTCATTGTAGGCAAATTACGGAATTTGTATAGACATGATCACAATGAAGATAAAAAACATTTTTACTTTTAATAAACTGTATGCAGATATATCCCATGGACTTCAAAAGTCCCTCAATTATAGATTGACCTGGACAAGTTTTCACTCATTTTGGACAATTTTCTTGTCGTTTTCAACAAGTTGTATGCCAGCTTGGATCGTTTCTCATCATTTTGGATCATTTTTGTGTCTTTGGGATAATTTTCAAGTCATTTAGGACAAATTTTATGTCATTCTGGACTAATTTTCTGCATCTATGGAGTATTTTAGTAAAAATGTATGCAAGATATATCCTGTGAGCTTCAAAAGTCCATCAATTGTCTTTTGACCCATATGTAACACTGGTCCAGTTGTTTATAGACATTTAAATGCAGTAATGTTCTGTTATAACTTCAAGTAAAGGATATAAGCACTTTCTCTACTGCTGTTTCCAAAATACTGTGGGACAAATACAGTAAATTACACAAATATATCTCCTTTATATTACGTCCCAGTAGTTCTGGATAATTCTCAGAGCACATAAGAACAAAAACTTTTAATGGTGAGATAACTTTAGGTTCTTTAAACACCATAAATCCAATTCCATTTACCTCCACTGTTTTTGCTCAGATGCTGATTTTAATATGAGGATGTTAACATAAAGGTCAGCACCTTTGCAGTATTTGTCCATTATAAATGGTGTTTGCTTCTTCCTGAGCCTACAGTACGTTGAGCTTCGTCAGCCCTGCAGTCTGTTGTTCGGCAGCATGATGAACGACGCCGGGCGGATTCTAAGTCAGCAATAATTACTGCTGTCTGTACATCAGAGAGGGAAAGCCTGCAGCTCGGGTCCCACACGTTGTAACAAGACAGCTTAGAGCAAATCCATTAACAAATCGATTGTTTGTTTTCACAGGCGAGCAGAAATCCGTTTCCCTAAGTTTCAACTCAGGAAATCCTACGGTTTGGAGAGGCTCCTGAGGAACGCCGGGGTATCATCCGTTTTCTCCCGCTCAGCCGACTTCTCCGGAATATCGCAGAAGAAGACGCTGGAACTCATCAAGGTTAAGAACCAGCTAAATGTTTTTCTTTGCTGATGTGAGAGACTGTGAAGCTATCAGGCATGAGTGGTTTTTGTGGAAAATGATGCATTTAGACCAGGGGTGTCCAACATGAGGCCCGTGGGCCAAAAGCGGTCCTCCAGGCAGTCCAATCCGGCCCTCAAAGTGGAAAAATTCCAGAGAAGTCATTAACTGCAGATTGTAAATTAGTAAAACTATAAATTTAAAATCATTTCTAGACCATGACAAGTTGTACGGATCATAAAGTAAAATAGTAGATTGTTCATTGTTTGATGTCTGGTTTTTGTCATTTGTCCATTTTTTTGTCTAATTTTTTGTCTCTTTTTTTGTTTTGTTTCATGTTTTGTCTAATTTTTTGCCGTTTTGTTTCTCGTTTGTGTTGTTTTGTGTTTCCTTTTTGTCTCGCTTGTGTCTTTTCTCTCTTTTTTTTGTTGCTTTGCAACTTTTTTGTGTATTTTTTTCTCTTTTTGTTTCGAGTCATTCGTCTAATTTTTATTTTGTCTCATTTTTGTAATATTTTGTCTTGATTTAGTTGTTTTTGTCTTGCTTTTGTTGTTCGCCTCATGTTTTTGCTGCTTTGTTTCTCGTTTTTGTCATTTTGTGTTCCCTTTTTGTCTCGCTTGTTTTTTGTCTTTTTTTGTCATTTTGTGTTTTGCTTTATTCAATGTTTTTGTCGTTTTGTGTTTTTTTGGTCTCACTTGTATTGTTAATCTACTTTTTAATTGTTTTGTTTCTCGATTTTGTCATTTTTGATTTCATTTGTGTAATTTTTTTGTCTTGTTTCTGTTGTTAGTCCATTTTTTTGTCGCTTTGTAACTTTTGTTCAATTTTTTGTCTCTTCTTTGTTTTTTTTGTGTGTTGTTTGTCTCGTTTTTGTCGTTTTGCGTCTGATGTAAGACTTTGTTTTGTTTTCGTTGGGGTTTTTGTTGTCTTTGTTCATCTGACTATTGTCGTTTTGATCATAAAATAAAATCCTCTATGGTTCAGTTCCAGGTGACTAAATGTTGTGTTCCTTTGTAGACACTCTGTGGTCTGGAAGTTGTAATGTGGAAATGATAAACTGAGGCTGAATGTTGATGAAATTGAACTTATTTTTCTTCAGGTTGTTTCTAATGTTTTTTAAAAGGATAATTCCTTAAATGTGAACATTTTTGCACTAAAAGAAAGGAACCATTAGGAGTTGTGGTTATTTCTAGGTTATTATGCTGTGATTTTACTGGTCCAGTCCACTGGAGATCAGACTGGGATGAATCTGGAACCTGGACTAAGATGAGTTTGACACCCCTGAATTAGAGGCTTGATCTTCATCTCCTTCATTTTTTTTGAGCAAACACTGATCAGCCACAACATTAAAACCACTGACAGGTGAAGTGTTTAACACTGATCATCTGCTGCCATTCGTGTGGATGTTACTTTGACACGTACCACCCACCTAAACATTATTTCAGACCAAGTGTACTACATAACAGCGCTTCCTGCCAGCAGAGGTCCTCCCACAGCGAGATCATGGACACTGCAACACCAAATAAACTGCTCAGAGGACTGTACTATGATTCATGAGTTATGAAGAGTCTCATGAAAGTGGTTATCTTTTAACCTGCTACATCGCCATGGTAACTTGTGTTGTGGCGCTACCCTGGTCTGGAGCAGATTATGTTCAGAATTTTGGATTTAAATCAGTTGTAAGAAGCATCTCCCTTTAACCCAGGGGTGTCAAACTCATCTTAGTCCAGGTTCCACATTCAGTCCAGTCTGATCTCCAGTGGACCGGACCAGTAAAACCACAGCAGAATAACGTAGAAATAACCACAACTCCTAATGGTTCCTTTGTTTTAGTGCACAAAAATACATTCTGAAAATGTTCAAATTTAGGAATAATCTTTTAAAAAACATCATGAACAACCTGAAATTTCTTTCTAAAAATAAATTCAGTTTCATCAGCATTCAGCTTCAGTTTATCATTTCCACATTACAACTTCCAGACCACAGAGTGTCGACAAAGGAACACAACATTTAGTCATCTGGAACTGAACCATAGAGGATTTACTGAAGGATCAAAATGACGAAAGTCAGACAAAAACCAAGAAAAGCAAGACAAAATATTAGAGAAATTACATATAAAATGACCAAATTGTGAGAAACAACAAAATCCTGACAAAAAACACAAGTGAGACAAAAAGAACACAAAACGACAAAAACATGAGTCAAATGACAAAAGACAGACAAAAAAACAACAAAAACAAGACAAAATTTTACAAAAACGAAAAACAAAATGACAAAAATGAAACTACACGGAACAAAACAAAAAAGAGACAAAAAATTTGACAAAAACTTACAAAACAACAAAAAAATGAACAACAAAAATGAGACATAAAATGACAAAAGAACAATCTAGTATTTTACTTTATGATCAAAAACAACTTGTCATGGTCTAGAAATGATTTTAAATTTATAGATTTACTAATTTACAATCTGCAGTTAATGTCTTCTCTGGAATTTTTACACTTTGAGGACCGGACTGGACCCTCCGGAGGACCACTTTTACATACGATACAGATTCTCAGATGTGGGAAAATGGTCTATCAATCAGCTTTACATTACTAAAACCACTGAATAAAGCTGTGTAGTTCTAATACTGCAAACCATGTTGAAACCTGACAGCATTCAGCTGGTGATGCAGAAATCGCATTCATATTTTTTTATACTTGGTCCTGATTTGCTGCAAAGTCAGTTTTCACTGCAGCTAATAGAACACAGTTCAGAAAATGGATCTTTCTATTGGTCACATTAGAAATAAGTATCTGCACTGATGGCTAAAATGAATATATTAACATCCAATTAATGGTTTTCTACCAGCATTCCTGTCTTACATAGTTAGCAGTGGCATCACTTTTTATATTGCTGTTGTTCTCCATAATAACAACCTGTTGGCTCAAATCGGTGGGACACAGTTGGTCCATTTGTTGTAAGAAAGGTCACTTGATGCATTAAATGCATCCTTTTATGTGAGTCTAAAGCAGAACAAAGAAAGCTGATAACCACCTTTGTGATACCTGCTATCTCTGACAGAAGTTTTAGGTTTTGTTGAGGCGACTTCTACAAAGAAAGTCCGGCTATATCAAACTTGTTTTGTGGTGCGGCCCTCTGGAAAGACTCGAGGAGTACAAAAAAGTTCCCAAGTTTGAACTGGCGTCCAAAGTCTCCAGATACCAAGCTTATCACTAAAACGTATTTTAGCCACCAGAGGTTAGATAAGAAAACAACACAAACACTTTTGGCGAAAGCAAACACAGAGATATAAGCCTTCAAAAGCTAAAATGCTATTTATTAAAACACATAGACTCTACACTTACATAATCGGCACTTACACAGGTTAGCATCAGGTAAACATCCATATCAATTAGATGTTGTCTGGCCTGTTTACCTTAGTCACCATTAATATTTTATAGATTAAATGTCGGAGTACTTCATAAAGTTCTCTGCCTGATCAGAAAACATCACAGGGAAACAATTGTTCTTGCATTATTATTTTTCAACATCGTCTCCTTTAACTTCGATGCACTTGGTCCACCGATGTTCAAGCTTCATTTTCCCTTCATGGGGTGAGGTCACATCTTGAATCTTCACAGTCTCCTCAACAGCGTGGTGGACCTTGACAGGACCCAAAAGATATTGAACTATGCCTGGGCAGGGCGAAGCCAGAGGAAACTCTGGTGGAGCCCCGTAGCGGGCCTGAATCGGCAAATCGGTCATCCGACCTGGGTATAGGGGCGAAAGACTAATCGAACCATCTAGTAGCTGGTTCCCTCCGAAGTTTCCCTCAGGATAGCTGGCGCTCAGAGTCTTGCAGTTTTATCTGGTAAAGCAAATGATTACAGGTCTTGGGGCCGAAACGATCTCAACCTGTTCCCAAACTTTCAGTGAGTAAGACTTGGACCCAGGCATGGAATGCGAGCCACCTAGTGGGCAAGAACTGATGCTGCGGGATGAACCAGTGAGGATGAAAGGTGAGGTTTCAGTTTGGAAAGAAGTCAGACACCTGCAGGTTCATGGGTCAACAGTTCAAATCTGCCATTGGCTGCTTCTTCTACCTGGACTGTCGACGGACACATTGTCCTGGAGCAACAGCATGCCAGCTTGAAGGTTTCTTCCCCGTCTTTCTTCGATTGCTTCAAACACTTGAATTTTTGTGGACAGTGACATAAGGCTTTATGCCCCAAAATGGGAGTTACGCCCCTCGTTACCCGGTGAGGTTGATGACTTTTTGAAGGACCCTCAAAACACCATTCAAAATCAAATTCAAAATGCTGTACCCTGTCTAACTTTGGATGGATGGATGGATGGATGGATGGATGGATGGATGGATGGATGGATGGATGGATGGATGGATGGATGGATGGATGGATGGATGGATAGATGGATGGATAGATGGATAGATAGATTTGAGGATGGATCCATGGATTCCTCATCCTACAACCCAGAAGACCCATAGGATCCCCTGCCAATGTTCCAAACACCTCTGGACACCACTACAGCTTCTAAAGAGTCAGAGCTACACAGTGTTAGTGGTTTTAATGCTGTGTCTGATGCTGTATATTCAGTGTCTGTTTTCTCACTGCTCCTGTTTCTGCATCTTCAGGCTCCTCATGAGGTTCTGTTGGAGGTTGAAGAGACCAAGTCAGAAAACGGGGGGAGACCCGACATCATGCTGGATTTCTCCGTCCCCCCGAGAATAACCTTCGACAGACCGTTCATGCTGATAATCTATGATGATCTCACAGGGCTCATCCTGCTCATCGGGAGAATTATCGATCCCACCAAGGTCTAGATGAGCGAGAACATCCCAGCCTTTTTTCTTCCTATTTTTTTCTTGCTATTGATATAACACTGCATTCAGTTACAGAATATGTCAGCTTTGGCCTGAATCTGTCCCAGTAATATAGCATATCATTTAGAAAAAAAGCAGTGGAGTTGCAAAGTGCATTTTGTTTTTCAAACATCACAGGATGATTTATAGTTTATTTCTCCATTTTCTCAAAATGATGAAAAGACATTTAAATGGTAGCAATTTATCCCTGTGACTGAATCTCTGCTATTCTTGCAAAAACATAAAACGCTTTTTCTTCCATTACAAAAGCATTTTCTCTTTTTGTCATTTTTCCCTGCTCTGAAACCCATTTCCTCCTGTAACATCTCTTTATCGTCTTATGCAATTATTGGAAATTGCTTTGCAAGAGCATCCAGGCTTATTCGCCAACGCAGAAAGAAAAAAGAAAAAGGGAAACGCTCATGAAATAGTGTCCCATTTTCCCAGTGTTGTAGGGTTTCAGTAGCTCTGGGACATTAGCTCATTTTTACCTCAGCCAGACAGCCTTGTGAAGGTATTGCAATGATATTTAGCTCATTGAAGGGATGATGAATAGGGGAGAGTTTGATGAATAGGACAGCAGATCTATCACAAGTAACAGAAATGTCAGCCTATTAATCAGGAAGGGTTCCACTGACACACAGAAAACCTTCGGTTTGTGAGCCGTTTGAAAGACTGAGGGGTCCCCAGAGGCCAGTGGCGACAATCTGACAGCAGCGATTGGCTGAGTGTGCAGAGGTGAGGCAGCCGACAAGGTCTGAACTTCCTTTTCAAACCCTCTGTTTTCATTCTTCAACTATTTACATCACTTTTCATGAGAACACCAGATTGTAAATGGCCTCCAGGAAAGACAGTCTGAAAATGTCTGCCACCGTCCCCATATTTAGATAATAACTGTGTCTCATCCGTCCACAATAGATGACTTTTTGTGCCACCTTTGAACATGGTGTGCAGTGCGTAGATTTCAGGGTGGCTGCAGGATATTCATCCACATTTAGAACATCTGCATCGGCAGATACAAACAAGAAAGAACCAGAAGACATTAAATAGAGCATTGCAGTTTTGTTATGTAAGCCTACAGTTGCATACAAAATGATTCAACCACCCTGACGTTTTTGACATTCTGGCAAAATGAGCAACATTACAACTGCAGGCAACTAAATTGTATAAGAGATGAACAGTTGTTTCCTGAAATATAATCCCAAAGCAAAAATCAAGATTTAATTGAGAATGCATCCAAACTTCCAACTTTTTTTTTTTTTTTTTTTTAACAAAAAACAGATTGCATTCAGCTCCTGTGAGGCTGTATCTTCAGCTATGAGGCTGTATCTGCAGTTATGAGGCTGTATCTGCAGCTATGAGGCTGTATCTGCAGCTATGAGGCTGTATCTTCAGCTATGAGGCTGTATCTTCAGCTCCTATGAGGCTGTATCTGCAGCTCCTATGAGGCTGTATCTGCAGCTCCTATGAGGCTGTATCTGCAGCTCCTATGAGGCTGTCTCTTCAGCTATGAGGCTGTATCTCCAGTTATGAGGCTGTATCTTCAGCTATGAGGCTGTATCTGCAGCTATGAGGCTGTATCTTCACCCTATGAGGCTGTATCTTCAGCTCCTATGAGGCTGTATCTTCAGCTATGAGGCTGTATCTTCAGCTCCTATGAGGCTGTATCTTCACCCTATGAGGCTGTATCTTCAGCTATGAGGCTGTATCTGCAGCTATGAGGCTGTATCTTCACCCTATGAGGCTGTATCTTCAGCTCCTATGAGGCTGTATCTTCAGCTATGAGGCTGTATCTGCAGCTATGAGGCTGTATCTGCAGCTATGAGGCTGTATCTTCACCCTATGAGGCTGTATCTTCAGCTCCTATGAGGCTGTATCTTCAGCTATGAGGCTGTATCTTCAGCTCCTATGAGGCTGTATCTTCAGCTATGAGGCTGTATCTTCAGCAGCCTTTAGCTCCAATGACCTGCTGTAGAGGAGGTATCATCTCTAACAAGCTTCTGGCAGCTCCTTGGGAATTAATTAGCCCATTCCTCGTGGGCGTTGGGCTCCAGCTCAGCGATGTTCTCAGGTCTACGTGCTGCAACAGCTTTCTTCAGATCCACCACAGATTCTCCATTGAGTTTAAGTCTGGAGATTGTGATGGCTAGTCAAGAACCTTCCAGGCGTTCTTCTCTAACCAGCCTTTGTTGGTTCTGATGTGTGTTTGGGGTCGTTGTCTTGCTGGAACATCCAATTACACCCAAGCTTCAACTTCTTCATGGACTGAGTGACATTCTTGTCCAGAACATCCTGGTACTTCCTGAATCCATGGTTCCTTCAATATGTTGGAGATTCCCAGTTCCATTAGAAGCAGAACACCCCCACAGCATCCCAGATCCACCACCATGCTCCATAGTAGGCAGGATGTTCTTCTCCTTGTAGGCCTTGTTCTTCCTCCCAGACATTCCTCTGATCCATAGGACCAAAGAGCTCTAGTTTGGTCTCATCAGTCCATAGAACCGTCTCCGAGAACTTCTGTGGCTCTGATAGGTTGGTTCTAGCAGACTGGAGACCATTTTTCTTGTAGTGTGTCTTCAGAAGCAGTGTCTGTCTAGAGGATCTGGCATTAAGCCCTTTAACGGAGTGTACAACGTCAGGAAGGTTGAATAATTTTGCATGCAATTGTGTATGGTCAGATTTACACTGTTGATGGTGGTGAAAAAGGTGAAGACCCAGCAAGAACTTTCAGAGTGCAGATCTTGTTCTTGCTAAGATCTGCAGATGTTTCCAAGCCCTTCGGTGGTCCGTTTTTCAGCCCTAAAAGTGGTTCTACAGGGACGGTTCCTGGAAAGTGATTGAATTCTTTAGACTGGGTCTTTTTCTCAAGCACTGCATCTTTTTTTACCCTCAATATATAAATCACGAGCTCATGCAATTAGATAATCAAATGAATATGTATTCCACTGAATTTTAAGCTGTTATCTTGTTCCCGAGTTTTGAGTTTTAGAATATAAAAGCAGACATTTCCCATGAACTGGTACAGAAAAGGCACAAATTAATGCATGCAAATTCTTGACAAGGCAGAAAACAAAGTATTTGACACCTAGTAAGCGTCCCCACCAATATTTCAATAAAGTATTTGAGTTCATGCAGGCTTTTCCCATTGGTGACCTAAATTATTTATTTACTTAGTTTGCTAACAGGTCAACAGGACTTGCAATAAGTCAAGCTGAGGATTTCTCAGAGCCCCCTCTGCTGGATTCCAAGGAAAAATACTGTTACTCAAAGGCTGATTGTGAATTTAAACACACCACTGCAGTCATTTAGACAAACATTTGCTTTGTACTCACAATCTGATAACAGTTGCTTGGTTGGTATAAATCATACGACGATGCACAAACTCTGCACTCTGATGTCAAATAGTTATTGGGAAGAACCAAAGATTTGAGCTTTTCAGAGGTTTTAAGTTCGCATCAACATGGGGATCAAGGTGAGATAACAGACCTTGAGTTCACTGACCCAGAAATATCGATCAGCTGCGTTTTGACTGAGAATACCTTTCCATAGAATGTAAAAATACAGCATACACTCTGAAATAGGGTTCATTCATAGTGCAAGGCCAGGGATTTCTGACTGATTTCTTTGAGTAAGTGATGATACAAATACATTTAGACACATTTTTCGAACAGTCCATTGCTCTGGTCGTGCTGGAATGTGTGGGTTGTGTTGCATCAGGGAAGATAACCAGACAGCCAGATATCTCTCAGCACAGGACGGGGGAGACGTGTCGGTTAATGTTTGACTAAACTGTCAGCTGACTCTCAGAGGTTCTGTATAAAACGGGGGAATTTCTGACAAACTGCCTGCAGCAAAGAGGACATTAAAGGTAAGCACATCGTGACTTTACTGATATATGCTTAGCAACGTGATTAATCTTTTATCTTTTGGTAAAAATTAGAGTTTGAATTGAAGCTCAGATGACAAAGTTTTTAAGAATTTAGATGATGAAAAGGAATCATATTATCAGAGTTTCCTGACATTAGGTTAGTGGTATTAATTATTAAATGGCCTGCTGTGGTGGGGTCTATCTGACTGTATTTTCCTTGCATAGGCTCTAAAGATGCAGAGTATCTTTGCAAGCTGTGCAGTTGTAGTGCTGCTGCTGGCTGCAGTCTGGGCGGACCACCATGAGCACCATGATCACAACCAGCACCAGCACCACGATCACGGTTCTGACCACAGCCATGACGGCATGATGAGCTGCCACAAGCTGTCCCCTCCGAACGCTGACTTTGCCTTTGCCCTCTATAAAAATCTGAATGCCAAGACTGAGGCTGGAAAGAACATCTTTTACTCACCACTGGGCATCTCCACTGCCCTGTCCATGCTGTCTACAGGGGCTGGTGGTGACACCCACAGCCAGCTGTTCTCCACTTTGGGCTATGGCACCTTAAACCAGAGTCAGGTCAATGAAGCCTTCCAGCATCTTTTCCACATGCTTGGCCACAGCCAGGAGAACCAGAAGCTGGATGTTGGTAATGCGGTTGCAGTGCGCACTGGTTTCAAGCCTCAGCAGCAGTACCTGGACGACATCAAGCAGTACTATTCCGGGGACATCTTCAGAGTTGACTTTACAAAATCTGAAGAAGCTGCAGCCTTCATCAACAGAGACATTGCAGGAAAAACTCAGGACAAGATAAAAGACATTGTGAAGGACTTGGACCCTGCAATGGCCATGGTGCTGATCAACTACGTCTACTTCAGAGGTAGGACTTGTGAACACGAGGAGAAAGACACATATCAAACCGTTAAGAACAGCGCTCACAAAGAGCTTTGACAGTTAAAACATGCAAACAGACAATCAGACAAGATATAGGAGACAAATCAGAGCAGTCAGTTAAAAATAAATAGTAAAAATGACAATAAATTAAATGAATAATTAGCTAGATTAGCACACAAATCAAACAAGGGAACTTGGCAGTTTGAAAATGAAAGAACAAGACTGAAGGTTAAAATTAAAAGTCAAAAAAATACAGAATTAAAGAATTAGAGAGACGACATCACTCCAAAGAACCAGGCAGCTAAAAACCAAATAAAACCAGGACACAATACAGAATAAAACACTAAAGCTAAGTAAAGCTGAAAGTAAACCTCACATAAAATCACATCTGTAAAAGTGGGTTTTAAGAAGTGATCTAAAAGAAGTTACAGATAAGCACACTAAGACATGCACATTTTATTGTCTTATTTAAGGTGTTGAGGGATGGAGATCGCCATGAACAGCTTGAGAGACTAAAAACGGAGACATTTTCAAACAACATGGTAAAATCATGGTAACCGTTTTCAGCATTTCTGTCATCTTCCCCCTCTGCTGTCTTGTACAGGACAGTGGGAGAAACCCTTCGACGGTAACCGCACACACAAGGCAGACTTCCATGTGGACGAGAACACCAAAGTCGAGGTGGACATGATGAAGAGGACGGGACGCTACGACTTCTACCAGGATGCTGACAACCACACTACCGTCATCCTGCTGCCGTACAAAGGAAACACCTCCATGATGATCGTTCTGCCCGATGAAGGCAAGATGAAGGAGGTGGAGGGACACATCAGCAGGGAACTCATCCATCACTGGCACGACTCGCTCTTCAGGAAGTAAGACAAGAATGTGACTTTGTTGTGCGTCCTCAGGCTCATGTTGTAAAGTGTGTCACGGATGCATTAATAATGTGCGTGGGGAATATTTTGGCATGTGTTTTACGCTCAGAGTATCCCAAATTATAACAGCTCATGTTGTGTGAACAAATCATCTCTGTACTGCAGTGAATCTGACACTTGTGATATTCTTTGTTCTGCAGTAGCGTGGATCTTCACATGCCGAAATTTTCCATCTCTGCTGATGCCTCCTTGGATACCACACTTAAACAAATGGGAATAACAGACGCATTTGGAGACGACGCTGATTTTTCTGGCATATCTGAAGAGGTCAAGCTAAAGGTGTCAAAGGTAACGTTCGCATCAACCCAAAGCTTTAAACCAGGGATGTCCAACATGAGGCCCGTGGGCCAAAAGCGGTCCTCCAGAGGGTCCAATCCGGCCCTCAAAGTGTAAAGATTCCAGAGAAGACATTAACTGCAGATTGTAAATTAGTAAAACTATAAATTTAGAATAATTTCTAGACCATGACAAATTGTTTGGATCATAAAGTAAAATACTAGATTGTTCTTTTGTCATTTTGTGTCTCATGTTTGTAATATTTTGTCCTAACTTTTGTTGTTTGTCTCATGTTTTTGTCTATTCTATTTTTGTTGTTTCGTTTCTCGCTTTTGTCTTTTTTTGGTCTAATTTTTGTTATTTGTCCATTTTTTTGTTAGTTTGTAACTTTTTTGTCTAATTTTTTGTCTCTTGTTCTGTTTCGTGTCCTTTGTGTCAAGTTTTTGTCGTTTTGTTTCTCATTTTTGTTCATTTTTGGTTTCATTTGTGTCATTTTTTGTCTCGCTTTTGTCGTTTGTCCATTTTTTGTCGCTTTGTAACTTTTTTGTCTAATTTTTTGTCTTTTTTGTCTTGTTTCGAGTCATTTGTCTCATTTTTGTTATTCTGTGTCTCGTTTTAGTCATTTTATGTATCATTTTTCTAATATTTTGTCTTGTTTTGCTGTTTTTTTGTCTACTTTTGTCTGACTTTTGCCGTGTTGATCATAAAGTAAAATCCTATATCATTCTGTTCCAGTTAGCTGTGACTAAATGTTGTGTTCAGGATTTTGTCGTTTCTCACATTTGTGTCATTTTGTATGTAATTTTTCTAATATTTTGTCTTGTTTTTGTCCTTTTTGTCTGACTTCTGTCATGTTGATCATAAAGTAAAATCCTCTACGGTTCAGTTCCAGATAGCTGTGACTAAATGTTGTGTTCCTTTGTCGACACTCTGTGATCTGGAAGTTGTAATATGGAAATGATGAACTGAGGCTGAATGCTGCTGAAATTGATTTTATTTTTCTAAAGAAATTTCAGGTTGTTCATAATGTTTTATAAAAAGATAATTCCTTAAATGTGAACATTTTCAGAATGTACTTTTTTGCACTAAAACAAAGGAACCATTAGGAGTTGTGGTTATTTCTAGGTTATTTTGCTGTTATTTTACTGGTCCGGTCCACTGGAGATCAGACTGGACTGAATGTGGAACCTGGACTGAAATGAGTTTGATGCCTCTGCTTTAAAGTCATATTCCTATTTCACAAATACATGCAGTAGATGCTGCAAAGACCATCTATCCTGCAGCATCTACAGCTTTCAAGATGTCAGACTGACTGTTGTGTCCCGGTTCCTCTTCAGGTGTCCCATCAGGCTGTGCTCAGTGTGGATGAAACGGGAACCGAAGCTGCAGCTGCCACCACTATCGAGATCATGCCCATGAGCATGCCTGAAACCATGAAACTCAACAGGCCCTTCATGCTCTTCATCCTGGAGCACTCGACCAGGAGCATCCTCTTCATGGGCAAAATCAACAACCCCGCAGCTGTGTAGAGACGCCCAGAGAACTCGTGTTACGTTTTCGCACTGCAGTAGGTCTTTGTAGCTTCAGGACAAAGGTGACGTTAGGACCACCGGGGAAATGATGAACAAGACAACAGATATATCATCAAGTGACAGCGTCTCGGTTTATGCGCGTCTAAATACATCATTCGAGTTTGTATCTGACTGACTGTTTTATATGATGCAGTTAATGAAGAAACATGAACACTAGAAAGACAACCTGTTATTGTACTATTTCTGTTTCAACGTGGTTCAACATGAAGTGAAATAAAGACTTGTCTTGAACTGGTATTTTTTATGTTTCTGTCTACTTTAGTGCACATTTCTCTTGAGTACAACATTTTAACACCAACTCGTGCTGAATTACTGAGAAAAAGGCAACAACTGCTACATTAAAAGGGAATTATCTCTTTGAAGAGATGTTGCAGATTTTATAAAAAATTTGATGTGAAAAGTTCTGACATATGACCAGAAAATGAATGAACTGACTGACTGCTTTGGGTCACGCAGCTCAACCTGCAGCTAATCAAACACTAACTGATGATAAAGAAACAGTGCTCTTCTATGAACTCGACAAACTAAAGACTGAAGGAATGAGTGGAGAGACACAAATGACGCAGGTGTAACACCCATCCCATGTAGCTAATGTATTAACACTCTCGTTAATGTGGTGTTCGTACTACAGATGGGGTCCTGGGTCCTAATTTACTACCTAATAAATAAACCTAGGTAAACAGAAGATACAACAGAAAAATTATCCTAGAACTTTGATGCACCACAGAACGCTTCAGGACGTCCTCCCTACCTGAGGCCGTTAGACTGTACAATTCCTCCCCCTTCTGCAGAAAGGATGCATAATGAACAAACTTTTCTATGTGCAATATAACCGGAGTCTTTCCTAGGAGATTCAAGTGCCACACACCTGTTTACTTCGGTTCATTTTCTGTTGATCTTTGTAGTTTTTAGTGCTAGTATACAGCCACTTTACACACTGTGACACTTCACACAAACACTTTTAGAAGTAGAGTAAAAGATTAGCCTCTGCTTTCTACTTCATCGCAAGTTTGTGCAATGCAGGGTTAAAGTTTTCACATTATTCTGGTCTAAGTTTTAGATGAGGACTGACTTCTAAACAACCTGTGATGATAAAGTCACTGAACAGCTTAGGTTACTTGTTATGAGGCATTTTGCTTCTCTTTCAGTTGTTTCGTGTTTCTTTGTTGTCACTTTGCATCTGTGGACGTTTTGTGTCTCTTTCTGCGTCTATTTGTTGTAGTTTTGTGTTTCTTTGTGCTCATTTTACATCTCTGATTCTTATGTTGCCTCATTATTTTACCTCTCATTGTAAATGTTTTGTGTCTTTGTATTAATTTTCTGTCTACTTGTGGTTGTCTTAAATCATTCTGTAGTCAAAAAACATCTGTGGTCATTTCGTAGTAGTAGTAGTAGTAGTAGTAGTAGTCTGTGTACCTTTATTGTAGCATTATGACTGTTCTCTGTAAACTCTGGCCTTGTTAATGATTGTTTACTTTTTTGTTTTAAAGTGTTTTTATTGTTTCTTTGGTTTGCTTTTCTTTGTGGATGTTTGTCTCTCCATAGCAGTCTTCTGTCACCTTGGAGTTGTCATTAATCTTTTTGTTGTTGTTTTGTGACTCTATAGCTGCATTGCGTCTCATTGTAGACTTTTTTGCGGCTCTTTGTGGTCATTTTGCCTGTTGTAGTTGTTATATTGTGACTGATTGTAGTTGTTTTGCAACTCTTTGTAATAATTTAGCCTCTCGTTGTTGTTTGGTCCGTGTATATTTTGGCAATTGGATTTTCCATTCTGAAACGGGTATTGAAAAACAAGAAACGAGTGGTTATTTGATTTTCGTTTTAAAATACAAAAATTAAAATTGAAATACAAAGCGTTTTTCCTTTTCATGATTAAATAGGGATATACGAAATTTTAAAAATGCTTTGATTTTCATTTTATATTTAGAATAACAAAAAAAGTAAAATCAGTAAGAGACGGAAACAAAAAAAAGCTCCGTTTTTCATTTTCTGAGACCGGAAGTGGTCATCAGCAAGTGTGGAACCAAACAGAGTTCGGTGCATAGACTGGATATAATTTTTTTCATTAGTTTTCATGGTCAAAATGAGAGATCAGGTGGCTGATCTTAAAATAAATCAATATTAAATTTTTATAGAGCGTTAAAGTTTTACGAAGCCAGGGGGCGGGACTACTTGACTGATAGTCTGGTCTGGAATGATTGACAGGTCCTATGGAGGAGGAAGCAGAGACTCTGCTCTCCTCGTTTGGATTAATTCTGATATAATAACTGTTGGTTTATTTATCGGTGGAGCAGCAGAACATTTTCCACAGACAGTTTTGCTGCCCGTTGGCTTGTTTGAACCAGTTTTCTGCCTTCAGCTGATTCTACAAGCAGACACTGAAAGGACTGATAGTTCGGTAAGTTAATGTTTATTTTCGTATCGGTGCCGCTTTTACTGCACTTTATATGCAGCTGTAGTGTCAGATATAATGTGTGCCATGCACTCCAGATGTTGGTGGAGTTTATTTCTGTGTGTGTTGACCAGAGAAGAAAGTTAGCATCCGGTAAATATTAGTTTTAATGTTAGCGATCCTAACCGAGCTAGCTGCTCAGTAGCATTAAGCTAACGTAGCATTAAGCTAACGATGTTTGTGTTGAGTTTCATGTAAACAGCTGAAGTGTGTTGTGTCAGTGTAATATATATATATATATATATATATATTTAGCTGATAAAACTGTCAGTGGAGATGCTGATTCACATTAATGTAACGTTTAGAAAACCTAAATGTGATTAAAACAGTGAGGTTAAGTTTCTGTGTTGTCAGTAGTCCTGAATATCTGCTGAGTCTCTGAAGTTAAACTGGAGAAAACAGTAAATCTACACTCTAATGGTTAACGTTGTTTAATGATTGATTCACATGTTGTAGTACGTATTCCTGCAGTGCAGATTGGAAACATAAACTCCCAGAATATGTCCAAAGTAATGATGAACACTACAGTTATTAAATTTAAATTACAGCACAGATAAGCTGGATAATAAAATCCTCTCCCCTAAAGCTAAAGTGACTACAGGCCTTTCAGTGCTTGATAAATTATATGAAATAGGAAATCTTTCCAGGGATACTTTAAAATGAACCTCTGCTGTTGATGCTGATACTGTGACGTCTGTCTTCATCTCAGGTGTCTCATGTTCACTGTGAGGATCTTCTGAGTGAAGCCAGCAGAAGGAAAACCTCATCTGGTTGTGAAGAAGGAGACTGAATGGAGGACATCCTCAGTGAACCACTTCCTGTTTAGCTTCCACTTACAGAAGGTCAGACCAACTCTTTCAGCACTTTATTATTTTCTGTTCTTAGTATTCAGGGATTCCATTTATCACCTTTAACTTCATCTCTGCTGTTGGAGCAGAACTACAATCTAAAAAGTCCATGTTATTTATAGCAGATATGCAGCATTAAAACATCAACACATTCAGGTCAAGAGCTTCATTATTTCCTTTATTGCACATTTAAAAACTACATTATTTAACTATTGTGAACTGTAAAGATGTGTAAACACATGAAATAAATGGATGAAATAAATAATGTGTTGCTGAGAGTGAAGTGTAAAAACTGAACAGTAACAAGACAAGTTGTATTCTGAAGAGAGGAGCTGAATCTGCAGCATTATTACTGGAAGGATGAAGAGGACATCAGTGCTGCTCTTCCTCACAGTGATGAAGGAGAAAAGACTCTTCAGACAACCACAGCTGGATGTTCATGTTCTCTGGAGCTCTCAGTCCATCAGACCAGATGTTCCCAATGATCCAGACCAAGACTGGAAGGAAAAGACACTAACAGTGAGGAAAAGATCTACAAGGTTCTTTCATTCTAACTGATGGAACTTCAAATATCAGAGAACACATCAGGATATAAATGGAACACAATAGAGTGTTGTATTTTGTCCTATTTTTTAATCTTATGGAAATGTTTATCTTCCTGGTTGAGGCTAAAGACCATTTTACTGCCTTAGATGGACAATAAAGTTTATTCTATTTTATTCTAATGTATCATTAGCATTAGCATGAGCTCCACAGTTATCTAACCATACACTGCTGGAGAGAAAAAAACTGAAGCAAGCTAGTTACCAAAATGACTTACCTGCAGAGTTTATCTTCACTTTTGGAGGCTAATGTTGTTAGCAGCAGCAGGTAAACAGCGGAAGCAGTAAATGTGGGCGGGACAGTCAGTCTGACCAATCACTGCTCTCCGGCTCCCAGTCTGACCAATCACTGCTCTCCGACTCTCAGTCAGTCTGACCAATCACTGCTCGCCGGCTCTCAGTCTGACCAATCGCTGCTCTCTGACTCTCAGTCAGTCTGACCAATCACTGCTCACCGGCTCTCAGTCTGACCAATCACTGCTCTCCGACTCTCAGTCAGTCTGACCAATCGCTGCTCTCCGGCTCTCAGTCTGACCAATCGCTGCTCTCCGGCTCTCAGCCAGTCTGACCAATCGCTGCTCTCCGGCTCTCAGCCAGTCTGACCAATCGCTGCTCTCCGGCTCTCAGTCTGACCAATCGCTGCTCTCCGGCTCTCAGTCTGACCAATCGCTGCTCTCCGGCTCTCAGTCTGACCAATCACTGCTCTCCGGCTCTCAGTCAGTCTGACCAATCACTGCTCTCCGGCTCTCAGTCAGTCTGACCAATCGCTGCTCTCCGGCTCTCAGCCAGTCTGACCAATCGCTGCTCTCCGGCTCTCAGTCTGACCAATCGCTGCTCTCCGGCTCTCAGTCAGTCTGACCAATCACTGCTCTCCGGCTCTCAGCCAGTCTGACCAATCGCTGCTCTCCGGCTCTCAGTCAGCCTGACCAATCGCTGCTCTCCGGCTCTCAGTCAGTCTGACCAATCGCTGCTCTCCGGCTCTCAGTCTGACCAATCGCTGCTCTCCGGCTCCTTGTCTGACCCATACATAGATATTCGTATCTCTGGTAGCTGCAGCTCCCAGTGAACAGGAGGATTTTATTAGAGGAAGTCAGACACAGAGAAACATTAGAGCTCACACTGAAACGGAGCTACAGCTCTGTGTCTTGTAGAAGATTTATTTTCAAAGCTACATGTGTGACGGTAATAATCCATGCCAGAGCAGACCTCATTAGCACTTCCGCTAGGTCGGCTAACCTTTCCGGTCACTCCAGGGACGCTGCTGTCGGTAATGTAGCCAGAATATGGATTAATTTTTTGTTTGGGCTTGACAAAGACGAGAACAAAAATATTCAGAGCAAGTGGAGCAGCTACCTAACGCTTATTACAGTTTGATTTACATTTTCATAATCACATTTTTGAAATCACGTAATTTTTCTGTTAAACAAATCACTGCTTTTATTTTGGAAGAGATACCTGGAAACGTTATTTATCTGTAATTCCGCTAACTTGACTGAACGTGGGCTGCAGTTCCCGTTATTTAAACATGAATATGATGTATAAATGCAGATGGGCTTCATATATTTCACAATGCAGATGTTTTTATTGATGTCCAGTATATTTTATAGACAATAAACATATTTGATAGAAATATTAGAAATGGATTTCTGTTTCCTCATAATAATTTAGTTAATGCAATTAAATGCTCATCAGTGATTCATCTTTAGTGTGAAACTTTTACTTTGCATCTATATTTTTTAAAAATGTAGGTCATTTTAAGGTAAGACATGAAAGGATGGTTTTCTTTGTTAAATGAATTTAAGGTTTAATTGACTGAAATCTTTTAGTCAATGTTGTTTCTTTCAATTTGAAATATCTGGATTTAATTAATACAGCTCAATCCGTTACATTTTATATTATTAAGAATTCTTATTCAGTTTAACACTAGATGACGTATCAGTTCATTGAGTATTTCAGAGCCAGTTTTTTTCTTTTCAATTATCTGTATTTAAAATGATCTTATTAAAATATAATTGCAATGAAACAGCAGCAACATAAGAAACGACCAGATATACAAAGGAAGTGCAGCTATTTTAATATAAAAAATGATCTATCAGTTAGAACATGGTGAAAGTGCAGCTAAAGTTAAGTTAACTTAGCAAAACTACGGATAAGCAACGTTTCCTTTTACTTCCAGAAAAATAAAAGCCTCATATTTGCTATTTATTAAAGAATCACTAAAAGCAGCACTTCCACCAAGTTTGTTTTAGTTTGTTGCTATTTATCGGTGGAGCAGCAGCACATTTTCCACAGTCAGTTTTACTGTCCGTTGTCTTGTTTTAATCAGTTTTCAGTTCAGTAATTCAGTCCTTCGGCTGACTGGACCAACAGACACTGAAGGACTCCTACAGCTGGTCGGCAATAAATGATAATTTACTGATCAGTGCCGGTTTTAATGAACTTTATGTTCAACTTCAGAGTCAGATATAATGTGAGCAGTGAACCCCAGGAGTTGGAGTTTATTTGTGTGTGTTGACCAGAGAAGAGAGTTAGCATCCAGCGAATATTAGCTTTAATGTGAATTAGCAATGCTAACCGAGCTAGCTGACCAGTCCTGATTAGCAGCTAAATGTAGCATCAAGCTAACGATGTTTGTGTTGTTTCCTGTCAGCGGCTGAAGTGTGTTGTGTTCCTGTAATGTGGTTCATTGAGTTCATAAAACTGTGGCTGGTTGACGTTAATGTAACGTTCAGGAAACTTAAATGTGATTAAAACAGTAACGTTAATGTTCTAGTTGTCAGTAATCAGCTTTAATTTGACACTGAAACAGACTCTGATAGTTTTAAATGACATCAGTTTCATTAATTTGTTGAAAATTGTCTCATTTGTTGTTGTGATGTTGCTGTTGATTCATTAAAACCAGATGATTCGTGTTGAAGATACGTTTAGTTCTAGTATCAGAAGCACAAGAAGGAAAATGGAAGTTTAGTTCTGCTACGTCAAAGATTTCAGGAATAAAATAACTAAATGAATCTTTATGCCTCAAACTTTATTTTACAATAATGAAATAATGAAATAATCACAGATAATAAAAATATAAATAGCAGAGAAAACCTGAGAGAATAATTTCCTGAAAAGTCTGTGAAGGAAAAGCAGCTTTTTATCCTGAAAGATCAGAATCAGCTCCAACATCTGCATCTGACAGCATCAAGTCGAGCAGAAAGAAAAGAAAAAAGAAAATGACTTCTTTCTGATCACATCTGTTCCGCTGCTCACAGTCTGCAGCTGCTCACATTCTTCACATTTATTGTCCACTTTTAAAAGTTCAGCAGACAGGTGCTCTGCTTTGGAGTGTGACGATGTCGTCGGTGATGTGGAGAGTGAAGTTTCCGTTTCACCCACAGCGTGCTTTAGGGCAGCCGGGTCGGACTTGATGTTTGAAATACTGACCGACAGCTCAGATTTAACTGTTTGTAGTTCCGTTTTGATGGATGTTAAATTTTCACTCAAAGCCTCCAGGAGCTGGGTCTTTAAAATAACTGCCATCTCGTTACAGAGTGAAAGTAGCAGTTCCTCCTGAAGGTCAGAGATTGCAGCATCTGAGGGCCTCTTCAAAAGAAGACATAGTTGATGAAGGCGTTCTGGAGCAGGACCAGAAAGACCACGACCAAGCAACCTTGAGATCTTAGCGTCTCCCTCAGGTGGGTGTCAACGGTGTTCACGGTCAGGTCTGTGGTAATCCCATCAAAAAACAAAACAGGAAATAATCTAGATTATAAATCAACATGTAACCAAAGCACTCTGTGTATAACGCCATAGTATAGGATGTAGTTCAGAAAATGTCAAAGTATAGTATACTTTTCAAGAATAACATAGTATGGCCTGTAGTTCATAGTATAGCATGTTGGCAAATAAAAACCCCATAGATTATTATATGGTTCAAAAAATGCAAAATGAAGGGTTGTTGCCTAAAATTGTCATGTATGATATGTGGTTTAAAAATGTCATAGTGCAGTATATTGTCAAAATAGTATGTTATTCAAGAAAATGTCAGAGTATAATATGTCGTCTAAAAAATGCCATAGAATAATATTTCATTGCACAAGTTAAAGTATAGTAATTTTTAAAGCTGTTCAAATTCTTATATGTTGCTAAAAAACCCCCAAAACGTCATAGTAATATGTCAATTAAAAAAGCCTATAGTATAGCATGTTGCTCTAAAAACGTCAGAGTTTAGCCTTTGGTCCACAAAACGTTGTTGTGTCCCGGCTGTCTGAAGTAGGTAAGGAGCAACACAAAAACAGTCCAAACGCTGGTTTCCAGAGGGTTAGACGAGTATTTATTTGAAGGAGTAAGTTTACAACAACACAACATGTGAGGGGGTTAAAAACAAATGGGTGTTAGTAAAATAAAAATAAATAAACAGAACTAAAAGTGAACTTCATGTTGACATTGATGGGCATTCCAACCAGGAACAAAGTAAAAGATAATCAATAGGAAAAAAAACTCTTCCTGTTCACCTCTTAAAACCCAAAAACACACCGCAGTAGCACCCTAAACTAAAACTACCAATGGGTTCCCTGTTTTCCTTTCTGAACAATTCAAAGGTCCCTCTCTATCTCCCCACACATCCACCAACCACTGGAACACATCTCCAAAGTTCTGCTGGTCCAGCTCAGCTTCCCCTCAGAAGAAGTGCCGCCACCTGCCAGATGAAGGAGCCTTTTGAGAGGCAGCTGGCATCGTGATTGGACTGTACTTTGGTCTGTTCCAATCCAGCTTCAGCTCCAGAGACGGCAGGCGGGACGAGTCAACGGAGGCCGGGTGGACGAAGGCATGCAGCTGAGTACAATCCAGAAAACAACAGAGGAGGAGTGCAGCAGCCCAGGACCAGAACAACCAGAGTAGCATGGTATGTCTCTTAGAAAACATCATAGTATAGCCTTTGGAATGAAAAAACACCATCATATACATTGTATATTGTACAAATAACAAGTCAGAGGAAAGAGACATCCACTGTAGAACTGTAGTAATTGTGGGCTGACTGATTTACTGATTATCAGTATTTTATTTTTTACTGATTTACGGTAATAAATACATTTAAAAATGGCGCGACTTTGGCTCTGAACCTTTATCTACCTGTGGTCGCTCTGTCTTCTGGAGTGATTTGATTGGTTATATGTCACGTATAAAACTCCTTTAACTTAACATCTGTAAACAAAACAAAACCGTATCAACAAAGTTTTCTGTTAGAGTTTGTGTTCTTCTAAGTTTAACTCCAAGATTTTAAATACTTTCATTTACTGCAAATGAATATCTACTCCAAATGTCTCACTAATAATCATTATCAGCCTTAAAAACCCACAAAACACCCCTCTATACTCCACCACACTTAGTACAGTCCGGTTCCCCCTTCTATAAATCTGCTTGGAATCTTCCACTTCCTGTTTGTCAAAGTGGCCTTCTACCTGGACAGGTTTTGTTGGAGCTCATGCAACAAACATTTTGGGTAACTGCACTTTAATATGGATGGATGACACTGAATTAGAGTCTGTTTTAATGAGACTGAGTTAAGATGTGTAGCTCTGTCATTAAATAGGAAATTATTTCTCAGAATTCACAGAGAAAAGTCTGAAATGTTTGCTAGGTTAGCGTCCCACATGTTCTTTGGCTCAGCTAAAGCTAACTCTCTCCAACTTCTGGATCTCTTGAGTTGCTTGTTGTTAAAATATCTTGCTAGAGGTGCTGAAGCTCAGAAAGTCTGAGATGTTTGTTCAAAATAAGCTCATTCTCAAGTCTGATCTGAACTGTCCTCTTTTGTTTGAACTTTCCCTAAACTTAGGAGTTAATGACAGAGCAGCACATCCAGACTCAGTCTCATTTATGTAGAGATTAAACTTCAGTGTCATTCATTGATGTTAAAGTGCAGTTTTTCAAATGTTTGTTGCACATGCTCCCGACCAAACCAGTCCAGGTGGAAGACGATGTGAAGAGAAAGCTCCAGAGGATGAATGTCACACATTTACATTGGAAATAAATGTCCTTTAATTAGACATTGTCATGCAAAAGTTGGATTTCCCTTTAATGATGTTCCAATCTTTGTTGAGTGTTTTGTTGATTTTGGTTTCTAAATGTTTTTTGACACTCGGCCCCAAAGATTAAAACCTTCTACGGTTCACAAGCTGCAACAATTCACACATTATCAACTATCTTTCTGACTAAACTAAGATAAAAAGTGAAAAACTGCCTGATTGCTGCATCATGAATGTAAATCTTTTTGGTTTTTATGACAGTAAACTGAATATATTTGGGTTTGACATTTTATGAACCAAAAGGAGAAATGAATTACAGGAAAAAACAATCAACAGATTTATGGTCAAAGAAAATGTGTTTTCCAACATATATGGCTGAATTACTCCAACATTACAAGATACATACAATTTAAATTCTATTTTATTTATATAATGCCAATTACAGGTCAAATTGTCTCAAGACGCTTTGTTTTTATATTTTTTTGTCATATTTAAAATATGACAAAGTAAGAAATTTAAACCTCTTGACTAATCCAATTTATTATTTGGTTTTTAAGAGACTAATGGACAATTAAAATAAGTTTCTCCACTAAAACTAATAAACATGAGGTCAAATAGAAGGAAGAGTTTTAAATACTGCAGTCCCACGACGACAAGAATAAAGTTTGTCAACAAAACTAAATCTGCTGGTGGATTCCATTAAAGTCCTAATAAATGATAATAAAGTGTGATACTAAAGATTTGTGGTGCTAAAAATGTCCAAGTAAAGATATGAAGTTGAACATGTGGATGGAGGTTGATAAAAGTTGACGTCCCATCATTTCTCTGGAGCGACTCCATGATTTTATGGATGGTGGTTAAAGACCTACTCTTCTAGTGGTCTTCCTTCTAGTCGCTGTAAAAAGTCAGTCCATCCTGGCCGACTTCAACACCTCTTCATGACAAGTTGTTCTGCCTCCGACCTGGTGGAAACTCCAGAAACTCGGGAAAACCCGTGGAGACTCGAAGAACTCGTGGAGACTCGAAAAACTCATCGGGCGGGGGAAGGTGTGGTGGGGGAGTCTGGGTGGAGTCAGGGCGGAGAGTAGGCGGGGAGGTGGGTGGAGTAGAGGGGCGGGAGGCCACCACCCACCTCCCCGCCTACTCTCCGCCCTGACTCCACCCAGACTCCGCCTTGGCTCCACCCATGTGGTGACCTCAGCAACTACGATGTCAAAGGGAGGACGAATTTATTTCTTTTTATATGATCTGTAGCTCAGTGAGTTAAGGATTTGCCTATGGAGCTGCAGGTCGCTGGTTCAAGACCAGACACTTCTTAAATTTTCTCAAAATCCTGACAAAGACAAAGAAAGAAAACTGCCCGTCGCTGGTCTTGAACCTGCGACCTTCCACTTGGTAGTCTATCCTCTTATCCTCCTGAGCTATTCGCTCAGATACTAATTTTTCTTTTTTTTGCGCATTTATCATCTATTTTTTGTCATTTTTGAGTTTTTTTTTAACTCGAGTCTCGACTCGACCGTTTTTCTCAGGAGGTTGGACTTTAGCCTTTGTTCTGGAGGGTGGAACCCTCAGTTCCAAGACTTTCCAAGCCCCCAGACCTCCCGAGTCCTCAGGACCTGAGCTTTCACACAGTCTGAGGGCTGAAATTTTCTAAGTCCCACAGTACTTCTCTGTTAGTTTGAACCTTCAGACAGTCTGAGGGCTGAATTTTTCTAAGTCCCACAGTAGTTCTCTGTTAGTTTGAACCTTCAGACAGTCCGAGGACTGAAATCTTCTAAGTTCTTGAGTAGTTCTCTGTTAGTTTGAACCTTCAGACACTCTGAGGACTGAAGTTTTAAAAGTTTCTTAGTACTTCTCTGTTAGTTTGAACTTTCTGGTTAACAGAAGCCTTAAAACTTGTGACCATGAGTCTTGATTTCACATTTAGACCATCGATCTGAGTTATTCTCAGACCTTCACCTGTGGGTTTTATAGAAATCCTGAACAAACTTTGATTCTCTTCACTGAACAGTAAAGTTTGTGGAGATCAGAAGGTAACATTAGTTTGATTAATGCCTTCAACTACTAGTAGACTTTATCTGGAAAGCAGTTTTCTGAAATGAGTTCTTAGTAAATCTGTCCACAATCAAACCAAGAACATAGAAAGAGGAAATGTTTGAAGAAACAACTTGATGTTTTCATTTCAGACTAGAAAACACATTAAGAACTTTATCTGTTTTTGCTCTTTTTGATTGTTTTATTGTCTCTTCTGTTTAATTTGATCTTCTAAAGTTTAACTGGTGTCTGTTCAAATGTCTTTAGTTTGATTCTTCTTAAATGTTTAGTTTTGCTCTTTTCTCACCTTTTATTCTTTTCTAATGTCTGATTTGATTTAGAAATGATTTGTCTTTTTAATGTTTAATTGTTTTTCAAATGTTTTATCGGCTTGTTTGAGTTTCTTTTTCTTTCCCAATATTTAATGTTTCGATTAAATCTTTAAGGTTTTTCTTTTTAAATGTTTTACCACCTTTTAATGTTTAATTTTCTTTTGAAATGATTCGTTGTATTTTCTATTTAATTCCTATTTGACGTTTTATTGTCTTTTAGATGTAATTTTCTAATTAAACATTAAATTTTTTAATTAAATGTTTTGTCTTTTTTAAAGGTTCAATAATCTAATTTAATGTTTTGTATTTTTAAAAAAGTTAAATATGATTCTTGTTTAAATAGTATTTTTTAAATGTGTAATTATGTAAAATATTTTCTGTAATATTTAATAATGTTATTTTAAAAATTTTGTTTAATTTCATACTTACATGTTTTGTATCATGTTTAATTATCTAATTCAATATTTTGTCAGTTTAATAAAATTAAACATTAAATACAATTAAATGATATTAAACTGACAAAATATTGAATTAGATAAACACGATGCAAAACATGTATGAAATTAAATATTACAGAGAAAATATTTTACATAATTACACATTTAAAAAATACTTTCTAAATAAATTTTTTTTTAAAGTTTTATTGTATTACATTTTTTCCTTTGATTTAATTGCTTTTTGTTATGTAGTTTATTTCTTTAATCTTATTTTTCTGTCAAGATTTTAACCCCAACCTTAAAAATGAAATAAACCCTTAAATCACAATGAAAATACTTCTGTTGTCACAATCATGAGTTAGTCAATTATTCAGTTTATCAATTCAACTTTATTTGTTTAGCACCTTTCACACAGATGACAAAACTAAACAAGCAAAGAGAAAAAACTATGGTAAAACTGATTAAAACTCAAAAACATTTTTTTTTAAAAAAAGATTTAACATGGTAATGAAATGTGTTGTGTTCAGGGGATGGAGGGAGTTTATTGAAGTCTTCTTGGGCTCACATGGGAAATCATTTAAAATATAAACTTGATATTCAGTCTAAGGAAACTGGAAACTGCAGAGCAACAGAACCAACAATGTCTCCTGTTTTCTCCTTTAATGAGTCGACTCTTCATGTACTTTCAGAACAAAGAACTACAGACTCTTCACAACCTGCTCAAACTCTTGGTACAGGACCTCACCACACGGGTCAAGAAGGTTTCCATCTCATTTCTACTCTGAAGCTCACCTTCTCCTGCTCAAACTGCTGACAAATGTTTCTGCTGCTCTAAAGTCTGCTCTCCAGAACTTCCTAAAAACTCTCAAAGTCTCTTCTGCTGCAGGTTGCTTTGTAGAACTGTTCCAGAAAACCTCACTAAACCACATGGATGGGCCTCAAGATAGTCGTCCAAATGAAACCGTACAAAAACCAAACTAGCACAACCCAAACGCTAAAGTCTCCTGCAGCCTACCAGAGAACCTCTGAGAACAGAGAATCAGGACAGGAACTCTTACCTTCTGGACAACCAACGCTGGTTCTCAAACAAGAATACAGAATGTGTCTGACCAGAAACCTCTGAAGACTCACTACAGCCAAGATAAAGACACAACTCACCTGCATCAAATCCACTAATCACTGCACACATTAGCACCATGTGCTAACTGTGGCTAAAGAACCACATTTACCAAGACAACTATCCAGTACAAAGCCCTAAAACACACCAAGAAACACATTAAAGGCGATTTTATTGCTGGAAGCTGCAAGCCAACGCCTAAAGAACAAACTAAAGCAACGGAACCAAACCCGGATCAGTGGTGAACAGAAGCAGAGGAAATGTTTGTCTGCAGCTAAACAAAG
This sequence comes from Amphiprion clarkii, assembly GCA_027123335.1. Taxonomy (NCBI): domain Eukaryota; kingdom Metazoa; phylum Chordata; class Actinopteri; family Pomacentridae; genus Amphiprion; species Amphiprion clarkii. The sequence goes on from CM049579.1 coordinate 1,593,643, forward strand.
CAGGAAGACACTGAGCTGCTCAGGTGTTCCTGATAACACCTGAGCAGCTCAGGTGTTTCTGATAACACCAAGCAGCCACCTGGACAGCCAATAGGAACACAGCCACCTGGACAGCCAATAGGAACACAGCTTCCTGGAAGACCAGAGGGCTGGCTTCGTGAAGGAAATTTAGTTTAAAGTTGAAGCAGAAAGTTAACAACAAAGTTGAAAACCACCTTCTGATCCCTGAAGTCTCTGAGTTTTCACACAAAGAACGCCTGAACATGTCAAACTGGTTCCATAGTAGAACCCTCATTGTAAAAACGTCATAGTATGGTGTGTTGCTCAAAAAACATTAGAACCCAGCTGTCTAGGGTCACAGAGGAGCAACACAAAAACAGGACAAACGCTGGTTTCCAGGGGGTTAGGAGGATATTTATTTGAAAGAGGAAGTTTACAACAACACAACATGTGAGCAGAAAAATCACAAAGTCTGTCTTTAGTTCAGCTGAAAATATTAGTTTTTGTCTTTTTTATTGACCAAACTTTTCAGGAAGTAGATGAAGAATAATTAAAGCTCTCATGTAGAAGTCCAACTTATTTTGGATCCTTGTGGAGAGTTTAATCTTAGTTTGTAAAGCTGTTGAGTTTTTAGAGTCACATGGATTGTTTTGACATTTAATAACCGAGTCCTGAAATAAAATTAGAGTTGTGGATTTCTGTCATTTAGTCTGGACTAAACAAATAACAGCAGCATAAATCTCAAACGTCATTATGAGGAGTCTGGATTGAGGTTTCTCACTTGATAATGATCAAAACATGAAATTTAGGTTGGTTTAAAGGAATATTCCACCTAAAACCTCAAACATAGACCCCAAACGGTGGTTTAGAAAAAATCCTTCAATGTAGACCAAAAAAGTTAGTATGGAGGAATATTCCACCTGAAATATAGACCTGAGAAGTTGGTTTGGAAGAATATACCATCCTAAACATCCTTAAATGTAGACTAAAAGATGGTTTGGAAGAAAATTCCACCTAAAATCCTCCAATGTAGACCTAAAAGGTGAGTTTAATGGTATATTCCACCTAAAATTCACTACTGTAGACCTTGGAGGTTGGTCTGATGGTATATTCCACCCAACATCCTTGAACATGAACTTAAAAAGTTCATTCAAAGAAATATCCCACCTAAAATCCTTCAATGTAGACCAAAAACTCTTGGTGTAAAGGAGTATTCCACCTTAAATGTAGACCTAAAGGATGGTTTGCAGTAATATTCTACTCTAAAATCTTCCAATGTAGACCTAAAAGGTTGATCTGATGGTATATTCTACCCAACATCCTGGAACATTTACCTAAAAGGTTGGTTTAATGGTATATTCCCAGAAGAACCCTTGAACATTGGGCTTATTGGTATATTCCACCCAAAATACCAATAAGTCAGTGTTAAGGAAATGTAGATCTAAAATGATAGTTTAAAGGAATATTTAAACTATTATTTTCATTATTTAATAATCTGTTATCATTCAGAACCCTGGCAAACTTATTTTCATCAGTTTTTTTTTAGTGGAAGTCACAAATAAAGGAGCTCTTACTCTAAATACAAAATGAAAATCAAAGCATTTCTTAAATTTCGTATATCCCTTTTTGATCATGAAAAGGAAAAACGCCTTGTATTTCAATTGTATTTTTTGTATTTTAAAATGAAAATCAAATAACCACTCGTTTTTTGTTTTTCAATACCCGAAAGGAATACAGAATACTCAGAATAGAAAATCCAATTGCAAAAATGTACACGGACCGTGTTTTGTGACTAATTGTAGTTTTGTATTTCTTTCAGTCATTTTGCCTCTTATTGTCATCATTTTGTGTTTAATTGTGGTTGTTTTGCATCTCTTTGAAGTTGTTTTGTGTCTCATTGTAGAATTTTTTGCGGCTCTTTGTGGTCATTTTGCCTGTTGTAGTTGTTTTGTGACTTATTGTAGCTGTTTAGCCTGTCGTAGATGTTTTTGTGTTTGTTCTTAGTCATTTCCTCTCTCATTGTAGCTGACTTGTCTCATTGTAGTTGATTTGTGTCTCATTGTAGTTGTTTTGTGTCTATTTTTAGTCATTTTCTCTCTCGTTGTAGTCATTTTGTGTCTGATTGTTATTTTGTGTCTCTGTAGTTGGATTGTGTCTATGTTTGTAATTTTGCTTGTGTCTATTTTCAGTCATTTTCTCTCTCATTGTAGTCATTTTGGTGTCTGATTGTTATTTTGTGTCTCTTTGTAGTTGGATTGTGTCGATGTTTGTAATTTTGCTTGTGTCTATTTTTAGTCATTTTCTCTCTCATTGTAGTCATTTTGGTGTCTGATTGTTATTTTGTGTCTCTTTGTAGTTGGATTGTGTCTATGTTTGTAATTTTGCTTGTGTCTATTTTTAGTCATTTTCTCTCTCATTGTAGTCATTTTGGTGTCTGATTGTTATTTTGTGTCTCTTTGTAGTTGGATTGTGTCTATGTTTGTAATTTTGCTTGTATTTGTAGTCATGTGTCTGATTTCAGTTGCATTGAATCTCTTTGTCATTGTTTTGTGTATCCTTTTGGTAATTTTGTAAACTATGATGTTTTTGTGACATTTTTTACGACATACTAAACTATGAGGTTTTTGTCACATTTTGGACGGCATACTAACTATGACATTTTTGTGACATTTTGGATGACATACGCAACTACGACTTTTTCTCTAAGTTGTTTTTGGGCCCTTCTGTGGGTTTTATTCAATAGGTAAGTATAGAGGAAGAAAGGAAAGCATGGAAGACCTGCAGTAAAGGGCCATGAGGTGGAATCCAACCTGCGTATCCGACACATTCCTGTTTATGAGTCGTCCGCTCAACCTGCTGAGCTATCCAGGCACCACTGTGCTAGTTGCTGGACGACATACTAAACTATGATGTTTTTATGACATGTTGGATGACAAACTAAACTATGATGTTTCCATCATCATGAATTTTGGCGCAAAAAAAACGCCATAGTATACTATGTAGATGTCGAAAAAAAAATGCCATTTTTCAACATGTTGTAAACACGTGCCATATGATGAAATAATATAAAGGAGGCCGTGAAAAACACTCCAGAAAGGTTTTCTTTGAAAAAAAATTCATCATGATTTTTGGCGCAAAAAAAACGCCTTACTATACTATGTCGAAAAAAAATGCCATTTTTCAAACATGTTGTAAAAACGTTCCATATGATGAAATAATGTAAAGGACAGCATGAAAAACACTCCAGAAAGGTTTTCTGTGAAAAAAAAATCATCATGAATTTTGACGCAAAAAACGCCTTACTATACTATGTCGAAAAAAAATGCCATTTTTCAAACATGTTGTAAAAACGTGCCATATGATGAAATAATGTAAAGGAGGCCATGAAAAACACTCCAGAAAGGTTTTCTTTGAAAAAAAAATCATCATGAATTTTGGCGCAAAAAAAACGCCTTACTATACTATGTCGAAAAAAAATGCGATTTTTCAAACATGTTGTAAAAACGTGCCATATGATGAAAGAATGTAAAGGAGGCCGTGAAAAACACTCCAGAAAGGTTTTCTTTGAAAAAAAATTCATCATGATTTTAGGCGCAAAAAAAACGCCTTACTATACTATGTCGAAAAAAAATGCGATTTTTCAAACATGTTGTAAAAACGTTCCATATGATGAAATAATGTAAAGGACAGCATGAAAAACACTCCAGAAAGGTTTTCTGTGAAAAAAAAATCATCATGAATTTTGACGCAAAAAAAACGCCTTACTATACTATGTCGAAAAAAAATGCCATTTTTCAAACATGTTGTAAAAACGTTCCATATGATGAAATAATGTAAAGGACGGCATGAAAAACACTCCAGAAAGGTTTTCTTTGAAAAAAAAATCATCATGAATTTTGGCGCAAAAAAACGCCTTACTATACTATGTCGAAAAAAAATGCGATTTTTCAAACATGTTGTAAAAACGTGCCATATGATGAAATAATGTAAAGGAGGCCATGAAAAACACTCCAGAAAGGTTTTCTTTGAAAAAAAAATCATCATGAATTTTGGCGCAAAAAAAACGCCTTACTATACTATGTCGAAAAAAAATGCGATTTTTCAAACATGTTGTAAAAACGTTCCATATGATGAAATAATGTAAAGGACGGCATGAAAAACACTCCAGAAAGGTTTTCTTTGAAAAAAAATTCATCATGATTTTGGCGCAAAAAAAACGCCTTACTATACTATGTCGAAAAAAAATGCGATTTTTCAAACATGTTGTAAAAACGTTCCATATGATGAAATAATGTAAAGGACGGCATGAAAAACACTCCAGAAAGGTTTTCTTTGAAAAAAAATTCATCATGATTTTTGGCGCAAAAAAAACGCCTTACTATACTATGTCGAAAAAAAATGCGATTTTTCAAACATGTTGTAAAAACGTTCCATATGATGAAATAATGTAAAGGACGGCATGAAAAACACTCCAGAAAGGTTTTCTTTGAAAAAAAATCATCATGAATTTTGGCGCAAAAAAAACGCCTTACTATACTATGTCGAAAAAAAATGCGATTTTTCAAACATGTTGTAAAAACGTTCCATATGATGAAATAATGTAAAGGAGGCCATGAAAAACACTCCAGAAAGGTTTTCTTTGAAAAAAAAATCATCATGAATTTTGACGCAAAAAAAACGCCTTACTATACTATGTCGAAAAAAAATGCCATTTTTCAAACATGTTGTAAAAACGTGCCATATGATGAAATAATGCAAAGGAGGCCATGAAAAACACTCCAGAAAGGTTTTCTTTGAAAAAAAAATCCATCATGAATTTGTTTTTGAGCCTTTTCTTTGGTTCTCTTCAATAGGTAAGTAAGGAGGAGGACAGGAAGAACTGCACTAAAGCTGCCCCAAGCTGGATTTGAACCTGCATCTCATCTGCAGTTCTGTTTATGAGTCTCTGTCTCAACCAGTTGAGCTACCTGCAGTCCTTCTTTGCATTTATTGGACGACATAATAAACTATGACATTGTTGTGTGAAGTTTTTTCATAAATTGTTTTTTGAGCTTTTAGTTTGGTCTTATTCAATAGGTAAGTAGAGAGGCAGACAGGATAGCCGGGAAGACCTGCATGAAAGGTGCCCCGACCTGGTTTCGAACCTGCGTCTCATACGCAGTCCTGTTTATGAGTCATTCTCTCAACCAGTTGAGCTACCTGCAGACCTCCTTTGCATTTGTTGGATGACATACTAAACTACGACTTCTCAGTCAATGACATTTTTGTGACATTTTGGACGACGTACTAAACTATGACGTTTTGTCACATTTTGGACAACATACTAAACTATGACGTTTTTGTCATATTTTGGACTACAGACTAAACTATAACTTTTTTTCATATTTTGGATGACATACTAAACTATGACGTTTTTGTCACATTTTGGACGACATACTAAAGTATGACATTTTTGTGACATTTTGGACGACATCCTAAAGTGATGTTTTTGTCACATTTTGGACGACATGCTAACTATGACGTTTTTGTGACATTTTGGATGACATACTAAACTACGACTTTTTTTCTAAGTTGTTTTTGGGCCCTTCTGTGGGTTTTATTCAATAGGTAAGTATAGAGGAAGAAAGGAAAGCATGGAAGACCTGCAGTAAAGGGCCATGAGGTGGAATCCAACCTGCGTATCTGACACATTCCTGTTTATGAGTCGTCCGCTCAACCTGCTGAGCTATCCAGGGACCACTGTGCTAGTTGCTGGACGACATACTAAACTATGATGTTTTTATGACATGTTGGACGACAAACTAAACTGTGATGTTTCTATCATCATGAATTTTGGCGCAAAAAAAACGCCATAGTATACTATGTAGGTGTCGAAAAAAAAATGCCATTTTTCAACATGTTGTAAAAACGTGCCATATGATGAAATAATGTAAAGGAGGGCATGAAAAACACTCCAGAAAGGTTTTCTTTGAAAAAAAATCATCATGAATTTTGGCGCAACAAAAACGCCTTACTATACTATGTCGAAAAAAAAATGCGATTTTTCAAACATGTTGTAAAAACGTTCCATATGATGAAATAATGTAAAGGAGGCCATGAAAAACACTCCAGAAAGGTTTTCTTTGAAAAAAAAATCATCATGATTTTTGGCGCAAAAAAAACGCCTTACTATACTATGTCGAAAAAAAATGCGATTTTTCAAACATGTTGTAAAAACGTTCCATATGATGAAATAATGTAAAGGACGGCATGAAAAACACTCCAGAAAGGTTTTCTTTGAAAAAAAAATCATCATGAATTTTGGCGCAAAAAAAACGCCTTACTATACTATGTCGAAAAAAAATGCGATTTTTCAAACATGTTGTAAAAACGTTCCATATGATGAAATAATGTAAAGGAGGCCATGAAAAACACTCCAGAAAGGTTTTCTTTGAAAAAAAATCATCATGAATTTTGGCGCAAAAAAAACGCCTTACTATACTATGTCGAAAAAAAATGCGATTTTTCAAACATGTTGTAAAAACGTTCCATATGATGAAATAATGTAAAGGACGGCATGAAAAACACTCCAGAAAGGTTTTCTTTGAAAAAAAAATCATCATGAATTTTGGCGCAAAAAAACGCCTTACTATACTATGTCGAAAAAAAATGCCATTTTTCAAACATGTTGTAAAAACGTTCCATATGATGAAATAATGTAAAGGACGGCATGAAAAACACTCCAGAAAGGTTTTCTTTGAAAAAAAATCATCATGAATTTTGGCGCAAAAAAAACGCCTTACTATACTATGTCGAAAAAAAATGCGATTTTTCAAACATGTTGTAAAAACGTTCCATATGATGAAATAATGTAAAGGACGGCATGAAAAACACTCCAGAAAGGTTTTCTTTGAAAAAAAATCATCATGAATTTTGGCGCAAAAAAAACGCCTTACTATACTATGTCGAAAAAAAATGCCATTTTTCAAACATGTTGTAAAAACGTTCCATATGATGAAATAATGTAAAGGACGGCATGAAAAACACTCCAGAAAGGTTTTCTTTGAAAAAAAAATCATCATGAATTTTGGCGCAAAAAAAACGCCTTACTATACTATGTCGAAAAAAAATGCGATTTTTCAAACATGTTGTAAAAATGTGCCATATGACGAAATAGTGTAAAGGAGGCCGTGAAAAACACTCCAGAAAGGTTTTCTTTGAAAAAAAATCCATCATGAATTTGTTTTTGAGCCTTTTCTTTGGTTCTATTCAATAGGTAAGTAAAGAGGAGGACAGGAAGAACTGCACTAAAGCTGCCCCAAGCTGGATTCAAACCTGCATCTTATCTGCAGTTCTGTTTATGAGACCCTGTCTCAACCAGTTGAGCTACCTGCAGACCTTCTTTGCATTTGTTGGAGGACTTACTAAACTATGACATAGTCACATTTTGGACGACATACTAAACTATGACATTGTTGTGTGAAGTTTTTTCATAAATTGTTTTTTGAGCTTTTTGTTTGGTCTTATTCAATAGGTAAGTAGAGAGGCAGACAGGATAGCGGGGAAGACCTGCACTAAAGGTGCCCCGAGCTGGATTTGAACCTGCGTCTCATACGCAGAGTCCTGTTTATGAGTCATTCTCTCAACCAGTTGAGCTACCTGCAGACTTTCTTTGCATTTGTTGGATGACATGACTTCTTAGTCTTTGACATTTTTGTGACATTTTGGACGACGTACTAAACTATGACGTTTTTGTCACATTTTGGACGACATCCTAAAGTGACGTTTTTGTCACTTTTGGACGACATACTAAACTATGACATTTTTTTCATATTTTGGACGACATACTAAACTATGACGTTTTTGTCACATTTTGGACGACATCCTAAAGTGACGTTTTTGTCACATTTTGGACGACATCCTAAAGTGACGTTTTTGTCACATTTTGGACGACATACTAAACTATGACATTTTTGTTACATTTTGGACGACATACTAAACTATGACATTTTTTTCATATTTTGGACGACATACTAAACTATGACGTTTTTGTGACATTTTGGACAACATACTACACCATGACGTTTTTGTAATATTTTGGACGACATACTAAACTATGACTACTTTCCACATTTTGGACGGCATACTAAGCTATGACATTTTTTCCACATTTTGATGACATACTAAACTATTTTACCTATTATTCAACAGGTAAGTATAGAGGAAGAAAGGAAAGCAGGGAAGACCTGCAGTAAAGGGCCATGAGCTGGAATCGAAACTGCGTCTCCAACACATTCCTATTCATGAGTCGCCCTGCCAACCAGTCAAGCTCCATGGGCACCTTTTTGACACTTATTGAAGGACATACTAAACTATGACATTTAAATAAATTTATTTGTATGACCCTAAGGTACTTCCATACCAAAGGGGACCTTTGCATCATGACTTGTAGTCAAAAGCCTACTTTTTGGCCGTAACCTTCCGTCTCCGTGCACCTGTTAGAATGGTACTCAGGAATCCTTAGTTCAACGGTAGATTGTGATGTCAGGGCTAGCTAGCAGCAGGAGACGTGACCATGTCCGTGAGCTTGATGGCGGCGGGAGACAGCGGCTACAGCAGGCTTCACAGGAGCAGCTGGTTCGAAGAACAGACCAGCCCAGCCGAGGAGACAACTTCTCATCCACTGCAGGGTCCAAACAGAGTGTCCTTGGTCTGCTATACATTTAAAAGTCCCTATTTAGTTTTAAAATCTAATTTATACCTCAGTACTTTGCATACCGGAGTAAAACACATGTTAGCATTAGCTTTAGCATGCTATGTCGCTAAGCGCGGTTAGCGTTTTACATTTCTATACAAAACACTCTGTCCGAGTACAAAAAAATAAATACATCAAGTACTTACTTTACTCCAGATTAGAACCATTCTAAAAGAACCGGTAGACTCTGCACCCACCTGTTTTAGAGGCTATTTGTACCAGACTGACTTGTCTTCTTTCACCACTTAGAGCTGAGGACCTAGAGATTTCTCACACGATCAACGTTAGGCCACGCCCATCTACCTCTGATTGGATATTACAGGTACATCATTCAATGAAATTACAGGACATGAAAGATTGACATGAACAGTTACGTAGTGAGCAGAAAACTGGTACATCTTCCACAAACCTGCTTCAAATGAACTTTTATCACACATAGGACAAAAACTTTGCATTGGCTTAAAACAATTTTTAACTATTTATATTAATGAGATAGCAAATACATTGATGTAGATTTTATGATGTTTTCAATTACACTGTTTATTAATTACATCTTTATTCAACTGACTTTATTTGTATTTTAACCAATGTAGTCTAAAGTGCCATTTTTAGAAGACTTTAAAAGGTCAGTTAAAAACGATACAATGAACATCCAACCACACTCTGTGTCACGTATTAAAACACTCAGCAGGCCCAACTGATTGCAATTGTGTATCGAGATTGTGACAGGAAAAGATTGAAGTCAGTTTTAGCAAAGGTTTATTGTTGGTGGCAGGAGCTTCAGTCGCAAAGACTGCTCAGCTAGCTTCAGTAGGAGCACTATCAAAAGTGACATCTGCATTTAGATGTATCATCCCGTTGGTGCGAAATGGAATGAAAATCAGAACAGTGTTTCTTTCTCAAGTGGCTAATAATAAAGGACGTGGTCAGAGTTTGTCAGTAAGAACACTATCACACAGACAAATTACAACAAGTACTTGGACTTGCATTAAAGTGTTTGAAAAGTGAATGAATGAGCTGAAAATAAATTCTAATTGTGGGTGCTTGTTAGCCTTATATCTTTAGATAAGCTAAACTCTGCGAGACTCTTCCACTGAGACTGACCAGTTCCTATGGAGACTTGGCCAGATGATGAAATGTACACGGACCCTAACTGACCCCCACACATTTGTGGATGTGCAAAGTGAAGCACAGGTTTAGTAACAACAACTCCGTATCTGTGGTGTCCATGTGTTCATCCATATGGGAGTAAAATCAAGACTTACCACTGGTCGCTAGAAGAAGAGAACCCTTTGCTACATTGAACATTACAATAGGTTTGAACAACTTCAGGATTTGAGTGAAGTCAGACAAGACTATAAAGATGTGCCTGTGATGTTTAGCCATTTAGGGAAATTATTAATAGAGGACAGTTTGCTCAGTAAGTGTTACAGATTCTGAATGGCTCAAGCACAGGAAATGAACTGACAAGATCACAATGCAATAAAGGGTTTATTTACAAAAACGTAGAGGAACTACAAATCGTAACGGAGAACTACAACAGGAAGTACATCAACGAAAATAGATTGCCAAACTATGGCGACTACTATAGGCGAGGAGGATTCACTACAAAATTCTAACTCGCGTTGGGTAACATCCAGGCAAGAAAGACAATAACTCAAATTCACTCGAGTACAAGAACTAGGAACTAAGCCAGGAAACTAACGAGTACGCGAAACTTGAATTAACTCACAAAAAACTACTATGAGATGCTCAGACTAGGTATATAACTGTGGAGGTACGTTGTTCTGGGCTGGCAGGCCTGTGTCCAGGTGGTGGTTGTCGAGATGCTGCAGCAGGACGGTGTGGAGGGACACCATGAGGTAGAAACAACACAGGTGAGTGAATTCCAGGACGCTGAATGGCACCAAAACTGGAGCTGATGACAGAGCCCGTGGGAACCAGCAGGTGGAAGCAGAACTATAACAGAGGAGGACAACCAGCATTACTAAAAGCAACTTGAGAATGCATACTAAGATTTTGGGAACGAGGAATGACTGTTACTGGTAGTGTCACAATCCAGCACAGAGAGGTGAACGGCGTCTGATTATATTGTGTCGAGAGAGGGACTTGATTGGCAGAGACCACCTGCTCCTGCTCAAGGCTGATGATGATTAGTGATGAGGATCTCCTGCTGCAGCCACTGCACTGCTGAACCAAACCTAAAAGGGAAAAAAGGGCGGACAAAGAGGGAGAAGGCACTATCTCGGCCTGGCAGCAGCCAGCCTGACAGTAAGATAACAGATCAATCACAAGTAACAGAAATTGTGGTCTTTAAAGCTGTCAGTTAAAGTTCACTTGAACTGAGAAGAATCCATCCATCTTTTATCTATACACCACTTCATCCTCATTAGGGTGCGTCAGTTATTCTAAATGATTAGAATGAAGTGCTTCATATCTTCATCAAATTTTCCTGTTATCTGCTGTTTTCTCAAATATTTTTGTACTTATATGATGACTGTATACAACCTTCTCACTACAAATATGACTCATTCACAGGTCTTTGCCCTGGTTGTGTTGATTGAGTTGTGTTGTATGAGTGAAGGCCAGTCAGAAGTTGGCATCGGACAGGAAAGGCTCATCCTCATTAATGTTTAACAGAAACTGTCAGTTGACTCTCTTTGGCCTGCTTGATATAATGATGAAGTTTCTGCCAACCTGCACCAAAGAGGACCTTATCGGTAAGCATCAACATCATTGAAATATGCTGAATGTTTGTATAAATTCTAACCACTTGGACTTAAATCTGAGAAATAAATCACAGTTTAGATTGTAGCTTCTGTGTTTCATTTTACTGTTAACATGATGAATGATGTAGTGAGATTTCAGTGACTGCTTCTCTTATTATTCTCATTACATATAACATTCTAAAATAGTTGCTGTCATTTTATTTCACTCTGTACTTAGCTTGCTTTTAATCTATCATGGTTAAACTCCAATTACAGTTCACTTCTGTTTTTTCTTTTCATATTAACAGGCTGTAAAGATGCGTGGGATCTTTGCTAATTGTGTCCTGGCAGCACTGCTGCTGTCTGGAGCCTGGGCAGACCACCACCAGCACTACCACAGTCATGGCTCTGAACACAGCCATGAGGGCCAGATGAGCTGCCACAAGCTGTCCCATCCCAATACTGAGTTTGCCTTTGCCCTGTACAAAAACCTGAATGCCAAGACTGAGGCTGGAAAGAACATCTTTTACTCACCACTGGGCATCTCCACTGCCCTGTCCATGCTGTCTACAGGGGCTGGTGGTGACACCCACAGCCAGCTGTTCTCCACTTTGGGCTATGGCACCTTAAACCAGAGTCAGGTCAATGAAGCCTTCCATCATCTTTTCCACATGCTTGGCCACAGCCAGGAGAACCAGAAGCTGGATGTTGGTAATGCTGTTGCAGTGTGCACTGGTTTCAATCCTTTGGAGAATTTCTTGAAAGAAATCAAACATTACTACTCCGGCGACATCTTCAATGTTGACTTAGCCAAACCTGCTGAGGCCATAGCCGAGATCAACGCATACATTAGTAATAAAACCCATGACAGAATCAAAGATATGGTGAAGGACTTGGACCAGGACATGGTTATGATGCTCATTAACTATGTCTACTTTAAAGGTAAGAAGCAAGTTGAAAGTCTGTGCCTTAATGTGTAGTATACCAAGAGGGTAGGACACAAACGCATGAAAAATAAGTCAGCTGGAATGACCTGAACATGATGCTTAAAGGTTAGGAAGCAAACTGCAATATAATTTGTTCTGACATATTTACATTACTGGCATCATCCCCTCTCCACTGTCTCATACAGGACAATGGGAGGAGCCCTTCATCGAATTCATGACACACAAGGCAGACTTCCATGTGGACGACACCACCAAAGTTCAAGTGGACATGATGACAGGAAAAGGATACTACAACATCTACCATGATGCTGATAACCACACTACCATCATCATGCTGCCGTACAAAGGAACCACCTCCATGATGATCGTTCTGCCTGATGAAGGCAACATGAAGGAGGTGGAGGGATACATCAGCATGGAACACCTCAGGCACTGGCGAAACTCAGTCTCCAAGCAGTAAGAGGAATCACATTTACTTTGAAATTCAGCTACCTGGTTGTAGATACAGTGTTGTAGACAGAGTGAGCAATGTACTTCTTGTAATGATTGAGGAAGTGTTGACTGGATCAGATAAATTTAATCTGCTTGAATGTGTTCATGGTTTAACTTAAAGACAGATGCAGGAATTTCACTGTCTGACACGAATAATGTTCCTTGTTTTTTCAGCAATATTCTCTTGTATTTGCCAAAATTTTCCATCTCTGCTGATGCCTCCCTGGGAGACACATTGAAGGAAATGGGCATAACCAAAGCTTTTGAGGACAATGCTGATTTCTCTGGGATATCAGATGAGACCAAGATCAAAGTCTCAAAGGTAGGGGTTCATTTTTGGAGGGAGATTTTTATGGAACAACAACAAATTAGCACTGATCTCCCTTTGCTTTGTTTTCCACAGGTTTCCCACAAGACTTCGCTGAGTGTCACCGAGATGGGAACAGAGGCAGCAGCCGTCACCATCATTCAGGTAGTCCCAGTGAGTGCGCCACCATCAGTCAGAATTGACCGGCCCTTCTTGGTTTTTATCATGGAGAGGTCCGCAAGGAGCATCCTCTTCATGGGCAAGATCAATAACCCTACACTCATGTAAAGGCGTACACTAGCAAAATGAGTAGTATCGTCACGAGGATCCTATACTGATGCTGTAGTACTTGTATATTTACTTGTCCGTGTGTATCTTTGCAGGACTGTCTACAAAAATACTATTAAAGAGCACTTTCTATGAAATATTTCAGTGGGTTTTCATGTCCGCATGTACTAAAGAAAATACAGGGGCATCCTTGCAGGATGAAATAGACAAAAAAATGTGACATCAAACACAAAATTGATGCATGTATGATTAAATACATTTTCTCAATTTTTGTCATCAACTACATTCACTTTGCAGTATCATCTAGCAGCTAAATCCCTGCAGTTTAACAGTTAAGTTTTGACTGGTGTTACAACAGACAGAGGTTGTGTAACCTGATGGCCATCAGTCTCACATGACTCCTCGCCCTTTGACGAGTCAACACAGGAGTTGCTGCAGAGTATTTACACAATCAGCACACATAAACTTTGTCTCCCTTGTCAGCCCCCACACACACTGACTTCTGAAAAAAAAAACATGAGTAAGATGTGTCTGAATCAGAAAGCTGAGTGGGCAGCTCTTTAGAAGTGCTAAAACGCTCCCAATCTGTCCAGTCTGCTGAGCATGAAGAGTCACTGCTGAGAAATGAGCAGCGGTGAAGAGTGTTGCTGCTTGTTCATGTACAAACGGGACAAACTCAAGAAAAATCCTGAACCCTTGACCCCTACAGTGAAACCTGTTGGCTCCGTTATGTTGTGGGTGGCATTTTTCTGGCAGGAAGGGTCAGTGCAAATCAATACGAAGTTGTTCAGCGTGACCACCTTTACATTGTGATGGAACATTTCCATCATGGTGGGATAGAAATGTTGGATGACGATGCCTCCGTCCAAATGACACAAAGGATCACCAAGTAGTTTGATGAAATAGAAGTGAGTCATACGCTATGACCTTCGCAGTTCTCACATCTCAACCCAACTGAACACCTGTGGGACATTTTAGACCGATATGTTAGTCAGAATTTTCCACCACCATCACCTAATCTTTGGGAGAATGCTGTTTTTCCCCCCAGAGCTCCAGAGATTTGGAGAATCAATGCTAAAGAGAATTGAAGCTGTTCCAGCAGCACCCAGTGGGCCAGTACCTTATTACGCTTGAGAAACTTATTAAATTGTTAGTTTTTTTCTTTAATCTGTCATCTATACCAGTATTTTTGCAATTCTTGGCTTGGTCTTTCACAGTTTGTTGTAAACTATGTTTGCGGGCACACTGTTCAGCTTTACCCATTTGGATTTCTTCCTTCCATTCCACTCAGATTTTCCTTTCTATTCATTTGTGCCATGAAATTCAATTCGCAAACTCCTGAGATGTGTGATGTATCACAGTAAGCATCGGGTTATTTTGTTGAGGTGCAGAAGAAGGGGAACAGTTTGCATTGCATCACCTTACAACAAAGTTAAAGGTGTTGAGTGTAGCTTATGTTTTATGTTTTATTTATTGTTTTAATGTTTTAATTTATTGTTTATTGTACAGCACTTTGTTTCAGCGGCTGCTGTTTAAAGCGCTTTATAAATAAAGTTGAGTTGAGTTGAGAGAGCTTGTGTTTGTGTGCTCAGCCGGACTAATTATGGCGATCCTTCTTGTGTTTGCGTTAGTTTTACAGCAAAGCAGAGCACCTGGAGTTCAGCTAATGTGTCACAGCCAGACGCTTCTTGTTTGCTCTTGTCCAACAGATTTACAAGTTTGGACAAGCATGTTGTGATGTGCAAATCTGTCCCCCTCTCTTTCTCTCTGTTATGTCTGGGGCCAGAGCTACACTCCACAGAAGCTGAAACCATTGCAATGGACCTCCATCTCAGACAAACACTCTTATCCAATGTGTGCAGTTTGCATGCCTTCTAAACACACATTAGCTTCTCTAGGTAACTCACACATCTGTTTCCACTGATATCTTAAACAATGAGCTGGAGAAGGCATACATACAAAAAAAATGATCCAAAATGCTTTTTGGTTTCAGAGCAAAATGAGTCTCCAATCCATAATTCAACCTGTTGAAGCTATTGGCGCAGGAAGGCAATAAATGAGGCAGCTGGGTGTCATTTCGAACCATTATTTTTCCTTGATAATATTGTGAAAACAATAGGGAGCAGCAGAAACGCTTCTAACCCACTTTATGCTCAGATGTTTGACCTGTAGCCATAAAGAAGGAAGTCCAAGTGAGTTCAGAACCGAGCTGCTAGAGTAACACTGCACTGTTAATGTCACACAAGTACAAAGAAAATGCATTCCAGATAATCATGGCTTCTTCTCAGAGCCTCTTGTTTATTTAGAAATCCATCTTCAATATGCTGGTGAAAATTCACATTATTCAGATAAACAGAAAGATCTGTCATTAATACGGTTTAGCTACCAACACATTATTATTTGCTACTTGCCAATTATCTGGATAAACAAAACAACTGGACCAAGTTAATGCCTGAATGAATAGAAAGACAACCACAACAGAATGGTGACGAGAGACGATGGAATGTCAAAGAAATTTGGCAAAATTTAAGGACACTTGAAAGAACCG
This sequence comes from Amphiprion clarkii, assembly GCA_027123335.1. Lineage (NCBI taxonomy): Eukaryota > Metazoa > Chordata > Actinopteri > Pomacentridae > Amphiprion > Amphiprion clarkii. Next base: position 1,609,667 of record CM049579.1, read on the forward strand.
CTGGTGACAAGAAACAGACGGACACCAAGTAATATTAACGATACATTTCACAGTTAAATTGTTTTCTTACAGTTAACATGTAAATTATCACTTTTCACGGAGAGTTTTACTGGTTATTATCTGTGTTGTTATCTGTCTCTTAACAAAACAGGAAAACTGCAAAATAACAGAACATTTTTGAAAATATTAGAACATTAAAAAAGCAAAAAAACCCTGACATTTTTCAGTTTAGGCTAGCCCATTTAGTCAGATAAGATTTGGGTGGGAAAAAACATTACTATTTCTCAATCCTTAATATACACATTTTTTTTCCATTTGCATAACAACAAATATACACTGCCATTCAAAAGTACGGTGTCACAGCCCGTGTATATTTTGGCAACTGGATTTTCAGTTCTGAAATGGGTATTGAAAAACAAAAAACGAGTGGTTATTTGATTTTCATTTTAAAATACAAAAAATACAATTGAAATACAAGGCGTTTTTCCTTTTCATGATCAAAAACGGACATACGAAATTTAAGAAATGCTTTGATTTTCATTTTATATTTAGAATAAGAGCTCCTTTATTTGTGACTTCCACTAAAAAAACTGATGAAAATAAGTTTGCCAGGGTTCTGACTGATAACAGATTATTAAATAATGAAAATAATCCTTTAAATATTCCTTTATACAATCCTTTTAGGTCTACATTTCCTTAACACTGACTTCTTGGTATATATACAAGTATTTTGGGTGGAATATAACATTAAGCCCAATGTTCAAGGGTTCTTCTGGGAATATACCATTAAACCAACCTTTTAGGTAAATGTTCCAGGATGTTGGGTAGAATATACCATCAGATCAACCTTTTAGGTCTACATTGGAAGATTTTAGAGTAGAATATTACTGCAATCCATCCTTTAGGTCTACATTTAAGGTGGAATACTCCTTTACACCAAGAGTTTTTGGTCTACATTGAAGGATTTTAGGTGGAATATTCCTTTGAACCAACTTTTTAAGTTCATGTTCAAGGATGTTGGGTGGAATATACCATCAGACCAACCTCCAAGGTCTACAGTAGTGAATTTTAGGTGGAATATTTCATTAAACTCTCCTTTTAGCTCTACATTGGAGGATTTTAGGTGAAATTTTCTTCCAGACCATCTTTTAGTCTACATTTAAGGATGTTTAGGATGGTATATTCTTCCAAACCAACTTCTCAGGTCTATATTTCAGGTGGAATATTCCTCCATACTAACTTTTTTGGTCTACATTGAAGGATTTTTTCTAAACCACCCTTTGGGGTCTATGTTTGAGGTTTTAGGTGGAATATTCCGATTAACCAGGATTTTGGATGTAATACTGGGTTTAAGCAACATTTTAGGTGCAAGTCCAAGGATTTTTGGTGGAATGTTCCTTTAAGGTGGATGTGTGGGGACCTTGTCAGTGGAATACTTCCTGAAATCAAACTTTTAGGTCAACATTCAAAGATTTAAGGTGGAATATTCCTTTAAACCAACCTGAATTTCATGTTTTGATCATTATCAAGTGAGAAACCTCAATCCAGACTCCTCATAATGACGTTTGAGATTTATGCTGCTGTTATTTGTTTAGTCCAGACTAAATGACAGAAATCCACAACTCTAATTTTATTTCAGGACTCGGTTATTAAATGTCAAAACAATACATGTGACTCTAAAAACTCAACAGCTTTACAAACTAAGATTAAACTCTCCACAAGGATCCAAAATAAGTTGGACTTCTACATGAGAGCTTTAATTATTCTTCATCTACTTCCTGAAAAGTTTGGTCAATAAAAAAGACAAAAACTAATATTTTCAGCTGAACTAAAGACAGACTTTGTGATTTTTCTGCTCACATGTTGTGTTGTTGTAAACTTTCTCTTTCAAATAAATATCCTCCTAACCCCCTGGAAACCAGCGTTTGTCCTGTTTTTGTGTTGCTCCTCTGTGACCCTAGACAGCCGGGTTCTAATGTTTTTTGAGCAACACACCATACTATGACGTTTTTACAATGAGGGTTCTACTATGGAACCAGTTTGACATGTTCAGGCGTTCTTTGTGTGAAAACTCAGAGATTTCAGGGATCAGAAGGTGGTTTTCAACTTTCTTTGTTAACTTTCTGCTTCAACTTTAAACTAAATTTCCTTCACGAAGCCAGCCCTCTGGTCTTCCAGGAAGCTGTGTTCCTATTGGCTGTCCAGGTGGCTGCTTGGTGTTATCAGGAACACCTGAGCAGCTTGGTGTTATCAGGAACACCTGAGCAGCTCAGTGTCTTCCTGCTTTATGTTGCTGCAGACAAACATTTCCTCTGCTTCTGTTCACCACTGATCCGGGTTTGGTTCCGTTGCTTTAGTTTGTTCTTTAGGCGTTGGCTTGCAGCTTCCAGCAATAAAATCGCCTTTAATGTGTTTCTTGGTGTGTTTTAGGGCTTTGTACTGGATAGTTGTCTTGGTAAATGTGGTTCTTTAGCCACAGTTAGCACATGGTGCTAATGTGTGCAGTGATTAGTGGATTTGATGCAGGTGAGTTGTGTCTTTATCTTGGCTGTAGTGAGTCTTCAGAGGTTTTTGGTCAGACACATTCTGTATTCTTGTTTGAGAACCAGCGTTGGTTGTCCAGAAGGTAAGAGTTCCTGTCCTGATTCTCTGTTCTCAGAGGTTCTCTGGTAGGCTGCAGGAGACTTTAGCGTTTGGATTGTACTAGTTTGGTTTTTGTACGGTTTCATTTGGACGACTATCTTGAGGGCCCTCCATGTGGTTTAGTGAGGTTTTCTGGAACAGTTCTACAAAGCAACCTGCAGCAGAAGAGACTTTGAGAGTTTTTAGGAAGTTCTGGAGAGCAGACTTTAGAGCAGCAGAAACATTTGTCAGCAGTTTGAGCAGGAGAAGGTGAGCTTCAGAGTAGAAATGAGATGGAAACCTTCTTGACCCGTGTGGTGAGGTCCTGTACCAAGAGTTTGAGCAGGTTGTGAAGAGTCTGTAGTTCTTTGGTCTGAAAGCACGAGTCGACTCATGAAAGGAGAAAACAGGAGATATTGTTGGTTCTGTTGCTCTGCAGTTTCCAGTTTCCTTAGACTGAATATCAAGTTTATATTTTAAATGATTTCCCATGTGAGCCCAAGAAGACTTCAATAAACTCCCTCCATCCCCTGAACACAACACATTTCATTACCATGTTAAATCTTTTTTTTTTTAAAAAAAGTTTTTGAGTTTTAATCATAGTTTTACCATAGTTTTTTCTCTTTGCTTGTTTAGTTTTGTCATCTGTGTGAAAGGTGCTAAACAAATAAAGTTGAACTGATAAACTGAATAATTGACTAACTCATGATTGTGACAACAGAAGTATTTTCATTGTGATTTAAGGGTTTATTTCATTTTTAAGGTTGGGGTTAAAATCTTGACAGAAAAATAAGATTAAAGAAATAAACTACATAACAAAAAGCAATTAAATCGAAGGAAAAAATGTAATACAATAAAACTTTAAAAAAAATTTATTTAGAAAGTATTTTTTAAATGTGTAATTATGTAAAATATTTTCTCTGTAATATTTAATTTCATACATGTTTTGCATCGTGTTTAATTATCTAATTCAATATTTTGTCAGTTTAATATCATTTAATTGTATTTAATGTTTAATTTTATTAAACTGACAAAATATTGAATTAGATAATTAAACATGATACAAAACATGTAAGTATGAAATTAAACAAAATTTTTAAAATAACATTATTAAATATTACAGAAAATATTTTACATAATTACACATTTAAAAAATACTTTTTAAACAAGAATCATATTAAACTTTTTTAAAAATACGAAACATTAAATTAGATTATTGAACCTTTAAAAAAGACAAAACATTTAATTAAAAAATTTAATGTTTAATTTGAAAATTACATCTAAAAGACAATAAAACGTCAAATAGGAATTAAATAGAAAATACAACGAATCATTTCAAAAGAAAATTAAACATTAAAAGGTGGTAAAACATTTAAAAAGAAAAACCTTAAAGATTTAATCGAAACATTAAATATTGGGAAAGAAAAAGAAACTCAAACAAGCCGATAAAACATTTGAAAAACAATTAAACATTAAAAAGACAAATCATTTCTAAATCAAATCAGACATTAGAAAAGAATAAAAGGTGAGAAAAGAGCAAAACTAAACATTTAAGAAGAATCAAACTAAAGACAAGACATTTGAACAGACACCAGTTAAACTTTAGAAGATCAAATTAAACAGAAGAGACAATAAAACAATCAAAAAGAGCAAAAACAGATAAAGTTCTTAATGTGTTTTCTAGTCTGAAATTAAAACATCAAGTTGTTTCTTCAAACATTTCCTCTTTCTATGTTCTTGGTTTGATTGCGGACAGATTTACTAAGAACTCATTTCAGAAAACTGCTTTCCAGATAAAGTCTACTAGTAGTTGAAGGCATTAATCAAACTAATGTTACCTTCTGATCTCCACAAACTTTACTGTTCAGTGAAGAGAATCAAAGTTTGTTGAGGATTTCTAAAAACCCACAGGTGAAGGTCTGAGAAGAACTCAGATGGATGGTCTAAATGTGAAATCAAGACTCATGGTCACAAGTTTTAGGGCTTCTGTTCACCAGAAAGTTCAAACTAACAGAGAAGTACTAAGAAACTTTTAAAACTTCAGTCCTCAGAGTGTCTGAAGGTTCAAACTAACAGAGAACTACTGTGGGACTTAGAAAATTTCAGCCCTCAGACTGTATGAAGGTTCAAACTAACAGAGAACTGCTCAAGAATTTAGAAGATTTCAGTCCTTGGACTGTCTGAAGGTTCAAACTAACAGAGATCTACTGTGGGACTTAGAAAATTTCAGCCCTCAGACTGTCTGAAGGTTCAATCTAACAGAGAACTACTGTGGGACTTAGAAAATTTCAGCCCTCAGACTGTGTGAAAGCTCAGGTCCTGAGGACTCGGGAGGTCTGGGGGCTTTGGAAAGTCTTGGAACTGAGGGTTCCACCCTCCAGAACAAAGGCTGAAGCCCAACCTCCTGAGAAAAACGGTCAAGGCGGGACTCGAGTTAAAAAAAAATTCGGAAACGACAAAAAATAGATGATAAATGCGCAAAAAAAAGAAGAATTAGTATCTGAGCGAATAGCTCAGGAGGATAAGAGGATAGACTACCAAGTGGAAGGTCGCAGGTTCAAGACCAGCGACGGGCAGTTTTCTTTCTTTGTCTTTGTCAGGATTTTGAGAAAATTTAAGAAGTGTCTGGTCTTGAACCAGCGACCTGCAGCTCCATAGGCAAATCCTTAACTCACTGAGCTACAGATCATATAAAAAGAAATAAATTCGTCGTCCCTTTGACATCGTAGTTGCTGAGGTCACCACATGGGTGGAGCCAAGGCGGAGTCTGGGTGGAGTCAGGGCGGAGAGTAGGCGGGGAGGTGGGTGGTGGCCTCCCACCCCTCTACTCCACCCACCTCCCCGCCTACTCTCCGCCCTGACTCCACCCAGACTCCCCCACCACACCTTCCCCCGCCCGACGAGTTTTTCGAGTCTCCATGAGTTCTTCCAATCTCCACGGGTTTTCCCGAGTTTCTTGAGTTTCCACCAGGTCGGAGGCAGAACAAGTTGTCATGAAGAGGTGTTGAAGTCGGCCAGGATGGACTGACTTTTTACAGCAACTAGAAGGAAGACGACTAGAAGAGCAGGTCTTTACCCACCATCCATAAAATCCATGGAGTCGCTCCAGAGAAATGAAGGGACGTCAACTTTTATCAACCTCCATCCACATGTTCAACTTCATATCTTTACTTGGACATTTTTAGCACCACAAACCTTTAGTATCACACTTTATTATCATTTATTAGGATTTTAATGGAATCCACCAGCAGATTTAGTTTTGTTGACAAACTTTATTCTTGTCGTCGTGGGATTGCAGTATTTAAAACTCATGTTTATTAGTTTTAGTGGAGAAAGTTATTTTAATTGTCCATTAGTCTCTTAAAAACCAAATAATAAATTGGATTAGTCAAGACGTTTAAATTTCTTTGTCATATTTTAAATATGACAAAAAAATATAAAAAATAAAGCGTCTTGAGACAATTTGACCTGTAATTGGCATTATATAAATAAAATAGAATTTAAATTGTATGTATCTTGTAATGTTGGAGTAATTCAGCCATATATGTTGGAAAACACATTTTCTTTGTCCATTAATCTGTTGATTGTTTTCTCCTGTAATTCATTTCTTGTATTGGTTTATAAAATGTCAAACCCAAATATATTCAGTTTACTGTCATAAAAACCAAAAAGATTTACATTCATGATGCAGGAATCAGGCAGTTTTTCACTTTTTATCTTAGTTTAGTCAGAAAGATAGTTGATAATGTGTGAATTGTTGCAGCTTGTGAGCCGTAGAAGGTTTTAATCTTTGGGGCCGAGTGTCAGAAAACATTTAGAAACCAACATCAACAAAACACTCAACAAAGATTTGAACATCATTAAAGGGAAATCCAACTTTTGCATGACAATGTCTAATTAAAGGACATTTATTTCCAATGTAAATGTGTGATATTCATCCTCTGGAGCTTTCTCTTCACATCGTCCTCCACCTGGACTGGTTTGGTCGGGAGCATGTGCAATAAACATTTGAAAAACTGCATTTTAACATCGATGAATGACACTGAAGTTTAATCTCTACATAAATGAGACTGAGTCTGGATGTGCTGCTCTGTCATTAACTCCTAAGTTTAGGGAAAGTTCAAACAAAAGAGGACAGTTCAGATCAGACTTGAGAATGAGCTGATTTTGAACAAACATCTCAGACTTTCTGAGCTTCAGCACCTCTAGCAAGATATTTTAACAACAAGCAACTCCAAAGATCCAGAAGTTGGAGAGAGTTAGCTTTAGCTGAGCCAAAGAACATGTGGGACGCTAACCTAGCAAACATTTCAGACTTTTCTCTGTGAATTCTGAGAAATAATTTCCTATTTAATGACAGAGCTACACATCTTAACTCAGTCTCGTTAAAACAGACTCTAATTCAGTGTCATCCATCCATATTAAAGTGCAGTTACCCAAAATGTTTGTTGCATGAGCTCCAACAAAACCTGTCCAGGTAGAAGGCCACTTTGACAAACAGGAAGTGGAAGATTCCAATCAGATTTATAGAAGGGGGAACCGGACTGTACTAAGTGTGGTGGAGTATAGAGGGGTGTTTTGTGGGTTTTTAAGGCTGATAATGATTATTAGTGAGACATTTGGAGTAGATATTCATTTGCAGTAAACGAAAGTATTTAAAATCTTGGAGTTAAACTTAGAAGAACACAAACTCTAACAGAAAACTTTGATACGTTTTTGTTTTGTTTACAGATGTTAAGTTAAAGGAGTTTTATTCGTGACATATAACCAATCAAATCACTCCAGAAGACAGAGCGACCACAGGTAGATAAAGGTTCAGAGCCAAAGTCGCACCATTTTTAAATGTATTTATTACCGTAAATCAGTAAAAAATAAAATACTGATAATCAGTAAATCAGTCAGCCCACAATTACTACAATTCTACAATGTATGTCTCTTTCCTTTGACTTGTTATTTGTACAATATACGATGTATATGATGGTGTTTTTTCATTCCAAAGGCTATACTATGATGTTTTCTAAGAGACATACCATGCTACTCTGGTTGTTCTGGTCCTGGGCTGCTGCACTCCTCCTCTGTTGTTTTCTGGATTGTACTCAGCTTCATGCCTTCGTCCATCCGGCCTCCGTTGACTCGTCCCGCCTGCCGTTTCTGGAGCTGAAGCTGGATTGGAACAGACCAAAGTACAGTCCAATCACGATGCCAGCTGCCTCTCAAAAGGCTCCTTCATCTGGCAGGTGGCGCCACTTCTTCTGAGGGGAAGCTGAGCTGGACCAGCAGAACTTTGGAGATGTGTTCCAGTGGTTGGTGGATGTGTGGGGAGATAGAGAGGGACCTTTGAATTGTTCAGAAAGGAAAACAGGGAACCCATTGGTAGTTTTAGTTTAGGGTGCTACTGTGGTGTGTTTTGAGTTTTAAGAGGTTAACAGGAAGAGTTTTTTTTCCTATTGATTGTCTTTTACTTTGTACCTGGTTGGAATGCCCATCAATGTCAACGTGAAGTTCACTTTTAGTTCTGTTTATTTATTTTTATTTTACTAACACCCATTTGCTTTTAACCCCCTCACATGTGTTGTTGTAAACTTACTCTTTCAAATAAATACTCGTCTAACCCTCTGGAAACCAGTGTTTGGACTGTTATTGGTTTGCTCCTTACCTACTTCAGACAGCCGGGACACAACAACGTTTTGTGGACCAAAGGCTAAACTCTGACGTTTTTAGAGCAACATGCTATACTATAGGCTTTTTTAATTGACATATTACTATGACGTTTTTTGGGTTTTTTAGCAACATATAAGAATTTGAACAGTTTTTAAAATTACTATACTTTTACCTGTGCAATGAAATATAATTCTATGGCAATTTTAGACGACATATTATACTCTGATGTTTTCTAGAATAACATAATATTTTGACAATATATTGCACGATGACATTTTTTGAACCACATATCATACATGACAATTTTAGGCAACATCATATCATTTTGCGCTTTTTGAACCACATAATAATCTATGGGGTTTTTATTTGCCGACATGCTATACTATGAACTACAGGACATACTATGTTATTCTTGAAAAGTATACTATACTTTGACATTTTCTGAACTACATCCTATACTATGGCGTTATACACAGAGTGCTTTGGTTACATGTTGATTTATAATCTAGATTATTTCCTGTTTTGTTTTTTAATGGGATTACCACAGACCTGACCGTGAACACCGTTCACACCCACCTGAGGGAGACGCTGTCTAAGATCTCAAGGCTGCTTGGTCGTGGTCTTTCTGGTCCTGCTCCAGAACGCCTTCATCAACTACGTCTTCTTTTGAAGAGGCCCTCAGATGCTGCAATCTCTGACCTTCAGGAGGAACTGCTACTTTCACTCTGTAACGAGATGGCGGTTATTTTAAAGACCCAGCTCCTGGAGGCTTTAAGTGAAAGTTTAACATCCATCAAAACAGAACTACAGACAGTTAAATCTGAGCCGTCGGTCAGTATTTCAAACATCAAGTCTGACCCGGCTGCCCTAAAGCATGCTGTGGGTGAAACGGAAACTTCACTCTCCACATCACCAACGACATCATCACACTCCAAAGCAGAGCACCTGTCTGCTGAACTTTTAAAAGTGGACAATAAATGTGAAGAATGTGAGCAGCAGCAGCCTGTGAGCAGCGGAACAGATGTGATCAGAAAGAAGTCATTTTCTTTTTTCTTTTCTTTCTGCTTGACTTAATACTGTCAGATGCAGATGTTGGAGCTGATTCTGATCTTTCAGGATAAAAAGCTGCTTTTCCTTCACAGACTTTTCAGGAAATTATTCTCTCAGGTTTTCTCTGCTATTTATATTTTTATTATCTGTGATTATTTCATTATTGTAAAATAAAGTTTGAGGCATAAAGACTCATTTAGTTATTTTATTACTGAAATCTTTGACGTAGCAGAACTAAACTTCCATTTTCCTTCTTGTGCTTCTGATACTAGAACTAAACGTATCTTCAACACGGATCATCTGGGTTTAATGAATCAGCAGCAACATCACAACAACAAATGAGACAATTTTCAACAAATTAATGAAACTGATGTCATTTAAAACTATCAGAGTCTGTTTTAGTGTCAAATTAAAGCTGATTACTGACAACTAGAACATTAACGTTACTGTTTTAATCACATTTAAGTTTCCTGAACGTTACATTAACGTCAACCAGCCACAGTTTTATGAACTTAATGAACCACATTACAGGAACACAACACACTTCACCTACTGACAGGAAACAACACAAACATCGTTAGCTTGATGCTACATTTAGCTGCTAATCAGGACTGCTCAGCTAGCTCGGTTGGCATCGCTAATTCACATTAAAGCTAATATTTACCGGATGCTAACTTTCTTCTCTGGTCAACACAGACAGAAATAAACTCCACCAACATCTGGAGTGCATGGCACACATTATATCTGACACTAAAGCTGCATATAAAGTGCATTTAAAGCGTCACCGATACGAAAATAAACATTAACTTACCGAACAATCAGAGTCCTTTCAGTGTCTGCTGGTAGAATCAGCCGAAGGTAGAAAACTGGTTAAAACAAGCCAACGGGCAGGAAAACTGTCTGTGGAAAAGGTTCTGCTGCTGCACCGATAAATAAACCAACAGTTATTATATCAGAATTAATCCAAACGAGTCTCTGCTCCCTCCTCCATAGGACCTGTCAATCATTCCAGACCAGACTGTCAAACAAGTAGTCCCGCCCCCTGGCTTCGCAAAACTTTAACACTCTATAAAAATTTAATATTGATTTATTTTAAGATCGACCACCTGATCTCTCATTTTGACCATGAAAACTAATGAAAAAAAAATTATATCCAGTCTATGCACCGTACTCTGTTTGGCTTCACACTTGCTGATGACCACTTCCGGTCTCAGAAAATGAGAAAATGGACTTTTTTTTGTTTCTGTCTCTTACTGATTTTACTTTTTTTGTTATTCTAAATATAAAATGAAAATCAAAGCATTTTCAAAATTTCATATGTCCCTTTTTGATCATGAAAAGAAAAACGCCTTGTATTTCAATTTTAATTTTTGTATTTTAAAACAAAAATCAAATAACCACTTGTTTTTGGTATTTCAATACCCCTTTCAGAACGGAAAACCCAATTGTCAAAATATACACGGACCGGTCACCCAGGCAATTCTGTTTTCCATGAAAATTCCCACTTTTATCCATATTCTAACATAACTGCACAAGGGTTTTCTAATCATCAATGAGCCTTTCAACACCATTAGCTAACACAATGTAGCATTAGAACACAGGAGTGATGGTTGCTGGAAATGTTCCTCTGTACCCCTATGGAGATATTCCATTAAAAATCAGCTGTTTCCAGCAACAACAGTCATTTACCACATTCATTTAGTGTTACCTTCATTAAAAAAAAAGCTTTTCTTTCAAAAACAAGCACATTTCTAAGTGACCCCAAACTTTTGAATGGTAATGTACATGAATTAAAGTTGCTCTTTATTGACTAAAGTTGCTCGAAATTGAGTTAAAGTTGCTCTCTATTATCTAACACTGCTCTATATTAACTAAAATTATTCTGTATTAGTTAAAATTGCTCTCTGTTAGTCAAAGTAGCTCTGTATTAGTTAAAGTTGCTGTAAATGAGTTAAAGTTGCTAAAGTTCCATTAAAAATCAGCCATTTCCAGCTAGAATAGTCATTTACCACATTAACAATGTCTAGACTGGATTTATCATTCATTTAATGGTATCTTCATTGAAAAAAAATTGCTTTTCTTTCAAAAATAAGGACATTTCTAACTGAACCCAAACTTTAGTATGGTAGTGTATGTCAAATAACAATATTTTGTGCTGAAAGAAAAAGAAATGTTGACTAACTCTCCACCAACTGGGGGATGCAATGGGTGATGAGCTAATGGGGCTTTCGCCATCAGTGGGTAGGGTTTTAAGGCCTCTCATGCAGGGATACTGTGATCGAGTAAATACTGAGGGCCCCATTTGAGTGAATAAAGCCACACATCACTGTATCTGGTGAGAGCATTTTTTAAAACACTTTCCAACAGAGAATTGTGAATGCAGTTAAATCACAGCTCAGGATGAGTATCCCTCTTGGCAGCTAGCAAGAGGGGCCATCTGCAGCCAGAAGACTAAACCATAAATGAAATTATGTGCACTAGTTGCACAGCGTAAAAAACAATGGCCCTGGTGTACGCTGGAAGGCTTCCCTACACGCCCACGCCCTACGATGCTACAATGGAAGGTGGCTGATAGGCTGTTAGCGTTGCTGTTGACTGAACAGATGGCTTGTGTGCATTTACAAAGGTGTAGATGCTCAGTCGTCGCCACTCTGAGAGATAAACATTGTTTTTTTTGCACATATTTAAAATTTGGCTTGGAAAATGCTTCTTTCAACAGAACGTTTTCATTGCAGAGTATCCCTCGCAGTACAATTATACTGGCAAAGTCTGAAGTGCGCTCCCCCTCGCTGTGGAAGATGTGTTCATTAGTGTCGAGCTCCATGACTCTCCCTCTGCTACTGAAAATCTCTCAGATCTCTCTGCTTTGCTTGTTACTCCTGCTTGAAGAAGATCAAATGCGTGGTGCACATGCAAATCAAGACATGATGTGACACATTGTGAAGTGGGCATCTATAATGCATACGCCGTCAGGTTTAGGGTGCACGCGTCCTAACGCCAGATATTTCAGTCAGCGCTGCTCACGTGATGGCAGGAGGAAGAACATCTCACTGCAGCGAGACTGACTGACAGACAAGGGCAGAGAAGATGGAGAAAACGCTGAACTGAGGGGATAACCGGGTGTTCTCAGGTTTTTGTCATTGCACATTATGTATTCCTGCATTCAACACATGCATGACACTCCGACATCACTGCGATCTAAAAGGAAAGGAGCTGCTTAATAAATTCTCTTTGTTCACACACCAGCTGACATATGGTATGATCACACATAAGGCTTTATCGTGAATTGTAGTGGAAAGGTTTACTTTGTTGTGTAGACATTTTATTTATATGTAAACTAAAGCTTGTTTCCTGGATTTTCTGCAAGGATGTTGCAGACATTCTCAGGCTCGGGGTTTATGCAATTTATTTACAAGCTGCAAGAATCAACATTATTATTGGTGGTTTGAATGTATAAACTCACAGATATGCATCCGCTCTGTTGTTCCTCTCAGTCACTCAATCAGCCCCACCTTAAAACTGCCTTCCTAATCATGTGTAGCTCCCTCATGCTACAAAAACACCTCTGATTCACCGAGTCCTGAACTCCACAGGCATCTGAAGGTGTTCTGTGGTATCAGGCAACAAGACAGCAGCAGATCCTTTCAGGCCTCCGTGGATCAGACTTGTTATCTCATAGGATTTCAAATAATAAGGTAAAAACCTTGTGAATTTCAACTAAAGAACAGAGCACCCAACAATCTAAAGTTGCCTTTGGATTCCCTATGTTAGCGATGGTCGGTCAGAACAAAAAAAAACCCTTTAACCCTCCTGTCTTCATTTACAAGCACCAAAAAGTATTGTTTCTTTGTCTGAAAAAAATCCAAAAATTCTGCAAAAAAATTCCCCAAATTTCTGAAAATTTGCAAAACCTTCAGGAAGAAAAGTCTAATAATTCCTTAAAAGTTTCTCTTAGAGTTTTATTTAAAACAAAAAACAAATTTGGCAAGAAAATTCTTGTAAATGTTTTCAAAAAATGAGTAAAAATCTTGCAAAAAATCCTAAAAATATCTAAAATGACTCCATATATATATCAGTAAAACTTCCAATATTTTCTTTAGGAACATTCACAAAAAAGATCTACCAAAATCCAGCGAAATTCGCTGGATTTTAGTAGATTTTTTTGTGAATGTTCTTAAGAAACATTTTGAACATTTCTTTTTTTCCACCAAAAAATGTTCAAGATTTCCCAAAAATGTTGAGAATGTGGACATCAGAAGTGTCACTGTGAAAATATATTTTTTCCCCACATTTTCAAACTTTAAAACGGGTTAATTTGACCCACAGGACGACACGAGGGTTAAAGGCCGCTACACACTACAATTTCCAGCCATCCCAGAAGAAAGATACCAAGGGTAAGAGAATGGTGGTGATATCTTTGGTCTTGGCTCTGAATCGGTGGTCCTACGTTGCACTGAGAGACAGGTTCAAGGACGGTCGTTGTCATGGAGACCAAAGACAAGCTGCCATAATATTCAGAGTCAGAAATTTGGGGTGATCGTCTCACAGCATGACTGCTGCTGGACCTACGACAACTAACTAACCAATAGAAATGCAGGATGAAATGATGTACTGATCAGCAAGACACTGGCGCTGAACCCACATAGATGATTTACAGCGACAATGGCGAAAGACGTCAGATTTAAACAAAGAAGACAGACTAGTAGAGTTGTGGCAGCAGAAGCCTTTTAGACATGTCCTCCAGCTCGTACCACAGCCGGACAAAGAAGGACGAAGCATGGAAGGACGTAGCGGTGGAATTGCAGCTCCCAGGTTAGGAAGTTAACATTAGCAGTGAGCGAGCGAAAACACACACACACACACACACACACACACACACACACACACACACACACACACACACACACACACACACACACACACACACACACACACACACACACACACACACACACACACACACACACACACACACACACACACACACACACACACACACACACACAGAGCTGTAAATGGTGGTGTGATTGTAGGAGCTCCGTTTATGCTTCAGTTAGTTTTCCTGTGATTGTAGGAGCTCGTTTATGCTTCGGTTGTTTATTTTTCATGGCTGGACGGCGCATGCTGATGACATTTCATTCTTGCACGTTCACATCGACTCACGTACATCATAGGCTGAGATTCAGATTCATGTTGTACTGTGTAGCAAGCTGGGAACTTGGAAGATTGTTAAAATCACACAGTGTGTAGACACCTTAACAGGGAGGGAAAATAAAACCTCATGCAGAACCAGGCTCAGGGAAGGCAGCCATCTGCCTCGACTGGTTGGGGTGAGAATGAGGAAGAGGTGCTGAGGATAGCAGATGGAGAACAGACAAACAATACAAACAGAACAATGAATTTGATTTTCCAGAACATCCCACAGATGTTCTGTCAGATTGCAACATTAGGGCTTTGGAGTTCAAGTCAACACTTCGAACGCTGTGTCATGTTCCTCAAACTATTTCTGATCAGTGTTCGCAGTATAGCAGGGAGCTTTAACCTCCTGAAAGGCCGTCAGGGAACAACGCTGCCATGAAGGACTGTATGGAACCATGTTTAGATATGTGTCAAAGTAATATCCACATGAATGCAGGACCCAAGGTTTCCCTGCAGAACGCTACCTCGAGCATCACATTGCCTCCTGACTTGCTTTTTCCCATCCTGCTGCCATCTCTTCACCAGGAACACCACGCATCCAACTGCTCACATGGTGGAAAACAAGGGTGTCAAACATGTGGCCCGTGGGCCACAAGCGGTCCTCCAAAGGATCCAATCTGGCCCTGAAGTGTAAAAATTCCAGAGAAGACATGAACTCAGGGGCGGATGTAGAAAAATATTCATGGGGTGGCAAGAAGGGGGCAGGCATTTTTGAGGAGTGGCAACATATGTATACAGATGTATACATACTGAATTTAATAGTTTGATGAGAAATAGTATATACACACTACATAGGGGCACAGGCTGCCATTTACAAACTCCTACAGACAAACTTGGTCTCATTTGAAGTTTCATGTGAAACAGTTCATACAGTACTATTAGGAGATAGATGTATGGTAACACTACTGTAAGTGGGGCATTAAAGGAAGCACAGTTTTTGACTGTCAGAGTGGCAGCGTTGCAGGCACCATTTGTACAAGAAGAAACTATTCAGAGAAAAACTTACCCATGAAGATCTATGGACTGAGCTGTACTAAGGTGAGCATAAATACACTGTGTGGAAATAAATGGGTCCCGGCACTCAAACAAGCTACTGGACATCACTTTTATTCTATACTGAGAACACACATTCTCTCCACTTCTCCCTCTGTAGTTTGGATAGATGAGGTGTTTAGTGACTATTTTGATGTTGTACTTACTTCATAGAGTTCATACAGGGCCTTTCTGTACAGTTTTATAATGTATAAACAAAAGAGACATTAAAAAAACAATAACAATACTGCTTCCTGTTCAGCAGGATTTACAACATTTACACTAGTGTCACATTTTAAACTTTTTTTTCTCACACTAGGTTTAATTAAAAGTGATATCAGATTTTCTCAGTTGCCAAAACAAAGATATAAATACAGAAAAAAAGAAAAAAGTGCAGATTCTGTTGAGGTCACCATTTAACAGCTTTGTAAAGGCTCACCAGTGAGCATAACATGAAGTTGGGATGCCTATAACAGCTGAATGCGGAGATTTCCATGCTGCTCAGCAAAACGCTTCACAAGTTTATCTAGATCTAATGCTTTTGTGCGTTTTCATTCAATGCTGAGCACAGCCAAACTCCATAGTCTCTTTTCTGTCGTAGTAGACCGTAAATAAGTCTTTATGAGCCTGAGAGATGAAAAACTTTGCTCACAGGTAAAACAACCACTATTTTACACAATCTGAACAACTCATAAAAAACATCCCGGTATGGGTCCAAAAACTGAGTGAACTCCATTAGAGTGGTAGGACTCTCCTTTTCCAGCTTTTTTCTGTCCAGTACTCTCCTCATCTGATGTAACTCGTGTTTAAGATCCTCAATATTTGAATCATAAGCTTCAGCCAGTAACAGAACAGCTTCCTCTCTCAAAAAACTTGGACTTGACGGATTTAGTGTCTGGACATCCTGCATAATTTTACAATTCGTGTTAGAAAATCTTCTTCCTATTTCTCCAATCATGTTATCCAGAACTGGATAGTACACAGAGACACAAAAAGTGTGTTGCTATGTGGAACTACATGCTGTCCCAAGGTGGAGTGGACGACAGTATCCTGAAGCACCTGTGTTGTCTGTCTTGGCCTCTTTGGTTTTCTTTGACTTGTATCAATGTTACTTCATTGACATAAATCAAGAATTTCACTCCACATTTCCTCAAAAGAGGCTTGACTACGGTACTGGACCAGTGTCTCTTTAAGTGCTTCAGTAAGTCCAACAGCCTTAGCATAGTCCACTGTTTTAGACTGGAGCATGTCTGATAAAAAATTGGAGTCACTCAGGACCTTTCTGAACAGAACAAGAGATCCAGCAGAATTCTGATCAGTCAATATCCCTCTTGCTTCAACAGCTCTTTGTGGATGGTTCTCAGATGCAGCTCTTCAAGCTATACTGTACTATTGCAGGCCACCTGTCCATAACATTGCCACATGCTATGAGCCTACAGGCCCAACATGCATCACTTAGCTGTTGGAGCTACCTTGGTGCACCATCAAACATCTCCTGCTGCACTTCCAGCCATTTGTTATGTACATATGAGCCAGACATGAATACATACAGTCGTTCCAATAATGAGAAGAAGTTTCCTGCATCTGCTACACTTTTTACAGCGTCTGCTAGAACTAGGTTCAAGCAGTGTGCACTACAGTGAACACAGAAGGCATGTTTTGCTACTTCTTTTATTTTTGCTTCACCACCTGCATGTGCATCACTGCTGCACCATCATAGCCCTGGCCTACAAGGTTTTCCTTGTACTCCAGCCCATGCTTCTCAAAGAAGCATATAATCTAGTCACTTAAGGCAGCAGCATCCAGATGTTCTGCCACATCAAACTCCAGAAAGCTCTCATGAACCACACTGTTGTAAAACTATCTCAGGACAAATGACATTTGTTCTTTTTTCTGAACATCTTTAGTTTCATCAACAGTAACTGAAAACTGCTTGCTTGTTTTAACTTCCTGGATGATTTCCTCTTTGACCATTGCAGCCAAGCACTCAAGTAATTCATTCTGTATTGTTTTACTGGTATATTTTGCATTTTTAGCTTGTTGTTGAAGTCTTTTTTTAATGATGGGGTTATGGTTACCCAGCAAGTCTAACATAGACAGAAAAACACCCGTTTTTTTGGAGTTGAGAGACTCCCTGTGACCCGCTGTGTTTTCTGTGGCTGTTAGAACTAAAATTTCAGCTAATGTTCTAATGTAGTACTGATTTTCAGCCACCTGCTTCTTTTTTTGCTCATCCATTAGTTGAAACATTGAGGTATTTTTATCCTGAATTTTCTTGTTCTCTGTCCATGCAAACATTGCATTTACATGTCCTTCAGATCTGGCATGAGAACAGAAACCATGTCTTTCATTGTAGCCTTTTTCCAGTTATGATAACCCTCGAATGAGGTGAAAACAGTCTTTGGAGCATCCGGGAGGAAAAAATGCCGACATGCAAAACAGTAAACTGCATCTATTGATTGTGAGTTTTCTCACCAGGGATGAAATTTGTACCAGTCGCTGCAGAAGCTTCTTCTGGCTCTTTCCTGGAGGGTCTTAGGGAAACTGTCTGGCATTGGCTGCACTGGAACCTCACACCTGGACTTGGATACATCTAGAAGATGGAGGAGAAGAAAGATTCAAACTGCATTACATCTGAACTAATTATACAATTTAACAACTAGTAAAAACATAATTAATTATAACCATCAGACTGTGTTAACATACACTAGCATTTTAACCTGGGAGAGTATTTTTAGGTTCATTTTTTTAATTTTGGAATTTAACCTGGCCAATATATCTAAAACACATTGTACATAAAATATTAAAACCCTGTCCCCATCTAATTACACATTCACAATTTTCCCAAAAGCTTCCTCAATTATTCATATTTAAGCAAACAAGTCTTTTTATTTAAGAAGTCTAAGCAATGTCTCTTAAATGCACCTTACAACAAAATGTGTGTTAATGTCATTAGTTGTTCTTATTTCTATGTAACTTCTTCTACTATGCAGCAACAGTTTCCATCCCATGAGGAGCAGCTGGACTGGAGATGGTTGGTGATGGATCAGGAACTCTCCTTTCCCTTTCACTGTTTGAACCCTGCATATCATCTTGGTGATGCTCTCCCTCCTCCATCTCTTCTCCAACCTCCTCCTGTCTCTGCTCACCATAGGCTTGTATTTCATCACATTTCTGTTGCCTTTCTCTCTCTCTCCTTCCACATTGTCTTTGTCTTTTCTCTTTCCCTTCAGCTCATCTTCTCTATCACCCTTGCTCAGTTGTTCATTTTCTATTTCTGTCGCCTTTCTCTTTGGCGAGAAAAAACTGCAAATGCTACCTTTCCTCTTCATGTCTACTTTACCCAGATAACGTCAGACCTAGCTAACATTACATGCATGGTTAGCAAAACAACGTTCTTCAACTTAACTTTCATTATCTCAGAATCAGCACTGCAACTATACTAGCACTGTGCTTTCATTATAATTACATTTCTTAGTAGATAGACATATCGATAGTTGCTCAGTTTCTACCTCTTTCCTCCTGTGTTTTCTTTTCTCGTGACTTCTGGCTCCCTCGCTTTTTCGAAACAAATCGGTCTCTTACTGCGCATGCGCTGCAGCCGCTCTGTGCCGCTCTCGCTTCATCTCGTGCTGCATTCACGGCAGTCAGACATTGGAGTTCCCCGGTCGTAAATGTCAAATTCGTCGCTGGAAATTGGGGTGGCAGCAGGGGTGGCAGTTAGTTTTCCCTCATGTTAATATGACTACACAAAGAAACAGCTAAATATTAGCTTCATTTCAGAGTTAACTTAATGCATTCAGATCTTTTTGATGCACTGTTTATTTTAACATGAGCTATTTCTGGCTAGATGCTGTGAATTCGTGGAGGTCTCTGTTTCCTATAGCAGGAATTTACTGACATTTGATCAAGGACAGCTGATTTTCTCCTTTCTTGCACAAAAGAACTAATTAAGCAATCCAAAGTTTACATAATTTGAATCTGACAAAGATGCCGCACATTTAAAACAGTAAAGATAAGATATTTCTCTGATGCCAACCACAACACAGCTCAGGTTTAACAATCCTTACATAATAAGATGCAATGAAGACAAGTGACTTCTGATGATTTAATAACAGTTTTCCATGAATCTGGGGACCACTGAATGGAAATGAGAGGAGGGACTTCAAGCTTCTGCTTGTGAGAACCCCGTTTTGCATGGATTCCTCTTGTTCCAGTGATGTGGATGGATGAAGAAACAGTCCAATGTGAGCAGCCTAGCAACAGCAGTGAAAGTTACCAGGATGGAGCAGGCTGTCACTCTCATTGGCTCTGATTCTGACTCTCTACTGTCCTTCTATTTTAAATAATAGATTAATTTACACACATGACATCTTGGACATTTAGAGATTTTGTTCTTTGTCTTATGTATTTTAAAAATCCTCCTTAGGAGACAGAAAACATTTGAAATAGGATCGCAGGGATAAATAGGAATAAGCTAAACAAACCTTGGTGATCCAGTAAAGGACATACAGATCAATAGCATCAGTATCCCGAGAAAACAAATTATTACAAGCATTTTGCACGCAGGTATATAAAGCTAAGCACTGAAAGACGAAGATCAAGGTGGTAAATACCGTTAAATAGGAAAGTCTGCTGGACATGGTCACACAGGTCCAAGATGTGTTGACCAAAACTTCAATTTTTGACATGTCTTATTTGCATTTTGTGAATTATTTGCCAACACTAGCCACTAATAAGTCAGTAGTATGTTCAGGAAACATCTGGATTTGGTTTGAAGGTAAATTCTGCTCCAGGGAAGAACTTATCTATCTATCTGTCTGTCTGTCTGTCCGTCTGTCCATCCGTCTATCCATCCATCCATCCATCCATCCATCCATCATCATCCATCCATCCATCCATCCATCCATCCATCCATCCATCCATCCATCCATCCATCCGTCCATCCATCTCAAAGTTACGTATTTACAAGTGTATTTTTTTCATCACAATAATCCCTTCCTGTTACAAAATGGCTCTGATGTCACTCTACACTTGCTTTCTCTAGAATATGTAGATCTATGAATTCCCTGCTTCCTTCTACAGCCACCTCAGCTCGAGCACACCAGGTCAGTTTCAACACTGTAAAACTTTACTAGCAAGTGGTAATACTGGAGTAATTCAGTTGTACATGTTCAAACTGGATCCTGAAGAAAGATAATGACACAGAAAGCACCTTAAGTTGATTGCATATAAAATCCTGGAAGTCTGAATCATCGGTACGCTGCAGTTTCAGGGCAGAAATACACAGCTATGGTGTTATTTTGCTCATGATGTGTCTTCTAAACATATGAAAAGCACCATATGGACCTGTTAGCAAGGGAAAAGACTTGATTTTCCCTTGAGGCGGTCTTTAAATAAATGGTGATAGTGGGTAATGTGCACATCTATTTTCTATTTCCTCAGTCAGTAATGGGAGACGGCAATAGTCTGCACTTGTTCATCTTCATTCTTCCACCTCAGTTACAGTTGCCTGTAATGTTGCTACTTATGTCTTCTGTTAAGTAATATGCAAAGTAATGCAGTTATATTTTCCGTTTTGAGTAATTAACTACATTTTTTGCCCAACACTAGGCAGTTCTAACTAGAGATGTCCGATATTTTTGCCGATAACCGATATGGTTGATATTGTCCAACTCTTAATTTCCGATTCTGATATCAACCTATACTGATATCTGTGGGCTTTTTAACTAATTCTAGGTAACATCACGTATCTCCTGTGGTGGAATTAACACATCATGCCTCATTTTATTGTGATGCCCCATTGGATGCATTCTCAGATGCAACAAGACTTTCAATCATAAGAAAACTACTTCAACTTAATTTATGGAAAAAATACCATATATTGTTTTAATTGTCTCAAACAACAGTTCACACTCTCCCTTCCTCTATGAGTCGGTAAATGCCGGCGAAATCCAGGCATCATTTTATCGCCTTTCATGATAGGCAAAAAAAGCCGCTAACAATATTGACCGATATTACATTTTTATGCCAATATCGGGCATACCTAGTTCTAACCTGTCCCTTCAGTGACAAATGCGTGGCTAGTTTTCCTGGGTGAATGTGTTTAACATCAAGAGGAGGCAGCAGGAAATGTTCCACCTGCATCAGTTTGTTATCAATGCGGCAAAACTGGCCTGGTTTACACGTATGCATTGTTTTTCTGTGAATCCTTCATCTTTTTTCTTTAGATAGTCTGAATGTCGGACGATGTAATCTCTAACTGTAGCCCTTCTTTTGAGCTACACTAATAGTAATAATACAGATTGTTGATTTTGCAAATGGTTTATTAAGTTTTTGTGGGAACACCAAACACTAATACTACAAAAATAAAAGTTATTACTGCTATACATCTTGAAATATTTCTGAAGGGGCATATAGGTGTAAAGACAGACATAAAGGGTACTTCTGTGAAACAAAGGGCATAACATTTACTCAACACACATATATAATCCCACCCAGACACCAGTAGGTGGCACTGTGGTGTCACAGGAGCAGCGTGGGGGTCCCATGCACCTTTCTATTGTTCACTTAATGCTCTACTCATTTGTGTTTGTAATTTAGACCAGAATTAAAGCGCAGCCGCTCCTCCATTCATTGGTCTACTTTACACATCAAAGTCAAACCAGCTGAATGCTTGGAAGGTCATGGAGAGACTCCTATCATCTGTGTATCATCCGTGTGCAGCCAGGGAAAACACATTAGAGAGGGAATCTACCCAAAAAGAGAGTGGTATTCAAAAAAGAAAAAAAAACTCCAAAAAAACTGGTGCAAAACACACCCAGTAAAAACAAGAGCCAAAGCTTGGATTTATCTCTGCAGAGCTTCTATCACAGATTAGCACCTAATTTATTTCTGCTATATCAGTGAGATAGGGACGTTTGTTTGCAAAAAAAAAAAAGAAGAGTAGAAATCCAAGCTCATAGCAGCATTTCTCATTAGAAGGCAAGACTGCCGTGCTTCTCCACACAGGTGTTGGTGTTGTGATCACCGAGGAGGGCACCGCTACATCAAGAACAAAACCCAGCGGTTCCACGGTACGCAAATCCCAACGATAAAACCCACTGAGCAGACAAAACGCAGCGGTGTGGCTTCCACTTAACATGCTGAACGACTGGGTATAACCTCGTTAAATGCGCATCAAAGGCGACAAACAAGAGGAGGCACGAGCCGGGTTGACAGAAGGAGGCTGCTCCTGCATCAAAGACCAACAATAAGGAAACTGATGATGTTTACTATTTACGCCTGCCTTCCCCACACAAAGCACAGATGTACAGTGAGCGACGCAACACCTTTCATGTTGCGGCCCCTGCGGCAGAAGGGGGATAAACTCACAAGAACTAAAAGAAAAGCACGGCGGTTGCGATGTCTTATTACAGTAAGTCGCGCTGACAGTCCAAAGAACATCACTCACTAAGTGTGCTGACCTACGCGTCTGTGCCCACACACAAACGCACACCGCTGTCGGTGTGTGAAGCCATCCTGAGTGGTGACGGCTGCCGTCTCGGCGCGTTTCAACGTGCTGTTCGATGCCATGACCCTCAAATCCGAGCGCATCTTTGCTGTTGACAAATGGGATTAGACGTCGCATGTTTCGGCGGAGAACCCGCTGCGCTGGAGGATTGACTGCCTCCGTATCTCAGTTTGTACTGTATCAATCCAGGTCAGTGGTAAGACAGCAGCTGCGTTTCATTATTATTCCCCTGTCATATCGCATCGGCCCTGCAGGATTGCACTGGCTTCTTTACACATGTGTTGACTGTTTCTTTACACCTGCCGCGCTGTGAGGCTGATCCATCACAGCTAATGTGTGGCCAAACTGCTGCTTGCCTCTTAGAAACATCCCTACATATACATACATACAGTACATAATCTGCTTCTAAGTCCTTCTGAAGAGCCGAGACTTCCCTCTTGATTTATTTTCTAACAGTACACTTCAGAGAATATCATCAAGCAGTAATGGAAACGGCAGAACATTGCGAGCGTCAAGTGCTGATGGTGAGAAAATGGCTGCCATCCAATTAAAATCCAGTTAAAAACACAGAAAACAGCAGGACATGCTGGAAAAAAGATCAATGTAGAGAGAGATGCTGGATGAACTGCATGTGATCAAATCAAAAACAAAAGAACAACAATGACCAACAGAGCTGAATCAAACACTAGATGTTAACATCACTTCCCATCTACAGTCTGTTTGGTTTTGTGATTTACTATATTGAGTTCATATCCCTGCCAGATTTTTAAATTTATAGTGATTTCTTATTTGATCAATAGGTCTCTACTGTCTGAAAACACAAACAAGTGACAAAAGATGGTAAGACAACCATGTTGGAGGTGTTAGTGATATATTTTAACCATTTCTCTGCTTCATTGACTATCTCCACTGGATTTCTGTTCCATCTCCATCTCCAGATCTTTGACGTTGCAAGGCTTCCTCTCCTTCACTCTAGCCTTCAGTTCAATCCACAGACTTGTGATGGGATTCAGGTTCATTTTGTTTATCGTTAACCATTTATCGACCACATTAGCTGCAGATCATTGTCTTGCTGGAAGGCCCAATTCTGCTCAAATGCAAGTTTTCTTGCAGAATTCAATTTCTATGGTTTTTCTTGCCTTTGTTCTTTTACTTACTCCAATGGGATTATTTTGTTCCACTTTCTCTTTTCCGATGAGACTGAGATAAGACTTTTACTTGATTGGTGAGCAGCCGCAATGTGCATTTCATTCTAAGTACTGAACCTGAACAGCAGCTCACAAATCTGTTTGGTTTTGTCAACATCATGTTGTCTGAGAATGCTCTAGACATTGGTAGAAATTACCAGGACCAATTTTAGCTTGGATTTTCTCAAAAGTTTGTACCAATTTCAAAGAGTATTTTTAATTGTTTATGTGGTATCTTTAGTTTTCACACACATTGATCATTGACATAATGCCTTACTGTCTTTTGTCACTTGTTTAAGTCATTTCCAGACAGACAGACAGAAAAAAAACTACAGATCAAATAAAAATTCCTCATAAATCCAAATTTTGGATGGGTATGAACAATTTTGGGTGTAATTTTGCATCATAAAAACACATTATGAATAATAAATTTACCTCATTTTCTTGATTAATGCAGTAACTCAAGCAGAAGACGACAAAAACAAACCATCAATTCACATCCACATGCTAAATGATTAGCGAACACAGCTATCTAGCTAACTGATGTACATTCGGCACCACATCTATAACTGATGTCGCAATTTATGATTGTTTAAGACCATTTGTACAGACAGAATTTCCTCAGTTAATAACGGGAAGTTATGGGTGAATTCCTTCCAAATGTCTATGTTAATTGCTTTCCTCATTCACGAGTGTCAGTTCTAACATTATGCACAGCAAATCGTACAACATATGGAAGTGAATATTAATATGTTCTCAATATGACGGCTCAAATCTGTCGCCTCTGGTTTGTGTTATTCATGAATTAATGGTGCAACCTCTCAAAAAAGAAAAAAAAGTTTGCTGGAATATTGCTGTATTTTCCTTGAGGGGGGAATATAAACATGGTAATTCATGGAAAGATATTCATAAAGTAATGGAGCATTCCTAGTCACAAGTTGTGTTGAAGAGACACAACAATACTACCTGATACAGTATGTGTGCAACAAATCAGGTATAATTACTGGTTATGTGTTACTTCACACCTTATTCAGAGCTAAATATAAAGTAGGTGCTGATCTGCTTCACACACAATCAGCACCTCCAAGTCCGAGGCCATGGTTCTCTGCTGGAAACCGGTGGATTCTCCCTCTGGTTGGGGGGGAGTTGCTTCCCCAATGGAAGGAGTTCAAGTATCTCCGGATCTTGTTCACGAGTGATGGGAAAATGGAGCCACAAGGAGAAGCTCTCAGTTTACCATCCATCTACGTTCCAACCCTCACCTATGGTCATGAGCTCTGGGTAGTGACCCAAAGAAGGAGATTGTGGATACAAGCGTCTGAAATGAGCTTCCTCAGTAGGGTGTCTGGACTCAGCCTTAGAGATAGAGGGGAGAAGCTCAGACATCTACAGGGAGCTCAGAGTAGAGCTGCTGATCCTTCACCTCTAAAGGAACCAGCTGAGGAGGTTTGGACATCTGATTCAGATCCTCCAGGGAGACTTCCTCTGGAGCTTTTCTGAACACGTCCTCCTGGGAGGAGACCCCGGGGTAGATCCAGAACCCTCTGGAGGGATTATATATCTCATCTGGCCTGGGAACACCTCAGGATCCCCCAGGAAGAGCTGGAAAGTGTTGCTGGGAGGAGGAACGTCTGGAATGACCTGCTTCATCTGCTGCCCCCATGCCCCGACCCCGGAAAAAAGAAGATGGATGGATTGATGGATGGATGGATGGATGGATGGATGGATGGACGGACGGACGGACGGACGGACGGACGGACGGACGGACGTATGGATATAAAGTAGGTGTCAGTATGCAGACAGACGTCAGTATCAGCTAATGAGATCTGCTGTAAACCAGCGTCCTTCTAATGAGCTACTGATATTAGTTTACCTGTTACCATCAAATATCAATCTTAATTTAGAGACCATTAATTACTAAACATAATTACATGTAACATTTTAACCACGTGTCTAATATTGTGTAGGTCTTTCTCATGATACCAAAACAGCTCTGACAGAAGTCACAAAAAACAGAAAAAACCACAGACATCCATGTGATAAGATGATTATTAGGTGATATATGAGTGTTAAAATAAAGTCTGTGCACCACTATAGATGATTTCAAGAATATTGTTGACTTGGGGACATACAAAGACACCTCCCTAGAAATATAAACTAGGACATGTCAGCTGATCTCGATATGTATATGATTTAATGGCTTCAGCATATTGATACGAAAAGGCTGTAATAATTAACACCAAAGTGATAAACTCTTAGGTTTGCATCAAACTTTTTTAAGACGACTTCTAATGAAATTATGTTTAACCAACAAACCAAATAGAGTTGGGATAATTATCTTTTTCTCTTTAATCGAGAGCATCTTTAATTACCACTAACTTAAACACAAGTGGATTACATATAAAAACCTGTTAGATTCATGTGTTTCAACTTGTCTTTCCAGGAAAGGTTGTGTGCTACATACACAGTATTTTTGTATTTTCAGCTGTAGTTTTGTAATTTCTTGTCCTGCTTCTTTTATGTTTTATCTGTATCCAGCTGCTGTAACATGAATTTTCCAGATGAGGAATGCATAAAGTTTTATCTCATCTCATCTCATTCCATCTTAGATTTTCTTCTTTTTTAGAGTCCAGTCCAAATGTAAAAACACATGGTTAGTTTAAAGCTTCACCATCTAAGACATTGTCTAAAGATAACAATAGAAAAGATATTTTGTAAAACACTAATTTTCCTTGGCATTTGGGCTTCTGATCACACTCAAAAGATCATTTAAACTGGGATTTTTCAAGATTTTTAAAACTCTATGTGGGCAAAAAAAAAGAGGATTTGGGAAGGGAGGACGTCACAGTTCTTTTCATGCATGCTTGTTGTTATTGTTATTTTTTCCTAAAAAGCATCTGCCTGAAACAACAACAATGGTGGACACACATATATTTATTATACGAATATGTATAGATACATACACTACCATTCTAAAGTTTGGGGTCATCCACACAATTCCATGTTTCCCATGGAAACTCCCACTTTTATCCATGTGCTAACATCACTGCACAAGGGTTTTCTAATCATCAATGAGCCTTTCAACACCATTAGCTAACACAATGTAGCATTAGAACACAGGAGTGATGGTTGCTGGAAATGTTCCTCTGTACCCCTATGGAGATATTCCATTAAAAATCAGCTGTTTCCAGCTAGAACAGTCATTTACCACATTAGCAATGTCTACACTGGATTTATCATTCATTTAATGCTATGTTCATTGAAAATAAACTGATTTTCTTTCAACAATAAGGACATTTCCAACTGATCCCAAACTTTTGAATGGTAGTGTTTGTATTTTATTTTTACTTTATAGCTGCACATTTCTCACAATCCATTTCTAAAATAGAAAAAGTTGTCTGATTGTGTGAATGCACTGACAGGAGTGCTGCTTAATTTCTCTGTCCACTGTGTGACAATAAAGTTAATAAAGTTGCCTTAAAACTAAAATAATGAGCTGAAAGACACTAAAATGTTCAGAAAAGCTGAGAGGAGCTTCAGAGTTTGGGAGTAATTCCCTGAGGCGTTCTCACTACCAGCCACCTTTTTTTCACTTCACACACGGTGATCTGATCCATCGTTAATCAAAATTTGATAGTGCAGCTTTAAACAGAAAATTCTGGGCCGTGGACTTTGATTCGCTGCTGTTTTCTCATCTCATGTCACTTCAGCTCAACCCTGCCTCTGCTCTATTGTCCAAATCTGAATGTTGGACGAGCGACACGAGCATAAAGTTGTAGCAGCGATGGAGATCAGTCAGAGGCGTGTGAGTGGAAGCCAGAAGCCTAGAAAGCAGAATCCTGCTGGTCAAGCCAGATTTGGAGAAAGTAAAAAGGCAGTCAACCCGGGAGGTCACGTCTTTGTTAGAACAGTTGAAATGACATCTATTGCAGAAGATCTGGAACTGATCAGCTTTTTTCCTCCTGCAGGAAATCAACTAGTTTTAGCCACAGGTTTGTTTTCAGGTCCATCACAACCCAAACTTCCGAAATATCAAAGAGCTCATCATTAAAAGCAGGTTCTGGCTCACGTGGAGTGATGAGAGAATATCAGATTCATCCAGCGTAAAGTGGATGAAAATTACATTTATGTCTGCAGTGATGAAATTCAGTGATTTGACTTAAATCAGGAGCTCCGAGTCTCCTCTAAGCCAGAGAGGGAAGAGGAGGGAGAGCGTGCGGCGCTTTGTTTGCTTTGATGAATCACATTTTCTCCCAGATATAAATATGAATCTATCTCCAGAAGTGTAATTGAAAGTGAGCAGGAGCGTTTGAACCGCAGCACCGTTCTCACTCTGCAGCACTAATAAACTACATTTCAGCTTTGATGTGGAAGTGTGTCACCTCCTGAGGAGAGGAGCACAGGGAGGGACGCTCTCTCTTGGCTTTTCTTTTTTTCTTCTGCCTCCTCCACTGGCAGATATTATCTGTGAGATGTCATATATACACAAACACGTACACGCTGCTGTACACTGTTAAAAAAACAGTATTGTTTTGACAGTAAAATTCCAACAGCTGTGGTTGCCAGGATGCTACCGGTTAACTACAGTAAAACATTTTCTACATTTACAGGAAGGTTCCACATTCAGTCCAGTTTGATCTGCAGTGAGCTGAACCACTAAAATCACAGCATAATAACCTATAAATAAGCACAAGTCCACATTTTTTCCTTTGTTTTAGTGCAAAAATTATACAATGAATAGCATAGTATTTTAATTTATGATCAAAATGACAAAAGTCAGACAAAAAAGACAAAAAACAACAAGACAAAATATTACAAAAACGAGACATAAAATTACAAAAGCGAGGAACAAAACCACCAAAAATTTGACAAACGAGATGAAACAAACCAAAAGAGACAAAAAAATTAACATACGAAAGAAACAAGACAAAAAAGAAACACAAAATGACAAAAACATAAGACAAACAACAAAAGTTAGACAAAAAAAGACAAAAAACAAAAGCAAGACAACATATTACAAAAATGAGACACAAAACAACAAAAACAAGACACAGACCGATAAAAATGAGACAAATGACACAAAACACAACAAAAAGAGACAGAAAATTAGACAAAAAGTTGGACACACAAGATAAAAAATGACGAAAACGAGACAAAAAAAATCAACAAAACCAGGACAAAATGTGACAAAAATGAGACACAAAATGACAAAAGAGCAATCTAGTATGTCACTTCATGGTCAAAACTAGTTGTCATGGTCTAGAAATGATTTTAAATTCATAGTTTTACTAATTTCCAATCTGCAGTTAATGTCTTCTCTGGAATTTTTACACTTTGAGGGCCGGATTGGACCCTCTGGAGGACCACTTTTGGCCCGTGGGCCGCATGTTGGACACCCCTGGTTAAAGAAAATTCAGTTTTACTTAAAGATTTACATGAAAATACCACACAAAACAAAGTTTGTGTGACCTATTATGCTTAACATTTAATATGTGTATCTTTAGCAAAAATCCAAGTTATAGCTGTTATATATATTAAAGTATATGTCCATTAGTAACACAAAAATACATCAATTTGACAGGTATAAGCTGTATGTTTTTACATAAAGTTATATATATCTTGGCATGTTTCCATTGGCAGTACAACAATACGTGCATTTAACCGTGAAAAATGTTCTTCTTGTCGAGAAATAAATAGAAAAATTACTGTATTGTTATACATATTATTGCATTTTTCCATTAAATAACTGTAATAGTAGGGAAATGTACAGGATCAAACTGTTTTAGAGTTTACAGATTTTTAGTGCCACGGTTTGACAGCTTTTCACCATATTTTTTTTTACAGTGTACATCTAATTATTAATCAACATAACAGGGAATCAACGGCCCACAAACCGGCAGCAAAGAAAGTTGTGGCTGAAGGAGAGATATCCATAATTAACTGGGATGCCACATGGGACGAGCAGCTCTGGTGACAAATTGCTGAGCAGAAAGTGAAGAACAATAAGAACGGAGGATAAAAGTCAACTGGAGATTCATTTGTCAGAGTTCCTCTCATCCGTCCGTCCGTCTGTCCGTCAGCCTTCCCCACCCGTCCTCATTAACACGCCTTTTAACTGCGACATATAGATGACATTTAAATATGAATCACGAGCATTAACATTTATAAACATGAGGGTTTTATGATGGCTCGGTAATGAGCTGTTATAAATCCCCGGTGCCAGCAGACGCATAAAACCGCAGAGATCACTTTAACAAGGGCACAACGTGGCGTCGCAGCACTCTGCCGTCCCACGGAGGCGAGATCAGACACCCAGATGACTGATTTATGAGCTCGTACCGCAGGTGATAGACGTATGTATTTATACCCCCAGCCAAAACCAGCCCCTATGTGGGTCTGATTCGCAGGAGAATTGATTCAGGCTTCAAAAACCGTCCTCCGGCTGCAGGGATTCGAGGTCAGGCAGTCGATATTCCGATTCATCCCAAAGGTGTTGGGAGGTCACAGATCTGTGCAGGCAAGTTTGTTCCACTCCAACGCTCATAAAATAATTTTTTATGCACTTGGCAAGCAGGGAGAGAACGTTTTTATCTGCAGAATATTCACTCACAATGAATCCCACTGGGTTTTTACTGCAGCACCTGCATAGGGCAAGTATTTACAGAGTATTGGTACAGTTTGATGGTTAAATAAAAGCACATGGTTGAAGTTAGGAATGTAAATAAGCAGCAATCAAAGGTGAAGTTTGCAGGCATAATATACTATTCATAAAATAGTATGTTATAGAGTTTTGTACAGTTTAAATCAGGGGAGTCAAACTCATCTTAGTTCAGGTTCCACATTCAGAACAATTTCATCTCCAGTGGACCAGACCAGAAACAAAAAGACAAAAACATGAAGACAAACGACTAAAGTCAGACAAAAAACAACAAAAACAGGACAAAATATTACAAAAACGAGACACAAAATGGCAAAAAAGAGACAAACGACACGAAACAAAACAAAAAAGTAACAAAAAATTAGACAAAAAAGTTACAGTGACAAAAAGAAGATTGAAATAGACAAAAGCGAGAAACAAAACTACAAAAAAGTAGACAAACAACACAAGCGATACAAAAGAGACAAAAAAGTTTCAAAGCAACAAAAAAAATGGACAAGTGAGACAAAAAGATAGATAGACCATAGATAGATAGATAGATAGACCATAGATAGATAGATAGACCATAGATAGATAGATAGACCATAGACAGATAGATAGACCATAGACAGATAGATAGACCGTAGATAGATAGATAGATAGATAGATAGATAGACCATAGATAGATAGATAGATAGATAGATAGATAGATAGATAGATAGATAGATAGATAGACCATAGATAGATAGATAGACCATAGACAGATAGATAGACCATAGATAGACCATAGACAGATAGATAGACCGTAGATAGATAGATAGATAGATAGATAGATAGATAGATAGATAGATAGATAGATAGATAGATAGACCATAGATAGATAGATAGATAGATAGATAGATAGATAGATAGATAGATAGATAGATAGATAGATAGATAGATAGATAGATAGATGGACTATAGATAGATAGATAGATAGATAGATAGATAGATAGATAGATAGATAGATAGATAGATAGATAGATAGATAGATAGATAGATAGATAGATAGATAGATAGACTATAGATAGATAGATCAGTGTATTACCTTAAAGGATAAGTGGTGTGAGGACGAATCGAAGACGAGGAAAACAACAGCATTAAAGTGCCGTTTGAATGATGCTTGTGGAAGGAGAGCCATTAAGCAGCGGGTCAATAGCGGAGGACAAGCAGCCTGAGTATTAAACTGATCATGACATCAAGCTAAAGACAGAAAAGGCCTCTGAAGACTTCCTTTTGGCAGCACTTTATTCATCTGCAGCAGAGGCTTTTCATTAAGCCCTGGACATAATAGATGATCCATCGATTCGCTCGGCCTCTCCATGTCACTCTGTCTCCACCAGCGTTTCCGCCGCTGTCAAAAACTCTGCTACGTCTCCCGCTTTCCGACAGGGGCCAACGATCAAAAACAAACATTTGTCTTTATTATAGTCCACTCTAAGCCAGGGGAACAAGATGGGTTTTGTCTATTCGTCTTGTCGCCGCCTCTCTGAGGAGGAGCTGTGGCTGCAGCTCTCTAAAGCTCCGGGTTCTCATGAGGGAAACGGGTGAAGGATGACATCAGGTTGAGGTGAGAGGTGAAGGAGAAGATGGAACTGTTTCCCGGTGGTGATGGTACCATGTTTGATCCTCGCTGCCTTTCACTGGACTCTCAAGGTGCACTTGAACTCCTCTGCAGGGTTAGTCACTTGCCTTCACAGTTCTGAGGGTTGAATCAGTCGCTGCAGTCTTTTACGGCTCTGCAGGCCTTTGGGACGCAAACGTACAGTTTTAATGTAACAGTTTACAGCAGGTGCAGAGCGAAACGACTCTTTTATGATTGCATTAACTGTAGACACCATATAAGAGCCACTAGAGCGTCTGAGGGCTGCAGGGAGGAAAATCTCACCTGCCTCTGAGGGAGGAAGCAGCACTGAAGCTTTCAATCAAGCAAACAGCCACCAAATATAGGAAACACAGTGAAAATGTTCTGACAGATATGGAGGGAGGCTTTTTTTGTTGTAACTGCATCATTAGTTCATAGTGGTATGTACACTGTAAAAAATGCTCGTAAATTTTACAGGGAAAAACTGTCAAACTGTGACGCTAAAAATCTATAAACTCTAAAAGTTTGATCCAGTTTATATAACACTAAACAACTATAAATAACTTAATCAGGAGAAAACTGTATTTATTAGTTTTTTTCTCTTGAAAAAAATACATTTTGCTACTTCCGCACAGTTATTTACCCCTCCTGTTGTCTTCACTTATGGGCACCCAAAAAACATTGTTTCTTTGTCTGAAAAAAATCCAAAAATTCAGCAACAAAATTCCCCAAATTTCTGAAAATTTGCAAAACCTTCAGGAAGAAAACTCCAATAATTCCTTAAAAGTTTTCCTTAAAAGTTTTATTTAAAAAAATAAATAAATTTGGCAAGAAAATTCTTGAGAATATTTTCAAAAAATGAGTAAAAATCTTCCCAAAAAATTCTAAAAATATCTAAAGTGATTCCATATACATCAGTAAAACTTCTAAGATTTTCTATTTGTGAATGTTCTTAAGAAACATTTTTAACATTTCTTTTTTTTTTCCACAAAAAAATGTTCAAAGATTTCCCAAAAACGTTGAAAATGTGAATGTCAGAAGTTTCATTGTGAAAATATATTGTTTTCTGGTGCCCACAGCTGCCAGAAAACAGTTTTATTTTTACAGTGTGTACACAGCCCGAAGGATGCTTCCACACTTAAATCTGCTTTTTTTTCAGTGTGTTTGACTTTTCCAGGACAATGCAAATTACTCAGCGCTAATGTAAATGCCTAAATGTTAGCCCAAAGGCTAATTTGCATCTGTTGCTCCTTGGCCAGATGTTAGACGAGCCATTAAAAGAACAATAAAACATGTTAAATTAGTACAGGAGAAGACAGCGGCAGTCGAACAGGATGAGAACATGTAGCCGACAATGCAGAAAAATCATATAAAACAATGTTAATCTGTGGTTGTTGGTTTAAGCCCTAAAAACTCATCTCTTTTTCATCCAATCCAGCAGCAGCACATTTTACACAAGCACCTCATAACATTTGCTCCCTGAGGTCTGGCTGACACTAATACAGATCATTTTCTAGATGGATATTTTACCCCAGCATTTAAAATAATACCGTCCACACATTTTTTACTGAATGTCTCCATATAAACGAGAACTACAACAATGACAGAAGCTGTGATGAGCTGCAGGTAGAGCAACAACGCATCAGATACTGGAGAAGAACATTCATTCATTGAATCTTTTCTGCAGATTTTAACTTAGTTAGAGCAACTTTAACTGATATAGAGCAACTTTAACTGATATAGAGCAACTTTAACTGATATAGAGCAACTTTAACTGATATAGAGCAACTTTAACTAACATAGAGCAACTTTAGCTAATATAGAGCAACTTGAACTAATAAACTTTTGAACGGTAGTGTAGTAAAAAAATAATATGTACAAGTTTTAGTTTATTATGGTATGGATGGAGCTTATTTGGTACAAAGACTGTAGTTCAACTTATGTTTCACTGCTAAATGTCCTTGTTTTCATTCACTCTTTTATCAGTCAGTTTGCAGCAGCAGCTCTGTTCACTAAAAGAAAAAGAAAAACACTTTCTCCACCTGGCCAACACCAAACTGCAGACAGTGAGTCAGGAGCTGGCTGTAACAGCGAAGAGTTTAGCAGCTACTGAACAAACACCCAAAGAGGAAGTGAGCTAAAAGAAGAGAGAAAACACTCACAGACACAAACATGACTCAGAATGAATTCCAGTGTTGTTCCATGGCTGTGTTTTTAGAATCCTTCTGCTGCTTCAGTGATAGAAAGACATCAGTTAATGTGAGTTTAAATGTCCCCCTGATTAAACTAGTGTTCAGAAATTGAAGAAGAGAATCCAGCTTTAAAACACATTCAAACTACGTTTCTAAATAATGATAAGTTGTAATACTGGAGTAATCCAGCCATACATGTTCAATTCTGGAAGAAAAGTAAGTTCAATTTCAGCAACATTCAGTTTCAGTTTCTCATTTCCACTTTACAACTTCCAGATCACAGAGTGTCTACAAAGGAACACAACATTTAGTCACCTGGAACTGAACCAGAGAGGATTTACTGGAGGATCAAAATGACAAAAGTCAGACAAAAAAACCCCCCCAAAAAACAAGACAAAATATTACAAAAATTAGACACAAAATGACAAAAGCAAGAAACAAAGCAACAAAAAAAACAACACAAGCGAGACAAAAAGGAAACACAAAATGATAAAAAGGAGAAACAAAACAACAAACACATGAGACAAACAACAAAAGTCAGATAAAAACCAACAAAAACAAGACAAAAGTTTACAAAAAGGAGACACAAAACAACCAAAGAACAATGAACAATCTAGTATTTTACTTCCTGATCTAAACAACTTGTCATGGTCTAGAAATGATTTTAAATTTATAGTTTTACTAATTTACAATCTGCAGTTAATGTCTTCTCTGGAATTTTTACACTTTGAGGGCCGGATTGGACCCTCTGGAGGACCGCTTTTGGCCCACGGGCTGCATGTTGGACACCCCTGACTTATAGCAACAAATACAGATGCTCAGTGGGTTTTTTTTTTTACCGCTCAGGGACGGCATTTGAATTTGAGCAAACACACACTTGATACTTAATGAAAGTCAAACAGCGGCGGTGTTTTCCTTCTCCTCCTAAAACGCAGACGTGTTCAAACAAACAGCACTTGAGGAAAGTCACCGCCGAGACGAACCAGTCTGGAAGGATTCCAGAGGTAGAACTCATCTCCATCTGAACCCGATCAGCAGCCAGAGAGGCTCAGCGTGAGAGAGCATCCATTAGAAGGGATGCAGACACAGTTTTCAGATTGAGAGAAAAAAAAAAAATCACTTTAAAGTATCTGTGAGTGAAAGCCTGAGCAGGTTCATCCAAGTGGCAGGTGCTGGAGTTGAAGCCAAACTTAAAGCTGTATTTTCTGTATTAGCACTGAATCGATAGCAGCGTTTACTGTGAAGGGGGTTCCTTACAGGGACAGAATTATTACCTGCAGTTCACCTTGGCTCTGGAGAACTTTTGAGCCTCTTTTAGCTTCCATTAGGGCAAAACGTGAGCATGGAGTCGCTAAAAAGTGACTGGAGACCAAAACAGAGCAAAAAGAAGAATATTGAACTTTGTCTCGGTCTTTGTTAAATGTGATGTATACAACAACTTCTGTTATATTATTTTGTCTTGTTTTGTTTTTGGCCTTTTCTTGTCCGACTTTTGTTGTTTTGATCATGACTAAATGTGTTCCTTTGTAGACACTCTGTGATCGGTAACTTGTAATGTGGAAATGATAAACTGAGGCATATCATTGCTGAAATTGAATTTATTTTTCTTAAGAAACTTCAGGTTGTTCATAATGTTTTGTTCATTAAATATGAACATTTGAAGAACGTACTTTTTTTTGCTCAAAAACAAAGGAAGAATTTGGAGTTTTATGGGTTAATTTGCTGTAATTTAACTGGTCCGGTCCACTTGAGATGAAACTGGGCTGCATGTGGCCCTTGAACTAGATGAGTTTGACTCCCCTGCTGTAAGTGAAGTGCTGTAAGTGACCCTGCATGCTGCTGCTGTTTGTCTGGTTTGGTGCCATCAGGTGCTCCAGCGACTAAGCGGTTCTGTCCGGTGGTTCTGTTGAGCAACGCTGGGCGAGAGGCTCAACAAGCGGGAGATGAACGGTTTGAGGAGTCCTCGTGTCGGCTCAGACAACCTCCTCCGGTCTCCAGAGGTTCTCCTGACATGATTGCTGCCGGCGTTACTGTGTTTACTTTGATGCCAAACCTTTTGTCACCTGACAGCAGTTTGCTACTCCACCGCTTTTCTTGTTTTTTTTTCCCGTCTTGATTCAAACAGGGGAGCAGATTTAGTCGGAACACATGCACGGCTTCTGTAGAACTGGATTGTTTTGGAAAAGCTCATTTTTTTTGTGAAGTGGTAAAGCATGAATTAAAGATGAGGCTGGAGTTTTTGCTATCGCAGTGCGGTTCTGGCACTGAATAACAAAAAGCTTGATCGCTTCACATTTCCTCAGATGCCATTCACATCACATCCCGCTGCATTTTTACAAAAGCACAACTTATTTCTGTCCCGTGTTTATATTGTTGAGCACCTAAACCCCTTAAAACCCCTCACAGGGTATAAATAGAACAACAGGGCCAAGCTATACCATGAACAGCAAACTTCCACCGCCGGTCTCTGGTGTTCCTGCTGTTGTTATAGCAACCGTGACCAGTGGCATACCAGTCTGCTCCGAGGATGGAGACGGGAAAACAGACCAAAAACAGCCGGCAACTAATTTTTATGTCCACATCTTGGGATCTTCATGCAGCTCAAAAGCGCAACCAGAGGGTCGTTCTCCACATAATGCGTCATCAGAGGACACATGTGGGAGAATATTTCACGGTTAATTGAGCCGGTGTGATGCCGGGCAGCATCGTTGTCGAGGGGGAGGCAGGAGAAGGGCTCCGGAGGAGAACAATCAGAGAGGCTTAACAAGCTCTGGCTGCCTCCAACATCAGCCTAATTAAACCAAGTTAGTGGAACAGGCAGGAGCAGGTCACATCTCTGCAGCACGTTCAGATGCCATTTCTGAATTCTGAAAGTACTTTTGAATTTTAACGTGATTCATTAGGTTTGGTATGGAACCAATATTAGAGCCAGGATTGGTGAGTGAGAGAAAATATGAAACGGTGTTAAATAATTAGGACACTGAAAAAAGGTAAGTACTAGTGCTGTCAAATTATTAAAATGGGAAATTAGATTAATCACAGGGTTGCTGTGTATTAATTGTGATTCAGCACGATTAAATATCATTAATTTTTAATCTCTATTAAAATTTGTTTCATTTTGCATGAGCAAAGCGTTTCATCATTACATCAGAACTGGTTATGTGGAACTAGTTGTCGATCAGAGCGGATGAATACGTCGTCATGGTGCTATCAGACAGCTTTGTTTCCATTCTCTGGTTGTACTCCACCTTGGATTGTGCTACATTCACTAACTTTTTCTCCTTCATTATGGCTCCCAGCGTAAGTCAGACTCTTCTGATGGTAAAAGCTGCAGCTGTCCAACTAGTTAAACTCATGCTGCAAAATGAATCGTGAGTCGTAGCAAACTTGACTTCTTTACTGTGGCTCTTGATACACATTACAGAGTGAAAACTGCAACAACAGTTTAAAAAAACACAAATACATATAAATAACCCCTTTTAACTGAACCAGTAAGTCCAAAAATGAAGTTAATTACTAACGACATTGCCTCTGTGGCGTTTACAATGTAGAGAGCTGTGCATCCAGAAAAGCATCATTCTCATTCATCCTCAGTTTATCATTTCCACATTACAACTTCCAGATCACAGAGTGTCTACAAAGGAACACAACATTTAGTCATCTGGAACTGAACCATAGAGGATTTTAGTTTATGATCAAAACAGCAAAAGTCAGACAAAAAAAAGACAAAAAACAACAAAAACAAGACAAAATATTAGAAAAATGAGACACAAAATGACCAAAAATTATTCAGAAAAGACAAAAAGGAACAAAACGACAAAAAAATACAAGCGAGACAAAAAGGAAACACAAAATGACAAAAACAAGAAACAAAACAACAAAAACGAGACAAAATATTACAAAAATGAGACACAAAATGACAAAAGAACAATGAGCAATCTGTCCGATGAAAACAACTTGTCATGATCTATAAATTATTTTAAATTTATAGTTTTACTAATTTACAATCTGCAGTTAATGTCTTCTCTGGAATTTTTACAATTTGGACCCTCTGGAGGACCGGTTTTGGCCCGCGGGCCGCATGTTGGACACCCCTGCTACACAGTATATTGTGTTTAAATTGCTGTTGTCTTGTTTAGCCATCATCCAAAATGTTGTGTTTTAAATCCGCCCAAAAAATACTAATTAGACTCATGAAATAATCCCATGTCTTTAAGCAGTAAACAGTACTGGAAATCACGCTGTGGAGAGACCCAGTAAGTCCGTCCAGTGGAGACAGATCGATGTTTGGACTCGGGCTAGGAGTCACAGTGTGCTAAACCTGCTCTATATTTCACTGTTTTCTGGCATCTCACAATCTCTGTGGGCAGCGATGTGGCCAGGAATTAATTTCAGTCCCAGGGAAGGTTGAGC
Source organism: Amphiprion clarkii (assembly GCA_027123335.1). Taxonomy (NCBI): domain Eukaryota; kingdom Metazoa; phylum Chordata; class Actinopteri; family Pomacentridae; genus Amphiprion; species Amphiprion clarkii. The sequence goes on from CM049579.1 coordinate 1,648,797, forward strand.
TATTTTACAATGAGATAAAACAAAAAGAAGTAGTTTATAGAATAGCTCATGGACATAGAGGGAATGGCAGGAAATCCCAGGACACAGCAGTAAGTGAGCCCAAACAAACACCCACAGATCCATAGGTACAAACACACAGTGAAACAGGGAAAGAGGCAGCACTAATAAAAACCCTGCAAATCTTCCACAACACAAGATCCTGGAGTTTTTTTTATTTATTCAGGAAGTATTTAACATTTCCATGGTGTCAGTTTCAGCCCTCAGTCTGTTTTCTTAACCTCTCATCTCGTTTTCAGTCTAAGACAAAATGATCAGTAATCAAGCTGGATATTTATTTCCAGCAGAATCTCTAAAAGCTTCCAAGCAGCAGAACATTAGAACTTCTAGTGTTTCTCTTTATTGAGGGTGAAAACATTTTTTTCTTCTGTTTTCTACATTCAGAATCAAAACTTTAAACAAAGAAAAGACTCAGCTGATGATGCTCTTATCCTCATCCTGATTGGCTGTCACACACGTTTAAAACCAGCTGGTCACTTAGTAGTTTGGCGGTTAAAGCTAGAGTACGCAATGTATAAAGGAAAGGCTGTTTTTGTGCAAAAGACTTCACAAATATCCCTGTTTACAATGTGTATGGTCTTTTACTCACTATGTGAAGCTCTTTGAGCCAACATATGATGTTAATTTTTTAGCTGTGTTTGTTTACAGCCTGATGATATTCAATAAAAGACAAAGCAGAATTCCCAGATCTGGGTAAAGTCCAACTGAAATGAATTCAAGCCAACTTTATCTGCTGAGATTTGGTTGAAAGCTTCAGATAAAGGCAGTAAAGTCGGACCTGGAGTTGATAAATTGCTTTTAGAGGATGTGGCGACAGCCAAATTATATTGCACTGAATGTATGGAAAACGTATGCCTGACCTCTCGGCCCCGTCAGCATTCCAGCCAATAATCTGGCTCAGTTGTTCCACGCTCTTGGTGAGCCGGCCCTGCGACTTCCCCATATCTGGCCTCCTCCAGAGCATAGTTTTGGTGCCTAAACTGAACCAGTAAATGTGTGAAAACAAAGTAAACAATGACAGAAATCTAAACTTAAGTCTAACACTAATGGTCTATTGTATATCATGGGATCTGAACCCTGGTTCTCCTGGAGAAAGTCTGACCACTGGTTCATGACACTTACAGACTCTCCAAACCTGCTAGTGCTAACTCTAAATGCTAACACTAGCTGCAAGACTACTACAATGTCCAAAACAAACTTACCACTGACAAAGAAACTATACAAGCCAGCTCACCAAACTTGCTAGTGCTACATGCTAATGCTAAACGCTAAGATACTTCAATACTTCAGCCAAGCTCATCACAGACAGAGACTATACAAGCAGACTTCATCTAGGATGCAAGAACCAATTGATAACTGCTAATGGTATCTAAAAAGACGAAAAACAACAAAGCCACAGCCACTAGCTTCCACCACAGCCTTACCTGAGATGGCCACATGGTCCCAGAGAGACTCTAACAGGCCACTCCCCCACCTTATCTACACTTCCTCTTCCTGGATCTCTGCTTATTGGGGGAGGGAAAAGAAGGAGGGGAAAGCAGAGTGACCACCTCTATTTCACCCCCCAACTATTATTATTTCTCCTAATCCATCTCCACTGACTAGATCTAGCAGCTTCATCTGCCCTGTGCCTCACCGTCTTCCTCAGTCTGCCCCTGCACTCCCAGCTTTCGCAAAATAAATAACCTAAAACAGTTTTAAAATCAAATCTTAAGAAGTAAAAAAACTACGGTCCGAGTAGAACTGGGCTGAACCGAGTGACTGTTGCATGTTGCTTAAATTGTTGTTGCGCTGATTTAACTTTAACTGTGTTAATGGTTGGGGGGATTGTGAACCCAAGGTGAGCGCACACAGAGCAGGCGGGAGGCAGATCACGGTCAAACGGGTTTTATTCACAAAAAATAAACTATAATGCCACTCAGGCCAAAAACTCACTATCCCTTCCCCAGAGGGCGGCAGGAGTTCCTGTCCTTCCACTAAGGACGGCAGGGAGGAAAACACCAACTGCTCCTTGTCTCAGCTCCAGTCAGTCAGTCCAGCAGTATGGTCCCACATCGCCCACCGTGTGAAGCCGGTCTATATAGCAGCAGGTGGAATCAGCTGCAGGTGTTAGGCTCTCACAGCTGCATCTAATCCAGTAATCAGCAGCTGCAGAGAGCCTCACAGAGCGGCCACACACCGGCAGGGGAACGTACGGCCAGAAGGGGGCGGTGCTGGGCTAGGCCCGCGACACCCTGACTGGTAATTCAGTTACTGTCGGATTTGGTGAGCAGGTGGTTTTCATGAATGTTTGATTCATTTCAACTGAACTCAGTTTTATTTACATAGCAGCAATACACAGTGTAAATCGTCTCTGGGCACTTCACATAGGAAGGTCAAGAAGTAACTGTATTATATTATAGAGGGGAAATTCAACAAATTCAAACACTCTGGAGCTGCACTTTGACAACAGCGGGCAGAAAAAACCTCCCTTTAAAGAGAAAGAAACCTCCAGGCAAACCAGGCTCAGGGAAGGATGGCTGTCTGCCTCGACTGGTCGGGGAGAGACATGAAGACACGATACTCTAACAAGTCTATCAGTTTACAGGCTTCATGTGTGGATCAGACATCTTTGATCCGGCTTCACATTTTCTCCTGAGACTGAAAACTGAAAAATGTACAGTCGTCCTACACGACAAGATGAACAATTAAACAAGATATACTATTGTTGTCCGTTAAAATGGGAGACAGATGGTGTTTGGCAAAGTCGAAAGAATGACAATGGAACATAAAGCAAACAAGAAGAGAAATAAGAAACAACAGACAAAAACACATGTCAGATGACTGATTGTTTGAGGAGACAAAGCCAATAAATGTGAATAAACGAGAACCACAATCACCACAAAGCATGAGTTTTGAAAAGGCTCTCGGTTTACTTTGCTTATTCCTGAGGGAGGGATGCGGAGTTTGGTTGCAGCGGCTCAGATGCTACGCGGAAATAAACGTCTTTTTAAAAAACTTTTTCTTCTGTGAGAGTCTATCGGTGTATTCAGGGTCAAAGTGATGAGTGAGAAGACGTTGATGTTTTAAAGCACGGATAATATCTCTGGGCTTTGGGAGGCGAATCGCTGCCAATCCCCTGATTTGCTTACAAGGATTTGTTTACTCTGGATGCCTCGTAGACTTACTTGCCTTGGGATGTGGTTGTTAAAGGGAATCTTTTACATGTATATTTTCACTTGACTACAGCCAGCAGACCTTCCCTACTGTGAGAAAGCATACGTTGACCCTTCAGCTTGTCTCTAATGTCTTTTTGGACCAGATTATTTATTTCCTATCGCCTCCTGCGTCCACTGAGAATTGCCTTGATAGCAACAAGCGGAGGAAAAGTTGGCCGTGGTTTGCATCTATCAACAGCCAGTCACATTTCTGCAGCGTTCATGTGAATTTCATGGACAATAGCCGTGCCTTTAGAGAGCAGAAAAAATGGCAGGTTGATTACGCCCATTCAGTTTTCAGCGTCTCAGCGTGACGGTTTGACCTCCAGTTCTCAAAAATAAAAGAGAACAACCGCATCCATCAGGGGGGTCAACGCTGAGCAACACTGCAGGCTTTTATCTTTCTTATTCACTGAGTGCTGACTGTTGTAATTAAGGCCTGCTGGGCAGCCCGATTAAAGCCAAAATAACTGCAATACAAGTGGAAGAAAAGTGTGATTTGTCTTCAGTAACTGCTATTGTTGAAGGTCAGCACTCAGAGGTAATGTTGGTGAGTAGCGGTTTGAGGGATGAAGGAAGGTTTTAACTGACTGGTTGTGGTGGATTTGGATTTTTGGTTTTGTTGTGTTTTTGTGATTTATTCCTGTGTGTTTTCCCTTTTTAGTGCTTCCTGTGTGTCTGTTTGTCCAGTCCCCTTATCTTGTTTCACCAATTGCACATCCTCGATTCCTTTCTTTGTCTCCTCTGGCCACATCTTACTCCCTCGAACCAGAAATCCGAGGAGTCGAGGCAACAGGTTTTTAACAAAATAAGACATCCTCGTCTCGCAGTGTCAGTTTAAAGTCAACTGAATATGACGTCCATGGTTTTATTATAGCCTACCAACTGTGTTTTATGATCAGATGAGTAGAACAGTGTTTATGATAAGTAACAGTATATATTTTTACCTATGATTCAAGTCATAACATGGCAGAATGTGATCAGAATGCACAGATGTCATACACGTTTATTTTGTGAAGTATAAAAGAATAATATACCTAGCACTATACAAATAAAGCCTGACATATACAGGGGATTCTCAACTTACACCAGAGTTCCGTTCCTACAGATTGATGGAAGTCGATTTTTGCCAAAAGTTGGAACCCCGGAGAAAATGTACACAAATCTGTTCCGTGCATCACAATATTGATCAGTTCTTCATAAAAGTCATGAATACCAACGACTTTCATGCATGTATGAATCATTTTACTAGAAGATAACAGAATATGTTGACCTGTTTTCACAACTTGATCTAATAATGCTGATGTTTGTCAGTGTTCTGAGTGTTTTATTAAATCTAATTTCACTTCCATGGTGTGTTGCCCTTAAGGCAGAATTATCGATGTACTTTTATTTTGAAGTTGTGTGGCCCTTATATCTCCTCCAGCAGCCTCCTCAATCCTCGATATGAATTTTAGGAACTGAGACGTCCTTTGTTATGATTTCTGAATATTGAGGAGTTAAGGAGGCTGACATTAGTGGAATAAGATGAGCCTATTGTGTTGGTTTCATGTCTCTTTTTAATCACTTCCTGTTTTTTTTGTAAATGCCTTTCCCTGTGTGCTGCTTGTGTTTTTACTTCTGGTCTTTTTCTGTCTTTTCCCTTCTTTTTGATTGCCCTGATTATCCAATCAGTTCTGAGTGTTTAAATAGTCCCATCTGTCCTTTTATCCCAGCTGACTGTGTGCAGGAGTCGGGCTACACCCCGGACAGGTCATTAGTCCATCACAGAGCTAACACAAAGACACACACATCCCAGTTCACACTCACAGCCTATTTAAAATCCACCAATTAACCTCCCATGCATGCTGTGGGAGGAAGCCAGAGCGCCCACGCCAGGCCCAAGGAGAACATCAAACTCCACACAGAAACACCGGCAGGTTCAAACCTTCTGGCTGTTAGGAGACAACCGCTGCACCACCGTGTTTCCCATTTCATCGAAAACAATCTCCAGAAAATGTCCTCAGATCTCTGCCTGGGTGAGACAGAAGAGAGTAAACAGACCAACATGGCGACACCTGAGCATGAATGTGAAGCTGATCTGTTCTCCTGGACGTCACCCAGAGCAGCAGAGAAGAAGTCCAGGGTGAAGGCTGCTGTCAGTCAGTCCAGAACAACATACTGGATTAAAGCAAAGACCAGAAGGGTGACTTTCTCGTTTTCAGGACTCAAAAGGAAAGGTCTTGGACCCTTGGAGCTCCCCTTCAAAGAAACTCAATTTTCACTTAAAAGGGCAGACTGATCCACCACCTCCTGTTCCATCGCCCTTCCCTCTCCTTCCCTTTCTCCTCCTGTGTCCACCGAGTTGTTCCCCCCCAGCCTGGACAAAGGACGATTACACAAATCTGTCACCCAGGAAATCCCGACACTTTATTTCCTCTCAGACAAAGAGCCAGTGATGGGTGATGAGTTTGTGGCTGCTGGGGGATTTGACAGACTCTGGGGGAATAATAAAGCAATTTCAGCCTGCCAGAAAAGTCAGAGGACGGAGAGGGAAGAAACACACACCAGGAAGATATAAATCACTCGTGTGATGGCTGCAGTTTTTTGGTGGAGAAATGAGACAGTTAAATTGTACAGAGAGATGAGTGTCTTGACCAGAGCGAGGCGACGCTGCAGAAAGTACACAGTGGCCAAATAAAGACGTATTGTAAAGGCTGAAATACAGGTTTAATACGGGTTTTATGTGAGGGGCAGGGGAAGCTTTAACAACCGCATTCTCCTGTCCAGATACTGAAACTATAAAGTGGCACGAAAATATACTGACGGAAAAAGCTCAATATATACAAACCTGACAGCATGAAGATATATAATATTTAAATAACTGCCTATTATGTATATATGCCAGGTTTAAATACATAAATGGAGACAATAAAATAACAAAAAGAGTTCTTGGATCTATTATATCAGATGCAAAAACCTGACAGTGATGATGTCTGACAGATTCGACAAAATGTGATTTAAAAAAAATCTTATTTATGTGTTGCACATAAATAAAACAAGACCATTTTATTTGTTTTCCTGAGCTGTGAAACTAAATGAAATTAAATCTGGAATTTTATTTCAAAATAACAAACTCAGATCATGATGATGTAGAAACTGTGACTGCAGTGATTTCAACAGTTTGTTTAAAATTTCACAAAACACCAAAGCAGGTCATCACACTATAAAACTATAATTCACCTACAATTAGTTTTCATATTAAATATATTATTGTTTACATATTAATATATCTAGAAATAAGAGACAAAACATGACTAAATTGAAATGTATTATATGATAAAATAAAAAAATAAATGAATGCATAGCAATAAAATTAGTTAAATAGTTGTGTGTAATGTATTTTTTTTAATTTCCATGATATTCATATATTTAGATTTTTTAAAGTCATCAGAATTGTTTCGTCTGTAATAAAAAAATATATGTATTTAGCCTGTCCTCAGCAAGCAATCAGAAAGTCAAACTGCAAAAAAAGTGTTCATGTTATTATTCCATACATACACTATAATATCAAATAATTCATAAAGTGAACTTTAAATTTTATTTTCCATCAAGCACTGTCTGTCAAAGGTGTGTCCTCACTCCATCAGATTTTTAAAAAATCTTGAATAAATGAGAAATATTTTGGTCAGTTATGGCCCTATTTTGTCTTGGATATTGGAGACACATGGTCTGGTATGTTTGGCTTTGGTTTAATTTTTTATCCCCTAAATGAAGCAACAAAATGTATAAGTACTGCATATATTCACTTGAAGACACCACGTGACTCCACACCATTGTTTACTCTGCTACATGTGCTGCACACAGTGGTGAATATGTTGGAAACACTGGAGTCTGAGCACACTCTACTGGTGAACATAAAAACATTAGTTTTTTTTTTACTTTTAATAAAAATGCATGCAAGATATATCCCATGGACTTCAAAAGTCCCTCAATTATATATTGACCTGGACAATATTTGAGGACAAAATATTTATATATATTATAATAATACATATTTGGGACAAATTTCATGTCATTCTGGACTAATATTCTCTAATTATGGATCATCTTCAAGTCATTCTGGATGGGTCAATATATAATTGCGGGACTTTTTGTAACATAGTTGACATTTTAGTGATATCCAGTCATTTTTTATTAATAAGTGATTGTTTCCGTAATAAATAATTATGGAATTTGTAAAGACATGATCAGAATGAACATAAAAATTCCCTCAATTCTATATTGACCCATATTCCAGTCAGATATATACTTCATATCAAACATTTAAAATGCAGGATTCAGGAAGTGAAGGCTGTAAAAATTTGATCCAAAAACACAAGCAGTACCTTTATTATTGCTATAAGTTAGTGCTCGGTGTAGAATTTCTTCTGCATATAATTTGCACAGTGAAGGCAGCAGCTGCTGTGCAACGCTGAGCTGAATAAAACAAGTGAATCATTATGTGACTTTGCAGTTGGGACAGTGAAAGAAAATATTACCGAAATAACATTTCTGACTCTACATAACAAAACATGGGGTGATTATCATATATCACTGTAAACAAAACCAAACAACATATCTCATTACAGTGCAGCTGTCGCGGCAGCTCGGCTCTCTGCTGCAGGGAGCAGCGGGCAAATGGAAATTGCTTCAGTCAGAGCAGACACCAGACGCCTTCCTCACTTCATATTGCAAATCCACAGATATGGAGGTTTTCAGAGACACACCTCGCATCGATATTTCACAGTGACAGCAGCAACTACTATCACTCGCCCCTAAGCTTTTCATGGTGTTTTCCCCTGACATCCCATCCATCATTAACTGTCACGTTATAAAGTTCCAGCACCAGAAAAGACTCTTTTTCTCTTTCCGCCGTCCAATTGGCATTACAGGAAATTTCAATTTCAGCTCAATCTTCCCAAATTACCTGCTGCGCCGCGGCCGCACAGCGACAGCCGGCAGGTTTGATTACAAAAAATTGTTTGCTCTTTATTATGGTAATGGCCGCCTTTCAAAAACAGCACCTTGGAACCTTTGCCCTCCAAGTGCATTAAATTCTTCTGAGATGCCGCTTTAATGGCACGGCAGACTGCATAATCGAGCACAGGATGACATTTAAAACACAAAAATTGCAAATTGGAGTACTGTGTGTGTCTACTGGATAAGTGGCCAAAGTGGTGTTTGGTGGTGAGCATCTGCTGAGGAACGATCCGAAGCTGCTTAAAGTAGCTCCGAAAGGTGTGAAGACCCGAGTGAAATGCAAGGAACTGTTTTTCCTCTTCACTATTATTCTTTCAGCTTGGGGTGGTTAGTACTGTCACCTTGCAGCTAGAAGATCCCTGGTTTGCGTCTCGGCCTTCCTGGGATCTTCCTGCATGGAGTCTCCATGTTCTCCTGTACATGTGTGGGTTTTCTCTGGATTCTCCAGGTTCCTCCACTCCAAATACACGCTGAGGTTAATTGATTATTCCAAATTGCAAATAGGTGTGAATGTGAGTGTGATTGTTTGTCTCTATGTGTAGCCCTGTGACAGACTGTTACCTGTCCAGGTGTCCCGTGTCTTCACCCTCAGTCAGGGGTGGACTGGCCATCTGGCGTCTAGTAGGGGCTGGTCAACAGGTTCCCCCAAACCTGTAATCAGTAAACTGTAACGGCATTTTAAATTTGACGGGTCGCTTCTCTTTACCTTTTCCAGTCTTTATGGCGCTGATTATCAGCTCAGGAACACGCAGACCAATCAGGTACGAGTTCAGCCATCCCATGTGACCTTACTCAGCCAATGAAGTCTCTGCATTGCAGGCGCTAAACATCACAGTTCTGAGTTCAGAAAACAGTTGAGAGGTGACAGTTATCTCATTGAATAGAAAGACGAATAACACAACACCAACAGGAAACTAGCCCTGAACATGCTGACTATGTTAGGCTAAACATACGGCTGTAAGCCAGCTTCTCAACTATGAACATAATTAAACTAAATCTGCTTCCAGATTCACCAATGAGCTCCAGATGCGTTTGAGAACGACCCTGACACCATTCAGGCCACGATTCAAAATACTGGCAGCTTAGCAGGGATATAAGGGGACTGATAGAAGACAGGAAAAACATGTAAAAGTGTTTAATAGTTTACATTTTTGAGATTTAGATATTGTTAAAGATGTATATAAATTGCTTCAGGTTGTTCAGTCATTACTTTTTGAAGTTCTGCATTTTGATTTAACCCTCGTGTCGTCCTGCAGGTCAAAATTGACTCGTTTTAAAGTTTGAAAATGTGGAAAAAAATAATAAAATTTCACAGTGAAACTTCTGATGTCCACATTTTCAACATTTTTGGGAAATCTTTGAACATTTTTGGTGGAAAAAAAGAAATGTTAAAAATGTTTCTTAAGAACATTCACAAAAAAATCAACCAAAATCCAGCAAATTTTGCTGGATTTTGGTTGATTTTTATGTGAATGTTCTTAAAGAAAATATTAAAAGTTTTGCTGATATATATGGAATCACTGTAGACATTTTTAAGATTTTTTTTTCGAAGATTTTTACTAATTTTTGGAAAATATTTTCATCCCAAATTTGGGCTCAATATACAGTCATATTGATAGCACCACCTGGTGGATGGACAGGAAGTGCTCTATAACTAGCCTGTACATGCTCCAATCTGCCTCAGACCTTACATGTGTGATGTGAGTATCCAATCAACGCCGCTTGCAGCTTTAATTTTCTTTTGGCTTTTATTTGACCGTTCACAGCAGAGAGACAGGAGATGGACAGAGAACAGAGTCGAGCCTCTTCTGCTAATAATCTAAAGTGATGCAGCTTCATGGATTAAGATGATTTCAATGCAACGCAGGTTCGTACTTACAAACTGGAGGACACAAGAGGGACGGAGCTGGTTTGATTAAGAGTGTTGCAGCAACACACACACATAAACAAACCCAGCCTACTATCCCCTTCACACACATCCTCTCACTCTTAAGATTCCACTCTGCTGCACCTCGCCACACAGTGCAGCACTCCGGTTCAACATCTCCCTGTGTGGGGAGCGAGGGAGGCAGCCAACCATCGGAAACTCATTATTACAGTACTAAGTGATGGATCATTTCCAAATGATCTCCACGTACACCTCAACAATTAAGCCACCAGCACGGCAATTACAGATCAGCAATATAGCGATGGGACACAGATATACGGCCAGGCTTTAACCTTTGGGCTGGCGGACAGATTATACTTATTAAGCCACAGCTTTATTGGACCAATAAAAATCGTCGTGCCGCCATATTGGCCCACATAACTGCCGAGTGGACGTTCTTCCTGAGAGGTCGGACGAATCTCTGCAAGAGGAGATCACTGCGTGCATCCTTTTTCTTTAATTATACATGTGTTTATTTGATTTTTTGTTTGCAAATTACAGCAAATCAAGCAGCAAAATGCAACAAAGCAAATTTTTCCTCCTATCCCCTCTTCCTCTCACCAAATAAGTAGAAGAAAAGCATGTTAAAACAATAAAAATAAGACGGAAGTTAAAAAAAATAAATAAATAAATAAATAAGACATTGGGTATGGGTGTCAAGGAGTGTCAAACATGAGGCTCGCGGGCCAAAAGTGGTCCTCCAGAGGGTCCAATCAGGCCCTCAAAGTGTAAAAATTCCAGAGAAGACATTAACTGCAGATTGTAAAATAGTAAAACTATAAATTTGAAATAATTTAGTTATATTAAGTTGTTTGGATCAGAAAGTAAAATACTACATTGTTCATTGTTCTGTTGTCATTTTGTGTCTCATTTTTGTAATATTTTGTTTTGCTTTTGTTGCTTTTGTTGTTTTTTTTGTCTGACTTGTCGTTTTGGTTCTTGTTTTTGTCATGTTGTAACTTTTTTGCCTAATTTTTTGTCTTTTGTTCTGTTTCATGTTATTTGTCTCATTTTTGTCATTTTGTGTCTCATTTTTGCAGTTTTTTGTCTTGTTTTTTTGGTTTTTGTCTCTTTTTTGTCTGACTTCTGTCGTTTGTCACGTTTTTGTTTTGTTTCTCGTCTGTCGTTTTGTGTTTCCTTTTTGTCTCACTTGTGTTGTTTGTCTCGCTTTAGTCATTTTGTGTCTAATTTTCGCAATATTTTGCCTTCTTTTTGTTTATTGTCTTTTTTTGTCTGACTTTTGTCATTTGTCTCATGCTTTTGTCATTTTGTTTCTCGTTTTAGTCGTTTTGTGTTTCCTTTTTGTCTCGCTTGTGTTGCTTGTCTCGTTTTTGTCATTTTTTGTTTTGCGTTATTCGTTGTTTTGTCCATCGTTTTTGTCGTTTTGTGTTTTGTCTCACTTGTGTTGTTAGTCTATTTTTTCTTTTTTGTCTAATTTTTTGTCTTTTTTGTTTTGTTTCATGTCGTCTCTCATTTTTTGTCATTTTGTTTCCCACTTTTGTTGTTTGTGTGTCATTTTTGTAATATTTTGTCTTTTTTTTTCTTTTTTAAAGTAGAATCCTCTCTGGTTCAGTTCCAGGTGACTAAATGTTGTGTTCCTTTGTCGACACTCTGTGATCTGGAAGTTGTAATGTGGAAATGATAAACTGAGGCTGAATGTTGTTGAAATTGTGTTTATTTTTTCTGAAGAAATTTCTGGTTGTTCATGATGTTTTGTAAAAAGATGGACATGGACATTCTACTTCCTCGGAACTTCCTCCTGCTGAAGCACATTACCAACATTGGCATCAAGTTAAAAAAAAAAAGAAAAACGGTCTCCAGATGTCATCAAAAACATGTTGTTTCCATCTAATGATGTATGTTATCTTTTCCATTGTCATGTTTGATGCCATCTCTTTAATCCACCTTCCAGCTCTTGGTCCATCAACATTTTTCCAATTAAGGGAAATTATCTGTTTAGCTTGTAATATACACATATCTACAAGTCTAGATTCCTTTCTCTATCAGTGTGGGATAGTTGGATATACACCCAGAAGGAAAAAGTTAGGGTCCATTGGCAACTTCTTAGCTAATATTTGCTTCTTCTTAGCTTTATTGACCAATATTGTGCCCACATAACTGCAGAGTGGACGTCCAGAGATCAGACAAATCTCTGCAAGAGGAGATCAGTGTGTGCATCCTTTTTATTCAGGCAACGTCTTTGTTTTTGTGCACTTTATCATCTCCGGTAAACAAATTCTTTACTCTCATTTTTCACACTGATGTACAGCCACTATTTGTTGAGTTTTCATGGATTTTTGCACAGAGAATGAATCACAGTGATTTGTTAAACCCCCTGACATCTTCAGTGCCACCATCACGTTGGCATTTCTGGTTTATGGTGTAATATTTTGAAATCCATTGTACGGATTGCAAGTAAATTTGGCAAATATATTTCTTATGACTGCGGTGATTCTTTTACTTTTCTTCTCAGTGAAATGTTTCCGTCATCCAGTGAAATATCGCAGCATCAACTTGATGGATTGGGAGACAGTGGAGACATTTGCTTGACTTTATGATTTCCAGACTTCTCTTCTGAAGCCACCTGTTAGCTGACATTTGTGGTTTTGAGTGAAATGTCTCAAACAGATTGTCATTAAATTTCTTATTGGGTGAATCACACTTTGGCCATTGCTTCCCTTTTCATCGTGTATCATCACGACTTTAGTTCTCAAACACTTTCCTTGGCCTCAACTATTCTTGCATTGCTAACACATTAAACCATGATGATCAACATGTTAAACATCACTAAACTAAACATCATCTGTTTAGTACCAGAACGTCTCCAGTTCTGGAAGTAAAAGTCACGTTCATTTTTACTCACAGTTGAAGCATTTCTGTGGAGCAGATCAGCATCAGAGTCTTCTTTCTGAATCGTCTGTACAAAAGAGAAACAACAGTATTAGAAAGTGTGTTGCTCATTGATTAAAAGTTAAAGATACAAGAGTTTGTACATAAAAAGTTAGAAGTCAAAGTTAACTACATTTCCCAAGGTGCATCTGGCAAAAAATAATAAAGTCTAATCAATCAATTCTATGGTATTATGTTCTATCGTATGGTATTTTATGGTATTACGTTCTATCGTATGGTATTCTATGGTATTATGTTCTATCGTATGGTATTCTATGGTATTATGTTCTATCGTATGGTATCCTATCGTATTATGTTCTATCGTATGGTATTCTATGGTATTATCTTCTATCGTATGGTATTCTATGGTATTATGTTCTATCGTATGGTATTCTATGGTATTATGTTCTATCGTATGGTATCCTATCGTATTATGTTCTATCGTATGGTATTCTATGGTATTATCTTCTATCGTATGGTAGTCTATGGTATTATGTTCTATCGTATGGTATCCTATCGTATTATGTTCTATCGTATGGTATCATGTTTCATTCTATCGCATCATATTGTATTGTATCATATCCAACAGTGCACCAATAAGTGTCGGTGGTTGTTATCTGCTTCCATTGAAAATGACTTGTAGCCAGTTGTTTTTTTCACCAGTTGTCTGCACCAACTAAACAAATCTTACATATATCGCACGATACATCATTGGGATCTGAACAACTGGTTGAGTTGAAATGAAACAGAATTTCCATCCTGTTTACTTTCTTTCTTCCCTGAGAATTTTCGAGTCTCCGTCTTACATGTCCACAGAAACCAACACAAGCTGCCAAATTTTAACTTGCAGTAAATCTACTGTGACACCGGCTCATAAGCTAACTCCCATAAAGCTATCATGTGAAACTGGAGGTGACAAGGCGATGGGAGAGAAATCAGTCTAAATTGGTCGGATGAACAATGAATCCATGCACACAGCGGCAGAAAAAACTAAACACAAGAACGGTGAGTGAGTAGCACACTGATAAAAAATGAACAGAAACACACTGAAAGAGAAAAGATGGAAATAAACTGACAAGCTTTTCCCCCAGTAATGAGGACAAATTAATTCAAAGCCACGTGCCGCCACTGAGGTCCTTAATTAACTGCCTCTGGTTGAGGCAAAGCTATGAGTTTGACAGCAGCTTCTTTCTTCTTCACGGCCCTCCTCCTACTTCCTCTTCTTACTGATCTTTCATTAAAAACACCCACACATGCTCTGTTCCCTGAAACATCTACGAATACATAAAGAATGTAATATTAGAAATATCTGGGGAACAGGTGGTAACGTCAGGAAAAAAAAGCTCTACTTCTAGTTCTTGGTGGTATCATTGTGAAGAATGTTTTACTTCGATAACATTCGCAGGTCTTTAATAGACCGCTAAGACTTTGCTCACAGCCAGAAGGAGTGATAATTAAAACGTTGAAAGGCAGGTACATAAAGATACAGTCACACATCATTTCTGCATTTGCTTGTAAAACTGCACTTTCTGTGAGATTATTCCACCCAATCTTCCCCACGTTGTCATTAAAGTTTAACTCTGTTCGTTTTGCAGAAACTCTGGAATATGAATGACACCCGAGGCGGTGGAACTGGTGGAGCGGAGCGCAGAATAAAACGATCCTTTTCTTGTTCAACAAAAATGGCAAACTCAAATGTAATTTAGGTTAAAATAACCGACGCAGTGATGCTCGCTTACTTTAAACAAGCACTTGTTTGTGTGATTCATCTAAGAAAGACTAAAATGCTGCTTATTCAACCCCCATTCCTCAGCAGATGACGAGGTGACAGACAGAAACTCATGCTGCTTGTTTGATGGGATAATCGCTCATGGTAAGTTTTTGGATGAAGTAAATGCAACAACAGGAAAACATTTAGTGTTCCATTTAGAAGTGGAGATATGGCTATTGATTACAAGAAAGACAGTGGGAAATTGCACTATTAACTATAACTTACTATTAACATAACCAGCAGGTGTGAGGAAGAAGTATTCACATCCTTTACTGTAGTAAAAGTACCAGTACACCAATGCAGAAATACTCCATTACAGGTTCCTCTACGCTTGTCTGCTCAGATGCTTGTCTCTTTCTGGAGTTAAAATGAGTAACAATTTAGATGTTATTTGTACTTCTTAAGGGCTGCACAGTGGAGTAGTGGTTATCACTTTCGCCTTGCAGCGAGAAGGTCCCTGGTTCGCGTCCCGGCTTTCCCGGGATCTTTCTGCATGGAGTTTGCATGTTCTCCCTGTGCATGCGTGGGTTTTCTCCGGGTACTCCGGCTTCCTCCCACAGTCCAAAAACATGCTGAGGTTAATTGATCATTCTAAATTGCCCGTAGGTGTGAATGTGAGAGTGATTGTGTGTCCCTATATGTAGCCCTGCGACAGACTGGCGACCTGTCTAGGGTGTCCCCTGCCTTCGCCCGAGTCAGCTGGGATAGGCTCCACCCCCCCTGCGACCCTAGTGAGGATTAAGCGGTGTATAGATAATGGATGGATGGCTGTACTTCTTAAAAATTACCAATGACTTTCCTGGAAAACGTGTGTGAATGATTTCATGACAACAGCCACTTTGAAAAGGGTCAAAATACGACTTCAGCTGCCTGTAGTGGAACGATGATCCACCAGAGGGCAGAATGCATGGATCAGGTTTTATACAGGTGCTTTTATATGGGTGGCTTAATGCACGTTGGAAGCACATTTGGACCTATAAATCGACTGAGACTAGCTGGAGAGCCTCATCGTTTGTGTTCGTCTAAATAGAGACACCTTTTTGGGGATACTTTAAAAATAACAGAGCAACATACAGTCAGGGAAAAATGATCAGACCACCCTTGTTTTCTTCAATTTCTTATTCATTTTAATGCCTTTGTAGGAGCCAGGATAATTGTTTTTCTTTTACTAATTTCTGTTTTTCTGGCGTTATCCCCGTCTAGTGGCTGAAAGATGGGATAAAAGCCAGGAAGGTGTGGCTACCAAGGAGAGACAGTCTTTTGACCACATCACACCACATTCTACCCAGTCCATAATCCTCTCCATCTGGGGCAAAACAGAGTCTCCTAACTGCCTGCAATGCCCAGGCAGGGGCACAGTGGAGCACATCCTGAGCTGCTGCATACATGGTCGATACACCTGGCACCACAACCAGGTTCTGAAACCCATCGCAGAAGCCATCAGCGTGGGAATCATCATCAGCAGCAGCAGCAGCAGCAGCAGCAGACGGTCCCGTTCCACCACCCAGGCGATCGCCTTCATGAAGCTGGAGAACCGCAGGAGCCAGGAACCCAGCAGGACTCCTGGCAGCTGTCTGTCAACCTGGAGAAACAGCCTGAGTTCTCACAGCACATTGTGTCAACACGTCCTCCTGGTTTCAGAGGAGATGAAGAGCATCATCCTGATGGAGCTGACGGTGCTGTGGGAGGACTGTCTGGAGAGAAAGAGGACCAGATATGAAGAGCTGGTCATCGACTGCTGCAAGCACAGCTGGAGGACAGCTGCAGAGGGTTTGGAGGGCAATCGCTCTACAAAACCTTGAGTGCACTGGGACTGGAGAGGAGAAGAGCCATCAGGAACATCACGGAGGAAGCAGAGGAAGCCTCGAGATGGCTCTGGATTTGGAGAGGAGATCCATGGGGGGCAGCAAATGCCACCGGAACACAAGCCGGGTGTAATCGACCACGGCTGGGTCATCTATGTTGAAACACCCAAAGATCCCAGGTTACATCACTGATGATCAGAAGCATCCAAGAGATGTATTCTATCAAGAAGTCCAAAAGTTTGGAAACCACTATATAAGAAACCGAAGATGCCAGATAAATGAAGTAAATTAACCCTCGTGTCGTCCTGTGGGTCAAAATTTAGCCGGTTTAAAGTTTGAAAATGTGGAAGAAAATCTATTTTCACAGTGAAACTTCTGATGTCCACATTTTCAACATTTTTGGGAAATCTTTGAACATTTTTTGGTGGAAAAAAAGATGTTAAAAATATTTCGGAAGAACATTCACAAAAAATCAACCAAAATCCAGCAAATTTCGTTGGATTTTGGTTGATTTTTATGTGAATCAATCAATCAATCAATCAATCTTTATTGGTCATTGCACACTTTCATATACAACGAAATTTCATTTGAGCTGCCCTGCCAATGACAGCTCCGGCTGCTGCGCAGTGCTGCGCGCACCTTTCTTGAGGAAAAAAGAAAAAGGACACTTTGGGATCTTGGTAGGGATAGCAGAGGGTACATGAAAAAAAAAAGGCTCATTATACCAAATGAAACCTCCAATGTTGGGAAATTCAATTTGAGAAGGAACCTAAAAAAACAAACCCGCAAACAAGCAAAGCATGACAATAACACAAGGATAGTTGGGATAAGGATGTGGGGAGGTGGAGAGGGGAGCACTGCACAGTTAGTCAGGTGATGTGCAGCGGCGAATTACCGCGCACGGACTTGACCCCTGCATAGTGAGGAAAGCTTGTGGAGGCGGGGAGGTGGGGGTATGGGAATGTCTGTGCGAATGTTTAGCTCAGTCCTCAGTTCATGAGTCCGAATGTGTGTGTATGCGTGTAGCCCATCTTCTTCCGTCCCAGACCTCCGGTGTCTCAGTTCGCGAGGGTGGGAGCGCGATAACACAGCAGGTTGCTATGGAGACGTCCTCGGTCGGCCCGGTCCAAAAGTCAACAGGTGTCCTTGGGAAAGTAGGGGGGGGGGTTTAGGAGAGCTATCTCTTGGCCATGAAACTTCCAGAGGAGTTTGTTATTGTTCCCGGGGCGCCAGAATGTAATCAGTTTCCTTCTGTTTGGGCGGGAGAGGAGTAAATTTCACCTTCCCCCTACTGCTCTCAACAATTTTAGACCCCAGCTGCGATTCTCGATTGAGTTCGTCATACCGAGCATCGGCAGCCGTGATCCGATCGTTTGCATAGACCAGCAGAGTTTGGACGTCGTTTCTGTCTGCGGTCCTCATAATTTTCCAGAAGCTCAGGCCAGTGAACAAGCCAATTATCAGCAGGCCTGTCATCATAAATCCGAATATATAAACATCTTCCACATCCTCCACGGATAGGGGTGCCAGGCACATGACCCCCTTCCACTTCCCCAAGGCGTCGATCACGTAACCAGAGGCGAAACTCCCATCCGGGCAGGTAGGTTCCCCTAGGCCTGTGCTCTTTGTGACGACAATCTTGTCAATTGCGTTGAGAGACCAGTTAATCAATTCCATGATCGGTGTTTCGAAGGTCCAGTGCCAAGCGATCGCTCCAGTCAGACAGACGAGACGAGACGAAGAAATGCAGCAAGCAGGGAGACATGAGGGTAGGGAGGAACAGAGATAGCTGCGGAGCGAGGAAAAGTGCGACCGCCTCCTACGAGAGCTGAATGCAGACTGAATGTTCTTAAAGAAAATATTAAAAGTTTTGCTGATAGATAGGAATCACTTTAGATATTTTTAGGATTTTTTTTCGAAGATTTTGACTCATTTTTTGAAAATATTTACAAGAATTTTCTTGCCAAATTTGGCGGGATTTTTAAAAAAAATAAAACGTTTAAGGTAAACTTCTAAGGAATGATTGGAATTTTCTTCCTGAAGGTTTTGCAAATTTTCAGAAATTTGGGGAATTTTTTTGTTGAATTTTTGGATTTTTTTCAGACAAGGAAACGATATTTTTTGGTGCCTGTAAATGAAGACAGCAGGGGGGTTAAAACATCAAATCAAAACTTCAAAATTCTTGCCTGAAACTAGAACCTCCTTCTGTGTATCTGAACTATTATAACTATTATAAAGAAACATAACACAGGAACATCCAGGGTTCTGTAAAGCGTCTTGAGACAATCTGAATTGTTATTGCATTGCTGCAATTTTTAAAGTTTTTAAATTTGAAATTATAGAACTTTGTGTCTGTTTGTTCTCGTCCTGATCTTTGTTGATGTTGCTCTTTGTGCCTTTTAATAAAATGTTTGAATTTGAATTATTGAAGCTATATAAATAAAATTGAATTGAACTGAAATGAGGAAAGTGCAGTAATTCCCTTTGAAACATTGGAAATGGAGGTATTAAGTCGCAAAGCATGGAAATACTCCCATAAAAGTACTTTATAATTTAGTTACTCTCCATCGCTGAACATCGCCAGACTTAAACTGCTTTAATAAAGGATAACAGCGGAACAAAGGAGAACCAGACATCTCGTTTTTTATTCCATGTTTTCCTTGTCAAAATGTGGCACTTACATTTCCCACCATGCACCTCAGCGGCTGACAGCTGGGTTTGGATATCTGGGTGTGTTCCGCCGTAGCCTGGAGCGTCTAACAGAGGTCTGGTGAGCTCGGTTCTTTCTGACTCGGTTCTTATCAAACGGCTGCCGTTGACTCGGGGGACTTCACTCCAGCAGATGATCAGACTTTCTGAAACTTCTTCTGGAGCCACAGAGGACTTCTACACAACTTTCCTCACATAGACAGAAGCACCGTCTCTCTCTGCACCAACTGTCAAATAAAGGCAAAAAAGAATCTTAAAAAAAAGTTGCTGGGAATTTGTAACCTTTGACTACACACACAGTGTATGTAAAACCACATCTATAGCTACACACACACACACACACACTCTCATACTGTAGGCAAACCACATCTATAGCTACACACCCAGGAGGATACTGTGGACTGAACAGTAACAGCAGCAGCAGCACGGACGTATGCAGAGGGAAGCTTAGAATTATATTAATGAGATCAAATCCAGATATCTGCCTACATTAATTTAGTCTGTAAATCAGTGGAATGAATGGGTCTTAACCTAAATATTTACAACTACTTATCAGTACATTTACATACTAAATAATGTTTTAGGTTCCTAACCTTAAAGTAAATGTACACAATAAACAAGAGTGTATAATATCTTATAATGTAATACCTTAACCCTCCTGTTGTCCTCATTTACAGGCATCAAAAAATATTGTTTCCTTGTCTGAATAAAATCCAAAAATTCAGCAAAAAAGTTCCCCAAATTTATGAAAATTTGCAAAACCTTCAGGAAGAAAATTCCAATAATTCCTTAAAAGTTTCCCTTAAATGTCTTCTTTACTTATTTTTT
Organism: Amphiprion clarkii; assembly: GCA_027123335.1. Lineage (NCBI taxonomy): Eukaryota > Metazoa > Chordata > Actinopteri > Pomacentridae > Amphiprion > Amphiprion clarkii. The sequence continues at coordinate 1,668,981 of CM049579.1, forward strand.
TAAAAAATCCCCCAAATTGGCAAGAAAATTCCTGTAAATATTTTTTTAAAAAAAATGAGTAAAAATCTTCCAAAAAAATCCTAAAAATATCTAAAGTGATTCCATATATATCAGTAAAACTTCTAATATTTTCTTTAAGAACATTCACAAAAAAAATCAACCAAAATCCTGGATTTTGGTTAATTTTTTTGTGAATGTTCTTAAGAAAGATTTTCAACATTTCCTTTTGTCCACCAAAAATGTTCAGATTTCCCCAAAATGTTGAAAATGTGGACATCAGAAGTTTCACTGTGAAAATCCCCCCCCACATTTTCAAACTTTAAAACAGGTCAATTTTGACACAAGGGTTAATATTTATATATTTTTTAAGTAAGTAAACAATAAATAAAATAACAGGCTCTTAACATTAGTGTTTACTTATGCAAGTAATGTTGGGTAAACATACATAAATATTATTGTACAGTCTTAAATTAAAAACATCTTAAGAAAATGTACATGATAAATAAAATTATAGGGTCCTAAACGTCATATTTCTATAATTTAGGTAAACTTACACAGCAAATAAAATTGTAGGATCTCACAGTAATATTTTACTTATGATAATTTTGTTACAGTGAGTGCTAAGGCTCAAGTGCAGGGAAGAGATTACAGACACTGTAACGTTTTAGAATGCTTTTATTTACAATATATATAATACAAGAAATATGACAGAACAAAAATCCCAATAAACGGAACCGGAAGTAACTAACCAGGACCTATGAAACGGAGGTAACCCCTCTAGTGGACCAACGGAATCATTACAAGAACTGAAGCAACACTGAAACCCACAACTGGTAACACCAAGGTAGGAATCCTAAAAATAATACAAAAACCAGAATCAATACTATCAGTAATCCTAAACCACTATAATTATCTACCAGAGAATATTACAGGATACGATGAAGGAACTACTGTAATACTAACGTTGATCAATGATAATCTGATACTAGTTGGGACCAGAGACTTAACTGGCTGTCATGGAGGAACAGAGTTCAGGACGGGGGGGAGCTGGGCCAGGCCAGGCCAGTCCAGTCCAGGTAAGTGAATCCTCTTGCAGGTGTTTGGACCAGCGATGGAGCGGCTGGAGCAGAGGTATGGCTATGAGGCGTCCAAGCTTTCCACTAGATTATAACCCGCCTGGATGTTTATGGCGTCTCAGGTGGCGAGGTCTGGCTGACAGCAGGCGTTTCTTCCAGGAGACTCCAAGATGGAAAGGAGGTAGGAAACCAGGTGGAAGATCTGGGAGCAGAAGCAGGCAGAAGTCGACATGTTCGTTGTTCACAGGCCCACGTCCAAGACACAGTGGCGTCTGATTATAAGCAGAGCAGGAGCAGCTTGATTTCATGACTTCCACCTGCACACAATCACCAACTCAAAACACCTGCTGCATCCTTCTACACCAACCACACCTGAGAGCAAGATAGAGAGCGAGAGGGAGAGAATCGAGCTGGAGGAGAGAGCCCTGTCCCTGCCCACAGCCTCAGGCTGTGCTCATGACACATTTGTAGAATAAATCTCACATCATAAAAATCACAGGGTCTGAACCTAAATATTTACCCTTACTTAGATACGTTTACATACTAAATAATATTATAGGTTCCTAACCCTAAAAGTAAATGTACACAATAAACAAAAGTGTACATAATATCTTAATATTGTTTGATATAAAACCTTAATGTTCATGTTACATAAGTAATTACACAGTAAATAAAATAGCAGGATCTTAACATCAGTATTTGCTTACTGTCTAAAATTTGAAATTTCTTAAGCACATTTACGTGATAAATAACATTGTAGTGTCTTAAAATTCAAACTGTGATGTTGTTTAACAAACTCACTACACATGTGACATAAAGACAATAACTGTGCTGTGATTTCATCTATATTTACATGCACAAACATCTGTTATATATATTATTCCCGGTGTGTTTTTATTCTTTATTCTTACTGTTTCGGTTTGGAACAGGTGCACAAAGCATTCATTGTGCATTATACTATGTATAATTGTGTTTGTGACAAATAAAGGTCTTGAATTTTGAATCTTGAATGCAAAATGATCACTCAGAGGCAACATTATAGGCAACAGAAGGTCCTCCTTATTTCTATTTTTATTTTTTTGGCAAAGCAACCTTCTTCTATGAACAGTAGCTGTGATTTGTCCAGTATATTTGTCATAAGGTGCGTTTTGAAATAAAGTTGCTAAACAGGTCTGAAAGGACACTTTCAATAGTAACTAAATGGTTAAATTCAATAAATGCATTCATGGTCACCAGAGGATGAATCCTGGGCTGAAGGTTCTAATTGGTACGTTATGTTTTCTTGTTTAGAACAAGCACGATGGAGAATGGAAAACCCAAAACCAATGAAGCTGTTGTATCTCATTAGTTGTGATTCATTTTCTCTTTTATGTAAAATATGAGTGAAATTTGTTTCACAAAAGAGCAACAATTTGTAGATAGTATTGATTCCAATACTGTTGCCTTGTTCATGAACATACCGAAGAGACTTTTTCACTCTGTTTATGATCAGATGTTTTGTGGCTGTACTTTACTTCTGTTTTTTCCTAGCTTGTATACATTAGCAGATCAAAGTCTAGTTGTTCACAGACTTTGAAGAACAAGAAACAGAAAAACATGTTTTTTGCATTTTGTACATCAAAACAAAATCAATGGAGAGCCTCGTGAACTATTAATTTCATGTTGATAGGCATTTATATTGATTAAGCTCCTGAGAAACACAAGTTGCTCCAACCTAAATAGACTTAAAAACCCAAATTACCTGAATTGATCAATGAAATATTGATGCCTCAAAATAACACTTCATCTTAGATTTTATTTTCAGTTTTGCAGTTGCAAGTCTTACTTTGGACTCCAACAGCCACCGTCTAGTTATGTCTGTAAAATATGTGCTGTGCAGTTCTACGGCAACTTCAGCAACATTAAACCAGTACCAGAAACATGAAAAATAAGTCAGACCAGGAGGGAAGTTGGTAGCCTACTTATCAGTGAAATTGGCTTCAGACACATCATCGATTTCTTCCACAGAAACAATCACAATATCCTTTTCAACCAGCCATTACCAGTGACATCTACATTAATACGCTGTATAATTAGGAAACATTCAGTCGTAAAGACCCAAAACCTCTCCATGCAAATGTCCAGGTTTTTGTTAGCAGACGATTTCCGTTAGTGAAATGATCCTCCTCTATATATATTCCTCCGTAATCATGTTCTTGTAGAGCGACGGTCACATCCATTACAGAATATCTGGGGCGGTAATCACAAGCCATTTAGTTTGACTATTAACCAGTCCCATTGACCTGTCCTTCCTATCATGGAGTACCGCCCTGCATTAGCCTCTCGGCATCTGTAAACATTAACCTTTGCTGGTATTATTACACATGCTAATCCAGTTAGCCGGCTCGCATCGACGTCCACCCTCCCATTTGGCTTCCTGATTCACTTACTCTCTCCCGCTCGCTCCACACTTCAGCATGCAGGCCGTCAGTTCGGAGCTCAGAAAGTCATCATTTGATAGCCTCCGGGCTGAGCTTATCTCTTCCAGGGTCATCAGACAATATTTCTCTCAGTTATCTTCACTCCCTCCATCAATCCGTCCATCTGGGCGGCTCACTCACAAACTCATCTCTCAGACTCTGGATGATACATTGAAAAGGAAAAAAAAAACACGCTTCTGCTTCTTTTGGGGCAAAACAATGTTACTTTATGATGTGTTGTGCAGCAAGTTCTTTCTTCTGTGTGTCGTTTGAGAGCTCGGTTTAAAAGTCAGCGGACATCTGATCTCTTCAGACGTCCTTGAGCAAGTCGTAGATGCAGAAACAAGCAGGAAAGTGTAGGGAGAGGTTGTGTTCTTGACCCCGGGCTTTCATTGCTGCAGTATTGAGGGACATTTAAAAGGAAATCATTCTTAAAGATACAGCTGAAAGGAGCTTAAGCATTTCATTTGTTGTGTTGTCAAGAAAGAACTCTCGATTTACTCATTCGCCTGTATTCTAACTGTCACCAATGGTCAGGAGCTATGAGTAGAGAGAGAATGAGGTCGTAGATACAAGAAACCGAGGTGGATTGCATTTGTTGGATAGAACAAATGCTTGGATAGAACTGAGTAGTCAGCTGAGATGGCTTGGGGTAGAACCAGACCTTGATGGAGGGATTTTATATATCTCATCTGACCCGGGAATGTTTGGGATTGTAGCTGGAAAATGTCGCTGTAGAGCGGGAGGTCTGGAAATCTCTGCCTAGCCTGCTGTCAACACAATCCACCCATGGATACGTGGATGAAAATACTTTATACTTAGTTTCACTAAAATTACAACATATTTTTTACCATCCACCAAACAAAAATGACTTCCATGGGCCTCTGCCATTTCTGAAAATGTCAGCAAACACACTGCAGCTTGAGAACCCAAAGCATTTGGAAAACTTCAACAGGAACATTCATATGGACTCTTCTGTTAAAGTAAACAAAGCAGCAGAGGTCTAACTTCTCATTACCACACCCACATTCCCATTTTAGTGTATGTTATTGAAATACGTGAGCAAGATACCCATAGTCACCTGAGGATGAGTCTTATTCTAAGCATCTCCTGAACTTTTATCTAATGCCAGGTTTTGGGAGAAATGTCCTGGTTAGTCTTGAATTGGATTAAAATTTTGACTTCAGGCTACCTCAGGTGGAATTATAATGACTTTGATGTTCTAAAAACATTTCAATTATCATAATTTGTCTACTACAAATGTCAATTAAAAATTTATGATACATTATCTATAAATATCACAAAAAGTAACTAATTTAAGCTTGGCTACCAACCTGTCAAAGTTCTTTCTTTTTATGTTGAAATGCTCAAAATAAACTTTCAAAAACAAAAACAACAAAAAAGTAGTCTGTAGTGCAGAGATAAAGTAGTCCCAGTTCTAATGCAACACCACAAAGCTTTCTGGAATCATGTGAACACTTCAAACCCCATTTACGATGAGCGCTGAATCTCTTAAACTCTTAAAACTAACGTTCCTTCAAGTTTGAGGAAGAACTTAGAGGGAGCCAGATCTGGAGAGTAGGACAGGTGGGCAGCTATGATTGTGTAGTGGTGGCCAAAAAAAACATGCATGGAACACACTGGATCATCCGTATGCCATCGGGCCACAGTTCAGGTTATTTGCACCATATGTTCTCCTTCAGATGCCTCTAGATGTGACGGCAGCACTCAGCCTGGACAGTTTGACCCCTGCAGATGAATCCATGGTGCACAACCAAGTGAATGTTGAAGGAAATAACAAGCATGCTCCTGGTGCAGTTTTGATCTAAAGCAACTTGTCCAGCTTTGGAAACTGTGGCTTTTTCCACTCTGAAAACTGCTGTTTCTTCTCTTATGGTAGCTCCTGTCAGCAGTGATGATCCTCAACATGAAGGGTGGATCATCATGGCTTCCAACTAACACAGAATTTCATGTTTTCATCTCTGCTCTAGTTGGGGATCCATGGAGAAATCACAAACATGCACCTACAAGTGATCACAAAAATATACGAAACACAAGCCCTGATATTTGCTTGATGTGCTCCACAAACAGTCTCAGAACTTTTTGATCACCCTTATATTTTGGTTTATACCTGGGAAACCTGCAAAACTAGCAACAAATCAGTCCTGGCTGTAAGTTTACATTTGGTGCTAAATAGCAAATGTTAGAATACAAACACACATGAAGTGCAAAACTCTGCTTCCATCACACATTCAGTGGAAATTTCCCTCACAAAGACAGCATACAGGATGCCAATGAAACTCTCCTCCACACACACAATATTTGCAAAAAGGGCTGCTGTTATCGTCATATATTAGATAAGGATCTGTAAATTGGAGTCTACAAAGCAGTGCCGTGGTTGTAAAAGTGCTCAACATGATTCAGGAAAAGAAAATGGCTCCCTCAGTTAGTCACTTAGTTAAGCCTGGGCCTATTTACCATCCACCGTTCCGCTGCTGTTGAAGTTGAACCATCTCTCTCCTCGACTGAGTGGATTCAGTCCTCTCACTCTCTCTTAGATAAACATCAATGGTCTCCCACAGAGCTCTAATCAATAGCTCAGCTTCCACTGCAGAGCAGAGAGGGCTGCAGGGAGCCTTCTCATTATCCTTGTTTGTGACAGTTCTTTCTCTGTGATGGGCGGACATCTTGATTGACCGAAACTATTAACGTAATTTTCAGCTCAATCAGGGTGTTAAATCAACAGAGGAGCTGCTTTTGTTTTGAAGAGCTGCTTCTCAGAAAGGAACTGATATGATTTGGTAAAAGGACAAACTGGAATAGAGAAAGTATTCTACAAACAGCACTATATGTGAGTTGTTGCTTATTTCACAACATTTCATACACCAACTAGCTCTGCAACCCAGTCCTTCAGTAATTATACTCGTATACAGCTAAACTACGTTGTCATTTACGTTTTGAAAGAAAGAAATTGTCCCCTCAAAGGCAGGACTTTGACATAGCAGGAAAGACTTTCAGTTTGCTGGAAGCCATAAAGTCAAATGAACAGAATCCCATGTAGGAACATTATTCTTAACCCTAAGTTGTGTGTGTGTTTTTTTTTAACGTATTTACTTTCAGTTTTGACTGTTTGACTAGGTTTGGGCACGAAAAGTATGTGGTTATGTTTAGGAAAATATCATGGTTTTGGCTTTTTCCAACATGTTTAAAGCTTCTTGTTTCTCTCTGGGTTATCCATCCATCCATCCATCCATCCATCCATCCATCCATCCATCCATCCATCCATCCATCTATCCATCTATCTATCTATCTATCTATCTATCTATCTATCTATCTATCATCCATCCATCCATCCATCCATCCATCCATCCATCCATCCATCCATCCATCCATCCATCTATCTGGGTAATGGTTCTATCTAACATCTGGTTGGTAGAAAGAATGCAGCTTTAATGCACTTCCATGATGACTTCACTTTTCAGGCCTGAGTTCTACATCCATTATTTATTTTGATACACAGTTTATAGCTCCATTAGCAGGACCTTAGCTACAATGCTAGCTTCAAAGAAGGTTGACTCTAGATGCATTATTTCGTCTGGTCTCTATACGAGGGCAATGTCTTCGTTTACAGTGCAGGAATTTATAAGTTTTTAGAGGGAAAAGACAAAAGGTAATTCGTTTTTCCTTCAGGTGAAGCAGGCTGTATGTAAAAATAAAAAAAGGGAGCAAATATAAGCATTCGATACACAACAAAGTGTGCAGAAGCACAGCAGAAATCATACTGAAAATGGCACCAAAGTGACATCTACATGCTGAAGATGATGTTTAGCTCCTATAATCTGCACCGTGTTCATGCTAGTTTGGTATATTAGCATTTCAGTATTTGCCTATGAACACTAAACACAAAGTACAGCTCAGACTGATGGAAATATCACTAGTTCTGCAGATATTCAGTCATAAACAAAGCCCCGTGTGCTGTCTTTAGGATCCATCCAAATAGCACCAAGTAACCTTCCATTTCTATCTGCTGTTGTTGTTTTTGTTTGTTCACTTTTATTGTACTATGTATTGTGTTTGCCACTGCCAGCTCATGCAGTCCTGCATGAATAACACACATACAATGGAAACTAAAAGAGCCTCCTTTGTGCTTTTCATGTAACCGCTGTGGGAACACGGCTGCACACGTTGCCTTTTCTATGCGTTTTCAATGCACATTGCACATTTTTCAGACCTTGAGGAGTGGATTTCTGTTCGAATTACTGCATGTGTAGCAGAATGGGTATTGTATAAAAGTTATCCCGTTTTCACGGCAGGATAATTTCAGACTAAAACTGTCTTATTTGTTCATGTTTTCCTGTTCTTATTTATTTGGTATTGTTGCTCCTCACTGAATAATAAAGTCGTGCCACTTTATCAGAGCATTTTGAGCACTTGGACAGCGATGTGTTTATTGAAAAAAACAAAACACTTTGGTAAAAATATTGAAATTGCAGCATCATTTGCAAACATTTTATAATGATTCAGCGCCAAGCCTGTAATCTGGAGGCTGTCCAGATTCAAACAACAAGTTTTTGTTGAAAAATGATGAAAATCTGATCCAGAATCCAGTTCCTCAACATTTATCTTTTTCAAACCAAGAAGACGTCAACTAAGAATTAAAAGTAGCTTTTTTTCCTAGAAAATGGACCCATTTTTGTCACATTTGTCCTTGACTGTTTTATGTTTTTTGATTCTTTTAGTCTCTGGATGTGCATCCTGCTGCCTCTATACTTCACTATCTCCACTCAGGTACGTTTTCTATCCAACACATTGTCCAGTGCACTTCATTGTGTACTTAATGATCTGGTTTCCTGCCCTTCATTAAGCCTAAGCAGACGGCAACACTGATCTATTTTTATTTACAGAGCAGTCTAGTGCTCTTCTATCACTTCCCAGCAGCTGTTGAGGTTCTCTAAATGGCTGCTCTACAGGGCGTCCAGTGTTTTCTCTGAACTCCGTAGAACGGCCTTCTCCTCTCTGGCCCTGAAATAACCTTCAAAACATGCTGCAGCTTAATGATTTTGCCTCCCTGAGAGAATTCAACGCTCTGATCAAAAGATGTGCTGCAGAAAAGTGCAATTGCTTATTCCTGAGCTGTGGTTGCTTTATGTATCTTCAGCTTTTAGGTTGTTTTAATGTGTTTTACTTTAGTCCAATATCTGTCGCTGTCGTGCTCGATTTAGTCATTTTTATTTACGTTGATAATTGTGTCCCTTATGGCCAAGTTCTCACAATAAAAAGAGAAATTAATCTCGGTTTTAATGAAGGTTACACAACTGAAAAAAGAAGAATAACAGTTGTACATTTACATTGTGTTATTATAACAATGTCCGGTTAGTCAAAGTGATTTCAGTTTGATGTACTGTACATGTACTGTACTTAAAGCTGCGTTCAGGATCCCTAAGCAACGTTCACAGTCATCAACTGTTAGAAACGTCACCTTGAAGTTAGATCAGCTGAACAGCAATGAAAGTCAAAATGCTGTTATTTATCATTAATAATTAAATATTCAATTAATTCATGTTATGGTTAAGACGCTAAAATATTATTATTATGTAAATTTATAAAAGTAATGTAAACATTATGGTTAAGATGGTAATGAAAATATTAATAAATACATTTACATTTAAATATTAAGCGTTGGATCCTAATTTAATTAGTTAATTAGTTTTGTAACTGCATCATTTAATTAATTAATTAAATCATGTAATTAATAATTAAATATTCAATTAATTAATGTTATGGTTAAGACGCTAAAATATCATTATTATGTAAACTTATAAAAGTAATGAAAATATGATGGTAAAGACGCAAATGAAAATATTAGTAAATACATTTACATGTAAATATTAAGCATTGGATCCTAATTTAATTAGTTTTGTAATTGCATCATTTAATTAATTAATTAATTCAATAATATAATTAATAACTAAATATTCAATTAATTAATGTTATGGTTAAGATGCTAAAATATCATTATTATTATTATTATTATTATTATTATTATTATTATTATTATTATTATGTACATTTACCAAAGTAATTTAAATATTAAGCATTGGATCCTGCAACATTTTTTATATTATTTTATATTTATAAGTATTATGTACAATATTATTTGTTATGTAAATTTACTGGTAAATATTAAAATTAGGACCCTGTAATATTATGTACTATGTAAATGTGCCTATATATAATTGTAAATATTAAGATTAATACCCTACCATTTTAATTATGTGAATTTACAGACATTATTTATTCTGTAAATTTGCATAAATTAAATATTACTGTTAAGATTGTACTATTTTATTTACTGTGTAAGTTTTCCTAAATCATATAAATATTAATTTGAATAAAGTGTCTGCTGGTTAAGCTGTAGTCTCTATGTCATGCTCATTCCGTTCCTGACAACAGAAACTGAAAAAAAGGTAAAAGAGAGCAGCCTTATTGGCTAATCGGATGTATTAAAATACAGTATATGTGAGGACAGAGAGCAGAAGAGAAGCTAATAAACGATAAAAGCTCACAGCAGAATGGAAACACAATGTAATGACAATATAAATATTCTAATTTGCTCATGACCTGAGCCAGATTTTAGTCACTATTTCATATTTGTTCCTTTTTTTGATAGCAAAACTAGAAAAATATGTGAACAGAAACAGCTTTATTGGGAATTCGGCTGTATTAGCACACAATATAAGTGAGCACAGAGAGTAGGAGAGAAGCAAGTAGATCCAAAGAGCAGAATGTTAATACAATGTGATGAATATTCTAATTAGTGCATAACATCATCGAGTGACATTTAATGATTTTTAAAGCATCTTGTAGCTACTTCACATTGGAAATAGTTAGTAATATGAGGTATTATAATCAAAGCATTTGCAGTCAGTCAAGGCACCACCAACACCGTAATATTGCACACATTATATTGTTGGACACAATTCTCCTCCTCTCATGTCATTCCCAGCATCACTAAAGCCATTAAAGCAAAGTGTTCACATCCTTCATTATCATCAAAGCAAACCAAAGTTTTATTAATTCAGAGGCAGAATTTCTCGCTCAGAGGCATCTTTACTATGAATGTGTGTAATTACTTAAGCTCCACGACAGTTCCTCCCCATTCCTCAGTCTGTGTATTAACAAGGCCATTGTTAAAGTTAATCAATGTGGCTCATAGCTTTCAGGAAATTATGGGGAGCGGTCAAGATGAATAGGCCTGACACCCTCGATTTAGACCCCATCAGCAAGTCGTAAGAACACGGTGAGAATTATTTCAGAGCACAAGTTCGTTCTGTGTTTCTACATCAGATTTTCTTCTATTCTCCACTAAACTCTTGTTTTTTTCCAATTAACAAATCTTACTTAGAATAAAGTAATAAACAAGAACCAAAGAACACCCAGACGTCTGTGATTTATAACTCTGTACTCGATCATTGGCTCATGATCCATCACTCAGTGAAGCGTTATAGTCTAGTCATCTTGGTTATCAGTCAACAATCTTCTAGCAGGAGATTAAATATCTGCTCATTGTTAAATAAAAAGTAATTCCTATGACTTTTACGTGAAGGTCGAAGCTCTACAGGTTTGCTTTTGTGACTGTACATTGGATCACTTTGAGCTTTTCTAGGATAAGAAGTAATATTCATGAACACTATATCCATGTTTCCGTTTTTTTTTTCCCCCTCAAAAGTCTGGAATCATTTAGATTCCTGCATGCACCTCAGTTTGATTGATTTTCATGGTTATTGAAGTACGTTTGAATTAAAGTTCACAAACGGGGGCTACAAAGAAAGTAAAAAGAAAATAATCATTGATGCTTAAAGGTAAAGTAAGATAGTTAAAGTGCCTCTCCTGGCTGTTGATTTAACCACTAAAAAACTGGAATAGTACAATGATAGTTCTGATATCGTGGTAATTCCACCACACATGTTCAAACCAGAAACCAACTCCGAAGAAGAACATTATAGAAAATCGCTCACAGGTCGATTATGTTGGTCAGCCTCACGTGCAGGCTGCAGTAGATTTTATTAAGTGCCTAGAGTTACGCCACAACACCTTAGCAATGGTCATGCACTTATTTGAAGGCAACCACGTGAAATTATAACTTGCATACTGTCAAAAAATGGTCACATGCAGCTATTTTGGTCATATTGTGAAGCGCTGATTTGAGAATTAAACGCTACCTGCTAGCATGTAGCATAAGGTTTGAATTTTTTACAATGTTTTGGTGTAATATGAGTCCTATTTTGACCAATAAACACATTTAAAATCAAAAAGTTGCAACACTAGCCTCCCATAGCCAAACCTTCTGTATTTTCACAGCACTGTATGGCAGTGGAGAATGGTCTGACTGACACCTTATCATCATTCTGATATAAAGAGCAAAAGAAATGCTCCGGCTAGTTTATACTGCTTTAAACCAATCACATTCCTCTCGGCACGAAGCCCAGGATGCAGTGATGGTGCCTCCAGTCAAGCAGTAACACACAGATAGCAGAAGGGAAGTAGAAAATAGCATGAAATATGTGGCAGAAATCGACACCCACTGATTCAGATTACTGCAACACTAGCATATTAGCGCCTGTAACATTTCTACAGGTAACAGAATGATAATAAGCGACGTCAGCACTTATTTCGATGTGTTACCACCTGAACGTTCCGCCGAGAAGACTAATTAGGCTTTGATTTGGTCTCCACCAACGTGTGAGGAAATGATGTCTTTAGCCGCTAAATGCTCCATGTTCACCACCTAATTACCACTTTGTCCATCTTCTATGAGACAAGTAGCGCACAGAGGGATTATCACAGCTTTTAGTTAAAACGGCGACACTAATGAGAGCCGTGACAGTGAACCAAAACAGCAAATTTGATCCTAAAAGCCAAAATGATGAGTTAAATACCACTAAAACGCTTTATAGAGCTGCTGGGGGAACTGCACGGTACAAAAACCCAAAATGCTTTGACATTACACTGGTCATGATTAACTGATTGTTAATGAAAACACATTGATTATCGCAGCTTCAAAGTTTACTGAGGGTGTGGAGCCAAAACTGAGTGCGAATGCAGATTAAAACAGTCAAAGTAAATGCACTAAAGCTGGTCTCACTGGGAAATGTTCTTTTCCTTGTGGCATTCATTGATTTTCACATTGACGGAGCTGATGAGGAAGTCCACAGTTATTCCCTCCACACCTCTCTCTTTGCTGTGCAGAAATGAACACAGCCTCATTACGCTGGTGATTTATTCAGCAGTTACAATCAGTTATATTAGCCTCGAGCTAAGGTTTTATGGCTGTTATGTATGTGTGCATTGCCGATTTGGTGGAATTTGGGGGAAACAGTTGTATTTTAAAGTAAAATAATAACAATTTTCATGTCAATACTGTGGGATCACCTGCTTGCTAGACAGTAAAACCAGCTGTGGTTGTTTTATTTCATGTATTTATACGGCACATTTCTGCACAAAGTCCCAAAGTTCTTCAACAAAAGGATTAGAAAGAGGATTACACGAACAAAACTGCGTAACAAAAACAAATACGAATGAGATAAATTGGCCAAAGTTTTTTGCAAGTGAAAGTTTTGCAAATGAAACGTCACACTGTCCTGAGCAAAGAAGCAAAACCTGCAGCCGGCCAGAAAGCGTTTTAATCTCCTCTAAGTATATTTGTCTGTGTAGCTTTTGTTAAAGGGGGTAAGTAAGAGCAGTTTCCTGGACTGTAAAACGTATTTGGGGGGTTTTATAGCTTCTATTATCCCATTCTGTGTAGTGTAGTGCTCTTCTAGGCGGTGATTAGTGGAAAAAACTCAGCATTTGGTGTGTGTTTGTTGGGACATACTGTTTTATAAGGTGTAAATGTGCCAACGACAGAATGAGGACCGGCAGGAACAATCCTCATAATCCTATTAGGGAGAAATACAAATATGTGATTCATTTTTTTTATATCAGCTCATTGTTGCACCTCCTGTTTTCATTAAATGTCTCTTAATAAACAAAACACACCGCGGCTGCTGCAATTTCACATTTAGCTTAAGTCAGTTTATGTGAGGCTCTCATAGTAAATACAGCACACGCAGTACATTTTCCAATATATTCGTTGTATATATTGAAAAATTTGGAAATTACACTTGAAACCAAACAATGGGAAATTGCGTAGACGGAGCGTGACAGCACAGGAAGGATGAAATTGCTTTTAGAAGCCTGGCATGGTCGCAAAGAGAGAGAGGGGTGGGAAATAAATAAAGAAATAAAAAGACACACATGACGGTAAATTGGTGAGCGAGTGTGTGTTCCCCACCGAGACCCGGCGTCAGGAAGCCGGAGCCGCTTGACGGATGGAGCCTTTAATTGACTCCATCGACGTGGGACGAATGTCGGCCAATCATCAGAAGAGCCGATGCAAAACAAGCGAGGGCTTTTGTTTCAAACAGAAGGGCCTCCATTAGAGCAGATAATAGGCCAAGCTGTCGGTGTCTCTGCACCCTCCGTGGTGTCGGCTGAAGGTGCAGACTCTATCTCTCATACGCAGCCAGATGTTTTTCTCCCATCAACCCCCTCGGTGGATCTGCTGCTCGAGGGCTTCATTTGGGTTTGGTCTGGTTCCCATGACTTTCTGCTAATTCGTCCAATCAGGATTTGCATCGATACAATCACTCAAACGCGAGTTAAAGCAAACAACAACATGCTCTTCCTCTGGGAAGTCCCGATAAGTTTGAAAGGCAAAACTAGACTGTTTATCAGAGCCACAAAAACAGAAAGAACTGTCAGAATTTTAACTATCACAGAAGTACTCATCCGATATGTGAAACACTGAACCAAACCTAAGCTTAAAACTGGAATTTTTTCAATTCAACTCAATCTTATTCATAGAGAGCCGATTCACAACATATGTCATCTCATAGCACCTCACATATTCTTTTTTTGGCTTTGACAGGTCAAGCAGAGGGGCAAACAGGAAAGCTGGGGAGAAGAATGGGAGGAAGACCTGCAGCAAAGGGCTGTGAGCTGGAATCCAACCCAGGCTACTGCATCAGGGGATCTAGCTGCTCTTTATGGGACCCCTGTTCAACCAGCTGAGCTACCTGGGCGCCCCTGTCCTGTGAATACTGCCGCTTTAGGAAACACCACAGCTGGAGAGAACATTAACGTTTCAGAAAGAGAGCCTGATGAAGAGGCCACATCAGCTCTACCTGATGGCAGGAAGAGGAGCCTGCTGACGTTATGGCCGTATATGGCAAGTGGAACTCACGTAGGCCTGTGTTAGAATAATAGTAACCGCTACTGTAACAGCAGGTAACTGGCACATTGAATTATATATATATAACTAGCTAACTGGTGGTTTGGTAGAAATGAAGGAGCTGCTGCTGCTGTATATGTGTGTGTGTGTGTGTGTGTGTGTGTGTGTGTGTGTGTGTGTGTGTGTGTGTGTGTGTGTGTGTGTGTGTGTGTGTGTGTGTGTGTGCATGTGCACGTGCACATACATGAGAACTTGACCTGGCTTTGGTTTACGAGGCTGGAAGGGTAAAAATCAGAGTATAGCCACTAGAATAAACTAGACCACACCACTGATGGATCATGATACCCATAATTATAGGACACAACTTCAAAACTTATGAAGAGCAGCATTATGCTGTGGTCATGTTGGTTTCAGTGTTTAAAATGTTTCAGTCTTTGTGCTCACCATTTAATCACCCAGACATCCTGTAAACATCTAAACATGCGACAGTTTACAGTGAAAGTGTCGCATGTTTAGACGTGCTTCATATGACAACATAAAGTCCATTGCTGGTCACACAGCAGTTCACTTGCAGTTATTTGTTTGAAAGAAAAGTATGAAATGACAAATGGGATTGAAACTCTTAATCATCTGCTTCTTTTTTTGTTTACTTCCCAAATGTATAATTGTGTCTCATTTTAATTACCAACTGCTCACATTTGTTTTTGCTTTAGACTCAGATTTTCAAATGAAATTGAAAATGACTTATTATTCTAATTTTCCGTGTCAGTGTTTTGTGTTTGCGGTCGGACGGTACCATCAGCACCCCAGGCGAGTTTATTGGCTGAGCTACACAATCCCATGATGCATGATAATAATAACGATCATTTACTGTTATTGTCGTTGTTAATCAGATTAAAAATAAAGTAGCAGCTGTCTAATTACAGCTGCAACAAATGATTACTTTCATTGTCGATTGATTTGTTGGTTACTTCCCTGTTGTGTCTATAAATGTCCAAAAAATGCTGAAAAATAACCGTGAATCATTACTGTTACAGTGGAGACAAGAAACCATAAAATATTTGAATTTAAGAAGCTGGAATAGAAAAAAATTGACTTTATTTGGACAAAATTATTAATCAATAATCAAAAGTGTGTAGTTGACCAGTAATATTACATGCAAAAAATCGTGTATAGCATTTTATTACTGCCATATATATATATATATATATATATATATATATATATATATATATATATATATATATATATATATATATACATATATATACTGTGGCTGATAATGTATGCCAGGTTGCAGTATATAATACATAATGTGGCTTTCTGCAGACTCAAACCACGAGCAAACCACAGAAACGGAAAATTAAAACGTCAAGTCACTTCCTGGCTTTACTCAAAATTCAAATTCTGAAGCAACAAACTGAAAACATGAAAAATTACAATTTAGACACAATTATACATTCCTGGAGTAATCAAAGAAACGGATGATGAAAGCTCCCAAATGGCCTAAAAATCAATTAATGCGAGTTTAAAGCTATAATTTCTCCTTTCACAGCGAGCCCTCTAACAAATCATCCACCAGAACCGCAGCTACAAGCAATCATAAATCAAACATGACGACGTGACGCGACTAAATGTAAAACTTGGGGAAAATTCTAATTATTTTCTGTATCAGCGACTGTAGGGTTTATATTATTCAGAAATGAGATGGACAGCGGTGTGTGGATGTGACTTCCTCTGCTGTCCTTCATCGGGGCGGGTCTTTAATAACCATGTCATAGAATTCTCTGCTGACTGTCAGAGCCAACAACACGGAGGATTCCCCCGACACTCATGTCTCCAGGTGTCGTCTGACTTCTTTCTCTCTTCTGTCGTAAACCCAGTTTCAAAGCAGCAGCGCCTCCAACTAGGACCTATTTTTGGTCACTGGCGATTTTCTCCATCAAGTCTTTGAAAAGCACATAAAAGCTAACTGGTAATGTAAACGTCCTGCGCTGTGGTTTTTTGTGTGACTACTTCTCACTCATTTTCTCCACAGGTTCGACCGTTCTGATTGAAGTGACTGATTATATTATTGACCTTAATGCTGTGAAGTGACTGCTTTATTCATAATTTGAGCACAGAAACCTTCCAGACGGTTTGAAAAAAATGTTCTCAATTATGCCATTTATCAAACCGTAAGAACAGAAAGAACAGTTGGATTTTCAGCTTCATAACAGTCCTTGAACTACTCATTTGTGACACGCTGCTACAGGGAAAATCTAAGCTTAAAGGTCGAACATTTTTATCAAAAGCACTTTATTCTACGTGTCACTTTTAAAAATTCAATGTTTGCAGCAGATCTTGTTACAAAAAAAAACTAAATTCTGCATTCTGTGCAACTATAAAAGCCATTAGTCCCAAAAATTCTGAGATTTTTCAGCTGAACTTTGCATCCAGTCACAACAAAGCTGTTACTGAACAAATGACACAGTTGATCTCCAGTACTACAACACTAACCTGCATCCCTCTGAAAGGCATTTTACAATCTTTGACTTTTCAGAGTCTGTTAAATCTCTTTTTGGGCCCATTTTGTCAGAGGTAAAGAAGCTGCCTAATAATTAAGCACACCTTGGTATCAGGTGTTGATCCCCTTAGGCCACGCCCTCCCTCATTACACAAACACACATCACCTGATAATGCTTAAAACCAGTTAGCATTCAAGTTTATATTAGAAAATATGCATGAAAATGACGATAAGGTCAAAATACTCACTTGAATAATAACTGTGCACGCAGTGTACCGTAAAGAATAGAATGAACTTAGAAATAATAAAGATAATTAAAGCTGCAAGCAGCATTGGACGGGTCCTCGCATCCTTGCTGGTCGGCAAATCCACGCATGTCCACCAGGTGGCGCTGCGACCGAAAGTGCATGTTGGCCTCTAAATGTGATGAGGGCTGGGCTCCGATCACACGTGTAAAATTTCAGGCAGATTGGAGCATGTTCAGGCTACTTATAGAGCCTTTCCTGTCCATCCACCAGGTGGCAGTGCAACCGAGAGTGTATATTGGCCTATGAATGTGATCAGGGTCGGACTCTGATCCCACATATAAAATTTCAGGCAGATCGGACCATGTACAGGCTAGTTATAGAGCATGTCTTTCCATCCAACAGGTGGTGCTGCGACCGAGAGTGTATGTCGGCCTATGGATGTGATTAGGACTGGACTCTGATCATACATGTAAAGTTTGAGGCAGATTGGAGCATGTTTAGGGCAGTTACACAGCAGTTGATGTTTCATGGCGAAGCATCAAAGTTCAGGAGGCCGCCATGGCCACGCCCTCAGACTTTTGTGGAGCATTTTGATAACTTTTGATCACCCATGCCTGGAATACATCCTGGCCAAATTTCAGCTCTCTCGCTGTTACCCTGTTTGAGTTTATAGCTTTTGAAAATGTCTAAAAATGACCGAAAATCTTCAAAACATATGACATATAATTCAAAATGGCCGACTTCCCGATGGGTTTTGGCCATGGGTGTCAATTAAATTTTTGTGCGTCTTCATGAGTTACATATGTGTGTCAAATTTCATGATTGTAGGTGACACGTACTGGCCGTAGTAAATGTTTGAAATTTTCCAGGTGGCGCTATGGAGCCATTTTGCAACAGTCATGGACAATTTGTCTAAAATATCAAATATTTCATCAGTCATGATGTGTGTGGCAATTTTGGTGAGCATATGAGCGTTCCTAACCTGTCAAAAAGTACTTTGTTTATTACGGAAACAATGCGTTGCCACGGCAACACCGTTTTATGAATTGTCAAAATCGTCACACTGTGGCATCATCAAGGTGTGACCACTCACCTGACCAATTTTCAGAATGATATGACAAAGTTTCTGGCAATGGCACGTGCAAATGTAATGACAATTTCTTCCTGTTGCCAATAGGTGGCGCTATGAGTATTTCTAAATTTATAAATGTGGATGTGTTCAGACCCGGACTGGTGTCCATCACATCAAGTTTGGTCCGGATTGGATCATTTCCAGCTGAGATATTAATAATTCAATTTTCATGGCGAGAAATCAAAATTCGCCGCGCCGCCACAGACACGCCCCTTGACGACGAGTCACCATTTTCTCTGGGAATCATCATCAATGTGTTCAGGCTTATGTCACCAAATTTGAGGTGAATCTGATCAACGTGCTAAGAATAGTACATCAAAATGTAAAAAATGTCTATTTCTTAATACCAGACGGTGGCGCTATGACTGTCAATGTACACAACCACATGGATGTCGTTAGGGCTGGACACTGATCACACATGTAAAATTTCAGGCAGATTGGAGCATGTACAGCAGAGTTAGACCCCACTTCCTGTTTCATGGCGAAGGATCAGTATTTTTGGGAGTCGCCATGGCCACGCCCTTTGACTTTTGCAGAGCATTTTGATAACTTTTCATCAGGAAGCAGTGTTGCATATATTTGCCAAATTTGGGGTCTCTCGGACTTACCCCCACTAAGTTATTAATCTCAAAAAATACCACAGTTAATTCAAGATGGCCGACTTCCTGTTGGCTTTAGGGCGTGGCCATGATTGACTTTTTCATGTGTCCTGATGCGCTGCATAAGCACACAAAATTTTGTAGCTGTAGATTAAACACTGTGCCAGTTGGCCTAATGACAACTTTTTGCAACTTTGTAGGGGGCGCTATGGAGCCACTTTGCCACACACATGCTCAACTCCCATAAAATATCAAATTTTTCACCAGTCCTGATGTGTGTGCCCCGTCTCATGCATTTTGGGGTATGATAAAGCCGCCAAAAGTGCAATTCAAAAGTTCGCCAAAGAATAACAAATAATTCCTTGCATTCCAAAAGGGTCTTCGCACCATTCGGTGCTCGGACCCTAATAATTCTTACGGTTTCAATAGGTTCCTCGCACCACTTCGTGGTGCTCGGACCCTAATAATTCTTAGGGTTTCAATAGGTTCCTCGCACCACTTCGTGGTGCTCGGACCCTAATAATTCTTAGGGTTTCAATAGGTTTATAATAATAAACCACAGGGTTTCAATAGGGTCTTCGCACCTTTGGTGCTCGGACCCTAATAAACCACAGGGTTTCAATAGGGTCTTCGCACCTTTGGTGCTCGGACCCTAATAACACTGAATAAACCGTTAAAAAACATGACGAAAAAAATAGTAGAGGTAAAACAGGGAGTGATAATGAAAAATTTTGAGGGGCCCACATAGGTGAATCCTTGGACTTTTTTTTGCTTATTTTTCCAAACCAATGCTCCGGTAAGAAGCTTCAGCAGCAGGAGGCTTAGCAGAGCCTAACGGAAGACAGAAGGGGAGCATGCTGTGCTTTAAAGCTAAATCAGCTAAATCAATAGTAAATCACAGGGAGACGTGAATGGGAGAAATGTATGTTCTTCTCCTGGAATTTGTTGAAAACCAGCAGCAGCAGAAACTGCACTGTTATTACAGAATGACTAACGGGGTAAAGCAAACAGTAGATCATGCAGTAGAGCTGCAAGGATTAATCACAAAGGTGCCGGTCAGTAGAAGAAACCGTGACTTTAAAGGTCAAATACTCCCGTTGTGGGAGAATGTTAGGGGAAAAAGCGAGCCTCGATAATGAAAATCAGGGTACGGATGCAAAAATTCATCTCCTGCCAGCTAAGAAAACCAGGAAGGTATCATCAGTATAGAGTTGGAAATTAGTGATTGTGATGTTTATGAAATATGCAAGCAAATGGTGACACATGAAAGACAAATGTAGTTTTAAAACATCTGCCCCCTGTAGGACAATGCTGGGGCAACAACTTTCTCAAATGAAACCACAGAATGATTTGTCAAAACCGTTGGCAATGTTTTAGAAATAAAAGCATATCCTGTTCTAATATGGCAGTGGAGGTTTGGTTACAGTAGTTAAAAATACGATTGATTTAGTTTCAGTTTACTAACTAAGGGTATTTATTGGAATGTCTGTTGTTCTCAGGCCTCTTTTGAAAAAGAGACTAGATTAAATAATGTTTAAGGAGGGCTTTTATTTCACAGTTAAGATAATAACTACTTTCTCAAACATGAGGAAATCTCACAGTAAAAAACTAATTTCTTCAGTGTGGATGGAGCATATGACGTTTCAAATAACCTGACTGCCTGAAAGCTTTCCCACACTGGTTACAAATATGTGTTTGTAGACTGATCCAGCTCTCCTTTGCTGAAACCACTCCCACCCTCATCAAGACATCTGTACAGATCCCAGCAGGTCTGCTCCTATGAAGCAAAAAACAAAGTGTCAGTCACAGCAGTGCAAGAGGACAATAAATGCTCGCAAATGCTACTGAATTACACAGGAAGAGGTAAGGGTGTAGCAGTACACAAAGATCACTGTTCGGCACACACACTCAGCTTTGAGATCATGGTTCATTATGTTCAGAGCGTTAAAATGGAACAAGAAATACAAAGCATTACACTGCTTCTTTTATCCTTTATTCAAATTAAACACGGGTGTAATGAACAGACTATGACTGCATTTTCTCAAAAAAGCCTGTCAATACTGCTGTAAGTGGCAGCAACTTACTAACAACAAAGTTACTTTAAAGATTCCATAATGTTTCACATATATTTTAATGCAGTGATCATCAACTGGCGGCCCGCGGGCCGAATCCGGCCCGCCGAACCGTCCAATCCGGCCCGCGACTGGATTCCAAAATTGTGAGGATCAAAGAGAAAATATCATGTGATCCACACTATTAAAGCAACTGAAAACAACAATAACTGAGACTCTTAACTATCAGTAATCCCCACCATTTATGACTCTATTTAGGCTGCACTGTTTAACATTTATTGTTTCACACAGTTCTTTTTTTTGTTAACATAACTTTTCCTCATGCCCTTACTTAACATTTGGTTTTTATTTCAAAGTCTCAACAACATGCTTCATACTACTAGACTTCTCAGGACAAAGAAAGGAGGAAAAACCAACTGGCATAAGTTAAAATAGCTTGGTAAATAAATACTAACCTGGTAGCAGAACAAAACAGGTCACAAATAATGTTGGCACATCAAATAAAACGTTAAGTGGGCTACAGCGATTTCAAATCACAAGGCTGAAATGGGCTACTCACACTGCTTAATGGCTGAAGTTACATTTCCCCTCTGACACCAACTTTTCCACATCAGGCTTGGCCGCTGTCAGACTTATGAGCAAACAGTCCTCCAAAGACTGGTTTGACAGTCGGTTCCTCTCAGTGTTTTTATCGAGTTCATCTTGGAGAACGCAGCCTCGCAGGTGTAGGTTGAACCCAACATGGTGAGAACATACATAGCCAGCGTCTTCAATGTGCCATAGTCCTCGGGACAAGACACCCAGAATGTGCTGAGGTTTTCAGCACCATGGAGAGCAGCCTGGATTTCAGCCAGCTCGCTCTGAATGGACGCCTCGTCCAACGGCATCATTTTCACCGCGTTTGTGGAGAATTGTGGTGTTGTCCTCCAGCGGAAGCAATGCCAGCAGCTCCTCTCGGAAATCTTTGCCATCAAAGTCAGGATGGCATAAGGACAGGAGCTTGGGCATATTGCAGTAAAGTTGCCTTTTCTTTGTGTAGAAAGGAGTCGGCCAAGGTGATTCAAACATCTGACTGTGATTCCTCCTGGGCGCCTTTTATTGGAGGTTTTCTAGACACGTCCAACTGAGAGACAACCGCTAGATAGACCCAGAACTCGCTGGAGGGACCGCATATCTTATCATGCTGAGGAACACCTGGAGATCCCATAGGAGGAGCTGCAAAGTCACAAGAATATAATAATAATAATAATAATAATAATAATAATAATAATAATAATAATAATAATAATAATATAATAATAATAATAATAATAACAAATTTTATTTGTAAGCACTTTTCTTGACACCCAAGGATGCTTTATAAGAAAAACAAACACAACAGAACAGATAAAAACTATACATACAAGAAAGAGGCAATTACAGAGAATAAATAGTCTTTAACAGGTGAGTTTTGGGTCTGGATGTGAAGAGAAGCAGAGAGTCGATATTACAGATGTCCGGTGGGAGTGAGTTCCAGAGTTTGGGAGCAGAGCGGCAGAAAACCCTGCTGCCCATGATGGTGCTGAGGCGGATGGAGGGCACTGTGAGGTGGATGGACTAAGAGGATCTGAGAGAGCGGGTGGAGGAGGCGATGTGATGGAGATCAGACGATAGGGAGCGAGGTTGTGGATAGCCTTGAATGTATACAGGAGGATTTTGAATTTAAATTGAATGTAGGTCAAAGGAGAAAAAGAGGAGGATTTGTATGCAGTTAGGTTGAGTGGCAGCAGAAGCAGAATAACTGTGCTTCTTAAACCAAGAAGTCAAACATTCTTCTGCCATTTAATCATCAAGTTAGTGTCTACATCTATTTAATGCAGCCACACAACAGTTTGTATTTTACTTGTCAGAATGACTGAGCCGCACAACAGTCCTTGAAGGAGTACTGAAAATAAAAGTACCATTAGACTGATTCAGCAGATTCATGTAATTAAAAAGTTCCAAAAGAAAAGTTTATATGAATGTTGAACTGAACCAGGTTTCATGTGTGGTTTGAATAAAATTGCAGTACACAAATAGAAAGACAACTTTCCTCTAATGGGGAATTATTTAAAGCTAATTTATTTTTATTTGTTTTGGTTTGTTTTGGTATGTAGGCATCTCTGAAAGGACCATTTTAGGATTTGGTGGAGTAACTCGTGCTGTACTTTGAAGCTAGTATTGATTTACAGTTTATACAAAGATTGCTGAGGGGTCATGATATGATGAACTGAACTGGACAGGAGAAACATCATTCTACAACACAAAAGTCTACTTATTTCTAATGTTTTCCCCTCCCCTCAAATATTACTGATATCATAATTTGGTGCTCGTTACAGAAAAAACTGTGGAAAAGTTGAGATAGTTTCAGTCTAATTGAAAGCTTGTAACAATTGATCGGCTACTTTTTGTACAAGTTAAATTGTTTGCTTGCCTGTGGCCACATTTTCTACACATTTAGCTGTTTGCTTGTACTGAATAAAAGTTTCGAGGTTTCCAGTGGCTTCACAATAAACAGCAATTAACTATCTGGGAGTCAGACTGTTCAAAGCCTGCACAATAATAACTGTTACTGCCAGGTAACATGATTTTTTTTCAGAAAACATCAGAAACAATCATTTGGTACATCCTGCCCCCTGATCAAATTGTAATGAGACTATATGAGAATGAAAAACATGTCTTTGGTTGAGGGAATGAGAACAGGCAAATGCTCTTCCAAAGTGAAATGGAACTTTTGCACAGTGGTCACAGACATCCGTTATGTGATATAGAAAGATATTAGACCAAATGTGGCTGCAGCAGGAAACAAAAGAAAGACATTTATTTTCTAATGTGATGCTTAGAAAAGGGTTGAAGTTAGCCAATCATGCAGAAAAATCTTTAGAGCAGTTCAAATGGTGACAAATTGTCAACCACTGACCTGTCAGATGGGACTTTAAGGGACAGTGACCAGAAAGTGTGACCAAAACACAACCACTCTGTTGACAAGTGACTATTAAAAAAAAGGATAACACTTAGTGGACATAACAGACAGAAGTTGAGATATGGAGGCAGCTACCAACCACTAATTAATTAACATTTACACATGATTTGTTTTTGCAAATATCTCTTTGTTGCTATTGTCCATATCTGTCTACATTGTTGCACAGTCATACTACACTCTATGAATGCCTATTTTTGAGTGAAAGAAAATAATCATGGGTTGTCATCAGTCCAAATCAGGTGAGACTTGTTAAAATGTGAAATCAATGAATAATTTGCCTAAAGAAGAATCTGAATCTAACTGTGATGCATTAACAGCTAAAATTAAATCTGATGCATTTATGCTGGTCAGTGTAGCAGCAATTAAGTCATTAGTCAGAGCTAAGAACACAGGTAAGAAACTTAAGATCATTGCTGTTCTTCAGGAAGAATTGACTAAGATAAAGGATAAAGAGGTTGAATCTTGACTTAACACAGAACCGGACTGAGGATCAGGCTAAGTTTCAGGAAATGGTGGTGTAGAAAAGGGACAGAGTAATGATGAGTTGATGAAAAAAGTTTAACAGTCTGCATGTTCTTCATGTGTTTTTCTTCAAAGTGATAAGATGGAGGAGTCAGAGCTTTTTGAAACTAATCTAGCTTTGTGTAAATGCATGATTGTTAACACAGCTGTGTCAGCCTTGGAGTTCAGTGGAGGCCCGAGATACAGTGTTTAGTGCACCAGATCCTTTCATTAGTGTGATGAAATGTCTTGATTGGTTGTGAGTTACAGCTACATTGTCTAATGTTGTGGCTCCAGAATGAAGAATGAAGTCATTGTTGCACTGTATGTTTTGGCACAGAGCGGTCTGTGGTTGAGGAATCTTTTGATCTACCTCCCACTGAGAATGTCCAGTGACCTGATGAGCTAGATGTGCAGACATGGTTAACAGATCACAGTGGTGTTTGCCTTAGTTCTAGAGTGTGTGTCGTGAGATTTCTTACAGGTATAGAGTGTCAAATCAGTCATGGCATAGTAGTGTGTGGATAGACTCAATGCATGTGTTGATGGAAATGTAGAAGGATGGTTGTTTCTCCACTGAATGATGTGCTAAGGTTAAATAATTGTTTCATTTCACAGATCAGCCCCGGTGTTGTTTTTATCAGAAGGCTGCTCCCTGAACACAGTTGAAATGCAGACAATGTGGGAATTATAGGAGAATGAGAGACTGGGCCACAGACTGCAGAGTAGTAAGGAGCTTGTCAGTAGAATGGAATGTTTTGAACTCTGTAAACACTAGAGTTTAATAGTCTCCTATTGGAAATCTAATATGATCAGTAGTAAAAAGGAAAGGGGTCAATGTAAAATTATTTGTGTAATATAAAGTGGATTTTTTCTACGCTTTGAGTTGAGAATGTAATGGTTTGGTATTGCTGTGGTCCATACAGAGAAACTAAAATTTCATGTGTGCTGGATTAAAATTAATTATAATCTTAAAAGTTAACTATATTAAGTAAATTAATGCGTTGGTAGTAAATAATAGTGTTAAATGTTTAATTTGTGTAGCTTAAGGAAATTATATAAATATTAAATTTATTTTTAAGTTTTACAGAGTATCCTGAGAGCAGGATAAATAGAACAAGATGATCAATAGGTGAAATAAGTCAAAATATATTACCAGTTGTGTCTATCAATATTTCGATAAAGTATTTTTGCAAAATGTGTGTCATTATGTAATTAAATTGAAGCTATGAATTGATAAAGGGGGTATACTTTTTGTTGTATGTTTCACTGATAATGTTTTCATTTGTAGTTGTAAAGCAATTGTTGTAGGAGTTTCAGGCGCCCCATAAGTAAATTAATTTTTCATCAAGTTTATGTTTGAAAAGCAGGATCAGCTGTGGAGTATAGTATGTGATTGTTGAAGTAACACTTTTGAGTGTGATGGGAAGAGACCTTCTTTGTCAGCTAAACACTGGTATTAATTGTAGTACAGATTAGTTGTTTGTAGGAAATAATAAAATCAGTTCAGTGTTTGAAATTAGCAAGATAATTAGAAAGATTGAGTGACTTTAATGCCTGCCAACTAAAAATGAGAACAACACAGGGAACGTGATGCTGTGAGATCGCGAGATTCAGCGAGAGTGACGAAATTCAACATGGCGGCTCCCAGCTGCTAGATGCGAAGTAAACAAACCGCCGTTATCTCGACGTATTTGTATTAAAAATAAATAAATAAACCAACAACCTAGCTAAATAGCCTGCGCAAGATCGGAAACGGTAGTGCTCACAGTGGAGGACCTTGAGAACTTCATTGACGACTACTTCGTCCGGTGCGTGATGGAAGACGCCAACCCGAGCAAGAGGAAGAAGGTACTCTTCGACTGACACACAAGACCTGGAGGTGACAGATATCCAGGTAAGTGTTCTAGAATCCATTAATAAGAAGCTCGATATCCTTAGTTTGCTTCACCAGGAAATAAAAGACCTGAAAGCAAGCCTGGAGTTCACCCACCAGCAGATAGAGGATCTGCAGAGGGACAACAACGAACTCCGGTCCACGCTGACAGCGGTCACGTCAGAGGTGGATACGCTTAAAAAAGAAAACACAACCCTGAGGGAGACCGTCCTGGACATCCAGTCGAGGAGCATGCGGGACAACCTGATCTTCTCTGGTATCCCTGAGTCCACACCGGATAACCCAGAGACTCTTGTTAAAAACTTCATGGTGTCGGCGCTTAAAATCCCTGCGGAAACTGTTAAAAACATCACTTTCCACCGCGTCCACCGGCTCGGACCCCGAGGAGGAAACCGACACCGTCCTATTATTGCAAAGTTCGAGCACTTCCAGCAGAAAGTGCTCGTAAGAAGCAAAGGACGGGAGCTGAAAGGCACGTCGTTCGGGATGAATGACCAGTTTCCCAGGGAAATCAATGAGAGGCGCAAAGTACTATACCCCATCATGAAAGAACACAGACAGAAAGGTAAACGGACTGCACTGGTTGTGGGCAAACTATACATAGATGGGCAGCTATTTCGGGAACCCTCCATCACCCCCTGGCTCTTCTAAAAAAAAAAAAAAAATGAAATTAGCAAATGATTTGAAATAGTTTGACTGTGGAAAGTTTTAATATGAAGTACAGCTTCACTGCAAAACATGTAGAAGTATAGGAAAATCCCATTGTGTGTGTTGCAGTGGTGTTGTTGACAGTTCATCTTTTGAGCATTAAATTGTCAGTTTGAAAGTTACACTTTTATTTATGAGGAAAAATGATAATGTAATGTGAAGGGATTGTACTGGTTTATGGTTGAGATTAAGCTGCTTTTTTTTATCAGTTACAGGGATGGAATTGTGTGTACATACAACATATTTATACAAACAGTATGCAGGTGTTTGGTGGAATTTTGTGCTCTTGAATGTTTTTATTAGTTTTGTTTGGATCTTAGTCAGTAATTGCTCTTTATAATAAGTGGTATGTTTTTGACAATCATGAGCAATATCATAGTAGCTGAGGTTGGGACTCCCGACTCCCGACTCCCGACTCCCGACTCCCGACTCCCGACTCCCGACTCCCGACTCCCGACTCCCGACTCCCGACTCCCGACTCCCGACTCCCGACTCCCGACTCCCGACTCCCGACTCCCGACTCCCGACTCCCGACTCCCGACTCCCGACTCCCGACTCCCGACTCCCGACTCCCGACTCCCGACTCCCGACTCCCTTCCGCCAGTCCGAAAAACCAAATGGAAAAAAACAATGCAAAAAATGAAAAAAAAATGGAAAAAAAAATGGAAAAAATATTAAAAAAAACACAAAACAAAGAAAATAAGAAAAAATAAAAGAAAACATGAAAAAATAATAAAGAAAAAATGAAAAAGGAAAAGAAAGAAGCTGAAAAAGAACCTAAGACAAGCATAGACAAGAAGCAGAGTTGAGCTGCCTGTAACAATAGGAAAAAATCAAGTTGCAGCCACTGACTTCTTCCTGTAACCAGAGGAAAAAAATCAAGTTGCAGCCACTGACTTCTTCCTGTAACCAGAGGAAAAAAAATCAAGTTGCAGCCACTGACATTCTTCCTGCAACAATAGGAAAGAATCAAGTTGCAGCCACTGACTTCTTCCTGTAACCAGAGGAAAAAATCTAGTTGCAGCCACTGACTTCTTCCTGTAACCAGAGGAAAAAAATCAAGTTGCAGCCACTGACTTCTTCCTGTAACCAGAGGAAAAAAATCAAGTTGCAGCCACTGACTTCTTCCTGTAACCAGAGGAAAAAAAAAT
Source organism: Amphiprion clarkii (assembly GCA_027123335.1). Taxonomy (NCBI): domain Eukaryota; kingdom Metazoa; phylum Chordata; class Actinopteri; family Pomacentridae; genus Amphiprion; species Amphiprion clarkii. The sequence goes on from CM049579.1 coordinate 1,697,603, forward strand.
CAAGTTGCAGCCACTGACATTCTTCCTGCAACAATAGGAAAGAATCAAGTTGCAGCCACTGACATTCTTCCTGTAACAAAAACACAGCATCAAGTTGCAGCACAGCCTTCCTGCCTGTAACAAAAACACAGCATCAAGTTGCAGCACAGCCTTCCTTCCTGTAACAAAAACACAGCATCAAGTTGCAGCACAGCCTTCCTTCCTGTAACAAAAAACAGAGCATCAACTTGCAGCACAGCCTTCCTTCCTGTAACAAAAAACAGAGCATCAACTTGCAGTGACAGATGTTCTTCCTGCAACAATAGTTCACAATCCAAAAAATTTTTCAATAGATAAAGGTTTTTATTGACAACAAACTTGTACAAAACATTAAACAAAAAAAAAAACAATTCTTGCAATTTCTCACAATAATCTATAAATAGAAAAGGCAATCAATGCAGTCAAATGGAGTCGAGTCAAAACCAGAATGTGGCAACAATGACAAAACTCCTTGTGCAACATCCTCCAGAAAGGTCCATGGTCACCTTTGAAACATTTATCAGCAGGTCAGTTAAAAATCCAGCCAGTCATGCTTAAGCAGGTGGTGTATTTTACCCAGACTACACTTTTATCACTATTTATTTTTCCCATCTTAATAGAATCTAAAAGCACAGACATCAGCACAAATGATGGTCTAGACTAAACAGTGTGTACATTCACTTCTTACCCATTTTCAAATTGGCTTTGAAGGTTGTTGGGTCTTCACCCTTCATGGAAGCTGAAGTTTTCTGCTTGAACATTTCTGGTCTTCATCAGGTGCATTTGTTACCCAATAACGCTTTGTAGCAGATGGTCTGGGGGAGGAAAACGTCCAAAAAATGTGTTAAACTATAGAAAGCTGAAAGCCACACACTAGTGCATATGTATGAAGCTACAAAATTCAACAAACACTCCAAACTAACAACAAAGGGGAAATTTAAGAAAACCATTAATGAATAACCTAAACTAATCCATCAAAACTGGATACTTACGAGAAGAAACTCAGCTGAAGGGGTAGGTAGGAAACCCAAACAGGGGTACAAGGGCAGCATCGTGTCCAAGAAGCTCTGGTGGTCGTGACTTGACGCAGGATGTGCGAGCCCATGGTGGAGCAGGGACTGAATGACAGAGCTGGCTTATATGCTGCCAGGTGGAATTGCAAACAGGTGACTGGTGTAAGCCAATTACAGCAGATGATTCGCATTGCTGCAAACACACTGCAGGCAGGTGGAACACTCAGGGAGGAAGGTCTGAAAGCAGACAAGCAAAATCTAATTAGTAGGCCGTCAGGTCAGGCCCGTTTTCGTTCAGTTCCGCTCCACAAGAGAGGGACTAGATGAACTCTTAATAAAAACATGGCTTAATTGGTACTAAGTATGAATCCGCGAATTCACACTCTGAAATCAACCCTGTGTCTTATATTTTGTGCCGATAGCCCACTGCTTTTTTGATCACATTAGCCTGTGCAGCGGGACGTACAGTAGGTGGCGATATGCACCTAAGTTGCTGGTTGCGACACGCCAGTAACCCAAGAGAAGAAGAATAAGGTCACGTTAGCCAATCAGGTAGCCGCTTTCTCCGTTAAACAGGAAGTGGGAGAGCCGGCAAACTTTACAAACAAGAATGGCGTCTACATCGAGTGAGGAAGAACAACAGGAGAAAGAAGTTAGAAAGAGTCTGCAGAAAGTGGAAAGAAAAAGATGTTACATGCATCTTTTAAACGTAAAGAACGAGGACGTGTTGGACTTTACCTGTCAGCGATGGGACACATACAGAGCCTGTTTAAAGCAATGGCTTTATCTTCATGGCATAAACAGAGACCTAGCCGAAATTTACAAACATTGCCAGGATATAGAGTTTGACAATATTCCCATCGATGCTGGTTTCCATACAACATGCTACCGTCGTTTCACAGATAAGCAGAAATTGGTCAGGGCTGAGAAACAATCTGCACAGATTGGCAATACATCTGAAACACCGAGCACTTCAGCCCTTCCGGAGGCTACAACAACCGAAGTTGCAGAACAGTCTGAAACTCCCCGGAAAAAACTACGTTCCCGTTCAGGTTTGGCCATCGCTTCTGCTGGACCTGTCCTTCCAGCCATCTGCATTATCTGCAAAAGAGCTACAAAATACATCCGTGTGGCTGCGCTACAAAAGAGGGATTCTCTCGTTCAAGCAGAAACATTGACTGCAGGTATGTTTCACACATTCTAAATATGACAAATATGTTTAGATTAGGGATGAAAATAATGTGCTTATAGATAACGTTAGTCTTTCTTTTAAGTGATTAAAGCAGTTGTCTTCTTCATAAGTACTCCCTTCCACCTTTCTTCTCATTACCTTTCTTCTTATTATTATTGTATTATTATTATTATTATTATTATTATTATTATTATTATTATTTTTTTTTTTTTTTAACTGTTTTTTAATTTACTGTAAGTATGAGCCATACCCTCCCTTGCTTCCTCCCTTGTCAAAAAAGACCCATAATATAACACATATTCTATTATTATTTGACAAAGGACATTTTTTGTTATTGTGATTTACATTATATGGCAATATTTAATCTCAATAAATGTTTTATATGTTGCAAAAAATATGTTGCCCTCAATGAGTCTTCTTCCATCTAGTCAATTTTTGCCCTAGTCCACTTTTGTGGTGCATGGTAATATATTCAGGCATTTGGGCAAATATATGCATTACTTCTTTTTTACCTGAGTCGATTGTGAATTGTTTTAGCATATAAAACATAATCTTTTAGCTAAATGTAGCTCATGTTTTTAATGTGCTGCTGTTGAACTACTTGAAGAACAAATTAGCTACATTTTATGATCTGAATTCACATTGGAGTGCAAAAAAACAAAAACCCCAAAAAATAAACACTTCTTTCTGATGTTAAGTACATGTGTTTATGACATCTCAGACAGATTTCGTGTTGCTAAATTTAATATAGGACATTTTAAATCCAAAAAAGGCAGTACAAGATTTTCGTTTTTTGGCTATTTACTTCTATACACATTTATGGCTCCAGATAAAAATGGTGTCAGGATAGTTTGGGTGAACTTTTAACCCAGTGTTCAGAAGGGTATTATCTATCAAAAAATGCATTGAACAAGTAGTCCCCCTTCCGTGGAGCGGAATTCATTTTCTAGGCACTTTTTTGGGGTTCACCTGATGGCCTATAGGAAAACAGACAAGACTACAAAATTCAACAAAGACTCTAAACTAACAACAGAGGGGAAATTTAAGAAAACCATCAATGAATAACCTAAACTAATCCATCAAAACTGGATACTTACAACGAGAAGAAACTCAGCTGAAGGGGTAGGTAGGAAACCCAAACAGGGGTACAAGGGCAGCGTCGTGTCCAAGAAGCTCTGGTGGTCGTGAGTTGACACAGGATGTGCGAGCCCATGGTGGAGCAGGGAGTGAATGACAGAGCTGGCTTATATGCTGGGAGGTGGAATTGCAAACAGGTGACTGGTGTGAGCCAATTACGGCAGCTGATTCTCATTGCTGCAATCAGACTGCAGGCAGGTGGGAGATTCAGGAAGCAGAGAGACACAGTAGAAAGTTTTAATTACAGATTAAAGTGTGGCTAAATGCAAAAAAAGAAAAATAAACAGCAGGAGAAAAAGGTGAAACACTTAAGGAGTCATTTACTATGAAAGTCTAAAAACAACAGACTTAAAGCTTTATTAAACAGGATGATAAAACAAGGCTGAGTATTGAAAGATTTGATTTCATAGATTCAACTCTATAATCAGTCCCATCGGTTCTCAAATCTCTGAAAATGTGGTTTCTTACTCATTTCATTAACAAAACAGAATGAATTAAGACTCCAATAACTCTTCATTAACAAATCTGAATGTCCCTTGAGCTACTTCCTCCCCGTTTTAGACAGCAAAAAAAAAAAAGAATCCTGAACATTGGACATGTTCTCAACACATTTTTAGTCTGACTCACCAAATGTGCTGTTGCAGGTAGGTGCCTGCCATTTCCAGCAGCATTTCATGTAATATTCTTTTCCCCTTTTGCTATTCAAGTGTTACTGTTTTCCCATTTACTTTGGAAAAAGCAACACTCACAGTGCTAGTCACCGTGCTGAAAATGGCAGGCATGTCCGCTTGGTTCTTTCAGTGAATTAGCCATTTTAATGAAGGTGCTCACTTCTATATGCACAAATGTTCCACCAAAACAAATTACCTCGGAGCTGATTTTGCAGGGACATCATTGCTGCATGCCTAATATGATTTTGACTGACTGGGGTAAAGACATACAAAGAAACCGGGACGTATTTCCACCCACAGCAGAATAGCAATAGGTGCACACAGACCGTTCTTCAACGCTGACACATTCATCCATCCATTCGTTTATTTCCCTCCACATAACCAGTTCCAGCAGGCTAAGCACGTCATTCCATCTGCAATTCCATTTCAAGAGAATTTCTTGCTTTTGTTTTTCAGCCCTCCTTCAAGGACTGTTTTCTGGCTCAGCTCAGTCATTCTTACACAGTGAAAGGAAAATACATTATATTAAAATATACAAAAATACATCTATTAAATAGATGTAGAATACATTACTGAATACTCATCAGACGTTCTATTCAAAGTTGATGATAAAAATGCAGAAGAAGATTTTTTTTTTACCCCTTTTCCTGGATTTCAAAACATATTCACACTGTTTCTGACCACCAATCTGTACAAACAGCAGCTCCATTGTCCTCTTTTTTATCTACTTCATCTGCATGATTGCCATCTCAGTAACTTCAACGCTGCCGTTTATCACCACCCCACCGGCCTGCACTGCTGAGTTTTCACGACTCTGTGCCTATCTTTGGTGGAAGTCACCTGGCCACCCACTGCAGACACTCTTCATTAAGTCTCGCTGTATATGTACAGACAGATACCAGTTCTTCTTCAGCAACACTCATAGCTCTCAGGGCTATGCATTGCATTGCACCATGAATACAAACTACATTTGTGAACAAAGATTTACAAAGACTTGCAAAGAACATGTATGTCATGGTGGTCCTGAGTTTCCAGTGACTCCCATAACTCTGAATTTATTGTCATGGAATCATTAAAACACACTCTGTCACAAAAAACAATCATGCATGTTGTTTTTTCATAGATTTATGACAGGTACTTTGGAAATATGACAACATCCACTGCTTCAAAAAGAATGTGCAAACAGCAATGGGAATATTTGGTTAAACATCCCTTGGTCATTTTCACCTCAACTAGATGCTTTCAGTAGCCATCTCCAAGTTTCTGGCTGGGTCCTTGACCACCCATCTTGACAGAATCGGTGCAGTTCGACTACATTTGTTGACTCACACAAACTTGTTTCTTCAGCACAGTCCACAGGTTCTCAATGGGGTTAAAGTCAGGAGTTAAAACCAGTCTAAAACCTTAATTCTTGCCTAATTTCACCATTCCTTTACCATGTTTTTGGTCAGTGTCTTGTTGGAACACTTAACTCCATCCAAGATCCTTCTGGCTGATGATTTGAGGTTTTCCTGAAGAATGTAGAGATAATCATCCACAAGAACCAACATGCATGAATGTTTTTTGAGACAAAGACACGTGTTTCGTTCATTCCAGCATAGAAAATTAAGAGCCATAGCAATCACTGAAAATTCAAGATTGCCACAATATGCACGGTCTTCACAAGTGTATGTAAGCTTTTTTTCACTACTGTACGTACTAACATCAGCATGATAACAAGCTTACCCTGACATTTCTCATGGTTGTTAGCGTGGGCCAGAAATGACAGATCACACATTTTATACATCTGTTTTTGATGGTTCAATACAGTGCCAGTTTGTATTCACATTTAAATATTTTTGCCCTCATAATTTGCCATATTTTTGTCAAAACACTCAAAGTTCTTAACATATAAGTATTTGAGAAATTCACATTTTGCTTGGATAATGGAGCTACATGGAAGCTTAGGTTTAGCCAAGCTTATTTCATTCAGAGGCCAATTTTCCAAACTACTGTTGGCACAAAGAATCACCACAGTTTTTTGGAATCATCCTCTGGGAACCGTAAATGCTTTTACTAAATTTCACTGGACAACCTATCCAATGGGATTCCAGACAAGACCAAAATGGAGCGACTGAAAGAGCAACATTTTAATCCATAGAATCATATTGAATGCAAGGCTAAAAAACACAGACTACTGCCTGGACATCAGTGTAGATTAGTTTAAACCTAGAGATCGTGCTGTTATCTTTATATTCAAATGGAATCAGGAATTAAAACAATGCAAGGAATAGGCAGAAAAGCCTGAGAGCTGTATGTGTGTTTGACCAAGATGAGTTTTAATAAGCTGAACAAAACATACTCCTACAACAGCCTTTTCAGATTCAACCCAACACTTAACTGAATGGAAGACAGTTATCATGCACACTACTTCTGGCTCTAGGCTCATCTCACCAGAATACTTGTCACTCTTTGTTTGTATAGTACTCTTTTGTATGTTATGCCTTTTATCCTTCACCGCCAGTGTTTGCTAAATAATGAAAGGATGTCATCTGTACGTTCTTGTTACATGTTGCCACATTGTGAATTGAATTATGAGTAATTATGTATTGTAAGTTATCATGAACACTTTTCTGCTCCTGATAGGGATCTTAAAAACAAAGCGTATATTTTGCTGAGAGAAAAACTTCCTTTGTTTCTCAAATGGAAGGGGATGCATTCATTTTGAAATGCCAATAAACTGTTTGTTTGATGTCAAACCAAAGCGACTGATGGAACAGTTCATATGCAAGTTAAATGCATTCATTTAACATTAACAGACAGTTTGTACAGATAAACACTTTTTACTGAGAGAGGAGTCAATCCTGGGTTATTTCATCTTTAGCTCTATTCCTGGCTGATAAGTGCAATGGATACAAATATCCCACCTCTGTTTGGTGGGATGAAAAGCAAATATTAAAAGTCATCTCCCATGGGTATAAAGCTTTAAAACATTGACACCGCTTTGAAGAGCAAAGTTATACAATTAAAGCTGCAAGCAGCATTGGACGGGTCCTCGCATCCTTGCTGGTCGGCAAATCCACGCATGTCCACCAGGTGGCGTTGCGACCGAAAGTGCATGACGGCCTCTAAATGTGATGAGGGCCGGTCTCCGATCACACGTGTAAAATTTCAGGCAGATTGGAGCATGTTCAGGCTACTTATAGAGCCTTTCCTGTCCATCCACCAGGTGGCACTGCAACCGAGAGTGTATATTGGCCACTGGATGTGATCGGGGTCGGACTCTGATCCCACATATAAAATTTCAGGCAGATCGGACCATGTACAGGCTAGTTATACAGCATTTCCTGTCCATCCAACAGGTGGCGCTATGACTGTGGCTGTATTTCAGCATGTGAATGTCATCAGGGCAGGACTCTGGTCATACATGTAAAGTTTGAGGCAGATTGGAGCATGTTTAGGGCAGTTACACAGCAGTTGGTGTTTCATGGCGAAGCATCAAAATTCAGGAGGCCGCCATGGCCACGCCCTCAGACCTTTGTGGAGCATTTTGATAACTTTTGATCACCCATGCCTGGAATACATCCTGGCCGAATTTCAGCTCTCTCGCTGTTACCCTGTTTGACTTTATAGCTTTTGAAAATGTACAAAAATGACCCAAATTCATCAAAACATATGACATATAATTCAAAATGGCTGACTTCCTGTTGGGTTTTGGGCATGGGTGTCAATTACATTTTTGTGCGTCTTGACGAGTTACATATGCCTACCAAGTTTCAGAACTGTAGGTGACACATACGGCCCTTAGTAAATGTTTGAAATTTTCCAGGTGGCACTATCGAGCCATTTTGCAACAGTCATGGACAATTTATCTAAAATATGAAATATTTCAGGAGTCCTGATGTGTGTGGAAATTTTAGTGAGCATATGAGCGTTCCTAACCTGTCAAAAAGTACTTTGTTTATTACGATAACGATACGTTGCCACGGCAACAACGTTTTATGAATCGTCAAAATCTTCACACTGTGGCATCGTCAAGGGGGAATCACTGAGCTGACCAATTTTCAGAATGATTTGACAAAGTTTCCAGCAATGGCATGTGCAAATGTAATGACAATTTCTTCCTGTTGCCAATAGGTGGCGCTATGAGTATTTCTAAATTTATGAGTGTGGATGTGTTCAGAACTGGACGGGTGTCCGTCACATGAAGTTTGGTCCAGATTGTACCCTTTCCAGCTGAGATATAATAAATTCAATTTTCATGGCGAGAAATCGAAATTCGCCGTGCTGCCACAGACACGCCCCTTGACGACGAGTCACCATTTTCTCTGGGAATCATCATCAACATGTTCAGTCTTATGTCACCACATTTGAGGTGAATCTGATCAACGTGCTAAGAATAGTACATCAAAGTGTAAAAAAATGTCTATTTCCTGCTACCACAAGGTGGCGCTATGCCTGTCAATGTATACAAATACATGGATGTCGTCAGGGCAGTACACTGATCATACATGTAAAATTTCAGGCAGATTGGAGCATGTACAAGAGGTTTAGACCCCACTTCCTGTTTCATGGCGAAGGATCAGTATTTTTGGGAGTCGCCATGGCCACGCCCTTTGACTTTTGCGGAGCATTTTGATAACTTTTCATCAGGGAGGACTGTTGCATATATTTGCCAAATTTGAGGTGTCTCGGACTCATCCCAAATGAGTTATTAATTTTAAAAAATTTACAGCTAATTCAAGATGGCCGACTTCCTGTTGGGTTTAGGGCGTGGTCATGATTGACTTTTTTGGGTTTCCTGATGTGCTGAATATGCCTACAAAATTTTGTAGCTGTAGATGAAACACTCTGCCAGTTGACCTAATGACCATTTTTTGCAACATTGTAGGGGGCGCTATGGAGCCATTTTGCCACACACATGCGCAACTCCCATAAAATATCAAATTTTTCGCCAGTCCTGATGAGCATGCCAAGTTTGACGCATTTTGGGGTATGATAAGGCCGCCAAAAATGCAATTCAAAAGTCCGTAAAATAACAATAAATAATTCCTTGCATTCCAATAGGGTCTTCGCACCATTCGGTGCTCGGACCCTAATAAAAAGTAAACTTTCACATGTAAAAACAAATGTCAAAGGTGAGAAAAATGTTGCATATGCTGATTCTATGATTCTTCTGTTGATTTGTGGCATTCTAACTGTCTCATACAACACAAAATGCATATTTAGTTCTTTCTACTTCTAGTCCTGGTTGTTCTGTTTCCATAGAGGTGCAGGATTTTATACTGCAGTGAAAAATGAGGCCACAGTGAGTAAAAACACACAGAAACTGCCTGGGGTTTAGTGGGTGAAGTCGACTCGTTCCCATTAAATAAACCTTTGTGGAAACACGCTGCATATTGAAGCTGTACTGTCGTCTGTGTTGTCGTTGTCATCCTGATACAGATGTCGTGTTTCATGCTGCAGTTTGACGTTGGTTGCAGTTGACTGTGTGTCAGACGGCGCCTCCCAAAGCAGAAATAAAAACCTGTCTAACGCTGTGATTCTGCCTCATTGTCTCTGGCTGATCTGTTATTATACAGGCGCTGCAGTAATGAATTCAGAAAGCGCTTTTTGCATGATTGAAATCACATGAGGTTTCTTCCTGGGGTGTTTCAGCACTAATTTTTGTGTTACCCTCTGATTGCGACTATCTCAAAGTCTCCCTCACTGATAGTCTGATGAATCGCTGCGACATGTAACACCGGAGCCTCGCAAGTCAAGATGAATCCGGGAAGAGGATGAAATATATCACATGTGACATTTAAATCTTTGTTAGAGGAGACCTTCGGGGTATTTTTAGGCGAAACTACCAAAGAAATAAAGAGAGTGATTGTTAATAATGTGCAGAGCGAATCGTTGGATGTGTAAAAAAAGATGTCGAGCATCAATTAAGAATGTGCTAGAGCCAAATGAAAGCGTGTTGAAGCGAGTCTGCACAGAAGCTGGAATCTTGATAAACCTCCAGAGCTCGTCTCCCCTGGCGTCGACTGAATTTCTGAAACTTGCTGCCTTTTGTCGTTCCCCAGGTAGACGTGTTCAGTTATTGTTAGCAGCTGAAATGATGAATAAGAACATTTGTGAATACTTCTGAAAACTGCACACCGTATGACTGTAGTGCTCTGACTGTAGAGACGATGATTTATTCTCTGTCAGGGAGGTGAAACTCATCTTAGTCCAGGTTCCACATTCAGCCCAGTTTGATCTCCAGTCGACCAGACCAGTAAAATCACAGCAGAATAACCTATAAAGAACCACAACTCCTAATGGTTCCTTTGTTTTAGTGCAAAAAAGCACATTCTGAAAATGTTCACATTTAAGAAACTACTTTCTACAAAACATCATGAACAACCTGAATTTTTTTTAAAGAAAAATAAATTCAATTTCTACAGCATTCAGCCTCAGTTTATCATTTACACATTACAACTTCTACATGACAGAGTGTCTACAAAGGAACACAACATTTAGTGACAGCTACCTGGAACTGAATGATATAGAATTTTACTGTATGATCAAAACAACAAAAGTCAGACAAAAAGACAAAAAAACAAGGCAAAATATTTCACAAATGAGACATAAAATGAGAAAAATGAGACACAAATTGACAAAAGCGAGAAACAAAATGATGAAAAATGAGACAAACAACATGAAAGAAAACAAAAAAGACAAAAAATTAGACAAAAAAGTCACAAAGGGACAAAAATGACACAAAACAATAAATAAAGCAAAACATAAAATGACAGAAATAAGACAAAAAACACAAGACAAAATTTTACAAAAATGAGACACAAAATGAGAAAAATGAGACACAAATTGACAAAAGCGAGAAACAAAATGACAAAAACTGAGACAAACAACATGAAACAAAACAAAAAAGACAAAAACTTTGACAAAAAAGTTACAAAGCGACAAAACAATGGACAAACGACAGAAACGAGACAAAAATGACAAAAAAGAAACAAAATAACAAAAAAACAAACAAAACAATGAACAAAGCAAAACACAAAATGACAAAAATAAGACAAAAACACAAGCGAGACAAAAAGAAAACACAAAACGACAAAAACGAGAAACAAAACACCAAAAATATGAGACAAACGAAAAAAGTCAGCAACAAAAGACAAAAAAAGGCAAAATATTACAAAAATTTGACACAAATAAAAGAACAATGAACAATCTGGTATTTTCTTTTATGATCAAAACAACTTGTTAAGGTCTAGAAATTATTTTAAATTTATAGTTTAACAAATTTAGAATTTACTCAAAAAATTGGACCCTCTGGTGGGCCAGTTTTTGCCCACGAGCCGCATGTTTGACATCCCTGCTTTATGTTATTCTGTAAAACACTGCTGTTTTGGATTAAAGTGTTTTTTGGAAAATATTTTAGAGAATTTTAGAGAATCTCAGACTTCAGAAGATGCTAATATGTTCTCTGGACTCAGAAATGTGGAATCACTAAACATCCAGTGGCTCTGAAGGTTTACTGGTGCTATTTATTACCTCACACTGATGGACTTATAGGTTTCCTGTTGTTTCATGCTGTGTACTTTTAGTTCTGCATTTATTATTTGTGCTTCTGCTCAGGGACAACCGATGCAAATTAGCCGCTAGCTAACTGTGACGCATTTCAGAAGAGCTTTTATGCAAATAAAATAGCTTTAATGGAGGACAAACAGCTGCAGAGAGGTTGTAATGACAGCATATTTTACATTTAAATCTCCTGAACCTCGAGTGGTTTTTGGGCGTTTTTGCTCCGGTCACATTTTTAGTCACTGTGGGTTCATTTTTCACTGCAGAATAAAGTCCTGTACCTCGATGGAAACAGGACAAGCATGAGCAGAGGTAGAGGGAAGTCAGAAATATCGTCTGTGCAGAACGTTAAAGCTTTAATCTGACAAATCATATAATTTGAGAGGCGGACGTGTTCCGAAAACCTCCAAAGGAAGTCTCCCTGGAGGATCTGAATCAGATGTCCAAACCACCTCAACTGGTTCCTTTAGAGGATCAGTGGCTCTACTCCGAGCTCCCTCCGAATGTCTGAGCTTCTGCCCCTATCATAGAATAGCGTTCCTTTTAACCGACAGCTGAATAAGGAAAGTATGGTTTTACCTTGCTGACGTGTTTCGACTGCATCTGCAGTCTTCTTCAGAGCGTTATCTGACATGTGATGACATAAAACCACACTTTCCTTATTCAGTTGTTGGCTAAAAGGAACGTTATTCTATAATAAGAAGCGACAAAATGAACAGAATCCAATTAATTTTCCCCCTGTCTCTAAGGCTGAGTCCAGACACCCTACGGAGGAAGCTCATTTCAGCTGCTTGTATCCATGATCTCCTTCTTTGGGTCACTACCCAGAGCTCATGACCATAGGTGAGGGTTGGAACGTAGATGGATGGTAAATCTTCACGACGGTTCAGTTCAATGCCCACATTACTGCTGACGCCACCAATCCTATTGTCCATCTCTCACTCCATTTTTCCATCACTCCTGAACAAGCTCCAGAGATACTTGAACTCCTTCTCTTGGGGAAGCGACTCCCCTCCAACCCAGAGGGAGCAATCCACCGGTTTCCATCAGAGAACCATGACCTCGGATTTGGAGGTACTGATCCACATCCCCAAACTGCTCCAGTGCTGCTGAAGGTCTGAGGAAGCCAACAGAACCACATCATCTGTAAAAAGCAGAGACGTGATCCTGAGGTCCCCAAACCGGACCCTCCTCACCCTAAACTCTTGTTTTTGCTGTTTTTTTTAAAACAATATCTCATTACTGCAAACACTTTTCTTTTCACAATAGTTTGAAAAAGACATGAAGAATGAAGTGATTTTGATGAAATATCCTGATGTTTTTTTTTTTTTGCTTAGATTCGATTATATTTCTCAACAAAACCCAAAATAACACATGGTTAGTTCAAGGACTGTTGAAAATCCTCCTAATTCCGTCTGTTTTTACAGTTCTTGCTATAAGAAATGATATAATTTTGACATAAAGAAGAAACACAAGCCCTTGTAATCTGCTATCCAGGCCAGTTCATGCTTTCCAGTGGTACATGGGATGTTTTAAGAAATGATCACGTGACTTTACAGAATCTTTTGCATTTTTGAGGAATTTTTAATTGAAACATGTAAAGTGTTTAAATGATCCAATTTTACTAAATGTTTCGACAGAACAGCATGCCACAGATGATGAGTTCTTACAAAGTTTAACGTCTGACGTATCTTTAGGTTTTACAGTTTCTGTTTTTAAACATAACGTGTCTTTCAAACCCACTGTAGAGTTTTCTTAACAACAATACATGCTTTGTTTAATAGTGCATGTACAGGTTTATTGTTTTTAGACGACTGCACGAGAGAAATGAGTGATATTATGTGTGGAAATGAAGTTTGTACACGCACGCAGTTACAGTTTTTTGGCACGACTCGCTCACAAGAACTGTAATTTTAGAGAATTAATACACCAACAGAACACAGTGGAGAACAGAGCGGAGCAGAGGGAACATTTAAGCCAGCATTATGCAATCACACTCACACATGAGATGGTGAACAGTCAAGGAATTAGTCCCTCAAATTTATTTATTCATTTCCTTCAAAGAGGCAATTTAACGCATGACTTAATCCATCTTTGTGATGTCGCCGAAACGCCTGCTGCACCGCGTGACACGAGCTGCATATTTGGGCCACAGATAAACACCCAGAGCCAGAAATATTGGATCGCTGCGAAACAGACGAGAAGAGCAGCAGAGGAGGGAGGAGGAAGAGGAGGAAGAGGAGGAAGAGGAGGAGGAAGGTCGCAGATGCTAAGCCTGGCAATCTCTCTTTCAATCTGCGGCTGTATATTGGCCACTTTAAAGACAGACGCGTTTCGTTCGCACATGACCCACGTGTGATGAGTAAAAATATAAGTGAGTTTGGAACTCGACCGAGAGGCGGAGAGATTTTCTTGTGGGTGCTCAACCTGCACTGATCCACTGAAGGGGTCTGATAGGCCAGACGGTCCAATCACACCGCCAGAATCAGAGGAATGCTGGCAGGCCGTTGTCGCCGGGCCCAGCGCTCGCTGTGAGCCGACTGTAATGGGCTGCTAGGACAACTTAGCTGGAAGGAGATTAGCTTGTTGTGGCGCCTGCTGAGAGGAAAGAGAAACTCGTTTCGCACAGATTGTAATGTGAGGTAGCGAGCCGAGCGTCTACGGGGTATTACATGAAGTTTGAGTAAAAAACAGCAAATATAGCGAAGCCGTCCTCCTCGGCGCCGTGGCAGGAATCTCACGGTGGCGGCGCGAGCATGCAGATACGATTAGGGTAATCTGATAACAAAAACGTAGCTACTTTCAGTTGGAGAGTGCAAACCAGATCGTAGTTGGATGGAACGTAACGAAGTGCATTTACTTGAGGTTCACGATTCAAGAGATATTATGTCACATGTTCAGAACCTACAGGCAGACATGCAAAGGGACTGTTCCACAACCATCCATGCATCACCTATACACCACTTCATCCTCATTAGGGTCATGGAGGGCTGGAGTCTGTCCCAGCTGAGGGTGAAGGCAGGGGACACCGTCTATCACAGGGCTACATATAGAGACAATCACACTCACATTTACATCTACGGACAATTTAGAGTCACCAGTTAACCTCAGCATGTTTCTGGACTTAGAAGATCCCCGATTCACGTCCCGGCCTTCCCGGGATCTTTCTGCATGGAGTCTCCATGTTCTCCATGTGTGAGTTTTCTCTGGGTTCTCCAACTTCCTCCCACAGTCCAAACCATCCTTAAACCCATTATGTGTTAATTTCAGTTTCGTTGGGAAAATAAAAGACCAAACCTAAGTTACAAAAATCATATTTTATCAACATCACTCTACTGTATGTCTCATTTGAACATTTCACAAAATAAGGTGTTTGTAGTGATCAGATTCTGTAAAAAACTAAAGTGCAGCTGAGAAGCCCTTAGTTACTGAGCTACAACAACAGTCATGTGACACATTTCTGGGACTTTTCAGCTGAACTGCAGGCTGTGTTTACATGAAGAACACAAAAGATGACCCAAATGGTTTTTCCAGCATTCAAAACACCTGGAAAAACAGTGTATTTGTTGAATTTTCTAATTATCACAGACATTCAACTTTATTTTGTTCTGTGATCTATTGAATTCTGACTGTGTAATTCCGTATAAAAGACCTTTCTGTTTCCTTCCAGCCATGGCTGTGCTGTTTCCATAGAGGTATGAGACGTTATATTGCAGTAAAGAAAATGAGCTCACAGTGAGTTAAAATGTGAAAAGAGCAAAATACCACATAGAAAAGGTTCTACCAACAATAAACGAGGTGCTAGCAGCCTACTGAGCTCACTAGAAGGTGGAGGAGATCCCTACAGGCCCACATGTGTTGGAATATGGGATTATAATGACCATTTCATAGGCTGATAGCATCTGAAACAGGTGCTAAGTGAGTATTTCTACACTGTGCTGTTGGTGCTTTTAGTTGAGAACAAAGTGTTCTTGGACCTCAGCAATCTTCCCAAGGACATTTTTACAATTACTAAGTTCATACAGATGACAGAGGTGACAATGACGATAATGAAGATGGCAGTGATTGTGGTGATAAAATATTTCAAACTGGATCATCAGTGCATTCATTTATTCCTCCTCCGCCTCCCACTTTGTCCGAGCCCAGTAGAAAGAAGAATGCGGTGGGGAAACGGCAGCAGCAGCTGCAGCATTAAGCAAACGCCGAGCCTTTTACGAGCCTTTTCCAAATTAAAACTCCCCACTGCCTCTCTAATCTCCCCTCCTCTCTCCACCGCTAACCACCGGGAGTGGGGGGGAGGCCGTCGTTTCGTACGAGACTTGTGTGAGCATCCTCCCTGTTAATGGGCAAATAAAATGTTTGCGCACTCGGCCCTCCCTGGGAACGTTTGTCTGCTCAGGTGACCCAGTTGTGCACCTCGTGAATTAACTCCTGCATCTGAGACGACAGAGCCGCTTTTATGAGTGAAAAAAGCCTCTATAAGCTTAATTATTTCCCCTCTCATTCCAAGCAGACCTACAGGAAGGAGCCGTAACGTTTTCATTGCTCTTCATTAGGAGGTTTCTTGTCGAAGTTTTCCTCAATTAGACCGAAGCTGTCAGAAGCGGTTACTCGACACTTTAGATTAACGCTGCTTCTCATCTCTGTGACTACAAATAACCGCCGAGGGAACGCTGTGATTTTCTTCGAAGTGGTCGTGTTTGATGGCTGTGCAATAATGAGCTCATCAGATTGGCTTTTGAGAGGAGTAAAATCATGGAATAACAGTAAATTTCTAGTCGCAGCAGACGTATATGCTCTCACTGCTGTCAGCAAATTACACACACACACGTGACAATTATAATAAAAAAAGACATTTATAATCTGTAATGACTCTTATGAAAATGTTATTAGTCATGCCTTTGCCCTAGAAAGCACTAAATCCTCTGGGATTTGGCATATTTTGCAAATATTATATAATGTCCTAATAATAATGATGCTAATGCCCTCATTATGTTCTTATCGTTTGCTTATGATGTGTTCTAATCCTTTATCACCTCAGGCCAAGTGTTACTGATGTGTTCATTAGTTCACTGCCTAATTCGACCTCCAACACCAGACAGAATGAGGATCCACGACTAAATGACTGTATTAATAACTGATTGATCCACTGCAGTTGTGTTTTTTTCTTTTCCTGAGCCTCAAGGACAGCAGCAGCCAGACAGCACACTTCTTTACAAAAGCTTTCTTTTCCTTAGTCTCTAATGAATTCTCGTGCTCTTTGTCATCTCTGCAGCCTCTGGTGAAAACCTCCCCGCCTCAGCTTCCCCCAGCGGACCAGTAAAGTCAGCTTTGAGGAATGCACACGGCAGCCAGGTTGCTTTCCTTCCTCCCTCTCGCAGTAAAAATTTAATGGAACCAAACACGCCGTCCATCCATTTTAGCAACTGAGGAGCAAGCAAATTGCAATCACCCTCTCCAAGCCCTGGCTCTCTGAAGAGTCTGGAAGCTAAAGGAAGGAACGCTTTCTTCTCCGTCGTGATGCACAGAAGCAGCACATGGGCTTAATAAAGCCTGTGCTCCCCCAGTACCCAGCAGATAACTGTAACCTGATTTAATGTGGCTCATGGTGCACCGCCACCTGCCTCCTCTGGATCACTCGCCGTTTTAAATCAAAGGGCGAGAAAAGAAGAGAAAAAAACCTACACACAATCACGAGTTTAATGCTTTTGTAGCTGCTGCAAGCTGCAGAAAAAAGGAATCCAGCGTTCAGAGCGAAAACACAAAGGAACATGTATTTTGACAGAAAAGATTGAGGCAATTTCTTGTAACTGGTAGCAGAAAGAACTCAGGGGTCTGCAGTGAATTGTTAATATCTCAGCTCCTTTTGCAGCATGAAAGACTCTGATGTTCATTTTGGATCGCAGATTTTCACTGGATCCATTTGGGCTGTAAGTAGGGAATCACTCGACGCCGGCTCGGGAAACTTTAACAGCTCGTGGTCGGGAGGATTGATGTGTTTCTTCCGAAGCAACATTACACTCATGACTCTCCAAAGACTGATGAGAGTTTGCAGTGCATATTTCCTTCCACTAATGTCTCCCTTGACTGACTAAATGTCGCAGGAGGAGAAGAAAGAACGAGACAAGAAGTACGCGGAAGCACTTCCACAAATCCCTGGTATTGACGGCGGCACAGTTCAGTAACAGTGATGGGCTAAGTAAGCAGTTCTTAGAGTCGGCTGATTGCTTGTCGATCCATCGCGCTCCACGGGAGGCTGCCTTCTCTCCTGGGAGGGAGATTGTGTTTATGAAAATGTACAGGGAGCCTCTCCTTTGTTAGGATGTGCATTTACTTGTCAGCTGCTAAAACGAGATCTTTCAAACCCCATTAAAATGCAAAATATAGACATGTGTGGTGCCGGGAGTGGGTCAAGGGGAAAGCATTAGCGGTGAATGTAAAGCCTTTTCTACAGTCCTCATCCATCATGTTCCACAAAGAGGGGATTCTCCTGAACTTATTCATGGCAAAAACTGTCGGGCAGACGGGCGAGCTGCACCCGGCAGGGCCGAACAAAGGCAGGAGGGGGTAATACAGAAATAGAAAATTTAGAAAAGTAGAGTAATGCACCACCTGAGTATTCCAGCAGACTGACTGCTCAGTCACATCATCTCTCTGATGTCTTTTCAATGTCACACTTCATGCTTTTAACTCGTCTCTCACCTTCTGAAGCCAGCATTGTCTCTCAGACGTGCTCGCTTACGTTGTATTGTTGTGGATATATAAAATGAAAAAGACCTCTGAAAATCACAGCTGACATATTTAGAATCGAATGTTCCTACAAAGCAGCTGGAGGAACGAATCTGTTGAACATCGAAGCTTCATCATCACAAAGCCTCCACAGCTTTGTCACTGTAGCTCCTCAGAAACTTGTACGACTGCAATAACGGACTTTTTTGATGCCAGAGAAGATTGCTGATAGTAAAACAAACATGTCAACTCCAAGAAAGGCTTTAGTAATGTTTTCCTTTTTCCTGAAGGTACTGTGCCGGAGCAGTATTTATAGCTTAGTATTTCTATTTTATGCCACTTTATGCTAACGATTCATGACATTTCTGGGGGAATTCAACATTTTACATTCAAAGCAAACGATGCAGTTAATAGCTTCAGGCAAAATTCTATCATCAGAATCAGTGCTATTGGCCAAATATGTGAGTACATGCAAGGAATTTGACATAGGTCTCATATCCAGTGTATCATCCATCTTTTACCTTGTACCAGGCACAACAAAATACTTCAGTCTGTCCCAATAAAAATCAAAAACCATGCCTGATCTAAACTGGGCTGCCATTCAACTAAACATCGTCTTATTGTGCATCCATACACCTCTCCTAGCACTTCTGCAGAGCTTGTACCACTCCCTGGATGTCACGTTATTTAAATATGTCAAGCACCATCTGCAGTGGGTGCTAAAATCTCTGAAACTGTGTCAAAATGACAACTTGAATTTCATTTGGGGGATGGAAAAGAAGTCACAAGGAGCCAAATCTGACAAGTAAAGCGGATGAGGAGCGACGGTTGTGTCAATGTGGCCAAAAAAACCCAAAAAAACAACAACACCTGAACAATAGCGTGCTGTGACCACTTTCATTTGTGCTGAATGTTCTTCCTCAGACACCTCAAGATGTTACAGTAGAACTCTGCCTTGACAGTCCGACCCTGGGGAAGGAATTTATGAAACAAAACTGTGTGAATGTTGAAGAAAACAACCAGCATGCCTCTGACCTGATGGACCATGTCTACTTTTGGATGGTGCAGCTATTCCATTGTGAAAATGTTTGTTTCTTCTCCTGATGGTAGCTGCAGACCCTCCTCGACATGCAGGCTTGATGTTCTTGGAGAAATCACAAATCTGCACCCAACAGTGACGATGAAAATGTAGCCAACAAAAGAGCTGATGTTGATAGCGTGGTATCGTGTGGCTTCCTGACCTCCATACAGGAGGTCCTCGACTTACGTCAGAGTTCCGTTCTTACTGATTCACGGAAGCCGATTTTCGCCGTAAGTCGGAACTCTGGAGAAAATGTAAACAAAGCCATTATGTGCATCACGATATCGATCAGTTCTTCATAAAAGTCATGAATACCAATGACTTTCATGCATGTATGAATCATTTACCAAGAAAATAACAGAACATGTTGCACTGTTTTCACAACTTGATCTAATAATGCTGATGTTCGTCAGTGTTCCGAGTGTTTTATTAAATCTAATTTCACTTCCATGGTGTGTTGCCCTGAAGGCACAATTATTGATGTACTTTAATTTAGAAAAAGCCATTATTCTGAAGTTTTCTGTTGACAGTTGTCACTTCCTGTCCGCTATTTTGATGTTTAGCTTTACATACGTTTAGCTTTTCACTCCACTTTGTAAACGCCACAGAGGCAATGTCGTAAATAATTAACTTAATTTTTGGACTTACTGGTTCAGTTAAAAGGATTTATTTACACGTATTTATGTTGTTTTATTCTGGTTTTGTTGCAGTTTTCACTCTGTAATGTGTATCAAGTGGTCAAGTTTGCTACAACTCACGATTCATTTTGCAGCACGAGTTGAACTAGTTGGCTGCAGCTTTTACCATCAGAAGAGTCTGACTTACGCTGGGAGGCATAATGAAGGACAAAAAGTTAGTGAATGTAGCACAATCCAAGGTGGAGTACAACCAGAGAATGGAAACAAAGCCGTCTGATAGCGCCACGTGACGACGTATTCATCCACTCCGCTCGTCAACTAGTTCCACGTAATTAGTTCCAAGGTCGAGGACGTCGTAAACTGAGGACTTCCTGTATAAAAGTCTCAGAACTTTTTGATCACACCATATACTTCCTCCCGATGATAAGAATGTGTCACAACGTTGAAGTCACCGCGAGATGAAGTGAATAACATTCATCATCTGGTCACAATGGAACGTTCTGCTGGGAAACCTTGAGTCCTGGCATTCATGTGGTTTTCACTCTGACACTTACCGCCGACGTAAGCTTGTTCCAAGCACAACCCTCCATGGCAACGGCCTTTCTCTGACAGTAGCAGCCTCCTCCAGCAGGACAATGAGCCCCGCCACATTTCATAAACAGTCCAAGAACTGCTCGATGAACACAACAAACACAAGAAGTCAAGGTGTTTCAACCGAGCCTCCAGACTCCCAGATCTCAATCCAGCGGAGCATCCTCAGGATCGACCGGAACATGCCCGATCCATGGAGACCCTACATTGCCAGAATGAGGAGGACCTAGGATGTCTGTGTGTGGTTGTCCAGCTGCAGAGTGGCACAGAAGAAAGCACTCCAGGGGGTCATAAAGGCAGTACATAAAACCATAGGGTGCCCTCTCCCCTCTTTGGAAGAACTTCACAGTGTCTACAAAGGAACACAACATTTAGTCACCTGGAACTGAACCAGAGAGGATTTTACTGTATGATGAAAATGACAAAAGTCAGACAAAAAAAGACCCCCCCCCCCAAAAAAAAGACAAAATGACAAGAAATGAGACAACAGACACAAAACAAAAGACGAAAAAGTTTCAAAGCACCAATAAAATAGATAACACAAGTGACACAACAAAACACAAAATGACAAAAGTGACACACAAAGCAGTGAATATAGCAAAACACAAAATGACAAAAATAAGACAAAAAACACAAGCAAGAAAAAAAGGAAACACAAAACGACAAAAACATGAGACAAACGACAAAATTCAGACAAAAAAAATACAAAAACGAGACAAAATATTACAAAAATGAGACACAAAATGACAAAAGAACAATGAACAATCTAGTATTTTACTTTCTGATCCAAACAACTTGTCATGGTCTAGAAATTATTTTAAATTTATAGTTTTACTAATTTACAATCTGCAGTTAATGTCTTCTCTGGAATTTTTACACTTTGAGGGCCGGATTGGACCCTCTGGAGGACCGCTTTTGGCCCACGGGCCTCATGTTGGACACTCCTGGTTTAAAAACTGCCATGAAATCAGTGTAAGCTCTCCGCCATCTTGAAAATGCAAACGTGCAAATACATCTGGACTACTGCGGACTGTGCAGTATCTGTTGAATGTAGAAGCTGGTTGGCTGTGTCTAAAATGTGTGTGTGTTTTTTTTTAGTATATATTTTATATGATATTTATTAGCATTTTATTTCTTTTTTTATTCTATTTTTACTTGCACTGTTCTTTGAAGATTACGCTTACACAGGTTGCAGTGACAGTAAAGATACTGATGTGACATGACCTACACAATATTAGGAAGGTGGTTGTAGTTGTGTGGTGGTTGCTGTGTAGTTGCCTAAAGTGTTTGTATGGACAATGTACGCAAACTGAAGAAGCATGGTGGAAGCTGAACCTTGCATGACAGATGAGCCTCAGAAGGAGTGGATTCTGACAAAAAATGAGCTTCTTCTGTCTCTTAGAAATGGTTTGGCCTTAAGTGGGAAGACGCAAGTCAAACATCCACTTCTTCAGAAAGGATAATGGAGCTCAGCAATCACTGAACAAGAGGAGGAGATCACTCTCTCCATCTCTGTCTCTGGGGTTTTATCAGTCCTTCACGACTGCAAAAGCACTTGAAACTTTCAATACTATTTCTGTGATAGAAATAAAAACTGCAGGACGCCATTCAGCCGTTACAAGATGCTGTAATTTGTTCTCTAATCCATCCAGGGGCTTGATCAGCTCTCAATGAACCACTGTTATTTTTGAACACTGTTGGAGAATGAAATCACTGAAAGCTACGTTGATTCAGAAAGGTTCTGGAAGCTGTGTTGAAGTGTGCAAAGACGAGACGGATGCTGAGTCGTGACCTCACCTGACGTCTTTAACCCTCCTGCTGTCTTCACTTATGGGCACCCAAAAAAATATTCTTTCTTTGTCTGAAAAAAATCCAAAAATTCAGCAAAAAAATCCCCAAATTTCTGAAAATTTGCAAAACCTTCAGGATGAAAATTCCAATAATTCCTTAAAAGTTTCCGTTAAAAGTTTTGTCTTTAAAAAAATCCCCCAAATTTGGCAAGAAAATATTTTCAAAAAATGAGTAAGAATCTTCCCAAAAAATCCTAAAAATATCTAAAGTGATTCCATATATATCAGTAAAACTTCTAATATTTTCTTTAAGAACATTCACAAAAAAATCAACCAAAATCCAGTGAATTTCTTAAGAAACATTTTTAACATTTCTTTGTTTCCAAAGATTTCCCAAAAATGTTGAAAATGTGGACATCAGCAGTTTCACTATGAAAAACTATATATTTTCCCACATTTTCAAACTTTAAAACGGGTTAATTTGACCTGCAGGACGATACGAAGGTTAAATCTGATGACAGCAAACATTTCCAAACAGCGGTTAGTTGTGGAAAAGGGATAAATGTTAAAACATTAAACATTTCTGATTTATTTTTCCTTTTAATTTCACTGTACAAATTTTTTTTTTTATTTTTACATTAAAGTTTCAGCAGCTGTAGTCGCCAGGATGCTGCCGTAAAATTATGTTAAAACATTTTCTTCATTTACGGTAAAGAAATGTATTGACACGGTTGATTTTACAGTTAAAAAAAATATGCTTCATTCCATATTTTACTGTAAAAAAAAGCTTTAACCTTTAAAATCTTGGAAATTTACATGAAAATACCATATAAAATAGAGTTTGTAACCTATTATAAATATTACAGCATTTTTCCTTTATCAGCACAAGAGTTTGTGTGTTCAACATTAAATATGTGTGTTTTTAGCTATGACATGGTTGTAGCTGTCATAAATATTAAAGCATATCTCTGTTATTAACATAACACTACATCAGTTTGACCAGTACAAAGTAATTTTTTATAGCAAATAAAATTGTATTCTTTTGAGAAATAAATGCAGAAATTACAGTATTGATTTTCAATTTCCTCTTAAATAACTATGCAAGATTAAAAAAAATGTATTTTTTTTCAAGAGAACGTTTTTTTAAAATACAGTTTTGTCCTGATTACTTTTTTTTTTTTAAACTGTGATTAAGTGTTAAATAAAGTGTATCAAACTGTTTTAGAGGTTACAGATTTTTTACTGTCATAGTTTGACATTTTTTAACTGTAGAATTTACTAACATTTTTTACAGTGTTGCTGGTCTTGCAACTTTCTAAAATGCTGTGGAATATCTTTAACGACACCACGTTGTTCATTTGATGATCATTAGTGCTCGTATGACTCACTGTCTGCAGAACTCCTGCTGCTGCGACCGACTCCAGTTCTAGAAAACTCCAAACTGCCACATTATTTATTATTTAGAAGAGGATTCAGACTTGTCAGTTTATCGGAAATTGAAATAGCCTGAACTGCAGGGATGCATATGACACCGTCTGTGATACTGAGTGTTTTATCCAACTAAACACTACAGTGTCTGATTCTGTCACATTTAATGAAGCAAAATGAAAGTATCTGAGTCCTGCTGTTGATCTGAAGGGAGAAGCTCGTCTCTCTGTTTGTTCTGCAGTCACATCTCCTGCAGACTCCTGAGGCTCGGCTCATTCTATTTCTCCTCTCAGTGTTCCTCTTCAAACCCTCGGAGGATCTGGATGTTCCAGTGAGAAAAAGAAGGAGTGTCGGACCTTAAAGCTCCAAACCTGAAGCTCACTCTGCACAGACCTGCTGCACTAATATCTCCTCCGTTTCATTTCTTTCTTTCCTTTCTGCCGTCGCTGTCTCTCTGCAGCAGCAGCGAATTCCAAAACCTGCTCAGTCATGGATGAAGTATATTTTTTGGAGAACAACAAGTACACCTCAGTAGGTATCGGGTTTAAAAATGGAATCAAATGCATGAGTAGTCATGAGAGCACAGCTGATTCCAGAGACTCACACCCAACACACACTCACTGCAGATCACACACACACACACACACTCTCCTTCCAGTCCTCATCAGCCACACAGCTGTGTGATTTGATAAAATACTTGGCAGGACCTGCGGTTGACCTTTCTATCTGTGCTTAACGGCTGCTCTATGAGCAACCTGCCGGCCGTTACCAGGCAACGCTGCCGCTGATGAGACCCGAGCTCCGTCCTTTGAGTTCCTCACAGGCTCAGAGGTGTGGAGGATGCCACTGATGTTTCTGTTTTGGCGATTGTGCCGAGTGCCTGCTGGGGACTGAGGGCCTCTGGGGCTCTTGGAAACGGCCCGCATAAACCGAAACGATTTTATCTCCCGGCCTTTATTAGCTCCGATGCAACAGAGACTTTTTCCACAGTTTATTCAGGCTTTGTGGATGGAAAACGACGATGCTGCTGCAGCTTTAAATGCATCCATGTGGATCATTTTGTGCGTTTGAGTCTCTTATCTTTGTAAAAAATCGACTGGTTGGCCAGTCCTCTGTCCTCTTCGCTGATAGTTTCTCTGTTACACAAAAAGCCGTCGTTGCTATATTTTAAGAGCTTTACAGTTTTCTCATCTTGGTGGAAAAGTGAAGGATTAGAAAAAGATGGCAAGAGGGAAAATCCATCAGAGGAAGACGGAGACAGTCGGACAGAAGCAGATCACACCCGTCTCTCCTTAAAACTTAATACATTTACAGCAAAAAACATACGCAGTGAGTGATGCAGGCAGCGTTTCTCACTTTTAAAACTCTTAAAATTAATTCAGCTAGATGGCAATACAGTGCCAGCTGGAGGCATTAATCTTCTTTTGCAGAATATTACCCCCATATTAAGACATGAGGACATCTGAAACAGCAGCCTGTGGGCTTTTGTTGTATTTTGAACTTCTTGCTTTTAAAACTTCTGTCAGCTATTTCACGTCCAAACAGTCCAAAGTCATAACTGACGGTCCCAGAGGAGATGTTTTACACCGACAGGACAGATCAACTCAGTCATCTGCAGTGGTGCTTCGGACAGTTAGAGTGCGTGACGGCGTGGGTGGACGATCAGGTGGTGATATTGTGTCTGCAGTGTGGGATGAACTGTTGTGACACTGAGGCACTGAGGGGAGACGCAAAGTGTGAACGACACAATCTGCTCTCAGCCTGATCATGACTCCCAACGTGACGTCTCATGCAGACGTATTAGTGAGTGTACACAAGTCTGTAATCATTTACATTCTATCAAAACGCCTCTAGAAATGTGAAGCACGTTTTGGGTCCTTGCAGCTCGTTACATCAGTTTATTCATATGCCGAGGAGAGGAAATTGCAATCAAGCTACTAACTGTGAAAACATCTAAACCTCTAATTTTTAAAATTACCTTGATTGCAGACTGACACAAGAAGCACAGTTGCTCAGACATGAAAGTGGTCAAAGATAAGTACAATCAGCGCTGTGCTAATAGTCAGACCACCGTGGCTTCAAAAATATCATCGCTACATTTTCCACAACAACTGGTTGTAATTTTAAAAGCTTATGATGTCGGCATCATTTAATATGGTGCTATATTCACTGTTCACACTGTTTACAGTCCAACTGATACATCTGCAGAAGAAAAGATGCTCAGGATAACTCAGAACTTGTCCACAGTGTTTGTGATACTCTCAGCTCTGCCGGCAGCACATGTAGCAGAGCAGAAGGTGGTGCAGAGTCTTCGAATACACCAAAACCTTAAGCTACAAGTAGCACAGCAGCTTTTGGTCTCTACCAGCCCTTAAGGGGATATTATTAGTTCAGTAGCTCTTCAATGCTCCACTATGTTCACAAACTAGCTGCTTTCTTGTTTGATGATGGTCAGGGGTCATACTTTGAGTTTTTACAGTTCATTTGGCCAAAAACTGCCTAGTCTGGGTGGAATCTATGCTCAAGAGTAGCATTAATGTTGTGAAAACCTTAAGAATGGGCTAAAGGAGGCTAAAATGCTCTAAACAAACAATGAGGTTTGGTGATGTTTCTAAATGGATTTCTCGCTATAAGTGACTCTTTATTTTCCACAGTTATTTTCCACTTTGATAATACAAAAATGTGGATTAGTGCAGCTTTAATTGAAATGATCCACAGTGTGCATTGTAACCCAGTGTTCTTCTAGCTCCGTCTGGCCTTCACCTTCAGTGACACAGAGAGCTCACTCATTAGCGTCTTTCCTGACTCATGCTATGTTTTCCAGACAGATCCTCAACTCGTTGCATTTTCAGCTGCTCCAGCATGGAGGGCAGCTCTGAGAAAGTGGCCCTAATTAATACTCATTTGCATAATGCCAGCTATATCCGTGGTTTGCTAAGTGAAATGATAATATGATAATGTGTACTTTCAGAAGCCAAAAAGAATAACAAAACCGATGTTCATTATGCATTCATATTTAGGTTTGCCCCACAAATTGCCTCTGAATACAAATGGCCTCGTCCAGTCTGGTTTTCAAATGTCAGCCGAGAATAGACGCTCATCTCGCTGTGATGGAACGGCAACTGTTGCAGAGGAGAAGCCAGGCTTTTCAGACTGGTTTCCATGGCGAGTATCTCTCAGATATTCTAATGGCTGTATATTACTTCTAGTGTAGCTGGAGTTAGAAAAGGTTTACTTTTCCTTCTAATACATATCAGCAGTTGGTGGCATTGGTTTTCTTTGTCATTTTAATCCTTTAAAAGTTCCTATTAAGTTATCTGCTTTTCATGATATCGTGTCGGAAACTTCTGTAAAAGTGTAATTTCATTCTGCGTAGCACTTCTATTTGGCATAATAGATTTAGATATTTTATATTAAAGGACTGGATGGAGGAAGGACTTCACACATTTAATGGATAACAGCTGTAATATTCTGAGTTTCAATGGTTTCTTACAACTATTTTCTTAGAGAAATATTCTTCACGGCTGCTCCTCTTGACCTGATCAGTTCAATAAAAGGGGAATTGCAATATTCTCGCACTCTATCTGATGAGCTGGTGTGTTATTTCGTAGATATCAAACACAACGGATCAGCTCGTCACACATGAACGGTTTCTTCTTCCAGTTAAAAGACGTGTCTTACTACAAAAAGCAACATAATGGAAGAAATTCTTTAAAAAACCTTTGTGATAACAGATAAGTCAATTTTCATAAATGAAATATGTGCATAGATGTAACGTAATGTAATGTAAAAGGTAATGTTTTAAAGAACAAACTCATATCAAGACTCCTCAATATAAACCTATGGGAGTCAACTGTATTAAAAGATGCTTTTTAAATCTTATTTGTGGGGAAAACTCAATAATCTTTTTAAGCAGTTGATGTCATTTTGATTGGTGATTCTATACATGTAGTTTTTATGTTGTTCTCTATCCAATTTACAGACAGAAAACTGGTCATTAGCCCCAAATAAAAGCCCAGGGGTGTTACCAAGATGGCTGGCGAGTGGTGAATGTTGCGTTTATCCCGATGTTTTTAAGTGTTTTGAAAAGGACATGAGACTGTATTTTACATATGTGAACAAAAAGCAGTCTATAGGATGTATTGAGGAAGCTCAATAAGTTTTACTTCTCTAAGATATTGCAAACATGATATGACATTGGTTTTCTATCTAAGACCTTTTAGGATATTTTAGAAAGTGATTCTATGATTTTGCATGTGTTTACACCTGTCAGCCACCAACATGTTATCCAGTATTCAATGTGTGATAAGATCATGGAACATTCTAGCAGCACCAAGTGTTATGAAAGGTCTAATTTGTCTAAAATTGGTCAGGTTGAATTTCACTGTATTAGATCTTCTTTTAATGTGGCTCTTGAAACACAGTGTCACACCAAGATATTTGAATTCAGAGACCATTTCTAGATCTAGTTTGATGTCTGATGGTTGCTTTGTGAACATCATACCAACAGTTTTAGATAAATTCAGAAGCAAACAGCCACTAATTTACAGGAACCATGGCTGAAGTAAGAATAGAGGAGGCATCTGGAGTAGTTTTGGCTCTGGTGAAGATGACAGCGTCGTCAGCGTACATAGAGAATAACAGAGGGCCAAGTACTGAGCCCTGAGGTAACCCAACAGGGACATCTAGAAAAGTTGATTTGACACCGTAACTTGTCTCTCCAAATAAATAGCTGAGGTGTGAAAGACCACCTGCTCTGCTTCTACTTCTGTTTCCTCTTCAGGTCAACTCTGTGGTGATGTTTTTAAATCTGGCTGCCTGCGTAAATCTGTGGCATAAAGTAAAAGTACCAAAGTAGCAAAGCTGAGCTGTAGCACATGAAAGCATTTAGTGAAATAACTCGCTGTGATTTCAGGTTTAGAGCTGCTGCATTGATTACGATCACAATTTCCTTTGAGGCAAAAACACAATTAACGTTGAACACGACTAGTCCCCAACCAGCCAGCTTCATATATTCAGATTGTGAGGATGGTGAAAACGCTGCTTTTCTTTTGTCACGGCTTTAATAATAATAATAATATGTAGAGAAAAATCACAGCATGGACAGTAATCTAATGTGAAACCTCTCTTTATTTAACTCTGTGATCTGCAGTCGTTCTCTGCCTCAACCTGCACTTGTGTTTTTAACAGCGAGCTGCTTTTTTTTCCAGTTACAGATGTCCTCTGGGTGAATTATAAAACCAAATGAGGGCCAGAGGAGCACTCATCTAAATTCTCTCCACTTAATTGCAGTCGGCTGATGCACAAGCAGAGTGTCTTACAAGTGAATGGAAGCGAGGCGTGTGTTTGGTTACAGAACTACCTCTTCCTTTGAAGCCACAACCGGCTCTTCAGCGTGTTCAAGGATTCGCTGACCTACATCCTCAAAGACGACATTTTTACACTTAGAACATGGTAGTCAAACTCATTTTAGTTCAGGTTCCACATTTAGCCAAATTTGATCTCCAGTGTTCCAGACCAGAAAAATCACAGTGTAATAATCTATAAATAACCACAACTCCAAATGTTTCCTTTGTTTTAGAGCCAAAAAGTATGTTCTGAAAATGTTCACATTTAATGAATTATCTTTTAACAAAACATCATGAACAACTTGAAATTTCTCAAGAAAAATAAGTTCAATTTCACCAACATTAAGCCTCAGTTTATCATTTCCACATTACAATTTCCAGATCACAGAGTGTCTACAAAGGAACACAACATTGAGTCACAGCTATCTGGAACTGAATGATGAAGTATTTTACTTTATGATCAAAATAACAAACGTCAGACAAAAAACAACAAAAAAAGACAAAATGATGAATAAATGACAAATGACAAAACAAAAAGACAAAAAAATTGCTAAAAAGTTACAAAGCGACAAAATATGGACAAAAGCAAGACAAAAAATACCCAAATGACACAAAAAGACAAAAAAATTTGATAAAAAAGTTACAAAGCGACAAAAACGAGACAAAAAATACACAAATGACACAAACACGTGAACAAATTACAAAAGCGACACACAAAACGACTAAAGTAAAACACAAAATGACAAAAACAAGAAAAAAACACAAGTGAGACATAAAGGAAACACAAAACGACAAAAACATGAGACAAAAAAGAGACAAAAAATTTTACAAAAAAGTTACAAAGTGACAAAAAATGCACAAACGACAGAAACAAGACAAAAAAATCACACAAATGAGACACAAATGAGACAAAAAATGACAAAAGTGCGAAACAAAACGACAAAAAAGTAGACAACACAAGTAATATAAAAAAACACAAAAAAAGACAAAAAGCAACAAAACAAGACAAAACATTACAAAAATGACACACAAAATCACAAAAATGAGACGCAAAATGACAAAAGAACAATGAGCAATCTATTATTTTACTATATGATCAAAACAACTTTTCATGGTTTATCAATGATTAGAAATAATAATAGAAAAAACGTATTCTCTATAATTTTTACACTTGACAAAGTCGTCCCGCGGGCCGGATTGGACCCCCTGAAAGGCCGATTTTGGCCCACGGACTGCATGTTTGACACCTCTGACTTAGAAGCACCACCAGGGTATTTGAGACTATTTAAAAAATGTACAAATTTTGCAGAAAACCTTTCACCTCTCTGTCCTCTCTTTAAAACGGTCTTGCTTCCACGTTGTTGTTGTGTGTTTTTTTGCAGGGAGTCTCTGCAGGGCACTGGTTTACAGGAAAGAGTGACACAATCAATTTGCAGAGCAAGTGACACAATCAGCGCCTACATAAATCATATGAGCACAGCCAGGCCCCCGGGCGCCTGCTGAGGTGACAGCTTCATGGCTCACCTCCAGAATACAAGCTGCCCATCAGCTGAGAGTGACAGATAGCGGAGGAGCGCAGGTACTCAGCGCTGTCACACCCACAGCTCCGGCTGTGGGGGATTATTTTCCAAAATGAAAACTGTAATGATTTATAGATTAGCTGCTTAAACCTGTAATCAGACCACTGGATTACCACTGTACAAGATCACCACGATAACTTGGAGTCTTTCACAACATTCTTATGACATCAAAACACAAACCAGGATTTAATATAAAAACAGGCTGAAAATACGTCCCTGTGTGGCAGTTTTGGTGGTTAGCAGTGGAGTCTGATTCAGATTCAGAAGAAATGAGGCATGAAGTTTTTATCACAATGGATTAGCACCACCAGCGTCCTTATAAAAGCTGCTTTAAAGCAGCAGAACATTTGGTTTCAGATCTTAAAGTCCCTCTTCAAGTTGTATTGATGTTACTGAGACTATTGTCAGTAGGAGATGGTTTCATTGTCGAAATATTAATCTCTGGTGCTCGTAAAGTCCTCAAATAAACTTAGTTTAACTGTACAAAAGTAACTTGGAGAGCCCTGCTTGTGTCAAAACAGCGAGAGGAGCTCCAGCAGAGCTAAAATATTGATTATCTCTTGTATAACATAATCTATTTTTTTGTAACCTTAACAGAAACTGTTGTGTCAAGTCCTCAGACAAACTGCAAAAAGCCTCCTTTAGAGTTACTGCTATCGCCAGCTGACCATCTCCCACCGCAGGACGCTACAGGAAGACTTAATCAATGGTTTCCAGAGAATGAGCGGTACAGCGTGTGTTCTCTGCTGTATTCAGACTGTGGTGAGCATAATGGGCCTTAACTCTCTGCGTCTCTTTGACTCTAATCATTTGCAGGCGAGTTCAGTCATTTGAATGGGTTGAGGAGGATGGTGGAGGCGGACTTTAAAACACTTAGCCTGCTCACATCTACCACCATGAAGGATCCGCCTGCTGTTCTGAGTGACTAACTGACACAAGCCTCAGCACCCACTGAACAGTTTCATGGCTCACTTTCAGGCTAACAGCCCACACTCTGCATCTTCAGTTCAGACGACCGAGTCAGGAGGGGAAAAAAAAATCTGATTTGAAGCAAAAAGTCCTGATATAATAATTATGCTTTCGCCTGAGCAGCAAATTGAAGACCATGTTTTATTGAAGGTTGTGTTTTCGCTCTTATTCCATTTACAGTTTGGACCAAGCAGTTCAAAGCTACTTCACGCTGCTGTTTGCAATCACTATTTATAAACCAGACACATTTGAAGTAAAACTGCCGACATTTATATGGAACCTTTCGCATAAAGGGACGGCAAAGAGTAAATCATAGTGCCAATCAAAATCTAATAAATGATGGATATCAGATCATCTGCAAGAGCTTTAAATGCAGAAGAAATACTGATTGTTTTACCTTGTTAATTTGTCATTTTTATATGCTAGAAGACACATCATGAACTGAATAGGCTGAGTATTTTCACCTTGTACCTGCAGTGAAAGATGCCAGTTTCAGATTTCCAGGGGCATTAAATGGACCAAACTGAAGAAACCAAAGCTATAAACTTGTAGGATGATGTTTCTGTATCAGTATTCTTCTTTTGGGGGTTCTGTTGAGCAGTTTTACACTGTAGAAAAAAAATTGTTCTTACGGTAAAATTCCAACAGCTGTGGTCACCAGAATGCTAAGGTAAAATAATGGTAAAACATTTTCTACATTTACAATAAAGAAATGTGTTGATATTGTTCATTTTAGGGTTAAAATGAGCTTTGTTCCATATGTTGCTGTACAAAAAGTTTTAACCTTTAAAAATTAGAACTTGTACATAAATATTACAGCATGTTTCCATTAATAGCACAATATTTAGTGTATTTAATATTTAATATGTGTATTTTTAGCAAAAAATGCAGTTAAAGCTGTCATAAATATTAAAGCTTATGTCCGTTATTAAAACAAAAGTAACAAACTGTATTTTTACATGTAATAAATGCAGAAATGGTACTTGTTATAAATATTACACGTTTCCTTTATCAGTACAACAATATGTACATTTAACTGGGAAAATTGCTTTCTTTTCAAGAATTAAATGCAAAAATTACAGTATTGTTCTATATATTAGGGCATTTTTTCCAATAAAAACTGTTCAGGGGTTGGGAAATGTATTTTTTCTAGAGAAAAAACATCTAAAAACCTTTATTTTTGTCCTGATGAACCTGTTTCCGGTGATTCAGTGTTATATAAACTGCATCAAACTGTTCTAGAGTTTACAGATTTTCACTGCCATGGTTTGACAGTTCTTCACAACATTTTTTACAGTGTACTGTAGGTGAGCTGGTGTGCTCCAGTTGCAACAAGTGGGGAGCAAAACAAACAGTGATCCACACTTTGAAGAAGATGCAACATCTGCACCATTTCAAGGCAAAGACGGATTCATTTCATTGGAAAAAAGTTCCAAATATGTAACTTTACAGTTGAGTTTTTAGGAATTCAATCAACTCCTAAAAGTTGATTAATCTAATTGCCACAGTGCAGAGATACAAGCAGAAGACCCAACAGAGCCCGAGGAGAAAATATTTAGTTGCTTTACAGCACAGCAGGGATCCAACCATCCCCGTCATGCACCCTCAGGCTCTTTTTATTAGTTTTCTACAAGCCCTTTCAAGATTCATGCAGTTGGATGATGAAACATTCACAGCAAACACGATTGTTTGGTAAATTCTGGTTTAAAAAATGAAGCAGGGTCAAAAAATGACGTAGTTTGAAGTGATAAAGGTTACATTTGGACATTGTAGTTCGAGAAAATCGAGGATAATCGATCGCTCAGACCTAGATGCTTGATCCTGTTCTAATTTTGGACACTGGAATTTTCTAAATTAGTTTTATGCACACAGTATATGCATGCATGAGTTAGTGTGTGTCAATGGATACCATGATCATCATGATCATGTGACGTCTTCGTCCTGAAGGTTGGCCACCATAGATCTCCATTTGTGTCTATTCTGTGTTCCACTCCACCTCTTGATGTCATCACTCCGATCCCGGAGCTCCGTGGAGAGACTCAGCAGCCTCACATCAGCAACTACTGGCCGCTCAAAACTATCAGCAAGGGCAACTTCACCAAGGTCAAACTGGCCCTACACATCCTCACCAGCATAGAGGTGGAGATTAAGATAATAGACAAGATGCAGCTGAACCCAAACAGCCTTCAGAAGCTCTTCAGAGACATTAGAATACTGAAGACCTTGAAGCATCCTAATAAATATAATGGATATATATCATTAGTTTAACAAATTGAAAAAAAAACACTGAAATTCACCATCATTTCAGGCCAGAAAGAGGCCTGTTGTTGGTACCTTTCTGTCTGTGCTGGTTGATGCTGAACACAAACATCCTACTGCTTCTATACACTGAATACAGTCTATCATGGAGGTTTATTACAAATCTTTCATCTCTGACTCACCGTTGAATACGATACACTCGAGTTGGAAGTTCTGCCTTTTCCACCGGAGACTCAGTCGTTGGTATGTTCTTATTTAATTAAATAGCTATTCTTGGTTTGTTCTTTCATATCTTTGAATCTACAGCTAGCAAGGAAGTATGGAGAGCTATTGTCTTTGCTCTCAGAACTTACTAAAGCTTTCAGTTCCTACTGACATTAGCTTTGTATGAGCACTGACGACCTGTGACTCATATTATGGAGAGTTTATGACACTCTAATACTCTTTGAATCTTTCTCGGTGAGGATGAAATGAAAAATTTCCTTTCATTGAGCCTTTTCATGGTTATATAGATTAAAAGAACTAATTTAAATGTATTATGTTCCAAGTAAAACATTGAAAAGTATTCACTATTGGTTGAAAAGAAAATAATTATTTATGTTTCTTTGCTTCCAATGTCAAAAGTGTTTATTAGGAAGCAAAATAATAAGCATCAGAGTTATAATTTATTACTGCGCCATAGTAAATGTACGGTATCTGAAGTTATATTGTACTATCATGCTATTGCTATCATGTACGACATGTTAGAAACACTTTCATGTAATTTGTCAAAGATTTTGTGCAAAATCTTAATTTGATAAGTAACTCGCAACTATAGGTATGAAATAAATGTGGTGGAGTATAAAAAATATGTTTCTCTGTGAAATGTGGGGAACTAGAAGGCAGCAGGAAATGTAAATATATTCAATTTCTCAAACCTGTAAGTGAGGAAATGCGTCTCATAGTGATTCCACAGCAGCACGTACATTTTTTTTTGTCTTTTCCATTTGCACAAACACATTTACTCAGTGCCAACACAGAATTGTTACCCCATCCAGCAGCGTGATTTCAAATAATGAAGAGTGAGTTCACATCCAGAACAACACTGCAGCATCCAACACGAGCCGGAGTGACAATTCTGTGGCACTCCTTCGAGACACTAACCTGCCAATCAAGCCGGCTCGCACAGGTAATGTATCTGCACACACACACACACACACACACACACACACACACACACACACACACACACACACACACACACACACACACACACACACACACACACACACACACACACACACACACACACACACACCTTCCCGCCTGCCAATCCGCGGTGACAGGCAGGTCTGCAGCTCACTTCCTGTCGGAGTCGAGGCAGCAGCAGGGTGGGAAGCAGCAGCGGGAAGCGAGGACGCTCTGAAACAATTGGGACGTTTTATTTGTCCTCAGCAGCTTCCTGTGATGATTACCATGTTTTACAAAATGGCTGCAGAGCAGAGAGAAAGCAGCACGGTCCGTCGCATCTGTTTCTGCAGCTCTGCCTCGTCGCTGCAGGACCCCGCTCATGCACACCCTATGGAGAGCCTCGTCAGCGTAAACACCATGCATCTTTCATGCACCGGCCCCCTCTGAGGCATGTTCTGGTTGCTGTAGACAATAGCTCCTTCTGCATCCAAGTAGTTTATGCAAATGGTGATGTAACAAATTAAAGAGGTAGAATGGGAATCAAATGTTTGAATATTAATAGTGTTGTTTTTGTGTTTGTTTGAGCTGGCACATTTTTTCTTTGCACGTTACAGTAGAGATGTTTGACATTTACTTTTTGGAGTTCTGTAAAATTACGCTTTGATTTCAACTTGAGATGCCTACTGTCCTCCGTATGAGTTTTCTGATTTAGCCAGCTAATGATATGACCCAAGGTGGAACTTTTCGTGAAAAGGCCTCTACAGACTGTGTGATTTTAACGATCTCATAAGTCCACAGCTTGCTACGCTCTACAACATGAATCTAATAATCTTTGGGCACGACGTGAAGTTTGCTCTTTGCAGATTAACGGTGAAAACGCAGCTGAATCTCAGCCCACGATGTACGAGTTGACGTGAACGAAGAATAAAATGTCATCAGCGTGCGTCATCCATCCATGAAAAATAAACAACCGAAGCATAAACGGAGCTCCTACAATCACAGGGAAACTAGTCAAACATGAACCCTACAATCACAGGGAAACTAGCCAGACATGAATCCTATAATCACAGGGAAACTAGCCAAACATGAACCCTACAA
Source organism: Amphiprion clarkii (assembly GCA_027123335.1). NCBI lineage: Eukaryota > Metazoa > Chordata > Actinopteri > Pomacentridae > Amphiprion > Amphiprion clarkii. The sequence goes on from CM049579.1 coordinate 1,733,863, forward strand.
TCACAGGGAAACTAGCCAAACATGAACCCTATAATCACAGGGAAACTAGCCAAACATGAACCCTATAATCACAGGGAAACTAGCCAGACATGACCCCTACAATCACAAACTAGCCAAACATGAACCTTACAATCACAGGGAAACTAGCCAAACAAGAACCCTACAATCACAGGAAACTAGCCAAACATGAATGGAGCTGCTATTTTTTTCCATGCCTTGTCCGGTTGTGGTCCGAGCTGGAGGACAGAGATCAAAAAGGCTTCTGCCGCCGCAACTCTACTAGGCTGTCTTCTTTGTTTAAATCCCACATACTTGTGTTGATGCGTTTTGCCAATTTCACCACAAATCATATACAGGGGGTCCTCGACTTACACCAGAGTTCCGTTCCTACAGATTGATGTAAGTTGATTTTTGCCGTAAGTCGGAACTCCGATGAAAATGTAAACAAATCAGTTCCATGCATCCCAATATCGATCAGTTCTTCATAAAAGTCATGAATACCAACGACTTTCATGCATGCATGAATCATTTTACTAGAAGATAACAGAACATGTTGACCTGTTTTTACAGCTTGATCTAATAATGCTGATGTTCGTCAGTGTATCTGTTCCGAGCGTTTTATTAAATCTAATTTCACTTCCATGGTGTGTTGCCCTTAAGGCAGAATTATTGATGTACTTTCATTTTAAAAAAGCCTTTACTTTGAAGTCATCTGTTGACAATGGTCACTTCTTTTCCGCCATTTTGATGTTTAGCTTTAAATGTCGTAAGTAATTAACTTCATTTTTGGACTTACTGGTTCAGTTAAAAGGATTATTTATATGTATTTTTGTTGTTTTATTATGTTTTTGTTGCAGTTTTCACTCTGTAATGTGTATCAAGAGCCACAGTAAAGAAGTCAAGTTTGCTACGATTCATGATTCATTTTGCAGCATGAGTTTAACTAGTCGGACAGCTGCAGCTTTTACCATCACCAATTTTTTTGCCATCAGAAGAGTCTGACTTATGCTGGGAGCCATAATGAAGGACAAAAAGTTAGTGAATGTAGCACAATCCAAGGTGGAGTAGAACCAGAGAATGGAAACAAAACCGTCTTATAGCGCCACGTGGTGACGTATTCATCTGCTCCACTCATCAACTAGTTCCACGTAACAACGAAATGCCGCAGGTCGAGGACGTCGTAAACCGAGGACCTCCTGTATTTGGGTTTTGCTCTAGTGTGACGCTGATCAGTACATCAGTTCATCCTGCATTTTTATTTGTTAGTTAGTTGTCGTAGGTCCAGCAGCATCACACTGTGAGATGATCACCCCAAATTTCTGAGTCAGAATTTTATGGCAGCTTGTCTTTGGTCACCATGACAACGGCCGCCCTTGAACCTGTCTCACAGTGCAACGTAGGACCAACGATTTAGAGCCAAGACCAAAGATATCGCCACCATTCTCTCATGATTGATATCTTTAGTCTAGGACGGCCGAAAATAGTGGCCTTCTATGAAGCTCACTTTAGAAATCAGAACATAACCAAAATATAAACGCACGAGAAAAAGGTCAGTCACACAAATTAAGTACTTACAGACGAGTACTATCCACGGCCACACATTGAAATAAAAACAGCAGGAGAAGCAGCAGCACCTGGCTCTGCTCATGACCTGACCAACACTAAAATTCTAGATGAAAACCCCCTGCTTTAACATCACTTTCTACAGAAGAATCAGTAGGGGGCGTTGCTGCACACAAAGATAATTAAAACTCTGAACCCTGTAATCTGTCACCATGTCTGAAAGGCACATTGTCTTTTCAGAAAATTGCCAAAATTACACCACTTATCACAGCCAGAAACTGTACAAAAAGAAAGAATTGTCGGCTTTTCAGGCAATCCTTGAACTAAATATGTGCGACATGCAGTTCTGTCAGGAATTTTAACCAAACATGAGCTTAAAAGGTTAAAATATGTAATCAGAATCACTTTTTCACTACACGACTCATAAAAATTCACCAGACATAAGCCTGTGGAGGAAAATTCACGGACTGTTAGGCTGAGCTGCAGGCAGTGTTCAGAGCAAAGACAAGTAGAGAAACAAACCAACATTTAAAAAGTGAAATATTTGTAGTATGTAGAGCTTCCATTTTCCCCAGTATTGGTAACACCTGTGGAGACCAGGTCTTTCCATTAATCAAAGAATTTCACCTTTTTCTCCCTATGAGTTATGGCATTTTAATGTTTCAAACTGCACAAAAAAAAATTGAAGTTCTCTCTCCTTCTAGCCACGGTTGTGCTGTTTCCATAGAGATGTAGGACTTTATATATATAGCAGTGAAAAATGAGAACCAAACATAACAGGAGCAAGTAACACCCTTGGGGTATAGAGGGTTAAATCTGATGCTTTACATTTTCTCAGGAAGCCTGTTTATCCAACAGCATTGAAAATTATGAAAATGAATCCCTACTGTGAAAATATTTAAAGGCACTGAACATTGTGCGACTAATGTGAGTCAGCAGCTTCAGTACGACAGAGTTTGGTTTGGTTGAACTTTCCTGTTGATGCTCTGCCACAACTTTTATGCATAAATTTAACATATTTGTAGACATTTACAAGGCTGGAGGATAACTTTTCCTTAATAGGAAATTTAAAATAATTTCTAGATCTTGACAAGTTGTAAAATACTATATTGCTTAGTTCCAGATAATTGTAATTAAATGTTTTGTGCCTCTGTAGATACACAAAGATCTGGAAGTATTAATGTGTAAATGGTAAACTGTTTGTTGTTAAAATTTCACTTGTTTTTCTTCAGAAATTTCAGGTTGTTCAAAAGGATTTGTAAAAAGATAATTCCTTTAATGTGATCATTTTCAGAATGAACTTTTTGCACTAAAACAAAGGAAACACTTGTTGGTTATTTATAGATTATTATGCTGTGATTTAATGCTCTAGTCCACTTGAGATCAAACTGGAATAAATGTGGTCCCTGAAATAAAATGAGTTTGAGTCTCCTGCCCTAGACTGAAGGGAACGTGTTTGGTTTATACAGACCACAGCAAAGTCACACTATCATTCTATATAAAGCTGTCATCCCTACAAAAACTCACATTGCAATACCATTAAAAATAACTGCAATTTTACAAATGTCAATTTAATCCAAAAATCAATATATTAAATCAATTGAAAATAATTTAAAAACTCCTACATTTTATGAGCTGTCATTTAGTAAACGTTCGATCTAATGCCACAGTCACATCAATCTAGAGGAACGGCTTCTCCTAACCGACATCAGAGGTTAAATTTAGCTGCTCACTAATTAAATTGTAGCTTCTGAAGCTACAGCTATCCCAGTTTCCGTCCTTATAGAGCAGACATCTCAATTAAGGCCATTGTATGTCTTTAGGGTGCATCTGGCCGACTGAACTGCTTTAATTAAACACAGAAAATATACACTGTGTGAGTTTACAGGTGTAAAAAACAGTGTTATAAAAGACACACGGAACAGATTAGCTGTGTAGAAAAGCAATAAAATAGCTTTTAATAACACTGAGAACATTTAATTTCATTGCAGAAATAGTCATATTATGAGGAGGAATGCATGGAGAGGGAATATCTACTGGAATTTAGTAAAACAAAATGCAATTCTGGCATCAGACTTTTGCTTTAAAGCTAATCTTTACCACATAAACTATACGATCTGTCATTTTCAAACACTTATGATGACCAAAAATGAAAGAAAAAGAGGGTAGCGTCAATTTTTCACAGGAAAAATTCTAATTTAACAGCTGGTGGCCCGAACCGTTTCATGAATATCCCACACTATGAGGCCAACTGTAAAGCTAACAAATGTACTTATGAGACATGCAACAAATCAGATGTGATTAGGACGTCATAATATGAAACATGGAATACATTTACAGCGTGTCTGCGATGACTTACAATGCAGCCCCACTTTAAAGTACAACGGAAAAGTCAAAGTACATATTACAGCAGCACTCGCCCTTCTTCAAAATACCTCCCTGGAGAATAAACAGGATTAACATCATAAATATGCTAATGACAAAAGCTGCGTGGCCATTCTGAGGGGATATCTGCCTCCGACCTTGCGACTGGACAACAGGATTCTCATCAACGTTATTCTCATCTCCCCTTCAGTATTCTCACCTCATCTTCCACTCGCTGAATTTGGTCTGAGAGCCGGTTAATACCTTTCCACTGCTTTGATACACTCTGCCTCATGATTCTGTAATTAAAAAGTTCCCTGCATTAGGTGAAGATATGAAAATATCATTATTACTCTCAGATAAAGAGATATTAAAAAATAAAACAAAACCGCAGCTTCTTGCTTTTTTTTTGGGACTGGAGCTCATTTGTAAGGAAGGACAGGAACTAAGCAAGACTTCAGATGTTTGGCTGAGTTGAGTCGTGCTTCATTTATCTGGCAGGTTTGAGGAAAAGTTGCTTGAGGGGGGTAGAAATAACCTTCAATTTCAATTTTACTCATTGTATATATAACATTTAGAAGAATCTTTCTCTAAAATGCCATGTGGTGTTTGGTTATAGGCGGTTTTAGGCCTGGAAACAGCAAAAATGTCGACTATGATACAAAAAGTCCCACAACATATACTGACCCAGTAAATGTTCTAAGGGGAGCCAGATGTTTTTCTCCTTAGATAGGCTATATAGCAACTATCCTGAGTTAAAAGAACATGTGACATGACGCTATCAGAATCAGAACCTGAGGTACGCTCATGTTTCTGACCAATGATAGCTGCACTTTAGCAGTTTGTCCATGAACCTTCAACTGGAGCAGAGAGAAAGCATCACATTCTGGGTCAATCAGCAGCCAAGACGCCCAAACCTCCATGTGGAGGATCTTCAGTGGTATCAAGAGGTGAGTCTGCAGCTACCACTAACAGAAGAAACAACAGTTTTCATAGTAGAAGAGCTGCAGTCTCTAAGATCGGACCAGGAGCATCGGGTCACGGGGTAAATTACGAAGCAAGTTCAGCATAGCCGGGCTTTCTTTGGTTAATTTGGCTCAACAAAAACTAAAGATCCAGTCAGAGCTGATGGGTATTATGAAGTTGGTTATCAACTTTTATTATCAACTCAGGCTTTCTGCTCTAACTCTGCGCGTTAAACATCCCCATAAAAGCGGTGTTTAACGTGTCATTCAACGCTTCTTCCACAAAAAATAAATCGATTGTATGCAGCTGCTTCAGTCAACAGGCTGTTTTAATGGAGAACAATGAGAAATATACAAATGTATGACGGTAAAAAGCTGCGACTGCAAATGATCGAGACATGAATGCTGGTAGAAAACTGCGAAACGTGTGTGATATATTTATTTTATCGATCAGTGCAGCTTCTGATTGATAACTAACAGCTGCACATTAGAGCTGATAACTTCAGACTTCATAATTGTAAACATGATGATGTATTGAAGTGGATTTAGGTCTGACACCATCCCATAATGCAGGAAATCACTGTCAGTTTTGAACAAATCAAAGTGTAACTAATAAGTACTGATTGAATATCATCTGTAATAAATAGTAACAAACTGATCAATGTTCTAATCTCTGTCCTATCAGCGTATAAACGGACTTGACAGCAAATCAGGGACCAAAACATATTTATACGATTTCTGCATCACCATTATACAGCACTGAAACGCACTGATAACGCACTAATGACAAATATTTACACAAACCTGACACATTTCAAGCACGTTCTGAGAGTCTGAATATTGTGGTTGTCTGAGACATTTAAAAATCTTAAACACAAGATGCATTTGAAAACAAGTCTGTGTGATTTGTCGTTAAGACGCTGTAATATTTTTAGCAGACAGAAGCATACGTTTTACTTGGATTGAATTTCCTCCGTTTTCTCCCAGCAGCCCCCGACAGAAGACAAACGGCGGCCGTTCTGAACCCATCCATCACAAAATAATAAACACCTGTTAACAGGAATCGTACATCCTTTAAATATGAATATGTTTGATTTATGCGTCTGTACTCCCAGGATTAATACGATTACAGTTATTAAAGCGGCCGGATAATGAGTTATGGAAATTCCTGCTCATGAAAGCTTCAGCAAGCTGCCTGTTAAACATCATTCATAATCAGCTCCTTAGTATCCAGATAGGATAGATTTGTGCCCACACACACACACACACCCACACACACACACACCTACACACACACACACACACCCACACACACACACACCTACACACACACACACACACACACACACACACCTACACACACACACACACACACACACACACCTACACACACACACACACACACACACACACCCACACACACACACACACCCACACACACACACACCTACACACACACACACACACACACACACACCTACACACACACACACACACCCACACACACACACACACACACACACACACACACACACACACACACACACACCTACACACACACCTACACACACCTACACACCTACACACACACACACACACAGCAGATGGCTAATATTTGGCATGAAGCTACGGACTGACAGGAGGTAAATGAGGGCATGAACATATTGACATTAATATTGGCAGGAATAATTTTCAGGAAAACCTACGGCTTGAAAGGATGATTAGAATAACATCATACATGACATACGGTATTTTAACATGACGTTACGTGATGCAGTAAAAATCAGTCCCGTTACTGGATTATTGTAACTAATTCTTGACCAAACCATGAAATAATGTGTTTGTTAAACGGCCTGAACAGTGAAAGACGGTTCATGTGCATTAAATGAAGCTATAGCCTGTGAGGAATGTTGCTAGAACAATAGTTAACCTTCGTTAACAGTCTTCTCTGTGACAGCAACACTTTTGATTTCGCCTCATGCAGTAACACTTTAAATCTATTATATGGTGAAAGTTGAGCTGCAGCAGGACTTTCAGAGTGTACATTTCAAATCATCTCTGATTTCTGTTTAACCCTCATGTCGTCCTGCGGGTCATTTGACCCGTTTTAAAGTTTGAAAATGTGGAGAAAAAATATTTTTACAGTGAAACTTCTGATGTCCACATTTTCAACATTTTTGGGAAATCTTTGAACATTTTTGGTGGAAAAAAAGAAATGTTAAAAATGTTTAAGAACATTCACATAAAAATCAGCCAAAATCCTGCAATTTTCACTGGATTTTGCTTGATTTTTTTGTGAATGTTCTTAAAGAAAATATTATAAGTTTTACTGATACATATGGAATCACTTTAGATATTTTTAGGATTTTTTGGAAGATTTTTACTAATTTTTTGAAAATATTTACAAGAATTTTCTTGCCAAATTTGGGGGATTTTTTTAATTTTTTTTTAAATAAAACTTTTAAGGGAAACTTTTAAGGAATTATTGGAATTTTCTTCATGAAGGTTTTGCAAATTTTCTGAAATTTGGGGGATTTTTTGCTGAATTTCTGGACTTTTTTCAGACAAGGAAACAATATTTATTGTTGCCCATAAATGAGGACAACAGGAGGGTTAAAGCACTAACTCATCGTTCAACTCCACCTGACATGAGAGGAGACAAAGCCGAAGTTAGAGACTTGTCAAAATATTTCCTTTTGTATTTGCACAACCTGAAAATGACTCAATGAGCTCCAATGACTTGTTTTTATTGTTTTTACTGTTGTTGTTTTGTTTTATTACACAGAAGTAGCTTTGAATGCTTCACATCAGATGACACGGTGTCTGTATTATGTTTTTATGAAGTTTTTTAGGCGTTTGTACCATCAACAGCCGACCATTCATCACTGTCTGAACGCTGAGATTTCTTTGTTTCTCCTCACCTGCACGTGACGTGCACAAAAATAGACGCTTTCTGGAAGACAAAATGATCATTTTGAACGTGTAGAAAAGTGTGTCTCCAGGCGGTGTCAGTCTGAATGCAAATACAGCTTCATTAGTCCTGGAGATCAGGAGATTGAGGTGAGGCTAGGATGTGTTCTATTAGAATGGAAGGCACACGACGGGCCGATTTCCTCTGAGACTCTGCCGTTCGCCGTCTTCTATTATATTAAACCAAATCAATTATCCCAAAGGCAGGATCGCTAGAATAGGAAGCTGGGTGGGCATTTCTTAAACAGAGCAGACCGGCTGCTCCAATCTAAACACGCTGCGTGAGATTACAGTGATGAGGACGCTGGGATCCTGTAATTGAGACACGCAACATTATGATTGCACACTGATTGAATATAATTAGCTGTGGCTTTCACTTTGTTTGCTTGCTTCCTTTAATTAAAAGCTCTTTTTTTTACTTTGTGGGAGTAGATCCACATTATGCAGGGGGATGTTTGATAAGTGATTAGCCTGGTAAGACCTGCTAAGATAATTAATTGTCCAATTGTCCAAAAGTGTGCTGCGGTTGCCAAGAGGCCTGAACTCTAATGCGACCGCAACGGCTGTAAATAACTCAGCAGCAGCCGCTTTAATCCACAGCCACTCAGGAACGATGCTGCAATGCTAACCTGATGTATTCTCACTTTCCTTTTTTTAAATTTTGCTTTTGTTGAACATTTTAACATAGTTTCTGGTACATAATGGCTGAGGTTTTAGTTTTTTTCCCCTCTGTCCTCCAGATGCAATGTCTTTAAATTAAACATGATGTTCAGAAAACAGAAGGAAAATAAACAATAAAAGAAAAAAGAAAGGTAAAGACTTCCTTGGTTTTTTACTGTAACCCTCCTGTTGTCTTCATTTACAGGCAGCAAAAAATATTGTTTCTTTGTCTGAAAAAAATCCAAAAATTCGGCAAAAAAATTCCCCAAATTTCTGAAAATTTGCAAAACCTTCAGGAAGAAAATTCCAATAATTCCTGAAAAATTTCCCTGAAAAGTTTTATTTAAAAAAAAAAAATCTCCCAAATTTGGCAAGAAAATTCTTGTAAATATTTCCAAAAAATAAGTAAAAATCTTCCAAAAAAATCCTAAAAATATCTAAAGTGATTCCATATATATCAGTAAAACTTCTAATATTTTCTTTAAGAACATTCAGGAAAAAATCAAGCAAAATCCAGCGAAAATTGCAGGATTTTGGCAGATTTTTTTGTGAATGTTCTTAAACATTTTTAACATTTCTTTTTTTCCACCAAAAATGTTCAAAGATTTCCCAAAAATGTTGAAAATGTGGACATCAGAAGTTTCACTATGAAAATATATTTTTTCTCCACATTTTCAAACTTTAAAACGAGTCAATTTTGACCCGCAGGACAACATTCACAAAACAATTGATTTTCATGTGAATGTTCTTAAAGAAAATATTAGAAGTTTTACTGATATATATGGAATCACTTTAGATATTTTTAGGATTTTTTGGGGGAAGATTTTTACTCATTTTTTGAAAATATTTACAAGAATTTTCTTGCCAAATTTGGGGGATTTAAAAAAACAAAAAAACTTTTAAGGGAACCTTTTAAGGAATTATTGGCATTTTCTTCCTAAAGGTTTTGCAAATTTTCAGAAATTTGGGGAATTTTTTTGCTGAATCTTTGGATTTTTTTCAGACAAGGAAACAATATTTTTTGGTGCCTGTAAATGAGGACAACAGGAGGGTTAATTGCATGTTTCCGTATTGACCCAGATTCAATGCACTATATTGGTCTTTTATCTCTTGAAAACTTGTATTTTCACTTTTCTACATTCACTCATTATCATTCCAGGCTAATGTGAGTCCCTGATGAACAGGTTTGACAGTCTCATCCAGGTTAATGTTGCTCTGACAGCTTCATGATGAGCTGCTCTATAAATAGCTGCTGCAGTTCCACCCTCATGCATGATTGCAGTGCACACTTCCCTCTAAACTCTGCCACCGAGTTGCACCTTGACACATCTTACATTTCCACTGCTAGTCTCTAAATGTGCTGCCTGCCTGCAGTGAATATTAAGTCCATTCTCCTCTAGTGTCTCCGTGGGTGTAAGGCCTCGTCCTTGCAGAGCAAAGCACACTCCATCCCTGACAAGGGCTGCACTTTTATCACCTGATGCTGTGAGAGCCAAATGAGGGTTCGGCCATGTTCAGCCATTTATCATCTGCGATCAGTGAGCAGCCACAGGGGCAGAAAGGACCTTGGCTGCGTGTTCGCTCTCGTCCTGCCATTTGTTCTTAAAGTCGACCGGGTTTAGTGTCACTGTGGTCTGCTGCATTCTCTGCCGGGAAAACAAACATCAACCTGGTGGTGGCTTTGTTTGTACACGGCGGGGCTCGCGTCTCTGCCGTTTACACATATTGTATCTCCTACAAAATACTGGCTTCAAGGTAAAATAGATGATGATGATGAATGCAGCAAATACGGCTTGAGGCGCGCTAAATGGGGTGCTTATTTATTCTTTGTCCCCGCATCCATTCTGTGTGCCAGCTGTGGCACAAAGCGTTCCGCTGAGAAATGTCTGCAACTTATAATCAATGGACAAATTTGTATACAGCATGGAAAGTTATTAGGAAGCCATTTGACAAGCAGCGCTGTTTTGTAAGGTATCCAGCAGCCTTGTTTTGAACTCGCTGAATCGCTGCGTAAACCCATACAACTCCAGGAACATTATTTTTATTGGAGAGTTTGATGAATGTGAGCACAGAACCGCCTCTACAAAGCCGTGGTCGCTGTGTTCAGCTTGAACAAAGAGGAGGGTGGGAGGCTAAATTGGTTGCTTTCCCTCAAATTTTCCTAAAAATAAGGGGGTGTGTATCTTTTGATTTGTGTTAACCAGAGGGTTGGTATTCTCTTTCATCCACCTTATTTGCCATGCAGCCCACTCCCTTTGTAATAGCTTGTTTGGACTCACCCTCTGACATCCTCTCAAACCATATATTTGCTCAGTCCTGGCTGGTCAAGATGGGAGCACAGGAGCCATTCCTATTCACCATGGAGGGGTCACATTTTAAAGCCCACTTTCTCTATTTCCTGAATGTGCTCAGGAGAATATGCTGCAGCAGGTAAACAATCTGCTATGAAAGAAAAGCATCTGAAATGCAGCAATATTTTCTCTCTAGGGGTGGACTGCTCCAGACTGAAATATCTCAACAATTTTGGGATGGACTGTCATGGAGTTATGGTGCCCAGAGGACGGATTCTTTTGATTCTAGTGACTCCTTGACTTTCCTTCTAGCAGCCTGAGCAGGATAACTTCTGTGTTTCAGAGTGAAATATGTCAGTCATCACTAGGTGGATGTTTTCCACAGATATTTGAGGTTAACGAGGACAAACATTTTAGCTCTATGTCAAATATCTCGGCCCGCTACCCTACCACTAACTGTTTCACAGACATTAGTTGTTATCAAAAGATGACGTCAAAGACACCAGAATTTTCCTCTAGTGCCACCCTAAGGTTTGATGTTTGTCTTTTTTCCATGAAATATCTACTAGATGGATGGTCCAGACATTCAGCATCTGCTCAGGATGGTTAACAGAACAGTACTTACTTTGACCTTTCCCTGACTTTTCCGATACAGCAATCGTCTCTAGGTAAAATATAAATATCTGCAAAAGCCATGCCATTCCCAACATCCTTTCCCAACACTCATAACATCCGTTTGAATAGGAAAATGTTGCAAAACAAAGACGGTGCACAAACCATGAACTGATAAACTATTAGCTTATTAGCATTGCCATTTTGAGCATGTTTCTGGTTCAAAAACATGGTTGTGGTCCCCTGGATAGCTCAACGGGTTGACCCATGTACAGGGGCTGTCCTGACACAGCGGCCCGGGTTCGATTCCAGCTCACGAACCTTTGCTGCATGTCTCCCCCCACTCTTCTCCCTCCTTTCCTGTCTCTCTCCACTGCACCTATCGAATAAAGCCAAAAAAGGCAAAAAAAAAAGTAATTAAAAAAACCAAAACATGGTTGCGTCAAGGAATAACTTCACAGAACTTCTAGCATGGATGTACATGTTGCTTGTTCTATCTAGGAATAAAAGGAAGGTCTGGAATGACCGGCTTCATCTGCTGCCTCCATGACCCGACCCCGGATAACAGGAAGAAAATGGATGGATGGATGGATGGATGGATGGATGGATGGATGGATGGATGGATGGATGGATGGATGGATGGATGGATGGATGGATGGTTTTAAGGTTGTGGCTGATTGGTTTATAAGAACTAAAACTAGACTGGCTCACCGTACATAGACTTCAGGCATTCCTCTGTTATTTCCGTCAGTCATTTTACATGAACTTTTTCCTCCCCTTCATATCTGTAACTTAGCATTATCAAAATCCTCTCCACTACAGGAAACAACAATCCTCAAGCAACAACTACATGCTGAAAATCACAAGTGTAGAAGCTTTGCATTGTGAAAAATGGTAAGCCTGTTTAATTTTTCAGTGAATTAGCTATTTTAATGTGCAAATGTTCCATCCAAACATTTCCCCTGTCACTCTTTTGTAGGGACATCACTGCATCCTGGGCTTAGCGTTGCTCTGGATGATCGACTGGTTTAAAGAAACACTAAAAGGCTATTTTTTTGCCCCTAAAAGCCGAATGATAATGAGGTGCAGTCAGACCATTCCCCACAGCTGTAGAGATAGATCTGGCTGTGCAAGGCTGAACTAAAACTGACACGGCAGATAAACCTCAGCTGTACTTTGTGGTTACTGCGATGTGGCAAACGTCAGCATGCATAATTAAAATGACGAACACATTAAACCTGCTCACGCAGCAGCTTGCTTGGCTCTTCGTGTTGCTTTTTGACATTTCACTTTGAGCATGTATTAATTTTAGATGTTGTGCCACTGATAGCAGCCTTCATTTGAAATGAGTTTCGTGCATCTTGTTCAATTCATTCTCGTCCCTTTTCATCTCATTAAAAGAGGAAACAGCATTATGTATTAGTTTTGTTCTCTCTTTATGTAACTGGTATTTGTATTAGCAAATCAGAGCAAAGTTTACTGAGAAATATGGCAAACATTATTATAAATTCCATTTTCCAGCTATAAAATTTGCTGTCAGCTCAATAAGGCTTGTGAAACTTGTTCCCCAACTTTTGAAGTGAATACTTAGCAGAAGAGTCAACTTGATATCATTTATAATCGTGTTTTGCTAATGTACTTTATATTTTTAGCAGCCAGCTCCTCCGTCTCCAACGTCCTGAATTACAATAACAAAAGCCAGATGATTTATTCCTGCTCCTTTTGTAGTGCTTCTTTTCTCCTACCTGTCTGCAGGAGAAAGGAGTGATGCAATGGGCTGATATCAACATCTGTGCCTCTGTGAAGACAGTGCTGCCCAGATAAGACGCTCAAAAGTGTACAGAACAGGGCTGTACTGTGGGGGGAAGATATGCGGTGCAGACAGATAAAGAGAGTAGTTTGAACCGAAGTGGTTACTGCAAGAAAATAGTGTGGATAGTAACTTCAGAATGACCTCAGTGCTGAACAGATATAAGGCTCTTCAACAAACAGTCGCTTCCAGCTGAGACTTGGTGCTGCTGTTTGCATTACACTCAGTATGGGCAGTCCTTCTAGGAAGCATTGCTTGTCAGGAACCGAGATGTGATTTGGGCAAACGGTGATGGATCCATTTTCATGAAAGTCTGCCCTCCCTTCTAAATCCACAGTTAAGCCCAGCATTATTCAAAACGCTGCCAAAGTTTGAATTATAGTGAATTTGTATTTGACCACTGGCATAAACAAGAAACAGAACACAGTGAGGCATTGTGTTAGAGATGCTAGGGATGAATTTTAACCATTTCTCTGTTGTTGTTTTGTTACATTTCTCCTAAAAATGCAACGTCCAAAATGATTCATAATCCCCAGTAATCAATGGAAAAGCTTTTGTGACTCCACAGCAGTCAGATGCATGTTATAATCGCCAACATAGTTTTTAATCCACTCCTGCTATGCGTCAATCTTCAGATCTCTGACGTTAAAAGCTTCCTTGTCATCACTCTGGTCTTCAGTTTTCTTAACAGATTCTGGACGGATTCAGTTCTGGACTGTAGTTGGGCCACAAAATGTTAACATTGTTTCAGACCACTGTCTTGTTGGAAGGTCCAACGCTGTCCAAAGAAAAGTTTCTCTGCAGTCAGTCTGATGTTTTCCATCTTATTTCCCATGATTCTGTTTACTTTGACTAGATTAACTGACCCACTGGCGGAAAAGCGTCTCCAAAGCATTATAATCCGACCACGATGCTTGATTGTTGGGATGGTGTTCTTGAAGTTCTCTTTTACCACACAAAAGTCATGTCCCTGTTTCCACACATTTCCATTTTTATCTCGTCAAACCACAGAACCGACGATCAAAAGCTTTTTCTTCTTTATCCAGCTTTGCTTCTACTCCTTACTGGTCCGTAGATTCCACCTTTTTTCGGCGTCTAATTGAGATGTTAGTGTCAGAATCGACCAGATCCACCATGAGGTGATCGTTGGCCTCTTCTGTCAGCACAGGGGTCACTTTTTGCCTCCTACCACGACCTTTGAGAGTCTTCCCAGCATGGAGCTCCGTGTACTTTTTGACGATGCTTTGCACTGTGATCTCTAGCACTTGAAAACACTTGGCTTTATAGCCTTTACCCGTCTTCTAAGTAGCAACTCTCTCAGTGATGAACCCTAATAACAACCTACTGCATCCATCGCTCTAAGTTCATAGTGTATTAGAATGCTTTTGTTCATGGCTAAAATTACCAGGACTATTTGGAATGCTATAAAAGCAGCATGTCCTCAAAAAACTTGACAGTTTTTAGGGGTATGAACAACCCTGGGCGTGGTATTTTTAGTAAATATGTGAATAAAAAAAGTCAAAACCAATCTCCAAGACAATGTCTTACTGTCTTTTGTCACTTGTTTATGCCTTTTCAACACAGTTCCAAACACCTATAAACACTTGCACTCTTTGTAGTCAATAAAAATATTTTCTGTGCCTGTAATTTTCCAAAACAAAAGAGGCGGTATTTGATATACCAATCACCCACAGCATGTCACAGTCCAAATCAACACTCCTAGAATCATGAAAACCCAAAAAGATGACGGAGACGGGCGTCATCTTTGCTCGGTGTTGGCAGCTCATCAGAATGCCGCTCTGTAGGCTGACCAGGACAGGAATATCAAACAGCTGTTAAAGGGTTTAAGCTCTTGAATCAACCTGTGGAAATGGAATCAGGTGTTTGTTGCCAAAATCAACAGTTTCATCTCAAAGAGGAAGTACACGATGCCCCTCATATACTAAAACAATATTCATTCCATGCATAAAAGGTAATAAAAAAAGAACTTTAAAACTGGCGTCAACCCGCAGATATTCTTATTGATGAGCAATAAAGTCACTTATATATAGCTTCATATAGCTTCTCCTGCCAGTTTCTGTCTCTTCCCCACTGTTACTCTCACCCCCAGGAAGATGTGCAGATGTTAAAACGTGTTATTTCAGTATTCTCAGTGTTGCTTTAGGTTTTCCTGCTATTGGCTGCTGGATCTGTGGACGTCCAGCCAATCACAGACCATCTGGGGCTCATGAGGCGTTTGCATCGAGAGAATTTGTGTCTATTTATGTCATGGATCGGCGAACAGATCCGTCCTTTGTGCTTTATTGCCAACTTCATGCCAAACAGAACCAGGTTTTGCTTCTGAATTGCAGTAATTTTGTTAGAGAGCAGCTAATTTGTTTCCTTCTTTTAACCACCGTTTTTAGCGTCACAATTTTGGTTCCATTTTTAAGGAGATGATTTAGTGCTGTATTTTAATTTTATTAAGTGGCCGTAGAATCTTTTGGCCTGAGCGCTCCCTGAACTTCAGCTTCCATATTTGACAATAAAAAAGTGATCATAAACCTGAACAACCTCTGCGGATTCAGATTCACACGTCTTCTCTTCATGTTATCCAGCTTCTCTTTGTGCAACCAGGAGACAGAAAGACATTAAAAAGATCCCAGTTATATCTGGAAGAAATACATTATGAAAAAAAATCCTGTTAAAAAGTATGTGGCAGTGGAATGCTGTAACGTTAAAAAAACTGCAAGAGTGAAAATAATGGCAAATGTGTGAAACTGTGCAATTTTACCGTCACATATTGCTACAAAATGAAATACTATTTATAGACTTTTTAAAATATATTTTTGATCATGTCACCATGTAACTTATTACTTTTTCTGTGATTTTACTAGATATTATTTGTAATTTAACAAAACATGGAATAGATGTTAAATAACAGCTTAGTGTTTATATATTTTTTCTTTCATTTACATAATGGAAAACATCTGTGATTGTTTTCTTGATTAAAATACAGTAGAATAAATATGTTTTACTCATAAAAAATACAGATTTTGATGTGGATACTATTTGTTTATATTCATTTTGACTTTTTTTTAAAGTTAACGTGTAAATCAATACTGCCTGTGTTTTTACTATTTTCTGCAACTTAAAATAGCAAAAATATGTAAAATAAGCTTTTAAAAAATAATTTGCTATTTGTCAATTCTCGATGTACATTGTTACTTTCAAATAGCTGCAAAATAACAAGATTTTTTCTCATTTAAAATTTAAAAATAGTGTAATTTTACAACCAAACATTGTAAAACAACTAATGAAAGGAGAACTGAGACACCAGAAAACACTTTGGATCATCTGAAACACCATAAATCATGCAAAGACCTGAAGAACACGAGTTAAACCTCAGCTCCAGAGGTTGTCACAGCAGCTTCTCAAGGAATGATTCAGGAACAAAGGGAGGATGAAGGAATTCAACTTGGTAGTAGTAAATAATAAAGAGAAATGATTTAGGAAAACTCCACAAAAAAGCAGCTGTAACTCATTTTCAATTCTCAACAAAGAGCTTCATTTTGCACTCTGGTCTCATGAAAGGGTCCAGAATCCCTCGCAGGTTTCACAATAATCTTTTTTCTTTTCCCATCAGAAATAAATCATCTTCTTATTTGGAGATTATTCAGTTCTGACCTGCTGCTCCTAAAACCTCGCCTTAGGAGGAATAAGGAGCAAAAGAACAAATCAATCAAAGACAGATTATCTTGTCCTGTTTGAAAATAAAAGGATAAAACACAAGAAAAGCAGGAGTTTCTTGTTGCTGTGCTCACTGAGTTTTCTCTTTTACAACCTTACAAAGCCAAAAATGGACAAATAAGAGAAAACTCCCATCGAGAGGAGGTAACGTTCTGCACAGGTCACGACTGACTACATGTTATAGATATTTAACCACCTGCATCTCCACAGCTTCAGCAGACCTCCAGACTCCAAAGACATTTATCATCTTCAACCTTTTTTGAAACACTGATCCACATTTTTCACCATTTTCAGGTCAACATATTGTAGCGACCCTCTGTGATGAATGAGTGAGACTTTATCTGGTTCTCTGCTGGTTTATTGAACCTTCATACAGGCTACTGTGGACCGTAGCCAACGCCAGAAGAACTAGAAAAACCCCATAACTTAGCTCCAGAATTAGCCTCCGTTCCCAGCTCTCTCTACTGCTGACTCTCAGCCAATCAGAGGTGAGCTAACTAAACATGGAACGTTCACTGACATCAGGTAAATCTGGAACTGAACAATAAACATTGAAACCTCAACATCAACATCAATATCAGTCTGTTACAATATTCTGTTATCTTCTAGTAAAATGATTCATCCATCTATGAAAGTCGTTGGTATTCATGGCTTTATGAAGAACTGATGGATATCGTGATGCACCGAACGTCTTTGTTTACATTTTCGTCTGAGTTCTGACTAACGGTGAACATCGACTTATGCAGATCGGTAGGAACGGAACCCAGAAAGTTGATGAGAAGCTTCAAACAAGTACTAAAAAGGTTGAATCCCACCCAAACTATGCTATTTTTCCTAACCCTAACCAAGTCATTTTGGTGTCTATCGCAGGTCCTTCATCCCATCTGCTGTAAGACTTTACAACATCAGCATCACTGGCAGATGTTAACAGAAACTGGACTCATATCATATCATCCCAAACCATAAAATTTGCACAGACATTCTTGCACTGCTGCATCTTTGCACTTTTTTAAACTTATTTTTCAAGTCATTTTATATTGTGTTGTTTACAGTGTGTCAATACTGTACTTATTCATTTCTTACCCTTGTACACATAGTTAATATTACTACTGTTTTATTCTTATTATATTACTGTTACTATGTTTATTGGTAAATAAGCTTACTGTAACGATGTGATTTCCCCTGGCGTGGGGAGCAATAAAGGATTATCTTATCTCATATTAACCAAGCTTCTAACATGTAAACATGTCTAATAAAGCATGTTTTTGGAAACTAAACCACACAGTTTGATGCCTAAACCCAACTAGAGACCAAAAGATGATTGACAGAAAACAAAACATAATCCTGAGACTGTCAGACTCTTATGTATCACTGGTTTATGCCACCATCCTAACCTACTAACTCCCACATGTGGAATTGGTCACTCTGTAAAAATGATCGTTTTTCGCATGGCTTTGTTTACATTTTCGCCAGAGTTATGAGTTACAGCGAAAGTCTAGGACCTCCTGTAATCACCTCCTACATAGAACTGACACACATCTGCAGTAAAATAGTCTAGTCTAGTGTGTATTTGTTGTGTTTTCTTTATTTTCTGCCTTCACACTTCTATAAAACGCGCCATGAAACCCCGTAAACTAGACTTTTCTGCCTCTGAAAGCGACCACACAGGCTGAACATGCAAACTCCACAGAAAAACACCCACAACCAGCCAGCAGGTTCAAGCCTCCTAGAAACTGTCATAATACACAACATCTTTAGGATAGAAGAAAATACAAGTAAAACTTCCATTTAAACAGATATTTGTTGGGAAAACGAACGTACAAAAGCGTGTGTTGAACATTTATGAAGCTGTAATCACCATCCAGCCACAGGAAAAACCACCAAGTCAAATAAACACTACAGCTTCTGCTCTCACAGGCGGATGTCACAGCCATCAATTAAACTCTAAGAAACAGGCCACAGTTAATCCAGTTGACTTCAAACTTAGCACTGCTCTTCCTAGGACTCCCAGCTACACACCTACCAAGTCTGAAGTAGATCAGATGTGCTGTTGTCGAGATATGAAGAAGAGAAGAGAGGGAGATTTGAGATAAATCAAAGAGAAAGTGAAGTTCCTAAGTAGACGTTAGAAGTGAGACAACTCAAAGAGCAGATAAAATATACAGAGCAAAGAGTGAAATCTGATCACTGAGACACATTTTTGATATTGTTCTGGCTCATTTATGAGTCAATCCAGTTTTATTTTGATCCTACAGTTGTCTCAAGGGCTCGTTATTTCAGACAAATCAAGATCCGTGCAGCAGGAGAGAAAAGAAAAGGAGCATTTTAAGATCTTAAATTGGGATCGGTCTGAGGAGAGGAAGGTTATTTCTGAGGAGCTGAGCTTCAGAAGTACGAGAAAATGATTTAACAGCAATATACTGATGTTAAAAACTGCCTCTGGTGAAAATCAAGTTGTTTTTTACACGTGGATGAAATCATGAGCAAAATAAACTAGTATCGAGTAAACGAGTATCAAACTATAATCTACTGATGACGGTCTGAAAAATAAAGATTTCCAGGGTTCAGACGTGACAAACTCAAGGAATGAATCCTTTCTGTATCGTTGTTCTGAGTCACAATCTTTGTTTGTCCTGGAGAAAAGACTGGCCAGACTCCAAGGCTTTCTGACTTATTTAATATAAAGTAGTCAACAGGTTTACTACAATATCTGTAGAAATAACTTTACATTTTACTCAATTGTGTATTTAATATTTAGCAGAACCTTTCAACAAAAATGTCAACTATGATTCCAAAAGTTCTGCAATTATATATTGACCCTGTAATACTACGGTAAATTGTTCAAAAAAGTCAAAGTTAGACGGCTAAATGAAAACCCTTTATGAGTAACTGTAGGCTGAACAAAGCTGATGTTTTCCACTCTCCTCTCCTCTGTGTTGTCATACCATAGACTCTCCTGTAGGGGGCGACAGCGAGCAGACATGTCATAGCCGGTGGCGCCTCATCAATAAGGTCACAGAGCAGCGGCACAGATGCTGGCTGAGGTCTGAGTCCTGGAGAGAGCAGCTAATCACAGTCTCTGTGGGGGAACAGCATGGAAGCTGTCTGTCTTCTATCTGCATCCTCATGCACACACACACACACACACACACACACACACACACACACACATGCAAACACACACACACACACACACATATGCAAACACACACACACACACACACACACACACACACACACACACACACACACACATATGCAAACACACACACACACACACACACACACACACACACACACACACACACACCTACACACACACACACACACACACACACACATGCAAACACACACACACACACACACACACACACATGCAAACACACACACACACACATGCAAACACACACACACACACGCACACACACACACATGCAAACACACACACACACACACATGCAAACACACACACACATGCAAACACACACACACATGCAAACACCCTCGTGAGCAGGTGGGAGACGGGAGGCAGGCGGCCCTCCATGGTGCCTCCATAAACATGTCAGGAAGAACGGGCCGTAACGCAGGAAACACGCGTTATTTCCCTCCCTGCTGCGTCGCCATCGTTTTGTTGCTTCTGTGTTTGCCCAGATCCTAAAGCTGACAGTTCGTGTATACAGATGAGTCCGTGGACTCGTCGGCTCGGCAGCGTGCGTTCATCTTTCCTACAATAAAAGAAAAGCATGTTTGCTTGCTAACCTGCCATGGCAACATCATGCGGTATGTTGCATTACATGTCTGGAAAGATCAGAAAAAGCAGCGTTTCACTCGCATTCATCATGCTGCTCAGACAGTGATGGAATATTTGTACGGGACCAGTATTACCAGGGGATCTCTGGTAGTTTGTGAATTAACCCCACGTCTGTGTTTCTTGCAGTGGAAAGTCTATATTTTACTGGAATTTACTGACATTACAGCCCGGATATGATGTCACATCTGTGCACGTCGCACCATCCGCTGCTATTGTTGAGAGACGTTGATCGGAAAGCGTCTGGTCACACACTCTGGAGTTATTGGACTTAAGTGACGACAGGTGTTACACCGATTCTGTGATCCATCTGATTACGTGACCTGAATAGTTTCTGCAGTATTTTCACTGCTTACAGCGTAAATGTATTTTGATAGTGAGGTGCATTTTGACCGCTGGTAACCAAAACCAGTGAGCATATGAAAACATCGTGTGATGAATAAATTGTTGTGTGGGCCTTGGCCTTAATCTGATGGACCATCAGGACGTTTGGATTCAGCCTGTTGAAAGATAGACCTAGAAAAATGTTTCTCACTGAATGCTGCTACATGTCATCCATCTCTATATCCTCCCAGATTTCCTTCTTCTGGTTGATCTGATTTTGCCGTTTCTGTTAACGATCCATAGGCCTGCTGTGTATCGGCCTACTCCTGTATTTGCACCTAAAATACTGTCAATAATTTCCACCTCAGCCTCCAGAATTCAACCAGGAAAGAGGTAGAAAAAAACACAACAACTAAAATACCCCCCAGTCTACTAGTACTATCACAGGATGTCGACATCCTCCAAGATGATTACCAATCGCCATTGGTCCTGAGGTAATATTAATCCTGTGTGAATAGGGCTTTAGGTGAGCCTCAAGCAGAAGCAAATACTTTTTAAGAAACTCAAAGTGCAAATGTGTCATGTTGGGAGAAAAAAGCGCAACAATCTGCAAGAATAAAACAGACATGAACAGGATATTCAACCTGCACCAGGCCACATTTAGGATGCTGTATATCCTCAACACGTGGGAGTTGAAGCCTTGTTTCTGCTTTAAACAAACGCCTTTATATTTCCTTCACTCCATAAAGCTTTTCATCCCATGAAACAGCACTGATGCGAGGTCAGATTGACGCGGTTGTCAGGATCCTCTCGGCTCGTCTGTTCCATCAAACCAAATTAGAGGGGCGTGGAGGTATAAAGGGATGAGAGACACACTCACAATGTGATCCAATCAGCAGTAAAACACTCCCAGCGGTGAACACACTGTAAAGGCCACACTTTTACGAAAATATAGTCTTTACAGCCGAGGAGGCGGCTCAATAATAACACACACACACACACACACACACACACACACACACACACACACACACACACACACACACACACACACACACACACACACACACACACACACACACACACACACACACACACACACACTTATGAGCTCCCATAAGTCTCTCCACCGGCGTCACTCATGCAGATGTAACACTGTACAACTCTCAGGGAGGTTTTATTTAGGCTTTAGATGTACAGACTGACTCATTCTTTAAGCTCATGAGTCATCAAACTACGTACGAACTGAACACGAAGCAGCGATTTTCATATTTCAAGCAGGACTCCGAGGGGAAATGATGCAAATTCATTAGTCCGAACCGATGACAAATGCCTGCCTGCTTTTGGATATCGGATACTTTACCTGCGTTCTGTGATCGATACTTAATTACACCGGCTTTTCCTGATTTGGTGGATTATTGGTGGGGAGAAAATGGCTTGTTTGTGAGGCCAGAGCGGCCCGGCGAGCTTCTAAAGACAGAAAGTGAGTGAGCGATCAGTAAGCATGCATCATTACTCCGCAGTCGATGGTAACAAAGTGTCCTGAATCACGCGTAACGACGTTAGAGGCAGAAAATAGGGAGGGATGGCAGATGCTTAGTTGGTTACCCAGGCTGCCGCTGTGCTGGCCGGGCCATCGCTGTGCCCTAATGCGCCTGGCAAAGAAAGCCCACAACAACAACAACAACAACAGGCCAGACGATTAATAATCCACACTCAAAACATATGCTTCTGTTTACAGCTTCAAAGTTGCTTTTAGGAACTCGTAATTGATAAAAAGAGGCAAAGAGCTGATTAATTACTTCAAGGCTGCCGGGTGAAAAAACTCAGAGGAACAATGGTCCCATTAGAGTTCACTTAAAGTGCACTGAGAGGCTTCATAAATCTAGGAAGTGTTTGGTGGATATGTGTGCTATTCATTCTGCTCAGAACGCTGCATTGAAACGAATGTGGTGCTGCATCCACTCAGAACAAGTTTAGTCTTCTGCATCGTGTAATATTCCATTTGCATGTACAATATTTCAGTTTTAGCTGCAATATTTTAATTTAATTTACAACATTTCAACTTCTGTACTATTATATTCTACTATAATGTGTGGCATTTCTACTTTTTCCAATTTAATGTGCAATATTTCATGATTATGCGTTCTATGCTCTGCTTCTGAATCATTGCCAGTACTTTTATTTATTTTACGTTATTTGTTTTGAATTTTAGTAATGTATCATAACATTACCTTAAGATAAGACAAATTAAGGTAAGATAAGAGATGAGATGAATGGGGTTAAGTTAAGACAAGTGGAGGCGAGATGAGATAATTTAAGATGAGATAAGCTAAAATCAGCTAAGCTAAGATGAGATATTGATCCCTCACTAGGGGAATTCAAATGTTACAGCTTCTATACACAAATGAAGCCTAGGAAGAAACAACACAAGAAGAACTAAAGTACAATACAAATTTGCAAAACCTTCAGGAAGAAAATTCCAATAATTCCTTAAAAGTTTCCCTTAAAAGTTTTATTTTTTTTAAAAATACCCCAAATTTGGCAAGAAAATTCTTGTAAATATTTTCAAAAAATGAGTAAAAATCTTCCAAAAAAAATCCTAAAAATATCAAAAATAATTACATATATATCAGTAAAACTTCTAATATTTTCTTTAAGAACATTCACATAAAAATCAACCAAAATCCAGTGAAATTCACTGGATTTTGGTTGATTTTTTTCTGAATGTTCTTAAGAAACATTTTTAATATTTCCTTTTTTCCACCAAAAAATGTTCAAAGATGTAGAAAATGTGGACATCAGAAGTTTCACTGTGAATATATATATATTTTTCCAGATTTTCAAACTTTAAAAGGAGTCAATTTGACCCGCAGGATGACACGAGGGTTAAACAGAAATTGCACAGGAATGTCATTTTATTGAGATGGCGTTGGCTGCAGCTTGGCTTTGTGTCTAATTTGCAAAGATTAGCTTGGTAGCACGATCATAATTACATCTGCTAAAGAGCCACATGCTAACATGGTCACTGTGAAGGCATCAGCATGCTGCTAGCTGCAGATTCTCAGCTGTGTTGGCCTCTCTTTACTCCTTTCCTCTCTGCATGGATAAATCAAAACCGCTCCACAACACGCTCCCTCTGCATAAAACTAATGCGCTATGAGACTTTAATAAACTCCACACTCACCCCAAGAAGTATTCAACCTTGAGAGTCTGATTTTATGCACTTAAATCCACCCGTAATGTGCTTGATGCGAATATGATGCCGCCCAACGCCCTGTGAATAACATCTTCGGTAAATTTGAACAAATCACCACTTAAAGACAAGCCGCGGTGCCGATTATCCCTCCCATCAACCTGTCCTTTACTTTCCCTCTTTCCTCAAGGACAAAGGCGGGTGTTAATAAGACTCATTTAGCACAATGCAGCAAACGAAGGCTCACCAGAATGCAGAGATAATGAGATAATAAGATTGCTTTCAAGTAGATAAACATCCCGTAAATATCGCTGGCTGTCGCAGGTGTTTGGGAGTGGAGCGTGTTTAATCAGCGCTCATCAACACGCGTCACGCAAAGAGGTCAACCTCTGGAATTTAACCCTCGTGTTGTTTGAAAATGTGGGAAAAAATATATCTCCACAGTGAAACTTCTGATGTCCACATTCTCAACAGTTTTGGGAAATCTTTGAACATTTTTTGGGGGAAAAAAAGAAATGTTAAAAATGTTTCTTGGAGAACATTCTCAAAAAAAAAAAATCTACCAAAATCCAGCAAATTTGGCTGGATTTTGGTTGATTTTTATGTGAATGTTCTTAAAGAAAATATTAGAAGTTTTACTGATATATATGGAATCACTTTAGATATTTTTGGAAGATTTTTACTCATTTTCTGAAAATATTTACAAGAATTTTCTTGCCAAATTTGGGGGATATTTTTGTTGTTGAAAAAAACATTTAAGAGAAACTTTTAAGGAATTATTGGAATTTTCTTCCTGACGGTTTCGCAAATTTTCAGAAATTTGGGGAATTTTATTGCAGAATTTTTGGATTTTTTTTCAGACAAGGAAATAATATTTTTTGGTTCCTGTAAATGAAGACAACAGGAGGGTTAAACAAAGATATGGATCCACTAAATCTCCTCAGAATAAATCCAGAAACATGGATCCATACAGGCGAGTCGGTCTCTGAAATGTTTTCATCGTGAGCTTGGGCCAGTTTATGGAATTTGTTCATCAAAGGGAATCAATAAAAATCCTTCCAGTCTTCGGTTGATGTCAGGAACATGATGTGGTTGTTATCAGCCAAACATCTACGCATGTATCAAATCAATTATACATAAAAGACCGACTTTCCTCTCAAACATGTGATCTTATCATGTAACCCTGTGATTGATTTATGTGGAAAAAAGTGCAGCCGCATGTTGATTCATGCAGATTTATGTGTGTGAGTTTGGAAATCCAGAGCAATGTTGATAAAGTTACCTTTTTCTGCAGCAGAAATGTAAATTCCCTGCAAGCAGAAATAATCCTGTGCCGCCCCCACCTCGCTGAGCACTGCTGGAGAAACATATCAAGCACTCAGCTCTTATCGAGTCCATAGATTTTTAGCAACCATGGCTACGCTTGTCAACTTCAGCTGATTGCCTGACATATTTCTTCAGTGTCTCCTGGCTCATCTACAGTTGTCAGTTCTCCAGAATGCCCCTGGCCATTCAGTTAATTCCCTTTACAGCATGTCTTCTTCTTTTCTTTTTTCTTTCTTACCTGGACTGTGGCCAGTTCTGTCAGTCCTGATGTCTCCATCCAGAGTAGCTCCGTCTATCTGCCTCCCCCTGGCTCTCTGACCTCTCTTTATTCCTCACCCTTTCCCCCTTTTATCAATCTCTTCCTCTTTCATCTCACTCTACTCGACCTCTCTCTACAGCAGGGGTGTCCAACATGTGGCCCACGGGCCAAAAGCGGTCCTCCAGAGGGTCCAATCTGGTCCTCAAAGTGTAAAAATTCCAGAGAAGACATTAACTGCAGATTGTAAATTAGTAAAACTATAAATTTAAAATCATTTCTAGACCAGGACAAGTTGTTTGGATCAGAAAGTAAAATACTAGATTGTTCATTGTTCTTTTGTCATTTTGTGTCTCATTTTTGTAATATTTTGTCTTTTTTGTTGTTTTTTTGTCTGATTTTTGTTGTTTGTCTCATGTTTTTGTTGTTTTGTGTTTCCTTTTTTGCCTCACTTGTGTTTTTTGTCTCATTTTTGTCATTTTGTGTTTTGCTTTATTTGTTGTTTTGAGTATCGTTTGTGTTGTTTTGTGTTGTTTTTGTGTCGCTTGTGTTGTTTCTCTACTTTTTTGTTGTTTTGTTTCTCGCTTTTGTCATTTTTGGTGTCATTTGTATCATTTTTTGTCATTTGTCCATTTACTAGTTGCTATATAACTTTTTAATTTTTTCCTCTTTTTTGTTTTGTTTTGTGTCGTTTGTCTCATATTTTTGTAATATTTTGTGGCTCGTTTTTGTCATTTTGTATCTCATTTTTGTAATATTTTGTCTTGATTTTGTTGTTTTTTGTCTTTTTGTGTCTGACTTTTGTCGTTTTGATCCTACAGTAAAATCCTCTCTGGTTCAGTTCCAGGTGCCTAAATGTTGTGTTCCTTTGTCGACACTCTGTGATCTGAAAGTTGTAATGTGGAAATGATAAACTGAGGCTGAATGTTGATGAAATTGAACTTATTTTTCTTGAGAAATTTCAGGTTGTTCATGATGTTTTGTAAAAAGATAATTCCTGAAATGCAAACATTTTCAGAATGTCCTTTATTTTATATTAATTTCTAGGTTATTCTGCTGTGGTTTTACTGGTCCGGTCCACTGGAGATCAGACTGGGATGAATGTGGAACCTGGACTAGAATGAGTTTGCCTCTCCTGCTCTCCAGCCTCCTTCCTCTCTGAACTTCTGCAGCTCTCCCAGAGGTCCAGCAGCCAAACAGCCAGCGGTGCCACATTAGACGCTTACAAATATGGAGCCCAAAGCATCCATGATGCACACTGCATAAAGATGTTATGGGCCGAGGTAAATCTATCAGAGGCGACATGAAACACTTGCTGAGGCGGTTGGGACAGGAGAGGTTGTTTTCCATAAAGATCGGACTGCGCTCCTCTGTATTCTCTAGAATAGCCGCTCTGATGCAAATCGATAAAGTAATTTTCCCCCAGACTTGTCGTAATTAACAATCTGCCATGTGTGCTCAGGGGAACTGTGGCATTTGAATAGAAGCGACTTCCAGCTGCTCCTGAGACGGCTGTGATTTAAGAAGTTTGAGACAGGAAGGCGAGAGGGGCTCTGTGAGTAAGCATTTAACTAATGCTTTTATATAGTCTGCATCCTTAAAAGTGATTCCGGCTGACAAAGCGCTAACGTCTGCATTTAACTGGAGGGCGAGCTGTTTTTCTGTAAAGATACTGTCCTGTTACCAATGGAAATACCTAATTAATTAAAGGAAAATAATTACCTGATTATCATAACGTTGGCTTGAATCAAGAACTAGGATTTCCATTTGTGAAACTGGAAGCCTTTGGAGTCGTTTAATGAACATATTGGACGTAATTACAGGAATTTCTCAATAATTTCAAAAAGCATGCAGGAAAATAACTCCCACATTCATTCAACATATTTAATGGAGCTGTAGTCAGCTTTCTGCAACTTTTGATGGAATTGCATCGGTATGATCAGCGAAATGATGAGACACAGCAACAACAACAACCAGGACAAAGATTAACGAGACATTTTCACACCGAAAACAAAACTAAAGCCAAATAAAAAGCACGATTTTAAGACGAGGAAATAATGTTGGACTGTTGTTTATGCTAATAAAAACCAAAGAACTAAAACTGGACTGAAACTAAATATCACGCGCCAGAAAAATGTCGACAAACAAATCCTCCACATCAAAAATCTGTATTTTTATAAATCTGCTTATATTCTTTCATAATGTGTGGCTATGTTTACTCTATTCAAATCACCAGAAATTAGTGAAATTTTATTTGTTTATCAGGGATTTAATTTTTAAAAAAATATTTAAGTGTTATTTTCTCTATTTTATTAAATTACAGAAAACATTTAATAAAATCTCAGGAACAAAAGACATAGTTTCATGTTGACTCTGAACTGTACAAATGTACTTTTCCAAATCGCAGTCTGTTCTTTTACAATGATTTAAAGTATTCTAATCTGCTAAAATATCATTCTTGTACAGACATTTGCTACTATTTGTACTGCTTTATTATTTTTACAGTTTTTAAATCTTTCACTATTTTACTGTTTTAACAGATTATTTGTGACTCCTTTGCAGCCAGGTTCTTATTGTTTTCAGTACAGATGAATTATTTGGGCAAATTTTCATAATAGTTCTACTCCTTCTCAGACATCTATGGACAAATATTTTTTTTTTTGCACGTCTGTTTTCTAGGTTACTTTCTTTTCTTAATATTTTTTTACGTTTTATATAAATTTCATCTATTCTAAATTGATATTGTTTAGTTAAATGCACCGTTGTGCTCACAGTGGTCTGTTAATATCAATATTTGCAGAGAGAAAATGCTGGTTTTAATTGTGAAGTGTCAATTATATTTATACTAAACCAATACCAATGAATTAAAATAGCTTCCTATCTTATGTAATTATATTTGAAAATCAGGTCTTCTGCATTTTTGCTACAGAGATCGGCTCTGCTTATATTTTTAACGACAATAACATTGGAAGTGTGGGATTTTTGGGTCTCTATACACAGCTGGAGCTCCGTTTTTTCAAGCTAAATGCTGCTTTATTTCAACTGTGTGTCATCAATAGTACTGCAGGAACAAACTCTTTCCACAATCAAAGGCAGTCTGCAGTGTTTTGGAATTAATGAAGGCGACGCTTATTGACGTGTAATCAGCATAATTATGCCGAAGAAGGCAAAGTAATCAGCGCCAGCATAACTTTTCCAGATGATCACCTTCATTTCCTCTCAAATTTCTCTCTTTCCAGAAAGTCGTCTCTCCATCGACGGGGAATCAACAGCGAACACAGCGGTGGTCTTATACTGTATATACTGCACGCTCACACGTGCACTAAATCAGCTCTACGCTTCAAACACACTGATGAGGTGAATCCAGGTAAAAGCCATTATCCCTCCCTGATTTGTCTTATTAAATCCATGCCGCTCACCGGGGAGGAACGAGGTAATGAAGAGAAGAGGAGGAAGGATTGTGCAGCTTTAAGGCGACTCTGGAAGAAGGAGCTTTGATTCAATAACAGCAGACTTCCAGTGCAGCTCCTCTAAATAACTGGATGTGCGCTCGGCTGAGTGTTTATGGCAGATTTTGAGATGATGTGTGAAATAGAGGGATTTTGCCGCCACCATAAAAGCACCAAGTCGAGGTGATCAGTCAAATTTATGCTGCTGTTGAATTGCGTATTTTTCTCCCTGCGTGAAATGAACTGACCACAACACACACACACACACACACACACACACACACACACACACACACACACACACACACACACACAGAGGCACACACACACACACACACACACACACACACACACATAAAGAAAGGAAGGAAGTGGTGAACTCTATTAAGAAGAAATTGGCTTTCATTTGTTTATAGGAGATAACGGTGCGCATGTTGCAGTGTGTCAGTATTAAATGGGTGAAATTCCTTCTGAAGGCAGAGCTGAGGCCAGAGATAATGGCAGCTGCAATGATCTGGTTTCATTCGGTCCCACTGAGAGTTATGTGACGATGAAATCTGAACTATTGACTCCCGAGAGGGGCTGAAAGAGCTGTGTAGGTTTACCTGTTTATCGCTGAAGGATAATGGGATCTACAAACAATCTGAAGGCCGCTACACACTGTCACTTTCAGCCGTCCCAGACCAAAGACAACGGTGAGAGAATCGTGGCGATATCTTTGGTCGTGGCTCTAAATCTGTGGTCCTACGTCACACTGTGAGACAGGTTCAAGTAGTCCATGGGCCTGGAGCCAAAATCTCCAGTATCGTTACCACTCAAGGTGACCAATTCTTTTTGATCTTTTTAACCAGCTATATGTCTCTAGTTTGCATTTTGATATGATGCCGTTGCAGACTCACAGCTTAATGACTGTTATCACTGCTTTAATGGACACAATGAAAGGGTCTGAGCCAAAAGTCCAGCAAGGGACTGTAGATGGAAATTAGCTTAAAGCTAACTTTGGTGCAATACATCAAATGGAAACATTTATGTTTAATATTGTACATGGTCCCTTTTAAAATAAACTGATGATAATAATAATAATAATAATAATAATAATAATAATAATAATAATAATAATAATAATAATAATAATAATAATAAGTCCAATTTGATAGGATTATTCCTCGTTATGAAAAAATACGAAATGCCACACATCACCATCTGTGTTAACAATTTTACAACACAGAATAATACTACAAGAAACTGGAGTCTGAGAAAGATTTCCTTGTTATGGTAACAAGATTGTGACAAAAACAAGAAACAGAATGACAAAGCAAGACACAAAATTACATAGGGTACAGTAGGGTTCATGTTTGGCTAGTTTCCCTGTGATTGTAGGGTTCAGTTTGACTAGTTTCCCTGTGATTGTAGGGTTCATGTCTGGCTAGTTTCCCTGTGATTGTAGGGTTCATGTTTGACTAGTTTCCCTGTGATTGTAGGGTTCATGTTTGACTAGTTTCCCTGTGATTGTAGGGTTCATGTTTGGCTAGTTTCCCTGTGATTGTAGGGTTCATGTTTGGCTAGTTTCCCTGTGATTGTAGGGTTCATGTTTGGCTAGTTTCCCTGTGATT
Organism: Amphiprion clarkii; assembly: GCA_027123335.1. NCBI lineage: Eukaryota > Metazoa > Chordata > Actinopteri > Pomacentridae > Amphiprion > Amphiprion clarkii. The sequence goes on from CM049579.1 coordinate 1,764,799, forward strand.
GTAGGGTTCATGTTTGGCTAGTTTCCCTGTGATTGTAGGGTTCATGTTTGACTAGTTTCCCTGTGATTGTAGGGTTCATGTTTGACTAGTTTCCCTGTGATTGTAGGGTTCATGTTTGACTAGTTTCCCTGTGATTGTAGGGTTCATGTTGGCTAGTTTCCCTGTGATTGTAGGGTTCATGTCTGGCTAGTTTCCCTGTGATTGTAGGGTTCATGTTTGACTAGTTTCCCTGTGATTGGAGGGTTCATGTTCGGCTAGTTTCCCTGTGATTGTAGGAGCTCCGTTTATGCTTCGGTTGTTTATTTTTCATGGATGGACGGCGCACGCTGATGATTGTTAAAATCACACAGTGTGTAGAGGCCTTTGAAAGATAAAAGAAGTTCCTCTTGCATTTAATTTTACTGTATACACTACTGTAGGGCTTTACGTCCTTTTTCCTCCTCCTTCCTCTTTGTGCTGACCGCTGATTGGCAGTTTGATGGAGTGAAATACAACAACGCTGAGGAGAAATGTGATCTGACTGTGCCCACATTCGATGCTCGGTGATTTTTGCCAGGGGAAGCAACAAACAACAAACAGATTTCACCAAGACCGGGCAGCCCGGGCCAGCACAAAACAAGATAAACAACGTCTCCGGAGGCTAAGAGAGAGGAGCAGAGCAGGCGGGGAAGTGCTGTTTGTTCTCTGATCGATGCCATACATAGTGCATGAGTTCCCAAAGAACTATGGGTAAGAAGTTGTTCACTTCTATACAGGCACAGAGACAGAGCTGCGCTATTGAGATGAGGCTGCATGAAGGTAAAATGTAAGACACTTCTTTGAGAGATGGTGAGAGTTTCTCCTCTCTGATAATAAAACGTGATGTTGGAGCGGATCGATGGGCGAGTTCAGCCAAGCAAAAGGCCAGGGACAAGTCCTGCTTTAGGAGGGAAAATAAAGAGTGAAGACCAGCCGTGTTTGAATTACGCCGTCATCTCCTTCCACTGAGGTTTGATTCCCTCCAATAACCACCTATAACCCCGGCTATTGCTGAGCTCTCAGAGAAAATTAAAAAACAGAATTGCCTTCATAAATATTAATCTGTGTGAGGCAGAGGTTGTGCCCTTCACAATTATTCATGCTCTCCGGAGCACATTTGTCAAGAGTAAACAGTATCCTCCTGTTTACCTAATGCACAACATTTGGTAGGTGAGTGGGCATAATTGATGCCTTCATATTCCATTCTTGAGGGTGTAATTAAACATGGTCTGCTATAGAAAACATTGGTCTCTCTGCTCCCCACAGCACACTCCTGCATGGCTGCACTCGCATCCATTTCTTCAACGGCAGCGACTTGATTCACCCGGAATTAAAGGTGGAGATGGAGTTAATTTCACAGCTTTTTGCCATGTTATCACCTCTGCGGCTGCTGTAGGGCTACTGTAGACGTCCTCGGCCTGCGCTGCTTCGTCTTTTTGGAGGATGGCCTGTATATTATTAGCTGCTTGCTTGGGCGTGACAGAATCATTAGCGAGCAGAAAATAGGCCAATAATGCTTTTCTCTATGCCTTTATGTGCTGCTATTGTCCGTGAAGTATGGATTGCAATTGTACGGCCAAATTATCTTCTCATTTTGCTCACATGCATTCTAACATTCGTGATGTGCGATATTATAAAATCCTCTATTACAGAATAAACTAAGAATATTTAAATAGATTAAATCAGTGGAACCTGCTTATAGGGATCCAGTTATTGGGCCAGAATCTTTCCAATATAAATACTGTTTACAAAATTCACCTTAAGTAATAAAGCAGTCTGCTTAGAGTTCTCATTAACAATATATCAGGAACAAATTTTATTAATTTTTTTTTATTTACTTTGGCACACAGTGCCATGTAATAAATTACTATAGAAGTGCAGCCAAATTCTAACAGCAGAGGACTTTCCAATATATGGTTCTCTTGATGTATTTAGCTATGAATATTATTGAAAACTTTACACTGATGCCCTGAAATATGCCATTATGACATTGGTTTTACATTAAGTTAAATCATTATTCTCTATTTACAGTGTTTATTTAATAGAGTACAGTTTGTTGTTCATTGCTGCCTTTGAATAAATGTTCTGGATCTAAAAATGTCACTTAAAAGTCCTTTATCCTTTATTATTTTAGGCGTTTTAGCGCTACATGCATCCAACAAGGTTGATAGATATGAATTCTGGATTGAATTTATGGTATTTTTCTGCAATTCACAATATTGTTTATACTTTTTAAAATCAATCAAAATGTTGTAATTAGCAGGTAATTACAGTTAATGTTGATTGCAGTGCCAACGTTATATAAATACAGTATATTATCATTTTCTGCTATAGAGTGCTGTAATCAAATATGCAGTGAATAATTTTTTAATTTCACAGGAAAAGTTGTTCCAGTATATGTGTTTTCTGCTATAGTCTCTCACTCAAAAGGAATGAATGAACTAGTGAGGGATCATGGGAGTTGTTGTCTTCATCACTACTGATAAAAATCTACCTGACGTGACAGAAATCATGTAATTGGACGAGTTAATTCAAGCTAAATTTATCCACACGTATTCAAGGAACGCCATTTCACTCTAATAAAAAAGCCACAATTAATGACAACTAAATGTTCACTGCTAAGTTAGCTTTAGATACAGCAGGTTTAGCTGCTATATGATTGCAGCTGTGGGACCCAGCAGTGTTATCTGTGGTCAAAATAATCGTAATAACCGTCATCTATCATGAGAGATCAATGAAAAAGACCACAGACTAGGCAGCTAGCTAGTCTGGATATGATGCCAGCGTGGGGCAGCCAAAATTTAAATATTTAGACATTGCTTTTACATAAGTCAACCAACTATATAACACTGGTTGAGTCTTTTTCAGACATTTTAATGTGTAAATGTTCCTAATCACAGCTTGAACTCTCATGATGCTTGTTTCCAGTCGGCTGCCTGAAGCTGCTGCAGACTGAACTCATCTCGGGAAATTAATCTTCTCTCATGAAAAGTCTCAAACAAACTGTGAAGAAATGAGCCAACGAGACGGCGGCAGCAAAAGTTGGTGTTTCTCAGGCAGGAAGGAACAGCCATGGCTGCCAGTGATGGAGACAGAAAACAAATGTGCAGGAGGTTGAAGCTGCACTCGTCAAGCGGATTGATAATGCCTGGTCACGTAATGTCCCCTTGAGTGGGCCATTTGTGAGGGAAAAGGCAGAAGAATTGGCAGCAGTCTTGGGAGAGGATAATTTCAGAGTTTACGTAGGCTGGAATGAGCAATTTAAAGACGAAGAAGGTTGTGTTTCAGGGACTACACATGTGTCACGCAATGAATACGACTGAGAACAAGCAGGAAAACATTCTGGATGCCAATGAGAGCAGAATTCATTTCCACATGCTACCTGATGACTCTCTGACCTTTAAATCTGACAACAAACGGAGGGTAAAGACATCTGACGAAAGCATCAAAACTGTCTTTGAAGGGACGTTCTGTCACTGGTGGAAGTCCAAACTCACACTTCCTCAAAAATGTCCACACACTGCCTGTCCGTTACTGAAGGTTCTGATTGGAAGACTAAGAATCTGGGCTTGCAAAATGGGCCAAAAGAAGACAAGCCATGATCCCATGATGGACTAGAACACAGAAATATCCAAGACACCCTCATATCTCCAGTCCTGTGACTAACTTACACTGAGTTGCATCAAATTATTGAAGAAAGTCGAGCTAATTCTGAAGATATCTCCAAAAAATCTGCCTCCTGGATGTTATTCTCATGGTGTGGAAGAAGACTTTATTTGTCACAAAAACATTTCTACAGCATTGTGAAATGTTATTTTTTTACATATTAAAGTTGGAGTCAGACAAGCAACCACCCAACTAAGCAACCAACCAACCAAGGAAGTCAATTTTTGTCTAATTTTTGTCATTTGTTCATTTTTTGTTGCTTTGTAACTTTTTGGTTATTTTGTCTCTTTTTGTTTTGTTTTGTGTCGTTTATCTCATTTTTTGTCGTTTTGTGTCTCGTTTTTGAAATATTTTGTCTTGTTTTTGTTGGGTTTGTTGTCTTTTTTGGGGTTTTTTTGATCATAAAGTAAAATACTACATCATTCAGTTCCAGATAGCTGTGACTAAATGTTGTGTTCCTTTGTAGACACTCTGTGATCTGGAAGTTGTAGTGTGGAAATGATAAACTGAGGCTGAATTTTGTTGAAATTGAACTTATTTTTCTTAATAAATTTCAGGTTGTTCATAATGTTTTGTATAAAATATAACTCCTTAAATGTGAACTTTTTCAGAATGTACGTTTTTGCACTAAAACAAAGGTTATTATAGGTTATTCATAGGTTATTATGCTGTGATTTTGGCAGAACACTGGAGATCAAACTGGGCTGAATGCGGAACCTGAACTAAGATGAGTTTGACACTTCTGCTATAAGGTAATTCTCATGTATGCATTTTGAATAAATAAGTGATTTTAAAAAGAGCACTACAGGATTTTGGTAGCCACGACTGGCTTACACATCCCTGTATTCGTACATTATGCATAACTCTCCTGCTGAAGCATCCTTGAGCGAGGAAGACGCCCATGAAGCTCCAAGTAGCTTCGCTTTGCTGCCAAACTGCTGCTAGTGAAGTGTGCACAAATTTACTGTCTCAGCGCATTAGAAGAATTAAGTCCTGGCAGCGCTGTGCGTGACGTGATGATTTTATGGTGCTGTATCTCAGTCTGTGTTTATAGATGATCGAACCCCTGAAGATTCCTGCATTAAATTCGTCAGTCTTTGTCCTTCTGTCAGCTCAGACGACCACACGGCCTCCCCATCCCCTTCCTGCCGTCTGACGCTGGGAATCAGTGGCGAAGCTTAGCTGGCCGGACCCTGGGGAGCTGCTGGTCTACCTGTAGACAGCCCCATCAGATCTTATTCCCTCCACTGGAACACAATCATACAGTGAGAGGGAGAGCGAGGTCCGTCCACGGAATACTGATGCGGGAACGGAGAGGCTGGAGGAACACGGAGGCCGAGGGATGAATTCTTAAAAACGCAGTGTGCAGGACTGGGAGGACTTGGAGGAATGTTGGAGGAATCAGAGGAACAGTGAGAATACTGGAGGATGCTGTGGGTTTGTGGGAGGCAGCAGCAGAGGAGGTTAAAGGGGAGGAGCACTGGGAGCGACCTTTAGGCTGCCGCTGTTCGCAAGAGTTGTAGTTTCAAAAAAACACAAAAATGGGTTGTAAGTTGAGGAAAAGTTTGTGGCTAAGAGAGCTTTTGGGAGAGAAATAATTCAGTGACACTGGAATATACATTGGAGACTGAAATATTTCACCTACAAGATCAGGGGTGTCCGACATGAGGCCCGTGGGCCAAAAGTGGTCCTCCAGAGGGTCCAATCCGGCCCTTAAAGCGTAAATTTTTTTTTACTGATTTAAATTCAAGTTTGAAAGGAGTTTACTTTACATCTACATCATCGTTCATGATGTGTCTTCCAGCGTATTAAAAAACGCCATGTGGACGTAACAAGGTAAAACAACAACTTATTTTTCATCGGAGCGGTTTTTTAAGGATACCAGATGAGGACTTCTGGCCCGAAAGTTACCAGTTCAGATCCGGACATGCATCTGGTATCCTGAGAAGAGAGACTCTCTACAGCTGACATCAATAAGCCTCATTTTCTGGCTGTTCAGAAGCCAAAAAGCAGAAGTCTGGTTGTACTGAACGGCTCCAAACATGTCTAACTGTGTGAATGAGAATCAGATTACCGCTGGAAAAAGGTGAGTCACGCTGGAAAATCTTCCCTGCGTAAATAAACATTTTAAAACTCAAAGTAAATTTTTGCTCCTCTGCTTGGATTCCTCCAGGAGTCTGATTCTGTCTCCCATCTCAGGTTAATAGAGTGATTCATGCAGAATACAGAGCAGTCAAAACACTGCGAGCCATTTTAGGTGATTTACAGTATTATTCTCATCTAATAGCTGGCTTAAAGCGCTAATCGTGCATGCTAATTCCTGGCTTAGTGTGCCTATGGATTAGAAGCCCATGTAATGTACAGTTAATCTCATATACACTGCACTGGAAATCCGCCTAGAAGGGTTTCTCATCATCAAAAATTTTCCCTCTAATTATGTCTCCAGAGAGAAGCTCAACTCCCACTCGAGGTGAGCTCGTCCATGCAGGATTGGCGGGTCCACATGCGTGTGGAATACAGAATACACGCCCTTGATCAAGCTCCCAGCTGCTGCCTTTATATCCAGATCCACAGATAGGAAGTGATGGACGCTTCTTTTTTTTTTTTTGCACATTATGCAGCTGGTAATAGAATTTAATCCCACCACAAGGCAGAATATGTCTGTCTTCTTATTCCCTCTTATAGCTTTAATAATCAGCCCTCCGTCTTGCCTCTGTGCAGCCACATTTAATAAAACTCAACGTCTTTAAAGTCCTGCGAAGCCGTTCCAGAGCGTTTTCCAAAACTCTCTCTGAACTCACAAACAATAGCTTAAAAAAAAAGAGAAAATCTAATGGAATGTGATTTGCTCTCCCTTTAGCGAGTTCTTCTGCTCTTTTCTGAAATATTAATAACCTGTTAATTATCAGAGCAGTGGCAGGAATAGCGGGGAGTGAGACACACTGAGGGATTGAGGCCACACAGATCTGAAAGAATACAAAGAGGAGAGAAAACAAGGCTGGATGTGGCTTCATATTCCTATCTATCTACTCTCCAACCCTGCAGATCCTCCACAGAGACTCCACACTGTTCTGCCTCTTTCAAAGCATCCGCCTGTGGTCTCATTCACCACTTTCTCTCAGATTTTCATCAAATCTAGAAATAAGTCCGATGTAATGCCGCTTCTGTTGGCAGCAGAATCGCACTGCAAAAACTCTAAATCTTACCGAGTCTATTTGTCTTATTCTTAGTCAGAATGTCTCATCCCACTAGATTTAGGATAAATTCTCTTAACAAGAGACATTTCAGCAGATGGAGGGACTTGTTTTAAGACAAAGCATCTTAAATATCTTGTTAAGTCAAACAATCTGGAAATTATCTTGTATTGAGTTGAATTTTACAAGAAAACTCAAAATAAGTTTAACCCTCGTGTCGTCCTGCAGGTCAAAACTGACCCGTTTTAAAGTTTGAAAATGTGGAAAAAAAAATATTTTCATAGTGGAACTTCTGATGTCCACATTTTCAACATTTTTTGGGAAGATTTTTACTCTTTTTTTGAAAATATTTACAAGAATTTTCTTGCCAAATTTGAGGGACTTTTTTAAAATAAAAATTTTAAGGGAAATTTCTAAGGAATTATTGGAATTTTCTTCCTGAAGGTTTTACAAATTTTCAGATTTCTTTTGCTGAATATTTGGATTTTCTTCAGACAAGGAAGCAATATTTTTTGGTGCCTGTAAATGAAGACAGCAGGAGGGTTAATACATCTGAAATTAGGAGGTTACATGAAAGCAGAAATCTATTTTTGAGTGAAAAACTACTATTTTTTTAGCATGTCTGGCTTATTTTAAGACACCTCAGCTTGACAATCCTGCTAAAATAGAGCTTAAAATAAGTTCCCCAGCTAATTTTAAGATCTCAATGCTCTAAATATCATATCTTATTTCTAGAAATCTTACCAAGCCATTTTTCACTTGTTCTATTGGCAGATTTTTTCACTTATTTCAAGGTAGAAGTTCCTTGAAATAAGTTTTTTTCTTATTTTGAGAGGGGCATTATTTCCAGTGTGGTTTTGATCCGGCGCTCTTTTTGAAGTGACAGTTCTCGTTTTCAAGCACTGAAAACTAACGAGGAATTAATTTGTCCTTAACTTGTTCAAGTTCAAGTTTGAAGTCTTTCACCTTGATTGATTGATTGATGTCCCTTTACTTAATTAAGATAAAACCAAATAAGAGCAAGGATCTCATTCACAATGGAGCCCTGAAAAATACGTCATTAGAATAACTATATCATTTAACAGAAGTTTGAAGTGTTTAAAGGTTAAAAAGTGAAAACGCAATGAAGCCTATTCCACCTAGTAGCAGGTGGAAGCAATTCTTCCCAATTATGATTCCGAGCCAGTTTTTTTTTCCACATTTTCAAACTTTAAAATGGGTCAATTTGACCTGCAGGACGACGCAAGGGTTAAAAATGGTCACTTTTCTCACTGCTTCACACGTCACAAATAACGTATATTTCAAAAAAAGTTATGTTCCCTTCAAAGTGTATTTGAGAAAGCACTTTAGTTGTATAGGAACATGATTTTTTTGTGGAGTTGTCTGAGCCGCTACAGTCCCAAATTTCCAGAAACGATTTAAAAAAAAGGAGAAAATGGATCAAAAAAACTGGCTCACATGACTGAGTGCAGAGATTCTCCACATAAAGGGACATCATATGGAACATCATATATTCAGATCTGTATGTCATCTAACATTTACAGGGAAAACGTGACCACAACCTTTAAACATAAAGCAGCACAACAACATGAAGCATAAACCACACACTGACAGCTCTGCTAATGGAGTTTCAGCCCCTCTGGCTATGATTCTATTTCCTCTCAAACTATGACCTCATGGTCTGACTTTTTCCTTTGAGATAAAACGGAAAATTGTTGCTCCTCTAAATTTGTTATTTATTACCAACGCATTATCAGTCAAATATAAATGTGTAGCGTTGCATGGAGCCCCCTCAGTGTAATCGTTATGTAGATCTGGACAAACGAGGCAAGCGAGATAAAAAAGAAACACAAAATGACAAAAATGAGAAACAAAACTACAAAGCATGAGACAAGCAACAAAAGTCAGACAATAAAAGACAAAAAAAACAACAAAAACAAGACAAAATATTACAAAAATGAGACACAAAATGCCAAAAGAACAATGAACAATCTAGTATTTTACTTTATGATCAAAACAACTTGTCATGGTCTAGAAATGATTTTAAATTCATAGTTTTGCTAATTTATAATCTGTAGTTAATGTCACTTTGAGGGCCGGATTGGACCCTCTGCAGGGCCGCTTTTGGCCCGTGGGCCGCATGTTGGACACCCCTGGTTGAAACAGATCAGCGGTGCGTCTGGCTATTAAAATATTTCTGACCAGAGGACTAGATCTCACAGGATTTAAGGTGGTCCAGTATGTACATGTAATATGCACTTCTGGTTACCATGCAACTGCTAAAAAAAATAGTCCAAATAAAACTTTGCTTCCTGGAAAAATAAATCCTCTCCTTCAGGTGCAGTTATTTTAAAGTTTGTGGCATTAATGCAATTCAAAGGTGACACATTTTCAAGTTGACATATGCAGGGAAACACCCCCAAACGTCACCTCGGTGATGCTTTTATGCAAAATCATGATGATTATAAGCGTGTTCTTTAAGGTGGCAGGGGGAGTTTTTAATGGCCGTTTACACTGACAGTGGAACTATTATGCAGATTTGTGGTAAAAAGTGAGTTTTGGTTGTGAGTTTGGGTTTTTTTCTCGTGGAAATTGGCAGCAGCTTGCAGTTGGGTCTTGCAAATTTATAGTGGCATGAAGAGTGGTTAAGCAAATGTGTGGTGACACATCCGTGGTTTGGAAAGGAATTATGGATTTGGCCTTCAAATTAGCGAGAAACAATTTTGCCAAGAAGGTGCTTCTTTTTGCACATGCATGGTATGAATAAAAATGGAAGTGTCAGCATCCAGGTGCAAGATGAATTCCTGTTGCCTTTATTAACTTCATTAGGCAGTGAAGGCCGAAGCCAAATATGCAAATACTGAACATCTGAGGGTGATATAGTACATATATAGAGAAGTTGATCATCTCTGGTCCACCTTTGGCCTTTGGCGAGCTCTAATTTAAATGATCTCAGCACATTGCATGAGATGTGGAGTACATCAGCTACACAGGGCTGATTTATATTCCTGTAGTCGCTTTAAACATATCCTCAGTGTCCTGTTCGTTCCTTGTATTCCCTGAAGCCGATGTCTGAGCGGCCGGTGGAGAATGTATTGACTCCATCACTAATGCGTATGCATTTCCTGACATTTAACAAATGCACATGCAGTGATTCTGAACTGTCCCCGAGTGCCGTTTCTGCAGAGACGCTAACACAAGTCAAACAAAAACAAGACAAAATATTACAAAAATGAGACACACAATGACAAAAGAGCAATGATTTATGATCAAAATGACAAAAAACAACCAAAAAGAAGACAAAATGTTACAAAAACGAGACATGAAATGACAAAGAACAATGATTTATCAACAAAATGACAAAAAACAGCCAGAAAGAAGACAAAATGTTACAAAAACGAGACATGAAATGACAAAGAACAATGACTTATCAACAAAATGACAAAAAACAGCCAGAAAGAAGACAAAATGTTACAAAAACGAGACACAAAACGACAAAAATGAGAAACAACACAATGAAAGCATGAGACAAGCAACAAAAATCAGACAAAAAATGATAAAAAAAACTACAAAAACAAGCCAAAATATTACAAGAATGAGACACAAAACAACAAAAGAACAATGATTTATGAACAAAATGATAAAAAACAACCACAAAGACAAAATGTCACAAAAACGAGACACAAAACAACAACATAAATATACACAACAATAATATTATAAATAATAACATATGAACAAAATGTATTTAACAAATGCACATGCAGTGATTCTGAACACAAGTCAGGTGTGTTTTTTCTTCCACTTCCGCATGTCGTCTTGTTGAACTCTCTGATTTGACGGATGATAAGCATGAGCAGATTCTCTCGTTAGATCATTTACTCACGGGAAAATATTCCATTTGATATCTATTATATCCACCATAGCTTCACAGTAGCTCATATATGAAAAGGGTTCTCTCAGAGACGCTGCTCTTAATCTCTACTAATGGGTGGAACAAAACACTCTGTCTTCTCCTCAGGATATTACCGCTTGTAGAGCTAATCAGGTTGGAAATGATGACTGTGTGTGTGTGTGCGTACACAAGGACAAACCCGTTTGAACAGCTCTTATCTCCTGTCCTCGTTCAGCCTCATCCCAGCAGCACATTAACCTCTGTGTCTTCCTCTAACTGCTACGTACGTCCACGTTTAAACTGCGCTCAGAGAATCAAACATGCATTCTGTGTACACATCTTATCTTCCAGGGTCTTCTGCACACTGATAATTGTAGCATTAATGTACGTACATCTTCAGCTTCCCCCCCACCCGGATGTTCTGTAGGTTCTTTGAGGCTCTAAGCCGGTCCCTGCTGACCACTTTGCTTCATTTCACAGAGATGATAAAGGCACCGTGTTCCATGAAGGTCAGTGGAACATGTAAACTCAGCAGGAGTCCACATCAGAAGGCAGAACGTACCGAACACGCAGGATGCTATTCTCATTGTCCAGCACTTCTTCCACTGAATACTAAGCATTCTATACATTCAGCTTCTTGCATTTTAATTTACATACTCAATTATTTATTTTAGGGTTTTTTAAGGTACAGCAGGAGTGTCAAACATGAGGCCCACGGGCCAAAAGCGGTCCTCCAGACGGTCCAATCTGGTCCTCAAAGTGTAAAAATTCCAGAGAAGACATTAACTGCAGATTGTAAATTAGTAAAACTATAAATATAAAATCATTTCTAGACCATGACAAGTTGTTTTGATCAGAAAGTAAAATACTAGATTGTTCGTTGTTCTTCTGTCATTTTGTGTCTCATTTTTGTAATATATTGTCTTGTTTTTGTTGATTAGATCATGCAGTAAAATTCTATATCGCTCAGTTCCAGATAGCTGTGACTAAATGTTTTGTGCCTTGGTAGAAACACTGCGATCTGGAAGTTGTAATGTGGAAATGATAAATTGAAGCATAAATAATTTTTTTTTCTTAAGAAACTTGAGTTGGTTCATAATCCATCCATTATCTATACACCGCTTAATCCTCACTAGGGTCGCGGGGGGGCTGGAGCCTATCCCAGCTGTTGGTTCATAATGTTTTGTAAAAAGATAATTCCTGTGATGGACATTTAGAGCAGCTGCGCCCTTAATTATATAAATTATGCATAACCTCAAGCCTTAATATGACTGAAACAGGTCAGTTATTTGTACAGTTGTCACAAATGGAAAAATTAGCAATAGAGACCAAAATCATATTTGTATGAGGCAGTAAACATGATTATTTCTGCTGCAAAGCTGAACATTTCAACATGGGGTTCTGGAGACTGAATCACATTTGAAGCCAGCCTCAAGTGGACATTTAGGGAACTGCAGTGTTTCGCATTAACCGCTGACTAAATATTCCAGACCTGGAGGGTGCTGCTTAATTAGAATTCTGTAAACCTCTGATGAACTGATTTCCATATGTGGACGCCAGTTTTAGTTTGTAACTACAGATCACTTCTTAAGGCTTGATGCTTCCCTCTAGATGCACACAGACAGCAGCAAACACCACCAAAGTGTGGTTGTTATTTCTGTACAGCTGTCTAGTTTGACTTGGCCTCTGTTTGGTGAAAGTTTCCACTCCATGCATGTACAGAAAATCAATGTTTAAGTATTTTGTGCATGCACACTCCTGCCAAGCAGCCGCAGACTCTCCAGATGATGAAATCTGTCTTTACCTTTGTGTACACCACTGGCCTGAAGAGGAAGTGGAAATGCTGATTATATATGTGTTTTCTAGGCTTGTGAATGCTTTATCTGTGGTATTTTGATGGTTTACAAGACAGTAACATGGAGAGTTCATTGTGGAAGCCGGCTGTCATCAGCCAGTGGAGTCCTTCTGAGGATGAAGTCTGTCTTCATTGATCTGTTTGCCTGCTTTGCTGTTTCTACAAGTCTTAAAGCAAACCCAACCGTACCCCAAATCACGAAAGGCAGCATCACATAAAACACTATTTCAAGGTGAATTAATCATTGTTCCAGGAGGAAATAGATTCTGACACAGGATCAGCACTGCAGTTGCTGTCTGTCAGAGCCCAGCAGAAAAAAAGCTTCCTTTAGTGTAATTTCATGGTTGGAGAAAAGCAGCCTCCTGAACACAGCAGCTCCTCCACAGTGCTTGTTTCTTAACTCTGCTCACTAAAACCTGATCATAAAAACACAATGTTTTCAACTTGTAGGCCATTTTAGGACAGCCTGAACCTTCGTGTATGTTACAACGGAATGAACTGCCCATGTGGAACGTCTTCTGAAGGAGAAAACGTTCTTGTTCCAGGGCAGGTACTTCTGAGCAGAACTGAAGAACAGCAGTGGAGACTGACACTGATTGGTTCAACTTAGAGAGGACAACAAACGCCATTTTTCTGCCCTCTTGATGTCCTTATCGTCGTTCTAATATTGCCAGAAGGAGATAAGGACATCGTAAATTTCACCATATAGGGCAGGAGTGTCCAACAAAACCGGTCCTCCAGAGGGTCCAATCCGGTCCTCAAAGTGTAAAAATCATCATTCAGTTCCAGATGACTAAATGTTGTGTTCCTTTGTCGACACTCTGTGATCTGGAAGTTGTAATGTGGAAATGATAAACTGAGGATGAATGTTGTTGAAATTGAATTTGTTTTTCATAAGAAATTTCAGTTTGTTCATAATGTTTTATAAAAAGATAATTCCTCAAATGTGAACATTTTCAGATTTTTTTTGCACTAAAACAAAGGAACCATTAGGAGTTGTGGTTATTTCTAGGTTATTCTGCTGTGGTTTTACTGGTCCGGCTCACTGGAGATCAAACTTGACTGAATGTGGAACCCGGACTAAGATGAGTTTGAATCCCCTGATGTAGGGTAACATAACAAGCCCTCGATTGTCTACTTCCTTGGTGGCGTTTGGTTCACTCGGAGTCCACTGTGATTCCATCAACGTTACATAAGTGGTAAACATGAATGCTAAATCACTCTTTTAAAAGTTTTGGGTATCGTCAACAAAAGCCCCAAAGCACCACAAAGACGACAGTGTACCACCCTGGGATCTAACCTTCCTTCCTGGTGGTCTTGGTGGTGGTCTTCATGCATCATTAGAACTCACAGCCACCAGTCACTCTTCAAAGAATCTCAAAACTGCCTTTCGCCTGTGGTGATGCTATTTTAAAGCTCATCTTATCTCAGAGGACTGAACATCTCTTACAGGCACATTTGTAGAGCCATCCTCTGGGTGGATTGTGAGAATGAGACCAACTGGAGACATTTCCCAGAGCGCCGTCCGATGTCAGATGAATGCATGCTAAGTGAGAACAAGTCGCTGACGTGGGTCATTTCCCAGTCTCTGAGTCAGCGACATGTTCCCTTCTCTCCCACGTTCTCACTCCTTCCCACAGTCCCTCCACTTTCACAGTTGCTTGCGAGGAAAAAATAGCAGAACGGATCTGTGATCAGAGATTTCTGACAAGGTGTCAAAAGTAGCCGGGAAATATTTGGTATGCATATTCACAAGAGATGGTGAGGCCTTTGTTTTAAAAGTTATTACTCCTGGAGGGAAGATGGAAGTAGTGGAGAATATAAATTGAGATTTAGAAATAAAGTGACAATGGGTCGAGCAGATGTAGCTTTAATACATTCACATAATCGTGTCTTTTTAATTTGAAGCAGGGATGTCAAAGTCATCGTAGTCCAGGTTCCACATTCAGTCCAGTCTGATCTCCAGTGGACCGGACCAGTAAAACCACAGCAGAATAACCTAGAAATAACCACAACTCCTGATGGTTCCTTTGTTTAAGTGCAAAAAAAGTTCATTCTGAAAATGGTCACATTTAAGGAATTATCTTTTCACAGAACATTATGAACAACCTGAAATTTCTGAAGAAAAATAAGTTAAACTTCAACAACATTCAGCCTCAGTTTATCATTTCCACATTACAACTTCCAGATCACAGAGTGTCTACAAAGGAACACAACATTTAGGCACCTGGAACTGAACCATGGAGGATTTTACTTTATGATCAAAACGACAAAAGTCAGACAAAAAAAAGACAAAATATTACACAAATGAGACACAAAAATGGCAAAAGTGAGAAACAAAACAACAAAATTTGACAAACGACATGAAACAAAACAAAAAATTTGACAAAAACCTTGCAAAGTGACAAAAAAACATGGTCAAATGACAAAAATGACACTAAAAATTGCAAAAGCAAGAAACAAAATGGCAAAAAATAGACAAATGACAAAAAAACACAAAACGACAAAAACGACACACAAAACAATGAATAAAGCAAAAGACAAAATGACAAAAATAAGACAAAAAACAAAAATGAGACAAAAAGGAAACACAAAACGGCAAAAATATGAGACAACAAAAATCTGACAAAAAAAGACAAAAAAGACAAAATATTACAAAAATGAGAAGTAGTTAATGTCTTCTCTGGAATTTTTCCACTTTGAGGGCCGGATTGGACCCTCTGGAGGACCACTTTTGGCCCGCTGGCCTCATGTTGGACACCCCTGCTTTAAACCATCTCTCATGATCATAGTAAACTGGTTTTAAAAGTACAAAAGCGAAAGCAAAGACTGAAGGAGAAGAATAAGACCAGAAGACAGAGAGTGTGTTTTAATCAGGTTTTTGTCCAGTGGTGTTAAATAAGAACTGTATAATGTTGACATGCTGAGCTGGTTAACCTGCTGAAAAAGCCATTTCAATGTCATGGAGACTGTGGCAGCACTCAGCAGGGGGTGTGACATGAGGGGACAGGATTTGGAAGGCAGCTGCAGGCTCGTTGAAAAGCTGCTGCCTTCATGGAACATGATTTCTCAGTGAACGGAGTAATTAGCATGTCAGGAAGAATTACATTATTTCCAAGGTGCGACTCACAAATGAATTAATCACACTGATCATTGCCCGTTGTACACTTCACACACAACACACAGCCAGATATGAAACAGCTGGCCCTAAATATAGGTGGTTTCATGAACGTTTACCAGCTTTGTTAGTGTCTACAGGCAGAATGTATGTTAAAAACATGAAGGAATGAAATCTATCACCCAAGTTCAGCAGTAAACAGAACAGTGTTTATCAGTAATGTCCACTGATATGACTAGTAGACGCTTTCCTCAACCTGTTAGTGCAGCGGTCTCAAATTTATTCTAGTCCAGGTTCCACATTCAGCCCAGTCTGATCTCCAGTGAGCCGGACCAGTAAAACCACAGCAGAATAACCTAGAAATAACCACAACTCCTAATGGTTCCTTTGTTTTAGTGCAAAAAAGTTCATTCTGTAAATGGTCACGTCATGAACCATCTTATTCTTGCAAAACATTACGAACAAACTGAAATTTCTTCACGGAAACTTTAATAATATCCTTCAGTGTATGATCATTTTCCACCTTTGTAGAGTGAGCATGTCTTAGGTTAGAAAGAAATAATACTAGTGAAGCATTCCCCGATTTTAAAATCTGCCAGTTTCTACAACTCCAGTAAGTGTGAGTTCATCTACTGAGAAACCACTGAGTGATGCAACCTTGGAGTTTTAGTCTTGTACTTATAGGAGTAATTCAGAGTCAGAATTCAGTCCTAACAGCTGAAACAATCTCACAGCCACAAATACATGTTTCATTAATGCAGCTATTTATTCAGATTTGCTGACGGTGGGGCAAATATTCAATACATATATTCAGCAGGGACACTTAGCAGAAGCCTCTGCACTGGGCCCATGTTAGCGGGTGAATGGTAAAGTGGACAGTGAAGGAGGAAATGTCTCCGTGGAGAGTTGCTCCACACTATGCAGCCCCCGATTAACAACTGGACAACCAGGCAACTACCCCGAGGCACCTGGACTCCAGGGGTTACAGCAGAGTTACTGCTCCTGGCAATCACTAAAGCACATCATGGTGACAGGAGCCTGAAGATGGATTCTGCTTTATTAGCAGACTGTAAGACCTTGTCTTGACGCCGTGCCAAAATATAGTTTCCCAGCCTTCATTATGTGAGTCTTTTTTTTTTTTTTTTTATTTACATGCAGCATGCCGCTAAATTCAGTTGTGTTTCATGAAACTGCTGCATGTTATCTTGCCTTAAACCTGGTAATTAGGGTCCATTTGTTTCACTTTTGTCCCAGGGCAACCTAACAATCATGGACAAACACAGTTTATCCAAGATATGAGGCATGAAGCATTTAATCCTCCTGTTGTCCTCATTTACAGGCATCAAAAAATATTGTTTCCTTGTCTGAAAAAAATTCAAAAATTCTGCAAACAAATTTCCCAAATTTCTGAAAATTTGCAAAACTTTCAGGAAGAAAATTCCAATAATTTCTTAAAAGTTTCCCTTAAAAGTTTTATTTTAAAAAAAAAAATCCCGCAAATGTGGCAAGAAAATTCTAGTAAATATTTTCAAAAAATGAGTCAAAATCTTCCAAAAAAATCCTAAAAATATCTAAAGTGATTCCATATATATCAGTAAAACTTCTAATATTTTCTTTAAGAACATTCACAAAAAAAAACAACCAAAATCCAGCGAGTTTCGCTGGATTTTGGTTGGTTTTTTTGTGAATGTTCTTAAGAAACATTTCGAACTTTTCTTTTTTTCCACCAAAAAATGTTCAAAGATTTCCCAAAAATGTTGAAAATGTGGACATCAGAAGTTTCACTGTGAAAATTGATTTTTTTCCCACATTTTCAAACTTTAAAACAGATCAATTTGACCTGCAGGACGATATGAGGGTTAAATCATGTCAATGATGACAACTGACAGGGATTATTACAACAAGCTGATGCATTTTCAACACTCGCTGTTGCTGTATATAACAGTCTAACATGTGAACACGATGATACTGCAAAAAATGTAATATTTGCATAAGATACGTGTTAATTCTGCCATCATACTTCTGCATCTATAAACAACACAACTTCAGATAAAGGCCACAGCAATAAAACTAGAGACAGGTGAAGTGAATGACGTTGATCATGTTGGAATGAAATGTTCTGCTGGGAAACTGAATCAAGTCTCTCACAGTCAGATTAGTCTCCACAGTCCTGGAGAACGTTCCACACGGATTACGTTCATTTTGTCATTTCTTACTTTAGAATAGTATTACTTTTTAACTGACAACTAGTTAAGGAAAAGATGTTTTTTTTTACCTTTCTGACATGTTTCGACTGCATCGACGGTCTTCCTCAGAGGGTCATTGACGTGCTGATGACGTGGCGTTCTCATCAGGTGATCGGTCTGACAGATCTCCAGCAGCTATTAGTTCACCCTAAAGACAAAACAGAACCGGACAATAAATGCAATGTCATCTATGAAATTCTGTGCAAATCATGCGAGAAACATACACTGGAGAAACATCATTAACACCAGACAGGATGTGAAAAGGAAACAGTTGGACGGCTCACAAGAACACAAAACGACAAAGCCGGACAAGAAAACTTAAAATCAGCCATCATGGACCACCGTAAAAGAAAAAGAAACACATTATGGACTGGGAGGAGGGGAGGATCAGAACATCTGAGGCTAACAAATACAAACAATGGATTAAGGAGGACATAGAGAACAGGAAGCAGGCGAGCACAACGACACATCATCAGCACGTCAGATGATGCTCTGAGGAAGACCATAGATGCCGTCAAAACACGTCAGCAAAGTAAAACCATCTTTTCCTTAGTTGTCGGTTAAAAAGTAACGCTATCCTGGAGAACCGTCTGTCTGCATCTCATTTTTACTCTGGGGAATGAAGCACTCTAGCTCCTTGTATTTTTTTTTTTTTAAACCAATCCCAGTTTAACTTGGTTTAAAATGCTTCTGCAAAATAACATTAAGGAACATTGTTTTGGTGGAGGCTGCACAGTGGATTGGTGGTTAGTACTGTCGCCTTGCAGCTAGAAGATCCCTGGTTTGCATGCCGGCCTTCCTGGGATCTTCCTGCATGGAGTCTCCATGTTCTTCTGTCCATGTGTGGGTTTTCTCCAGGTTCTCCAGCTTCCTCCCACAGTCCAGAAACATGCTGAGGTTAACTGGTGATTCTAAATTGTCTGTAGGTGTGAATGTGAGTGTGATTGTTTGTCTCTATGTGTAGCCCTGTGATAGACTGTTACCTGTCCAGGTGAACCTGTGATAGACTGTTACCTGTCCAGGTGAACCTGTGATAGACTGTTACCTGTCCAGGTGAACCTCTGATAGACTGTTACCTGTCCAGGTGAACCTGTGATAGACTGTTACCTGTCCAGGTGTCCTCTGCCTTCACCCTCAGTCAGCTGGGATAGACTCCAGCCCCCCATGACCCTGATGAGGATTAAGCGTTGTATAGATGATTGATTGATGGATGGATGGATGGATGGATGGATGGATGGATGGATGGATGGATGGATGGATGGATGGATGTATGCTTTGGTGGAATATTTGCATGCAAAGGCTAACAGTGTCATTAAAATGGCTAATTCACCAAAATAAGTGAGGAGGGCTTCCTTCCTGCATCAAAACGTAACATTGTCAGCGAGTAGCTTGGTGTTCTGAGAGGGTTGTTGGTGTTTCTTGCAGGAAATGGGATTTTGACATGCTGATAGTAGAAGGGGAGGAGAAGCCATGTGAAATGACTCATACCTCCAGTGTACATTCACTGAATCAGACTGTTGCAGACCAAAGACGGCTTCCCATGGCAACAGCACTCTATGCTGGCCTCCCGTAACACAACGTGCCCCGTCACACCACAAAAACCGCTCATGGTGTTGACCCAATGTCCAAACTCTCCACAATCCCAGTCCAATAAAGCGTCCTCGGGGTTCATCGACCAGCCCACAGAGGTTCCACCCTGCAACCTACAGGACCCAAAGGATCTGCTCCAAACATCCCAGACACTACAGGACGCCCCCGGATGTCTTATGTTGAGTGATCATACCCTGATAGGACAGAGCAGCTTTAGACCTACACAACATCATGCTTGACTTGGCTAACACTGCCAATGTATTTGTATGTAGGTGTGTTAGTCCATGGGCCAGACCAGATACTGGTTCCACCTCAGGTGACCAAACCTCAGTGGTACTAAAATGTACACTGGGTTAATGTAAGTGCATTAATCATTTCATGCTGATTTGTTTTGGTCAATTTGAGTCTTGTTTTTTTATTTTGAGTCTCGCTTTTGTCGTTTTGGGTCTTGTTTTGTGTCTCATTTTTGTCATTTTGTGTCTTGTTTTTGTCACAGACGATCTCGTTACCATAGCAACGAAATCTTTCTCAGACTCAAGTTTGTTGTAGTATTGTTCTGCGTTGTAAAATTATTAACACAGATGGTGATGTGTGGCATTTCTTATTTTTTCATAACAAGGAATAATCCTTTTGAATTTGACTTTTGTCTCAGACCCTTTCATTGTGTCCTTTAAACGAGTGACAACAGATATTATCATTATTGTCATATTAAAATGCAAACTACAGACATACAGCTAGTTAAAAATACCAAAAAGAATTGGTCACCTTGAGTGGTAACGATACTGGAGATTTTCGGTCCGGACCCATAGACTATGTGTATTTAATATATGATAAACCCTTAATAATAATATATTGGGCCAATTTGTTACAACAACAAAAGGGATAGAGAATATCTAAGAATTATCGGTAGAAAAATAAAAAATAAACAAAAATATACACAAGTGCTCGTTCAGATCGTCCTAAAGCCTCTGGATGCTGATACCAGTATTCCACATATCAATGGTGTTGCACAGATTTGTTTTTGAAATAATTCACCTAAACACATATAAAGTGCTGCACTTTCCACCGTCCCAGTCAATAAAGTCTAATTAGTGTGAGTTTAACTTTCATGGTGGTTCTGGGAAGGATTCTTAGACGCCTGATAAACACATGCATTGATCTGTGGTTTGTGCTGGTAAGTCATTTCTCTGAGCTTCATTTGAGCATATTTACCTCTCTAGATGTGAAAAGGGGCAGTGTGATGTCTGCAAACCCTGCACCGACTCCTCCCTGGATTAGTGATGTAATTCTGAGCATCTCTATCCGTGATCTCCCCCCTCCTCTGGATTTCTCACTTATTTCTTCACCACAGCCGTTAAATGTGTGTTGCCACTCTCATGATGCAGAGAACATGCAGCCATAGAAGAGCTTGAATAAGGAGGGATAAATCATCGGGGGGTCTGGTGGTGTGGACCGGCGCCAGTAGCGGCCGGCCGGCCGGCCACATCGGCTCGTCTCATTCCCTTTAGAAGCAGCGAGCTGCTCTCGATGGGGCACTGACAGGCCGTGATGGATGAGAAGAAATGGATGTCCTCATCCAGGAAGGTGCAGAGTTGAAAGGTGGAAGTATTTTGCAGCATATCAGAATTCGCTGTCGCTTAATTATGTAACTATGCACTATCAACGGTCACATGAAACAGGACGTAAATGGCGCGGTTCAGGGAGCGCCGGCCTTGATGTTTGCGACACTTTTTGCTGTCTCTCATCACGGATAACACATCCAGACCCTAAATCCTTTTACCCCGTAGAAAATCAGCCTCGTTTGTTTACCTCCAGGGCCGAGTTATATCTAACAATCATTCGTCACAGGACACAGCGCCCTGTCTCTCCCTTTCATCTCGCTCCAGTTTGGCCTTGAAGTCCGACCTGAATGTGCTGCACACACACCGTCGCCTCGCTCCAATCCTCCGCGGACAAAACGCACCACAAACAGGCTTTCATTTGAACTCGTTCTACCTTAGAGACACAAAGCATAAACATTTGGCTGTTGTGCTTTTTCCTGGGTTTAGTATGCATGAGGCGACGGGGGCTCGGGTAACCACTCTCCAAGAGCACAGAACTAATCAGGGGAGGATGATTGTTCCCACTCACCTTTCGGCGGTGCAATTTTTGGGACATTAAATGAAGTGCCAATGCAGAATTCAGAGGAGATAATATGAAATTGTGAAAGCGTTTGGTGATTTTTTTTTTTTTTTTTTCCCCGTCTCCCTTCTCCTTCGTTTTGGTCGTTGTTAAAAGCAGCCAGAGGAGAGCTGGGCTAATGTGTGATGTCCCTAATGCGGACATAATGGGAGAGCAGCGCTAATGTTGCTACGCCAACAGTGGAAATGTCACAGTTGACACACTCAGGCTGGGTAGAAGTGTAATTACCCTAAACACAGGAGGACTAGACAAACGGAGGACGGACATAAAGCTGGAGAGAGAGGCGGAGTGTGTCGCAATATGAAAAGAAGAGTGACACAATGACAAATTTACGGCGAGACCGTCAGCGGCTCCTCTGAAGCTAATGCTCCCCGGCTCTTTTGTCAATCAAAGACTCCGAACAAAAGATGACTCATCAATTTGCCACACCAAATTACCCCTGCTTTTTTTAGAGCCTCTCCCCCCTCCTCCTCATTCCACATTAACCTAAATTGCCTCTGCTTTGCAGTTCAACATGAGCTAAATGACAAGCAGCACACGCAGCGCTTTGCCTCTTTTTCCGACTCATTTCACATTCAGCCACGGAAATTAAATCAGGACAGTGGTTTTTTGACATTATTGTGCCCTGGTAATGAACATAGCAATTAGGTGGTGAAAATTAATTTAGGGGGGAAAAAAAACCAAAAAAAAAACCGAGGGGGCCTCTATTCAGATTTAAGACCCTTCAGCAGATTGTGGCTGTGATGGTATTTCTCAGAGGCAGGCTGCTAGGAAGCATGTCGCCACCGGGGGGCGCTCTTCCACACGCTGCTGAGGGCACGCGGTGGCGGTGGAGTAATGCTGATTGATGTGCAGAGGCTTGGCCCTCTCTCAGCTGCTGGCGCTGGTAATTGCTTCCATCCTCCTCCCGATGCGAGGCAGCGCAGCGAGGGAAGGGGAACATGTTTCCAGGCTCGGCCCTTCCAGCAGGACTCCACGCCGGATCGCTCAACTCCTCCACAAGCACTCAGGAATGTTCCGCAGCCATCCAGGGTGGAGTTTGACATTTAAACCTGACAGCAGCTGACAGGAGCAGATCACGAGTCGGCCTGGGCTACATTTCCCACCTTTCCTTGCTTTGAGTTCCTGATGGGCTCAGCCGCCTCAGGTGTGGAGGAATTTTTTTTTTCTATTCTTTTTTTTCCATTGGGTTTATTTTTTTAGGAACAGAAACATATTAGGACAACAACAATAACACTTTGCAATGGGAAGATCCATATCATGACAAAGCTATACAGTGTATAAGTTCACATATATATATATATATATATAGAAAAATTAATATTAATATTAATACAAATTTAAACAAGAAAAGCACTCAGAGAGCGCAGCACTCCACCAAGTGACCTTGCACTGAGTCCAGGTGTGTGTTCTGCATGTGTACGTTATGTACAGACACTGAATCACGTGACCTAAATATGTAGCAGGCAGCAGGAATTGATGGGACTCAGAAACACCCCCACAATTTGCTCCTTGTGTCATTTCTGGTGAGTCGGCAGAGGTGGATTTGTAGTAGGATCACGATCATGTGATCGTCAGCAGGCAGGTGACAAAGCATTCGCTTGTTGTCATGGTTACGGTGATGCCAGCCGCTACATCTCGCAATGGAAAATCCTAAACAAATCCGTGGATCCAGACTGTAAGCCGCATCACTGTCAAAATCTAATGAGGTGGTCCTTGTGTCATTTCTGACTTTCCCTGAAAATTTCATCCAAATTCGTGTGTTTTTGAGTGTTGCTGTGCACAGACAGACGGATTCACAGACAAACGTACGCCGATCGTCACAAAACTCTGCCGCGTTCCTTGGCGTAGTAATGATTTTAAAAATGGGCTAATAGCATCAAAATGCTTGATCGGATCTGAAAACGTACTTTCAAACATCACTAGTGTCGTATGAAATAAATAAATAAATTGAATTGAATTGAAATCAGGCCTAAAAGTTGCGACATGGACGAGCCATCTCGACCAACTTTCCTCAAATACATCAAACCGATTTGTTAATTTAAAAATGTAAAATTTATTCTTTCCATTGCATATATATTGTAAACTAGATCAATCCAGTCATTTATGATTGGCGTGTATTTCTGAAGCCATTTTCCAGTCAGTCTTCTTACATGCCACTAACTGCACCCTCAGCAGGTATTTATCGCTCTGGGCACAATTAATATGCTCTAAATCACGTATTGGGTACATCATCTTAAAGTCAAAAAGAAATTTCCTCTTAAAAACTGCCTCCAGGACCCCGTGAACATTTTGCCATAATGGAGCCACAGAGGGACAGTTCCAGAAAATATGGAAGTGATTTGCCACAGTCTCCACACAATCTCCAGCACAGTCTGGATGAATTTTCTTTTTAACGGTGTTTGTTGCTCTCTGTGAGGCAGGATTTTCAGGACAATGTCAGACTTTAATCTCTTTCAATTAAACACCTAATGAGTTTTTATGCGCCTCATTGATCATGTCGAGCCTGAGAGGGACACAAATTAAGGCCTCAGAAAAACATGTTCACAAGTGGCACAAAGCCGGTCGTCTCAGGATAAAGCTGAGATGAGTGGCGTTGAACTGGAGATGCACACAAAGTGTGCAGCACCTTGGTCATAATGTTTGTGTTGCTTCACACCCACCTCAGTGTATTTCTGATCTGCTCTGCTTTGTTTTGGCAGAAATTCAATACTTTCCATCCTTCCTCTGGCACCTTAATTCTTCATGTTGATCATGTGGATTGATGCAGGATCCGCTTCTACTTATTCATTCACTTTATTGAATGATACTCAGCTTTAATTTCACCCACAACACAGTGTGAGGCAGTTTAAGGTGAAAGTTGCTCTGCTACAACATTAAAATGCTACCAGAGATGAGTTTATGTAAATCCAGGAGCCAGAGGAGGTAAAGACGGCAGAGACCAGAACCTCTGGAGTGACCTGAATTTACTGTTGGAAGGATAATTAAACGACAACAAGGAGACACTAAACAAAGCAGAGACAGACAAAAATGTAGATTAAAAAATGACACAAGAAAACAACTAGAAGACAAAAATATACACAATGACAATGAGCAGATGTACACAAACATGAAACTATAGACAACAATGACAAACAGCTACTAAACAACTACACAAACACACTGAAATAAAAGAAGAGACAAAATAACAACAGAGAGACAACATCGTAGACACGTCCAAAAAGACACAAAACATCTACAAACAAGCAGAAGTCACTGTGATCATCACGAGATGCCAAAATGACAACAAAGACACACAAAGTGACTCCAAGGAGACAAAAATGCAAACAACAACAAAGAGAGACGAAACATAGACACACAAAAAAATCCAACATAACATGACACAAAACAACTACAGAGAGGACAAAATGAATGTTACTACAAAGAGACAAAATAGGACTGCAAAGAGACACAACACAACTACAGAACTACAAATCAACAAAACGACTCCAAAGAAACAAAAATGTAAACAACAAAGAGAGACCAAACATAGACACAAAAAAATCCAACATAACATGACACAAAACAACTACAGAGAAAAAAATGAACACAACTCCAAAGAGACAAAAATGCAGACTACTACAAGGACACAAAATCCAACTGCAAAGAGACACAAAACAACAAAAGAACTACAATAGATGAAACAACTACAATCGGACAAAATTGTAGAAGACAATTAGACACAACATAACTATACACAACAATGGAGACAAGTTCAAAGACACACAAAACAACAAAAGAACTCCAGACGAAATGACTGCAAAGACACAAAATACGAATACCAAGAGACACAAACCAACTACAGAACTACAAATATACAAAATGATGACAGAGAAAAAAAATTCACACAACTGCAGACACAAAACACAAATGCAAAGAGACACAAAACAACTACAGAACGACAAATAGACAAAATTACTACAAAGAGACAAAATATGATGACAAATAGACACAACAAAAAAACTACAAGACAAAAACAGTTACAAAGACACAAAGACGTAGATGACAGACACAACATGACTATGAATACACAACAATGACAACAAAAAGACACAGAATAACAATGGAGACAAATAAATAAAAAGAAACTGACATTTAGAAAACCAAAGAACAGACACCAAACATCTACAAATAAAAAGTACCGGCAACTACAAAGTGAAAAAACTTCAGATGCAAAACATCGACAAAGACACACAAAATAAACCAACCAAATCATATTCTGTGTATCTTCCTGGATCTGCAAGTCTTATTCTGTGATGCTGTGTAGGAGGGTTGAGGCTTATTATGACCACATTCCTGTTGTCTCATGATCTTTAAAACATATAATCTGACAATCCAACGTTGAGCAGAAGGAAAACTTTTACATTCTATACATGAAGCTAATCACTCATGATATCATTGAACGAATCGTCTGTGATGAGATGTTCTGTTAGAATAGTTGGGCTGAAAGTCACGAAATGCCAACAAACACTCTTTATTCCACGTGGCTCATTTTAAATTCACTGCAAGTAAACAGTTTTCTCTGAGCAGGATCTGAATGTTCCGGGGCTCCAGTAGCTCACCTCTGATGTCCCACGGATAAAGTCCCTACTGCAGCAGAGGACTGGTACAAATAGATTTTCTTTATAATTCTGATAATATTCAGAATCGATATCGTACGTTCCTAAAAATGGATCTCAGGCCTGCACTCTGGTTTGAGGATGTTTGCGGCTGAAGCACAGCTTGAGGGAGGAGGACTGACCTGGAAAAGACAGAGTCTTCTAAACCGTAAGAACAGGAATGTAGGAGTGGAACAAAACTCTGCGTGACAGCAAACCCTTTGTTTTGCAGGAGGTATCGATTGCTGGTAAATGCAAACACTCTCCTGGAATCTAGCGGTGGTGAGCAGCTGAGTGGTGAACACGGAGCCAGAAGACGTTTTAAATAAACTCCACTGACCATCTGAACCCAAGACTCGTTCACACACATGTGAACACGCCGAGGTAGTCGGTGTAGACTTTCACATTGTTGGTTTTGGAGATTTGGAGACTCGGTCGGACGAACCAGCTCCAGTCTGACTGGTGGAAGGCAGCTGTTGGAAAACAACCCGTCGTCTGAATCACGGAGCGGCTTTAAATCAGGAGCGTGGCATCGCCGGTCACCTGGCACTCGCTCTGATTTACACATGACGGTTTTACAGGCCGGCAGTCATTGTCATTATACAAGCAGATACAAGTGCACAATGACTGCACACACACAGACACACACACACACACACACACACACACACCACACACACACACACACACACACACACACACAGAGACACACACACACACACACACACACACACATAGAAGCCCCCCTGCCAAACACAGCAGAAACCAATCCGGCAGCAGAGCAAAGGAAGCATGCTGAGAATATCAGACAGAGGAAGAGGACAAAGAGAGGAGGAGGAAGGACGAGCAACAAGCTCCTCTCTGCCTCTCACAGTTGGATGGGAGCGTTTTTAGAAATCTGACATGTTTTAAACTTTGCCATCCAGTGTAGTAGTTCCACCTGCATTCTAAACCTCAGGAGGCAGGTTCAGCTAATTAGCAGCGCACTATTATTCTTTAGTGTTCACCTGCAGCTTCATATATGCTGATATATTAATATTAACCCTCCTGTTGTCCTCATCTGTGGCACCAAGAAATATTGTTGTCTGAAAAAAATCCCAAAATACAGCAAAAAATTCCCAAAATTTCTAAAAATTTGCAGTTTCCATTAAAAATTTTATTTAAAAAAAAAAATCCCCAAAATTGGCAAGAAACTTAAAAAAAAAAAATTGTAAATATTTTCAAGAATATGAATAAAAATCTCACAAAAAAATCCTAAAAATATCTAAAATGATTCCATATATATCAATAAAATTTCTAATATTGTCTTTAGGAACATTTGGAAAAAATCAACCAAAATCCAGTGAATTTCGCTGGATTTTGGTTGATTTTTTTTCTGAATGTTCTTAAAGAAACTTTTTTTAACATTCCTTTTTTTCCATTTAAAAATTTTCAAAAATTTCCCAAAAATGGTGAAAATGTGGAAGTTTTCACTGTGAAAATATACATTTCTTTCCACATTTTCAAACTTTAAAACGGCTCAATTTGACCCGCAGGACGACACGAGGGTTAATAATATTAAATCCATCCCTTCCTCTGTCCCCGGGGCCCATCCTCTTCATCATTTACCTCCTTCTCCTCGGCAATACAAGGGGTCCTTGACTTACGGTGGAATTTTGTAACTACGGCGCGACGTAAGAAAATTTTTAAAGTCAGAACTCACTCTCTCCCACGTGTCCCCTGTCTATAACACAGCAACCGGCCGATGTTTGTTGGTGTTTCGTCCTGTTCCGAGTGTTTTATTAGATCTAATTTCACTTCCATGGAGATGACTTTATTTTTCTTGGAAGCAGCAGAAGAGTCTGACTTACGCTTGGGAGCCATAATGAAGGGCAAAAAATGTGCGAATGTAGCACAATCCAAGGTGGCATACAACTGGAGAATGGAAACAAAGCCGTCTTATAGCGCCGCGTGACGACATATTCATCCGCTCGCAAACTAGTTCCGACATAATGACGAAACACCATAGTTTGTAGGACGCCGTAAACATAGAACCTCCTGTATCTTCCACAGATTTAACGTCCATTTCCACTGCTATGCCGATGACACCCAGCTCTACCTCACCAGTAAACCCTCATCCACTCTCCCACCCCCCTCCCTCAATGAATGCATCGCTGTAATAAAAACCTGCCTGAAACTTCCTTAAGTTAGACAGTAACAAAACTGAGGTTCTACTCATCGGCACCAAATCCACTTTATCCAAAACCAACAGCTTTTCTATCAGCATCGATAACTCCTCCGTTTCACCCTCCCGCCTTGACAGCACTCTATCTTTTCAATCTCACATCAGTAACATCACCCGCTCAGCCTGCTTCCACCTACGAAACATCAATCACATCCGCCCCATCCTTGTCCACAGCCTCGTCACTTTCTGTCTGGACTACTGCAACTCTCTCCTCTTTGGCCTCCCTCACAAATCCCTCCATAAACTTGTTTTTACTGTTTTTTTTAATGTGTATTTTGTGTATATATGTATATATCTGTACGGTGTCCTTGATTGCCAAGAAAGGCACCTTCCAATAAAATTTATTCTTCTTATTATTATCTTTGGCATTCCAAAACTGTAATCAGGATTTTTTATCTGGTAAGTGTTGAAGAAATTTCACTCGTAGTCCTTCGCAGTTTGCTGTAGTGGGGTGTTTATTGGTATTCTGGCATACGGTGGGCTTACCAACACAGAACATGAGTCTGTGAAGGGAAGCCGACCCAGAGCATTTGGGTGAATAGTGGTTAATTTGGTTGCTAATCAGTAACAGAGAGTAAAACAACAAAGAACAAAAGGTGGTTGAATCAAGGAGTCTGGCAGACAACAAAAAGTAAGAGATGGGGGGTCTGGCAAACAATAAATAACTAAAGATAAAAGAACTGTGGGAAATGTAATGAAGGGGTGAGATGTGAGACTAGGAAGTATCTCTAGTAAAACGTGAGCTATTTTCTTCATCGTAAGTCTCCTTCTCATCATATATCTGCTATTAAACACTGACCAACTTGTATAAAATGAGTTTATTATATGTTGCATTATATAGAGAATAAGGAGGCCTTTGCAGTCTTGTATGCTATTTTCAAAAGCCCACCAATAAACTGTTAATTCTGTATATATCATACTGTCAGCTCCTGTAAACAGTATAAACTCCATATTAGAAATACTCATTAGAGTGCACTAATTAACTGTGCGTGTCACGATGCCACTAAACATAATGCATTACAGTCTAATGCGTCTACCAATGCATTAAAGTTTTCATGTAATTATAAAGTAATCAGATATATGCCAATCAGCAGCAATGCAATCCCCTACATTTGTTAAGGAATGCTGCAATCTCTCACCGCCTCTCTGTCTCTCTGTATAAGTATATGCATATATTTAAATATATATATATATATATATATATGCAGAGAACACACACAGACATGTGTAATATCCTGCGAAACAAAAGCTGTTTAGCTTATTATTGAAAACCGTTTCAGCTCCTTAAACCAACCAAATTAATATTTGAAGTGATTGCAGCGCTGCAATATTTTCAATCACCTTGGCCCTGATTATGGAAATGGTTCATTATTCATTGAAATGTTTTAAATGTGTGTATATGGGTGTGTGGGTGTGCTGAATAGCTATTGAAATGCTAATCTTCCTATTAAATCCAGTTGGCTCATACGTTGCTGCGTTCCCTGAGATGCATGAGGCTTTTATCTGAGAAAAAGGGAGAAAAGATTCACGAAAATCGATATCTGACTCTCCGCTAATGTCGCTTTGGTCGCCACTGTCAATTCCAACTTTGTGAACATTAATGAGTGTCCTGTGGGTTTTTGCATTTGATACACTTCACGCAACGGACGACACCACAACAGAACCGGCTGAATGAATTCGGCTGACTCCTCGTCTTTTGGCGAACAGAAAAACAGAACATTGTGAGTCGATGTTTTCAGCCGCTTGCTGAAGGTGATCATTAAAATTAGTTGCAGAGTTTTTCCGAGGCGACCTCTGACAATATGCTGCTGTCTCATCTGACAACGAATTCAATTTACGCCACAGCTGTGATTTTATAACTTTGTCATATTTGTAAGCAGATAAAGGAATAATGAGATATTAGGAAAAGCATGAGAATCTCAACACATTTCGTCACATTCACTGCACTGTACAGTTAAAATTACTCAACTTCTGCCTCATTTATTCATGACTTTGGTCAAATATTAGTCTGGTAAACTAATTAAAGCTGCAATACTTCATATTTTTATATGAACTCACTCAGTGATGAACCCACAGAGAATAATCTCCTATCTGTGAAGTTTCTCTTCGCTTTAAAACTTTTTTAAAAATTATGATTTAATTAGCAAAGTAACATATCATTTCTATGGTGCGTTCATTCTTTTTTGCCCCATTTTTATCCCCCGTTGTCTTTTAGAAAGACAACAGGGTCAATATATAATTGAGGGACTTTTGAAGTCCATGGGATATATCTGCATACATTTTCATTAAAAGTAAAAAAACCCGAAAGTTTTTATGTTCATTATGATCATGTCTTTACAAATTCCATAATTATTTATTATGGAAACAATCATTTATTAATAAAAATGACTGGATATCACTAAAATGTCAACTAAATAACCATCTGAATTTAATACCAACCACCTTCTAATGAGCTAAACAATAATAAAATGAGCTGATTCAGAAATAGTTTGGATTGTGTTCTTTTTATTAAGTTGAGATCATGACGGATATTTCTTTTTTGGCAATATATCACATTTTATATGGAAATCTGTGTCCGATAAATCCCTTTCCACTAAGTTCCTCGTTACAAAAACACCTCTTCAGAAAGTGTGTTAATTCCAGATCACATGACCTGCTCATTTTGGTTGTCTGTGCTCATTTTCAGTCCGTTTTGTGGGCATCTTAGGTCTTTTTGTGGTCATTTTGCAATTTTTTGTAGTTATTTTTTGAGTCTCTCATGATTTTGTGTCTCATTGAGTCATTTTGTGTTTTTCTGTGGTCATTTTGTGTCTCTTTGAGACTTTTTTTGGTCATTTTGTTGGTGTTTCTTTGTCAGTTTGTGTGTCTCTGGTCATTTTGTAACTTTTTATGATAATTTTGTGTCTCATTGAGTAATTTTGTGTTATTTTATGACACAAAATATTTAAATGCGTGCCAACTATGTTACAAAAAGACCCACAATTATATATTGACCCCACTATTAATACATCCAAACATGTGGAAATCAGCATTTTAGACGACAGTGAAACGCTGGAACTGGACATGAAACAACACGTCATTCGGCTGTTCATGGAAATAGAACAAAACACACTGAAAGCTGCTGTAAACCATAATTGTTCAAGGGGATTTATTCTTTTAATACTTCTTTGACAATAAAACAACAACTCCCTTTTGTTGTCTTTGCCTCCTCCTGGCTCCTACACTCCCTTCCTGCCTCCTCTCCTGCTCCCTGTCAGGTTCTGAGCTGTGCTCCTGTGTAACGAAATAATCCCGTAAACTGATCACAGGCGCTCCGTTTTTAATTACAGCAAGGGCTCCGGTTTGAGCCATGACTTCATCTTCCTTCAGAGTGAGGAGCGAAGCTGGGTCTCCCCAAAAATAGCAGAACAATAACCCTGGGAACAGATTACACGACACCGAGGAGCAATTTGGCTGTGATCAAGCCAACGTCTTCTAAAGTTTGCAGCCTCTGCAGGCCGAGCGGCGTTTTCAGACGTGGCCTTGTGAGGCTGGACAGGAAACAGTCCATCACAGACCTTCCCTTTGATCTTTCCTCCCGTCTTTTCTTCTCCCCTCCAAATAAACAATGCCGGTAAGGTAATGAGGCCCCTGGGTGTTCTGAGGACGTGAGATGAGGAGACCCGGCCACACAGAACGTATAAAACAAGGAGACATGAGGAGAAGCGAGGGCCCGGCCGCCTCATTAGGGAACTATGAACGATGGTGGTAACTATTCATTTCCTCTGCTAACGACTGCAACACACACACACATACGTGTCCACGAGAGCCCATAAATACAGACACACTTGTGGCGTGAGCGAGCGACACACATGTCAAACCACAGAGGACGCATTCAAACACAGTGTGATGCCGTTTAAGATCATAATTCTCTTTTTAATGGTTGACAAAGAGAGAAAGGGACGGAGAGAGAAGGTGAATTAAGAAAGTAAGAGCCGTCTGGGGGCCCACTGTGCCTCAAAGTGTGGTTTTAGTGTCTTAAATTAATAACAGAGAGACAAAAATGCTCCATATTTATATCTGATTTATACGATAAATCAATTACATCAAGCTGTTGTGCTTTAATATAAAAATAAATCCCTTTATTACAGGTAGGGAAGATGGGTCTTCTCAGTTGAATTGCTCTTGACGTTTTTACAGCACTGCAGTGTAGCACATACCAAATTAAACCACACAACATGGCCTTTCTAACGGTGTCACTGGCTTGGATGTGCAACAAAGTTTGGATGAGAAAAATAGCTTTGAACGTACATGAAATTCAATCATAGATACAACCCAAAACCGGCCCGCGGGACGACTTTGTAAAGTGTAAAAATTACAGAAGACATTTTTTCTAGTATTGAAAATAATTTCTAGACCATGACAAGATGTTTTGATCATAAAGTAAAATACTAGATTGTTCATTGTTCTGTTTTCATTTTGTGTCTCATTTTTGTTATATTTTGTCTTGTTTTTGTTGGTTTTGTTGTGTGACTTTTGTCATTATACTAAAATATTATAACATCAGTTCCAGGTGACTAAATGTTGTGTTCCTTTGTAGACACTCTGTGATCTGGAAGTTGTAATGTGGAAATGAGAAACTGAGGCTGAATGGTGATGAAATTGAACGTATTTCTCTGAAGAAATTTCAGGTTGTTCACGTTATTTGCTGAAAGATAATTCATTAAATGTGAACATTTTCAGAATGTACTTTTTCGCACTGAAACAAAGGAAACATTTGGAGTTGGTGGTAATTTATATTTCCTTTTAGCGCATATTTTTTCCAAATTTCTAACTCATGCAGCATCCAACCATCCCGGTTCTGATATTATCAGATTACAGACAATCTCTCCTAAACAGTCAGAAAAAGAAATCTCTACTGGCAGCATTTCAAGTTGCGATTCATGTAAAAACATAAGCTTTTATAATTCAAAATAGGCTTTTTTTCTTGAGAAAAAATCTATAATTATCATATCCACTGATGGAAGATCTGGACAGCCTCCACTGTTCTGGAAAAACCAAGATGCAACACACATGGCCTGCCCTTATAATGACCGAGATCAATCAAGAAAACGGCGAAAGATCAACTAAGAGTGAAAATAGTCATTAGTGGCAGGACTACTGTGACGCCTGCAGCTGCTCTGCTGCAAACAATGAGCTGAAAACAACACCTGGATTGATTTTATAGATTATCTGAATCTGTCACAAATTAAAACTAGGTGGCATTTTTCGATGACGATATTTAAACCCTCTAAAGCCCAAGCACTCTGTTTTTTTGTCACTGTGGGCCCATTTTTTTCCTGTAATATTAAGTTGTGTGACTCCATGGAAACAACACAACCATGGACAGAAGCGGAGACAACTCAGTGATGTCTTTTGTGCAGTATGACAGTTATAATGGCTTGAATCAAAGAAGAAAAAATAAACTAAATTTATCTTTTCGCGTGGCCTGAAGTTGTGAAAAAGGCCCTGAAGTTTTGTCATTTGACTGTTGACTGCAGCTGAGAAGTGGAGAAGTTTTAGTTTTTAACAGAATGAGGTGCAAACGGTCTGTTGTACACGTGTTATTGGAAAACCTGCGAGAAATAAAGTGATTTTGATCAATGAACACATTATTTATGTACGTTTTCTTTTTCCCTACATTTTTTTCAAGTTTAAAAAGATCCCCTTTATCACAATGTAAGCTCAGAGGTCTTTCATTGTATATGAAAGTGTGCAATGACCAATGAAGATTGATTAACTCTGTAAAACCCACATATCGAATGTTTCTTTCAAACTCACTGGCAGGCTTCCAGCCTCAGTACCAGGTCTTATTTAAAGCTGTGGATCACAGCCTTACCTGCCTCACCTGAGAGTAGAAGCACTGTCACTTTCTGTGCTGCTGCTGCTACAAATACGGATCCCAAACGCTGCGGATTCATCCATTAAACAGTGATCAGATTAGCGGGATGAATCGACGGCAGGGATGGATGATGTGTTTGGAAACGGACGGTGTGAGGCCAGCTCTGCTCTGTTAGCCTACAGACATGCATGGACGCCTAAAACACTTCAGCACACACACACCTGTTTGAACAGAGAGCATTAGCTTCAGCAAACACCACAGCCTGCTTCGTTTCCTGAGAGCAGGTCAGCAGGACTGATAACGTTTCACCTGAGCTCCTGCATGTTTCATCCGCTGCCTTCCCTCCATCCTGTCCTCCGTCTTGAATTAATATTAACCTCCCAACCTCATCCATCCGTCCATCCTGCCTCTCATTACCTTCACTTCATTGATTCCTTCCTCTCATCCACCCCTCAGTCCTCCTCCATCAATCCATACAAACTCCACAGGTCAGACCTCCTCCACCTCCCCACAGACGGTGTGTTTGTTCAGGGATTAGGTAGGAAGGAACGAATCCAGGGGTGGCCAACATGCGGCCCGCGGGCCAAAAGCGGTCCTCCAGAGGGTCCAATCCGGTCCTCAAAGTGGAAAAATTCCAGAGAAGACATTAACTGCAGATTGTAAATTAGTAAAACTATAAATTTAAAATCATTTCTAGATCATGACAAGTTATTTGGATCAGAAAGTAAAATACTAGATTGTTCATTTTGTGTCTTGTTTTAGCCACATTTTGTCTTTTTTTTTATCTGACTTTTGTCGTCTGTCTCATGTTTTTGTTGTTTTGTTCCTTTTTTTCTCGCTTGTGTTGTTTGTCTATTTTTTGCCATTTTGTTTCTTGCTTTTGTCATTTTTATTCTCGTTTTTGTCGTTTGCTTATTTTTTGTCATTTTATAATTTTTTTGTCTAATTTTTGGTTTTGTTTCATATCATTTGTCTAATTTTGATCATACAGTAAAATCCTATATCATTCAGTTCCAGATAGCTGTGACTAAATGTTGTGTTCCTTTGTAGACACTCTGTGATCTGGAAGTTGTAATGTGGAACTGATGCTGAATGTTGCTGAAGTTTAAGTTTAAGTATAATTCCTTGAATGTGAACATTTTCAGAATGAACTTTGTTGCACTAAAACAAAGGAACCATTCAGAGTTGTGGCTATTTCTAGGTGATTCTGCTGTGGTTTTACTGCTCTGACCCACCTGTGATTAAACTGTACTGACTGTGGAACCTGAACTAACCAGACTGTTGCATTCTGTGTCTTACGGTGAAGGACTGAACCTGACCTGCACATGTATGCTGATGAACACATGGCCAGCAGGTCGAGCAGAGTGAGAAACACACACTCATAAAACGCACATGTGCACACACACACACGACAGCCCGACGCAACCCAACACCCGGTGGGAGTCAGCGTTCGCCTCCGGACCGCTCTGTTCTTTGCACACGCGTGTTCGCCGCCGCCTTTGTTCCCAGGGCAGGCCTGTTTTCCGACTGGCCGGGATACGGATCTGTGTTTTTCTTCTCTGATTTGACTAATTCTGTTTTGGCTGCTGTCGGCAGGCCAGCGGGGTCACGGCGGTTGACGGGAGGCAGCTGCAGCAGCGAGTCGATCCATGCGACGCCCCCTGTCTGCACCGGCGTGTTTGCACAGCAGCTTCCAGACGTTTCCACACACGTGAACACGCATGCCAACTCCTCACCGCCTCATCCAATCAGCAGGCCTGACTACTCACCGCTCACAGCTCCCTCACTGCTCGTCTGCTCCATAATTCATAGACGGAACAGATGGGCTCGGCTCGGATCGGATCGGATCGGATTCTCTCCAGCCTTCATGTCAGATAGAAGGACTCATTTTTCAGGCAACTCAGGTGCTGAGGATCTAACCGGACTTCTCTATTCGCTTTGCACGGCCTCGTGGAGCGTTTCAGGGCATGAAGAGGAGATTAGAAGATACAGACATACAAATGATTAATGTTTTATTAATGTAGCTTCTAAACAGGAGATGTGTGGGGAAATAATCGATACGAAAACTTTACAAACTGCGCTGAGTCTCCCAACTATCCCACGCTGCTCATGGAAATCTTTCTCTTTCTTTCAGCCTTTCACCACCTTCAGATTCACAGAACTAGAAGTTTGGTGTTGTGTTTTCCAGCAGGAGGTCTTAGTGAGCAGTTAAATAAAATCTATAGAGCAGACCATTAGATCATGTAGACTTTCAGACTCCAAATCAACAAGATCCTTCATTTTACATACGTCCAAAATTCCACACAACTAGTTTAAAATGCAGCTTTCACCTTAAAAGTTTGTAGACTTCTCATTTATTTATTATGGAGTTATTTACACTGCAACAAATACAAATTTTTAAACAGTTTGCAGCTTAGTTTACTCAGTTCATTTTTGCAGGTTTTCCTTGTTTTGTTTAATTATATTTAACTAGAAAAAAATCATAGAAAAAAGTGTTGATTTGAATGAATGAAAACCATAAAATTAAACCCTTTTTCCTGTATTTAAATATTTATATTATACGTTATATATTTAAATCAAAAATATTTTGGTGTATAGATATTTGCCATTTTTTGACAGGATTAAAAAAAATTAAGTATTATTTGGTTGAAAAATAGTAAATTATTTCTGTTATTTTACAGATTTTCCTTGCTTTGTTTAGTTATATTTAGTTACTAGTAAAATCAGTGAACAAAGTATTAAATTGAATATTAATTGTGAAAAAACGGGCTAAAACCATAAAATTACACCATTTTCCTGTATTTAAATATTTATACAATACATTTGAAATTTAAATCAAAAACATTGTTGGTTTATAGATATTTGCCATTAATTGAAAGGAATTTTTAAATATTTTTAAAGCATTATTTGGTTGAAAAATGGTAAATTATTTCTTTTACAGACTTTCCTTGTTTTGTTAAATAACAGAAAATATTTAGTAATAAGATAAAACATATTAATTTACTGTTGACTGAACAAACAAGAAAAACTGCTGCAAATGATGCAATGTCACAACATTGGTGCAACATGCAAAAACTTTAATTTTAGATCACAATCATGTGATCATCAGCAGGCAACTGACTAGTGATCACTTGTCGTCATGGTTACAGTGACGCCGTGCCGCTATCTGGCAATGATACAGAAATCTTTAACAAATTTCCACATTTGTACAAAACTATTACAAATTCGTCCAGAACTTGCTCAAAAAATCATTTGTTACTGTTCACAATCTGTCCAAAATGAGTTAAACATGTAGGACGGCTTAGAAGGGTTCCAAAAATAACTAAAAACAATAAAAACACGTCCAAAATGACTTAAATTTGACCTCATAAACTAGGTGTGTTCTCTAAATGTTGTCAAAATTTCTCAAAAACGACCTGAAATATGTGCGAAATGACTACAAATTACTTAAATTTGTCCAGAACTTACTGAAAAAATCATCCT
The DNA here is from genome assembly GCA_027123335.1 of Amphiprion clarkii. Taxonomy (NCBI): domain Eukaryota; kingdom Metazoa; phylum Chordata; class Actinopteri; family Pomacentridae; genus Amphiprion; species Amphiprion clarkii. The sequence continues at coordinate 1,802,766 of CM049579.1, forward strand.
AAACTGTTCAAACCCCTGTCCAAAGTGAGTCAATGGTCTAGGATGGCTGAGAAGGGTTATAAAACTGTAACTATGAATAATTCCTATTTTTTAAAGAAAATTTTAATAGTTGGAAGACATTTTAAAGTCTTTTTTGACCCATTTCTAGTCATTTTTTATTTATTTTTTTTAATCTGTCCTGGTTTTAGTTCACTGACGGTTAGTTTAGACGACCCTTTAGACCGTGGACTGGTTGGAAACTCCTGCCATAAACAGTAGAGAAGCTGCGCTGGTTAAAATAGAAGCGTCCCGTCAAATTTAAGGACCCGGTTTGTATCGAATGAAGTCTGGGTCCGGCTTCAGACCTCGGTCTAGCATGTAGTTGATGAAACGAAGCCTTGATTCAGAGAATTTTGCCTCGAGGAATTTTAGTAATCGAATTACTCGAGGAATCGTTTCAGCTCTAACGCCGATGTCACATAACTCCGTCACATTCCTTGGCAGAGTAAATATTGTGAAAGGAATCCATTGGAAAAGCCAGGTTGTTGAAATTCACTGCAATATGGTTTGTTTAAAACGTGCGTAATACTACATGAATGTACTTGCAGTAATACTGATATTACTGTGTTTCTAACTAAAGAAAAAAAAGCCAAGAAACAACAACAAAAAAACCCCAAAACCAGATATTGGAGTCTGCTGGATTCTCTCCTCTGGCCTGTGGCTGTAAAACACTCCACAGACCTTCTGTGATTCATAGCTGCTGAAAATTCAGTTTGTGCTGCTCTGCAGTTTGGAATCTGAATATACAATAATTTCCCATGAAATATGATCATTCTTTGTATGGTTATTTAGTTTGCAGCATCTGGCAACAGTGTGTGAAGCACACTGAAGCCTTCGTCCTGCTCAGAACGCAGCCATGGGAACTCTCAGGAACAATAAATAACTCGATCACGTTACACATTTTAATTTCTGGCACTGGTGAATTTACATGACTAATAGCGATACTGATTCCCGCTCTGCTAATATGGGGACTGTACAAGCACAATAATTCACGGCGCATTAGGAAAAGTAGGTGGGGAAACGATTAGTGGGTCAGGTTCATGCTTCTAACTCTGCACTCTCGCCGTCGCTCATGCAGGGTGTTTTTGTCATGGATGCAGTAATGCTGAGTTGGTCTGTGGCACTTCTAATGAGAGCAAAACTCCCTGGGCTGCTGTTACCCCGACGGACCAGGAGAGGCAGCGAGGAGCTAACACACGACGACACGCAACATCTGTTTGCTTCACGCTGACAGTCATGTGTTGCATTTATGCCTCAGATATGATTAACCCTCCTGCTGTCCTCATTTACAGGCACCAAGAAATATTGTTTCCTTGTCTGAAAAAAATCCAAAAACTCTGCAAAAAAATTCCCCAAATTTCCTACCTTCAGGAAGAAAATTCCAATAATTCCTTAGAAGTTTCCCTTAAAAGTTTTATTCAAAAAAGAAAAGTCTCGTAAATATTTTCAAAAAGTTGGTAAAAATCTTCCCAAAAAATCCTAAAATTATCTAAAGTGATTCCATATATATCAGGAAAACTTCTATTTTCTTTAAGAACATTCACAAAAAATCTACCAAAATCCAGCGAATTTCGCTGGTAGATTTTTTGTGAATGTTGTGAAGAAACATTTTTAACATTTCTTTGTTTCTACCAAAAAATGTTCAAAGATTTCCCAAAAATGTTGAAAATGTGGACATCAGAAGTTTCACTGTGGAAATATTTTTTCCCCACATTTTCAAACTTTAAAATGGGTCCATTTTGACTCGCAGGACGATACGAGGGTTAGTCATGGTGAGATCTAGTCAAGTAGAGACTGCATCATCGCCCCAAGCTTGGGCTGAATGGACTCAGACATCACTCTGAATGAATTGACTCCATGCAGAGGGTTTATTAAATGCCGTACGGTGAGTCGGCTGCTGGACGCCTGCCCTGCTCCGGCCCTGCACCGGGCAAACAGCTCAAATTAGCCACATTCATTCAGATCTAAAATGACAGGATGATTCCCGAAAAGCCAACTTCCTAAATGAATACACAACACACATATAGGCGGACGCCATGCTGGGAAACAGTGAGGCAGAGTTAGGGTTAGGGGGTTAGAGTGAGAGCGCAGGCCATGGAAAGACTGGCATCATCCTAATAGAAAGTAGAGACCATGTGGCTGAGTGGAGGCAAAGAAACGGCAACGAATGCATCCACAGGCAGCTGGGTGTGATCAGCAGTGTTCAGCGTTAATTTAAAAAGTAAGTAGTGACTAGTTATTTTTATCTTTATTTTTTAATTTAAATATGTCTAAGAATTTGGATTTTTTTCTTAACAGGTTTCACAGCCAGTTGCACAGAGTTACATATTCTAGTTCTTCAAATCCACTTTTGAGCTCGGCATTCATTTCAGCTATTCGGCATCTACGTATTTAGGAAATGTCTTTCTGCACGGCAGACCGACACCTGCTCTCCCCGTTATTCTGCCAATGAGGACTCTGAAGGAGTCAACTGGTCATAACGTTAGCATGTTCTCTACAACATACCTGCCTATCATTCCATTCAGCTCAGTCCGTGTCACACGTTTTTGTGAAGCTGGAGCAGAAAATGCAGCTTCATCTGCTTGGACGGCGTGGCTCCGTGTCCTTCTTTGTTAGAGGAGCTCAGGTTAGCCACACCTGTCCTGCTATCATCATTAACTGAGTCAACGAGGGTGGTTTTGGCCACTGGTTCTGTAGAAATGTGCTGTTGAGAGATGCTTCATTAGACTAGAGTTGCTTACAACAGACGTGGACAAACACTTCGCTCCGGGACGTAATGAACACTTCACATGTACGTTGTTGCCTTTTACCTTGAGTTGAATAAAGTAGAGTCTGTACTTCCACTTTGAAAACGCCAACTTTCCCTCCAGACTCACTGCTGCAGCTTACCTCTGATAGTTTGGGTGTAAACTGAACACTGCCTGTGATTGGCTTACCTTAGCCAATGATCATCACTTATGCAGTCGCCTCGTCCCTCCCTCACCAAAAAATAAAAAATCATCAGCCTTGTAGCTCCTGTGACTGAAAGTCAAGTCTGATAAGAACAGCTTCAACGTGTAGCTTTAGTTTATAATGCGATGGATGGAAATAATGATTAGTTAGATTACTGAAAAAAATAACACCGTTACTCCCATCACTGGTCCCAACAGAAAGTAGAGACGATGTGGCCGAGTGGAGGGCTGGAGAGGGTAAAAAAAAAAAGGCGAATAAACGGCAACGAATGCATCCAAAGGGAGCTGGGTGTGATCAGAGCATGCAGCTCCAAACGCCACACACGGGGTTACACAATCCACAGTGTAACGCAACAACTGGAGGAATAAACAGCTAATAAAAGGAGGAGCTCCGGTGCCCAGCTGCCTTCTGGCTGCACGGTCCGTTTCCCGTCATCATTAGCGAGGACTTGATGGAAAACTTTTTTTTTTTCTTTCCGCCAGACTGAACTCGCCGAGGCTGTAATATAGCTCTCAAAGCCAACAAAATCAAACACAACTCCTCATTGCCAAACGTCTCACACACATATTTGTCACGGGTTTGTTGATTAGCGGCGAGCGTTGAGGACATGTGGGCACCGAGGAACGCTACAGGCCCTGACAACCTGAGCCGGAGGAGGCGTGGTGCAACCCGGAGTTCCTTTCCCTGACAGCTTCTTTCTCTCCCTGATTTATGACCTGGAGGTGAAACAGAGTTCCCCCGGTCCACCTCGGAGTGCACAAACTAATGAACCAGATGCATTATTTATTATTGAAAAAGCAAAGCCCAGAACAAAAGCTGAGGTTTTCGGTCGGAATGGCCGAAACATTCCAAACGTAGAGAAGAAGGAGCGCTTTCCTCTTCCTGCCATCCTCGGTCTGCACGTCGACCCGGAGCCGCCGCCAACTATAATATTAGCCGGATAAAAGGTTGTTGCAGTGTAGTCTGTAATGTGGGCGGATGGGGATGGCAGTTCCTACGCTGTAATTCAGGAATCAAAGTGATTGTTGCTTATCTTGATCAGCGGTGGGCCGGCACGCTCGCTGTGAGAGCCACTGGAAAAGATTACATCTTAATTGTCAGACATTACAGCGCGATGGCAACCGGAGAGACAGGCAGAGACACTACTGCGCCTCGTAATAATCCTTCATGGTGTTGACACTGAGATCTGAGTTAGAATAAAACTAACAAGCTCCGAGGATTGTGTCATTCCTTCTATAGTTACATTAATGAGAGAGGAGTTATTCTTGTGGTATCACCTTACCTCTGCCAAGACAAGATCTGGCACAAACATTTCAACCTTTATTTCTGTTTAAAGCAAAGTGAAATGTGAGCGCCAGTGAAGTGCTGCTGTGACTGTCTTCTTTGGATTTTATTTTTATAGAAACGATAAAGATTTAAGTTTGTCAGAGGTGATTTTCTAAGAGCTGTGAGCACTTTGTGCGTCCTGCTTGGATTGACTTTTGCAGACCCCAGAACCCCCAACACTCAACAGCAGACCTGACCACGTCTAAAGTGTTTCTGGAAGAACCACGACTTGACCCACATCCATAGTTTATCTGAGGTCTGGACACGGACCTCTCTGAAGTCTTGCACCTTGTTGATTCCCAACAAAGACACATTTTTGCTTGCTTATGTCCCTACTTATTTGAGCGGTAAATATCCCCAGTATCATAAAAACATCATTATTTTATTCAGCAGAAATGTATTTACGTTGTTTTGTGCTTCGTTGTTAATAAGCTTGATGTCTGACTCACTGATGTGCATTTCAACAACAGAGCTGCCATTTCTGCTGTGCTTTTCATGCAACCGTTTGCTGTCTTTCTGCTCCCTGCATCTGTCTATTTTCAAAATCCCATCAGTAAAAAAACAACATCCAGCTGACAATGGGAAGTTCTGTAAAAGATCTGCATCATGCGAGGAAAACAAGCTTGGTTCTTTCTGTAAATTACCCCAGGGGTGTCCAACATGAGGCCCGCGGGCCAAAAGTGGTCCTCCAGAGGGTCCAATCCGGCCCTCAAAGTGTAAAAATTCCAGACAAGACATTAACTGCAGATTGTAAATGAGTAAAACTATAAATTTAAAATCATTTCTAGACCATGACAAGTTGTTTGGATCATAGAGTAAAATATTAGATTGTTCTTTTGCCGTTTTGTGTCTCATTTTTGTAATATTTTGTCTTGGTTTTTGTCTGATTTTTGTCGTTTGTCTCATGTTTTGGTCGTTTTGTTTCTGGTTTTTGTTCTTTTGTGTTTCCTTTTTGTTTCGCTTGTGTTGTTTGTCTACTTTTTGTCATTCTGTTTCTCGATTTTTCCATTTTTGTTCTTGCTTGTGTCATTTTGTGTAATTTTTTCGTCTTAAAAATTTAATAAAACTTTTAAGGGAAACTTTTAAGGAATTATTGGAATTTTCTCCCTAAAGGTTTTGCAAATCTTCAGAAATCTGAGGAATTTTTTTGCAGAATTTGGGGATTTTTTTCAGAAAAGGGAACAACATTTTTTGGTGCCTGTAAATGAAGACAACAGGAGGGTTAAAAAATAAAATCAGTGTGAAAAGATCTGGGTGGCATTATGGGAAACACTCTGGCTTTAGATTTACAGCCATCAAGTGACATTAAGAAAAGGAGGAAAAACTCTTCTGGACACAAGAGGAAACCTAAATTAAACACAATATTTCATTTTCACTGAGATCCAAAGTGCAGTAAACACAGGAAGTTAGCGACGGCTGCTGGCCTCACCCTCTGCTTTGACTGTTTATCTCTGTTTTTCTTTCTCGTGATAAGTCCGTCCTCTGGCCCACAAGCTGTTGGTTTTAACAGAGATGTCATCCATCACAGCAGCATTTACAGCTCCCCTCACATTAATAACACCACCTATTTATTTAAATTCTTATTGGTTTGACAGCAGCAGTGAAAACGTATGAGTGTGTGTGTGTGTGTGTGTGTGTGTGTGTGTGTGTGTGTGTGTGTGTGTGTGTGTGTGTGTGTGTGTGTGTGTGTGTGTGTGTGTGTGAGAGAGAGAGAGAGAGAGAATCCACTTCAGCCGGCACAAGAAAAAAAAAACACAAAAACTGATAAAAAGGCATATATGATTAAAAAAATAAATAAAAATAATTAGTTGAGATGTTTTTTTTATTTTTACCACACCTCACTGTTTCTATTAATCTTTCTGTTTCCCATACTGAGAGATAAGGTTGAATAAGTAGATATTATTTCTGATTTTAATGAATTAGCCTTTCTTGTTTTAACTTTCTGCTAATTTTTTGTCACACTGCCTTCTGGCTATCCTGCTTTTTATACGAATTAGGTTAATAATAAGTCAAAGTTATGAGAGAGGAGGTCAAGAACCAAAACTAAAAGACAAAAGGAAAAATTAGGAAAAATATAAAGACATTTATTTTTGTTGGCTATATGGCAAGTAAATGTCCCTAAAGCCATCATTTAAAAAAAATAAAGAAAATACTAATTTTTGCTGACTCCATGGACAGATATAACACGTCTCTTCTCATAAACATATTCAGTAGTAAGATAAGATATGAGAGCATGGGAAATGGTTGAATTTATTGTTTTTTTAAGTATTTTGGCAGGAGTGAGCTTCCATAGCAGAGATTTTCTTGAAAAATGTGATTATCCTGGTTACTTTTCTTGCCTCTAGACATTACAGTCACCAGCACGTTTTCAAAGTATACGTATGTATAAGTGACATTACTCAGAGAATTTCTTTTTCTTATTTTCTTCCTAATGAGTATAAATTCATACAGCTTGTTGGCCGTTATGGAACTGAACTTTAATGTGAGAAACTCTTCCAGACAGATCGGTATTTGCTACCTGAGGAGTTTTATTTTGCCGGTGTGTTGGTGGGCCGCTTTAAGAAGCTTCATGTTGATTTAAATCTGCCAGAAACATGTCAGGAAGCTCTGATACTCCGACCCGCCTCGAGCACCGTAAAAACAACCTCCCTGCAAACGCACTCCAAACACAAATATGCCTTCCTTCATATTTACCCTGGCAGAGGGCCCGGACGCTGGTATTCATCACCCAGCAAACAGGAAATACCTCCAACATGCTCAGACTGTATCTCAGCATCGGGCAACGATGATGCTGCTCACTTCGCACCGACGACAACGGAAACCCACACTCAACTCGGGGTGGAATCCTGCCTTTCACAGGCGGCTTGAAACGAAGAGTGGCGGCGAAGCTCCACTCCACCGATTCCAACATGACCATGTATATTTTATTTCCCGTCCAACATCGAGGCGGGAGACGAGACGGAGATCTCTGTGACTGCTAGCCTGGCTAATCTGCATCGACAGCTGTGCGATGACACCAGGAATTAGTCGCTGCTCATGCAAATAGAGTGCATATGCTAATACTGGAGCTAATTGGCGGAAAGAGGGAGGGAGCGAGCGGGACGGCTTGTCAGTTGGAAGTTGTGTGGATGGAGACGCTCTCAGCGGTGGAGGAGGCTTCCAGCAGCCCTCATTACACATGTGGAGGAGGCCGCAGACGACACCGTTCAGCTCACACTTCCACAGATGGCAAATCTGTCTGTTCCTTACATCACCGCAACTCTGAGCAGATTAGAACGTCTCCTGCTTTGCATGCTGGGTGTGATGAACACATTGACATTTTTAATGCTAATACACTCGCCGTCATTATGTACGAACCAGTGAGGCGACGGCAGCCATTAGCAGCACTGAACCGTCACAACGAGGAGCAGAATTTAGAGCTTTATGGCTTTAAAAAAACAACAAAAAAAAACAATCATCATAGAGGCGTATAGACAAATACTGTACACAGCAAAACAGATTAATGCTATAAAGTTTGGCAGCCTGACCTAGACTAGCTTGGACCAGAGCTTTCATCTATTAGCACACAAAGAATCATCTGACCCATGGTGCTTTATAAATAGTAATAATAACCATTTTAATGTGGGTGTGGTCTGTTTTCTGTGACCTCTTATTTATGTATGTGTGGGTTTTATGGGTATATGTATATGTATATGGGTCAATATATAACTGAGGGACTTCTGAAGTCCATGGGATATATCTGCATACATTCTTATCAAAAGTAAAAACACTAATGTTTTTATGTTCATTATGATCATGTCTTTAAAAACTCCATCATTATTTATTATGGAAACAATCACTTATTAATAAATGACTGAATATCACTAAAATGTCAACTAAATAACGTCTGAATTTAATACCAACCACCTTCTAATGAGCTAAACAATAATAAAATGAGCTGATTCAGAAATAGTTTGGATTGTGTTCTTTTATTAAGTTGAGATAATCATGACAGATGTTTCCGTTTTGGCAAAATATCAAATTTTAGATGGAAATCTGTGTCCCAGAAATCACTTTCAGTTAAGTTGTTTATTACAAATCACATGACCTGGTCATTTTGTTTCTCTGTGGTCATTTTGTGGGCATTTTAGGTCTTTTTGTGGTAATTTTGTGCATTTTTGTGGTCAATTTATGCCTCTTTGTGGCCGTTTTCAGTCTATGTCAATTGTAGGTGTTTTGTGGTCATTTAGTGTTTTTCTTTTTACATTCTGGTAAGCTGAGGTGTCTGTTTTCGTTCACGATGTTTGTGTTTACGTTGCTGTTATTGTGTTTTAGTCTGAAAACACAATAAAGATATTGTGGGAAAAAAAACCAAGCGTTAAGTAACCAGGATTTCAGCCTCCTGCTGCTGCTGGGTCAATAAAAAGCTCACATTTTATTTCAGTTTGAAGACTTTTTTCTCCAATGACATTCTCAGAAGAACTTCTTGATAAATTACAAAATACAATTGATGTCTGTTGACATATACAAAAGGTTGATTCTCAGTTCCAGTTGCCATGGAGATAAGTATGAATCAGAGTTGCGAGTTCAGAATCCTCCCACATTATCTGACTTCACTGGCAGAGAAACTAATGAGGCGAAACGAGCTGGGAATCATCTGGATGATGGAACCAGGATGGAAAAAAGCTGCGATCCATCAGATAACAAAGTGCTACAGAGGGATCAGTGACATGGCCAAAAATATCACAACTGGATTTTTTCAGAATGATTAATATCAGTAATAGTCACAATATAGATTAAGTATCGTTTCTGAGGAAGGAAATACTTTTAACATGTTTGTTAGAACTCAAATACAGACACAAAAAGTCGTTTCCTACTGCCTGGTGCACAGTAAAATAAAAGTAAATTAAAACTGGAATAGTGTTATGTTTTAAAAAAAAACTATGAAAATACAGCAAATATCTGTAAGATAATGATATTTTTAGCAGATGGACATTATCTACAGTTTGTCCTTTTTTATTGCAGTTTTTTTTCTTTATAGTTAACATGTACAGTAACTCAGTCCCTCCAGGACTTTGTGTTAATTGTTGCGATTGCAACAATTAACGCAAATTCAACCAATCTTGCAAGACTGTGCTGGCAGCTCGAGCACTCCAGCTCACCTACAGCTCTGTCTAAACACTGCAACACCAATCTACACAACACAACGGAAAGTTGTAATATTGGAGTGAATCAGCCGTACCGCTTTGAACCACGAATCGATTCTGAAGTAGAACGACGACACAAAAAGTTCTGTTTTCCAAGTTGAGAGGATCAGTTCTGTGAGTTTGTCACATATGAACCTGTAGAACCCCAAGTCTTTTGTTACAGTACAGTTTAAACGTAGAAATGCAGAGGAAAGGTGAATAAAAAGCACCACATGGACACGTTAACAAGGTAGACAACCTGACTTTCTCCATAGGTGGTCTTTAAACAACAAGCTACATGCTGGTAGAGTTTAGCCTCTCTCCCTGCTGCTAATTCAATAAAATACGTTCTACAGTTCCAATTATTCTCCCCTTATTGGAGTAATTTCTGGGTAAAAGCGTGACAGCTGAGGGTCCGGTGCCCTTCCCTCCAACATGCTTCAGACCACCAACCGCTCAGCCGGCGATCTGATCAAAGGACAAACCTTCTTGGCACCGTCTCGCTTCCTGGGCTCACATTTCCAGTTAACCAAACCAGCGGTAATTTGGACGTGTGCCTGAGGATAAAGAGAGAAAATATACGATCCTGGCTGCGGTTCAATCTGTGACCGATGCTCACATTATACAGCAGCAGATCCTGGGATTCCTCCGGAGGCCCGACCCGGCCGGACGGTCCAGAGAGCGGCGTCAGGGGTCGGAGCTGAAGAGGGAAGTGGATTCCCGGCAGCAGAGGCAGCGTTGACCGACAAGTAAGAAACATCGATGAGCCCGACTCCAACTCTGACCCCTCAGGGATGGTTGAGGTCAAAGACTACATCCAGTCTGGCTCCAGTGGACGTCGATGGATGGTGTGTCGGAGCGTGACTCAGTGTCACTATGTGGGGAAAAATGCAGCGTACAGCAAACCATGACTGGTGAAGCTTTTTCTGCTTTGTGCCTTGTTGGAATGCAAGGAATTAGTACACTTTTTTCTTCGAATGGAAGAAACACGTTTTTGAAAGCCTGGAACTGAACCATAGAGGATTTTACTGTATGATCAAAACGACAAAAGTCAGAGGAAAACAACAAAAACACAACAAAATATTACAAAAATGAGACACAAAATGACAAAAGAACAATGAACAATCTAGCATTTTACTTTCTGATCCAAACAACTTGTGATGGTCTAGAAATGATTTTAAATTTATAGTTTTACTAATTTACAATCTGCAGTTAATGTCTTCTCTGGAATTTTTACACTTTGAGGACCGGATTGGACCCTCTGGAGGACCGGTTTTGGTCCGCGGGCCGCATGTTGGACACGCTAGTTTTAGGTGAATGGCACAAGTGTGTGGCAAAATGGCTCAACAGCGCCTCCCCTGGAATATTATGAAAATTCAGCCCTCGGACCGTGTTTCACCTACAGCTACAAAAATCTGCATGTATCTAATGAAGACGCACAAAAACGCCTCTGGCACCAAAACCCAACAGGAAGTGGATGATTTTGAATTATGGGTCATATTTTGGACAATTTTGTGTAATTTTTAGACAATTTCAGCACCTATATTGTCTATTCTGGCAGTTTTTTCTCCCGTTTTGATCATTTTGTGTCTGACTTTAGTGGTTTTGTGTTATTTTGGTTGCTTTGCTTCTCTTTTTTATTGTTTGATGTCTCATTTTGGTTGGTTGTTCAATGTTACATTTTGCCATTTTCTTCTGCATCTCCTGTTGGTTGTTTTACCTGCTTTTGATTGTTTTGTGCATCACTTCCGTTGCTCTGTGTCTGTTTAGGATCGCTTATGTCATTCTGGCTGCTTTGTGTCTCATTCTGGCTGTATCGTCACCGTTCTTTATGATTCACTCCATTCTAGAAAACACTCGATGTACTGTTCGTTTGCGTGAAAGAGCCACAACCTTCAACCTAAAATTAAGAGGACAACACCTTAAAAGAGACATTATCAAGGTACAGCTGTAGTTCAAACTGCATTTAAAATCTGCAGAAGCTTTCTTAGGATCCAGATCTGGTTTTGAGGACAGTTTTCCGCAGTAAAAAAGCAAATTACGTGTCAACATCCTGCAGTTCTTGTTCCATTACTTCATGCCTCCATACTGCTACTGCGTTAAAGTGCCTAGAATCAATATTTCTTACAAAAACTGAAATAACAGGCTGTCAACACAACCCCATCATGCTGATTTATTTGATTTTCCACCAAACCATTTGGAGGGCGGAACGTCTGACTGTCACATTTTAAAGAAGCACTTTTCACCTCTGTCAAAGTGCCATTTGCTGTCTTTTTTTTTTTTTTTTTTTACAAAAAACCTCAACCTCGTAGCATTTGATGGAGCCGACTTAAAGTGTCCCTTAAAAAGTCGTCTGATGCGCTGATGGAAGGGAAGCTGCCACCTCTCCATCTCTGAGTAAACGCTGAGCTACAGAGGTACAGTCTGAGCCAAACGTACTCGACTTCAATCATTCAGTCTTCAGTGATGTACAAATGAAGTCGCTCTCCAGATCAAGTCTGATCTTCTTATTCAGATACGCTCCCAGATCCTCTGCAGTGTGAACTGTGTGGCGGTTTGCAGTGATCCATTCATATTATGCTCAGATTGTGAACATGAATACAGGACGGTTTGGTGTAAAATCTACATGGTAACTAGTTGGTTTGATCTGTTAAAATGTCTGTACAGCTCAGTGCTACTACATCCTACAACTGCATGGGATGTTTTCTGTGTCCTTTCTGTTTTGTGCCTCATTTAATATCTCATTTTGGTTGTTTTGTGTGCCATTAATATGCATCTCATTTTTGTCGTTTTATTCCCTTACAATGCATTCATCTCATTTTGATTTTATTTTGGCACTTCTGCATCTCATGTTGGTTGTTTTCATCTAATTTCTCCCTTTGATCACTTTGTGTCTTATTTAGGTATTTTTTTTGTCATGTTTTGGTTGTGTTACGCCTCATTCTGGTGATTTTGTGTCTCATTAGGGTTGTTTTATGTGTAGTTTTGGTCGTTCTGTGTCTCATTTTGTTTGTTTAGTGTCTCATTTTGATAATTTTCTGGTTGTTTTGTGTGTTATTTTGGCACTTCTGCATCTTGTGTTGGTTGTTTTTATCTTAATTTCTCCTTCTGATCACTTCGTGTCTTATTTGGGGAATTTTTTGTCATGTTTTGGCTGTTACGCCTCATTCTGGTGATACTGTCTCATTCTGATTGTTTTCAGTATAATTTCAGTCATTCTGTGTCTCATTAAGGTGGTTTTACATTAATTTTGGTTGTTTTGGATGTCACTTTGTAGCTAAAGCTTTTATTTGGAGTGTTTTGCATTATATTTTGGTGGTTCTGCATCTCATTTTGGCCGCTTCGCATTTCATTTTGTGTTTTGCATCTTTTTGTGTTGGTTTTATGTCCTGTTTTGGTTGTCCTTTACCTCATTTTTGTTGCATTTTTCTAATTTCAGCATGTGTTTGGTTCAGTCATAGATTCATTTACAGGTCTGTTATTGAATTATCATCGTCTGTCATTCTAGTATTTTTACCTGGATATTTTCCCGTTAATGAAGCGGCTACATCAGCAGTGAACTGTGAAGGTGTTCTAAGCTGCGTGATGCCCTTTGCATGCTGAAAACGCAGAGCCTACTTGATGTGAACCTGAGATTTACTGACACCGCCGTGACATCACTGATTTACTGTTGCGTAAATGAAGGGAGCCTCATTAAAGTGGCTGTTTTCCATCATGAACAACACGATGCGTATCCATGCATTTTTAATAGCTCAACCAAGAATAATAATGCCACTGGAAATTCCACAAGGTATTACGTTTCATCACACATCCAAGAATTGACTAAGAAATGTAAATATTCCACTGATTAAAGGGTGACTGCGGCGGGATTTACAAAAAAGAAATAAAGATGAAAAAACAAGTTTAAAAAGAAACGTCGTTCCCAAATCCTGTAAGTGGGAGCACATATATTTGATGAAGAATCCGGTCCGTATACAGATGACTTCATTATGCAGTCCCAGTCACGCACAGCGTTTGGAGTGTAATAGCTGGTTGCTAAAATTGGGATGTAAATCTCATTATTGGAGTGCGTTTGAGAACATATCAGTCCTCCTTTTGTGGTGCAGAAATCACGCTGGCAGCAGCACCCCGGGACGTTCTGATCATGTAAATCGCTGAGTGTTTTTACTATGTGCATATTTTAACATGTTAATCTCTCTGACAGACCCAACATTACGCTGACGAGGCCTTCTCCCCTCGGTGCTCCGTGGGCCAAGCCTGATAGCGCTTTGCTCTGTCAAAGACAAAACACAAATAAATCATTTAATGCATTAATATTCAGGCCGGGGCTCGTCTATTTTACACAACGTTGTCTAAAGTGTTGCAAATCTGCGCCACACCACTCCCCCTTTCTGTCTTATTTCAGTTCTGTCAGCGCTCCAGCTGCTCTCGGTGGTAAAACTCTCGACAAAAAGTTAGCAAATTTGTCTTTATTCTGCGCCTCTGATCTCGGTGGCGACTCTCAGGGGAACCAAAGCAGTTTCTGGCTAAACAACACTGGGCTTTTTGTACTTTTTTGTCAGGTAACCGTGCCGACACATCTGTGCAGCTGTGACCTCTGCTTTGGCTGTTTATGTCTCCTTTTGATCACTTTGTGTCTTATTTTCGTCATTTTTCTGTGTTTTGCCTCATTTGAGTGACTTTGTGTCTCATTTTGGTTGTTTTCTGTATAATTTTAGTCGTTTTGTGTCTCATTTTGGTTGTTTTGCATGTCATTTTGGTTATGTTTGTCTCATTTTGGTTGTTTTGTGTCTCACTGTGATCCTTTTTTGTCTTGTTTTGGTTGTGTTATGCCTCATTCTGGTAGTTTTGTGTCTCATTCCTGTTGGTTTGTGTCTCATTCTGGTTGTTTTGTGTATAGTTTTGGCTCTTCTGTGTCTCATTTTGCTTGGTTTCTTTATAATTTTAGTCGTTTTGTGTCTCATTTTGCTTGGTTTCTGTATAATTTTAGTCGTTTTGTGTCTCATTTTGGTTGCTTTACAGAGGGTTTAGGTCATGTTGCTAATCTGCGCCACACCACTCCCCCTTTCTGTCTTATTTCAGTTCTGTCAGCGCTCCAGCTGCTCTCGGTGGTAAAACTCCCGACAAAAAGTTAGCAAATTTGTCTTTATTCTGCGCCTCTGATCTCGGTGGCGACTCTCAGGGGAACCAAAGCAGTTTCTGGCTAAACAACACTTGTTTTTTTGTACTTTTCACTCCCAGCCTCAGAAAGTGTTCCATCTGCGGCGGTTGTCAGGTAACCGTGCCGACACATCTGCGGCTGGTTTAGGAGCAGTGCAGCTGTGACCTCTGGTTTGATGTGCAAAAAGAAAACATCTAATATGGCATCCGCCATCTGCAGCTGAGGGGGAGGAAGGAGGGAGGGAGGGAGGGAGGGAGAGAAGGTGGAAATGTCTGCTATTTGTTCTCCTTGTCACTCGCTGCAATGGGAGGAAAACACTACATTTGTGTTGCACTCATGCATTGGCTGCCTTTACTTTTCTCCATCGGAATGGAAGCTTAGACAAGATAAACAAAATCCTGTAGCTGTTCTGTTGATACTGACTGACAGATCTTGTATTTGTCTTATTTCACTGGGATATGCAGGACTTTTTCTAATATGCAGCTGTTGCATATAAAGGTTATTTACAGCAGTCTACTGTATCAGAACTGACTTGCCAGACTCAGATTCATTATAAATTGAGTGACTAGAGATTGTTTCACGCTCTCCTGATAACACAATCGATGACATCTCTGCGCTTTGGGGAGACGTTTTTATTGCTCGCATGATGTAGGAGATGTTGTACAAACAGAAATGACACGTGTCAGTGGTTTTAAAAGGGGGATTTAAAGGAGAGAAACCGTTATCTTCAGCGGAATGTGCTAAACTTACTGCTGTGGAATGCGAAGCATGTTTTGGATTAGAACCGACGCCCCGGAGCAGAGATGGGCTCGGAGCCGTCGGGCCTTTTGGACGTCTTGGTTCACCGCTACATGTTTGCACACAGCCACCGGAGAGCTGATCTGGAGGGGGCTGACAGGTAGCCTGCCTCTTACATAGCACAGGGATTAGCACAGCGGCAGAAACATGCTGTTTTTTAGGTGGAAGGGAGGACGGAGGGTGGGGATTGGGGGATTGGGGGCTTTGAGGCGAGACCAGACACCCTGTGGTGCTGGCGTCAGCCTGGTACCGACTTTCTAACACACAGGAGGTGAAAGCTAAATACAAGCCGACGTCGTTATCTCCCCCCAGTATTGGTCAACAGCAGACAGTCATGTGTTCACTTTAAATTAAGTGCAGAACACAATTCCAGATTGAGGGGGATGCAGTAAAAAGCTCATTTATCCAAACCGCAGCTTTCAACCTGGGCGAGCTAATGACCGGCTGAACTGCTTTTACAGATGTGCAAAAATAATATTCTATTCACAGCATATGTTGGAAAGTCCTTATATTTCAGCTCCAAATTAGCTGTAAGGCTTGTTTTAAACAGGCTGTGCGTGGACATAAAAAGCTGACAAAGTAGGGTCTGCTACATGTGAGTGGGGGTTAGTGGGGTTAAATGTCTACTTACTTTGTCTAAATTGTAATTAGCGGTTAACCAGCTGGGGGCTGATGTTATTAGCTGTTGCTTGGTCTCATCTTTGATGCCAGCGCTCCCTTTGCTACTCCATGACTCCACTTTGTGCTATGATTCAAATAACATGCTGACTGCTTCGGTTACACGACTACTTCTTGCTGGGAGTTTTGACATTCTGGTCGTTTGCCATCCGTCCATTTCCTTCTGTTTATCCAGAGTTGGATCAAAGTGGCAGCAGGCGAAGCAGAGCTTCCAGTCGTCTGCCTTCTAAGCAACATTTTCCACTTTCTCCTGGGGGATCACAAGGTGTTCCCAGGCCAAATGAGATATGTCATCCCTCCAGTAGTCTAGATCAGGGGTGTCCAACATGAGGCCCGTGGGCCAAAAGCGGCCCTCCGGAGGGTCCAATCTGGTCCTCAAAGTGGAAAAATTCCAGAGAAGACATTAACTGCAGATTGTAAATTAGTGAAACTATAAATTTAAATCATTTCTAGATCATGACAAGTTGTTCAGATCATAGAGTAAAATACTAGATTGTTCATTTGCCGTTTTGTTTTTTGTGTCTCATTTTTGTAATATTTTGTCTTGTTTTTGTTGTTTTTTGTCTATTTTAAAAGCAAGAAACAAATGACAAAAAATAGACAACACAAGTGAAAAAAAAACACAAAATGGTAAAAAAAAGATGCTCAAAACAACGAATAAAGCAAAACACAAAATGACAAAAATAACACAAAAAACACAAGCGAGACAAAAAGGAAACACAAAATGAGAAAAATGAGAAACAAAACGACATAAACATGAGATAAACAACAAAAGCCAGACAAAAAAAAGACAAAATCAACAAAAACAAGACAAAATATTACAAAAATGAGACACAAAAGAGTAATAAGTAATCTAGTATTTTACTTTATGATCCAAACAACTTGTCATGGTCTAGAAATTATTTTAAATTTATAGTTTTACTAATTTACAATCTGCAGTTAATGTCTTCTCTGGAATTTTTACACTTTGAGGGCCGGATTGGACCCTCTGGAGGACCGCTTTTGGCCCACGGGCCTCATGTTGGACACCCCTGTTGTAAGGAATTAGCATGTCGGAAATGTAAACTTTGAATTCACGGTACTATGAATAAAGTAAACTCCGATCTCTCCTAACAACACACCTCTGTGGTTTCCTGAAGTATAAATGTGTTCTGCGGAGGTGAAACTGTTGAAATCCGCTGTTGGGAAACAGTTTCTGTCTCCTGCGTGTTTGACTCACGGCATTGTCCCTGCTGAGCAACTGTTATGACAGTTTGCGTGGGTGTTGACATTAGGAAATGAAACTCTCTGACTCGACATTAAATATTCAGCACAAATAGACGGGAAGCAATGAGATAACCTGAAGCTAGGAGAAAAAAACTCCGATGAACATTTGAGTCATGGTGACTCCTTATATGTCAGCTCACAGGAGGCTGCTGAATGTGAGGATAATGTGACAGCGGTATTTATCTGCTCTGTTCTGCTGCATTCTTTGCTGTTTTATTCCTCTGTGACCTTTCTCATCAAGGATTCATTTTTATCAACAGGATTGACGCTGAGTGAATGTGAATGAGTCGCCACGTCTGACACTAATAGTCATAATAAGCTCAGACACACTTTGATCACAGGTTTTGTTCCTTCCAGTAATTAGCCGATCCGTAACTGAACTTTTTGAACATGCTTTGTGTACAAAGTCACCACATGCACTCAAAAAAATAAATCTGAGGGGTTGTTCAGTTTACTTAACCCTCCTGCTGTCTTCATTTACGGGCACCAAAAAATATTGTGTCCTTGTCTGAAAAAAAAAATAAAAATTCAGCAAAAAATTCCCCAAATTTCTGAAAATTGGAAAACTGTCAGGAAGAAAATTCTAATAATTTCTTACAAGTTTCCCTTAAAGGTTTTATTTTTTTAAAAAATCCCCCAAATTTGGAAAGAAAATTCAAAAAATGAGTAAAAATCTTCCAAAAAATTAGTAAAAATATCTAAAGTGATTCCATATATATCAGTAAAACTTCTGATATTTTCTTTAAGAACATTCAGAAAAAAATCAACCAAAATCCAGCAAAATTCGCTGGATTTTGGTTGATTTTTTGTGAATGTTCTTCAGAAACATTTTTAACATTTCTTTTCTTTCCACCAAAAATGTTCAAAGATTTCCCAAAAATGTTGAAAATGTGGACATCAGAAGTTTCACTGTGAAAATATTTTTTTCCCCCACATTTTCAAACTTTAAAACGGGTCAATTTGACCCGCAGAACGACATCGAGGATTAACTCAAGTTTGTTGAGTTGAATGAAAATAATTATTTTGTGCTTTATGAAAGCAATTTAATCATGTGGCAATTCTTTCCGTTTAAGTTCACTCAAAGAGTTATTTTTTTGAGTGTGTGAGTCACTGTCTCACTGGAGGCAGCTGTAAAGCACCCTTAATGAAATGGGATTAAACCAGCGTGGACTCTGAAGTCAGCGCTGGCTCTGTTCCAGCGTTGACGTGCAGTCTGGACGGCTTCTGACTTCTCCTCCGTCTTGGACTAGGATTAAAGGTGGCCCGTTCAGAGGGAGCGGCTCAGGCCAGCCGCTCTGCCAAAGCTTTCCCGGCTTCCACGGCGAGGGCAGGGCACCGGAGTCTCCACTCGGAGGACGAGGCAGTTAATTAACAAAACCGACCCAACTCCACATTCCCTTCAGCTAGACCACACCACACGCGGCTCCCTCTCCAAGTTTAATGGAAAACGACTGCCGAACATCTATCTGAATTTGAGGGGTCACGCTGTGAAAGAGGTGAGGTGAAATGTACATCCTTCCACCACTTGGCAGCGAGCAGCAGGAAACTTTGTACACAGCAGCAGCGTCTTTGTCTTTGCTCCCAATAGCGGTGACCTTACAGGCTCACCCAATTATTCATTCATTCTCCCTGCTCCTCTTAATTATTATCTGGGTCATAACTGGCTCGATCACATCCTGGTAAATACTGAACAAAAGAAGGAGCGATGCCATGGAAACAGATACAGACAGAAAGATCAGATCTAATGTCGGATCTGACTTGCTTTCAGGAAGCAGAGACTGGGTTAGAACGGGAAAAACACTCGTACAGATTTAGGTTATGCCAAGAGAACCACAGCTGAGAATCGTTTTTCTTCTGACCGCTGGATTGTTTCCACCATCCCAGTTTATTTGTCCGATGCTGACTGTCGGTTTGGACTTCTTATCTCTGTAACGTCACAAATTGGAATCAGAACACCTCGGGCAAAGGGGGAAATATTTTCAACCCTCACAATTGGGTCTTTGCAAAATTAATAGCGCCCCCTCAGGGCCAACTCCCATCCACTCCAGTTTCTTCATTGACTTTATTTGCAACTGTTTAAAATTCACTTTGCACTGAAGCTGCAGATCACAGTGCTGTCAGTGTCCATTCACCCGACCCTTGATAAAGACAATAAACTCACCGGCCGAGTTTCTGAATCATTCTGAACTAATGAAAGACTATATGGGGTGGCAGACTGAGCACATGGATGACATTAAATAGACAATACAGGCCTTTCTTTCCTCATTGAATTACACTTATTGGATCAAGTTATGACCACATTTAGAACCATTTCAGTCAGTCTTTATCACATGATGCTACAGTGCAGAGCAACGCCAAAATCATATCTTTTCCACACTTAATCACATTACACTGAGAGAAAAACCCCATAACTTAGCTCCAGAATTAGCCACCGTTCCCAGCTCTCTCTACTGCTGACTCTCAGCCAATCAGAGGTGAGCTAACTAAACATGGCACGTTCACTGACATTAGGTAAATCTGGAACTGAACAATAAACACTGAAACATCAACAACAACAACAATATCAGTCCGTTACAATATTCTGTTATCTTCTAGTAAAATGGTTCATACATGCATGAAAGTCGTTGGTATTCATGACTTTATGAAGAACTGAAGGATATCGAGATGCACGGAACGTCTTTGGTTACATTTTCGTTGCAACTTAAGGCAAAAATTGACTTACACAGATCCATAGTAATGGAATTCCGACATCAATCGACGACTCCTTAGGCTTCTCTATCTAAAAACACCCCCAACCTTGTGACCTTCAACACTTCCACCAACTGGATCACCATGCGCAGTGTCCTCAGCCTCACCATCGTCACCCTCTAGCCACATCTACATTTTACTTGCTTTCTTTCTTTATTAATTGTTTGGTTAATTGGTAAAATTTTAACCCATGACAAATAGGCTTCAGTGACAAAATTCAAATTCAAACTTTTTTTGCTGGTCTTTATAAAAACAAGTCACTGAAAGTTTTCAGGAATCACTGATATAATGATAAAAGTGATAAATTCTCTGCTACATCGCCCAGTCCTAACTTGCATGTGAGCTAATGTTAGCCTCACAACTAGCATTGCTTGGTAACTGTCTGTCTGTCATGCATCCCCAGAACAATTTCTGACAAAGCGACCATCTTATTAGACAAAAAACATTGTGTAGCCTAGAAACTTTGGACAATAAAATAAACAACTTTTAAACTCTCAGACAGCCGAACTGACCAGCTTCCTGTCCAGCTGCCCTCTGGCTCCTGCACTATCACTTTTATAACTTTGAGTCGCAGTAAAAGTTCTTTCTCAGTCAGCCAGAGAAACCTCAGTGATAGATTAGGAGACATGCTGCTCACTGCAGCACAAAGGAGAAAAAAAGCACACCTCTGATAAAGGTATAACTCACGGGATTACTGTAGAATGAAGGCAGAGATGCTGGAGTGGTGGATGTGAAAGAGCCGTGACGCTGAGGAGGATGGTTTCAGTCCAATGGAATCAGAGTCGACAAAACTCTTCCCGATACAGCCCAGAGCAGACACAGACGCTGTAATAATAAAGACACAGTGACATTCACAGGTTACCACAAAATGTAAGGCAAATATCAGGCTGGAGATGTTATTAAAAACTGTTAAAGTGGCTGCAAAATATGGAAATGAGTTATTAATTTAAATTGACCTTTTCAGGAGATTGTTTTGCAGCTCCCGTTTCTAAGGTGAAGAGCAAACTGTGAGTCACATCCCAAAAAAATTCAGACTCTATTCTTAATCTTAACTATAAAGAATTGGAAAACACATTTGAACCTTGCATTTCTTCAGTGTATGTTTTCATTAATGGTATGCTTTTATGTTTATAGTGATAATAGTTAAATGTAAAGTAAGGACGTAGAAAGCTACAATCAATCAGCGTCATACTAGAAAACGTTCCAGCTAACCAAACACACTGTGTCATTCTTTCAGAACCAGAAGACAGGGCTTCTTTGGAGTTCCTTATTTGCACTGACATCTCAAAATGCTTAACCGCTTCAAATGTGGATGTTGAAAACAAATCTTAAATGTGGTATTTATAGAACCAGAGATCTTTGAAATGCAGCCAGTCCTGGCTCGCAACACAAAAGACATTTTTTCCACTCACAGTCAAGGTCCCATTTATTTCCCTGCTAAATTTAGTGAACGCTCTCTTTTCTTTTTGCTAAATCACACTGAATTTATTAGCTTCTATCTCCACCTATTGTTCTCTTTCATCTGAAGCTGAGCTCACAGAGGTCTCTCGTATATATCAACTACTCATTGACCTTTCCTGTCACATCCGCTTTATTTCTATTATCTGCTTTTATGCTGTTGTATGTGCGCAAATAAATGAAACCACGGTGTCCAGTTTTCTTTGTAAATGCTGCTCAAACCAAGTGTCAAAACTGCACTTCCTCCAATGGCCACTGGAGGTTGGTTCCATAAGTGAGTCAATCTCCATAGAGCCTCATGTTTAACGCCCAACTTTAGAGCAGAAATAAACATGTTCACAGCCTGTTACAAAAACAGTTCTGGTCTCTCTTGCTAAAACTACATTCATGACAACTGTACAAGGGGTGAACTTTTATAGAATTTCCTCGTTTAGGTTTTATTAAGCCATAAAGTTATGCTTTAAATGACAGGTAGGTGCCATCATAGGAGGGTCAGCTCTGCTCTAATGTTTGGATTCGCTGACCATCTTCAGAACCAGGACCTGATCTGGTGTCTGGTGCCCACGCTGGACTGGGTCGACATCCTACACTCATATTTTGACTTTTTTAGACTTGTATTTTGAGTGTAAGAAGGTTGCAAATAATTTGTCAAAAAAGACACAAAAAGCACAATAAGCAAATTTAAAGATGAATTTGACTAATAGCATTAGCATATCTGTTCGACGTCTAGTGTTTGCCAAGAACGTCTTATGTAACACAATGAGCACATCGTAAATATAAAAGGAGCTAAACAGAGTGTGTCGTCAGTCCTTTGACCTTTCTGAGCGTCGTCTTCTTCAGGAATATTAACCCTCCTGTTGTCTTCATTTACGGCCACCAAAAAATATTGTTTCCTTGTCTGAAAAAAATCCAAAAATTCAGCTAAAAAATTCCCCAATTTTATGAAAATTTGCAAAATCTTCAGGAAGAAAATTCCAATAATTCCTTAAAAGTTTCCCTCAAAAGTTTATTTTTAAAAATCCCCCAAATTTGGCAAGAAAATTCTTGGAAATATTTTCCAAAAATGAGTAAAAATTTTCCCAAAAAATCCTAAAAATATCTAAAGTGACTCCATATATTTCAGTAAAACTTCTATTATTTTCTTTAAGAACATTCACATAACATTGATTTTTTTTTTTTGTGAATGTTCTAAAGAAACATTTCTTTTTTTCGTACCAAAAAATATTCAAAAATTTCCTAAAAATGTTGAAAATGTGGACATCAGAAGTTTCACTGTGGAAATACATTTTTTTCCACATTTTCAAACTTGGCAACGGGTCAATGTTGACCCGCAGGACGACACGAGGGTTAATAATTCTGATGTAGTCTTGCCGAAGACGCTAAAACATTATGGGATGAATTATGTCCGACAGACATCTATTAGCTCATTGAAAACTCATCCTATGTGCTATTTTTTTTGAGAAAACCGTGTGAATATAAGAACTCTGAGTCATGAGTGTTGCATTTTCCTCACAGTCGTGACCTTCTAAAGTTTCTCAGCTCTGATTTATTTTTTTAGCAGAATTGTCACCCCTGCTGAGTGATTAGCCTGAAAACTTCTGAACAGCCACACTGAGATTTCTGCAGATTTCTGTCACTGTTGCACAACTGTCTTTTTATCCTTTATTTTTTTTGGAGGAAAATAAAATGATTATGCATTAGTGTTTCTGCTAAATAAGAAAGGGCTCGTCTCTTTGTTGTGTCTCGCAGCCCTTTTACATTCAGTCAGACTGGGAATGATCAAAGTTTAAGTCTGTCACCACCTTTCCAAGTAAAAATATTCAAAAAAACATATGATTCTTCAGATTTAGGCTATTATTAGCGTCAGTAAACAAAGATATGAGAGAAGCAGTGAGGCCTGAGACAGCAAAACATAGCTGAGAACTTTCTCTGCTTCAAACTGAATGAAGGGGAGGTCACTTATGGAAATTCAGCTTTGTTGCTCACAATGAGTTATTTTTTTAATATTTACTTTGAGTTTTTTATTTTGCAAACTCCTTTCAACTCTGTAGTAATGGCACGGAGGCAGAGAAGGAAGCGTTTTGTCCCCTAAAAACTGAACCTTTAAAGTTTGCCTTCAAACACAGAGTCACAGAGATGTCAGACGCCCAGACTACAGTCAAACATGTCGCCTTTTCTGATGCTGTGTTTACTTACTTCTGGTTGGCCTCGTATCCCCAACAAGAACTGCTACAACTACCTGTTACTGTTTGATCATCTGCCGTTAGAACGCTGACCTGCTGTCAAATGTGACCCTGGAGGTCAGACATCTGAGTGAACCTCCTGCAGTGCTTCCACATTCTTCACCGCTTTTACAGCTTTTACCCACAGACTCAGTGTGAAACATGGTCCTAGCTTTTGTGAAACCTCAAGTCTGCCAATTGACAGTTGTCATTTTAGTCCTTTACAGCCAGATCTAATGTGGAAGGGGTGGATTTAACGGACAATCTGAGGACACTTGACATGGCAGTCACCAAGTAGTCCCACCCTGTTACATATCTGGCTTATCATCTATTTTAGTCTGAATGGAACCAACGTTTTCAAAATGACTGCCGTCCTGTACTGAAGGAGACAACTAATGCTTTAGACCAGGGGTGTCCAACATGAGGCCCGCGGGCCAAAAGCGGCCCTCCAGAGGGTCCAATCCGGCCCTCAAAGTGTAAAAATTCCAGAGAAGACATTAACTGCAGATTGTAAATTAGTAAAACTGTAAATTTAAAATCATTTCTAGACCATGACAAGTTGTTTGGATCATAAACTAAAATACTAGATTGTTCATTTTGTCATTTTGTGTCTTATTTTTGTAAAATTTTGTCTTTTTTAGTCTGATTTTTGTTGTTTGTCTCATGTTTTTGTCATTTTGCGTTTCCTTTTTGTCTCACTTGTGTTGTTTGTCTATTTTTTTAGTCATTTTGTTTCTCACTTGTCATTATTTTGTCTTGTGTCATTTGTGTATTTTTGTGTCTTGTTTTTGCCATTTTTTGCCTCTTTTTTGTTTTGTTTCAAGACATTTGTCTAATTTTTTGTCATTTTGTGTCAAATTTTTTGGAACAATTTGTCTCGTTTTTGTCTGACTTTTGTTGTTTTGATCATAAAGTAAAATCCTCTATGGTTCAGTTCCAGATAGCTGTGACTAAATATTGTGGCCTTTGTAGATGCTCCATGTGTACAAAATTATAGAACCTTAAAAAGAGTCAGTTTACAAATGAGTTATGAAATACATACCTCCATGGATAAAAGGGACTTCATCCAGCTTGTCCATGTTGTTGGGTTCTGTCACAGCATCAGTAACTCCTACAGGTTGTCCAGGGCGTCTGGGAATCATTAGGTGATGCCAACATTTAATTAGGTTCTGACATATTACTGTAATTACAACACAATGGTTTACACTATTTTGTTTTCAAAATGTTGGAACAACGCAGCACATTTATTTTGTTAAATGTTTTGACACAACAGAGCACTATTTTGGTTTATGTTTTTTACTCACTGCAATGCATTTTTATTTTTTGTTCAAAAAACACTACTTTCAAAAAAGTTTACACAGTGCATTTTTTTGTGTAAGTAATTTTTCATACCATTGTTGTTGGGTTTTTTGTAGGTTAGATCACTGTTTTAGTTTACAGTGTCTGTGTAAGTTAATAAAAGTACAAGTAATCCATGTAAACTAGTCTGAGTCTGTATTATTTGTTTATATGATGAGTGATAAAAGGTCTTATATGATGCACTGTGAGCCTGTGTAACCCTCCTCCTCCCATCATATGATATGATGATGATATATACACACACACACACACACACACACACACACACATATATATATATATGCTGTATATATAAGCTACTGTAAAACATTCTTGCTGCAGCCCTCTGATGCTCTTTAAGTTAAATTGCATTTTCTCTGCTCCATCATTTTCTTTGCCCTGAATTCAGGACTCATATGAACCAAAATAAAAACCAGAGATCCTTTCTCAGATGTAAAACATGTCATCTTTGACAGCATTTTAAATCTATAATGGTCACAAATAGTCCGACACTAATGTTCCTCCATAACAACACAGTGTGGGTCACTGTGTTCTAGTATTTAGGACAAAGTAAAACTCAGAATGACATCATGACTGCAGACAGTAATGTTCATCATTTTAACTTTAACTTTTCCTCTAACTGACGGGAGACATGTTGAGTTATTGTTCATTTCACAACGTGCTTTTAAACTTACCTGCCGGTTCAGTCCACACCTGCAGCTTCCCGGCTGCAGATTAATGACGTCAGCCTGCGCTCCGACACTTAACAGCATTTACTGTTATTTATAGAAATTAAGAATACATCCGCGTTTAACCGGTAAAACTCCGGCCGATGATGACAAATAATATTTTGAAAAAGGCTATAATGGGCAGATGTAATCAGCGAGCCGATAAATCAGCTGGATCCTATAGTTTAGCTTCTTCCATGTGGAGTTAGGGCTTCTTCTTCTTCTTCTTCGTCCTTATTTCCGGCAGCGTGGACGCCGTGAGGCCTGCTACTGCCCTCCCTCCTCCTTTATTGACAAATGCATTTAACCCTCATGTCGTCCTGCGGGTCAAAACTGACCCGCTTTAAAGTTTGAAAATGTGAAAAAAATAAAATAAAATTTCCACAGTGAAACTTCTGATGTTCACATTTTCAACATTTTTGGGAAATCTTTGAACATGTTTTGGTGGAAAAAAAGAAATGTTAAAAATGTTTCTTAAGAACATTCACAGAAAAATCAATTGATTTTTTTAAATGAATGTTCTTAAGAAAATATTAGAAGTCTTACTGATATATATGGAATCACTTTAGATATTTTTAGGATTTTTGTGGAAGATTTTTACTCATTTTTGGAAAATATTTCCAAGAATTTTCTTGCCAAATTTGGGGGATTTTTTAAAATAAAACTTTTAAGGGAAACTTTTAAGGAATTATTGGAATTTTCCTTCTGAAGGTTTTGCAAATTTTCAGAAATTTGGGGAATTTTTTTGCTGAATTTTTAGATTTTTTTTCAGAGAAGGAAACAATATTTTTCGGTGCTCATAAATGAAGACAGCAGGAGGGTTACACGAGCTCACAGTGCAGTAAAATATAATATATCTATTAGAAGAGGCATTTCTTGAAAATTCTATGAAGTGCAATCAGAAAAGCAAAAAGGAACAAGTAGAAAGAAAGAAAAAAATACATTAAACAGAACAAAACATAGAGCTAGGGCTTTCTTTGCAGATCGTAACTCATTCAAATTGAAGCAGATATCTGAACCAGATTTGTTTAATTGTAATCAGTGTTCATGAAAGTTTTTTCTACCTCATTTAATACACCTCTATATGGGCACCATTAGTTGCATGAAGCACATCGGGACAGTACTCGATTTTCTTGCCATGTCCGCTGTAGCACAGCCTCATCAATGGTGGCAATGGCATCACAAATCTTTGCTTCAAGTCAGGAATGTCCCGTATCTTTGTTCAATACACGATATCTTTAACAGGACCCCATAGAAAGAAGTCCAAGGGAGTGATATCTGGTGAACGTGGTGGCCGAGGAACTGGCCCATCCCTTCCAATCCACCGGTCTGAGGAGGAGCCATCTTTCAGGATTTCATTTAACAGCTCCTCTTTCACCAACAGGAAACCTGAAACACACAATTTCAATGTGATTACAAACTTTAATAAACACTGATTAGAATAATACAAATCTGCTAAAGATATCTGATCAACTGCCTTTGTAATGAATTCTTAAAATTGTAAAGAGACTTTATGGACACCCCGTGTGTGTGTGTGTGTGTGTGTGTGTGTGTGTGTGTGTGTGTGTGTGTGTGTGTGTGTGTGTGTGCGTGTGTGTGTGTGTGTGTGTGTATATATATAAATTTTCTGCTTATTTTTTATTTTATAATTTTTTCACTCATTTTCTTCTATATTTGGGTTTGTACATTACTATTATTATTATTCATATTTTTATTTTATTTTTTTTTTTGCTATTGTTTTTCTATATCTGGGTCTTACAGGCTTATACTTTTAAAACTTCTATGAGTCTCCCGATATCTATGATCTACAAAAGACTTTTTAATATTGTTATTTACCCTATTTTTTTTCTTTTTTTTCACTTTAGGTCTCTAAAAACCGTTAAAAATGCACCCATCTCGTGTCCACACTGAAACACATCTCTGCATTACTGTACTGAATACAAGTTTGAATAAAGAGCTTTTTCTTGTAATGGAGTGATTTAAATCAAAGTATGGCTACTTCTAGATAAGCTGAGACTCCAAATATTTATTCCAGCACTGCTTTATGCTGCCAGCTGAATTCAGTGACAGCTCAAAGAGAAAACCTGAATAAATGAGTGGATCAGCATAACAAAGGCAGGAGCAGAAAGTCTCACTCGGATGAGTATGTAAGAATAAACTCACTAAAATAGAGAGAATATCTCAACAGAGCTCCAGAAGGTGAGGAACAAGCATGGTTTGGTTTTCCCTTTAACTTGTCAGGCTGTATGTTAATGAGAGGTGTATTTGCATAGTAGTGCAACAAACATCGTCTTCATAGAAAACAAGGAACTTTTGTGAGGCAATAGAGAGTAACATGAAGCCAAGACAGGAAAATAAGGCTGCACAATTAGTCAGATATTAATCTTGATCACAGTTTTGACTTCTCACATAAAATGAGTACGATTGACTGCAATAAGCCATGAGGGAGTCATGAGAATGCGTCTCTTTTGGAGGCTGCCATTTGCCTGCATGCAGCCCTGCAATGGCAGCCTGAACAAAAACTCCCTGGATGTTGTCAAGAAATAAGAAGAATGATATGCAACAAAAAACCGACAGGCAAGATGAAATGTCTGAAGCAGCATGTGAAGGTTAGTTCCTTGTTTGGAAGTGTCTCGGATTTAGGGGAAGTTATGTTTAGCAAGAACAAATCATATGCAAAAGAAAGTAAAACAACAAAACAAAAAGTACAGGAGATCTTCAGTTTATCACGTCCTCGACTTACATCGTTTCGTCATTACGTCAGAACTGGTTCAGTGGAACTAGTTGGTGAGCGGAGCGGATGAATACTGAATGTACAGTCGTCATGCGGCGCTATCAGACGGCTTTGTTTACATTTGTCACCACCTTGGATTGTGCTACATTCACTAACTTTTTGTCCTTCATTATGGCTCCCAAGTGTAAGTCAGACTCTTCTGATGCTTGGAAGAAAAGGAAATCCATCTCATTGGAAGTGAAATTAGATAGAATAAAATGCTGGGAACAGGAAGAAACTTCAATGAACATCAGCTGGTTGCTTGGACTAAGTTGCACGACTGTCTCAATGATCATCGGTGATAAAAAGCAGATTCTTGAACATGTGAAAGGATCTGAAACTATGAAATCAAGTGTGATTACAAAGCAGCGTATTGAGAAGGAAAGATTATTACTGCTTTGGCTGGAAGACCAACAGCAACAGCGTATCCCGGTGAGCCTTATGTTGATTCAAGAGAAGGCTAAAAGATTGCTTCAGACATTGAAAAGGGGGAAAGGAGTGAAAGTGAAGAGTTTGGGGCTAGTAAAGGTTGGTTTATGTGGTTTAAGGCTTTAAACCAACAAATAAACTAACTGATAATGTGATGCACGTACCGGCTTTGTTTACATTTTCACCGGAGTTCCTACTTACGGCAAAAATCGACTTGTGTCACACCGTAGGATCGGAACTCCGATGTAAGTCGAGGACCCCCTGTACAGTGAACGCATGAAGGACAAAAAGTCTTGTCCAGCCTCAACTCAGACATCCAGGACTGTGACGCTGTGAAGTCTGTCAGCTTATTGAAAAATCTGAAAGTGAAAGCAGCTCTGTAGATTTTATTATAAGGATCAGTCAGGTTTTGATGCAAAGATTCGTACATTAGCTGGAACGCACCACAACATGGAAGTGGAACCAGCACTCTGTTAAAAACCTCATAAAAATCCTCATCTCAATACTGGTGGAAATAATTGTGATTACAGCTTCGGCTGTAATCGTGCAGCTCCATAAAGAACCATTGTGATTTTCAAACAATAGCCTCGTATACACTAACCGAGGGCACAGAGCCAGTGTCAAGTGCCAGTGAAAGCGCTGTTTATTGAGAAAAAGCTCGACAAAAGGGGATAAAAGAGCGCATGAAAAGCACACGGGTCATGACTGGATGGGAAAGAATGAGGTTAATAGAGAGAGAAAGAGCGATCCGACAAGACGTGCAAAAGAAATAAACAGCATTTTAACGGGGTATTCCGCCCTTTGCCTTTTACAAGACCTGTGCTGCAGAGCGGCGTTCGTCCATCATCTGCAGATCCGTGACTGCCAATAAATCCCAGACAAGCCCTTCCTGCTGTCTGACACGCAGTCAGCGCAGAAAGAGAGATGTTTTACAGTAAAACCACGACCGTGTAAAAGATCCCCCCGAGTCCCCCGGGATGAGGAGCTGGAACAATGCCGTCTCTTTCCTCTACGGACCTGGAAATTCAGAGATCTTTACAGTGTGGCCCGTCGTAGGAGCACATGTGGAGGGTAGCTTTCAGGGGCGATAACCTCTGACGGCTCTCACCGGGCCAGCTTGAGGCCAGATGTGAAGACTTTCAGTCAATGTTAAGCTACTATTTTAAAAGGAGATGTTGCTACATGA
This sequence comes from Amphiprion clarkii, assembly GCA_027123335.1. NCBI lineage: Eukaryota > Metazoa > Chordata > Actinopteri > Pomacentridae > Amphiprion > Amphiprion clarkii. The sequence continues at coordinate 1,833,033 of CM049579.1, forward strand.
AAGAAAAAAAAGGCCTGCTGGTAGAAAGTAATAAATGATACATGATGGAGATGATTCTTTCTGTCAGTATCCATGTTGTTCAGGAATTCAAATCAGCTCTCTTTAACCCTCCTGCTGTCTTCATTTACAGGCACCAAAAAAATAACGTTTCCTTGTCTGAAAAAAATCCAAAAATTCAGTGTGCAAAAAAATGTGCAAAACCTTCAGGAAGGAAATTCAAATAATTCCTTAAAAGTTTCCCTTAAAGATTTTATTTAAAAAAAATAAAATAAAAAATAAAAAATTCCCCAAATTTGGCAAGAAAATTCTTGTAAATATTTTTTTTAAAAAATGAGTAAAAATCATCCAAAAAATCCTGAAAAAATCTAAAATGACTGGATATATATCATTAAAACTTGATATTTTCTTTAATAAAATTCACACATAAAAACATAATGCAGCGAATTTCACTGGATTTTGGTTGATTTTTTTTTCTGAATGTTATGAAAGAAACATTTTTTTTATATTTCTTTTTTCTTCCAAGAAATGTTAAAAAATGTCCCCAAAATGTTGAAAATGTGGACATCAGAAGTTTCACTGTGAAAATAGATTTTTTTTCCACATTTTCAAACTTTAAAACGGGTCAATTTGACCCGCAGGACGACATGAGGGTTAAACAGATGGTCTGAAGCTAAAACAAACAGCAGGTTCAAAACTCATCATCTTACAGCTAAACGAGAAAAAAAAATCAATTCCAATCCTCTCACATTGTAAGTTCAAAGTAACAGGAATCAGATATTGCGGTTTGCTGTGGTCAGAGTTCAAGAAAGCTGACCTCTGCGAGTCTTTAATGTACTCCACGGGAAGCTCTGCATGCCCAGCTGGACTTGGCAGGCCTCGACCACATGGCTGCAGGTCAGCGGTGAACACAACTTTTACACACACTCACTGTGCATGACCGAGAGCTAAAAATACAAGCAAACAACAAGCGCACAATTCAGGGAGCTGTTGCTTTTGGACACTGGAAAGACAAGAGAGGGAGGAGAACAAATATTCCTCATTCTACTTGATGGAGCGGGGAATAAAGATTAGGATTTGCCAAACTGGCCGGGGGACAGGACGGTCAAAGTGGCGGTGAGTTCAAAGACGAGTACAAAGAGGAGGCGATGGCGGAGGATGCGGTCACGCCGTTTCATCTCGGATCAGAGACGGCCCCTGAAAACCTCCCGTCTGAGAGAAAGAAAAGAGGGAAGGAGGCAGGAGGGGGTGGAGGGAGTGTGTGCTGACTAAGCCGTTGGAAAGGTCGAGTCATGAACCCGTTGTTAACCTCTGCATCCTGTAGGGAGGAGGACCGGGGCCTGGGAATCATGTTGCAGCCCAAACAGGCGCTCTCATCCAGCCATAACTCAGCAGAGGACAGCTAGGTGTCATTGCTATCACATAGCTTCTGGGGCCAACTCTCCTCCCTGCTTTCTCCCAAGAAGGTTCCTTCCCTCCACTGCTGATTACATTATACTTTATATCAGGGGTGTCAAACTCATTTTAATTCAGGTTCCACATTCAGCTTAGCTTCTCAGATGGACCGGACCAGTAAAATAACACAATAATAGCCTATAAATAAGCTGCAAAAAATTACATTCTGGAAATGTTCACATTAAAGGAATTATCTTTTTACAAAACATCATGAACAACCTGAAATTTCTTCAGATAAATAAGAGCATTTTCAACAACATTCAGCCTCAGTTTATCATTTCCACATTACAACTTCCAGATCACAGAGTGTCTACAAAGGAACACAACATTTAGTCACAGATATCTGGAACTGAACGATTTAGGATTTTACTTTATGATGAAAATGAACAAAGTCAGACAAAAAAAAGACAAAAATCAACAAAGACAAGAAGACGAGACACAAAACGACAAAAAATGAGACAAACGACACGAAACAAAACAAAAAAAAGACAAAAAATTTGACAAAAAAGTTACAAAGCCACAAAAAAATGGACAAACGACGAAAACGAGACAAAAAATTACAAACGAGACCAAAAATGACAAAAGTGAGAAACAAAACGACTAAAAAAGTAGCCAAACAACACAAGAGAGACAAAAAAAACCCCACAAAATGACACGAACAATACACAAAAGAACGAACAAAGCAAAACACAAAACGACAAAAACATGATACATGACAAAAGTCAGCCGAAAAAAGGAAAACAACAAAAAGAAGATAAAATATTACAAAAATGAAACACAAAATGACAAAAACAACATGAAACAAACAAAAAGAGACAAAAAATTAGACAAAAAGTTGCAAAGTGACAGAAAATGGGTCACAAATGAGACAAAAATGCCAAGAAAGGAACAAAATGACATCTAAGATGGTGTGTGGTGGTTGTCAGGGTTATTAGCAGCTAAAATGCTAACAAGCACATCTGAGGGCCCAGAGAGCTCAATAGCAACGACATTAATAACCCAGCAGCTCCATCCATGACGTCTGTTCTCTCTGCCATATTAGTACTGGCTGTCATCGACACTGTCACTGCATCAACACTGAATCAATAGCTCATCCACAGCACTGCAAGGATTAGAAAACAAATCGAATAAGATATTCCAGGCAAGTAAAACATTTTGAGAGTGTTGGGTAGGTAAGAGCAGGAAGCTCAGAAGTCCTTTTCATTACAAGAGGCGGACTCCGTGGCAATATGTGTCTGAGGCAGATGGTGGAGTAGACATCTGCTGCCATCAAACTGAAGAGTGCATCTGATATTTTCAACATCAGAAACACCTCTTCAGTGCATTTACACAGATTAGCCAGGCATTAAAGCCCCTGAGAGGCGACAGGTGACGTTAATAATATTGATTATCTCGTCATATGTCCGATGCATAGAGGCTCCACTTTGCAACTTCCTGGACTTAAAGGTTCTGCTGCAAACATCCTGGTCTCTGATATAACAGGAAACCGGGGCCTGGACATGTCAGAAAGACATCTACACAATATCAGACAAGTGCTTGTTGTATATTCTGCCCACTACAGATAATATCTTTTGGATGGCAAACAGAACATTTTCATTTCATTCTCAGTTCTAAGAGAAAACAGCCTTTTGTCAATGCCGCCAGTGCATTATTGCAAAACAAACACCGAATCTGAAAAGCCATATTTCGTGCTCTATCAGAACTGACATGATCTGTCAGTACTATGCTTCAAAGGAGGATATTGTCATGGTACGATGGCATCACCAAACACTGGCCTTCATGAAATGTTTAGTATTCTGTCTTATTCCATTGTTTCGGTGTACTTCAGTCTCTGAATCTATTTGTAGCATGCAGTGTTTTGTCAGTCACTTGTAAAGCTGTTTAATCTGGTTTTGACTAGTTTGAAATACGTATCTACTCGCCCAGACATAGCACAAGTCCACACTATATCTATCAGCCCTGATTCAGATACTGAATTAGAACCATCTAACAGTGAATATTGTTAGTTTACTCAGCTTAAGTGCTCTCATCAGCTTCAACAATTACATCTTGAATGGTGAAATCCACTTCAACTTAGGCAGAAATTCATTTTTGAGAAATGTAAATCTGAGAAGAAAGTTCCAGAAACATGATCACATCACTACAGTCTCAACCTGTCACTCAAAGCAGTCATGCTCTTAGATACGCATAACTTTAAGCCATAACAGAATTCAAACAGATGAGTTATTTAAAAGTTCTGCCCCCATACAATCCTCACAAATGGTGAATCTAACTGTAGAGACTGAAACTGTTTTTCATGCCATGATGTAAGGATGTTTATTTCTGCTGTAAAGTTAAGGATTTTAACATGAGGAGTCAAAGGGGATTGACTCACTTTTGGAGCCTCTGGAGGTCATCCGAGGAACTGTAGTTTTTAAATCTTATTTTTTTAAACCTCAGAGGTTATTGCTGGGTGTCACTTCTTTAAAAGTCCCAATTGGACCCTCTGGAGGACTGCTTTTGGCCTGCGGGCCGCATGTTGGACACCCCTGATTTAAGCTCAGTCAAACAGAATAACTAGTTGCAGGTTAAGTTTAGCAATCAGTTTGGTAGAGGGTCAGGAGAAGTTTTTACACATTAAAGCTGCAGTTGTCCACCGTCCTCCCCTTGGACACCATTAATTTCCACCACAGCTTGGAGACCACCAGGGAAAGCAAACTTTCACTGTTTTGAGCACACTTTCATCTTGACTGGATGTACATGTGTTGTACCTCCCTCAGATCCCTGAGTAATGAATGAGGCACCTGAGCCCGGGCTTCTCCTCTTCTACTGTGAGTCACCGCCTCGGCTCCCATCCTCCCAACCTGTCAGCACGGCTTAAAATAAAAGAGAGCCGAGAGCCGGTGATAAAAGAAACACACACACACCTCTTGACTTCAAACATGCTCTGCAGAGCCCACGCACCATTACTGTATGGCACTGATTTATGTCATCTCTCACATTCACAACGCTGTCCACACACACACACACACACACACACACACACACACACACACACACACACACACACACACACACACACACACACACACACACACACACACACACACACACACATACTGTACAGCATCCACACACACACACTGTACAGCGTCCACACACACACACACACACACCACACACACACACACACACACACACACATACTGTACAGCATCCACACACACACACACACATACTGTACAGCGTCCACACACACACACACACACACACACACACACACACACACACACACACACACACACACACACACACACACACACACACATACTGTACAGCGTCCACACACACACACACACACACACACACACACACACACACACACACACACACACTGTACAGCGTCCACACACACACTAATCATTCACCACAGTCTTTGCTCTGTGTAATAGAACTTAGCTGGAAAATCTGCCTATTCCAGTTATCTGTCATCCTGAGCTCTCAGCAGGGCAACAGAGATACTTCACATATCCTTAAAGCCAGGGAATGGTTGAAAGACAGGTTCTGAAAAATTATTTGGAAAATAAAGGCAGCAGAAAACATTCAGACCAAAACAGTGGCTGTTCCCGCCCATTTTTGATGCTATCAACCCATTAAATGGTTGTTATCATCGGCATACATATGGGCCAGTAAGTACCTCTTTTACCTTCTAGTAGGCTCAGTAGGCCACTCTTACCCCATTTAATGGAGCTTCAGGATCTACTTATGTTATGGATGTGGAAACACCATTTAACACTTAAAAAGAGGACTCAAAGTCCACATTTGGAGGTTTAATGGGTAGATGGAGGCTCAATCAGCAAGCTAACACCCAGGAGACTTGAGCTCTTGGACTATAATTACAGTTTCAACTGTTTTGCTTCAGTCTTGTTTAGATTTTTGCTTTCATTTGCTGTTTTTTATTTGGTATTTGGTTGAATTTAGGCACCAAAATGATTTGGGGCAACAAGAGATACCCTTAAAGCCAGGGAACGGTTGAAAGACAGGTTCTGAAAACATTCAGACCAAAACAGTGGCTCTTTCCACTCATTTTTGATGTAATCCATCCATTAAATGGTTGTCATCATCGGATATCATGGGCATACATATGGGCCAGTAAGTACCACTTTTACTTTCTAGTAGGCTCAGTAGGCCACTCTTACCCCATTTAATGGAGCTTCAGGATCTCCTTATGTAATGGATGTGGAAACACCATTTAACACTTAGAAAGAGGAATCAAAGTCTACATATGGAGGTTTAATGGGTAGATGGAGGCTCAATCAGTAAACTGACACCCAGTAGACTTGAGCTCTCTGACTACAATTATACTTTTATGCTTAAGTCTCAATTAGGTTTTTGCTGTTTTCGTCTGATATTTGGTTAAATTTAGACTCAGAACTTACTTGGTTAGGTCTGGAAAAAGAGCATAGTTTGAGATAATTTATTTTATTTTTATTTTATTTTATTATCCCCTATTAATCCCACGAGGGGAAATTCAGATTTTTGCATCTCTCCCCAGTTGGGAGAGTTAAATAGAGCATGTTGCTGTGTTGATTATACACACACTTATTCATGTGGACAAATGATGTTGATGGTCATCAGGGTTGTCCTAGAAGCTTTAGGAAAACGCAACTGGACTTCTCTTTTAGGTTCTTTGGTAAATTGATGTTTTAGATTCATGAAATAACCTAAAAGAGAAGTCAAGTCGCTTTTAACTGAAGGATTATGGTGACCTGGGTGACTGAGAATCTACAGTCATAGCTAACAGGATACTTTTGGTTTGTCAGTAGTCAAAGTGGGTGATAATGCACCTTCTGGCCTGCTAGAAGGTGGGGGAGGACCTTATGGGCTCTTCTAGCCAGGTCATCATCGTGAATGAGAAATTGTTCTCAAATGATCTTACCTGGTAAAACAAAGAATTAATTAAAATACATATGTGACACTGATAAGTGTTATTTAATGAGCTGATAAAGTGTGAGGGCTTTTCTAATCTCTGTAAAGTAACTCTGCCCTGTCTTTTATTATACCCTTCCTGCCTGCTAAGTGCTCACGTCTCTCAAAGTTGGTGACAACCCTAATGATATGACTGCAGTTATTGTGTCGAGCCTGTTTCAGATCTCTGTATGTAAATCTAATAGCCATTTAACAGTTTGCCGTAGAATCCTCAATGGCAGTCTTACGGCATAAGATGTAGGGACGTTTCACTTTCAGCGCAGTTTATGCAGTGTTAATTGATTTCTCCTGACATCCAGTTCATATCCTGCCAACTTCGACTTTTTTTCCTCGTATTCTGGAATATATGTAGTCATCAGACAGCAGCAGGATCCATCCATGTGTCTTCACTCTGAGAGTTATGGTAGCTAGTGATGATCAGAGCAACTCATTTCCCTGTAGATTAAATGGATATTTAAATTTCAAGGTAAGTAAGAAAACACTGGCTGCGCTCCAATCTGGATGTGATCATTTTGTGTTCCACTAATGTGTGTTTGGAATCAATATAAGGGTCAGTTTATTATTGTGGGATTTTTGTATCATAGTTGACATTTTTGCTGTTTTCATGGCTAAAATCAACATGACCGCCTATCACCAAACACCACATGGCATTTTAGAATAGAATAGAATAGAATAGAATATTCTTCATTGTCATTATACAATATATAACGAGATTGCAGAGCTTCTCCTTTACAGTGCAAGGAAATCTTAAGGTAGTGCAAAAACTGTCTTTTTACATATATACAGTATAAATAACGGAGATAATAACGGAGTGAATATAAATAGCAGTGAATGAGACAGTGGTGTGTATTAAAATCTGAAATATTGGCAAAAAAGAAATATCTGTCATGATTATGTCAACTTAGTAAAAGAACCCAATCCAAACTATTTCTGAATCAGCTCATTTTATTATTGTTTAGCTCATTAGAAGGTGGTTGGTATTAAATTCAGACAGTTATTTAGTTGACATTTTAGTGATATCCAGTCATTTTTTTAAAATTAATTAGTCATTAGTTAGTAATATTAGTCTTGTTCAGTCATTGTCGGGATGAACTTCATGATCTTACAGACCGATCAAGATCACAGCATGTGTAGGAAAACAATGTCATATTGGTTATCTGAGCGTGGCTACCACCAGCAGCCTTCTTTCCTTGCCTTTAATGTCGAGTGGTGTAATTCCAGTTTATCTGTCCGTCCGTCCGTCCGTCCGTCCGTCCGTCCGTCCGTCCGTCCGTCCGTCCGTCCGTCCGTCCGTCCGTCCGTCCGTCCGTCCGTCCGTCCGTCCCTCCGTCCGTCCGTCCGTCCGTCCGTCCCTCTGTCCGTCCCTCTGTCCGTCCGTCCGTCCATCCCTCTGTCCGTCCCTCTGTCCGTCCGTCCGTCCGTCCATCCCTCTGTCCGTCCGTCCGTCCCTCCGTCCGTCCCTCCGTCCGTCCGTCCGTCCCTCCGTCCCTCCGTCCGTCCGTCCGTCTTTGGCATGGGGCCTTTTTGTTCTGGTGTTTCCTGCAGATGCTGACCTGGATTAAAACCCTCTAAGTTTAGTGGCCAGATTAACACCTTGGGCTCTTTGTCGTGTTCTTTGGGCCTTTTCTGAACAGCTGCTTCAGTTATTACAGTTTAATTTATGTTTACAGTGTCAAAAAGAAAGTTTATTAACTGTATTTTTTTCAAACAATTTGTTTTGTCAGATTACAGAAATAACTGCTACAATCACAGATAAGAAGTAATAATTTATATTAAAAAAAATCTGTTTTAATATTCAGAAATTAATTCTTTTGTGTCAGCCTTAATATTGAACATTGAAAACAAATACAGACTCAGAAACAATTTCTATGCAAATGCCATATGTGCACTAAACTTAATTAACTCTAGTGTTTGATGGGTTTTATTGGATGGTTTTATGAATGTTTTTATATAAATGTTTTTATATAGATGGTCTTACATGTGGGTTTTTTTGTTTGATTTTATGTTATTTATGTTATTTTATTATTTGATTTTATTCTGCACTTTAAGGACTGCACTTTCAATTTTGTTGTTCTCATACAATGACAATAAAGACATTCTGATTGTGATTCTTAAAATTACATTATTTTTACAGTATTTAAATATGCAAAAATACCATTAGTAAACTACAAAACCATGTATATTTAGGATTGAAAAATGTAACATTGTGAATGGCTATTTTTTTAACTGATATTTTACAGATTATTAGTGTTTTGTTAAAATACAGATTAAATAACACAATAAAACATTAATTTACATTAGCTGTTAAAAAAAAGGTACAAAGCATTTTTACAAATAGCTATTTTTGTTTTTTTACTGTATTATTTTACAGATATTTAACCTCATTTTAAAATTTTATTTTATTATTATTATTATTATTATTATTATTATTATTATTATTATTATATTATTATTATTATTATTAATAATAATATATATATATTTTTATATATATATATTTTTTTTTTTTTTACAAATTTTGAACATTACAGTACTTCCTCATTTTTTAAATATATTTTTTCTAGAACCCTTGCTTCTTCCAGGAGATTTTTGTTGTTGAATTGTATAATTTTTTTTAAACAGTGTATGTGTTTCATATCAGAATAACATCCCCATGAATTCCAGGACTGCAGGTTTCCCACTAGAACGTTCCATTGCAACCAGATAATCGATGCTCTCCACTTCACCTGTCAGTGTTTCATGTTGTCTGTGTACATTACCACGGTGTCTTCTACCGCTGAACAAGTCCAATAATAAATGATCGTGGTAAACATACATAATTGAAGCTTAATGCGTGCAGTAACTAAGGCTACACTCTGCAGATCGATAGCTTTCTAGGATTCTCAGGCTCTGAATTCCCGCTGAGGTCAGTGCTGTCAGGTTCGCTCGCTGTTCGCACAAATTCACGTGTCAAAGTTAACCAGATACTAAACCGCACACGAGAAATTTAATTTGCAAACGAAGAACTGATTTTGCTTCAAGATTTACAGCAGCCATAAAGTCGTGACATTTATGTAAATGAGTAGCTTTATCAGATATATGAAGATGTTGCATATTCAGTGAATGAAGAAGTTCCACACGAGGCAGCAAAGTCCTCCTCGTGGAGATGAACTTTCTGCATGAATTGGGTGCAGTGGGTGGATTCCTAAGTATTCTATGAGCAGCAGAACACGTTATTTATTCACCCTCAGCTCTCTTTAATCCACAGTGGTTTCCCGTTCTGCAGCCTTTGGTTTGCTTCATTAGTAAGGGAGTGTGCGATCAGATAAAAGGTGTTCTTGCTCTCGTCTGTGCAGCGTCTGTGCTGCTCACCAGGCACTCTGGGTTTTCATTCTGCAGCGTTTCCTCTGCTTCCCCACGCAGGAGAGGGGACATAAATTTCCTCTCTTGATCTCTGAGTGGTTTCAGAGGCAGAGAAAAAAAGAAGTGCTCTGTAAATTCTGCTCCCCTCTTATTTATATTAGTGTGTCAGAGGTGCTTGTGCTAATTCAGCCGGCTGCAGTGTTTCTGGGCGGGGAGTACATCACTCCGCTTTGGGTTAAGCATCCATTACCAAAGACCGCTGGCCTTGAGGTTTCAAATTGTTTACACACTTGCCCAAACTTATCACAAGCCCCGAGCTTCTCCTCTCCCCAGAGTCCTTCACAGACTTCTGAGGCCACATTCGCTTTTATCTGGAAATTCTCTGTGGCCAGTGCCTTTCTGCGACTAATTACACGTTTCAAACTGCTGCACTCATACCATAATAGTCTAGGTGCTGTAATGTACTGCCTGTAGAAATGTATTTTGATCTGCACTGGAAATAAAAGTCTAAATCTCCTCTGGTAGTTCACAAACAGTCATGTTTCCTCCCTTGTGTGGTTTTAACAGTCTAACATCAGCAGGTGATTTGTGGAAAACGCACATTACGGCTGGTCCAGCTTCCAGGAGCAGGATTTCTGATCCTACATGCTGCACTGCACGTCAAATAAATTCAGATTCTGTGACACGCACTGCAGTGATTTTACTGCAACTCAAGTCAGCAGAGCGGTTTAAAAGAAAAAACTGTTTTATTCTTACGTTCACCACAGTAGTTGGCTGTTGGTCTGAGAGTTTGTCTTAATAAAATGAATTCAGACATTCATGGTCCCAGGAGGATCACCAGATGACTTCACCTCTGACTTTACCTCCAGAGCCACCGTGCGGTTAACTTTTTGTTTTTTAGTAAAATCTCTGAAGCAGCAGCGGTAGCAGAAGTACTCAGATCTTGTAAAGATTTAAATTGCTCCAAAATTGTGGTACTCTGAGCCAAGTTTTAGTGCAGCATCACAGACCTGCTAGCATAGCTGCACACCCGTATTATTACTAATATGTGAAATGAATTCACATTCTGTGGAAAAAGAAACCACTCAGCTGACATCGCTATTATCAAACTCGACTATATTGCTCAGAAAGAAAGAGAAAACCTTGAAAGCGCCGTTCTATAGCACTGTTTCTGACTGAGAAGCCACTTTCTGGCTCTAAAATAGGATAATGCATCCTTGGAAGTGGAATAAATACAGGAAAAAGCATTATGAGAAGTTTCTTTTTCCTCCACAAAGTATAATATCAATAGCGTAACTCAATTAGTTTGTGCCCAGACTTGAAAACGTCCGTCGACCGGGGATCTGAGCACATGTTCTCTCTGAATCCATTTGAAGGTCTCCCATTGGGGCTAAAATCAGAAATAGCCTCCAGAACTTACATTTCCAATATGTGATGCACTGAGTGCCTCGTCTGAATAGCTCTGCTCCTCGAGAAGAGAAATTTACTCCTAGTGTCAGAATAAGGAGTGTGAGGACGAGGGAGGACCCATTTGGTGCATTTCGGTGCGAGGAATTTGAAGCGAATGAGTCCGTAATGGAGGCACTGACTTCACTTTCCTCCCCACAAGTGTGTGAAAGCCCACTGAAGACGCCGTCCAGGAGCTCCACCTTAAAACGCTCTAATACTTTTCATGAAGGCCTTTGGAAAATGGAAACTTGATTGATAGCATGTGAGACCGTAAGTGGCTCATCGCCTTCAGATGTGCGTTAAAAGCAGGAAAGCTGCAAACAATCGCAGCGGATTCTGTCAGAATATGCAGCCCTCCTGGGAGAAGAAACCGCATGTACAGCTTGTGACAAATTAACGTGATTAATAAACGAAGCTGACAGTTGCTCTCCAACAGCCGTGAAATAAAAATAAAATGAAATGGAATGCCAGGAATCCCTCTTCACCAGGGATGTCAGACTCAGTTCAGCCCAGTTTGATCTCAACTGGATCGAATCAGTAAAAGCTTCGCATAACAGCCTAGAAATAAGGGACAAAAAATGGACAAACGACACAAGTGAGACAAAAAAAGACACAAAATGACAAAAACAAGATAAAAAACAACAAATAAAGCGAAACACAAAATGATAAAAATGACACAAAAAACACAAAACGACAGAAACGAGAAACAAAACGACAAAAACATTAGACAAATGACAAGTCAGACAAAAACATGACAAAAACAACAAAAACAAGACAAAATATTACAAAATGAGACAAAATATGACAAAAATGAACTTAAAAATTCACAAAAATTTAGACAGAGACAAGACAAAAAGAGACAAAAAAGTGACAAAATGACAAAAAAAATGGACAAATGACACAAGCGAGACAAAGAGGAAACACAAAACGACAAAAACGAGACAAATGACAAAAGTCAGACAAAATAGACAAAAAGCAACAAAAACAAGACAAAATATTACAAAAATGGCACACAAAATGACAAAAATGAGACACAAAAGAACAAAATGTGAGACTAACGACAAAATGACAAAAGAACAATGAACAATCTAGTTTTTTACTTTCTGATCAAAACAACTTGTCATGGTCTACAAATGATTTTAAATTTATAGTTTTACTAATTTACAGTCTGCAGTTAATGTCTTCTCTGGAATTTTTACACTTTGATTGGACCCTCTGGAGGACCGCTTTTGGCCCGCGGGCCTCATGTTACTTCAGACTGAAACTCAGGAATGATGCTTTAATTGAGCAGCAGCCACTAAAACATGTCAGAGCAACTTTGAATTAAGCCGAGCCTGTAATTAAAATAAGGGGATGGAGTCACAGCGTTAGCAGCTGAAGCCCGTCTGCCTCAGAACCAGAGTCACTCTCAATCCACTTGATTATTGCTCAAATAGAAACCCACGTTGGGCGTCTCTCTGCTCGTCATTTCGCATTAATCAACACGTTCTTTACGGCGAACAAAAGAGAAGAGCCTCGGCTGCATGGAAATCAACGCTCTTCATCTCCACATTTCCTGAATCGGTTTGTGATTACACAAATGAATGTTTGTCGTTTCCTCTCCGACGTGCAGGTCAGATGTGAACAAATGTGGACTTTGCTGATTGTTTTGCTGTTGTTGTGGAATCTTTTATCACAATCAGGAGAGGGCAGAAATGTCGCACAAGGCGGCTGTCGCAGACACGCAATAGCTGTTTATGATTGCAGCAGCCTTGTGTCACTCTTTGGTCTTTTTTCGTGCCTGAAAACTGTTTAAAGTTTTAAACAACAACAACAACAACAATTCTCATGGTGTCAAGAAAATGGCAAAGTTCTTTGCAGTTCCTCCGACTTTCTCCAGAAAGACTGTGGCCTACTTGGGGAGAGACAGATTAGTAGAAGACAGAACATCCCACATGGACTTAGAGTGGTTTTCTTCCCATCTCTGTGCCCACTTCTTGGTAATTGTCTCTGCATCCAGGCTCTGAAGGGAAACGGGAGCAAACCCCACTGCAGCCCATTGCTCTATTTGTCCCAACTTTCAGTCGGATGAAGGAATAATGTTCTAAGCAGCCTCAATCTATGGGCTTAAGAGAGGCTGATTGAAGCCCTGGTGGCTTAACAGATGAGACAGACGGCTGAGAGGCGGCGTGTTGCTTCTCATTCTGTCAGCATGTCATGTAGAGTCCCTTAAACTCAAACACAGCACACAGTAGAAACATCCTCACTGCTATTAATGCCCTCATATATTAACCCCAACATTAAAGGTGAAGGAAATAATACCGATCATCTCATTACAATGCTAAGAACTCCTGGGAAACACTGGGTGACATGTGCCACCCAGATAAACACAGGCTGTTCTGCTACAGCAGAAGTCATATATATGTACATATATATACTTGAGTAGATCTGTGAAGCAGAAACGCTGCTCTTACTCCGTTACACTGGGCTGCACTCGACTCGTTACTTTTTCATTTACCACATTAGATGTGCTTTATTTTGCCAGAGAGATGCCCCCAGTGGATCTACCACATGACTGTGTTTCACCAATCAGACGAAGCAACAATAATCACCTGACTCCGTTTCACCAGAAGTCGCCCTGCAGTCACATGTTTAATAGAACCTCAAACAATGATTTCCACTTGGAAAGTGGCGCTCAGAGAGAAAACCTCCCAGAGAACGAACATTTCCTCTCAGCTCTACAGAGCACTCTAGTATCTTTCAGCACGTCGCTTTGCTTTACAACCTGCCATTTGGATCCAACAGACAAATGCTTTCAGCAACAACAGCAGTAAAAACACACTGTACATATAACAATAACTGCTTTATCACTGATGGATAGACCGATGAGGTTTTAACTATTCTACACGGCACTTAGCAGTCTCTTTAATCTTTAATTATGCTGTGATTTTACTGGTCCGGTCCACTTCAGATCAGATTGGGTTTGACTCCCCTTTACTAAGTTCTATTCCTGCTAAAACCAGAACCATTTATTTGTACATATTAGTTCTGTTCATGCCACTGCATTAGAAGAAAACCTGAAGAGAAACTAAAAAGATAAAGAAGAGATTAAAATAAGTTCCAAGATGTCACCCTGAGTGGGAGAAATCACCACAAACAGAAGCTTTTGAATGGATTTGATTTTTAGATGTGTGAAGGACCGGTTCAGAGGCTGTTCTCAGGGTGAAATGCTCCTCAGGCTTTCTGCAGACGTGGGAGAAAACCTTTTGACCGCAGAAAAGTCAGATTCAATTAAACCAAACAATTACTCAGCATGCAGCCAATCTGCAAATGACAAGTCCAGGCTTATCTGAGCAATAATTCTTGAAATTATGACTGGAAAAGGAACAATGTGCAATATATGTTAAAATATAAAATCATTCTGACATTTTACATTCGTTATCCTGCTGCTGAAAATGATTAAAAAACCTAATTTATGGGGCTAGAAGCTGTAGATAGTGGAGTTTTAATAATGTTTTTATCAGCTGGCCTGAATGTTGAGTGTCCGGTCATTAATGCCAAAAGCAAGACGGCCAACAGTGAAGTGTAATTATCCCAGGTCAGGGGTGAAAGCATCAGTTTGGGGCATATTTTGGTTTTTATTTTAATATTTGGCTTGTTATTTTAACCTGGACGAACACCAACCCCAAAGACTGGAGCTTTGTAAGAGATCGGACAGCAAAGTTTTTTGTTTGAGAGTAAAGTCAGCCTTTCTGAACCCTTCAGTGGAAAATTTAAATAAGGGCCTGTTTTACACATACAGTCTCCCACTTTACAATCGTTCAGCCATCCTAAAGGGCGGCTCCAATTCTCAACTGTACAATTATTCCACTGGTGCTCTGCAAAATCATCACAAAGCACATTAAAGACATTACATTACAGCTTGCATTGTTTCCTGTTGCTTTCACCTACAGTTGTGTCTCCAAAAACACTACCTGAACTGCTGAAGATTTGTCTCTAAAATTATGGGATAGCAGCGTGATTCATCACATTTTTGTCGAATAGTATATTTGACACAATAAGCAAAGTTTTTCAGTTCAAATAAATCTTGGCTGATGACTGAATGGATGAATAGACATTCATCTGAACTTCAACGTTTATGTTTCATTTCTGTTTATCTGCATTTTTCATCTGTCTGTTACATTCACAGATTACTGCAACCTCAAAGTGCAATTATAGTGATGAGTTTCAACATTTTAAGACTTTTTGTAAACTCAAGCACTTTCAGTGTTTTAAAAAGTGGTCTATTATGGGATGGCTACACTGCTTGCCGGTACCAGTCGCCCAGAGCTCAGTTGCATAGTTTCATTTATGCAAATGCATCGCGGGGAACGGAGGTCTGATGCATCGACACTCTGCACATTTAAAGGTTACCCCATCCTAAAACAATATCTGCCTTATCATCTAGATTTATATAAATTACAAAATCAACACTATACTGTCTTAAAAAAAGACTTGAAACTAAGGATTGAGACCACAAACCAAGAGGAGAATGGTTATTGGGGTGACGAATCAAGTGCAAAGCAGGCTCATTTTCTCATAGACTTTGGTATATTCAGGCTTCTTTTTGCACTAAGAGGAGTTGCCCCCTGCTGGCTGTTTGAGAAAATGTGGATTTAACACACATCCATACGCACGGGCTATAAACATCTGATACACAGTCTGTGGTTTTCAGGTTAGCTGCTGTTAGCAATACCAGTACATAACAATCCATAACACCACAGAAACATATCTACTGATCTACTGGTTGGGGTTGGTGATGTTTCCTGACTTTCCACGGTGGAAATCTGACCACAAAGGGTAGCCCACGTGAAATTTGTGGAAAGAACTCGTTCAAATATAACACACCTTCAGCTCAGGATCGCTGCAGGGCTCGGTTACCTCCTACCTTTCATTTCCTGTGTGAGTGACGTGGTGTGAATGGACCCTCACTGTCCTAATAACTCCGGCCACGGAGACAAATGATTACCGGCAGTTCAGGCTGAACAAAGACGACAGCTTCCATTTCCTGGATCTCATGAAGAGTGAGCCGGCGTCAGACCCCACTTTGACACCTCTGCTGATTCTACAAACCCCATCCCCATCAGCTCCCAGAGCAATCTCTCCGACCTGCTCCACCCTCCGATAACCACAGCAGCCACCGACTCGCCGCCTTTCTGCCTTAAAGTTCAGCCACAGATGATGTGAGGCCTGTCTGCTCATTCCTGGCTGTTTTCGTTGAGCTTCGTGCAGCTGTTGCAAAACAACCCCATCAGCGCTCTCTGCAATCACCGAACAGGCCGAGGAAGCAGCGGCTTGATTTAGCAGACGGCGGGGACTGCCGTTTTCTATTATCTTTGGGCCTGTGATGGTTTATGCTGAATGCACATGTGCTGGCGTCTCGTCCTCTCTCACACACTTTCTCTTCTTCCCTTTCCTTCCTGTCTGTCTTTACCTCTCGCCCTCTCTTTCTCCACATGCTAATATCTCATCTTCCCTCCTGAGCGAGGGCCCCCGACCCCAAAGTCCACAATACCAGATGTCTGAGCAAACCGAGCGAGAGGAAGTCCCGGCTACACGATACCAAGATGAAAGCTAAGATGGTGTTCGATAGCCCCTCGCACTGCGCTGCTGAAATAAACAAGACGGCGGAGGGCTGGAACATAAATGTGTGTGTGTGTCTTTTCTCATAGGATTCCCACGCAAAGCAAATAATTTCACCAGCGACTGTTCCATATATGGTTCCATACAGTACAGCAGGGACCCCGGTGTGTTAGCGGGACTGCAACAATGGCAAGCTGTTCACCGTTGCCCTGGGGAAGGAAGTGTGTGCTGCGCTCTGTAATAAATCACATTTTCTATTCTGTAATTAAAGCATCTAAAAAGCTAAAAACAACACAGCGCCTAAGGAAGGGCATATTATGTTAATATTCATTGCAGCGTTGCTACGTAGCACCACATTAACCCTAGTGTCGTCTTGTGGGCCAAAATTGACCCGTTTCAAAGTTTGAAAATGTGGAAAAATTCACAGTGAAACTTCTAATGTCCACATTTTCAACAATTTTTAGGAAATTTTTGAACATTGCTTGGTGGAACAAAATGTCAAAAAAAATGTTTCTTTAAGAACATTCACACAAAAGAAAATCAACCAAAATCCAACAAAATTCACTGGATTTTGGTTGATTTTTTTTGTGTGAATGTTCTTAAAGTAAATATTAGAAGTTTTTCTGATATAAATGGAATCACTTTAGATATTTTTAGGAATTTTTTTGGAAGATTTTTACTCATTTTTAAAAAAATATTTACAAGAATTTTCTTGCCAAATTTGGGGAATTTTTTAAAATACAATTTTTAAGGGAAACTTTTATGGAATTATTGGAATTTTCTTCCTGAAGGCTTTGCAAATTTTCACAAATTTGGGGAATTTTTTTTGCTGAATTTCTGGATTTTTTTTTTCAGACGTGAAAACAGTATTTTTTGGTGGCCGTAAATGAAGACAACAGGAGGGTTAAATGATAAATAACCTATAAGAGGCCGTGATCAAAGCAGCCTAAATGCATGGTTAGCAGAGGAGAGCTGCAGAAAGACATGCAGCTGAATTTAGCCAAAAGCGTTGACATGCTAAAACCCCTCCAGTAGCCACAAGACCTTCCTTCCTGCTTCCCCCTAAACCCGACCCAGCAGGCCGTGCTGTTCCAGTAATTGAGTGAGTAATGGACTTATTCCGCTGAGTGGTTCTCTGGGTGTACTCAATACTGGGATGTAAATCCTGTGGCAAATGGCAGATTAGAGGAAGAAAAAAAACTTAGGGGAAATAAATAAAAGCAAAAAGAAAGTGCATGAACAAAGGAAAATCCATAGTACAATTATTCCCACGCAGTAAATTCAGCCGAGGTCTCAGCTTGAGGCGTTTTCATCAGCCTTCTGCTCCGATCTGAGGACTTCTGTCTGGGTTCTTTGGGGGGTTTCTGATGCAGCAGCACTGCAGGGTTCTTTCTCTGCCTTCACATTTCTTCCCGTCTCCCATGCCCACCTCTTAATCGTCCCTCCGTCCAGACGCCGAGCACTGGACCCCAGCCTCACATTCCAGCAGTGGGACACACTGATCGGAATAATCCCTTTTCTCCAAACGCACCATGCAGCCCAGATCCCTCCAACAATTAGCTCGTACAATAAACCCATTATCCATAAATCCATCAGAGGTCTCAGCTCACGCCCATCTCCACCAAGTCCTCAGCACAACGCAGCCTTTTACTGCCTTGTGGTTTCCTGTCACTATTAACTAACACCACATTGAGGTCTGCAGCTGGATTAGCACACATCCTAATGACTGCACTCCAGTACGTCTCATCATCTCTCTATCTGCCTGCATCTCTTTCATCTCTATATGATTCAATTAGTCCATTATTCTAATGTGCTCCTCCAGTCCTTCCCCTCCGCCTCTCGTTTCAGCTGCACAGCGACCACCCTGCAAACACTTCGCTGGAAGAACTGACAGACTCAAATAATCCCTTTCCTCAAAACACACCATTCTGTTGAGATCCCCTCACAATTAGCAGCCCGCGGCCAGATAGCCCATCGTGAAAATAAGCAGCCTCCAGTCAAAACAAACACATTTGGGCGAAGAGAGCAGAAACCCACAGCAAGACGCCAAGTGAAATATTTCTGAGCCGCCTTGTCCTGCTGATGCTACGATGGAGAAGGTAGCAGTGATCTCATCTGCTGAATGTTGTTTCTGCCATGCAGGCTACAGGCTCTTTCCCCCTCTTGTTCTGCACACAAACGGGGTGTATTCTTTGCGCCAGGGCAATAAATTCATGTTTTCGTGGGAGCCTGTTGCTAGGGGGCTGGAGAGAGTGGGGGAGTGAAGGAAGGGGAAGGGGGAGGGCAGTGGCAGGGGGCCAATTAAAATACAGATGTCTGACTGTCGGTGTAATTCCATTCAGCCATGATTTACATTTAGAACAGTCACCCAAGGCCTGCCACTCCGCGCTCACACAGGAAATCGAAGCTGACTCCAACCTAATGAGAAAAGTGAACCTCCCGAACTTTTACGAGACTCTCGTCTGAAAGGAGCCGTGCAACTTTGGCCATAATATGAAAGGCCTTTCAGCTAATCACCCATTGACAGGGGAGACCGCTGCATTAGGAGCTCAGAAACCAATTTCACTTTGTGCTGTTGGCGTGAAGAATGCATGGCGGGAAAGTGGGCCTTTGTTAATACTCCAGCCTGGCAGCTTTTCTTCAGGATAATCTCTGGAAAATAGTTTACCTAATTTGGAGCAACAAGAACATACTTATCAGAGAAAAGAAAAATGATTGAGCTGAATGACCAACATATCTGCTGTGTTTTGGTCAATATTAGTTAAAGTTGCTCTAAAATGAGTTAAAGTTGCTTTATATTAGTTAAAGTTACTCTATATTAGTTGAAGTTGCTCTAAAATTAGTTGAAGTTGCTCTATATTAGCAAAAGCTGCTCTAAAATTAGTTGAAGTTGCTCTATATTAAAGTTGTTCTGTGTTAGTTAAAGCTGCTCTAAAAGGAGTTAAAGTTGCTGTATTAACGTGGCTCTATATTAATTAAAGTTGCTCTATATTAGCTAAAGTTGCTCTAAATAAGTTCAAGTTGTTCTATTTTAGTTAAAGTTGCTCTGAAGTTCGACAAAGTTGCTCTACATTAGTAAAACTTGCTCTAAATGAGTTCAAGTTGCTCTATGTGCTATATAAATAAACTAACTTAACTATATTAGTTAAAGTTGCTCTACATGAGTTAAAGTTGCTCTACATTAGTGGTCGTAGCTCCACATTTTGTGTCTCTCATGATTTTGTATCTTTATATGATAATTATGATAATTATCTGGAAATGAACAATATATTATTTTACTTTAAGATCAAAATGACACAAATCAGACAAAAAAAACAACAAAGGCAGACAAAATATTAGATAAATGAGACACAACTTGACGAAAGCGAAAACAACATGACAAAAAAAATTAGACAAACAACATGAAATAAAACAAAAAAGAGACAAAAAATTAGATCAAAAAATTACAGACATAAAAATGGACAAATGACAAAAACGCCACAAAAAATTGCATAAATGACGCAAACGAGACAAAAAATGACAAATGCGGGAAACAAAACGACAAAAAACTAGATGAACAAAATGACAAAAGAAAAAACAGAAAAAAATGACATTTGACAAAAATCTGTCAAAAAAAGACCAAAAACAAGACAAAATATTACAAAAATGAGAAACAAAACACCAAAAACATCAGATAAATGACAAGTCGGACAAAAAAGAAGAAGAATGAACAATCTAGTATTTTACTTTCTGATCCAAACAACTTGTCATGATCTAGAAATGATTTTAAATTTATAGTTTTACTAATTTAGAATCTGCAGTTAATGTCTTCTCTGGAATTTTTACACTTTGAGGGCCGGATTGGACCCTCTGGAGGACCACTTTTGGCCCACGGGCCTCATGTTGGACACCCCTGGCCTAATGTCTGTAGCTTCATACTCACCACACACAGGAGAAGTGACAAAGTGAGTAAAAATAACTTTTCCATTAACTGGCCTTTCAACTGTTTCTCTTTCGAGTTTAACCCTCGTGTCGTCCTGTGGGTCAAATTAACCCGTTTTAAAGTTTGAAAATGGGGGATATTTTCACAGTGAAACTTCTGATGTCCACATTTTCAACATTTTTGGGGAATTTTTAAAATATTTTTTGGTGGAAAAAAAATCTTTAAAAAAAATGTCTCTTTAAGAACATTCACAAAAAAATCAACCAAAATCCAGCAAATTTCGCTGGATTTTGGTTGATTGTTATGTAAATGGTCTTAAAGAAAATATTAGAAGTTTTACTGATATATATGGAAATAAAACTTTTAAGGGAATCTTTTAAGGAATTATTGGAATTTTCTTCCTGAAGGTTTTGCAAATTTTCATAAATTTGGGGAATTTTTTTGCCGAATTTTTGGATTTTTTTTTTTCAAACAATATTTTTTGGTGCCTGTAAATGAGGACAACAGGAGGGTTAAGAAGCAAACGTGGCATCTCCTCATGTTACAGCAAGAATCTGTTTGTGCATCACAAAAAAAAAGGTTTCCTCGTTAAAGAGGAGCGATGGTTTGACTTTCACAGGCACTTAGTTTCAGCATCCTTTTAGTCAGAACAAGGCCACATAAAGCTCGGTGAGAACACGCTGTGCTCGGCTTGTCAATGACAGTAATCCTGGATATGGACGGGAACAGGACATGTTCTGTCCACAGCCATAACTCACCATTTCCTTTAGCCATCCGCCGCTTTTTAGTCTAATGTCCACGTCTGACAAATGCCTTGACAGACTTTCCTCCAGGCGCAGCAGTCGCATGTTTTACACCCAACCTTCCCCTGCAAATAAGCGCTCTGCCTTTTGATTCCCATTTTATAAGGAAAGGTCAGCGCAGCCGTGATTTATAACACATTCTCCTGTAAATTCAACAAAGTAATCCATCAAGTCGAGAAAAAAAGCTCTGTAATAAACAAGAGTCTGTATGAGTGAAAACACAGGAGGGCTTTTTTATGTGCAAGAATGATTTGAGATTCAACAAACTTTTAGCGAAGAAAAAACACAAGTCTGCACAGAAAAGTCCTTGAAGCATCTGTGAAGACAAAAGACGATTTATCAGGAGGCTTTCTTTGGACATCTGTTTAGCAACTCTGGAGCTTTGCTTGAAAAATCCTGATTCAATGCATGATCACGGTTACCGGCGGAGGTGTTTTTCAGCTCAACTTTTCTCCTGCAGCTCCTCCAGCTCATATAAGAACTTATAAACAACCACAACTCCAAAATTTTCCTTTGTTTTAGTGCAAAAATGTGAAATATGAAAATATTACTTAATGATCAAATTGACCAAAGTCTGACAAAAAAAGACAGAAAGCAACAAAAATGAGACACGAAACGACAAAAAACGAGACAAACGACACAAAACAAAACAAAAATGAGACAAGATATTACAAAAATAAGACACACAATGACAAAAAACAAAACAAAAATGGGACAGAACTAAACAAAAATGACAAAATATTACAAAAACGAGACAAAACGACAAAAAACTAGACAAAGACAAAACAAAACAAAAATGAGACAAAACATTACAAAATCGAGACGCAAAATGAAACGAAACAAATGACACAAAACAAAACAAAAATGAGACAAAATATCACAAAAACGAGACACAAAATGACAAAAAAAACCCAAATATGAGACAAAATATTACAAAGACAAGACAAAACAACAAAAAACAAGACAAATGACACAAAACAAAAATGAGACAAGAAAGTTACAAAGTGACAAAAAAATTACACAAAACGACAAAAATGACTAAAGCAAAACACGAGTCTGCACAGAAAAGTCCTTGAAGCATCTGTGAAGATGAAGGACATTTATCTGGTGTGTTTAGTAACTCTGGAGCTTTGCTTTAAAAGTCCAGATTCAAGGTGTGATCACGGTTACCATCGGTTACCATCAGTTACCATCGGTTACCATCGGTTACCATCGGTTACCATCGGTTACCATCGGTTACCATCGGAGGTGTTTTTCTGCCCAACTCTTCTCCTGCAGCTGTAATAAACAGGATGCTCTCCTCGGACAATGCAGGCAGGAAGCTCCTCTCGTCCCTGAAGAGTCGCTCTGGGTCACGGTGGTACTTTCTTCTTGTCATGGTCAAGATGTGCAAGCCGTGCTGGAAAATAGAGGAAACTCTCCATGCAGCTGGAATTCAGCGCTCGCTTTCAAACAATGCGTCTGACCTAACCCCTGGTGTAAATCACGCCGGGCTTCGACTTGATGCCGAGAACAAAGAACAAACCTTAAGTGGTGTTTTCTTCCTCGCCGTCGGGAGAGGAAGGCCGGGTTCGTGTGCCAAGTCTGAGCTCTTATAAAAACCATCAATGAGGGGAAATATAAAAACAGCAGAAAGTTGCGGAGCTGTTTTCCGAGCCCGTTCGGAAGACATTTTCCCTGCGTTGCACATTCCTGCACGTGGGCGGCTGGTGGGATTAACACAAACTTGTCTTATTGATCAAGGAGGAGAGCGGCTTGGTTGCGGAAAGCCAATCTGTGAACATAATACGGCCCTTCGGATGGAAGAACCGAGGCCCGCTTTGGCACTTCATCCCACATCTGAGCCCCGGAGCCCTTTTCCCTCTCCCTGCGTTGGGAAGCACAGCGGGCGGCGGCGAAGACGGACGGACAGTGACAGCGGTGGGAACGTTCGGGAGGCAGGGAGGCACTTCTGAGGCGGGCCTCTTCTCTAATAAAAGGCCCGATCAAACATGTACTTTGCCTGAGAAAGAAAATATTGTTCCAGGGAACGTCAGGCCGGGGTGATGGAGGAGGTTGAGAGCTCGTTCCAGTGCCAGCTTGGCCCTCCAGCGCGATCGCTCTGATTCGGTTTTCGGAGACGGTTGCCGGAAATTGAAAGCAAATGTGCAGCTTTTTATGCGCCACGACTCGTGAATCTTCCTCTGCTTCGCTCAGCCCTAATTTCTTTTTTTTTTTCTGCTTCTGCTCTGGCTTCTCTAGGAAATTCCTCAACCCACCTCTACCAGAAGCTACAAAACACACATTTCTCCATAAATGTGAACACGAAGATCTTTTTCTCATCTCAGCCAGACGGTAAACAAACAGAGAAACCATGGAAACAGAGTCTTTCTCAAGTTACAAACAAGTTACAAAGCGCCAAAAAAACAACATAAACGACACAAAAAAATTACACAAATGACACAAACAAGACCAAAAATGACAAAAGCGAGAAACAAAACAACAAAAAAGTAGACAACACAAACAGGACGAAAAAACTCACAAAACGTCAAAAAAAATTATACACAAAACAATGAATAAAGCAAAGCAAAAAATGACAAAAATGAGAAACAAAACGACAAAAGAACAATACTTTGAGAACCGGACTGGACCCTCTGGAGGTCCGCTTTTGGCCCGCGGGCCGCATGTTGGACTCCCCTGAGCTAGCAGGTAGCCAGAGTTTTACTTAAAGCGATCATCAGACGTGTGGTGGGTCTCGCATGTTTTCCTTCAGCAAACGCACCCAGAACATGCATGCAGCTGACTCAGCAGGACGGCGGTGGTGGCGTGTTGTGGGGAACACGTGTGTGCGTGGAGCTGACATCATCCCCAGGGCACTAACGATTGGGCGACCTCCTCCCGCCGTGCAGATGCTCAGCAGACTGCGACTACTGTACTCACTTTATCGGCGGCTCTAACCGGAGGCCCCGGCTCAGGAAAACCCGACGCAGCCGCTCCAAATAACAGCGAATTATCTCTGCAATCTGAATCCAATTAACAGAAACCCACACAGAGTTCAAGCGCCAGGAGGGAGGAGGGAGGACGAGGGGAGGACGAGGGGAAATATCTGGGGAGACGAAGCAGCAGGAGAGAAACCAATCACACCATCTTTTTATTGACAGTCCTCCTGCTCCTTTTGTGACATTCAACAATAACGTTGTTCACCGTTATCTGCTGAATTCACAGTTCCCCAACACAGCTCCAAAACGTTTCATCTCCTTTTCCACTCCGTGGGGTCACCAGAGGAGCAGCGGCTCACTCCTCGATGGATGCCGGGGAAATGAAAACAAAGACATGTTTGCACGCCCGCTTTCTCCTCTTCCCTCATCCTCTGTTGATACAAGGACACAGCCGTCACAGGCAGAAGACGCTGGACAGACGAGGCAGTGACAGCGGGGACACGGTAATGTGAACCAAATGAGCCTGGTCTGCATGGTGAGTGGCCCTCCAGACGGATCCCTTCCTATGAAAAGGGTGTTGAAACGTACCGTAATTGCTTTCAGTGTCGTTTGGCAGCGGTGCACCTCCTGACTTCAGGAGCTTTTTATAGACGGGGTAATTCTCCATTATTCTGCCAGCGATACATTTCAAACGAGAGGGGAGAGGACGAGGGGAAAACTGGAGGGAAACCGCGGCGACGACGCACACTTAGAAACTCCAGGAGTGATAAAAACAGAATGGGGAAACCAAAGAGGAGGGAAAACGTCCAACGGAAAAGTGCTGCTTTGGTCGCGGCACAGAAGCACCATTGTGACTTCAGACTTTTATTTTGTTCTGTTCTGTTCATACCCAATAAATCAGGGGTGTCCAACATGAGGCCCGTGGGCCAAAAGCGGTCCTCCAGAGGGTCCAATCCGGCCCTCAAAGTGTAAAATTTCCAGAGAAGACATTAACTGCAGATTGTAAATTAGTAAAACTATAAATTTAAAATCATTTCTAGACCATGACAAGTTGTTTTGTGTTTTTTTTTTTGTCTCGCTTGTGTTTTTAGTCTACTTTTTTGTTGTTGTGTTTCTCGCTTTTGTCATTTTTGGTCTTGTTGTGTCATTTGTGTAATTTTTTTGTGTCGTTTTTTATTTTTTGTCCATGTTTTTGTCGCTCTGTAGCTTTTTTGTCTCATTTTTCTTGTGTCATTTGTAGAATTTTTCGTCTCATTTTTTTCATTTGTCCATTCTTGTAACTTTTTTGTCAAATTTTTTGTCTCTTTCGTGTTGTTTCATGTTGTTTGTCTCATTTTTTGTCAGTTTTTTCTCGCTTTTATCATTTTGTCTCATTTTGTCATTTTGTGTTTTGCTTTCTTAGTCATTTTGTGTTTTTTTTGTTGCTTATGCCCTTTGTTTTTGTTTTTTTGGCACTTTGTAACTTTTTAGTCAAATTTTTGTCCCTTTTTTGTTTTGCTTCGTGTCGTTTGTCTCATATTTTGTCATTTTTTTTCTCATTTTTGACGTTTTGTGTCTCGTTTTTGTAATATTTTGTCTTTTTCTGTCTGACTTTGTCGTTTTGATCATCAAGTAAAATACTATATTGTTCAGTTCCAGATAGCTGTGATTTAAATTCTGAG
The DNA here is from genome assembly GCA_027123335.1 of Amphiprion clarkii. NCBI lineage: Eukaryota > Metazoa > Chordata > Actinopteri > Pomacentridae > Amphiprion > Amphiprion clarkii. Next base: position 1,859,149 of record CM049579.1, read on the forward strand.
TTGTGGTTATTTCCAGGTTATCATGTTGTGATTTTACTGGTCCGGTCCACTGGAGATCAGATTGGGCTGAATGTGGAACCTGAATTGAAATGAGTTTGACTCCCCTGCAATAATAAATAATTCTGCAACTCTACTGGAAGCCGACAATGACACAGCGAGGTGTGAAGGTAACTAACACGGAGGTAAACACAACAAACATGGCTGCCTTTTGTCCTCCAGCTCTGAATTATTAAAGAACTGCAGGGAAGCAGCAGATGGCGAGGGTGAATGAAACAGCGTCTCAACTCCGTTTTCTTTTCCACATCTCCGACACTCACGTCTGAGAATTCCCCGAGCTGACTGTCTCGAGATGGAGTGTCAGCCTCCTTTTCATGCCAGTTTGATTTGTGGTGAGATTTTGACACAAAATGGCTGCCATGAATCACCCGGGCGGGCCGACAGGTTGCTGAAGGATGAAGTGCCTCCGCTGCTATCTCGCCTCCATGTGTGCGTTGTCAGAAGTCTTCACCTTTAAAGAGACCACCATTATGGTTCCAATCATAGCGCAATCAGTGGCAGAATAACGTCAGTGCTTCGTACGACTTCTCATTGCAGCTCGAAAGAGGAAAAACCTGCAGCACGTCTTAAGTCACAGGTTCGACTGTGGGTGTCGGTGTGTACAAGTTTCACCTTCATGGCATTTGTACTAAAGCAGATTAAAAAAAAAACAAAAAAAGATGCAAAAGTGACACTAAAAGATGCAAAAATGTCACTAAAAGAACAAGGATAAACCTGCAGCACGTCAAATATAAGTCATATAGAAGTATATCAGTCACAGGTTCGACTGTGGGTGTCGGTGTGTACAAATTTGTCCTTCATAGCATTTGTCCTCAAGCAGATCTTTTCAATGAGCTTTAATTTTAAAATCCAGGTCTCCTTCTTACATGTTTTCACTTCTCTTTCTCCCCATCACTACTCTACTGTCTGGTTATGTAGACCAGCATTGAAGTATTTATTGTTTCTTTTCTGTTTTTAAAGCAGTGACATCAGGACTGGAGGGCAGAAATCCACTCTGTGGTCACGGTCTCCTGAAACTCTCGCTGGAGAGCCAGGAGGCAAGAAAAGACACCAGAAATGGAAAGTTCAACACGTTTTTCTTTTTCAAATCAACTCATACTTACAGATAGAGTTCGGATCGACGCTGCTGAGATGCTCAGACAGATCAACAGTCTGTCTCCACTGTGGTCTGTCTGCAGTGTTATATTTACAAATTCAATAACTCTATTATTTCATTTAAACACAGGAGTAGGTAAAAATATGAGCAGTAAGTGGAAACATGAGAGCAGCTGAACTCAGAGGAATAATACACGTTTCTAGTTCTGTCAAAAACCTCATGGAGTCGCTGACGGTAAAGTCAGCGGGTTCAACCTCAGGGTACCATGAATGTCTCTGTGAAATTTAAAACAATCTGACCGATATCTGTTTAGTTAGTTCCGTTTGGACTGAAGAGTTTTAACCATCCCCAGAGCCACATCAGTGCTGTAGCTGTAAATGCAGGAGAGCAGCACAACCAATTTAATTTGACTTTAAAATGTCCTGAAAAACAACATCAACAACAGAGTTTCAACTCTTGGGCAGTTCTGTCACTAAGCTTGGGTTTTACAAACTGCATTAAAATGTACTATTTAGCTAAAGAATCTATACCAAAATTACGGCTCTGCCTACTTTTAATTGCGCGCTTTTGAATTTTAATAGGTTAAAACACAGATCTCCCAGGAATAATTTGGGAATCTGTTTGTCCCTGGAACTAAAACTACATCCCAGCCCAGCGGCTGAGAGAAAACTCCGTATTAGATAATCACAGTGCGTCTATTAAAGCCAAATGTGTGGAGATCAGTTGGATGATTCAAGGCCAAACCCAGCTGAATATGTGAGGTTATTTTAGAAATGAGAGCACCCTTAACAGCAGAAACTAGACGATATTAAAACAGATGTCAGCAAATGTCGGTGCTTCGAGTGCAATATGGGCCAAACACGAGACTTTCCTTGAACCGAGCTGAAAACTGAGACGGACACGGACTTGTTTTTGCATGTCTTAATATCACATATCCCCCATTTCACTACCAGATATTAGGGCAGGGGTGACAAACTCATCTCATTTCACAGGCAACATTCAGTCCAATTTTATCTCAAGTGGACCGGAGCAGTAAAACCACAGCAATAATAACCTATAAATAACCACAACTCCATGTTTCCTTTGTTTTAGTGCAAAAAAGTTCACATTTAAGGAATTATCTTTTTAAAAAACATCATGAACATCCTGAAATTTATCAAGAAAAAAAATATTTAAACAGTATTATGCATCAGTTTATCATTTCCACATTACAACTTCCAGATCACAGAGTGTCTACAAAGGAACACAACTTTTAGTCACCTGGAACTGAACCACAGAGGATTTTACTTTATGATCAAAATTACAAAAGTCAGCCAAAAAAAGAGATGAAAACAACAAAAACAAGACGAAATATTACAAAAATGAGACGCAAAATGACAAAAGCGAGAAAGAAAATGACAAAAAATAGACAAACGACACAAAAAGAAAAGAATTCGACAAAAAGCTACACGTGACAAAAAATGGACAAATGACAAAAACAAGACAAAAAATTACATAAATGACACAAGCGAGACAAAAAAATGGCAAAAAATATACTAAAAACACAAGCAAGCAAGGAAACACAAAACGACAAAAATATGAGACAAACAATAAGTCAGACAAAAAAATATTACAAACATGAGACACCAAACAACAGAAGAAAAATGAACAATCTAGTATTTTAGTTTATGATCCAAACAACTTGTCATGGTCTAGAAATGATTTTAAATTTATAGTTTTACTAATTTACAATCTGCAGTTAATGTCTTCTCTGGAATTTTTACACTTTGAGGACCAGATTGGACCCTCTGGAGGACCGCTTTTGGCCCGCGGGCCGCATGTTGGACACCGCGGTATTAGGGTGAAACATGAGGGAATATTAGAAAAGTTTCTGTGCGATTACTCTGCAGGTCCTGCCTGCTTTTTCTCACAGTTGTTCGGACTCCAGAAACTGTTAGCAGAGAAGTGGAAAAGTGGAACAATGTTTGTCAGACAGATTAGCTGAACATAAACAAGGAAAGTCGTGTGAGTGAGAAGCGGTTCTGGCTGCCGGGTGAAATGTAAAGTTGACCAGACCAATCAGAAGTGTGGCGCTCGGTGGGGAAAGTAAACCTCTCAGGCAGCCTCGCTGGGATGTTGACACTGATCCAGGTAAGAAGATGCCAAACTATCAAAACACAGCAATCCAAAGGGCTTTAAAACATGAGAAGAAAACCGCTGTTCAAACTCCAGCTTCCTGACAGCTCATGGAAGAAATGACTCACAGCAAGCCGGGCTGTTTAGCTGCACTTTTTGCTTAATTACATGCTCTTTATTTTAAAAACCACCGCCCTCACAGCAAAAACTCAAAATCTTATCAAGTCTATTTGTCTTATTTTTAGTCCAAATGTCTCATCCCACTTGATTTAAGATAAATTCACTTAACAGGAGACATTTCAGCAGATGGTCAATGCATCTTAAATGTCTTGTTAAGTCAAACAATCTTGAAATGATCTTGTTTTGGGTCAAATTGACCCGTTTTAAAGTTTGAAAATGTGGAGAAAAACCTATTTTCACAGTGAAACTTCTAATGTCCACATTTTCAACATTTTTGGGAAATCGTTGAACATTTTTTGGTGGAAAAAAAGAAATGTTAAAAATGTTTCTTCCTTCCGTATTCCCGTCGTAAATTGGAAGCCAGTGTTGATGAAGGCCTGACGACCCCAACACAGTCCAGCGTTTCTCACAGCTTCCATCATCGCTCTCCTCTCGTCGCCGCCGGTTTATTGCTCCCAGATGCTATAAACGTCTGCAGCCCCGTTGACACCCAAGGTGACGATTAAAATCACGCGACGGCTTCATTCTCTGTGACAGTCAGTCAGATCCTCCGTACGGATCATAAACACTCTGTTATCAGGCTTCATTCAGAGCTCAGCTGCCTTCTCCACTCCTTCACACACACACCACACATTCTCCTCCTGCTGTTTGACAAACGACAGGCCGCCGTTTGTTTTTGCATTCACTCCGAACACCTGTGGATTGGCAAGCGCTGCGTATGACAGGGGTGTCCAACATGCGGCCCGCGGGCCAAACGCGGTCCTCCAGAGGGTCCAATCCGGCCCTCAAAGTGTAAAAATTCCAGAGAAGACATTAACTGCAGATTGGAAATTAGTAAAAATATAAATTTAAAATCACTTCTAGACCATGACAAGTTGTTTGGATCAGAAAGTAAAATACTAGATTGTTCATTGTTCTTTTGTGTCTCGTTTTTGTAATATTTGGTCTTGTTTTGTTGTTTCTTTGTCTTCTTGTCTCATGTTTTTGTCATTTTGTGTTTCCTTTTTGTCTCGCTTGTGTTTTTAGTCTGTTTTTTTGTCATTTTATTTCTTGTTGTCATTTTGTGTCTCGTTTTTATAATATTTTGTCTTGTTTTTGTTGTTTTTTGTCTTTTTTTGTCTGACTTATTGTCTCATGTTTTTGTCGTTTTGTGTTTCCTTTTTGTCTTGCTTGTGGTTTCACTGTTTGTCATTTGGCCTTTTTTTGTCGCTTTATAACTTTTTGGTCAAATTTTTGTCTCCTTTTTTGTTTTGTTACGTGTCATCTTTTTCTTGCTTTTGTCATTTTGTTTCTTGTTTTTGTTATTCTGCGTCTCATTTTTATAATATTTTGTTATGTTTTTGTTGTTTTTGGCTTTTTCTTGTCTGACTTTTGTCGTTTTGATCATAAAGTAAAATCCTCCAGATGACTAGATGTTGTGTTCCTTGTAGACACTCTGGAAGTTGTAATGTGGAAATGATAAACTGAGGCTGAATGTTGTTGAAACTGAATTCATTTTTCTTGATAAATTTCAGGATGTTCATAATGTTTTGTGAAAAGATAACTTTTTACACTAAAACAAAGGAAAAATGTGGAGTTGTGGTTCTTTCTAGGTTATTATGCTGTGATTTCACTGCTTTGAGTCCCTTGTGATTAAATTGGACTGAACGTGAACCTGGACTAAGATGAGTTTGACTCCCCCGTTGTATGTGTGATGGAGGGTGGCTTTCTCTCCTGCTTATGTGGGAGCGTTTCTCTGCAGCTGAAGGATACAGATGTGTGTGCGTGTCGGCTTTCTGTTTCCTGTCAGGCTGGGTGGAAGCCGAGTCCATCAGGCAGGCAGGCAGGCAGGCAGGCGGGTGCTGCTGTGGGCTTATTGGATGTTGGTTGAGGCCTGCAGGGAGGGGAGCGCTCAGGCTTACTTAATCACAGCACAAATGCCTTTATTCATCTTCAGAACAGTGCAATTAATTTCAGCGCCGGTGTCAGAACCTTTGGGGAAATCTGACCTGTTATTGCCTCTCGGAGTCGTGCATGTTCTTTCTCTCAGTCGAGGCAGCAGACAGGCATTCAAAACTCATTTCAAGGCTCCCAGAGAAGTTTCTTTGTGTCTGACTAAATTTTAAAAAAGCATAAAAATTGTAATGTTTGTAATGCATTCACAAAAATTTCAAATTGAATCAATATTTAATGGATAAATTTTCCGTTTTTCAGTTTTGTTTTGTAAATAATTTGAACAAATCCTCAGAAAACACCAAATCAACACTTCTTTAATCCATTTCCAACATTTTTTTAACCTCCTTTCCCTGTTTGTGGCTTTAAGCTCCAAACTAATTCTCTCCCGCTGAAGGTGTTAATCTCTGTGAAGCATCTGCTGCCTTCTTGCTTTTTACTTATTAAAAAAAAAAAAAAAAATCTTGTTTGATTTCCAAAACAGGCTCTGAATAGCCTGAAATCAACTGAGCTCATCATTTTTAGCAAAATATGAAGTTAGTTTGAGGATATTTTCTGTGATGAATTCACAAGTGAAATGTCTGTTAAACTACGGCGTCCATTTATCAGAAACCTGGACTTTTGAAAGGGTCCTAACCCTAACCCTAACCTGTCACTTTGAGGAAGAAAAGAGCATCTACCTCCATAATATGACACATTATGTACAAATCTCATGATTACCAACTAGCAAAAATATGTAACAAATGCTTCCAACCAGAACGAGTTATTTTTACCTCAAAGGAACAAGAATAAAGCAAAATATTCAGTAAAGTAAAAGGCAGCTTAACTCTATATGATAATAACATCTGATAACAACATAAAGAGAATTATTGAGTACAAGAATGAAACTTACAGTTAAGATAACTTTCCAACAATTATTAGCTTTCTTTACAGCTTTAAGAAGGATCAGGACGGAGCCCATCTGAGGGTCAATCAGTCTCATCGGTTGAAAAAGTAGAGATGCAGCAAAGTTAATGATCAGCTGTCAGCCGGTAAATTAATCAGCAGCTATTTTTACAATCAATCTGTCAGTTTGAGTGACTTATAAAGAAGACAAAACTTCTTAAATGTGAGTATTTTCTGGTTTCTTTGGTCTTTTATGACAGTAAACTGGATTTTTTTGAGTTGTGGACAAAAGAAGACGTGAGGATGTTTCATGTTGGGCTTTGGGGAACACTGATCAATACTTTTCACCATTTTCTGCTATTTTATGCTTATTTTCTAAGTTTATTTTATTTTTAAATTTGGAAAGTTCGTATTAATGTACATTTCCCCGTAAATACGAGAGACTGTAGCTGTCATCTGGAGTCCCATTGGCAGAGCAAAAATAAAGAAATTACAAATAACATAAAACCATAACTGAACAAAGACAGAAAAAAGAAAAACATTATTGCACATTGTTGTCCTACACTAAGCCTTCTGTCACTATAACATGAGATTCCTCTACATACATCCCTCTGACACCATTACCTTTAACTGTATTAAACATTTCCCTGTCTGCATTACACATAATGACCCTACACATGTCCCTTTTTACACTACTGCACATGTTCCTTTATCACAAACTCTTATGATCCTGTAACATGAGTCAACACTTTATAAAGCCAATAACTAATGGGTTTAATAGGAATAAACACATCTATGAGCTGAGCAGCATCTGATAGGAATATGCACACATCAGTAATAAACAACATTAGCAGCCCTCAGAAGATCAGAAAGCCCCACCTGGTACCAGCTGGGACACCATTCAGGCCTCGCTTCAGACCCACCTTAGACCCTGGAGGGTTTGAAGATGAAGGTGGAGAGATTCCAGAAGAGAGAGGGGAGGGAACGGAGGAGGAGGCTGGAGGAAGGTGTGAATGATGTGGGAGGAAACCCGGAGCTGGAGGAACACATTTAGGATTGTTGCAGCGCTGGTGTTGTGTGATCTGACTGTCTGTAGGTGGTTGTTGATCAGAGCTGCTATTAGTTCACTATTAAGTTACATCTGGAGAGTCAGTGAATCAGTCTGAGTCATTTTAAAGAAAGAAATGTGAAAATTATCTGATTCCAGCTTCAAAAATGTAAATATCTTCTGGTTTCTTTTGGAAAATCTTTGGGATGTGGACAAAAGCAGACATTGTGAGGACGTCATGTTGGCTTTGGGAAACATAACTGCACAGGGTTTTCTAACCATCAATGAGCCTTTCAACACCATTAGCTAACACAATGTAGCATTAGAACACAGGAGTGATGGTTGCTGGAAATGTTCCTCTGTACCCCTATGGAGATATTCCATTAAAAATCAGCTGTTTCCAGCTAGAATAGTCATTTATCACATTAACAATGTCTACACTGAATTTGTGATTCATTTAATGTTATCTTCATTGAAAAAAAAAAGCTTTTCTTTCAAAAACATGGACATTTCTAAGTGACCACAAACTTTTGACCAGTAGTGTATACATATAGGGTTAGTATCCAGACAGACGTGCCTCTCCTCATTACTGTGCTCAAATGTACTGGATGTAGGTACAGTGTGTACTGGATGTGTGTACTGGATGTGTGTACTGTGTGTACTGGATGTGTGTACTGTGTGTGTGTACTGGATGTGTGTACTGTGTGTGTGTACTGGATGTGTGTACTGTGTGTGTGTACTGGATGTGTGTACTGTGTGTACTCGAACCTTCTGAGTCCTGCTGCTGCCGGAAGACAAATCCAAAGTTCCCTGCAGGGAGAAACATTTCCACTCAATGCTTCACCTCCACTGCTGCAGTTTGAGCACATGATGATGTAAAACCTATGGAGATGTATGCAGTTAATATATACTGAAGACATGTATACAGCCGAGGATGATGGATAATAAACCAGAGCAGGGAAATATATGACATGTATGGCAATAAAATGTTACACTCTTAAGTAATTCTCTGTGTGTCTATAGCTGAAATGATAAATTGTCATAATTACTTAAAGAAATTCATGGTTTCCTTCTTTTTAACTATAACTGGCTGCACACTGGATGCAGAAACAACTGCAGAAGCTCAGTTGGTTCAGCAATCTTTGCATCTTTTAGTGGCATTTTTGTGCCATTTTTGCATCTTTTTGTGACATTTTTACATCTTTTAGTATCATTTTTGCATCTTGTGACATTTTTGCATTTTTCGTGATATTTTTGCATCTTTTAGTGACATTTTTGTGTCATTTTTCATCTTTTAGTGATATTTTTGGATGTTTTAGTGACTTTTTGTATCTTTTAGTGAGATTTTTGCAACTTATTTGGGTCATTGTTTGCATTTTTCATGATATTTTTGCATCTTTTAGTGGCATTTTTGCATCTTTTATGTCATTTTTGAATCTATTTGTGGCATTTTTGCGGCTTTGTTTTCGCATTTTTTTCTGCAACTTCACTGCAACTACCAATAATAATAATTCCAAAAATACCAATAATACTAACAATAACAAACTACATGATGCAATGCATATGATTAATTCAAATATAAACCAATAAATCTGTCAATAACTGACTTTTAAATGCGTTCCACATGTTTGTCATTATTTTATTTACTGCAGATCAAAGCAGTGATTTTGTTGTTATAGTAATAAATATAAATGATGTTTAAAATACACACATTTCATATAAACATGTTGATCATGTTGGCCAACACTGACTCACGCTGTAGTAAATGGATTTGTGGTCATGTCTGAGTATCATCTGGGTCTTTTAAAATACTCCTGACGTTTTGATGTCTAATAAAGAACAAATGCGGCCGTAAAGCAAAGAGAAGAAATCAGAAAATAAGAGCAGGAATAAACACAAGCCAGCGGCTCTTTGTACGAGGATTTCAGTTATTTTAAGTGTGTGTCATCAAGCGCTCGCACTGTCACAAAAACAAGGCCGGCTCCTTGAAACCGCCACACTTAAAAAACAAACGTCTGATGTAAAAATGTCTCCGAGCAAAACAATCACTCTGAGCTCAACAAAACTTTCCGAGCTCGCGTCTTTTCATATTTTTTTCTGTATTTGTGATGGTGTGGCCGAACTGAGGAGCAGATTCTGATACATGAGCCGCCGTGCTGCTGCTCAGGGTGAATCATGACATGGATTGATTTAAACCTGAGAGGAACCAGATGCAGCCACAGCAGCTCTGAAGAACCCGGAGAATTAGCAGGACCCAGATTCCTGCCCATACGGCTTCAATAACGGCCAGAAAAACCAGCCCTCTTAATATTAAAGTGCTTTATGAGGGTCGTATCAGGTTATTAAACACGGTGATCCGCTGGTCTTCATCAGAGCTAATGGACACAGAGACTTACTGATACACTTTGTTCAGAGCAGAGGAGGAAGATTTTACACACATTCATTTGTTTTATAGCTGTGATTTTTTTCTTTATCTTTCTGTTCAAACGCGAGGATCTGGCAGCAGCACGGATTCGACAAGAACATGTCACTTTTTTTTTCTTTATCAAAGTGTTAAGCATCTGATCTTTCTTAACCTCTTTCTGCAGAAGCTTGCGGTGTTCGGATGCCAGTATTTACGGCTTCTACAAGCTGCTCATGAACTATAACGGAGGTCTTCATCAGACAAATGCAGCTTCAGGAATAATTAGCAGCTTTTAAGCTGCAAATACATAAAATTAAAGGTTTAAAATGCAAATTCTGCTGCTGTTTTGTAATTACTAAAAATATCTTCCGCCTTCTCTTCTATCTTTATTAAAGAAAGGCAAAAATCCATATTCCTTTTACATTTTACATGAAATGTTGAGCACATGTGGGCACGATGTACAGGAAATGTCAAGTTTAAAGAGTTTTAGCATGAATATATTAAAGAGAACTGGATGCCAAAGATGGTGACGCACTTAAATGAAAATTGTTCGCTTGGTACAGGAACCAGTTAAGTGTTTTTTACCTTCCATTAAGCGTGACTCACTGCATATAATTAACTCCACCTGTGGGTTCTGCATGCACAAGATGCAAAAATGGCACTAAAAGACACAAAAAATACCCCAAAAGTTACAAAAATGCCACTAAAAGATGCAAAAATGTCATTGAAAAGATGCAAAAATGTCACAAAAAGATGCAAAAATGACACTAAAAGATGCAAAAATGCCACAAAGACAAATAGTGAAATATGTTAATTTAAATGCTCTGCTCATAGAAAACGCCGCTTGGTTTCAACGTTGGTAAATATGACTTTAAAACGCCTTATTTCAAGCTTTTCAAAGTCACTTTTACGTCACACATCTGTCTGAATGCTGCAGTTACTGAGTGGAGACTAGAAGCTTCTCTGGGCACAGCCTGTCAGGCATTCAGGGAACGTGAGACATTGAGGCAGTAGCATCTGGTCTGAACGGTGCAAAAGAACATTTTCAGGTGAAACTGCACCAGAAGAATATACATTAAATATACATGTGTGCATGTTCCAAATGTGATGCTGAAGTTTTGTTTTGCAACTTCCCAACCAAACAGTCTCCAGATGAATGTAGCCACTAATATGTTGATTTTGTAAAAATAATCAGTATATTTCATGCATAGAATTTATAGACCTCCCTTGTAAACTGACATGTATGCATTAAATTCATAAGCATGAGTTACGTTGAGTTATGGTGCCACTTTATTTATTTATTCAGTTTTTCTTTTTTCACATTATGGTTGTTTTATTTTTTTAACCTAAGACCAACATTATTAAAGATACATGTATAAAACTGCTGACAACCCCAACAAGGTCAGGTTTTATTTTTCTATCATGAATTTTTAATCCAGGCAGGTTTATATTTGTAAAACCTCCCCAACACCTTGAAAAAACAGCTTTATTATCAGCACTCCATCGCTATGTCAAATCTGTGGGCCGACAGCACCGCTCAAAAGTTTTACAACGCTCCAATTTTTCCAGTTTTTTATTGGAAATTTTGCATGTTAATGTCTCATTGTTCTCTGGAATGAAAGCACAGAACAAATAAACAAATTAAGTTAAAAAAAATCAGTTTAGAAACCGAAATGTCTTCTAAACTTCTGACCACCTCAGGCAGATATAACAGCTGAACACACTCATTCCTTCTGCAATGGAGAACAAATATTCAACCAGCCCCATGGGTTTTAGGTCTGGAGACTGTGCTGGCCACTTTTTGTGGCATATTTGCATCTTTTAGTGCCATTTTGCATCTTTTAGTGTCATTTTTACATCTTTTAGTGTCATTTTTGCGTCTTTTTGTGTCATTTTTGCATCTTTTTGTGACATTTTTGCGTGTTTTAGTGTCATTTTGCATCTTTTTGTGGCATTTTTGCATCTTTTAGTGTCATTTTTGCATTTTTTGTGGCATTTTTGCATCTTTTAGTGACATTTTTGCATCTTTTGTGGCATTTTTTATATTTCTTAGTGCCATTTTTACATTTCTTAGTGCCATTTTTGCATTTTTAGTGACATTTTTGCATTTTTAGTGACATTTTTGCATCTTTTAGTGACATGCTGCACCATCACTGCATTCACACGTGCGTTATGAATATTTTAATGTCTGTTTTCCACAACTGTACAACATCTTGAATCTGTACATCAACATTTTTTCTACATTTTTGCACTCCTTTGATGCTGCAAACTGATGTGCAAATTTCCCAACTGCACAATTAAAAACAGGCTAACATCATCTTATTTTTAAACGTCAATATCATAATCATTTACTGAGAAGCCAAATTCATGATCATGATTAATATTCTATTCATTACACAGCTCTACTACCGACTTCACATTTCTTTTTATGCAACTAAATCCAGCATTACGGGTAAATAGACTCCAGAAAGTTATGAGCCTCATCAAGACGAGGAAGATTTACAGCTGTTTATTTCTAAAACTAACGTCATCCCAGCAGTTTTGTTTCTGTGTTTGAGCCGCCTCGATTAGCAGAAGGTAAACTGGCTTTCATTTCAAGAAGTGAAATATTTGTGGGAGCGTCCGGAGTGTTTAGTTCAGGTCCGTACAGGAGCCAGCAGTCGCTTTAGAGAGCTGACAGGACAAATATCAACAAGCAGGGAGGCAAGAAACGACTCTTCCTCGGCGACTCCCAGAGGACGCCAAGTGAGACTGAGTGTGTGGAGCTGCTGCTGCTCTGCGGACTCGTGGGAACATCTGTATACGTGTGCACGAGCATGTGTGCGCACGCTGTTTATTAATGCGCACACGTGTCTGCCAAACATCTGGCCTCACCTCAGTGTTTGAACATTTACACAGGTCAAAACAACAACTGCCAAATAAGTCATCTGGAGTGAGATTATGGAGGCAGCAGCATATGTTCCTGGGAGCTAATCATTATTTACGTTCACGTGTTTCCGTCCTCCATCGTTTCCCAAAAATCAATTATGGATGACCCCATTTGGATCCGCTCTCTAAACAGATTCTCCAGCCGGCCTCGTTCACGGCTCCTAATATTTACATCCGGATGAGAGGTGATCTGACGCTTTCTTCTCTCTCAGACAAATGATTTTTTCCTCGGCAGCGAAGCCACCAGAGTCCACAGAAAAGGCATTTCATCTCGCCGCTGTCGTGGCACGGATCCCGCTCGCTCCCTCATTCCTCTCTAATTATGTAGCGCTACGGATTTTAAATTGCTCCATAAAAAGTGTTTCATGTGAAAAAAAGTAAGGGCGTAGAACCCAATTAGCGGCGGAGCAATGAGAAAGCATGCTGTTCCCGCTCAATAGAGTCAATTAGAAGTGGACGTGGAGGTGTGTGAGTGCATGTAGGAGTGAAACGAGCCACGTGGGACTAGTCTCCACCTGAACTGACGGTGTCACAGCCAGAGCTCAGGCCACATCTTCACGGGGCATTAGGAACCGCCGTTTAATTGCAAGCCGGTTCAGTAAATTAATTTGGATTTAAAGTGAATAGAACATGCGGCGTTCAGTGCAAGAGATGAGAATAAAAGAGCTTTTAGTGATATTTCTGCTTCTTTTAGTGTCATTTTTGCATCTTTTCGTGACATTTTTGAAATTTTTTTGTGTCATTTCTGCATCTTTTAGTGACATTTTTGCATCTCTTTGGTATTTTTGCATGTTTAAGTGGCATTTTTGCAGCTTTAAGTGGCATTTTGGCTTCTTTTAGTGACATTTCTGCATCCTTCAATGCAATTTTTGCATCTTTTAGTGATGTTTTTGCATCGTTTTGTGTCATTTTTGTGTATTTTTGTGTCATTTTTGCGTTTCTTCTTGATATTTTTGCTTCTTTTTGAGACATTTTTGTGTATTTTTGTGTCATTTTTGCATCTTTATGTGTCCTTTTAAGTGTGGTGTGATTTAAAAGGATTTGTCCTGATCAGCAGCTACACAGTTGGACTGAAATAATTTAAATGAGTAAGACTATAAAACACTTGATTACAGAACACCTCCAGGGGCAATGAGGCAACATTACACAGAGCACCATTAGGATGTGAGCACTTTCAGCTTTACCTCAAAATGAAGCTAAACTTGTATTTCTTTATCTGTCTAAAATGTGTTGTTGTGATGCTGCGGTTGCTCCAGATGTGGACATTTACGGTCCACAGGGTCGGTCACTTTGAAGCAGCCCTGCAATGCATTCTGGGAGCGTTAGGATGCATTTTGAGACACGGTGTTGCATTGCTCCTTCCTTGATGCTACTTTGTGCAAATCAGGAGCGTCTGATTGCTGCTCCGAGCCTCTGAAAACTCCTGAACAACGTCTAAAGTTGTCGATGTAAAATAAAGACAGATTGAGGACAGTTTATTTATTACCCCTTTTTGGTGAACTGCTGGTCCAATCTGAAATCCAGCAGCAGAGTGAAGCGTTCGTCCAATTAGGTGCAGTCGGTGTTTGTGCAGCTGCAGGAAGGTGAAGCCTGACTTGTTTTCCTGTAGAAGAGCAGCTGGAAGTCGTCTGCTGTGATGCTACCAAGCTGTATGTCCATCAAGTGTCAAATGTTGGGAAACGTTGCAGCCTCTCGTCTAAATAAAATCTGCTGCGCTCTTGTAGCACGGCTTTGATGAGGAAAATGTAATCATATTTTTCTCTTGTTAATATATTGACTGAGTCAGCTTTCAGATGAGGCAAAAGGTCGCGGTCGTAACCCTCAGTCCGGCTCCTCACCGTGACCTGGTTTTAAGCTTAAACTGAACTGGAAAGTTTAGTTTTAGGACTCTGAGTTCCACTGAAATGTGCTCAGAGTTTGTTTGCTGTAAAGTTCTTTCCTGCTGTCGAACAAAAATCAGTCGTTTCTGCAGCTCCAGCAGCAGACGGACTGCAGTGATTACTGATTTCAACATGCTGCTCGGTGCCACAGCAGCAGCCACATAAGTTGTTGTTAGCCATTCTCCGGCCGTGTGTTGTCAAGGACTGCTTTGGCTATTGATTTCCACTCTTCAATAACTAATGCGTCTCCTGACCTTGGCTACATATTAAGAAGAGTTTCTCCCGTTTGAGTGGAGAGTGGAGAAGGGGAATGAAGCATCAACAACCGATTTGGCACAAACTGCCTCACAGAAGCGATTAGAGCTCTAGATTTCAATGAGCCATTTAGCCTCTTTCTCAGCTTTCGGGTGGAGCGCTCGGCGTAAGATTAATTGTTTTATCTGAGCCAGAGTGCTGGAGATGACTACAACTTTCCTCTGCAGCAGTACTTAACAGGCACCTGAAAGGAGGGGTGTCCAACATGAGGCCCGCGGGCCAAAAGCGGTCCTCCAGAGGGTCCAATCCGGCCCTCAAAGTGTAAAAATTCCAGAGAAGACATTAACTGCAGATTGTAAATTAGTAAAACTATAAATTTAAAATAATTTCTAAACCATGACAAGTTGTTTGGATCAGAAAGTAAAATACTAGATTGTTCTTTGTTCTTTTGTCATTTTGTGGCTCATTTTGTGTAATATTTTGCTGAGTTTTTGTTGGGGTTTTTTGTCTGATTTTTGTCGTTTTGTTCCTCGTTTTTGTCTCACTTGTGTTTTTGTCTTGTGTCATTTTGTGTTTTGCTTTATTCATTGTTTTGTGTATCGCTTTTTGTCATTTTGTGTTTTTTTCTCCCATTAGTGTTGTCTATTTTTTTTGTCGTTTTGTTTCTCGCTTTTGTCATTTTTGGTCTTGTTTGTGTAATTTCTTTTTATTTTCTTTTGTGTTGTTTGTCCCATTTTTTTTGTCATTTTGTGCCACATTTTTGTAATATTTCATCTTGTTTTTGTTGTTTTCTCACTTTTGTCTGACTTTTATTGTTTGTTTCATGTCTTTGTCGTTTTATTCATTGTTTTCTGAATCGTTTTTGTTGTTGTTTCACGCATTTGTCATTTTTTGTCAAATTTTTTGTAATTTTGTGTCTCATTTTTGTAATATTTTGTTTTGTGTTTGTTATTTTTTTGTCTTTAAAAAAAAAAGAAAAAAAAAAAGCAAAATACCAGATTTTTCAGTTCCAGATAGCTGTGACTAAATGTTGTGTTCCTTTGTCGACACTCTATTGGACTGAATGTGGAACCTGAACTAAAATGAGTTTGACTCCCCTGAGCTATATATTGACCGTACTAGAGATAATCACAGGTGCAGAGAGAGTTTTCTTCCTGAAGGGGGCAGGGGCTGCAGCAGATTAGCTGCATTTGAAGCTACAAACACTAAAACAGCCCATTTAGAAAAGGACTGATATCAGGAGTTACAGAGTAATGGTAAAATGAACCATCTTTGCAGCATTTTGAGCTGAAGCCACGTTCTGTAGACATGTGAGGCGATCGTTAATTTGCTGGAAAGAGGCTCAATGTGGGACCTTTGACAGCGGCTAAATATCAATACACAATTTAATCATTTTTTCAGCTTCCATGCTGATTTTCTGTAGAAAACAGATGTAAATTCCAGCTTGCTCGGCCTTGTAAAACATAAAAATCCCCGGCATGGCACATATTAATTCATACAAAATCAGAAACAAAGCAAACGGATGCCTTCGGTTTCCTAACACACGCTGAATGGGGGAACATGGGCTGTTTACGTCGGTGAGACAGAAGCAGGTCATCGGTGTTAATCATGTCCTTTCATTCTTTTTTCCATCTTCATTTCTCACCTCACTTCCCTCTGCCACTCCATTCGCAGGTCAACGGCACTATTGATTTACACCCCTCACCTAATCACTTAGGTAACATTTCCCTGGCGGCTGCTTTTTTCCCCCCCATGATTCATAGCCCAGCAGTGAAATCTCCCAGTTGCCACTAATTAAGCGTAAGGTCAGCCTTTAATCATCACCTGCTTGTGCAGCGTGAGCGCCTTCCCTCGCTGAAAACCTCTGCAAGATGAGGCCTGTCGGGGAGGGAACGGAGCATTTTTTACCCAGGATGCAATGAGTGATAATAAGTTCTGTCATTTCAGCGGCTTGAAAGACGTCCATTTTATTATGTGAGTGAAAAAAAGAAGAGAAATACTGCGAAAAATCTTCCTTAGATATTTCCACAGATTGATAATTGGACCTGATGGAAGCAGATGCTCGACTGAATCATCTGTTTCTGGTTCTCACCTTCACACACACGCGCACACGCACACACACACACACACACACACACACACACACACACACACACACACACACACACACACACACACACACACACACACACACACACACACACACACACACACACACACACACACACACACACACACACGTATCATACCGGCTACCCAGGACCAACTCATTCCAGCTGACGTTTATGTGCTATAAGTGCCACTTTGGTCCTATGTGCGATGATTTAACCGCTTTCGACACTCGCCAAGAACTCCCTCTCCCCTCACACTCCGCCTCACACCCACCGACACACACATACTAGCCGATCCGCTCATGGCACTCTATAATGAGTGACTGTAGGCAGGAGTTTAACCTTTAGCTGCACGTATGAGGAGGGAGTGAAAGAGTGGCCTTTTTTTGGAGATATTTTTAAAGCTCCAAATGGAAGTTCTGGCCTCGCCTGCTGGCCCTCAGAGGTCGGAGGTGGAGGTGGGTGACACGGCCAGTTACCGTTGTTGGGGATTATCGTCGTTCTTGACATTTCCAATAACAGCAGCGTCTTCCTTCTACGCTCAACGGTGCTGCAGCGTGTCATTAACTCCAGAACAGAGCTCATTGCAGCTGTGCGAGCAATCAATAGCCCACACACGCTTACATGTATGACATCTGCATAAACAGCCCGCTCTGCTGTTCAGAATGATGTTTCCTTTGAGATGAATTCATGTGCCATTTATGATGTTACACCGTGTCATCTATCACACTCTACAAATGGCTGTTATTTACATCATAGCATGCCTGGGAGTCTTTCCTTGATAAATGGAAGCTAAAACAGGAAAGCTCGGCACTTTGAGGACAAGCCATTCTTCATTATTCTCCAGCCCTGCATTTGCAGCTTTAACCCTCGTGTCGTCCTGCGGGTCAAAACTGACCCGTTTTAAAGTTTGAAAATGTGGGAAAAAAAAACATATTTTCACAGTGAAACTTCTGATGTCCACATTTTCAACATTTCTGGGAAATCTTTGAACATTTTTTGGTGGAAAAAAAGAAATATTTAAAATGTTTCTTAAGAATGTTCTTAAGAAAATATTAGAAGTTTTACTGATGTATATGTAATCACTTTAGATATTTTTAGGATTTTTTAAAGATTTTTACAAATTTTTTTGAAAATATTTACAAGAATTTCCTTGCCAAATTTGGATTTTTTTTTTTTTTTAAATTAACTTTTAAGGAATTATTGGAATTTTCTTCCTGAAGTTTTTGCAAATTTTCAGAAATTTGGGGATTTTTTTTTTTTTGCTGAACTTTTGGATTTTTTTCGGACAAGGAAACTATATTTTTTGGTGTCCATAAATGAGGACAACAGGAGGGTTAAAAAAAATTTAAAAATGATGCACTGTTTAATGTGAGCTAACATGCTCTGCTGTAAACCAGGTCTCCTTCAAAACAAAATGAGTTCATGGAGTTTGGTCACAAATCTTGGCTCACCTCACATCTCACTTCCAGGAGGTCAAACATGGAGCTTTATGGAGGAACGCTGCAGTGGAAGGAAGCCTTCACAGCCACATATCACCGCCGGCCGGCCATCACAGCCAATTCCACGTCACGCCAAAACAAAGTAAAAAATTGTCCACCAGTGTCCCGGGTGATGTATGTCTGTGCAGAGGGTAATTGCAGCCGGCGAAGGGAGAAAGCCGGAGCAGGCAGAAGAGGGGACGAGGGTGGAAGTGGTCCATCCGCTGGAGAGAGGACTCGTGATGGATGGACTGCAGGGATGCCACACCTGCTCCAGGAGATTGAGAGCAATTCTCTCAGTGCCAAAGTGGCAGAAACAAATGGCTGAGATGGAGCTCCGGTCGCATTGTTACCAACTCCCACACGCTGATGCCTTTCAGGGCAGCGCGTGGCCTCTCCGGGGGCTTTGGGAGACCTGGCTGACTGGGTGGACGGACGCCTGGCATCCTTATTAAGTGGCTCAGGTCTGCCTGTCCGGACCCATCAAACCCTCCCAGCCCAGAGGAGGCCCAGGCTCTGTCAGGAGGAAGTGCAGTGGATGTCTTCATAATCAAAAGCAATTGTTGGCAGTAGCTGCAGGGGATTTTTATTTTATTATTAAAGTGAAAATCCATATTAAAGCAGAGTTCACATGTATTTGTCGTGTGATCTGAAGAACCAGAGAACGTTCTGGAAACAGGAACAAGCCCCACGCCTCATTCCCACCCCAGAAAACTGGAAAAGGGAGAAACAAAGCCGGAGTCTCTGAAGGCATCAAGTGACGGCGCTTCATTGGAAATTGAGTGAGAATGATTTTGTGGTCAGCGTGACAGCACCCATGGGTGAACAGGAAGTCTGTCTGGAGCTCAGGCCTCAGTCGGACGTATCAGATGAAATTACTCAAAGTTAAAATTTAAGCAAATATGAAACTTCAAGTTGACATTTGTGCTTCATTAAAGATTTTCTCATTTTTCGGTTTGAGGTTTTAATGTGAAAGATTATTTTTCTGTTGAGTTTGGCCTGGTTACCGTTGGAAACCCTGAGGATGTCTACAGGAAATGACTCTCAGCAACCGTGAAACCTGTCCTCTTGAAAGATTGTTTACTGTTTCAGAATCATGACTGTTGTTTTCTAGATAATTTAAAGCATTGTTCTCCGTAAATGTGACTGACCTTCCATCACAGTAGGAAGTTCCTCCATTCACAATGAAAACTACTGAGGAAATACAAGCGTCAGCCATAAATAGTGTCAAAATGGATTTTTGATATAGTTAGTTTTGATTATTTTGTTGTGTAATTTTTAAATATTTTTCCTTTTTTGCTTTGTTTAAGCTTCTATGTAATGTTTATTATTTACATTTGCTTTGGATGTTAGCGTTTACACTGTGTTTTTTTTTTAAATTAGATTTTTATTTCATTTGCTTTGGATTTTTTTTTTTTTTTTTGGTAGGTTTGGGGTTTTGGTGTGACTTTCTGATTTGAATTAAATTTCTTATTAAATCTGAGAAATTGATTTCTGGTTTCATCTATTTTGCTAAGAAATCTTTCCAGAAATAATGAAAACTATTCGAACTTTGGCAGAAATTGTGACGCTCATTTCAAACCCCATCACTCACAATAAAAAGCTGATTGAGAAAACAAGCTGTCTGGGCCTTTAACCACCATATTAATAAACATCTGTGGGGTTGGAATTCCTTTCTGCTTTTAGTTGATTTTCTCTTTGAAATGATGCAGGTTGTTAACCCCAAAGGACAAAGCAATCCATTATCCTCCAAAAATGAAAAATCTGAAATGAGCTGCAACCATTTCCAGGTGATCATCTCTCCAGTATTTCCATATTGGAAACCTATTCCATCGGATTGATTTCCCTGGGAGACTTGTCAGTTCTCATTCATTTTTCAATTTGCAACTGCATCAGCGCAGGCCTGCCGCCTTTGTTGAATCATAAAAAGGCTGTTTTCTTGGCCACTGCCCCGCATCCCAACTGCAGACCTATGATCCGGCTGCCAGATCAACCATGTGATATATCGATATCATGCAGAATTGTGACAACTTAGCGATAGAGAAGCGTAGAGGGAGGTCCTCGCTTGTTGTCTTTGACATAATTGCGGCCCGAGTTGATTTCCTTCTCTGGTGAAAGTCTGTCCCGTTTCTTCTTTCCTCTTTTCAAAGACAGACAGGCGCAGAGCAGCCTTTGTCTTGATGTATTAATTACGCGGCACTTCTTCCTCCACCAACGCCACCAAAAGGGGGAAAGACGGGTTTTTTTCTCCGACTGCGGGGAACAGTTCCATCCTCCTCCTCTCATCACGGCAGCAGAAGGTGCAGCAGATTAGGTGTCAGATGATATTTAATGTGAAGAGGGCCTGTCTCTTTCCCTGACACCCTCTCCTGGGTGCACTGCTGCACGGCGCCGATACTCCACCGCTCTCAATCCAGGTCTCATCAAATGGCACTCAAGTCGGAGGCAGCGAGAGAAAGAGGACATATGGCGAAGAGGAAGAACAAAGATAGCGAGGGGCAGAGAGAAGAGGCTGAAGAGAGGAGGAGATGTGAGATGGAGGGTGGGGGAGAGAAGTCATTAACAGAAAGTGAAAGAGGGAGAGAGTGAAAGTGGGAACAGGGAGATGTGAAGAGAACGCACGCTGAGATGGCAGCCGAGGAAAGGGCGAGAGATGGAAGCGTAAAGAGAAAAGATGGAGGAAGGATCCCGGTTTGCTGGGTGAAAAACGCCGTCAGCTCGGGCTCCTCGCTGAAGCCTACAGTAGCTGAACGATTGTGACAGTGTGGAAGATAAGAGAATGAGAAGAGGAAGACCATGGAAGGGCTGTGAAATACCCGGGGACGAAAAAAAACACCTTCCCTCCGAGAGGAAGCGGGAGGAAAAGACTTGTGGCTCGGCTCAGATGTGTTCCCTGGATGGGAATGGCAGAAGACTGGAGCTGCAAGAAAGCGTGACAGGATGCAGGCCCTGAGGTCGAGGAATCAATTTAAATGGTATCACTCCACTCCTCCTCTTTCTCCTTCTCCTCCCACTCCACCTCCTTTTTCATCTTCCACTCTTTCAGCCCCACAGCCTTTCTCTTCCTCCCGCTTTATTCCACTGTTATGTACAGCCGAGACAGAGAAAGCTCCACGGCAGCGAGCTCTGAACGCTGAATTTACTGCCCTTTATACATCTGAGCGCTATTTTTCTGCATCAATTATGTCTTAAAAAGACATCAGGGGTAACGGCACGCATTGGTAAAGTAGGTTGTTGCTGTTTCTTCCTCTCTCGCTCAGGATTTTCTACCCTTTTTGTGGCAAATATAGAAGGGAGGAAGAAAGACGTCTCAAGCTGTTGTGCGCTGACCCCAAAAGTGAAGTTTTGATTGAAAGCAGTGATTGGATCAGTTCTCTGTATCAGCTGATATTTACAGCTGATATTAACAGTGGGGAAAGTAACATCCCTGCTCTGGTTTCATGGTTTCATCAAGAAGTCCAATGAACTGTGATGGCTGAAGTCGTGTCTCCCATAAAAATGACTACATGGTGAAAGACGTCTACTGGACAGAGCTTCAGAACGATGCTTCAGGATCCACTGGTGGCAGAAACTTAACTCATGACTGATAGATCTGAATGTGCCGGAACTTGGGCATCCGATTGGTGATGTAACTAAGCGCGTTTAGTTAAAACAAAGATGTCCAACATGCCGCCCGTGGGCCAAAAGTGGCCCTCAAAGTGTAAAAATTCCAGAGAAGACATTAACTGCAGATTGTAAATTAGAAAAACTATAAATTTAAAATCATTTCTAGACCATGACAAGTTGTTTGGATCAGAAAGTAAAATACCAGATTGTTCTTTGTTCTTTTGTCGTTTTGTGTCTCATTTATTGTGATATTTTACTGTTTTTGTTGTTTTTTTGTCTGATTTTTGTCGTTTTGTTCCTCGTTTTTGTCTCACTTGTGTTTTTTGTCTTGTGTCATTTTGTGTTTAGCTGTGACTAAATGTTGTGTTCCTTTGTAGACACTCTGTGATCTGATGCTGCACCAATCAGCCTGTCCATCTCTTGCCCTTTTTTATCCATTACCTGTAAACAAGATCCCAAGATACTTAAATTCCTTCACTGGGGGCAGAAACTCACCCACAACAAAGACGGAGCAATCAGAGACCCACGGGCTGAAATTTAGAGGTGCTGAGTCACTTTACACTCGACTGCAAACCACAAAGGTCAAGGACTAATGAAGCCAACGGAACCACGTCACCTGCAATAAGCAGAGAAATAACTCTGAGACTTCCTGACCCTCCTCTCACCATCTGCACCTCCAGATCCCGACCATGAAAATTACCAACAGGATCAGAGACACGGGGCAACTTTGGAGTTCAACAACCACCAGAAACGTGAATGTGAACGCAGCTCTCACTTTTACTGTACAAGGACTAGATCAGGGGTGTCACACTCATCTCAGTTCAGGGGCCACATTCAGTCCAATATGATCTCAATCGGCCTGGACTTTTACTTTCAGTGCAAAAAAGTTCATTCTGAAAATGTTCACATTTAAGGAATTATCTTTTTACAAAACATCATCAACAACCTGAAATCTCTTCAGAAAAATAAGTTCAGTTTCAGCCACATTCAGCCTCAGTTTATCATTTCCACATTACAACTTCCAGATTACAGAGTGTCGACAAAGGAACACAACATTTAGTCACAGCTACCTGGAACTGAATGATATAGTAATTTACTTCATGATCAAAATGACAAAAAAGACAAAAGAACAACAAAAACAAGACAAAATATTACAAAAATGAGACACAAAATTACAAAAGCATAATGAACAATCTTGTATTTTGCTTTACGATCAAAACAACTTGTCTAGAAATTATTTTAAATTTACAGTTTTACAAATTTACAATCTACTGTTGATGTCTTCTATGTAATTTTTAGACTTTGAGGGCCGGATTGGACCCTCTGGAGGACCGCTTTTGGCCCACGGGCACCGTCCTGATGCCACTGATTTCCACATTCCACATTCTCTATCATATAATAAATACTCTTTTGCTGGCATTTCATACGTCTTTTCCTATTTTCCTCACAGCCTATTTGCTGACAAAATACATTTCTGCCTGTAAAATGACGAATGCAGCGTGTGTGCGTGCTGATGTGTCCGTCGATGTCGTTATCTTGTAGGGCTGTTAGCGTAGCCGTCATCTTTTACTGCTGTTTATCTTATCCTGTTGCTATTTATCTCAAGTTTGTGGAGTGATTCATGTTTCGAGGAGTTCCTTAGATATCATTCCAGACTGCATTTAACCAGATATATTGCGTAATGTCTGAGAGTCATTAGAATCGCCCTTGGAAAGTTCAGAAAGAAAAATTAAGTAGTGCTCACACCTGGAACTGATTTGCAGACGCGGTACATTTCAATTCATTTTGGTAATAATTAATTCCAGAATTGCAAACGCACGCAAATTAAGCAAGAGGAAAATCAAAATGTTTAAAAATGCTGATTTAGTTTTAGAATAAAGCGCAGCTGGGATGAAACTTAGTGTGAATCTTCCCCATGTGCCTCCCTGTCTAGGTACGCTGGCACAGAGGAATAACACCTTTGGCGTTACAAGTGGTCTGGCAGATGGTCAACTCTGATTGAATTCTCCCCCCGTCTCTTTCCTGCCGCCACAAGCTTCCCTGCACGTTTCACATCTTGGCCAATACTGTCCTTTGTGTCCCACGTGGCTGGAAAAGCAAAGGAGAGCTGATCTACACACAAGTCAATGCCCTGCAGCTCCCTGTGGTTTGGGGAACTGTCCTGAATCGAAGAAGTGAAATCCTTGGGCTTGATTCACCTTTATTCTCTCTGACAAATGCCCTCAGACAGCCCTCTAGTCTTTGTCTGGTGCAAGCGTCCGCCGACTTAAAGCAAAGGACAGGTGTTAAGCAAGACTTTTATCGACATCTACCAATACGTCATTATATAGAAACAAAGGGGGGCAACATGGACTGACTGAAGTTGTTTAGAAATTCATATGATGGCAAAACTAACAAGAAGCCCATTTCAATGGTGTATAAATGTCTGATAAATCGTAAGTCTCATTCCACTGAACACGTAAAGACGATGTGGGAGAAAGAAGGAGGGATGGACTGCAGTATGGAAACTCCAGTGGAAATCCCAAAGAGATGGAAGGAATATGGATGGAAAACCTCGAGAAGATACTTTATACTCCATATCACAAAACTCTTATCTGTTGGAGAAAGTGTGGAGACCAAACCATCTTCATATCCTATGGGACTGCCCACTTACTAGACAGTACAGGAATGATGTTCATGGAGCACTGCAAGACATTTTTAAATGAGTAATTCCTTTTGGAATAAAAACTGTTTAGACTTAGACCAACTTTATTAATCCCCAGAGGGAAATTCTGTTTATTTTGGATGTTTACCACAGGAATGGAGAAAAAAAGGATAAATATCTATTGAGTGTTTTGTTGGTTGCAAGTAAGAAATCTATAACTAAGAAATGGTTATCACAGGATCACAATCATGTGATCATCAGCAGGCAGCTGACGTAGTGATCACTTGTTGTCATGGTTACAGTGACGGCGTGCCGCTATCTGGCAATGATACAGAAATCTTTAACAAATCTCCACATTTGTCCACAATTATTAGAAATTTGTCCAGAACTTGCTAAAAACAATCTCTTTTCCTGTTCACAATCTGTCCAGAATGAGTTAAACATCTAGGACGGCTTAGAAGGGTTCCAAAAATGACTACAAACAATAAAAACATGTCCAAAATCATGCAAATTTGACCTCATAAAATAAGTATATTCTTAAAATGTTATCAAAATTTGTCAAAAATGACCAAAAGTATGTGCAAAATGACTGGAAATGACTCATATTTGTTTGTTTTTTGTTGTCATGGTGACAGTGACGGCGTGCCACTATATCTCGTAATGAGAAATACTTAACATATCTGTGGATCCAGACGATAAGCCGCATCACTGTCAGAATTTAATGAGGTGGTCCTTGTGTCATTTCTGACCTTCCCTGAAAATTTCATCCAAATCCGTCAGTGGGTTTTTGAGTAATGCTGCAGACAGACAGACAGATTCACAGACAAACGTACGCCGATCGTCACAAAAGTCCGTCACGTTCTTTGGCAGAGTAGAAAAAAAGGACAGGAGGTAATTTATGAGGACTGGTCTCTTCTTGAGCTCGTGTGCTGCATTCTTGTGTGTTTTCTGTGCATCGGTATGAAGCCCTTCCTCCATTCTTACATAGATGTTAGTGTGTCTGTGTGGGTCGACGTGTCTGAGCTGCCATCCAGAAGCAGAGTAGTGCCGGCGGGGCGTAGCCTTGTCCGTCCATCTGTCAGGCCTGGAGAGGTCCCACTCTGCGACTCCTGTGGCTGTCAGGGCACTTTGCCCTCCACAGTGTGCTGCTCTCCTCCCATCCCTGTCTCCCTGCTCTCTCTCCTCTTCCTCCTCCTCCTCCTCCTCCTCACAGCTGCCTCCTCAGCTGTGTCCACTGGCCGTCGTCCCACTCCTCGGAGCATGTCCTGTTTATCTCACAGCGTCTGAGCAGCAATCACACCCCAAACGCCCAAACACAAGCAAATGCCGCACGCATGCCGACACACTCCAGCAGGTTTACGGTGAGAACGGAGCGAACGCGACCGCAGGATGTGCTGTCACATGCATCAGGAAGACGTGCAGGTGAAGCTTTGTGTTCTCTTTGTGTGGATGAAGCCATGCAGCAGGAGAAAACCACAGTGATACTGGGTTATCTGGTTACATTACCGTTAACCAGTCTCTACACAATCATCTTTAGGTGTTAGTTAAAGATTTTATAAATTCTGGTGACACAATTTTAAGACTTTGATTATTACTCTGCCAAGGAACGCAGTGAAGTTATGTGATGATCGGCATACATGAATGAATCCTTCCTTCCTCCTGTCTGTGTGAAACATCACTCAAAAACGGATTTGGATGAAATTTCCAGGGAAGGTCAGAAATGACACAAGGACCACCTCCTTAGATTTTGGCAATGATGCGGCTTATAGTCTGGATTTCCCATTGAGATAGCAGCACAGTGTCACTGTAACCATGACGACAAGTGAACACTGCATCAGCTGTCTGCTGATGATCACATGATTGTGATCCTACTACAAATCCACCGCTGAGGACTGATCGGAAATCCCATAAGGAATAATTGATTAAATTGTGGAGGTGTTTATTCATGCATGCCGACACACTCAAGTGAAACAAAACAAAAAAGAGACAAAAAAATTGACAAAAAAGTTAGAAAATGACAACAAAATGGACAAACGACAAAAATGAGAAATAGGCTAACAACACAAGCGAGGCAAAAAGGAAACAGAAAATGACAAAAAAGGATGAAAAAACTACAAAAACAAGACAAAATATTGCAAAAATGAGACACAAAATGACAAAAGAACAATGAGCAATCTAGTATTTTACTTTATGATCAAAACAACAGTTTTACTAATTTACAACCTGCAGTTAATGTGTTCTCATTGCGAAACACTGACAAACATCAACATTATATTTGCTTGAAGATCGTCTCTTCAATTTACATAAAAGCACCTTGAAGAGTCATAGATGGAATCAAAGGAATCACAGATGTTCTAGTGCTGGAGTCTGATGGATTCATGCTTTTGATTTGAAATTAAATGGCTCAGACTGACGATATGAAAGGAAGGATTTCACATTTGGCAGCTGTGTAGTTTCTGTCTTGTTATTGGGGGTGTGTGTGAATAATGCTGAATTTGATGGAAGCCGTGTTTGTTCTTGACATTTTTCTGCTTAGACCATCATTTCTGATTGACCGTCGGACTGACAGCTGCTAGCGCGGCTAATAAGACAAACTCCATGCGGTCCGACGCACTCGAGCCGGGGACAAACTGTGTGACATTTTGCATGAGGAACACTGAAAGGAAAGCAGCGATACGAGCACTAATCTCCAAGCAGAGCTCTTCTGCTGTCAAACATATTTAAGCTTTATTAATTTGGATGTGCTGTTATTGCAGCCGCAGCATTGGCAGTCGAAGACGTCGTCTCTTGGAAACAGGAGCAGAAAACAAAGTGATCAGTGGATCCACGCTGTTGATTTAGCCTTTAGACTTTCCAACAAGACGTGTAAATAACAGCGGCTTCCAGCAGAGCCTCTGTTTTTGGGGCCCTCTCATTCATTTGGTGCGTGTGCCCAGTGGGCCGTGCACTAATCCATCCTTTCCTGTGTTCAGAGTGTGGGTGCGTGCACGTTGGCGAGCACGTTTAGCCTTGTTTTCATTTGTGTTTGGCAGAAAGGCCTCCCAGCACGGGGACACAAACAATCCAGCGTGGCTCACCTCGTCCTCCGTCCTCTCAGAATCACTCACTGCAGCTCCGAACGCCGTCAAACTCAATTTCAAAGTTTTTCATCTGCCAAATCCAGCTGCATTTTCCGGCTCACATTTGCGATCGCGCTGCGGTCGGGAAACAGAGCCAGGAAGAAGTCAGTGTGATTGGCGAATCTGGGCGATGTCAGTGTAGCGTTTCAAAGCCAGATATCGTTCCCGAAAACGGCGGGACTGGCTGCCACCGTGCACGGAGGAGTCAATAAATATCTTCATTAAAGCAATGCAGTCTTAGTTAGTGATGTATTTACAGAGATCAGAGATGTGGATCTTTGTTTTCAAACGTTCTAGTTTGCTGTCATCGTGCATTAGTCACAAAGGGAAGTGTGGCCTAACAGAGTGCTCCGCTAACACACTGGGAGTGACTCTTCCACTTTGCCACTGCTGGAAACTGTAATATATTCACCAGGGCCGCTAATCAAAGCAAGCTGAGCGAAAAATATGTGTGTAATTTATGACATGTTAGAATTGGCTGGTGTCCGTCCCTCACTCCATTCCTCTGCATCTCCACCCCGACATAAATTTCATTTAAGCAGAACAACACAACGTGGGCCACAGACTTCTAACCATGGGAAACAGTGTTATTGTAATGATAAGAATGCTTAAGGCAAGTTAGTCCATATATTATCCCCTTTTTTCCCCCACTTTGTGTTTATTTACCTTGGAGATGAATGCAGCGAGACTCCCTCTGGCTCTCTTTACTGGGGGTTTTGGAAAACATGTGCTCTCTGAAAGGGAAAGACAGGACAGGACTGATGTACCTTTATTAAATCTGCTTTATTGTGGGTGTTCAGTCAGCTGTTGCAGAGCTGCTCTGCCCTAATCACTGAACCTTTGGCTTTTGTGTTCATGCTCTCCGTTCTGTGTGTCTCTGCCAATGATAATTACAGTTAGGCGACGCTCAGATGGACGCGCATGCCTCATTGAAACTGATGAAATCAATATGTTAAATATGCTGTTTTTCCATCTGATGAAACATGGTATTATGTTAAAAAGCAGAGCGATTACACGGCACTAAGTGGCACTTTAACAATGAGTCTTCTATTTGACTTTACTAAGCTAAATACTGAGTCTGCCAGTAAAAAGCACAGTGACATTTGGTCTCTTTGGTTTGAAGCTTTACGTGTAACTTGTGGTCAACACTTTTCATCAGAACAGTTTTGGGTGAAAGAGGAGCTCCAACATAAACTGTTCACAGTGAGCTCTGTGGATTGTAATGAGTAACCAGTCAGGTCTAGATTCCTTTACAGCAGGGGTGTCCAACATGCGGCCCACGGGCCAAAAGCGGTCCTCCAGAGGGTCCAATCCGGCCCTCAAAGTGTAAAAATTCCAGACAAGACATTAACTGCAGATTGTAAATTTGTGAAACTATAAAATTAAAGTTGTTTTGATCATAAAATAAAATACTAGATTATTCACTGTTCTTCTGTGTCTCATTTTTGTAATATTTTGTCTTGTTTTTGTTGTTTTTTTGTCTATTTTTTCTGACTTTTGTCATTTGTATCTCATTTTTGTCATTTTGTGTTTCCTTTTTGTCTTTTTTCTCATTATTGTCATTTTGTGTTTTGCTTTATTTGTTGTTTTATATGTTGTTTTGTGGTTTTGTGAGTTTTTTTTCTATTTTCTATCGTTTATGTTCTCGTATTTGTCATTTTTTGTCTCATTTTTGTTGTTTGTTCTGTTTTTGTCGTTTTTTTGTCATTTTTTGTCTGACTTTTGTCGTTTTGATCATAAAGTAAATACTATATCATTCAGTTCAAGATATCTGTGGCTAAATGTTGTGTTCCTTTGTAGACACTCTGTGATCTGGAAGTTTTACTGTGGAAATGATAAACTGAGGCTGAATGTTGCTGAAATTGAACTTCCTTTTCTTAAGAATTTTCAGGTTGTTCATGATGTTTTGTAAAAAGATAAATCCTTAAATGTGAACATTTTCAGAATGAACTTTTTTGCATGAAAACAAAGGGGAAATTAGAGTTATTTACAGGTTATTGTGCTGTGATTTTACTGGTCCGGTCCACTGGAGATCAGACTGGGCTGAATGTGGAACCTGAACTAAGATGAGTTTGACTCCCCTGGCTTTGTCTAACAGTTAACAGTCAAATATTGTGCCAGAAAACGAATAGCCTGCACGCAAGAACTGCACTTCCATCACAGAGCTGCTAACAGCTAAAGTGGAAACAACTGTACTGATAATGAAGGTAAAGTACTGCTCGAAACTTTGTCATATTCTTCATCAGGTATATAATTTACCAGGAATTAGTTAAAGTCACTATTTTATGAAAATTTAGAGTTATTAGGCTGAGGAGTAGCATTCTTGACACACTTCATTTCTGAATTTTGACTCATTCTGAAGCTGTGGTAGGCGCCAGGAGACCCGTGGCAGGCTTCCACCGTCCAGGTAATTAATGGGAAACGCTGCAAGTATTTGGAGCCTTTTCTTTGCCCATCTGGACAAACTTAAGCTGGACTGAATATGTGAATTTGGCTTCTTGAGGCTCATTGTGGAGCATTTTTACTACATACTGCAGAGACACAGCTCCCAGTCCACTATTCTGGCCTCGCAGTTGTTTTATTTTCGTCTTTGAGTGGTTCATTATTTGAAAAATTCTCAACATTTGTTGTTGAATTTTCCTGACAACTATTACATCTTAAAGTGCTGGAACTGTAGAAAAACTGTGTTATGGTATTGATTACAGTCCTGCTTGGAACTGTCCTGCGCTGTAAAACCACTAAACTGTGTCTCCTCCGTCTCTGTTTTAACTTTTGTCTTGACAGCGAGTGGTTTTGAGGCGGTAATTGTTGTAGATATGGAAGGAACACAAGCCTTCCTAGCCTCAGCGCATTAGCATAGCCTTTCAGAGCAATGGCAGAAATTCATTTTGCAAACCATCTGCCCACTTTTATTAGCAAGTAGTGCTAAGCTAATCTAAAGCTATCTGGGTAAATTGGGAAAAAGTACTTTTAGATCATTTAGTATCCTAGAAATGATCGTAATATTCTGAAATATACTTTCTACTTGATATATTTTAGGATATATTTACTACAGGAGGTCCTCGGTTTATGACGTCCTCGACCTACGGCGTTTCGTCGTCTCGTGGAACTAGTTGATGAGCAGAGCGGATGAATACGTCGTCACGTGGCTCTATCAGACATCTTTGTTTCCATTTTCCGGTTGTATGCCACCTTGGATTGTGCTACATTCACTAACTTTTTGCCCTTCATTATGGTTCCCAGCGTAAGTCAGGGCCGGATTGGACCCTCTGGAGGGCCGCTTTTGGCCTGCGGGCCTCATGTTGGAAACCCTTGGTTTATGCAGGAGTGTTTTCAGTAAAAAGAGAAACATCAGACTTAATTGGACATCAAGCGGAGCGGTACAGGCGCCATGTTCCACCTTAAGTGAAGACATTTCTCGTCACTCTTTGGCTCTAAAATCACACTCTGCTGCTACATAAACACCCTAATTTCTGCTCCTTTTCTATTCCCATCCACTTGAGTGTTACTAATAGAAAGAAAATGAGCGGCAAGTCAGAAGCACTTCGAAGTTTGCCAGCAATAATTGAGATGATTGATAATTGGGTCCCTAAATAGCCGGATATTGCATCTAGAGCACAGAATAACAAGCGTTCATGGTTTCTCTGCATGGACATGTGTGCAAATGTATATGCTTGTAAACTCATTCCCACACACATGCAAAAGCAAACAAACTGGAAAGGAACGGGAGAAGCCACAAAGTGCATAGATAACGAAATCAGTAAATAATAGAATACATTTGTTGCTGGTGAAACGGGCTCTTCAGAGGATAAGACTCGCTGTGGTTTCCATCTGAGGGGAGAGGAAGAAAGTCAGAGGAGGGAGAGTAAGCACAGCTCATCAGGGCCGCTTGAGATAGTCGCTCGGAGGGGAGAGATAAAGGCGTTTTGGCACAGTAAAATCATGCATCCATCACAATGCTTATCGGTCACTTGGGAAAGGTGCCTATAATAAATCGTCAACTGCAGCGTCAATAGCTCAGAGCCAGACAATGGGAGGCAGTGGAGCGGTGCTCTGCGCTTGTTTGAACACTGTGACTTATTTGGAGGGCAATCAAACAGAATGGAGATATTTATAATGTGAGCTCACTGCATATCTAGCCGGAGGGGAGATACGAGACTAGCCGTGATGGCTTCCAGATTTTCTAGAGGGGAAGGTGAAGATTGCTGCGAGGAGACTGACAAGCTCTTCATCCTGTCTGCTCAACTGTGTGCCGGAGCAGAGGTTCAGATATTCAGGGAACCTCCACAGCCTGGGAGACACAAGAAACCTGCTGGACTTCAGAAATGTTGAGCTGTAAGGGTCGAATCACCAAAGATGCAGAACGCTTTGAGTTTATACTGAGGTTTTGTTGACATTTTCAACCAAATTCAAGAACACAGAGGGTGTACAGCTAAAAACAAAGCTGCAGTCATGAACTAAAGTTTACATTTACACTCATAAAGACCATAATCTTTAGTTAAGACCCTCCTGTTGTCTTCATTTACAGGTACCAAAAAATATTGTTTCCATCCATCCATCCATCCATCCATCCATCCATCCATCCATCCATCCATCCATCCATCCATCCATCCATTATCTATACACTGCTGAATCCTCACTAGGGTCGCCAACCTTTTTTTCCATTTTTTTTTAACAGATAGTTTTTTACAGTGTAGAAATCACACTATATCCTAATGATTTCAGAAATGTTTGTATTTTCCGTCGTGTCAGGGACCAGAATTGTTCTCCTGCTGACTGTTTTGAGGCAATAAAAGATACATCTGCAAACAAACTGACCCTTTCATTAATTCCAATCACCTCAGCTGTTTTTATTCGAGTTTGTTTATTCACTGAAGCTTCTGTGTTTTAAGTAAAAACAAAGAGAGAGCGAAACAAAAAGATAATTCACACTCCAATTAAATCACAGAGTATCTCAGATATTAGTCTACATCTATTTCTGTTCCCATTAATGCAGGTCAGCTAAACAACCGCCACAGAGAAGAAAACAGTCCGTTGTTTGCTTTTCCTCTCGGCCAGTGGATTTTTGCTGCACATACAACCCATCGGGCCGAGTGCTTATTTTCTTAGTCCACATGCTGCCCTTCTCTTTTCATATTGGCACTGGAAGCACATCTGCTCCGTGGGGATTGAAACGCCGGCCTTGGAGGGGCTGAAGACAGACGGTAATCCTCCGGCAAACCCCAGCTCATCCCAGCCCATCATTACATCTCTGTGACCTGGAGCGCCGCTTCCGAAACCTCCCCCTCCACTTTCTTTCTTCCCCTTCTTCCTCCCTCTCGGAGAGAAAGATGATGCTTCCCTCCGCCTTATTACCATTTCAAAGATTCCCCACAAAATCAGTCCACATGGCCCCGCATTAGGCCGATGGCAGGGGGGCGCAGCGGCCTCCGAGAATCCCAACACCGAGACGATATTTCGCCGAAAACACGGGGGCAAGCATTCCTGACCCGACTTCAAAGTGTGGCAGCGGGGGAGAGCGAGGCGAGGCCGAACCGTCACACCCGGACGACGCTGCAATCGAGGCCATTAAAGAGACACATGCACGGATTCGCCGAGTGGAAAGGAAGGGCTTCTTAATGATTCTCTCTTTCCATGATTCAATACTTTCACGTCGCGGCGCTCCACTTTCTATAGGGGCCTCTCTGTTGAATAACCACCAAGTCATTTTGTTGGCTTTGAATGCTTTGAGCTGAATGTAAGTTCATTTAATTTGCTGGCACTCACTCAAACTCTGATTTAAGCTGTTAGCCAATTTAATGTAAGTGGCTGCATTGTGTCTGGGGTGCATTTTAAGCAGGAGGAAATCAGATTTTTCCCGTACAGAAGTATCTTTACTGACATTTAGGGGAATGTTGCTCTATTCTCAGTTGTCACAAATAGCGCTGCTGCGAGCGATCTGCTTTCAGAGCCGAGCTGAAACATGATAATAACACTCAACAATGACTCAATGTCTCCTGTGAAACTACAAAGACAGGCATGAAGGTGAACTTCTGAAGATTTCTTTTAAGAAAAAAAAATAAAGTTCTCCTCGCCTACTTCAAAAGCTCCCATCTTGACATACACGGCAGTGATGTGATTTCATATTAAAGGAATACTCCAAAAAAAAAAGAAACTTGCCCATTTATTTTTCAATTCTAAAGGAATGAAATTGGTGAGAGGATAAATAATGCTGACGCCTTTTTTTTTTATAACGCCGTGTGCAAGGACATTCATTCCATCTGGGGTGTGATTGAAAAGCCCCACTGCCCCGGGTTCACAGCACTATTACATGGCACTGTGTCTGGGTTTTTCATCTCAGATGGGTATCTGGGGGCCGACACTGGAGACAGATAGGATATCAGAGCCAAGGATGATACAAGGATCGCCTCTGAAAATCAATCGGCAGACAGTCCCGCGTTGGTCTCCCTATTTATTTCTGCATCGCTGTGTGAGGACCTTCATCAGTCCAACACACAAAGCCAGACCTGGTCCCACAGTGACACGTGTGAAATCCTATTATTTAGCTCCGTGTTCCCAGCATGATCACCACGCTGATGGGTATTCACAATCTACCCCTGTCTGCATGTGGTTCATTCCATATAGATTCACATGAATGTTGCAAAGTCACGTTTTCCTCTTTCTGGTTTGTTCTGCAGCGAGATGATCCAAACAGACTCTGCAGGAGTTTATTTCCTACCTGGAGTTCAAAACCTTCCATGAAGGAACGGTCAGGTGATCACTGACAAAACAGGACATATGCAGCATGCTATGTTTTAATTATTTCTTGGATTTTCTCTAATTTAGTTTTATCTGTTCAGGCCTCTAAAAAAAGCAAACAGTCCCTCTCACACTAGGAAACCTGTCACAAGTGGTCGCAGTAGATATCGCAAAGGTCTCCAGCCAACAGCAAAGGAAACCAGGAGTACTAATCCCATCACTTTCAGCATAAAATCACAGTAATGAGACACATTTTTTCCAGTTTCAAATCACCTAGAGGTCAAAATATTTAAAGGGAGGACTTCTATTTACAAAAAAATGAACTCAACTAAACTAAAATGTTATGGTTTCAATGTTCGAATGTTTGATTTTAATTTCAGAATGTTTTGATTTGAATTTCTGAATGTTATGACTGAAACTTCAGAATGTTATTGATCACATTTTAGAATGTTAAGATTTGAATATCAGAATCTTATTATCTTAATTTTTGGAATGTTTTCAATTAAATTTCAGAATCATATTATTTGACTTTCAGAATATTATGGTTTGAATGTAAGGATGTTGTGTTTCCAATTTTAGAATGCCATATTTTGAATTTTGGAATACTATGATTAGAATTTTGGAATGTCGTAACGAAAATATTTAGAATGCTATAATTGGAATTTCAAAACGTCATGGTTAGAAGATTAGAATGTTATGATTCAAATTTCAGAACATTATGTGTTGAATCTCAGCATGTTATGATTTGATTCTAAGCGTGGTATGATTTGAATTTTGGAACTTTATTATTTGCAGGTTAGAATGTCCCAATTATAATTTCAGAACATTGTTATTTAATTATGATTCTAATTCAGTTTTACATGTTCAGGCTGCTAAAAATAGTCTATCTTGGGTAGAAATGTTTGCAGCCCTCCGACATAGAAAACCGCTTACATGGGGTCACATGTAGAAACTGCAGAGGTCCGAAAGCCAAAAGTGACAGGAAATATTGTTCTACATCATTATTGGTTCATCATGCAATTTCTCTGCGCTGCAAATCCCATCATCTTTATCATAACCTCTGTAATTAGGTCAGTTTGACAGCGTCAAATCTCAAATTATTAGACAAGTATTAAAACTAAGGGTGCAACTGCATGTAAATGGGTCTGGAACCATTCAGCATGCAGCACTCGTTTCAGGATGGGACTCACTTTCTTGGGCCTGTGATCCAGACTGTCAGAAGTCTATTTATGTCTCCATAAGTGTAGCTGAAGTTCCACCCGAATGTTTGGCGTTGCATCACATAGCGTGTGAGCAGGAGCCTTGGAAGGCTGGCGGACGCCGTGTGAGTTTTATTAAACAGGTACGACTGGGTCTTAACTCATGCAGCACGTTTTAATCAACCTTCCTGCAGCCACAACCTGAGACTCCTCTGCTCACAGTGTTCGGGTCGACGTCTGGGTCCAGACAAAAGGAGAGAAAGGCTGCAGTGTTCTGCATACTTCTAAAGTAATGCTTAATTTAAGTTCATTATGAAGATGCTGCACGTGACTAAGCTTGATTTTTTTCATTAAATAGTGATCCTACACCGGCCAAAATCTCTTCTTATGCAGAAATTGAAGGTCTTTACTGTTAGAGAAAGAATTAAGGTTAAATACCAACATTTAATTGTTTCATTTTTTCAAAAATAAATGATGATGTTAATTTAGACATTTCTTTGGTTTCTTGAGCACTACTACTACGACTACTACTACTACTACTAATACTACTACTACTACTACTACTACTACTATTACTACTACTAGTACTACTACTACTACTATTACTACTACTACTAATACTACTATTAGTACTACTACTACTACTACTACTACTACTACTACTAATACTACTATTACTACTACTACTACTACTACTACTAATACTAATACTACTACTACTACTACTAATAATAATACTATTACTAATACTACTACTACTACTACTAATACTACTACTACTAATACTAATACTACTACTAATAATAATAATACTACTATTACTAATACTACTACTACTAATACTACTACTACTACTAATACTGTTCAGCAACTAGTGGTTCAGCAACAGAAGCTGAAGAAGGGTTTAAGGTTGCCATCAGGAACAAGACTGAGCAGGAGGTGACCCAGAAGGCCAGCTCATCCCTCCACAAGCCGCTGAGTGTCATTAAAGAGCCTAAAGGTAAAGGAAACCCAGGAGCAGCCCGGCCTGGAACCAGCAACAAATAGGATACAACAGTGCACCTGAATCTCAATATAAGATCATAATATGAACTTATTTTTAGGATGGATTTTATGACTTATTTCAAGATGCTCCTCTATTTTAATGTTTGCTGATTTTGTATGTAAAGTGTCTTTGAGTGTTTTGAAAAGCGCTATACAAATAAAACGTATTATTATTATTATTATTAAGTCAGGCACTGGCTCCGAACTAGTGCTGGAACCAGCCTGGTGGAAAAGGGGCCCATTTATCCTTTTTGGGTTGAATCAAAGTCATGCGATGCATTAAATGCTCCCTTTAACATAAACACACACAGTCTGAAGAAGAAAGTTAACAAAGAAAGCATCCATCGACTCTAATTGGGGTTTTAGGTTTTGTTGAGCCAGCTTGCACAAAGAAAGTCTGACCAGGTTGAACTTGAAACCAGCGTTTTTGGTCCGAAGCAACTTATTTTTGATTGAATTGCCTGGAAAACTGGTTCGTCATTAGTCAAAAAGGCCTACATTTCACTTAAAAACACACAAAAAAACTGCTACCTTTGCTTTAGATTTGTAAACCGGCATGCATGGATTGAAACATCAGTAAGATTAACAAATTAAGTTCATCGTGAACCAGCTGAACTACACCGGCAGCCTCTACAGTCTCTGTACATTCCCTCTCAGGTTCAGCGTACAGCAGTGAATACAACAAGGTCACAGCTCCTCTCTGAAGCAATTAGCTGAGGTAAAGTGAGGCAGACTGAGCGAGGCGACAAACAAATGATTATTTTTATCATTTAGCATCATAAAAGATATTTCTCAGCGATA
Source organism: Amphiprion clarkii (assembly GCA_027123335.1). NCBI lineage: Eukaryota > Metazoa > Chordata > Actinopteri > Pomacentridae > Amphiprion > Amphiprion clarkii. The sequence continues at coordinate 1,896,672 of CM049579.1, forward strand.
TTTCAGGGCAAAGCCGTTCAAGGGTGGAAACTTTTTATCGTTTTTCCGAGAGCCTTCTGCTTGGTTCTCGGCTCTGCGGGTCAACAGCAGCTTTTCATACACTTCCACCTCTCCATGCCCTTCTGCAGAAAGCTGTCTGTAAAGCAAAGACATAAAGTCTGCTCTGATAACAGCGTGACCTTTCAAATGCCTGAAAAAAAACGCAGAAATATTCCTCATTCTAGTGCACGTTAAACCTAAAGGTTAACGACACTACTCCATCTAGAGCCGTCCTTCCAGCCCCTCGCTTGGCCACCGTCCAAGCAGAGGAAAGTCTGCAAACGAAACACTTTAACTTCTGGAGAATTACAAGGATTAATCATCTTCCAGGCAACTCGGGCAAATAAATAAATAGGAGAAGCTTTTCGGTGGGCGCTTATGAGTGGAGAGGACAGTAACAGGTTGCTGAAGCTCAGAAACTGCCCTGAAATACAACCGAACAATCAGAACTGGTGCAGGTTAATTAGCAATCTGGGGGCACAAACCAGAAAAATGCATGGATTAGCCGTGTACACTTAAAACCCTTATTTCTTCTTAAAAAATCCATTCCACACTCAGGATTTGCTCAACAAGGTCTTGCCTGTTAATTAGAGCAGTTATTGTGCTGTAGATAATGCGGAGAAGACAAGTTTGATGGGACTAAATAATACTTTATTTCTATCCCTGTTGCTGTTTAGCGTTGTCAGACAGAAACAAAGGATTCACTGGTTTTCTGCTACCATGAAGGAAAAACATGCTTAGTCAGTTTTAAAACTGTATTAATAGATTTTTGTTTAACCACTTGGGGCCAGCCTAAGCTATAAGCTCAACATTTACATATTATCCACTCGTAAAATCAATATGGCAAACATATTAGCAAGCAGCTGCATGTTTATGCATTCAGAAGCCACATTAGCATTCATTTGGAGTCATGTTTTTGGCCACTCGATAGTTTTAAGTCAAATATTCAGTCGTCTTTAGCTCCATTTTGGTCTCAACCGACTTCTGAAAGAAATATTTAACTCTACCCAGCATTCCCATGAGCAAAGTGTCCAAGGTTGTTGGTTGTAAAGTTAAAACAGGATGCTGAAAGATGCTAAAATATGCTCAGTGGAGCTGAGGGACCAACGCACTGAAGGGTGGTAACTGACCGTAGGTCTATCACTAATGTGAATATTTCCTGGTTTCTTTACTTTTTCTGATGATAGATAGATAGATAGATAGATAGATAGATAGATAGATAGATAGATAGATAGATAGATAGATAGATAGATAGATAGATAGATAGATAGATAGATAGATAGATAGATAGATAGATAGATAGATAGATAGATAGATAGATAGATAGCTTAAACCTTTATTCATCCCACAGTGGGGAAATGACCGGGGAAATAGACCAAGAAACCAAAAAAAGAAAATAAAAAAAATACCTGATTGAGAAAATATCTTTAAATCCAGCTACAAAGTTACAAAGTGACAAAAAATGGACAAATGACACAAGCGAGACAAAACGGAAGCAGAAACGACAAAAGCATGAGGGTTCAGCCATATGGGTTCTGTAAAGCGTCTTGAGACAATGTGACTGTAATTGGCGCTATAGAAATAAAACAAAATTGAATCGAACTCAATTGAGACAAATGATGAAAATCAGACAAAAAACCAACAAAAACAAGACGAAATATTACAAAAATGAGACACAAAATGACAAAAGAACCATGGGCAATACAGTATTTTATGATCAAAACAACTTGTCATGGTCTAGAAATTTTTACACTTTGAGGGCCGAATTGGCCCCCCTGAGGGCCGCTTTTGGTCCACGAGCCACATGTTTGACAGCCCTGCTCTACAGACAAACAGTATGAGGAAAATCCTGTTCTTTTTTTTTTTTTAACTGTTTTGACTGTAGCACATTGGACAGGAACTGAAAGAATGGCAGCGAGGTGTTAAGTGCTGACTTCCTTGACTTTAAGGGTGTCTGAGGTTGTTCACATCATTACTGGGTGGAGCGTTGATCCAAACATACTTAAACTAAAGGTTTTGAGGGTCAAACAGTAGAACGTTCTTGCCTTGCCAAGTCAGTCACCTGACTCCAATCCAACACATTCAAGAAACCTCAAATCAAAGCTGGGAGTCAGAACTTCAGCCTCGACAGTCAAGTGTTTCATTTCAAATCCACAATGATCCTGTTCAGAGCCACATCAACAAAGACCAATGCCAGTAAATGTCAAATGGGAAGGAGAGTATTGGCAGCGCTTCCTCGCCAACCCACCTCCTCATTGCCTGTAAATACAAAGTCAATAGCACATGTGGTGACCTGGTTACTGGATACTGTCCAGGTTTTGGTTTTATTCTGGTTTAACTGTTTACACAAATATGTGAGACCTCCAAAGGCCAACAAAGAACCACATTAAAGAAAGTTCCTCCACACAACAGCTGCTCACTGATTAGTTTAATGATCCAATTTAGAGCTAAATTTGTCGTCATACATATGAAGATTACAGCGTAAGTGTGTGAATATGAACCAGTATTAACTGCATCCCTCTAGAAGTTTCAATATTTCTGCATAAATATGACCTCAAGTGTCATTAAATTTTCACTAAAGTCTTAAAAGTAGAAAAAGAGAACCGTATTAAACAACTGAGATAAAAATATTAGACTCGGTCAATTATTTATTGAGGAAAGTCTGAAAATCTACTGATGTTTTAGGTCATTCTAGGTTTATACTGAGTTCATAAACTTTAAAGCAAAAATGTACAAAATGATTGTGTCTAAATGAACTGAATGTAAAGATATAGTGGGGAAACTTCAGGAAAATCATTACATTTACATGAAAAAGTTGATACCGCTAGCTCATGTTGGCTTAAAAACAGCTTGAAAACAGGTAAAACGGTTAGCAGCAGGTGCTCACATAGAAAATAGTCACAATAATACAGGAATAGAGGCATAAGAACAGCATGGACAGAGAGCTGAGGTTAAATGTGAAAGCAAACATGAGAGTTTCTAAAAGTTTCTGTACTTCCATGTTGACACTAAGCAGCTCTTCATTCAGGGACCTTAGGGATTCTTGGCGTAAACACAGCAGGAGTTCTGCATTTTAAAATTTAAATGTTTAGTGAAGATGGAATCTGAGGCACTCAAGTTTCATTTCTTTAAGTTTAAGAACTTTAAGTTCTTGGCTTACACTTGAGACCTGAGGGTTTTGGAGATCCTGGTTGTTGGATTTTATAACTTTTGGACAAGTTAGCTGCTGCTGCTTGTTTCCAGTAGTTTGCTGGAGTTTTGGGACAATTTACCCCCAATTTCAGCATAATCTGGTCTGGGATCTTGGCCTTAACTGATGTTGGAACTTTTGTTTTTTTTTTTAAGTAATGTGATGTCTTTAATCGCAAACCTCCTGATCTTCTAGCAGATTGACTGGGGCCGTGATGATAACGTGTCAAATTTACAAGTTAAACTCTACATGCTACCAATTATTACAGAAGCACCCGGAGCAGCAGAACTAAACCTTCTGGCCCTTGAAGCTCATGTTAGCTACAGATATCAAAACAGTTTCACCCCCACTTCTTGCTAACGTTTAGCTTTTGTTTTGTTTTTTTCACTACAAAGTGTGATTACCATCAGGGTAAGTTGTTGCTCTACCAGTCTCCATTTCGTTTCCGTCTCTTTGAACATTTTTTGGTGGAAAAAAGAAATGTTAACAATGTTTCTTAAGAACATTCACATAAAAATCAACCAAAATCCAGCGAAATTTGCTGGATTTTGATTGTTTTTTTTTTGTGAATGTTCTTAAAGAAAATATTAGAAGTTTTACTGATATATATAGAATCACTTTAGATATTTTCAGGACTTTTTTGGAAGATTTTTACTCATTTTTTTGAAAATATTTACAAGACTTTTCTTGCTAAATTTGGGTAATTTTTTAAAAATAAAACTTTTAAGGGAGACTTTTAAGGAATTATTGGAATTTTCTTCCTCAAGGTTTTGCAAATTTTCAGAAATTTGGGGATTTTTTTTGCTGAATTTTTGGATTTTTTTCAAAGAAGGAAACAATATCTTTTGGTGCCTGTAAATGAGGACAACAGGAGGGTTAAAAGTGTGGGGTATCTCCCATCACTACTGTGTGCATATTTGAGATTAGATATCTGTGAAGTTGCTCCTTTTGTGTGATGCAACCTGATATCAGAATCTTTTAGGATCTTAAAAGTTCTGTAGAGAAAGCCCATCCTGAGCTGGAGAACTGCTGGCTTCAGCTTCAGATTTAACACACAGACCGAAGACCGCTATCAATCTCCTGAGCCTCTTTCCTGGAATGTTGAACTACTTCTCTCATGTAAAAACCTGCATTTCTGCTCTGACTGGACTCCTATTGAGAAATAACGTTATGACAAACAGGCCTATCGCTTTCTACCGTGTTTATTTTCACAATGGTTTATGTAGGAGTTCTGCAACTTAACATGAGAGCCTGTTGACTTAAAAACAGATTTAACAGACACAAATTCAATCTGCCTCTATTCTTTGTGGGGAAAACGTCGATTTATTGGGCATTCTTTATTTTCTTCTTGTTTATTTAGACGGCGTTGAAGTGCAGCGTGAGGTACGAAGTGGAGGAAAGCTGCGGTGAGCTTCGATCCTTCAGGGCTCACATGTGTTTCCAAAGGCAGGGAAACCTATCTGGGCGGAGATAATGATTGTTTATGTGAAATTTATATTATATAGTATGTGAAGCAATAACAGGAAAGACTGACTTCAGCGCTACATATGCATTTCAATGTGGTCTCTCATCACTCACTCTGAGAAAGTAACGGTGGTCGGCTTTAAAGGCTAACTCAGCATGATACCACCGCCATATTAAACAGATCCTGGAACAGCTCTGTGCAGCGTATTGCCTTACACCGAAAATTCCCTTTGACCTTGAGATGATCTGGGATAAGCCGAGAGGTATGCATCTGTCAGTGGCTCGGATAGTATATCCAAAACTTTACCGCTTCTGCTGCTATTGAAAAACATCTCTGTCTTTTTATGGAGAGAAGCATTTAGGTGAAACGATACCGCACCACTGACATGAGTCGTAAAATGCCGTTTTTATGGTTCTGTCTTCTCTTTCTCAGACTCATGCAGTGTTCTCCCAGCCACACACACACACAATCACACACACACACGCTGAAACCACACACACAATTATTATCACAGCTTTCCAGAGGCAGCAAACCAGCTGCTGTTTCGCTTGATCTTTTATAATGAGAACAGCAGCAAAAGAGTCGGTAATGACATCTCAGCTCGCGACGCTTTTCCAACACTTCCCATAGCTTGACCCGAGAGTCGCTGAGAAAACTCCGGCTCGCAGTGGAAAAAAAAAAAGTTTAAAGACTGAATTATACACAGCCAATAAGAGACGCAGCAGGGGATTGTATTAGGGTCTGATTGACGTTTACTGGATGTGACAATATTGCCAGCTGTAGATTTTGTACGACGGGATCCAAAACGTCGGACTGCTTTGCTGCCAGGCTGCCTGAACACAGGAGATAGGAATAATAAAAGTACAGTAAAGATGGTTGGAGCTTCAGTCCTTACAGTTACTGGGTGTACAATTCAGTGTAGTTATGGTCTGACACTTCATTAATAGCAAGAAGGAACGTCTGATAGTTTCACTTAACCAGGGGTGTCCAACATGAGGCCCACGGGCCAAAAGTGGTCCTCCAGAGGGTCCAATCTGGTCCTCAAAGTGTAAAAATTCCAGAGAAGACATTAACTGCAGATTGTAAATTAGTAAAACTAGAATTTAAAATCATTTCTAGACCATGACAAGTTGTCTGACTTTTGTCATGTTGATCCTCCAGTAAATCCTCTCTGGTTCAGTTCCAGATGACTAAATGTTGTGTTCCTTTGTAGACACTCTGTGATCTGGAAGTTGTAAAGTGGAAATGATAAACTGAGGATGAATGTTGTTGAAATTGTGGTGTTTGGTTCTAGGCGGTCATGTTGATTTTAGGCCTGAAAACAGCAAAAATGTCAACTATGATACAGAAGTCCCGCAATTATATATTGACCCGGATGTTTGGAGGAAACCATTTATGTAGAATCTTTAAAAGTATTTTGATGCAGCTTTAAATCCGCAGAAAAAGTGTCAAAAATATTATTTGGGAAAACTGTCTTGTTGAAGTCGCCTTTCAAAAAATAACCATGAGAAAATCTATTACAAATTGAGTCAATAAATACAAATGAAATGATTGTGCATCATAACTTCTATGTTTTCAAACTGAAGCCCTTTTGTTGCCTGATTCTATCCACAGATTCTGGTCCCTGTTCTTCCTTCACTCTGCTGCACTTCATCCATTCAGAACAAAACGCTGCCTCTGCATCCACTTTAACACAGATGGATATTTAGGGGTGTAGTAACGTCATTTAGAAGCTCCTTATTGGCAAAGTCCTCCACAACTCGTCTTGTGAAATGAATTCATCTTCTCAAGCAGCTGCAGTCACACAGTATCTGGTAAAAAGCAGCATCCCTGCCAGTAATGTCAGCTGACGGAGGCGGTGCTGAGAGGGAAGCAGAATCATGCACTAATGCATCCACAATCCCACGGAAAATCAAGACAACATTAGCAACAAACAGGGAACAAATGACAGACGCCGAAGTGATCATATTTAGACACAGTTAAGATGATGCTGAGTGTGATTTGGATCATGTCGTTCTTCAGCTACTGAACAAGTGTAAAAGTCCACAGTCAGCTCTGCAGTGGAAAACAGGCAGCTGCAATAATGTCAAACAAATGAAAGCAGACGATTTATCTTATTACAGTTCCTTACAAACAGGTAACGGTGCCGTGTTCTGCCAACTGTGTGACAGACCACAGAAACATCTGTTAAAAAATCAACCAAAATCCAGTGAATTTTGGTAGGTTTTTTCTGAATGTTCTTAAAGAAAGTATTAGAAGTTTTACTGATATATATGGAATCATTTTAGATATTTTTAGGATTTTTTGGAAGATTTTTACTAATTTTTTGAAAATATTTATAAGAACGTTCTTGCTAAATTTGGAGGATTTTTTTTTTTAAATAAAACTTTTAAGGGAAACTTTTAAGGAATTATTGGAATTTCTTTCCTAAAGGTTTTGCACGTTTTCAGAAATTTGGGGAGATTTTTTTCAGACAAGGAAACAATATTTTTTGGTGTCCATAAATGAAGACAACAGGAGGGTTAAAGATGCAAACAAGTAGCCTTGCTAAAAAAAAAAAGACAGAAATAAGACCTAATATTAACTGATAAAAACAAAAACAAAATGCAATTATGTCGTTTAGTCAATAAATTATCCAAAGACTGTGTTACTGTATGTGTCATAGCTACTGATAATGTAATAATCTGCTTAAAACATAATAAAAGAAGTTTATTACATTTCCAGTAAATTCTTATATACATTCTATACACGACATGGAAACATGTTTGATTCAGATGATTCATTCAGACCCATTGCCACAGGTTTATGAAATCCAGCCATGCAGCCTTCATATAGAAACATCTGTGAAAGAATGATTCCATCTAAAGAATTCAGTGCTGTCATGAATGCTACGTTTACAATAAGTTCACTCATGAAATTCTCTTCCTGCTAGATGTTTACCAGGCTCATCTCTGAGTGGTTTCATTGGAAAGTGAAAGCGTTAAGGAACAACAGCAGCTCAGCTACAAGATCACAGACTAGGGTCAAGCATAAAAACCACAATCGCTCTGTTGACTCTTTAAGTGCAGAGTTTCAGACATCAAAAACAGCACAGAACCTGTGCGTTGGGAGCTTTATGGAATGAGTTTCAATGGCCCAGCAGCTGCATTCAAGCTTTACATCAGCAAGCACAAAGCCACGCGTCGGATGTAGTGGTGTAAAGAAAGTCACACTGAACTCTGAAGCAGTGGAAACATCTTGGATGCCGGGAGGACGACAACGTTTACTGCAGGAGGGATGATGTACAGGGTTTTATTTTAGGGGTTGGTCCCTTCATCACAGTCAAGATAAATCTTAATCCCAAGAAGTTTTGGACAATTCTACGCTTCCAACTTTGTGGGAACAGTTTAGGAAAGGCCCGTTTCTGTTCCCAGCGCACAAAGCGAGGTCTATAAAAGCATGGTTTGGTGAGTCTGGTGTGGAAGAACTTGAGTCCTGACCTCAACCCCATCAAACACCAGTGGAGGTTGTGAGCCAGGCCTTCTGGTCCAGCATCACTGCCTGACCTCATAAATGCTCTGCTGAATGAACAAGCAAAGTTCCCACAGACTCACTCCAAAATCTTGCGGAAAGCTTCCTAGAAAAGTGGAAAGTGTTACAGCTCCAGCTCCATAAATAACGCCTATGGCAGGGGTGCGAAACATGCGGCCCACGGGCCAAAGGCGGCCCTCCAGAGGGTCCGATCCGGCCCGTGGGACGACTTTATAAAGTGTGAAAATTAAAGAGAAAACTAAATTAGTAAAAGTATAAATTTAAAATAATTTCTAGACCATGACAAGTTGTTTTGATCATCAAGTAAAATACTAGATTGTTCATTGTTCTTTTGTCGTTTTGTGTCTCATTTCTATAATATTTTGTCTCGTTTTTGGTCTGAGTTTTATCGTTTTTTCTCATGTTTTTGTCGTTTTGTTTCTCGTTTGTCATTTTGTGTTTCCTTTTTGTCTCGCTTGTTTTTTGTCTCATTTTTGTCATTTTGTGTTTGCTTTATTCATTGTTTTCTGTATAGTTTTTGTTGTTTTGTCATTTTTTGTCTCATTTGCCCATTTTTTTTGTCGCATTCCAACTTTTGTTAAATTTTTTGTCATATATTGTCTTGTGTAGTTTGTCTAATTTTTTGTCGTTTTGTGTCTCATTTTTGTAATATTTTGTCTTGTTTTTGTAGTTTTTTGTCTGACTCATTGTTTTCTCAGGTTTTTGTTGTTTTGTTTCTCCTTTTAGTCCATTTGTGTTTCTTTTTTGACTTGCTTGTGTTTTCGTCATTTTGTGTTTTCCTTCATTCATTGTTTTCTGTATCGTTTTTGTTTTTTTTCATGCTTTTGTCATTTTTTTTTGTCTCCATTGCCCATTTTGTGGCACTTTATGACTTCCTTGTCAAATTTTTTGTCATTTTTTTTGTATTGTTTTGTGTCTCATTTTTGTAATGTTTTGTCTTGTTTTTGTTGTTTTTTGTCTTTTTTAAAGCTAAATACCAGAGTTTTCAATTCCAGATAGCTGTGACTAAATGTTGTGTTCCTTTGCAGACAAGTTGTAATGTGGAAATGATAAACTGAGGCTGAATGTTGTTGAAATTGAATTAGTTTTTCTTAACAAATTTCAGGTTGTTCATGATGTTTTGTAAAACGATAATTCCTTAAATGTGAACATTGTCAGAATGAACTTCTTTGCACAAAAACAAAGAGAAAATTTGGAGTTGTGGTTATTTATAGGTTATTATGCTATGATTTTATTGAACTAGAATGAATTTGACAGCACTGTATTTTTATAAAGCTGCTCAGGGTGATTTCATGACTGTCCGGTGATTCTCCCCAGCTCCCATCCAACCCAGAGGTTCGCTTTTTGCTGAGCCGGTTATGGTTTTTTACTCGTCCCACAGGAACCAAACAGAACTCTTTCCTCTTTCCTGCTCTGGAAAAGCACCGTGCAGCCATGAGCGCGTTTGGGGATCACAGGTTTGAACTTGAAATGACAGCAGCCATTATTAATTTGGCGATATAAATAAATAAGTCACCTCTCACGTCTTGCTGTCGGACAAATCAATGACGTCTGTGAGACAAGGCCAATTAAAGATTTAATCAAAACATCACTCACATGGCTGTGGACGCTCCGAGGGACCATCTGCATGTTCCTGCTTATTGGAAAATAGAATAATATCCAAAGCACGGACGGTAAAGCAGCATCTATCAGCTTCTTATTTGATGGAAACTCCCTATAACCTCAGAAATCTATACTGCTACAAAGTTAACACGGCAGTAATAGCAGGAGATGGAGAGATCAAATTCAAATAAATGAAACATTTCTAAAAGAAATGAATTTAATGGAGTTTCTGTAGCTAATCTTTTACTGCTTTTTCTTGAGATGAATCATCTTAACAAGAAAAATAACTCCTCTGTCAATAGAAATAGTGAATCTAATGAAGTTCGGCAACATCATTATAAATAAAAAGCAGTGACAAAGCACGAAAATATTGTCATTAGTGTTTGAAATACATTGCTTATTAAGAGCCAAACTAACGCGACAGCAGACTAATGTCATTTCTGAGGGTTTTCATTCAGAAATATTGAGGTCATGAGCTTAAATTACTGACAAAAATGAGAGTTTAAATAGAAGAAAGTGACTCCTGGAACTGATTAGAGAGAACAGTCATCTCTCTGTTGGACCTAAAACCACATTTATTACGCTCATGTTTTTGTTGTTTATTATAGTTGATGTGAGTTAATTTATTATTCCTCTACGGTCATTGATTAAACCACTACAAACTCAGATCTGTTTATTAAAACTACTGCAGCTATCGATTATTTTAGTAGGTGAGTATTCTGTTGATTACTCTGGTGATTAATCGAGTAATCCGAGTCCACGCTTGGCATTACAGCATCAAAAGAGGAAGTGAGTGCGCTGTGCAACAGAAATAACCGTCCTGGTGGAACACAGACAGACATCTGCGGTGTGTTTTACATATATAGTATAGTACAGGGGTATTATTCTTAATTTGGCTACATATTAAAGGGATTTCCTCCATTATGTCAGTATCAGACCTACATGCACTTCAAGATAGTATCATGTTTGAATATATGAATTGTGCAGCTGTCAGTTATCAATAATCAGCTGTACTGATCAGTAAAATAAATATATTAACACACATTTAACAGTTTTCCACCAGTATTCCTGTCATACATAATCTTTTTACCGTCATAAATGTTTATGTTCCTCATCGTTCTCCATTAAAACAATCTGTTGACTGAAGCAGCTGAACACCATCGGTTCATTTAGTGCAGAAAACGAGTCAAATGATGGTTAAACGCTCCTGTTTGTGTGACGAGTGTGAAGCAGAAAGTCTGAGTTACAAAGAAAGTAGAAAACCACCTTTGTGATATCTGTTAACTCTGACTGAGGTTTTTGTTGAGGCGACTCACACAAAGAAACTCTGACTATGTTAAACTGCCTTCGTAGTTCATCTGATTAATTTACATAGGTCCCAGTCTGGATCGGATGAAGTCTGTGTCCGGACTAGTTAGTGACCTGGAGTCTAGTATGTAGTGGAATAAACGAAGCCTCCATTCAGACAATTTTGCCTCGAGGAATTTTAGTAATCGAATTACTCAATGAATCGTTTCAGCCCTAATAATTAGAATACATTTTTCCCCAAAAAATGTCTTGAAAATGATTCTTCCTCCACCATATCTCCATTCTTGGAGCGCAGCAGCTAACCTTTGATTCTGCTCAGACACTAAGAGCTGCTACACTTCAAGTAGTAATAATTATAATAATCACGATTTAAAACTGTGGACAGTCTTAATTTAGCATATGATTTGTTTTTCAGAGGAATTATACAGGTTGTGATATTGTAAATGCAGATATTTTCAGTTAAAGGTTTGTGCTGACCAGCTAGCTCTGATCCATCCCGTCTCATTCTTACCTGCAGGCCCGTCAGGACGCTACTGTTGTGGTCCTCATCGTCTTTCAGCATCTCCTTTGAGTCTCTGATCCCACAGATAGATTCCTCACTTCTCTGTCTTGGATTGTAGATTGTTTCAAGGAAACCTGGAGGAAGAATTACGGTTCAGATTGTGATGTTTTGGTCTTTCATTTTCACTGTAAATGAATACTGGTTGAGCCCTAAATGGTTCCTCAGGTCTGTTTCACGTTAAATTCCAGCTGAATCTGTGTTTTAGAGACTGTCATGGCAACACTGTAGCTTCAGAAACATGTGGTGTTGACTGCTTATTTCGCTCATGATACATATTTCTATCCTGATATGAGCTGCACTATTTTAAAAAAAAAAAGTTAACATAAAAAGCTGTAAAAAGTTAGCATCAAGGGCATCACAAAAATACATGAAAAAAAACCTTGTAGAACGCAATAACTTTCAAAAACCATAAAAAATGGTCAAAATAACAGTAATATCTGTAACATACAGTCAACACTGTGTAAATTTAGAGCCATACACTGTGAAAGAACAAATACTACAATTTTCCTGATATTATCTGTAATTTAACATATAGCTATTAAATAATTTTTTTTTCTAATTTAACATTTAATTTAATTTAATCTACATTAAAAAAAAACTGTAATTGTAACTGTCTAATGCTGTAAAAGGACAAATTACCATTTGTGAAAATACAGATTTTTGATATGGATGTCATTTGCAAGTTTATTTTTACAGTTAAAATGTAAACTATTACCTTTTCTGTGATTTTTATTAGTCATTATCTGTAAATTAACAAAGCAGGGACACAGTAAATTGTTAAAAAGAAGTGATGTATATCCAAAAGAGACACACTAAATATGAAACAAACAAGCCAACCGATCATACAACTGAATTAATTGTATAGAAATATAAATAATCTCAAAGTACCAGAACAGCAGCACCACAAAGAGAGAGAAAAAAAGGGTATTAACGTTATCTTATTGAGGATTTATGTCTTTGTGTCCATCTCTTGTTCTCTCTCTTCCCCATTTTCTGTTCTGCCATCCCGTCTTTTAACTGTAAATTGTCTAATAAAGGTGAAAAATGCCCACAAAACCTAAATAAAATGAATATAAAACCATTTTTAGTGCTAAACAATGCAGTGGTTGTTGTGAGTATAATATTTAAAATATTGTGTTTGTGCCTTCGGGGGCCCCAAAAGCAAAGAACTGCCCAGATGTCTGCTCAGAAATGTCAGCAGTGGGTAAAAAAACAGAAAGAGCACATTGTGTTCTAGACGACACACTCCAACTCAGTCCTCAGCAGCCTGAACCTCTCCAGCTCCTCGTTCCACCCCAGCGTTTTTCTTTCCCTCAGGCTGCTTGACTTCTCGCTCTCTTGTTGTTGCCCGCTCTGCACAACTCCTCAGCAGTTCATTCATTCAAGTGCAGCTCAAGTGTGGTCCCTGATAAAGTGGAGTTGAAAATAATTGGCGGCCATTTATGTTTGTTTTTTATTTATTTATTTTTTTTTATGCTGCATTCATCTCGGCGAATGAGCTTTTCTGTGCACCATAACAAAATCCAGCGGAAAATGGGCATAAAAGCCTACGGAGAGTCAGGGCTGAATAGTTGGAGTTTCCAAAACCACTGAAGCATTTTTAATGCTTAAACGCTGAACACGCTGCTGGGCAAACAAAAATATCCTCAACCTGCAGCGTTGGTGTCGTACACGATGGAGCTTTGTGTTTGAAAGTAAATGACCAGAATCTTAGACCGAAATAAACTGCTCCCTTCACTTTCATTCACTACCAGAAATGTTGTGTACATTAGAGCCAATAAAAAATAATCCAGCCACAGTTACTAGCCCATGCTAGGATACTGAGCTGTCTTCTCCTTCATTTTACTGACCACTCTGTGTGTTTCTGTTTCCATGGTGTGTCGGACTGGAGTAAACTCATGTGGAAACAGACACACAAAGACTGGAGAAAGAAATGCATCCATAGACCAGTTTATATATCCTCCCAGCAATGCTGCGCTCTGCTCCACTTCATGTATGTACGGTGGTAATAACTTTGTTTTTATTTATAATAACCGCATTTTGCATTAAATTTTGGTCTGATTTCAGTTTGCACAAAACTAGTTAAATGCCCATTTTCCTTCTTGTACCTGATGTCTATGCTTAAAATGGAAGTGTGTTTCAGTGTCCTTGTATGCAGTAGCGGTTCTACACCAGTTTTACTGGGGGGGCAGTGTTTAATCACAGGGGCACATTAAAAAACAACAACAATGATATTTAAGCACTAAAAACTTTTATGTTGCTTCATATGAATATGGACCTTGCACAAAGCAAGGTCCATAAAGACATGGATGACAGAGTCTGGTGTGGATGAACTTGACTGGCTGCACAGAGTCCTGACCTCAACCCCATAGAACACCTTTGGGATGAATTAGAGCAGAGACTGAGAGCCAGACCTTCTGGTCCAACATCAGTGTGTGACCTCACAAATGTGCTTCTGGAAGAATGGTCAAAAATTCCCATAAACACACTCCTAAACCTCGTGGACAGCCTTCCCAGAAGAGTTGAAGCTGCTATAGCTGCAAAGGGTGGACCGACGTCATATTGAACCGTATGGATTAGGAACGGGATGTCACTGACGTTCATATGCCAGTCAAGGCAGGTGAGCCAATACTTTTGGCAATATAGTGTATATCAAAATCTGGCATTGCATCTTTAAATCTGAGGTGACCTCACCTATTTGACGCAAAGACGGTGAAATAACGGTGGGACGGTTTCTCTGAGAGGAAATTCAAACGTCTCAACAAGGTTATACAGCCGGTGTGTTTCTCACAGGACTGAGGTAAATTCATCTTCCTGGCAGTTTCAAAGGTCTCTGCGTTATTCTCGTCCGTTCGCCGCATAACAGGAGGGTAATATCACTCTCCCCTCGCTGTGAATATGTCAAACATGAAACAGTATGACTGCCAACAACGCAACATTGCGTGCGGTTCGCAGCTATTTGATCAGAGCGGCCTTAACTGAAAACGCTGTTGGCTGAATTCACACGGCTTTGTAGTGCCGACTATAGGCAACAGGAAGAGACGGAAACGGCCAAGAGAGAGAATGAAATGGAAAAGGCACTTGGAAGGGATGACATGTGTATTCTGCTGCATTCCTATTCACCCAGCTCTGCCCATACTGTATGCCTGTGCATTAAAGGTTGGGAAATTTTGGCTTTGATGCCCCGTGGCTGATTTCTTGGTCGGGTTATCAGGGTAATGCTCTCTGACAGAGCCGTAACACAACGCTGCTGGATCAAAAGGCATTTTGTTTTCTTTTCATCTCTCACGCTCTCAGCCAAGATTCTATTGAGCGAGAAAAGAGAGAGGAGGGGGGAGGCAGACAGACAGATAGACAGACAGAAAATAGACGGAGAAGCAGACCAGATGACAGGATGCTGACAGGCAGGTAGCACAGCAGCAGCAGCAGCAGCCTGCAGTCGTGGATTCAGCCGGTAAATATCTGGGACGTTGCTCATCAACACATTAATTTGACTCCTCATGCTGGAGGAGTGCTTCCATTAGCTCATACAGAAGTATTTTGGATAGCGAGTCGCAGATGATTAATTCACTCACATCAATTGGCCGCCTCTGATGGTATGAGTGTTCCTCTCTTGTGAAGTTCACATTCTGTCTCATCTTTCATCTCCAAACACTGTACTCTGATGGAAACAGCGTGGAAGTGTTAGCGTGGAAGCCTGTCAGTTTGTAGCGCTGCTGCTGCTGCTGCTGCCGGCTCTGTTGGCGAATGAACAAAATGTACGTAACAGTTAATGTTCTCGGCCCTATTTTTAACTCTAAAACACATAAAGGATTACAGTGCAAATGCTGCACATGGTAGCGTTCAGGGATGAATACAGTGAGATCTTTTGAACATGGGTGGTATATTTCTATCAGTGTTTTCCTTGTTCACACACAGATTCACACCTTATATAACCAGAGCCATAGCTGCATTTGTATTCTCAGGACAAAGTCAAACACATTCCCAGCTGCCCTCCGCCAGCGTTGGCCCTTGTCACCGATTCTGTTTGTGATTTTCATGAACCGGATCTCGAGCTGCAGGCGAAGGAGAGGACAGGACCGCGGAATTGCCTCTCTGCTCTTTGCTGATGATGTTTGCTTCGTCGGTAAGCGACCCTCAGTGAGCCCAGGGGCTGTTGGACCCGAAGGGTTGGCGAACGGCTTCCCAGAGTTCAAGTATCTCGGAGTCCACATGAGCGAAGGTAAAATGCAGCATGAGGCCGATGCGGATCAGTGCAGCGTCAGCAGTGATGTGGGCGTCGTAACGGGGCTGGAAGTGAAAGCTTTCGATTCAGCGTTCGATCTAACCCTCACCTGCGGTCGACAGCTTTGGGGGTGATCCAAAGAATGAGCACCAGTGGCTGAAATGAGTTTCCTCCACACGGTCCCAGGGTGGACTCTTTACAGACAGCTGCTGGGAGCTCAGAAAGGAGACGTCGCTCCTGAAAACATTCAAGTGGTACCGACATGAGATCGGGATGCCTCCTGGACGACTTCCATCGGAGGTTTTCCTGGCAGGTCCAATCCAATTCCTGAACATGCTGGAGAGATTATATCTGGTCTGCTCTGGAAGGCGTCAGGATCCCTCAGGAGGAGCTGGAAAATGTGGACAACCATGTTTGGACGTATTACTTAACCTATTAGCACCAGGGCCCGACCAATAGGGATTTTTAGAGGCCGATGCCGATTCTGATATTTGGCAGAAAAAAATTCTGGTAACTGATTAATTGGCTGATTTTTTTTTTTTTTACAAAGTTAGTATTTATTTAACTTTGTAACAGAGAGAAATTTTCAAGACTAAAAACATGCAACAAAGCATTAAACCTTTGGGAAATTATAGAACCTTAAAAAAAAAGCCAATCTATATATGAGTTATGAAATACATCTGGTCTGGTACTTCTTGGAGGTAGCTTATAGTACAGGTGAAGATACTGGTAAAACATTATTTATGCAGCCCTCTGATGCCCTTTAACCTTCAATCACATTTTCTCTGCTCCATTATTTTCTTTGCCATGAAGTCAGGCCTCATATGAACCAAAATGAAAATCAGAGACGCCTTTCTCAGATACAAAACAAGTCATCTTTGACAGAATTGCATTTTAAATATATAATGTTGCTTAACACTAATTTTTTTTATTTTATTTTTTTAAATGCTGCATTTCTGACAATGCCATGTGGGGGAATGAACAGCCTTGGCGGAGTACTGAGCTCTCTGAGTGCTTTCCTTGTTTCCACTGTGACTGGACGTATGGACGGACACCTGGACACTTCCAGAAGTCCTCTGAGCTGCTCCACGAGGCCGTGATTGCATTTCCTCAACTGGCCCAGTCCAGGCATCAAACAAGCATCCTTCCAGTAACATTCTGCTCCCTCAGCGTGATAATAAAGTTGCAGCCGCCGGCTTAATTTCTGAGATCAAGAAAAGCAGCAATGAAGTTAAAAAGAGGAGAGACAGAGCTGGTGTGGTGCCAGAAAGCTTTCGTTCTGATTGCCGTCGGCAGGAGTTTATATACATCTGCAGCTGCTTTTATCTGGGTCAAACACTCTTTATGCAAAAGTACACACAACTTTATGTCTGGTGATTTCAAAAGTGTGTTTTTGTGGAACTTTGACATTTGTTGTAACCAAATAACTGCGACCAGAGAATTGTTTGTAGTTTGTAGCCTAATCAGGCCCGACATTTACATTACAGGGAACACTGTAAGACTCTTTGTGATGTTTCTGCTGTGTGTGTTTGGTGTGTTTAATATCCTTGTTTATATTCGGAAACTAAACCATAATTAACATTATTTACAGACCTGCTAGAATCTTTAAATAGTCATTTTTCATGCATCAATAACATTTCAGATGCGGTTTTGTTGAGTGTAAAAGTTGAATTGGTTCTTTCCAGCTACATCAACCAGTAAAATGAACTATTTTTGGGGGTAAAATATTGCACAGACAGAAAAATATGTGCAAAAAAGGTGATTTCTTTGAGCATTTGTCCCACATAAATGCATACACTGGGCAATCTAGCTTCACCAGCAGCATGCAGTCCCACAGGACAGCAATCAGTTTTTGGCAGATGGTAACTTTTTGGCACGACGCCCGCAACATGAGAAGGAGATGATGAACTTTTTAATGAACTCAGGGTTAACCAAACTTTTTTTAAAGAGCAAAGGAAGGAAAATTATAAAGTTGTCACCAGTGGAAGCACT
The DNA here is from genome assembly GCA_027123335.1 of Amphiprion clarkii. Taxonomy (NCBI): domain Eukaryota; kingdom Metazoa; phylum Chordata; class Actinopteri; family Pomacentridae; genus Amphiprion; species Amphiprion clarkii. The sequence continues at coordinate 1,914,586 of CM049579.1, forward strand.
AGCTACACTCCAGATGTTTAACTCTGGCCCACAGTAGACATGTCCAGCTCTCAAACGACCAAAATAATCTGAATTCTAGTATGGTATATGTAGTTTTATCCTAACTGGGGCTGCAGCTGATGATTAACTGCCATTGCTGATTATTTCATCGATTAGTTGTTTGGTCTATAAAATGTTGAGCAGTGTTTCTCGAAGCCCAAAGATGATGTCCTCAAACATCATGTTTTGTCCATAATCCAAAGATATTCAGTGGACTCAAACAAAGGAAAAATTTGGAGTTGCTGTTATTTATTGGTTTTTATGCTGTGATTTTACTGGTTCGGCCCACTTGAGATCAGATTGGACTGAATGTGGAACCTGAACTAGAATGAGTTTGACAGCGCTGTTGAAAACCAACAAGAGACTTTTTTTTTTTTTTTTGTAGACCTCCATGGCAAGTTTAATAGAAAACCTCCTGCAGTCTGATGGACCTGCAGCCTTCAGATCTTTCCAATCAGGAGACTTAACAATAATACGGGTGCTTTGTAAGTGGCTTCTGTTTCAGGAGCCTCCAAACCCTCACCACCCACTGACCTTCCTGACAGACCCCATGAGGTTAATCCCCAGGCAAATAATTGAATCTTGACCTGGCTATTATTATCTCCTTTTACCCGCTCCGCTCTGCAGGAAGCTGACCTCGTAAAAGCCCCAGAGCCTCCCTCTGCTCCCCCTCGATGCTAATGGACGGCCACAAACACGTGCACAAAGACTTTCATCCTGCTCGGCGATAAAGGCGGATACAAACACGCGTTGTGGTGGAATGGGATGAAACTGAAGTGATATAAGCGCACATAGAGGCGGAGGATACGCAGCACAGCGACACCGAGGCCAGTCTGGGAGGGAGGAGTGAAGCGTCGTCTGCCAGTGGGTGGTAAAAGCTGTGTCTAAAGCGATCTCACAGACCCGTGACTGCTGCGAGAATGAAATCACACCTGGCACAGCTCGCCAACTGGCCCCGACACACACACACACACACACACACACACACACACACACACACACACACACACACACACACACACACACACACACACACACACACACACACACACACACACACACACACACACACACACACACACACACACACACACACACACTTTCTTATACAATTGAAAAGTATACTCCAGTAGTCAAAGTGCCGCTTTGACCACACTCCCCAAACCTACATCTAGCGCTCACACACACATTAGGCACCATATGCACATGTCTTCTGGTGGTCTCGGTCTTCACGGCTTCATGGTCTTCTGCTTTTTGTAATTAATTTGGCTTCTCATCACTCCTCAGGGAGAAAAGAAGCGCATGTTCGAGGCCTCCAGAGAGAGAGAGAGAGAAAGAAAGGGGTGAAATTTGAAAAGAAAGGAGAGTAAGAAAAGCTCCACAGACGACCTCAGCTGTTCTCGGTACAGTGAACATATTCACCTGGATTCACAAACACACTCCGCACACACGAGTCAATGCTATTGTCATGGAAATTAGTCGTCTAACATCATTCACCACTGGAGACAGTGTTTTCTATTCTTATACTGTTTTCAATCAATGACAACTGCAAACAAGCAGCAGCTACATGCAGAGACACCGTACAGCGTGAATACACCTCAATGTTCAGTCTGGGCTTCCTTGATTCCTTTCCTCACCTCCTCTACTCTTATTTAAGCCAATCTGGATTCAGTGTAAAACAGCATCTGTATCTGTGTGGATGTCATATATCATCTGTGCAATGCTTTGTTACAGCCTACCTCTGTATTTAATGCATAAACAGCATTTATGACAGGTTGTATACAGGAGGTCCTCGGTTTATGACGTCATTAACCTACAGTGTTTTGTCGGAACTGGTTTAGTGGAACTAGTTGATGAGCAGAGCGGATGAATACGTCGTCATGGTGCTATCAGACGGCTTTGTTTCCATTCTGTGGTTGTACTCCACCTTGGATTGTGCTACATTCACTAACTTTTTGTCCTTCATTATGGCTCCCAGCGTAAGTCAGACTCTTCTGATGCTTGGAAGAAAAGGAAAGCCGTCTCCATGGAAGTGAAATTAGATAGAATAAAACACTGGGAACAGGAAGAAACACCGACCAACATGGGTCAAGATGTAAAAACAGGTCAACATATTGTAGCGACCCTCTGTGATGAATGAGTGAGACTTTATCTGGTTCTCTGCTGGTTTATTGAACCTTCATACAGGCTACTGTGGACCGTAGCCAGAATAACTAGAAAAACCCCATAACTTAGCTCCAGAATTAGCCACCGTTCCCAGCTCTCTCTACTGCTGACTCTCAGCCAATCAGAGGTGAGCTAACTAAACATGACACGTTGACATTAGGTAAATCTGGAACTGAACAATAAACATTGAAACCTCAACATCAACAACAATATCAGTCCATTACAATATTCTGTTATCTTCTAGTAAAATGATTCATACATGCATGAAAGTCACTGTAAAAATACAGATTTTTGATGTTATTTGGATTTGGGCCGGTTTTGTTGTAGTAAAATAACAGCAACTTGTAAAAAAAATACAGTCGAAAACCTTTTTTTTTTGCAGTGTAGTCTTTATATGTTATGTTGTGTGAAGAACAACAAACAAAAAAGCACAAAACAAATAAAAATTGACACATATAACTATATCTGAGTCATCCATCTGTCTACATATGAACTTTCTTTCTCCTCATGATCAGTTTGGGAACTAAAACACACTTCAGGATGAAACACTGAGGTTGATTTCTGGTTCAGACCGGAGAAGAGAGAAGATCTGGTGGCACTAAATAGAGAAATGAGACAAGCCTTGAACTTTAGCAGCTCATCAATGGAACGTGTTTACCTGCATTTTAGGTTTAAAAGGAGCCTGGCTTCTTTTTTAAGGTGCTAGGTCACTTCCGAGTGCAGTTTCTTTGCTGCAGTTCTTCAGCTTCTAGCTCCTTTGAATGGGGGCACCGGAATAAAACTTGGAATGAGCTGGCGCTGACCTCCTGCTCCGAGGTGTGGTGCATCTGAAGCTTGCCAGGAAAAGCACCACCTACATATTTTTTCTTTATCATAAACTTCGTGGCTTTACACCGGAAATTAAAATGGATTTAATTTACTGTTAGTATGCAACCTGCCAAAGATGTGTGACAAACCCCAATGGTCTGGATCGTAAAACAATATGAGGATATAATTCCACCGTGAAGCCCTGAGAGATGATAGCAGCATTAGGAGACAAAATTCTGAAAATGTGCAAACTGTACAACCTAGAGAGAGTAACTGTCAGACTGTCAGAGGAACCCAGCAGTATTACACCACTGGAAATGGAAAAGAGAAATAGGGAACTACCCAGATTCTCCCTGGTAGTCCATCCAATCTGAGCAGCCAGCCAAGAAAGACCTCAGTCAAGGAGGTAACCCAAGAATCCATGGAGCTGTTTGACAGAACTGCAGAGCTGAGAGACTGCTGGAAGAACCACAGCGAGCACTTCAGGAATCTCCGCTGTGAGGCAGAATTGCTAGAGTGGAGAAGCTCCTTGATGCAGAGGTAAAGCTGCCGTCACGACTTGGCAAAAAGGCATTTGAGAGACTCTTGAGGGGAGCGAAAGGCAGAAGAGACTGTTCTGATGAAATGGAAACTGAACTCCGAGCCATAAAACAAAGCTCTCCGTCAGGCGGAAACTGGACACAGCTCATTACCCGACTAATAGCACCCCTACTGCGAAGCATGGTGGTGGCAATGTCATGCTGTGGAGGGGCTTTTCAGCAGAAGGGACTGGGGGACGTGTCAGGATGGAGGGAACAATGAATGGAACCGAATGAACAAGTTTTCTCTGAGAACTTATTTCCCAATGCCAGAAAAACCATAGATGGGCGGCAGCCACTTACATTCAGACGGCCAAATGGGCACTGGAACGGATTCAGAAAAAAGACAGCCAATGTCTTGTGGAAGCCCGGCACAGGACAGACTTGAAATCCGCTTAAAATTCAGCGTAATGAGTCGACAATGTAAATGAGTTCCAGCTTCCTACTGGGACTTGACAGAACTCCAGAATCTTGATGATTCTTGTGCAGAGTTAGAACCAAACGCTCATGTAACTGAAATGTCTCTATTACAGCTGGTCTGTCTGTTGGTTGGTGCAAATCCTGGACAGACTGGGAATGAAATGTTGCATGATGGACTCTTGAGATTAAAGCACAGTGGATTTGGTGATCCCCTTATTTTCCTTACTTCAAGTTAAAATAATTTACTTTATGACTGTTTGATGCTCAGAAGTTTGGTGCAGACATTCATAACTATGCAAAGGTCTACCAAAGTTCAAAACACATCAATTTCTTCATCTGTCCAAGTCTAAAAGGGTCGAACTGGACTACGTTATGACTCCAAGCTGACAAAAAAAGCAGCATAATAGCAATAAATATGTGTATGTGGTGTCTGCAGTGTCCGTGTGTACGTCTGCAAAGGTGTATAACCGGTCTTATGCCAGTCAGTTGATTGGTCCACTGGCAAATTTTCAAGAAACTGATGTGAAATTTTGTGTAACAGTCATGGACCCCAACATTTTTGCTTTTTGGTGACAGGTCTCGACTAATCTTGGATGGACTGCTCTGAAGTTTGGTTTAAATGTCGCCGGTTTCCAAGTGAATGTTGCTGAAGGTCTTAGGGGGGCAGCTGAATGTTCCCATAGCGCCTCCAGCAGGTTGACAGTGAGATGTTTCGACAGCTGTCGGATGGATGGAATACGGTGCTAACTTTTCATGGCATTTGTGAAGCTTGGTGATCATTTATCGTTTTATCTAGTGCTGTCAAACGATTACAATTTTTAATCAGATTAATCATATGGTTACTGTGGATTAATTTCGAATAATCCTGATTTAAAAGCATTCATTTTTAAACGAGATTATTCGCGTTTCATTTTGCATGAGCAGAGTTATAGATAGATAGATAGATAGATAGACAGACAGACAGATAGATAGATAGATAACATTCACATTTCCCACCGAGACGGCCAACTTGCTGTTTAGCGTTTTCCATTTCGAGTTGCTTGATTCTGCCACTACTAGATCAACTGCCCATTTGCATGACGGTAAGTCAACTTGGACAAACTGCCCGAAATGCGTTGCCAGAGACGTTTCAGGGATTTTCAGTCATTCTGCGCTGCAGATGCATTAACTGCGTTAAAATATTTAATCACATTAATCATGATGATGAATTAATCCGCATTAACACATTCATTTTGACAGCCCTAGTCTAGTGCCACAATCAGATCTGTATGACTGTGTGTAGTAATATAGTTAACCAGAAATCTTACCCCGCCCATTTAAAAAAAATCTGTCCACACGACCATCATACTACAGAATATCATCATAGAAACAAGAGCAACCACAAATGCTAGAATTAGCATCCAGCGCCAGTCTACATTAACAATCATGAAGTGTTTCCAGTGAAGTGAAGTTAAGCAGTAAACTAAAAAATGCTAGTGCTAGCCAAAACATTGTATTTATCCGGCATTGCTGTTGTTGTTTAAGTCACACATTCATTACAGGAAGCACCAATGGGGATGTGCATATTAAGACGTTACATGGTCGCCTCAAACTCCTCGTTTGATCCACAGAAACCAGAGATTTTGTGAGTTTGAAAAGCTTGTAGAAACCCACCCATGCAGGGAGGCACTTGTATGATATTTTATAATGCATTTTCTGAGGTTTTATTATTATTATTTTCTATATGTTGGTAAAAGTACCTTGTAACTCCAGTTTGAGTCCTGATCAATGTGGATGTGGTGTTAGTTTGTCAATCCAACGGTTTGGATTTCTTTACTATCTCATTACAGCCTCATAGCTCTAGCGTTGTCTTTTTTTAGTTTTAGCTAAGAAAACAACGAGGTACAGCACTATAATCACAAGCTCTGTACTTCACACCTGTTCCTTTCTTCTGGCTTTTATTTCTTTGGACAGTTAGTTACCCGCAGAAACAGAGGCAAAGCTGCAGGAGATAAGTGCTGTGGTTTCCTTCAAAGCTCACAATCTACTGTGAGAGAGATGCCTGATTTTTACTGGAGATGCAGCGTAAGCAGTGATTAATGAGCAAATACTGACTGTACATATGGGCAAAAACACATGTACTTAGAGGACAGATTCTGTGCCACAGACACAAAGTCAGTGTGTTTCAAACAGGCTCAGTAAACCCCCTGCTGCCATTAGAACACACCATAAAGTGTATAACAGCATTACCATTAATCATCCATTATCCTCATCTATTCTGAATCATCAGCAATGAGCAGAGGTGGAAAATAAATTAGACTTCCCAAGAAGGAATAAAACCAAATGTTCTCGGCGCCGTCGTTTATATCCTCTCCTCACCCCTAACTGCAACAAATGGCTTGCTAACCTCCATAAATATTTAAAGACTATTATTATTTTCAACCTTTGAGGAGGGCATCAAATATGAGCAGAGAATTTAATATATACAGCACCTTCAGAGAGGCTTAGAAACAGGCTTCAAAGTTAAAGCTCAAAGAGGGTTTCTAGAAAAAAAAAGCACGAGCATGATGGAGAGTTTTCATTCTGGAGTGAAGGAAAATATAAACAAATGTAAAATACGAGAAATACAACAAAGCAACAGCTCAATATATAAAGAGACAGGAGTAGAGTTTACAGCAGAGAATTCATTCAGAATTTACTCAGGATTTAAGGCTTAGCTGCTAATAGTCTGATTATGAATGATCTCACTTTTCTTTAGGACAGAATAACACGTATTTTTGTAGTTTGTGAAAACAGTGAGATGCTTGAAATACTTTGGCAAAAAGTTCAAAGTCACACAGATGTCCAACACCCTCTGGAACAACAAGCAGAGCTCTTTACAATAGCAGCGGGATATCTGATGGAAGCTAACCGTCCATAAACCACCAATAAATCCACCAGTCATTTAGAAATCACAGAAGAGACGCTTCTCATGAATTCATTTCTTAGCTGATAATCATCAGGGTCAATATAAAATTGCGGGACTTTTTGTATCATAGTTGACATTTTTGCTGTGTTCAGGCCTAAAATCAACTATAACCAAACACCACATGGCATTTTTAGAGAAAGATCCTCCTAAATATTATATATACAATTGAAGAAAATTGAAATTGAGAGTTATTTATGAAGATATTGCAGTAAACCTGTTGACACTTGACCCACACACTACTACAAACAGTCACGTTTTTAGAGACTTTTAGGACGGTCCCTAACTTCATCTCATCATTTTTCCCATTCAGTGTGGAGGTGTCTGTTTTCAATATTAAATCATGAGGTGAAAATACAACCTGTGCAGCCTCAGTGGAGCTGAGAATGAGTCTGTGCACTTTTCCACTGCAGAGAGCACAATCATTTACTTTAGGAGAAAAAGTCTGATGGGTCAATATATAATTGAGGGACCTCTGTGGTCCATGGGATATATCTGCATACATTTTTATTAAAAGTAAATTAAAAAAACAATGTTTTTTATGTTCATTATGATCATGTCTTTACAAACTCCAGAATTATTTATCATGGAAACAATCACTTATTAATAAAAAATGACTGGATATCACTAAAATGTCAACTAAGTAACCGTCTGAATTTAATACCAACCACCTTCTAATGAGCTAAACAATAATAAAATGAGCTGATTCAGAAATAGTCTGGATTGTGTTCTTTATATTAAGTTGAGATAATCATGACAGATATATCTATTTTGGCAATTTATCACATTTTATATGGAAAATAACAAATTAAATCCCTTTCCACTAAGTTCCCCATTATAAAAACACCTCTCCAGGAAGTGTGTTAATTCCAGATCACATGACCTGCTCCACATTAGGGCTGCCACTAACGACGAATCGATGAATCACCTGAGCACGATGCGTCATCAAAAGCGGAAGTGAGCGCGCAATGCAACAGAAATCACCATTCGAGCGGAGCACAGAACACGGACGGACATCCGCGTTGTATCGTGCATATATAGTATATGCATATATCATATATGTACGATACAGCGCGGATCGTACATACATATCGTACTCAGGCGATTCATCGATTCGTCGTTAGTGGCAGCCCTACTCCACATGATGTCATTTCCTCCTGAAGAAAAGACTGGCCAGACTCCAAGGCTTTCTGACTTATTTAATATAAAGTAGTCAACAGGTTTACTACAATATCTTCAGAAATAACTTTCAATTTCCATTTTACTCAATTGTATATATGATATTTGGAAGAATCTTTCTCTAAAATGCCATGTGGTGTTTGGTTAGAATAAAAGAAATGTTGATTTTAGGCTAAAATGTCAACTATGTTACAGAAAGTCCCGTAATTATATATTGACCCATGGAATTGAAAACAACTGATAGTGTCTATTCACTGGCACCACAACATGTGCTAAAACTGCAATAGATGGTGAACATGGTCAATATTACACCTGCTGGATACCAGTAGCTCTAAGCCTTGCTGAGCTGCAGATTATTCTACACTCTTACTGCACATTTTTATAACATCAGGAGTGGATCATGTCTCAAGCAATTACATTACATTGAATTGAAAAAAATAGTTTAAGTACAAACGAAAAATAATAATATAATATTCGATTATCATAAACCTACAGATTAAACACACAGTGTCCGTCGTTTCATGTAATTTGTTCCTGAATCCGTGTTCTTTATTCTCCTGTGACTCCATCTATTCAAGCCTCTTTTGGGAGAATTAGAGTCTTATTGTGAAGAATCGTCGCCAACCCACTGTGTCGAACATCAGCGATATCTCAAAGATCAGTGGCTTCCAAATTAGAGCAAGAAACACTCACTTACACATAATGCTGTGGAACGCACACATCATTGTGTTTGCTCACATTATGGGGTGTCCATCTATTTAAACCGTTCGAAAAATCCTCCTCTAAAATAGTCTCTAATAATAATAATAGGAGACCATCCAGGGAAAATGATTACCCCTTACAGCAGCTTTAATGGATAGATATTGCAATTGAATTATGTGGCTAAGGACAGCGTTATATTTCCTTTGTGAGAGATGAGTCACTTAATTTGCTTTGGCTGCTGGTCACTTAATTCAGCCGGCGCAAAGAGGAAATGATTTCATTATCGAAAAAATGATGGCACATGAACTGAGATCATCGCAGGAATAATTCCAGGACTTTTATTTCTACTCCTCAGACAGCATGGAAATCCATATTATTTACTGCCGTGCAAAGAAAAGGGAAGACAGAAGGAAGAAAAAAGAGCGTCCACTGTCCATAAAGAATGATCCCCGGCACCGCTGGGACCCCCTGCAGAAGTCAGCAGTCACATTATCTCCCATAATTCATAAAACTCTCCTGCTTTGAAGTGCTGCCACCTGTTTTTTCTTTTCTTTTTCTTCCTCCGTTGGTGCTCTTCTTTCCTCCTCCTCCTTCTCCTTCCTCTGGGGACTATAGCTTTAATGTCCCGTCTCATCTCTCAGGATTTGGACGCGCTCTTCCATTTGGTATTCACCGTGAAACCGATCGCCCACGTGTGCCGACCTTGTGGAGGACCTGCTCTGCTTGGTAAAGCGGTCCGGCCTCGCCTGGAATGCCAAACGTTTCGAGCAGCGGGTCACCCTGGGAGGTGTCGGTTGTGTTTTTCTTTTTTTTTTTTATTATCTGCATGTTTTTGTGTGCACATGCGCCCCCCGCCACTGAACCGAGCGCCACGGTTCACCTCGTTGGCACGGCTTAAATATTAAATATTGGACAGCGGTGGGATTTTGATCAGCTTATTTGCATTGGAGCCGCAGTCGCTAACAACAGATCTGGAAATAATTGCTCTCCTAAATGTCAGCGCGGGTGTTGTATCAGAATTGGATGAACTAGGGTAACCTATTCCTCCATTCAATATAAATAATCGGATATTAAATCCTACAGTGTGAAAATATGCGCCCACCGTGGTGATGTAATGGGTCAATAACACTCCAAGGATTCTCCACTGATTCCTGTTTTTAGCAGCACGGTTCCAGCGGCAGCCTGTCAGTCAGTCCGCAGTAAAATATCTCAACAACTACTAGATGGATTGCAGTGAAATTTACTACGTGGCAAATATGATATGTGCTTATCATCAGCATGTTTAGGTTGTCGTCGTGACTGTACTGTATGTGGATGTACATGCATTAAGCTCAGAGCATCGCTGTAGCTTTACAGCAGCCTCACAGAGCTGCTAGCATGGATGCAGACTAGATGGACCCTCTACAGATGGACGACTACTCTAATAACTCCTGTTAACAAGTTACTGCTTAAAAATACAGTCATGGATAAGACAAGAAGATTCAAGCAGGGTCTTATTTTTAACCCAAACCATGAGCTTTTTTTCCAACTCTAACCAAGTCATTTTGGTGCCTAACCTTAACCACACTTCTAACATGTTAAAGTGTTTAACAAAGCATGATCTTTTCTGAATCCCAACCACGTCGTTTTGGTGCCAAAACCAAACCAGAAAGTGAGTAAAAACCGAAAACAAAACTTTAGCCTGAGACTGAAGGCCTGGCATCAATCATGGGATGTGAACCGCGGTGTTCTGGGTAAAAGTCCATTCCATGGTCTATGCATTCATTCATTTTATTGCTTTATTTGTTGCTGTGATATTAATATTAGTACAAATTCTCTGACACTGGTACTGACTCCCTGCATTATATTATTGTTTCCACGGGCTCAGCCAAATTTCTTGTTAAACTTGTGGACTCAACTTGATGTAAAAAAATGATACCTTCGAATACTAACCAACCAAACCCTCTCTTCTCAGTTTAAATGGTGCATTTGCTATTGAACCATTGGCTCAAAGTATTAGAGTTGACCCTCAGATACATGGATACACCACTAAAGACACAATTAACAAAATATCATTATACACAGACAATATACTTCTTTACACAACACATCTGCAGATTACTATTCCAGCACTCCGAGACAAATTTAACTTATTTAGAACCTTCTCAGGCTTTCAAATTAACTGGACAAAAAGTGTCTCAATGCCAGTTCACATGGATGATTTGTCAAATAAAATCTCCTCAGAAAAATTCACTTATCTGGGCATAGCAGTGACAAAGAAGTATACCTTTCTCTTTCAAGAAAACACACTCCCTATCTCGCTGGTTTATTCTATTACTGTCTGTTGTTGTTGCTTGGTACTGCTCTCTACACACCAAGTCAGATTCCTTGTGTTTACTCACTTGGCAATAAAGGCTTCTCTGCTTCTGTTTCTAAACTGCCCTTTTAAGTGCACCATATTTGCATTGTTATTGTGAGAATTAGCACAAGTTGTGTTGCGGTGCGGCCCCACAGAGCCGCTACCACAGCTGTAAACTCTGGCTGCCATGCGACCAGACAGCCACTAGCATTCAGGACGGAACCAAAGACACCTCGACGCTCTGCAGCTCAATTACCAGCTATTTGGAGCCGACCACCGAACACCTCATCATCATCGCTGCCTTAACTGTGATTAATGTGCTTTGCCCTACTGGGGTTAAAACAACCGCAACGCGCCGTTTATTGGCTTCCCCTCCGTGTTTGTTGACAAGCTGTCCGGGACACACTTAACATATCATCCAGCTCCGAGAGGAGGTTGCATGGCAGCTACTTCGGGGTCAGCAGGTCGGCTTATTACATTACCATCTGTTAACAATGGACCGTCCTCCGGCAGACAAATAGACACGCGGAGGGACGAGCCGTGGGAAGCTCCATCATACGCTGCAGCGATGCGGCTTCACGGGATACCACGCCATCGCCAGCAGTTGCAGAGAGACGTGACGCTACGGCGGCCACATGGGGAGGAAGGCAGAGGAATGCGGGACGGTAATCGCAAACACATGCTGCCGAGTGAGAGGAGGAGACCAGGAGACAGACGTAGCTCCACACTCGGGCTCTGATACTCACAAAAGGCTTTGTGAAAACACACCTAAACAGGGAGATGTAGGACATGTCATTTATTCTGCCTCGGCACCGCTCCCTCCTCAGCAGGATCTCAGCTCCGACTCAGAGCAGAAAGAGGGAACACAGCCGGCCCGTTCAAGATTCAGCAATAAGGAGCAGTCAGAAATGATAAAGTAGGCTTACATGTTTATTTGACATTAAGAATAGTAGCTATTTCTCCCTCACTGTAGCCGCAGCTACAGCCATCCTCGGCCTCGACAAACCGCGGGGCCTGTGCTATATATATAGGCAGGAGAAACACTGCAAAAAGCCCTGGCCATTAGTCATTTCCCTGTGATGGGCCCTTTGGCATGTGTAACAGAGTTAAGACTGTGCTTACATGCTGGCTTTATGTGCTGACAACAAAAGCAAATTGCCTGAATAATGCACAGGCAATAACAATTTAATTATTGGAACACAATAGTGGACTGTGTGTGGAAAAGTTGCCCAATAAATACAGAAAAAAACGCACACATACATAAAAGCAGCTAAGTTGTATTTCTCCTTTTAATTCCATTTTTGTTCATTTATCACCTACTGTAAATTGTTATTTATGGTGTTATGCGGCCCTTTCCAAAATTGGACACAGCTAATTTTATTTCCCGGGCTACTAAGCTTAACGATAAAGTGGGCTTGGAATTTATGGTGGTTTCCACTGGCTAACCAGGCCGCTCCAATAGCGGTATCAATCAGGGAGGGGAAACGCTGCGAGGCCGATGCCGTGTGGAATTAAGGCTCTGCTCCTGACTGCACAGCTTCCCAGTGCAGAGCTGCAATTACATCCCAGACATTCTGTTAGCGAGGCCTTCGCCAGGACTTTCTCTGCACCAGCTGCAAAAAAAATTAGCATTTTTAAAATCTATTTGAGGCCTGGTGAAAGCAAGTCACAGCTTCTCTCTTTTTTCTTAAACTAATTTCTCCCTGAACACTCCGGCTACATACACAGGTTTCTGGGCTGCTTTATTGTTCTGCTTAGGTGGGCCGGGAGGATTGTGTTAAAATTCTTTTCAGACGTGGAAAACATAACATTTTCAGCCTCATCAAATGCTTTTTGTCACTCACACAAAGGTGACTGAGAAATAAATAAACTTTATACGGCACTGGGATTGTTAATGACTGAAGAAGATAAGGTTTTTATGTGACGCTATATTACAGATGCATTTAAAACATATCTGCTGCTGTAACCTTAAATAAAGACCAACATGAAGGATGCAGCTCTTACAATGTGCATTTTGTGGTTGTTGTGTGTCTGTTGTGTTCTTTATAGCTGCTTCACTTCTGTCACATTTGCATTTTTTGTTAGTTTGCATTTCGTTGGAGCTGTTTTAAACATTTTCTGAAACCTTTTGGTGCTGACTTATCGCCAGATTCACATCTTTGTTGTTTTGTGTGTTTTTGTAGTTGTTTCACATCCAAAATAACTTGTGCATGTAGTAGTAGTTTTATATAGATATACAGATGTTTCTAACGATGCTGATGCAGTTGGCATAAAAAGTTTAAGCTACAAGCACAGAAAAATCAGCTCATTCACAATTTTCCACAGTTTCTTGAGCAGATTTTCTTTTCTTTGAGCGGAAGAAAGTCACCACAGTGATGCTAATCAGAGCAACGAGACTCATTCCTTATTGTGCAGCCTATTGTGGCCTTTACGTCAATCTGATCTGAATCTTTTTGTGTGCCATCAGCAAACTGTAGAACATTTGATCAGATATCTATTATTACTATATCCATCTTTAGGGTCTTCACAGATGATTAAAGGAAAGTTCTACTCTGAATACTGGATATTAGGATATGGTTTTGTTTGGACGATCTTTCCTCTGTGACCGTTTGGAACTAAAATAACCTTCCAGCCTTTGAAATCAGGAGCACCAGAGCTGCTTCATCTGCTAAAAAAACATGCCATCCTGACTCTTACCCTGAAATTACCTCCACACCGAGCAGCGGGCAGCCGAAGACGCTGCTGCAGACGTGTGTGACCAGACCGAGTGTAACCAAACATACAGCCAGATCCACATTTGGTGCTTAATGAGGTGTGATGCGGCGTTGTGTCGAGGCTGTGGGGGTGAATCGGGTCTGAGGGCCACATAAAACAAACAGACCACGCTCTGTCGCTGCGCTAACATGATCTTCTGCTGCATTACAGAAGTCCAGAGCGGACTCCGAAGCGTTCGTGGCGAATCGTCTGGTTATTACTTCAGCATGATTGTCAAAGAGATCTAATATTAGCTCTTGATGAAAGTCTTCTCCACAGGGGTTCTCATTGTGGAAGCAGGAAGTGGAGGGTAGCGGAGTTCCATCCCTAAGGCAAACTCTGTATGACAAGAAGAAACATGTTTGTAGTACAAAAGAAGCGATGTTGAACTATGGCAAATTGCTTACATCTCTTACAGCACCGGTTCCTCTGGGAGCTCTCAACCACGGAACAGAGGGAAAGTTCTCGCTGCATTACAGAAACACTGGATCTCCAGTTCTTTATTCATCACATTAGTTGCTGCTTTGGATTAATCACTGTGTTTATACACTATGGTTCAAACTGTCATCGTTAGCACGCCTGGCTAATAAGCATATTACCCAACTACAGCTGTAAAGAGCTTTACTGTACTATTATAATCTAACTACATGAGTTTATGTACAATTTAGCAGCTTTGTCCTGTTTCCTACTGGTTTTGAGGACATAAACCAGTTAAATTTCCCTTGGGATTAATAAAGTATCTATCTATCTATCTATCTATCTATCTATCTATCTATCTATCTATCTATCTATCTATCTATCTATCTATCTATCTATCTATCTATCTATCTATCTATCTATAGTCTATCTATCTATCTATCTATCTATAGTCTATCTATCTATCTATCTGTCTATCTATCTATAGTCTATCTATCTATCTATCTGTCTATCTATCTATAGTCTATCTATCTATCTATCTATCTATCTATCTATCTATCTATCTATCTATCTATCTATCTATCTATCTATCTATCTATCTATAGTCTATCTATCTATAGTCTATCTATCTATCTATCTATCTATCTATCTATCTATCTATCTATCTATCTATCTATCTATCTATCTATCTATAGTCTATCTATCTATCTATCTATCTATCTATCTATCTATCTATCTATCTATCTATCTATCTATCTATCTATCTATCTATAGTCTATCTATCTATCTATCTATCTATAGTCTATCTATCTATCTGTCTATCTATCTATCTATAGTCTATCTATCTATCTATCTGTCTATCTATCTATCTATCTATCTATCTATCTATCTATCTATCTATCTATCTATCTATCTATCTATCTATCTATCTATCTATAGTCTATCTATCTATCTATCTATCTATCTATAGTCTATCTATCTATAGTCTATCTATCTATCTATCTATCTATCTATCTATCTATCTATCTATCTATCTATCTATCTATCTATAGTCTATCTATCTATCTATCTATCTATCTATCTATCTATCTATCTATCTATAGTCTATCTATCTATCTATCTATCTATAGTCTATCTATCTATCTATCTATCTATAGTCTATCTATCTATCTATCTATCTATCTATCTATCTATCTATCTATCTATCTATCTATCTATCTATCTATCTATCTATCTATCTATCTATCTATCTATCTATCTATCTATCTATCTATCTATCTATCTATCTATCTATGTCAGTAAAGTATATGTGTGAGAGCATTTTGTTAGTTAAACACATCATCTAAAGCCGACATCAGATAGGACCAGTACAGAAATGTGTTTCTGTGTTTTTTCCACACCTTTCTTTTAATGGTTTCCCTTCTGGAGACTAATGGGGGCTGCAGGTTTGGAGCATTTTGGGTGAAATTCAAGTGCCTCATGTGGCTCCACAGCATTGGAGACTAATTCACAGAAAATGAAATGAAATATCATAATCTAAATAAGGATGATTAGATGAATGACGATCACTGCAGCATGCAGTAAGGAACATTTTGCTGTTGTTCAGCAGGCTCAATAGTCATTATGTGGCTGCTTGTTAATATTTCTATTGATAACGTCAGTAAGGATGGATGGATGGATGGATGGATGGATGGATGGATGGATGGATGGATGGATGGATGGAAGGATGGATGGATGGACCCTAACCCTAGATAGATACCTACCTTTACTCCTAAAAATTTACTGAATGTGTGTAATTAAACTGACTGAATATATAAACAACTAAACATCAACATACTTATTTTATTACACCATAATAAAATAAGTCTGAAATATTTTTCTCGATTGCTGTCTTGATTAGTTGCAGCATTTTTAATTCATCGCTATTTATCAGTGGGACTGTCATAACGGTGCCGTTTTCTTTTTTTTAATCAAATAGCTTTTGAGCTCTTTAATGGATCAAGCATTGCAGCAGCTTTCACACAAGAAACAGTTTTATGAGTATTTCTAAGCAGCAGGCACAGCAGGAATTGAAAGTGATGATGCCACCACCATGCAGGAATATATGCATAGATGACAGAAGCACTTTGGTGTGACTGTTTTATCAAACACCTGGAGAGGAACCGACTCAAAAGGTATCATTTCTGGAGAAATACACGAGCATACCTTTAACATCAAGTAACACTTAAGTGTTTAGGTGCTAACTTTGCAAACACGAAGAAGCTGATGTGCAAAATACAGACTAATAAATAAACACAGGAGGGAATGTAAAAGATGGAACATTGCAACATTCAACAACTGTAAAAGTGGTGAAAATAATGGACACATCTGAAAACTAATGAGATTTTTAGCTGATTTAAAACATTGGTGTTGGTAAAACTGTGTAATTATTTGGTCACATATTGTAGAAGAATGAGTTGCTTTTGTAAAAAAACAAACAAAAAATCCCCATTTTTTTTTTACAGCGCGATTGGTCAATATGGTTTACTTGAAATTTATGAATACATACAGTAGCAACTAGTAAAGACCGAGCAGGGTAAAATACAACTTAGGAGTGAGACGAAGCATTAAAACCACTGATAGATGAAGTGAGAACATCGATCATTTCATTAGAATCTGTTTGGAAACTGTGGGTCCTGGCATTCATGTGGATGTTACTTAACTCAGCTTTTTTTTTTATAATGAGTGCACTGGAAACATAAAACATTAACAATATACTTTAAATTACCACCAAGTGACTCAGTGATGTTTTCTCTTACATCAGTTAAGATATTTGTGGGAAAAGTGCATAAAAATCTGTCAGAATGGAGAAAATCAAGCGCTTGACACTCAGAATTTCCAGAGAGAGAACAGCCAAGTTCTGTCTCCAGTGTTCAAACGAAACCTTGACCATCATGTTAGAGGCTGGAAATATGAAGCTACAGTTGTAAAATTGCCAATGTTATTATTGTAAACTGCATTAAGTGCCATGCAGAAAGCAGCAGCAGGAAGTAGGGCAGGGTTTAGCAGGCGGTCATGAGAAAAATGTACTGTTCAGTGTGCACGACTTTTTCCCAAAATTGAAATCAATATTACCTGATAAAGACTGTTCAGCCACTATATCAGCTACTTCATGTCCCTCATTGTCTTAGCAGCTCTAGTGATAGCAGGAGAAAGAGGGGAGTAAGTCAAGAGTCGGAGAGACTCTCTGAGACAGACTGAAGACGAGAAGCATCCTTGAGGTTGACATCGATGTGGAGAACTAATCTGTCCGGCGGCTGTGATTCAGACCCAAGGTGAGCCTTGTGACATTTTGAGCTGATTAGGAATTTCACCAGCCTTAGCCTTTTGTGTTGTGTCAACCGCTCTGACATTGCATTACGCACTTTCATTATCATGCAGTCACATCTAATAAGGGCACCATCCTCCAACCCGGTGAGGAGCGTAAAAGGGACTCCTTAATGCACGGCGGCCTGAGAGGAGGGCTAAGAAGACAAATCAAGCCTGTAACTGGTAGATAAGTGCGACTGGGCTTTTGGCCCAGAACAAATTGCATTACTGTCACATTATGTCGATGGTATGCATGAATTAAGCACTGACTGGGCGAGTCTCAGCCCCTTCTGTCTAACTTTCTCTCAAAACCTTTCTCCGCTATTTTATTCTTTATTTTGCAGCAGAGCGGAGAGACGGGCCCATTCACAGCCGTCCGTCCGATTTACATGGGGAACAATCTGACACTTTCTCTGCTCGGCTGCTGGAATGTGAGAATTGCACTGGGAGAGGAGTGTGGTTAGTCCATGGCCTTTTCTGCGCTGATTCAGACATTGCAGGATGATGACAGAGTGACTCCTCAGACCAGATATGCATTTTTATTCAGGTCAAATGTCAGCTTTTGAGAATAGTGTGCGCCCGCTGGCAGAAACAGAAAAAAGGCCAAAGACTTTTTGGAGTTTGATTTCTCTGCCAGTGGCAAGTCTGTTCTCTGCTGTCAGACCTGAAGCAGAGTGATGTGTCATGTTTAGACTGACGAGTCATCCAAACAGATTCACGCTAAGATCCATCCATGAAGGCAGCGTCTGAGAGGACAGCAGCTGAACGGAGCCGTCTCTCCTTGTCTCAATGCGTGTCCTCGTGGATCTAGATGAGGCTGCTGATGAAGTAGGTAGACCAGGGGTGTCCAACATGCGGCCCGTGGACCAAAAGCGGTCCTCCAGAGGGTCCAATCCGGCCCTCAAAGTGTAAAAATTCCAGAGAAGACATTAACTGCAGATTGTAAATTAGTAAAACTATAAATTTAAAATCATTTCTAGACCATGACAAGTTGTTTGGATCATCAAGTAAAATACAAGATTGTTCATTGTTCTTTTGTGGTTTTGTCTCTCATTTTGGTCATTTTGTGTTTCCTTTTTGTCTTGCTTGTGTTTTTTGTCTCCTTTTTGTCCTTTTGTGTTTTTTTGTCTCGTTTGTGTTTTTAGTTTATTTTTTGTTGTTTTGTTTCTCACTTTTGTAATTTTTGGTCTAGTTACTGTCATTTGTGTAATTTTTTAGTGTTGTTATTGTTTGTCCATTTTTTTGTCGCTTTATAACTTTGCCTAATTTTTTTGTCTCTTTTTTGTTTTGTTTCGTGTCGTTTGCCTCATTTTTTGTCGTTTTGTGTCTCGTTTATGTCGTTTTGCATCTCATTTTTGGAATATTTTGTCTTTTTTTGTCTGATTTTTGTAGTTTGTCTCATGTTTTTGTCATTTTGTTTCTCATTTTTGTCATTTTGTGTTTCCTTTTTGTCTTGCTTGTGTTTTTTGTCTCCTTTTTGTCATTTTGTGTTTCGCTTTAATTGCTGTTTCGTGTGCCGTTTTGTCGTTTTGTGTTTTTTTGACTCACTTGTGTTGTCTATTTTTGTTGCTTTGAAACTATTTGTCTGATTTTTTAATCTTTTTGTTTTGTTTTTTTTCGTTTGTCTCATTTTTTGTCATTTTGTCTCATTTTTGCAATAATTTGTATTGTTTTTGTTGATTTTTGTCTTTTTTTTGACTGACTTTTGTCAAAAAAATACTATATCATCAGTTCCAGATAGCTGTGACTAAATGTTGTGTTCCTTTGTAGATAAACTGTGATCTGGAAGTTGTAATGTGGAAATGATAAACTGAGGCTGAATGTTGCTGAAATTGAATTTATTTTTCTTAATAAATATCAGATTGTTCATGATGTTTTGTATAAAGATAATTCCTTAAATGTGAAAATTTTCAGAATGTACTTTTTTGTACTAAAACAAAGGAACCATTAGGAGTTGTGGTTATTTATAGGTTATTATGTGTGATTTTACTGGTCCGGTTCACTGGAGCTCAGATTGGACTGAATGTGAGCCTGAACTAAGATGAGTTTGACCCTCCATGCTGTAGACAAACAACCTCTCTGCAGACTCCTGAGTTCACGAAAGTCACATCCTGCAGACGCATGTGCGCATGAGATATGAATTTGGCAGAAGCGAGCGAGCGGCCAAAGGGGAAGGACAGAACAATGTCACGATACACAAAATGAATGTGACTCATCTGTATCTGTCTAATTGTTTGTTTCCTGAGCGATACGGCCAAAGAATGACACAATGAGACAGGAAGGAGGGCGGAGATGGGTTCAGATCAGGCGTTCTCTTCTTATTTCTATTTAAAAAGGGGGAAACATGACCTGCAGGCTGTCTTTGTATAATGAACAATATAGCGCAGCTCGGTGCCCATTTCATATCCTCATCATGTCATCTCTCTGCTGCCGTAAGCACAGAAAGCCTCGGCTATTCTTAGCCCACTCCCCCGCAGGTGAATTATGGATGAGATGAAAAGCTCATAATGATATTTGGCTGATCAAGTATCATGCTAAAATGCCACTTAATGTGTGATATATCTCGCTGGGACGGAGAGATACCCCTCTCTACCCCACGACAACCCTCCTTCCCCAGACAGCCTGATGGGGAGGAGGGAGTCGGATCGGCGAGGCGGCTGAACGGACGAGATATGAGGCAGACGGTGAGGGTGACAGACAAACAGCCGTGGTCAGTGGGGGTGACCAGCAGGGAGGAACGCTGTCTGGGTGTAGATAATGAGCCACCGCCTCGCTCGCTTATTGCAGCGCTTCCAATGGCGGATCCCCCGGAGACCTCAATTCCACTTAAAGGCACCGGCAGCGACACGTGACTCGGCCAGGTGTGTCTCGTTAACGTCCAAATTTACGACTTTGACTTTTTCCCGACTTTTAAATGCTGCTGTTACAGCCTGGTAGCGAGTCAATTATCCCTCACCTGAGCAGGTCGCCGCCTCCACAAGGTCATACGCCCACCGCCCAGTCGGATCAATGCTATCCATGAGGCAGACATGATGTATTTCTGTGGGCTTTGCTCAAGTTGCTCCATCTGACGTCGCGACCTTGAAGCGGAGCGGGATAAACAAGGAGGGTCTCGATGGTTTTGTCAGTGTGTGTTTTCTACCATGACATCAATCACTTTCTATATAGCGCTGGAGTCAGAAGGTCTCTGTTCCTACAGACCGTATATCTGCTGTGTGGAGTGAAGATTCCACCTGAAATAGATCCTATTTGTGGCAGCAGCTGACCAGAAGAGGTGCTGAGGAGCTTTTTTCCTCCTGAAGAAAAGACTGGCCAGACTCCAAGGCTTTCTGACTTATTTAATATAAAGTAGTCAACAGGTTTACTGCAATATCTTTATAAATAATTTTCAGTTTCAATTATACTCAGTTGTATATATAATATTTAGAAGAATCTTTCTCTACAATGCCATGTGGTGTTTGGTGATAGATGGTCATGTTGATTTTAGGCCTGAAAACAGCAAAATGTCAAATACAGATAGAAAAAGTCCTACAATTATATACTGACCCATGGAACATACACTGACCACCTGTCTAATATTGTGTTGGTCCCTTTATGCTGCTAAAACTCCTCTGACCCAGTGGTTCATGGACTCAGGACCTCTGGGGATCCTGTGGATTCTGTGGGTCCTGTTGGTTGCAGGGTGGGACGTTCCTAGATCAGGCTGATCCTGGACCATCCCACAGATGCTCAATAAGATTTGGATCTGAGGAATGTGGAACCCAGGTGAACAGCTTAGCTCTGTCGTGTTCCTCAGGCCACTCCTGAGCAGTTTTTGTGGTGTGTTGGGGTGCGTTGTCCTGCTAAGGGTGGTAACTGGCATTAAGGACTGCTGTTGCCATGAGGGGTGTGGTGTTTGGGGGCTGCTTGACCTTCAACGTTAGTTATTCTCTGTCAAATTCGGATGGTTTTCTCAGCTTCAGACTAGTTGACAAGGTTAAATTAGAATTTCTGATAATTCGTCTGGAGAATAAGGTGCTAGAAGCATCCCTGATTGAGAGCTGGTGGCAGGAATATATCTAAAACTGCTGCAGTTTGTCAAACAAGACAGAAGGGAAGGAGTAACTTGAGTAATTATGAGTTTGAATAATGCACAATTTAAAATTTAAAATACTGAAATAATGGCCTGTGTCGATTGTTCTGATTCCTCCCAACAATCGACAGAGGCCATTACATGCTTTTATCACGGTTGTTCGACTTGGTTTGCAAGTCTGAACACGCACAGCTCAACGGTGGGCTTTAAAATAAGATGTTAAATTCACAGCTTTTCTCTCATATTCAATTTTTACAATCAAGTACTGGGACTTTTACTAAACGATCTGAGCAGTTCTGTCATTTAGTGACTGCATATAAAGTCGAGCGAAGCTGTATCTAACCAGAAACTGTCCATGATGACCTGTTATGCAGAACTTTAAGGCTTAATACAACTCAAGCAGGTGAATTCTATAAAAATCATCGTCCTCCAGTTGTCTCAAAGTGGATAAATTACCCAGTGAACTGTTGTTTTTTCTACCAGGCTGGAAAGCAGTTTATTTCTACCGTAAACGTTTGAACATTGGGTGGTCTATGGGGGTTGGCTTGTTTTTGGAGAAAAGTGACCATTTGAGGAGCTGCAGTTTCTACATTTTCCTTATTTTTCAGCCTCTGAGGTTGCTTCTTGGTCAAAACACCAAACAGAGAATCAATCAGTGACTTGTCCTTTAACCCTCTGAGATTTTGGACACGGTTTTCGATTTACTGTTGCTGCAGATCTCTTTCTATAAAAAACTGTAAACTCAGTGCTACAAACAAACAAGTGATATGATTTTTTTTTTTTTTAGCATAACCCGGGCTATTGATTAGAATTTAGAACATTTTGTTCGTCTTTTAACTGGAAAAACTATGTAGGTGTGTTGTGTTTCTTCAAACTTGTAGCCCTCGGCTTCGAGGAACCAACAGAAGTGTCAGCCGGGTGCTTTTTCAGTCGACTGGAAAGACTTCAGAAGGTTACGCTGCTGCTTTTAACACGGCTGTTTTGAATTCGCAGGTATTCTAAGACCTATGAATACCACAAGGAGAGAAAAAAAGAAGAGGCTCTGCAAGTTAGAGTGTGCATTTACTAAAGTGTTATCACGCCTACCAGGATGTGGAAACGGTACTTCAGAAGTGTGTCTTCACATCCAGTGAAGGCCATATTATTGGTCAGTCTGTTTCCCAGGAAGGGTTGATTCAGGAGGCTTTTCTGCACGGCTGGAGTGTTTCCTCTGCAGTCGCTTCATGATGCCAGCATGCAGATGACGTAACTCACTGTCCTCCCCGTATGAGTCCGGCTATTGTCTGCATCATGTTTGACAGCCTGTTCTCCCGCAGCAGCTCCGTTTTTCAGCAGCATGTCGACAACGACGTGGCGTCTGCTTCAGAAACGCTCGACTGCAGCGTCCTGAAGATGTCAGCGGAGGCAGGCGGAGTGCTGGGCACGCCTGCTACCGTCGACTCTCCCGGGACAGCTTTAATGCATCCACCTGCCAGGCAGCAATATGCCATCGACTCAGCAGTCCTTCAATCACTCGCCCTGAAACGCCAGATGGTATCACCTCTGATGAGCCTGATGCGCTGCCTGGCACCGCCGAAAACTTTGCAGCTTCGGGATGACGTGTAAACAAACTTAAAGCACCGTTTTCCAGATAGTCGCTGCGCTTTTGTTCCGGCTTTTTTTTATTGTTTGCGAGTCGGGGCCCTGCGTCGCTTTCATGTCGAGCCAAAGCAGCAGCAACGGTGAAAGAATCCCTGTCAGTCTGCGGCGCCTGAAACGCAGTCGTCACCGAACAGATGCCCATTGTGGAGGCTGTGGGCGGTAATGAATTGAAACACCGTGTTCTCTCCTGCAGGTTAATTGTGCTGATTTGAGTGAATCGGCTGAACGTTTTTGGCGGCGCGTGAGAGCTCGCAACACTTTTTATTACCACTATATTTTCCAGAACATTAATTCTGTGGATTTTTTTTTACAGTATGAAGTGAAAGCAGAGAGGATACGGCATACAGGACTGTGTGAAAGTCATTTACTAATGAGAGCTCGTAAATAACCTGCATGGCAAGGGCCAAAGTGATTTTGGCTGTGGATACATTTACATAGCTCGGTGGCTGGAATTTTTTTCCTCTCAGATTCATTTTGGATCCAGTGACTCCTACTGCTGCCTGTGTGTTTATATTATTAGTTTTTGGAGGTTAAATTTCATCATGTCCTGTGGTAGTAACTCATACACTGAATGAATAAGTGGTCCCGGTGCACCCGGGTACTACCTGGGTACATTTACAATATAAATGTGTGATTTATTTCAGGAGCAAAAAAACACGTGTAACATGGTGGAAATATTAAAAGCGCAGTTGGAGCGAGTGCAGAGTTCTGTTTGTCTCTGCGTGCATCAGGAAATAAAAGAAACACACTTGTTTCCAGGGGACATCTCTGAAGGGCACACTAGACTGATGTTCTCGCTGGTATCTGTCATGTTGAAGCGCACTCATCGGCTATGAAAAGAAGCTGTGAAAACAAACAGCGGCTTACACCATGTCACATCTGACAGCGATCTAGCAGCCCCCACGGAGCAAATTCCTTTCCAGCAAAATAAAAAAAAAACAAACAACAAAAGGAGTCGGATGGGGAGAAGTTTTACACAAAATCAAAACAAATCCCGGCGATGCTAAAGACACCTCATAAATACAAAGTCGAACCGCATTACAGCAGGGGTGTCCAACATGCGGCCCGCAGGCCAAAGGCGGCCCTCCAGAGGGTCCAGTCCGGCCCTCAAAGTGGAAGAATTCCAGAGAAGACATTAACTGCAGATTGTAAATTAGTAAAACTATAAATTTAAAATAGCTTCTAGACCATGACAAGTTGCTTTGATCATAAAATACTAGATTGTTCATTGTTCTTTTGTTGTTTTGTGTCTCATTTTTGTAATATTTTGTCCTGTTTTTGTTGTTTTTGTCTTTTTTTGTCTGATTTTTGCTGTTTGTCTCATATTTTTGTCGTTTTGTTTCTCGTTTTTGTCGTGTAATTCCTTTTTGTCTCATGTGTTTTTTGTCTTATTTTTGTCATTTTGTGTTTTGCTTTCATCGCTGTTTCGTGTGTCGTTTCTGTCGTTTTGGTTTTTTGTCTCACTCGTGTTGTCCATTTTTTGTTGCTTTGAAACTGTTTGTGTAACTTTTTGTCTCTTTTTTGTTTTGTTTGTCTGACTTTTTATTTTGTTTCTCATTGTGTCTCACTTTTGTCATATTTTGTCTTGTTTTTGTAGTTTTTTTGTCTTTTTTTATCTGACTTTTGTCGTTTTAGTCATAAAGTAAATCCTATTTCCTTCAGTTCCAGATATCTGTGACTAAATGTTGTGTTCCTTTGTAGACACTCTGTGATCTGGAAGTTGTAATGTGGAAATGATAAACTGAGGCGGAATGTTGATGAAATTGAGTTTATTTTTCTTAAGAAATATCAGGTTGTTCATAATGTTTTGTAAATAGATAATTCCTTAAATGTGAACATTTTCAGAATGAACTTTTGTTGCACTAAAACAAAGGAACCATTAGGAGTTGTGGTTATTTCTAGGTTATTCTGCTGTGGTTTTACTGGTCCAGTCCACTGTAGATCAGAGTGGACTGAATGTGGAACCTGGACTAAGATGACTTTGACACTCCTGCATTACAGCTTTTTGATTTTCTGCAGCAGGAGTCCTGTTTTCTTTCCACTGGACCGGGGCCAAGCACACATCCGAGACGTACCGACGGACACCTCAGGTCGTTTAGCATTCATGCTTGGGATGATTTTCCTTTAGCACCCCTGCTGGAAGCGCTTAAACACTTTCCGCTCAGCAAGACGGTCACCGTGAACAGCAGGGCCACACCTGCAAAGGGTCGCATTGTGTTTGGCATCAAGGAGGCTTTGAAAGTGGCGATGGCTGCCGAGGCAGTCCCTCGAGAGGTAATTAAGTTCACACATATGCAGGAGTTTCAGTGAGAGAAGCTGCCGGAACCGCTGAAGAGGCATCAGAACGCTGAAGACGGATTGTTTTGGACAACTCTCAGCTCGCGCTCTCATTAATATCCATTATATCTCAGCGTTCTGCGTATTTATGCGACTCTTGCAACATTTATTCTCTTTTTGCTCGTTCTAAGGCGACTGGAACTGTGTCAACTGCAGGTTATATTTGTAAATGAATTATACAGTGAGGTTTTGCTTTTGGTTGCAAAGATACAGAATTTACAGCAAAAGCTTCAGTGGCTCTGAGATCTGAATTCATTGTAACTGAAAATAACATTTCTATTAATATTTTAACATCCAGAAACATTCTGCTTATCCAAGACAAATGATTAAATTGTACTGCTTTAAGCTGCCAGTGGTGGCAACTCAGAGTTTACTTTTAAAGATCATATCTGTTGAAAATCAGGTTTTAACCTCGTTTTGTCTTCAATATGTGGTTTTTTTAGATGCTAGATGACATATCATGAGCAAAATAACGCCATGGCAGAGGATTTCCACCTTTAAACTACGGTGTATTTATCTCAGAAACACAGATTCAGGCTTCTGGGGTTTCAGTGTCGTTGCTTCTCTTCAGAATTGGTTTCCAGTTTGAACATGTATGGCTGAATCTCTCTAATACTGCAGCTTACCATGGAGTCACAGGTGAGCTAAAATGTGCTCGAGCTGCAGCAAATAGTCAGAGTCGCAGTAGATAATGCCCATCAAGCTGTTGGAAGCCAGAATTGTAATTAATATTTGATCAAATGTGCAGCCCTGCACTTACAGGGCTAATATATAATTGCAGGACTTTTGTATTAAAGTTGACATTTTTGCTGTTTTCAGGCCTAAAATCAACATGGCCGCCTATAACCAAACACCACATGGCATTTTAGAGAAAGATTCTTCTGAATATTATATATTAATTGAGTAAAATTGAAAGTTATTTCTAAAGATATTGTAGTAAACCTGTTGACTACTTTATATTAAATAAGTCAGAAAGCCTTGGAGTCTGGCCAGTCTGTTCTTCAGGAGGAAATGACATCATGTGGAGCAGGTCATGTGATCTGGAATTAACACACTTCCTTGAGAGGCGTTTTTGTAACGGGGAACTTAGTGGAAAGGGATTTCTTGGGACACAGATTTCCATAAAAAATGTGATATATTGCCAAAAAAGAAATATCTGTCATGATTATCTCAACGTAATAAAAGAACACAATCAGAACTATTTCTGAATCAGCTCATTTTATTATTGTTTAGCTAATTAGAAGGTGGTTGTTATTAAATTCAGACGGTTATTTAGTTGACATTTTAGTGATATCCAGTCATTTTTTATTAATGTGATTGTTTCTATAATAATTATGGAATTTGTAAAGACATGATCATAATGAACATAAAAAAACATAAATTTTATCACTTTTCATAAAATTGTATGCAAGATATTCAAAAGTCTCTCAATTATATACTGACCCTTATGCATATATTCAATATTTACTGATCAATATATTCTGACACCTACTGAGTTCTAAGATGACTCTGCTGTTACTGGAAGCTTCAGGGTGGATTACATGTTGCAGAACCAGAGGGTGGTGGACAGACTGGTGGAGGACTTCAGGAGATCCTCTTTCCGTTAAACATGGTGGATATCATAGAGGAGAATAAACACCTGGGAGTCCATTTCAGAAACCCTCTACAGGAGGATCCAGAGTCGGCTCTTTTCCCTGCGGAGGCTCCGGTGTTTCAACATCTGTGTCACCATGCTGTTGATGCTCGGTTCCATCTTGAGCTCTGCGTCTTCTCGGGCGAAGCGCCTGAGGCAGGATGACACCGACTGACTCAGCAAACAGATTCAGAAGGCCGGCTGAGTCCTGAGGTCGGAGCCGGACGCTCTGCATGCGGCCGCAGAGAGGAGGATGCTGTCACAGCTCCTCTCCATCACGTACAACGGCTCCCATGGTGCTGCACAGAGTTCTGTTCAGCCGGAGGAGAACGTCCAGCTGGAGACGGAGAATGACTAAGTGCTCCGCTGGACGCCGCGGCGTTGCTTCCTTCCTGCGGTCGTCCACTAATACGATCCAACCCTGTTTCTCCTGAGGCTGTATCATTTTTACAATTTCCACAATCCACTGCCATTAGCGCCAGCTGACACACAAATTACTGTAAAATTATTTTCTGTACATGTTCATCAGAACTGTTTTAAAGCTATTTGAGCTAATTTAACGTTAACTCACATCAAACTGTTAATTTTACTTAAAAAAATATTATTACTACTATTAGCTCTTGACAAAAAGTCATTAACTCCTTTTCAAACTGCATGTTGACCAGCTGTAAGCAAGCAATTAAAATGAAAAAGGAATTTTACAGCCACACTGTACTACGTGTAAAAATGCATATTCTAATAGACATTACTGGACATCATGCAAAATTTTGGTCTCTTTTTTAGAGACAATATTATAAATGAGTACTTTTTCTTTTATTTCTCTAGATATTAACAGTAACAATTTATATTTATAAAATTATTTGCCTTTTTTTTATGCTAACATGGGAATTAAATGGAAAGCAAGACGAACTGTTACACACCGGGGACGTAAAGACGGTGGTGCTGGCTCAAGGTGGCATTTTCAGTCAACAAAACTCATAAAAACACATAAACATGTCTAGTTTCAGATTTAAAAAGCTTCTGAAACTGCTTTCGACTGTATTTTTGGGTGTTATTTTTGAGTATATTTGGAAGTATTTCAAAATAAAATACAGCGTGTGTTTCTGAACTTGTGCCCTAACCACTGGGCTATCGGGTTTAAAGGTTTTATTGGATTTAATGGCAGTAAAAAGATCAGATCTATAGAAGACATAAAACGCCACCAGACCTATAGTTTATGTGGAGAAACCAAAGTTCAGTTTTGCTGTATTTCTCAGCATTTCAGCCTTTTTATCAGCCTGCTTTCTGAAAGCCGGTCTCCGTGGTTACATTACAACCTGCTTTCCTTTTCAAGCCGGTCCAAACCAGCAGACAAACCGAAGCAGAGCCTCTGCAGCCGGCTGTACGGCACGGAGTTCATCGGAAATTAAAAATAGATTTAACACAATCATATCGTGAGATTGCTGCTGCCTCCGTTTGGGGATGTTATGACAGCGTTCAAAGCAGAAGCTATTAAAAAACATGGAAAACAAAGGGAAAACTGCAAATATGTCCTTACAAGATGAGTCGCAGTGAAACAATGTACGGTGACGCGAGACAGTCGAAGAATGCAGGAAATGAGCGAAAACTCAAATCATGCTTGAAATTTGCTTTTACACTCGAGCATTTTCCGTAATCAGAACAGAGCAAAACAAGCCCCGAACAGCACATTTACATGCAGGATTGAGAGGTCCCGCTTGGGCGCAGGAATAATTTATGGATTAGGTCTATTGTGTTTCCAGATCTGTGCAGGTAAGCGACAGGCTTCATTTACATTCCTTTGGCCTGCGGTGCGCAGACAGCAAACGTCCCTCCAGAGATGAAGCGGGGCTTTTCCGGTTGCCTGTTGATGTCATATCCCTGCAGAGAACAAACCGAGAGTGTTTCCTGTTGATAGTAGGATGTCAGCTCCCATCTGTTTGTGCAATCACACACACAAAAAAAACTCTCACTGACCGCACCTTCATCCTCCCATTGAAGTGGGTCCCTGTACGGCGATGCACACACACTGCAGCGTGTCGCCCGCCGTCCACCGCCACAGATCGCATTTCCACAGCTCCCCTGGAAGTGCTCCGAAACGCCAAATTAATCACCCGCAGAAATACGGAGCCACATGGAGCCGATGGCGGCCAGGACGGGTAAATTCCCCCGTTTATGTCGAAGCCTGAATGAGTCATGAATCCTGAGCTGCACGATATTTAGTTTTTCTGTAATGCATATCAGAATCAGCAAACACAAACGAGGAATTTCAATCAGGTGTTTTCTTTGTCCTCTTCCAAAAAAAAATAAAACTATGGAATGCAATCTTGCCCTCCGATTTCAACAAGAACAACAAGAAGCAGAAGGAAAACTGGTGTTTAACTACTACGTATGATTATAACTATGTGTAAACGACCACATTTAATGTGAATAAAAGTGAGTTTTAGTGTAAAATGCTGCTATTAACAAGAAATACAAGGTGTCTGACGCCTCATCTACACAATGCGGTGGATAATAGTCCAGAGAGCAGATTTCGGAGATGAAATATGAACTAGTTTGTGATATACTGTATATACAGCTGTAAAGAAATCAAAAGATCAGATCAATATAGCGCATAAAATACCACCAGTCTTTATATGGAGAAAACATTTCAGAGTTGCTTTATTTCTCAGCATTTCATGCTTTTTCTAGGCCTGCTTTCACAACCTCCGTCTCCGTGGTTACATTGCAGCCGGCTTTCTATACAGCCGTTCAGGGCTGGGATTCACAATGATTCAAGTGCTCCTCAGAGTGACGATGGCTCAAAGAAACTGTTTCTGTTTGCATATTGGTGCCCATATTTGACATTTTTATAATTATGAGGTGTTTTTTTATTGATTATTTATGAACTAAATGCACTACTGTGGGTCTGATGCAGCTGCCTCTGTCTGTACTTTGCATTGTCTGCATTGTCTCTCTCAGAGACACAACCTATAAAAACTGTACAAGAAACTCCAGTCACCTCCACAAACCAGGAAATGAGCAGCTTTCATAGCAGCTAAGGCATCCGCAGATGCCAAGTCCAACTATTTTCCTCAATTATACACACTCCAAGCATCTAAAAGTTATTAAAATATCTGCAGTTCATTAGGAAAAAAAGTGTGTTTCTGCACAGGATATCTGGTAATTGTAGGACTTCCCACTGCGTTTGTGTTCCGTCAATGAAAACATCTAAACGTCAAAGTCCAGCAGCAACAACTTCAATCACAATTCTACTACTGGTGAATTCTAAAGGTGTGGACGACCAGGAAGCTCCTGATGCAGTTTCTCCACTATTTGTTTTGAGCATTTGAGTGGTTTAATGTTATATAGATGCTAGCGGCTAAGTTGGGAAACAGCAGCAGTATGTGGTAAACAATAACTAATAAAGATCCGGGCCTTAGTGGACAATAAAAGCGGAAGAACAGTAAAAGAACATCAGACGTGTAGTAATGGCAGGAGACAAACTGATCAATCAATCGATCCAACAGTAAACAGAGGGGAGTGTCCTAACATCCTTCTATTACTAGCATCTTTATTCAGCTACGGAAATCCTTATTAATGAAGAAACCTTGTTGTAAATGGCAGTTTCCCATCATGTGATGTTAAAATATTACATTTAACATGTACATCCATTTGAAATATCAGTGATTGGTCTTTTTTTTTGACTATCAATAATGGTCATAGGTCTCAGTAAAAAACAAACAAACAAACAAAAAAACACCCTACAGTGGGTCCTCGGTTTACGACATCCTCGACCTACAACGTTTCATCGTTACGTCAGAACTGGTTACATGGAACTAGTTAGGAAGCAGAGTGGATGAATACGTCGTCATGGTGCTATCAGACAGCTTTGTTTCCATTCTCTGGTTGTACTCCACCTTGGATTGTGCTACATTCACTAACTTTTTGTCCTTCATTATGGCTCCCAGCATAAGTCAGACTCTTCTGATGCTTGGAAGAAAAGGAAAGCCGTCTCCATGGAAGCGAAATTAGATATTGCAATGAACTTGTTGATGTTGAGGTTTCAATGTTTATTGTTCAGTTCCAGATTTACCTAATGTCAGTGAACGTGCCATGTTTAGTTAGCTCACCTCTGATTGGCTGAGAGTCAGCAGTAGAGAGAGCTGGGAACGGTGGCTAATTCTGGAGCTAAGTTATGGGGTTTTCCTAGTTATTCTGGTGTTGGCTACGGTCCACAGTAGCCTGTATGAAGGTTCAATAAACCAGCAGAGAACCAGATAAAGTCTCACTCATTCATCACAGAGGGTCACTACAATATAATAAAACGCTTTAGTTGTAAAAACAGTGCAATGTATTCTGTTATCTTCTCGTAAAATGACTCATACGTGCATGAAAGTCGTTAGGATTCATGACTTTTATGAAGAACTGATGGATATCGTGATGCACGTCACGGCTTTGTTTACATTTTCACCAGAGTTCTGACTTATGGTGAAAATCGACTTACGTTGATCCGTAGGAACGGAGCTCTGACATAAGTCGTGGACCCCCTGTATATCAGTTGATCCCTAGTTTCCGTGTCTGGTGTTCAGAGTTCTGCATCACCTACCAGAGAGGAGGAGTTGGAACATGTTGTCTGCATCTTTAAGTCCTGGACGGAAGGCAGGTCGGTCTCAATGGTTTTCTCTGCAGTCCTGACTGTCCCTTGTCTTTGTCCTTTCTCAAGACTGATCCAAACCAGACTGCAGTGCAAGAAGAGAAACACTTAGTAAATATATCATGGGTATATTATCACACATGCAACATGCAATCATTAAAGCCCTGCAGCCTTCAACATGTTCATGGCATTGTCTGTTGTTGTGCAGATTTGTCTCATTTAGGCCTCAAGCAGCCAACACTTGTCACATCCCTGCTGTGATGTTCTCACTTGCCGTTTGCAAACAGCGACTTTTCAGTTGGAAGTGGACAGTAAGACTTATGTAGGGTTCTGCTGTCCAGCTGGACCACCAGTCTATTCTAGCTCCATCATATCCCACTTGTGACGGCTCTGTTTCAGCCTTTTAATGCAGCTCACATCCCATAATGCTTGTTTTTGGTAGCCTCTTTGATAACAGTGTTAATTAGTATCATGTCTTTCATGAGGTGAACAGTTATCGCTTCAGTGATTTCTATTTGCTCTTTGGAACATTTCTCATATGGTGGAACGCTGGCACAAGCACTTAAATTTGTCATTTCTTTGCTTTGGATGGCTTCAGATCCAGCTTTGTGCTGCTCATTTAAATGGTCAAAACAAATTAGTTGTTGACTGAGTAACTGTTTTTGTCAACATCATCTTTTCTGTGGCTGGAACATTTCCATGCAAGTGATGTTTCTTTTCGCAACCAAATCTTCCATTTCACTGTTTTTCTTGCTCATTTTGTTGTTCACACTCTGAGTGTGCATGTCAACAAACTCTGTCATCTAAAAACAATCTTAAAAATAACTCAGTGCGTCCGAGAACCCTTAAATTCTCTTGTAGATGAGAACTGAGTGAGATTTCTTTTCGTACTGAGCATCAATGAAGTTGATGTGTTTGAGTTGATTTGCCTTTTTTGACATCACACTCACTGCAACGTGATTATTGCACATCAAAATATATGCTGTGCCGACCCAGTCTCTGCTGAATGATGCTCCTATACAACCACAATGCATTTATCTTTATGTTTTCAGGGGAAATATTTCGATTGTGAACTGTGACATGGTGGCAAAAGCAGCCACATTGGAGGGGCTACAAAGTCCATGCCAGAAGGAGAAGATGGAGACATAAACCAGTGACCAGGCTTTCACCGAGAAGATCAAAGTTCATGGGCAAGAGACCATCAGCTGCAGAATTCAGTCTTGTTTTCTGTCATTGTTTTCAGTTTTCACTTGCTTTCTGGTTAGATTTAGGAAATAATCACATTTTCTTTGACATTTTTACATGTTTTACAAGGTAGGTTCAGGTTAGGCACCAAAATTTCTTGGTTTAGGTTCAAATACGACCCTTTGACTACATGTTCCACCACATTTTCGGGGTTACTAGTAGTTTTTCTTGCATATAAATGTGCCGCATCTGAAAATCGCCGGCATGGTGGGAAGTCACTAGTGGGCCACTATGTGGTCACATGACAGCGCTTTCAGCTTAGGAATCCGGCAGATATGTTGGACCAACAGGGCGGCTTGGTCGCAAACTTTCTCTTTTATTTTGAAAATGCTTCAGTGAAAAGTGTTTCTGAAAGCATCTGAGGTGAGAAATAAGCGGTGCAGCAGCTGAATCTGTCCTTGTTTTAGTTCACCGATGGCTAGTTTAGAAAAGGTAGTGGAACATGGAGGTCACATTTTAACCCAAACCATGACATTTCCATAGCTCTTAATCACCTTAGTCAAGCTTTTAACATGTGGAAGTGTGGAAACAAATTCTGATATTTTACACGTAGCTTTAGAATGTAGTTTAGTTGTTTAGGAATGAAACTTAGTGGAGACTGGGTCAGCCCTACTGCCTGCACACATGCTTTTTAGAGGAATATATATATTCATAATTTGGGATTTGAAGCCGCAGCGCAGCAGTTCCTATCCTATCACTGTATGTACCTGAGACAGACTGTATATTCAGCTTGAGAAGCACTTAAAGATGATGAGGTTACCACGGTTATAAATAAGCAGCGAGACGCGTAGAGAAGTAGGGAAAAAAAAATATATCATCTGTGTTGTCACGGTTTGAAACTTAAATTCTTCCATATTTTTTTAAACAACCACCAGCGGAGAAGCGTTTGATCTAAATCAAAAGCTGTTGATGATCACACGCGCTCTGATTAATATGGCAGGAAGTCTTTACATGAAAGCTCATAAAAACATTCTATGGAGGCTGTTTCCTGCTCCTGCTGCTTGAATTGTCCTCCGCCGGTTCAGAGGAAATGGAGCCGTGTGCACAGATGGAAGCCCACGCCGCCCCCACCGCCGACTCCAACAGTAAAACGGTTTGTGTCCTGGTGTTTGCACCTCTCTGCCTCGCATTTGTCACAGTCTGTATTTAGGTATGGAAGGTCACCCGAGCATGTGCCTAATTTGCCTGTATGCCAGCGTGGGAGGGCGCAGCTTGACTCCTGGTGTTGACACTGGCTCGGCGACGGTCCGAACACTCGGCTGGCTGACGAGTGGGAGTCCCGCCCCGCCTGCCTCTTTGTGCAGAATGAATATTAATAATTCAAAGTGATCTCAATCTCGCCAGCCTCTCAGGCTGTTGCCCATTACCCCAAGATGAGCTGATATTGCCGCTGCATTAAAGGCCACCGACAGGCAGGAGGCAGAGGAGGAAAACGGTGATGGCCTGCTAAAAGGCACCCCTGAGGTTCCTGCTATCAGCTCAACCGGGGTGATAGAATTATATTGCTTCGCCGCTATATGTGCATATAGAAAGCTGCCACTATTAGGCAGCTAAATGTGTACACAGAGGACTGATTTCTTATTTGAGTCTGTCCACCTATCTGTAACCCTGAAAAAGATACAAATCTCTTTCGATCCATTTACTCGCCTCGTTTTCCTTAATTCACCCTTATTTTCCGAGCTCCAGATTTAGCTGATGCACAGCGCCAAACAAAGCCACCGTGTGGAAATGGCTTCCCACCCACAGGGAGAAATGGACGGTAGAAAAGGTTGGGTTGACCTGATGTTGTGTTCTCTGGGTTTTCATGCACTGTTCCCCGTAGCGAGGTGGGATGATGTCTAATCTAACTCACACTGCTAGCCTGATGCATCTGCTTTCACCCTGCTGGCACACCAACTACCCTAATCTGTCTGGGTGGTGTCACATGATAGCTACTATCATGTGACACCGTGCTCACAAATAACCGGAGCGAAGACATAAAACACATACCAGCATCAAAAGATGAGCTTTTATCCAATTGACAGCTTATTGTCTATGACAGGTGAGGAGGTCCGCTTAAATAGATTAAAGGGAAAGCAGTATTTCAGTGTCATATTGATGCTTTTATCTGGTGTGAGTGTTGATTTACTGATTTGACGACAACAACATCCCTAGATGGTGAAAGAGACATAATACCTGTCATATAAATTCAAACAACATAATCTTAAACCAATAAATACATCAGTGCAAAGTTCTGATGCAAATTTTGGACAATTTTCTTAACCGGCGTCCTTATCAATCAATAGTCAATTCATCAATAACACAAAATGAACTCAGCAGACACCATTTATTGTCCTAAAAAACTACTTCGAATGCGACAACTGGGTCACTCAGATGGTATGCTATAGTGTACTTTGGCTTACAGACTGGATGAGTATTCTGGCCAGGAAGCATTAAGCATCACAGGAGACTTTCTGATGGTGGCACTTTAGCACCTAAACTCCCATAATGCACTCTGCTTGCCAACACAGAACGCCAGTAGTCCGAGTTATTGCCTCCTCAGGGTACTACAGTAGTAAACAGTAGTGGCTGTGTAACCATGTACTACAGCTAATCTACAATATATTTTGTGACATGCATGTCCTTCTTCTGCTCTATCACTTCATATAATTTTCATCAGCTTAATCGTATTATGTTAATAATAATAATACATTTATGAAACAGTGTTAGCATCCTAGGGTAAACACAACAAAACTGTATACAGGAGGTCCTCAACTTACATCAGAGTTCCGTTCTTACGGATCTACGTAAGTCGATTTTCGCCGTAAGTCGGAACTCCAGCGAAAATGTAAACAAAGCTGTTCCATGCATCACGATATCGATCAGTTCTTCATAAAGCCATGAATACCAACAACTTTCATGCATGTATGAATCATTTGACTAGAAGATAACAGAATATTGTAACGGACTGATATTGTTGTTGATGTTGATGTTTCAGTGTTTATTGTTCAGTTCCAGATTTACCTGATGTCAGTGAACGTGCCATGTTTAGTTAGCTCACCTCTGATTGGCTGAGAGTCAGCAGTAGAGAGAGCTGGGAACGGTGGCTAATTCTGGAGCTAAGTTATGGGGTTTTTCTAGTTATTCTGGCGTTGGCTACGGTCCACAGTAGCCTGTGTGAAGGTTCAATAAACCAGCAGAGAACCAGATAAAGTCTCACTCATTCATCACAGAGGGTCGCTACAATATGTTGACCTGTTTTTACAACTAGACCCATGTTGGTCGGTGTTTCTTCCTGTTCCCAGCGTTTTATTCTATCTAATTTCACTTCCATGGAGACAGATTTCCTTTTCTTCCAAGCATCAGAAGAGTCTGACTTACGCTGGGAGCCATAATGAATGACAAAAAGTTAGTGAATGTAGCACAATCCAAGGTGGTGTACAACCAGAGAATTGAAACAAAGCCGTCTTTTTGTGCTGCATGATGACGTATTCATCCGCTCCGCTCAACAACTAGTTCCACGTAACCGGTTCTGACGGAACGACGAAACGACATAGGTCGAGGACGTCATAACCCGAGGACCCCCTGTATATCTATAGTAGGCCCGGGTGATAAAACCATAGTGACATGTACTGGTGACAGACACTTTCTCAATAGCAATGACAAATATTGCAGAATTTCCAATAGTTTCACTTCAAGACATTGGATACAAACTGCCATGAAAGCACCTCACAAAAATGTAAATGTTGGAACATAAAGTAACTCTCAAATGTGCTCCCTTCCTGCCTCATAAACATCTTCTCATATTCCTTGGTACTGAAGCCCCTTCGCCGTCCTCTGCTCTCTAAATGGCCTTCATGCAGGTATTTAGAAGTGCACTAGTAAGCAGCTGCCTCTGTCTATACCCATAGGCCTGCCCTGTTGGTGGCCTCTGCAAGACGGGCTTTAACATCTAAAACCCCCCACAACCCTGTGATCAATGCAACAGTTGCTAACATATTTCAGTCAAACTGACACCAAATAAGCCACACCGCTACCTTTGCTTAAAATCAACAGAGCAGTGGAACCAAGAATTTAAGCCAGTCCACAAACTCATTTGCATTCTGTACATGCAATATGCACAAATACACCGCATTTTGTCCAAATTACTGAGAGGATGACTGCATTCTGCCTGGTTAATGCTAACGACGTTGTAGCAGCACATAAACAGGGTTCCTGTGTGCAGGAGTCAGTAACAACAGTAAAAAGAGCAGGCCCCATGCAAAAAGAGAGACCTAAAAACCTCAGCAGTTAGCTACCACATCCACAGGAAAGCACCTTTGAATTTAGATTTTAAAAAAAACCAAAAACGGACGCTTCCCATTTGCAGTGTTGTTAATGCGAGAATGCATTTCCAAAATTGCAAGGTGGCATCATATTTGACAATATATGACCAGTAGTCAAGAAAGATAAAATTCATAAAGGACAAAGACATTCAAATGCAACCATATGTGCAGTTTCGGTCTCAGTATTATGTAAATTGGGCACATTTCAGAGGTATTTGTGTAAAGCAGAAGGAGCAGGTTCTTTCCTGTGGTTAAGCTGCATTCATAACTTAACAAGGGTTAGGTTTACAGGTCAGCAGCACCTGATCCTCCTTACAGCTGTTTCTCAGAGAGCGTCTTAAGAAAATATGTGAACAATTTAACCCCGTTCGAAAGGTCAAAATCTTTTTTGGCTTGAGTGGCAATTAGGTCCATCCAGCTACGAGGTGATTCAAAGAGACAAGCTGACCTGAGTGAAGTTGAAACTGTCAGACTGTGTTCTTAACAAGCTGCTGCTGATACTCGCTGAATAATTGTTTTGTACTTCTTACGAGACCGGCTGTCACACACTTAACCTTAACACAAATAAAATACCCCAGATTTGGGTTTTGAAGCCAAGACGGCACACAGAAGAACAGAGCTGGGCTTTTTCTGACTCCTGCTTTTATTGTCGGTGAGCTAATTAAATGAAATCTGAGGATCTTTTTGAAAAGCCAGACACGGATGATGAGCAGAATTGATCTTAGATTTAGAGGCCGCGCGAGCTTAAAACCACATAATGCTTGAATAATTGCCCGGGAGAAACCGCACAAGCAGGTTTACTCTCTGCGTCCCCAGAAACAAAGTTTACCTCGGTAGGTGTGAGCAGCCACGAACTTAACATGCAGCCCGGATCTCGCTAGGCTATCACCGCTCTTCCATTTCAGTGCTTTGCACAAATCCATATTAAGCCGTGATATGTCTTTGGGGTTTGGCACCTTCACACCTTCAGCGTCGTGGAGATGAGAGTCGGCCTGTTAAATATTAATGTGGGGCCAGATGCCCGACTGGCCGCTGGCATTTATCTTAACCTGCTCCAGCAGGTGTGAGCCCAGCAGGTCCCTTCGGCATCCAGGAGGAGCGCTCAACCTCTGGATCATTTAGAGGCGTTAAAGGATTATATCAGCGCTGGACCGAGACTGGACCAATACACCCGGAGGGGATGGAGTGGAGGACTGAGGGGGAGAGAGAGAGGAGAGAGGGAGGAATGATTGTGTCTTCTCGGCAGCTAGGAGATGGATGGGGTGTGGTGCTCGCCTGGGCAAACACTCCCCGCTGTTTGCTTCTCTCTTCCCATCTTTCTCCCAAGGGCAAACCGAGAATTGAGCGAGCTGCAGCTGTCTGAGAGCGTGAGAGTGTGTGTGAGCATGAGCGGGTGAAGTTGACCTCGCCGGCCTCAACATAAGTAGCAGGGAATCACCACCAACAAACCTCCCTCCTGGGGCTCTTGGCCACTGGCCCCCATCATTACTCCCTCGAGATCCCCAGGCGGCACCGCGGCCCCCTGCCACCAGCCTCGTATTAACCGTAATGAGGACACCGCGGCGAGGAGGAGAGGAAGAAGTCCCAGCATGTGTCACCACCGAGAGAAAGCGACACTCTGTAGCTCGGGAAAAAAAAAAAAAAAAAAAAAACACGACAAGGCTCACTCCTCTACTCCCCTCATTTCCTCGCCTCTATTTTTCTGCTACGGGGCAGAGAAAAGCAGTCCATCACGCTGCCGGAGCATCTGTCTCGACCACATGATTTTCGGATCATCAGGACAAGCTGTTGAGAATACGGGGAGGATGGGATGAGACAACCTGGTTGCTGTAAAATCCAACAGTGGCCCATTTTTAATCCAGATAGTGAGTCATGAAACCGAGGTATTCATAAGTCTTTGAAGGACACACAGACAAACTAAGCCAGCATTTAAGGCATCATTTCTTGTCTCCTTCTAAAGAAAAAAAACCCAATCTTTTTTATAATAGATTTGTAGGTTTGAGACTGAAAAAGGATTCTTGGCTGTTTGTTTGGAGAGTGTATTTGATTCACAGAAAGGGGAGATGGAGAGGTTGCAGAGAGCCAAGGAAAATAATAAGAGCACAGCTGTAGAGAAAAAAAGGTTAGGACTGATCTAAGGAACACCGCATGCTTGCTCTTTCTGGGATCCCAATAAAGGAAACACAGACTGGAGCATAAAAACACATGCACTCATTTGTGCTTCTGTTTTCCTACCAGGGTCTTTAGACTAATTTGAATTATTAGAAGCTGACTTGTGACCTTGTGTGAGAGGAAAATGAGCAGCCGCCGCTAAAGGAAAAAAGCAATATGTTTAGAAGCTGCTGTATTTTCCATTAATGTGGCTATTGTCATGCTAACGTTGCACTCTTCACCTCCATTGTAGGAATTCAGGGAGCTTAGCGAGGGAATTAGTGTGAGCTCCCTGTAACCTTCCAAAGAAAGCTGATTTTTATAAGAATCATATTAAATGTCTAAACTAAGTTAAACACAGAAATTAGCCACCTGGAATGGACATTTTGCTAACTGCATTAGGGATCTGCAACTCACTGGCTGATCTAATTACAAGAATATTCATCTGTGAACCAGTTTGTTGACATGTTTAAGGCTGACGTTCACTGTGGGAACGGAGGCGGAGGGAACAGGAAGTGAAAATAGCAAACGTCAGGAAACTGGTGGTGTTGCTGCGTTTACTGCTTCATTAAAAACTAAAAGGGCAAAACGGTCGCTGCAAAGAGTAGGAAATTTCAATGCTAGACGTGTAAAATCTTTATGTATGCCTGGATAATAATAATCCTAGCTGTGCATTACCTGGATGTAAAAGAGGGTGTTAATACCAGACTAACGTTTGCTGGACAGTGGTCTACCTGGTCACAACTGGCAATTACAGGACAGTGGCACTTTGAGTTCCCTTTATTTCTTTGAAATTGAGTTTAAGATTCCATTTTGTGCCTCCTGATCAGTAAATAAAAGCCTCATATGCTCCCCATAGTATGTCTTTCGGATAATCGGTTCAAAATGCTAAAACTGACCTGGTTTTAAGACTATTCCTAATGGGTTCTGCTGCTGTTCCCGCCTCCTTCAGGAAGAACGCGCTCCCTGTCTGTCTGTGATTGACAGTTTTGGTTAGTTAGGCATTATATAGCATCTGGATTGAAATCTTACTCATCTGTAAAGCTGGAAGAGTAACTAGTTATGGGGGGGCAGAGTTACATGTCTTCAAATGTTACCAGATTTTAGTTCACGTTTTTAACAACATCAAAACATAATAAAAATGGGTTTTCGCCATACGGAATCTCTAAACAATTTGTTACTCAGACAAGTTATGTGACGATCGGCGTATGTGAATCCGTCTGTTAGCAAATTACTCAAAAACGGACATATGGATTTGGATGAAATTTTCAGAGAAGATACAAGGAACAATTGATTAAATTGTGGAGGTGTTTCTGAGTCCCATCAATTCCCGCCACCCGCTACATATTAAGGTCACGTGATTCCGTATTCGTACATAACATACACATGCAGAACATAAGCCTGTGCTCAGTGCAAAGTAATTTTGTTTGTGGGTACATCTATATTAAATGAACACATTCTATGTTTGATGTGATTTCTGATCATCAATAATTCAATTTTAAAAAAAAATGCCGTATTTCTGACAATGCCATATAGGGGAATGGACAGCCTTGGAGGAGTGCTGCACTCTTTGAGTGCTTTTCTTGTTTATGATTTGATTAGTTAATTGACAGGAAATAGCTGCTAAAAATAGCAGGAATCAGTGGGGCTGAGAAAGACGGTAAAGTTGTGGACCACAAAACTAAAACAGTGACTAAAAGACACCAAAATGCTGGTCTGTCTGAGTGGAACTGCAGAGTCTGGTAGAAAATTTCTGGAGCACAACCTAGTCAATTCAGTTATTGTCCAAATAAAAGTTTTCTAAGTGAAAACATGGAAAAACAGGAATAAAACACGGCACAGACCGTTATCTCCTGGTGTCTTCTGGAAATTTTTGGTATATTCAGTGTCACAGAGGAGCCCTGAGAGAACAAATGACCTTACTCAATATTCCCCAAACGGCTCCTTTTGTCAAGACGTACTCTTGGCATTTTAAGGTCTTGATATTAACAGTAAGTGTCCTTTTGAAATACAGACGTGTATTCTTTTAAACGCTGAAAGGCCTCTATTGTAAAAAGCTCTCCTTAGCACCTTCTCACAGTGAATGGGGGAAACCGGTGAAGGTCATGACTACTGGGAGGAAATGTATGAAAACATTCAGCAGCTCCGTGTGTGTGTGATTGTGTGTGTGTGTGTGTGTGTGTGTGTGTGTGTGTGTGTGTGTGTGTGTGTGTGTGTAGTGTGCGTGTGTGTATGTGTGTGTGTGGAGTGTGTTTGTGTGTGTGTGTGTGTGTGGTGTGTGTGTGCGTGCGTGCGTGCGTGCGTGTGTGTGCGTATCGCCGGTCATGCCTAGACTAGCAGATGGGCATTCGGTATGACTGATGGCCTTGTGAAACATGAAGGTGTTGTGTCAATAAACGATGTTCCACCCCATCTATCAACCGCCACTGACAGCAACATGTGCACATTTTTATCCGTTACAATTTGTGTGTCCCGTACACACACACACGCCCACTCACTTACAGTACCTGTACAGAATAAACACAGGAACA
This sequence comes from Amphiprion clarkii, assembly GCA_027123335.1. Classification (NCBI taxonomy): domain Eukaryota; kingdom Metazoa; phylum Chordata; class Actinopteri; family Pomacentridae; genus Amphiprion; species Amphiprion clarkii. Next base: position 1,956,825 of record CM049579.1, read on the forward strand.
CCCACACACACCTACAAACCTGTGTGTAGCCAGAGGCGGCAGATCCACACACTTCTGCTGCAACAGTCTTCCTGCTTATGTGGGAAAATGCAGCAGTGAGAAATAAATCGTGTTCAGCAGAGCGTGAAGGTATTGAGTTTTCCACGTGTTCCTATGGTTTCAGCAGAGAGACACCGGTACACTTTTCAAACAGCAAATCTCATGTGAAAATCAAGTTGCTGCAAGAGGTGCGTGGGTTTTCCCAAAGTTTTGTCTGGTCAACTTACCGCCTGATGATTTGTAACTCAAAAGTATGTCAGTAGTTACGGGAAAAATCCACCAGCAGTCTGGTTTTGAGTGTGTACCTTCATGGAAAACTACAATATGTTGCTCTACAATCTTACATGTCTACACTATAACTAACTGCAATAATAAAACTGTTTATTTCTGGGTATTTCTTCCTTTCTCGCTGTCAACTATCGATCATTTCTTGTTCAATCCGCAGCAGTACCACATTTCAAAATAAATTACTTTTATTGGGAATGAGTTAATTAAAATAATTGTGCTGATAATTGGAAAAATCCTGCATATCAGATCTAAAGATTGGCCTGGTTCATAAGCACTTGACCCCTAGTTTTTTGGTTTTTTTTTAGAATTTATGGAGAGCTCAGTAGAAAATATAATTTTAAGAGTGCTCTATAGAACACAAGCTGTGTTTAATTCCAGTTTTTCTTTTAGTAAATCTTGTTTTGTGGACTCTCAAGGATTCTCATAAAGTCGCGGGAAATTGCGCTTATTGTTAAATACAGAGAACGCAGAACAGTTCACTGGATTGTTGGAAGATTTAACACAAACAATGACAGAGTTTGTCCAGATTCTCAAAGGAGAAGCACAAATGCATCAGTTTTTAGTGAACAGATAATCAGTGATGAGTTTTCACACCATATACGAAACATTGAACCCAATCTTCCAAAGACAAAAAGCCCAGTGAGGACGTAAACATGTTTTCTTGAGTACACTTCAAACCTCTGACTTCTCACCTGTTATGCTGTCTTCACCTAGCTGTAAGTCATTCCACCAATTGTTCTAACAACAGAAAAAGCATGAACCCAGAATGAACTGAAGGGTAATTTCACATATAAATAAATGCTAACCTAGGAGCTCAGAGTTCAGTTTGTTCTCACAGTAGTCCTAAAAGACTAGTTAGGTCATTCATAGCAAACATGAGTACTAAGATTTGAGTTGAAGAGCATCTATTCTGCACATTTACATGTTCATAAAGCTATTTTTGGGGTCAACAAGAGTGTGTTTATGTGCTTTAACATTAAAAAAACACATTCCTTTGTCTTACATCGTACACTGGTGCGGCACCTCCTCTCACTTCCTGCAAAGTCTAGTCTCTTCTGATTGGTCAATTGACCTGATGACACTGAGACAGCATTAGTTACGTGCTGTAAACCAGAAACTATGATGCAAACAGCAGCAAATAAGAAATAATTTGACACTACGAGGCAGGTGGTTATTGTTTGAGGGCCAAACTAGGTTGCTCAGCAGGCGTTATGCAAATGCATCACATGGTGACATAAATAAGTAACAGCAGAAAAGCCTGACCTTTAAATGAGGTGTTTAGGCAGGTAAAGAGAGAATAATTCCCTTTGGTGTTGACTTTGGGTTTTGTAAGTCTGTAGTCGAAAAAAAGCTATCACACACTAAAGGGCGACATCCCAAAATACTAATAATATGCGCTCTTTAAGATTAATGTCTGAGGCACGACCATAAAGTCATGCATTTTGTATTAAATTAATGCATCATTTGATAGGCTTTTTTTTTTTTAAATAGTGGACTTCAAAGTCATTCCAAGGATTAGAAGCAGCGGCTCTGAGACCGTGTGCTTTATTTTGTGATCATTATGACTTCTGTGCACATTCCTTAACCCTAATATACAGACAGTCTTTTTGCAGTTAAAGAAAACAGAAAGCTGAATATTCTCTGAGGTTATTTCCATCTCTGGGTTGTCTGTCTCTGCAGATTAAATCATTCTCCACATTAGACAATGCCTGTCTGTCTGCTGTTTCTTGGTGTTTTCCAGACAAAAATACACCCACAGCCCCTGTGACATTATTACTCTATCTATAAGAGTCTACTTCCAAATGTCAGGCACATGCCCCGAGGAATGTCATACAACCTCCGGCCGAATATTAGATGAGAAGGAGAGTATCGGTCCGTCTACACAGGCTATCCTCAGATTGTTAATAAAGACCAGACAACGCTGTCGGCTGTTGGATTCAAACTGAATGTTTTCAGCGGGCTGCCAGTTGAGATTACTGCCAGACAATTGTTGGACAAACCACATCGACTCCCGAAAATCACCAACAACTTCCATTTGTGCTTTCAAGACGATCAATTTTGCTGTTGCATGTGTTTGTTGTGGGACCATCGCTGCAGTTTGTCTTGACGTCACTGCGCCTCTCGGGGCGACACTCAGTCAACTTGTTAACTCGTATTAGCAGAAGTCCTGATCACCGCTCGCTTCCTGCTGGAACGGCCATTCGAGGTGATGGAGGGTTCACCTCCAGCTCGTCATGTATGGTTTTGATTGCGGTTTCCACACACGCTGTGGCAGCCTTCAGTTTTCAGCAAATACCCATAATGCCTCATAATACCATAACAAAGCAACAGTAAAGGGAGATAGTATTTGTGTGTTTTGTGCATGATAAACGCAGCATTACAGAGATTTGTAGGGAAAACCACACAACTCCAGGGATTACACGTGGAGTTTAGTAGAAAATACGGATGCTTTTTATATCGGTTGCGCTGCTGTGCCTAACTTTTAATTCAGTGCACCAGCAAATATTTTGGGTGCAAGCAAAGTTTTTCAGTGCTCCTTTTGGCATAGAATAACACATTTTAAACTAGGAGTGTCAAATATGCGGCCCGCGGGCCAAAAGTGGCCCTCCAGAGGGTCCAATCCAGCCCTCAAAGTGTAAAAATTCCAGAGAAGACATTAATTGCAGATTGTAAATTTATAAAACTATAAATTTAAAATAATTTCTAGAAAAGCTGTTTTGATAATAAAGTACAATTCTGTATTGCTGAATGTTCTTTTGTCATTTTGTGTCTCATTTTGTCTTTTTTTGTCTGACTTTTGTCGTTTGTCTCATATTTGTGTCATTTCGTGTTTCCTTTTTGTCTCACTTGTCTTGTGTTTTCTGTCTTATTTTTGTCATTTTGTGTTTCGCTTTATTCCCTGTTTTGAGCATCGTTTTTGTCATTTTGTGTTTTTTGTCTCATTTGTGTTTTTGGCCTTTTTTTGTCTTTTTGTTTTTTTTGGTCATTTTTTTGTCTCGTTTGTGTCATTTGTGCAATTTTTTTTGTCTTGTTTTGTCTATTTCTTTGTCTTGTTTTGTCGCTTTATTACTTTTTGTAAATTTTTCTTGTCTCTTTTTTGTTTTGTTTCATGTCGTTCGTCTCATTTTTTGTCATTTTTTTCTCGCTTTGTCGTTTTGTGTCTCATTTTTGTCATTTTGTGTCTTATTTTTGTAATATTTTGTCTTGTTTTTGTCTTTTTTTTTGTCAGACTTTTGTTGTTTTGATCAGAAAGGAAAATACTGTATCATTCGGGTCCAGGTACCTGTGACTAAAAGTTCTGTGAGTTTTTGTAGATAAACTGGGATCTGGAAGTTGTAATGTGGAAATGATAAACTGAGGTTGAATGTTGTTGAAATTGAACTTATTTTTCTTCAGAAACTTCAGGTTGTTCATAATGTTTTGTAAAAATAAATAATTCCTTAAATGAGAACTTTTTTGCACTAAATCAAAGGAACCATTAGGAGCTGTGGTTATTTCTAGGTTATTCTGCTGTGGGTTTACTGGTCGGTCCACTGGAGATCAAACTGGGCTGAATGTGGAACCTGGACTAGAATGAGTTTGACTCCACTGTTTTAAACATTTAACCTTCTGTCAATTCCCAAACATGCTGGTAATTCCTAAACATATTGTGTAAATGGTTGTACAGAGGAATAAAGATGGAGATAAATGTTTTCTACACTTGTTCTGGGACTTCAGGTCAGTAAAAGGTAGCTCTTCTTTGGCGACACTATAAGCAGCGGTACATTTTATTGTCATTTCTGACTTCTCACTGCTTCGGTTTGCTGCAGGGAAGGGATTGTGCTGCCAGCCACCCACCCGTCACAGCAGAGGACAGGTTTCTTACAGATATTCTGCTTACTTAACATTTCAATTCACAATGCTTTGGCCACGTCTGCAATAAATGTAATGCATAATGTTGGTTATTCGATCATATCGCAACCCTGTCTCCACAAAATTATGTTCCCATACAACTAAACTGCATTCACAATTTTGTGATGTGATGTGAAAAACCACCAGTTCAAAAAAAAACGATGAAGCCTGCATTGTAGAAGCAGGACAGATAGTTGGTTGTATGAAGACCAAGACTCGTGTCCCGTGATGGACAAGAGGCCGTCTGTCTCAACATTAAGTTTAGCTTTCTGTTGGTGTTTACTGTTGTTTTTTCACTCACGTTCTGGTTAAATTTAGGAAAATACTGCACTTTGTTTGACACTTTTACATGTTCAAATCTTCGTTAAGTTTAGGCACCAAAAAGACTTGGTTAAGGTCATGAAAAGTGTCATGGTTTGGGGTAAAATGGGACCCTTTAGCGACATGTTTAAAGCATCTCCTCCATTTCTCACCCCATCTAGTATACGATTGGTTGACTGAAAAGGAGAAGTGAGGCTAGGAAATAACTAGCAAAGACGCATTGATTAAAACGTATGTGCGATACAGTTCAAACAAATGTAATCCAGAAAGAAATACATTTGAGAATGCCATGTAGTTGTACAGAAACATGATTTTTGGGTAAGAGGCATGGAATGTTTCCCACCGGTTGAGGTAGTTGATGTCAAAACATTGCTGATGTGCATGCAGAGACCAATGCAGTTGAGAGAGGCTAAGTGGAACCAAGGTTAGTTCTTTAAGCTACAACTTACAGTTCCCTAAACGCCTCACATGCATTGCTAGGCGCTTGCACAGGGAAGCAAAACAATGAATAAATGAATAAAGCGAAATAAAAAATAACAAAAATAAGACAAGAAATACAAGCGAGACAAAAAGGAAACACAAAAAACAAAGCGACAAAAAAATGGACAAACAAAAACGATGCAAAAAATGACAAAAGTGAGAAACAAAACAGCAAAAAGTAGACTAAAGGCTGTTGTATTTTCGCATCATCTATGGAGCCTCACAAACCCGCAGCCCCAACAGATCTGTGTTAATTACTGTCTCATTGCTGTGAAAACATGTCTGTTAACAGTGTGGGAAAGTAAAGAAACACCGTCTGTTGAGATGCGGCTCTCAGACAGTAATACCTCGGTGGCCGAACGAATCAAATATTTGAGGAACGATCAGGCTGCCAAATGCGATTCAGTCTGGCAGCCTTTTTCTGCAAAATTAGATCGGGGAGAAAATAAAATGTGTAACTGTGACTGGCAGTGTGTGGTTTAAGGATTAGTGAGCCATCAGGAAAAAAAAACACACAGGGTCATCAACCAATAAAGAAGTCATGCAATGCAATCCAGCAAAGTATTTGGATTTGTTGCAATAAATCAGGGGTGTTAAACATGGGGCTTGTGGGCCAAAATCGGCCCTCTAGAGGGTCCAATCTGGCCTGCAGGACGACTTCGTAAAGTGTAAAAATTACAGCGAAGACATTAACTGTAGATTGTACATTTTTTTGTCTCTTTTTTGTTTTGTTTCGTGTCATTTGTCTCATTTTTTTGTCATTTTGTGCCTTGTTTTTTTACTCTATCTATCTATCTATCTATCTATCTATCTATCTATCTATCTATCTATCTATCTATCTATCTATATCTATCTATCTATCTATCTATCTATCTATCTATCTATCTATCTATCTATCTATCTATCTATCTATCCATCCATCCATCCATCCATCCATCCATCCATCCATCCATCTATCCATCTATCTATCTATCTATCTATCTATCTATCTATCTATCTATCTATCTATCTATCTATCTATCAATCTATCCATCCATCCATCCATCCATCCATCCATCCATCCATCCATCCATCCATCCATCCATCCATCCATCCGTAGATATTCAGGTACTCACATTTTTCAACCTCATCAAGCTAGATGTTTTTTCTGGGAACATATTTCACCATGCGGAATGCATCTTCCAATGACAGCTATTCTACTTTTCTGAGCCATGCTGCATTTATTGTATTGATCTAGTAGGTTTGATTTTCCTCTAAATATCTCTAAATGGTTTCAGTGCTTGTCTCCTGTCTGCTCTGCGTAAACACAGCCTACAGTTCAGCTGAGGAGCCTCTGAATGTTTATCATGTGAATGTTGTTTGCAGTTGCACTGAGGAGCGCAGAAATGTATGTTTTTAGTTGTTTTTTTGACAGAATCTGGTACAAATGGTTTATTGTTGCCATTCTATGAGTGCTGAATAAAATGACTGATGACATTCCCAATTTCAAGTAGATTACTGTTCTTCTTCATGAAACTGTACAGACATTTTAGTGATTTGTTTTGTTTATACGACTTCTGCTCCAAAAAAACTGTGCAATTTTTGCAGCTATTTATTTTTATTTTATTTTTTAAGATAACATGCCTTTCAGAATTCCGTTGGCCTGCTTTGGGGTTCAGAAAGTTAAAGACCTGCCTGTAGAACACGTCTGCTTCAAACAAAGAGCTGCTACCGTCTGCAGCCGAGGTAAATAAAAGCCGCGGTCGTGATTTGAGGAAACACGGTACATTAGAGTTAATGACATGCAAAATTTGACTTTGTTAAATGCAGTTTGTAATAAATGCTCACATTTATTGTAATGTTATGCAAAACACTTAGAGATAATGGGTCTGCCTAATTATACTGAAACTGCACTTTTATTCTTTTCTTGCTGGACCACCCTCAGACAGACAGAGTGTGTCCTGACAGAACAATTACCGCCTCCCCGCTCCACAGGTCTGCCACAACCTTGTCAATATAAAAAGGTTGCATTCGGGACCCGGCTTTCAAAAGGTCTTGATCTTCTTCTTTTAGTCTTGAAAGCTTTTTTGTCCCTCCACATTCACTTTTTTCTGTGAAAGCGTGCTCTTACACACCTTTACTGAGCAGCCCCACAGGTCTGAAGCATCTTCACAGGATGTGACATGTAAAAGCAGAGCGAGCAGACAGATGGACACCCAGGCTGTTTGGATGCCCCGCTCATTAAATCCTCCTCCTGCAGTTGACCCTGTGTGGCCGAGAGGACTCTATTTTGGCATTGGCAGTTTATCCAGCAGGATCGGCCCGCCATTCATCAACCGTGGCAGGTTAGACCATGTGTACAATCTGTTTATATCCATAATTATAAGGCATCATCCCGCCCAGGAGCTGCCAGGGTTCAAGAACATCTGCTAGGAGCGCCTCAGCAGGAGACTGGTCGTAGCTGGAAAGGTCTGAGGGTTGTATATCTCATGGGGATGAATCTAAAGTAACAGGCATATTAGGTGTGTTTGTATGCAAAAGAACACAACCGGCTGGGAGACAAAACTGTTCTTCTAGAAGACTGGCTACAAATTGAGCTGCCGTTTTGACATTTTCACGGCGTGGCTTCACTCCTAAGATGCAAATATTCCAGCAGCATGATCACATCTCAAAGTCTTAACATTGTACTTTCAATATTTCATGATATCTTCTTAGTCTCTTCGTTGAAGGTGGTAATGGAATCTAGATCTCCATCAGTAGACTTAAGCTATCATCCTGGACTTCATGTGTTCCACCACACTTTCTCGTTGAACATTGTCAGACTGCTTAACCCTCCTGTAGTTCTCATTTATGGGCACCAAAAAATATTGTTTCCTTGTCTGAAAAAAAATCCAAAAATTCAGCAAAAAAAATCCCCAAATTTCTGAAAATTTGCAAAACCTTCAGGAAGAAAATTCCAATGTTAAAAGTTTCCCTTAAAAGTTTTATTTAAAAAAAATCCCCCAAATTTGGCAAGAAAATACTTGTAAATATTTTCAAAAAATTTGTAAAAATCTTCCAAAAAATCCTACAAATATCTAAAGTGATTACATATATATCAGTAAAACTTCTGTTTTCTTTAAGAACATTCACATAAAATAATTTTTTTGTGAACGTTCTTAAGAAACATTTTTAACATTTCTTTTTGCCACCAAAAAATGTTCAAAGATTTCCCAGAAATGTTGGAAATGTGGACATCAGAAGTTTTACTGTGAAATTCATTTATGTTTTTCCCACATTTTCAAACTTTAAACCGGATCAATTTTGACCCGCAGGACGACATGAGGGTTAAATCAACATTATCTGTTTTTTTTGGGGGGGGGTTTGATGCAAGTTTTTCTATTCATGTTTTGTGTAATTTTCCTTTAATCGCCCCTGAGGTTTCCATGTCTGCTGGTCGTACTATTGGGTCTTGGCAAAATAGCTTTAAGCACTATTCACTGCTCATTAGCATTAGCTTAGCTTCTGCACTGACGATCTTCTGTGGGTCTTGTGGAAGCCTCTACTGTCCGATGTTTTCTTCGGTTTGCTCTCTTGTACTCATTTTACTTACACCAGCTCACATATTCATGAACTTTAGCATTAATTCTACTGTTTATTTCCCAATTGTTATGACAAAATACAAAACCACTAACTATGAAGAACCACTGGGCAGATGTTCTGGCATTTGATAAGCTTTCAAACTTATGACATATTAATGTGATATCTGCATTAGCCTCCAGCTTCTGTAACTGGAATTTATTTTAAATAATCTAATACATCTGGCTAAACACTAGCATGTCTGACAACAACTTCCACAACAAGTCTGTGACATGCACAATATAGAAATAAAGCTGAAAGAAGCCGAAAAAACAGACGATCCATACTATCCTCCTCATGCACCAGGTCCACCTTCTTTCCTTTTGGCTTTCCAAAACAATAGACAGTATTATTTTTTTCACTAGCACCTCTTCCCAATAATATCACATAGATTTAGAAAGACAACAACTCCGACTGGTTGGCGGCCAACATGTGGTCTTCTACATCTCAGGAAAGAATTTGCAGCTCGATAATCCCATAATCTGACACAGTGGCATCTAGTCGGACAAAAATATTTTTTGAAATCTGAATCTGGCTTCAGACAAATTGCCATCCACTGCAGTAGCTGCTTTTATATATAGAAATGACTCAACCAAAGGTAAGCTTTGTGGGTGTCCTGATACCACGTACCACATAACTGCAACTTCCAAGGTTTGATTCCAGCCTTGGACCCGATGCCATTGTCCAACCTAGAATTCGCATCTTCATAGCCTCTGCGTTGGTTGAATTCCAATAATAAGTCACTGCGTAGGTGGACACCAGCACAGAACCATAAATCCCACCTCACTTAGTTCCATCCACAACCCAAAGTCTTCCAAACTCTGCTGTATAAAACATATATAATGTTTAGCCTTGTTCAAACAGTCTAACTCAGGGGTGTCCAACATGAGGCCCGTGGGCCAAAAGTGGTCCTCCAGAGGGTCCAATCCGGCCCTCAAAGTGTAAAAATTCCAGAGAAGACATTAACTGCAGATTGTAAATTAGTAAAACTATAAATTTAAAATCATTTCTAGACCAGGACAAGTTGTTTGGATCATAAAGTAAAATACTAGATTGTTCATTGTTCTTTTGTCATTTTGTGTCTCATTTTTTGTAATATTTTGTCATGTTTTTGTCATTTTCTCATTTTTGTCATTTTGTGTTTTGCTTTATTCGTTGTTTTGTGTGTCGTCGTTTTGTGCTTTTTTGTCTCGTTTTTGTCGTTTGTCCATTTTTTTGTCCCTTCGTAACTTTTTTGTTGAATTTTGTCTCTTTTGTTTTTTATTTCATGTTGTTTGTCAATTTTTTTTGTTGTTTTGTGTCTTGCTTTTGTCATTTTGTGTTTAATTTTTGTAATATTTTGTCTTGTTTTTGTTGCTTTTTGTCTGACTTTTATTGTTCATCTCATGTTTTTGTTTGTTTCTCGTTTTTGTTGTTTTGTGTTTCCTTTTAATCTCGCTTGTGTTTTTCTCTTATTTTTTCGACTTTGTACTTTGCTTTTTGTGTTTTTTTGTTTTGTTTTTGTCATTTATCCATTTTTTTGTTGCTTTGTAACTTGTTTGTCGGATTTTTTGTCTCTTTTCTTGTTTCATTTCGTTTGTCTCATTGTTTGACGTTTTGTGTCTCAATATTTTGTCTTCTTTTTGTTTGTTTTTTTTATCTGACTTTTGTTGTTTTGATCATATAGTAAAAACTGGTCTGGCCCTCTTGAAATCAAACTGGGCTGAATGTGGAACCTGAATTTGGAGTTTGACTCCCCTGGTCTAACTCCTTGATTTGCCCATGAACTCACCTCTTTTGATGAACCATAACATTTAATCTGTGGTGGGCTTGAGTTTATGGGAAAATATGTTCATTAAAGGCAGCAAAAAAACAGAAAAATTAAATAAATGACTATCTATTCTGACATTTTGACTGAGCCGTGCAACGCGCTGTTGAGAAAACCTCAGTTTCAAGGCTGTATTTTTAGTTATTCATGTGGTAACAAATGTCAGCGGGATTTTGAATGGAGCTTCCTCGCTTCTGTAGCAGATAAACCACACAGTTCTGGTTTTACTTTGACTGAAGGATGTGCAAATAACAACAACACGGAGAGAAAAAGAAGAAAAAAGACAAAGAAAACCAACCCACACAATGCACAAGCCAAGCCAGCGACTATATGTGGATATTCTAGGTGGAGCGGAGTGAGAGAGACGCAGCCTAATAGCATAATGATATTAATGAGAGACCATTCATCATGCAGACTCATCACTTAAGTTGATGAATACCAGCAATTTAAAGTAGAGACTCAAGTGGAACATGCCTCTCGCTGCTCCACTAGTTAACCTTTCAGTCTATTATGCCACGTGTCTCCCCAGACTTAAAAACAGAATATTTACCCGAACATATCCGCAGAAAAACAACCAAAATTTGCGAAGCATTAGTAGGGGAACAAAAGATAAAAAAAAAAACTGCCAAAAGTGACTCGAAGTGTTTTCAAAGACAACTGAGAATCCAATTATACACGGGCACACATAGTCTCACATGAACTCCTACACAGAATCGAACCGCTGCACTCCTGGAAACGTCTCGATTCCCCTCTTTCTCCTCCAAGTGCAGCACAGACGACGCATTTTAATTAGCCATAATTAATTAATTACTCCCATCCATGAACCCCTTGGTATAATTGCAAAACGCTGATATGTTCATTACTATGGAGGAATGGTAAATAGACACATAAAGTTTAAAAGTGATAGAAATCAAATGAGAGGCCAGGCTAATTAAAAGGGATCTAACATTAGCTGATTAGGGGGAAAAGCTGGAACCTTATCTGGAAACTTCTGTGGCTAAAAAAAAAAGGGGGAAAAACAAGCCCAAATGAGATTAAGAGTGCTGCGTGTGCCCCTTGTAGCAATCAAGTCAGTCGAACATGAATAATTCATGCACAAAGAGGCATTTGTTTGTGAGTCAGCTGTAAGATTTAAGGCATTTAACTGTTTTTGTGCTTTTTTTTCCAACCCTCAGTTTAAAAAAGATCACAAGCAGCTGCAGACATTTTTCTGTTTGCGTTTGTTTGAATTGTGTTTGCCATTTAAATTTTTCTATTTTTTTTTTCTTCTGAGGGATTTAGCAGAAATAAGCTTTAATGAATGAGAGCGTCTAACGGAAAGAGACAATTTCCATTCATATTGTAAGTTTGTGCTGACACGTTTCAAAATAGCAGGAACGGGGTTGTTTCAGGGGAAAAGGAAGAAAATCAGCAGGTTCAGCCAAACAAACAAGTCTTTTTCTCTCACGAACGCAGCTCAAACATGGCTCAGATTGCACTTTTCCCTCCTCTACAAACTTAATAATTCATTAAGTACAAAAATAATTTTCACAATTTTACTTTCCAAGCTCAGATTTCCATTTCTAAACCTATCAGCACATTTGTTTCTTCTTCTTTTTATTCATTACATATGCCTGGAGATAATTACCATTTATTAAGTAAGGACTACTAAAGACAAAGGGAAATTGTAGCTGCACTAATTTACTCCGTAATGAGTGCATTTACAGGAATGTAATTTCCCAATAATCCAATAACCGCTGTGGAGAATGCACACGGGCGTATATGCAGAGATACGGAGGAGTTCATTTTCAGAAGCGCAGCTCTTTTTCCTCAGGCAGACAAAAATCTATCAGAAAATAAAAGTCAGGTGGAGGAAGCTGTTCCCATCTCGGTTTCAGTGTCGCCCCAGTAATAACAGTATGTGGGAAGGATGCGCTTAAATCACTCCGGCTCTGGGGACATGCATTTTTGAACAGTGCAGTCCGAACAGACAAGTGTTTTCTTTTGGCAAGACAGTGTTTTTTTTTTCCCAAGCTCCTCTCAGCCGCTTTCATTTCATCCGACAGCACTTTGAGCTCAGACAAAAGCTACAAAGAATCAAGAAGAAGAAAAAAAAATGTCACAATCAAAGGGTCCTGATGTTTGGATTGTACGGCAGAGGTGCTGACAGCCGAGCAGCGGCGTGCGACTGCACCGAGATGCACTTTCACATTTCCCTGCTGCTGGTACTTCCTGTCATCCCGTTCCTCTCGGTATCTCTCGGCACGTCAGTCTCATCACTCTTCTGCTTCTCTCACCATCAGTTTATTTTCTCCCCTTCCTGTGTCTCTCTTAGGACTCTCCTCTTCACACACAGATCATCTTTTATTCCGGCGATTCTTTGAATAGCGGTGGGCGTGCTATTAGGCCCATTAGTCCCATATCCCGGTGTTGAGTGGGGACGATGAGAAATGGATCGGCGGTGGAGATGCGGGTTGATGTGAGGAGAGTGTGTGTGTGTGTGTGTGTGTGGGCTGAGATGAATGTGATGAGTGTGTGGTTTAATGGATGGCTGTGAAGTGTGTGTGGTTTAAGGACAGAGAGCAAGAAAGAACAAGATAACAGAAAGCAGAGAGGTTAATGTGTGTGTAACATACAGTAACAGGTTTCAGAGTGAAGCATAACAGAGGATACATGTGTGCTACTGGTAGGTGTGCATGTGTAGGAGACAGATTAGTGAAGAGTCATTTTCAGGTATTTACAGGTAAAACTTTTTAAAACTGTTTAGCCTATTGACATTCAGTATGTCCACTTAAATCAAGTTCAGGAAGTTTTATAAAATGGCTGTTTGAGAGCAGACAATCTGGACTATACAGGAAGTCCAGCTAATTCACGGAGCAAGTGAAAATGTGACCTGCTGCAGGTGCTCCATGAGAAGTCAGGGGATCATCAGAGTAATCTGGATTCTCTGGGGACCACGATTGCCAGTGCAAAATTTCATACTAGGCCATCCAATAGTTAATGAGATGTTTGAGTCTGGAATCAAAGGGGTCGACTAACTGGCCGGCACTGCCATCCCTCGAGCCATGCCTAGCGTGGCTAATAAAAACCCTGTGATCTTCTAAAGCATTGGAGGGGGAGAAAAAACAAATGGAACAAATAAAACACACAGCGGTAGCCACCCTGGCTACGCACACAAAGAAAAGACTAATGCCTATGAATCAACAACAGAAAACAAACAAGAAAATGGGAGGACATTTCCACTAACAGGAAAGGATATGTGCATAAAAAAGTGAAAATCAGCATTTCCTTCAAAAGAAAAACACTGAAGCATGGTATCAATCACTTATTAGAAGCTGCTGTGAATCTTTCTAACAACATGAACAGATTCAGTCTTGTTTGAAATGCAGTGCAGTTCTGCTGATGGTGGAAAACGCACCGTCTACACAAGCACAATTAGCACCTGTAAAGACTTCGCCTGAGCACACAGCAACCCTAACAAGGTTATTTACAGTAGAAAACAACTCATTTGGCTATAATGAACAAGGGAAACGCCTTCTAAGTGAACCTGAGTGTTCCTCAGCTGCATGTTTTCATTCTTGCTGTAGTCAACAAGGATTCTTTTCAAACAGAGGAGTTTTTTTAAAGTGGAACTCCATGTTTAAACATGTTTCTGAGCAGTACATGACAGTTCTACTGGGATAAAAGGCATCAAGGCTGGTGGGAATGTTGACATGTCTGTCACATTTTTTTCAGCAGGCAGCTGACGTAGCGTTCACTTGTCATGGTTACAATGAGCCACTATCTCACAATGATACAGAAATCTTGCTTTATTAATCTATATGCAAAGTACATTTTATGTACACAGTACATATTTTAAATATTGTCTAAAGTTCTAGGTTTGAATCAGGGAATTAATTGAATTATTCTTTTTTTGCAGTTTTTGCTTTTCCTGTTTGTGAAGACATTGACAGTGAACTGATCAGTTGATGAGCAATTTATTTACATCATTATATAATCTAACATATCAGTTACAACAAACTAATATAAATATGCCATTAACTTTATTGGAAATGTATTCTTATCAAGGATTTCAGACATACTGTCCTCTTATGTACAAATGTATTTTGTTTAATTTTTCATGTGAGATCAATATAATTTCCTCAAACTTACATACTGAAATTTTATTAACAACAAATCCGTGGATCCAGACTATAAGTCACATCACGGCCATAATATAATGAGGTGGTCCTTGTGTCATTTCTGACCTTCCCTGAAAATTTCATCCAAATCTGTTAGTCCGTTTTTGAGTAATGTTGCTGACAGACAAATGTACGCCGATGGTCACATAAGTAAAAATCTGAATTTCATGGCTTAAAAATGTCTCAGCACCAGTCTATTGTTTAAATATAAAACTCATGTTTCAATAAAGGGTGTGAATTTACACTTTGATTATTCAACAGAAGTTTGTCTCTTAGTGAGAAAAAATGTCATTAAATACGTCACTCCACTTATAAGCAGACGATATAATCTGACAAAGTTACAATCATGTGGGCTTTTTTAATTTAGAAATGTGTGTGCGTTTCTTTGTTTAGAGTAAGATGAGGAGATCGACACTAGTCTCACATCTAAAGTTAAATAAAAAGCAACACGGGGCCCAGTTAGCACAGAACGGCTGATTCTCAGTAACAAATCTGCTTATGGAGGTATATTACAGGTGATAAAAGTAACTTTACTGCCCTTATGGCAACATATTGAATTAATTTATTATGCAACATGTTTTAATCATAGGAGATATACAAATTGCATATGTAAAATGACCATATTATCTAGGAATAATTGCCAGTATTGCATCTTATTTTTCTATTCTAGTCATATTTCAGTTAATTTCTCCTATGTACCGTACTTATATCTCACTGCTTTTGCATGAGGCTCTGCATTTACATTCTCATGTTATGTAATTTTGTCTTCTAAGCAATATCTGGCACAAAAACTTCCTTTGGGGTTAAAGCTCTATTTTATCTTATCTTCTTTCATCACCTTCAGTGAAGGCGTTGTGCAGTTAGTCTGCGGCTCTGGGAAAAAAAACAGTAACTACATGAACTCATATAATTATTCAGTGGGTGATACATAGAGATGGGCGATGGTAGAGGAAGAACTCAGATCCTTTCCTTATTCAAAGAACTAACATGGTATTGTAAAAGCTCTGCATTGTAAATGACACTAAAAGAAGAAGCGGGCAAGTATAATTCGGAAAATACACTATAGCAGAGGTGTCAAACTCATTTTGGTTCAGGGGCAACATTCAGGCCAATTTGATCTCAAGTGGACCGCACCAGTAAAATCACATACAAATAACAACTAAGTGCAAAAATAGTACCTGAAATTTCTTAAGAAAAATAAGTTCAATATCAGCAACATTCAGCCTCAGTTTCTCATTTCCACATTACAACTTCCAGATCACAGAGTGTCGACAAAGGAACACAACATTTAGTCACAGCTATCTGGAACTGATGATATAGTACTTTACTTTATGATCAAAATGACGTAAGTCAAACAAAAAAAACAACAAAACAAGACAAAATACTACAAAAATCTGACACAAAAATGAGACACAAAATGACAAGAAAACAAACACGAAACAAAACAGACAAAAAAAATAGACAAACAAGTTACAAAGCGACAAAAAATGGACAAACAACAAAAACGACACAGAAAATGACACAAACAAGACCAAAAATGACAAAAGCGAGAAACAAAACAACTAAAAATACACAATAAAAACACAAGCGAGACAAAAAAAACCAAAACTACAAAAGCATGACAAAATTTTACAAAATGAGACACAAAATGACAAAAGAACAATGAGCAATCCAGTATTTTACTTTCTGACCCAAACAACTTGTCCTGGTCTAGAAATGATTTTAAATGTATAGTTTTACTAATTTACAATCTGCAGTTAATGTCTTCTCTGGAATTTTTACACTTTGAGGACCGGATTGGACCCTCTGGAGGACCGCTTTTGGCCCACGGGCCGCATATTTGAAACCCACGCACTATAGTGTTAAAATGCACTTATACTGTACTTATGATTATTAGATTATTATTACTCCTGCATTAATATTAATCATCTCCAACTGAAAGAATCATAAATTCCAATGATGAATTGGAATCAGAAGCATCAGGTTTGATTTTCCTCATCTAGAGCAGCTGCCAGCAAGAAAGTGAAGTGTATTCCCCAACACGCTGAACTATTCCTGCGACTTATTTAATTCTTGTCACAGCAAAAGAAAACTTTCTTTATAAAATCAGAAAGTGACCATTTTTTATGCTGCTGTATATGCATGAACCGGGGAAGCCTGGCACTAAGGTGACGGCACATATCTGCCTCGGCGTTCTCTCCAGTGAGCGACTGTGGCGTCTCTGTCGGAGTGAGGAGCTTCTTCTGCTCGCTTCCCCCTCATTTATCACTCCTTACAGCAGAGGAATCTTCCCCTCCGTGTTCAGACGCATCCTGCAGCTGCATAACTCACTCCTGTGACGGTTTGACAGCTCCGTGCGCGCAAATATGTGCACCTCGCCGGGTCTCTGTGTGAATCTGTGTGGGCCATCTCTGAGCGCTGTAGGTCAACGCATGCAGGCACTTCTGAATGGGTGTGAATGTCTGCGCATTAAGCCTCACACACACACACACACACACACACACACACACACACACACAGAGGCACACAAAGGTCTTTCTGTTCCACTCCAACATGTATCAGAGTTTCCTTTGTGGGGACGTGACGGGACAGGTGTGGACGGCTGGTGGCAGCGTCTGGAGTACGGGGGGATAATGTAAACAGCCTGGAATGTGATCCACATCACAGCGACTGATTTAGGAGAGGGCTTCGGAGGGGTGAGAGGTCACTCACCGCAGTGTAACAAAAGAAATGAAACATAATCCCCCGTGACAATCAAACCATGCTTAAGCTGCTTTTTCAGCCAATTGCCATTGTCTGTCAACTTCCCAGGCGAGTAATGGGCGCTTTTAGCTCCGCTGGTGATTTATGTAGGCCGACTGTATTACTGTGCTACGACTGACTGTATTACTTTATGAGAGTGAGCACAGAAGAGGCTGAAAAATTACCATATAACAGTGGGTCAGTTCATCCAAATACAACAGAACCATATTATGCATCCATCTCTGTCAGGATATAGTCTGGCTGCTTTTACTTTCATAGAGATGTCACCATGTTTCTGTCTCTATCCCTTAAAAAAAGCAGTAAAATAATCAGTATTTTAGTCCCCAGAACACAGAATAAATACAATGAAGAGCATCTGTGTCACTGTGTAACTCAGCAGCAACCTTTTTAGCATCATGTTCAACACACACACATATGTACAGACTAAATGAAAGTGAGTCAAAAAGGTAGGCAAGGGGTTTAAAATAAAATAACATCTAAGAAAAGGGCCATAGCACATGTTTATATATAATATAGACTTAATAAAAATAAAATGTGGCATGATTATTGATGATTATTTCTTGCTGTCCATTATTTTAATCTGACATATACTCTTCCAGGAACATATTCAACATAGATTTTACATGTAGGAAAAGTGCGTTCTGACATGTATCCACCATGACAGAAGGTATATCACACTAAAGACTCTTAAATTGTGTGCAACAGCCTTCGTCTCTAATTCAACAAAGATAACAATGACAAGTCTAAATATATAACTTGGAGCGGTGATTGATGTCACTAAACTCTTTCCTTAAAATGCATTCCTTTTTAATATTTTACTTGGTAGATTGAAGCAACATAGACATGTCAAAGATGTTTATGTAACTGAAGTGACAGTGGAAAGCTTGAACTGGAACTGATTTACTGTAATAAAAGTTACAACAACAAAAAAAACACCCTAAATGGCAAAGGAGTAGTGGCTTGTTTTTCATTTTTAGGTCTTAGTGAGATTTGGAGGTGTACCCGTTAAAGCAAATGAACATTCTACATTAAAATTTGTGTTTGTTTATTTGTAACTGAGATTGAAATAATTCGAGCCATACTCTCACCTTAAGCTGCTTTAACTGAATTGTCTGGCCACTTGTTGATATTTAACGTGGCAAATGTTGCAAATGTAACCATAGCAGACACGGAACAACACTAGCATCTAGTAGATGAATCTACATCCAATGTCCATTTCATTTCTTTAAATCTGATTTGGTGTATCGGCAGAAAACCGTCTAACCTACTAGAAGGTATCTGTAGCAAAAGGTGTCCTATTTTCTTCATCACTAGTTCCTGGACATAACTGGTTCTATGAACACAGAGGAAACAGAACAATAGAGGTTTGCTATGTTTGCCTTTCGGGTGAATTTCACATTGAAGATGTCAAAAAAGAGAAGACTTGACAAGGACAATGAGAAGGCGGAAAAATATTTGTGTTTATCTTTGCATCCAGTGATATTTAGACTTGTCATGAAGTACCTTTCCAGGACAAAGTACTTTTTTCTCCCCAAAAAAATGACCATAAAGAAGTACACAGACAATTCTTGATGTTAGAACACTTAAAGAAGCTCAGGTGATGCAAAAACAGCCAACAAATTACTGCAGTGAAAATGTGGGACTACAAAGTTCAGCAGACTTGGGAAGAAGTGCAGCTCGGAGCGATAACTGTCTGTTCTCGTCACTGCAAGCAACCCTTTTAGCAGCGTACACAACAATCTGATCAATTGTTAATATTAAGAGCATTAATTACGACAGCTTTAATAGTAACATTTGTTCAATTATGTGAGATAATTCCCTACACAGACACACTGATGATAAAGGATGAGTTCAGCAGAACCGGTACAATAGCAGTGACCAGAGATTCTGCCCTGATGAATCTCCCTGACCCACTAGCTCATCTGTTTGGACTGACAGAGCAAAAGGGCAGCGGGATTAGTCGCTTATTAAGCAGGGCAGATTGCTCTTTAATCACTGGTGTTGTTTGGGAGACAGGAAAGTGTCGCCATACATGCCTTGGTGGCTGCTGACGACAGGAACTGCGACAAAAACAGAAGTCCAAGAATAGCTCAGCCAAACAAAAAAGTTAACACAGTGTGGTGCTGAGAGGCTGCAGTGACTTGACCTCCTTTGCATCTATTAGTTATTGTGGAAATAAGTGTCCCAGAAAGG
The DNA here is from genome assembly GCA_027123335.1 of Amphiprion clarkii. NCBI lineage: Eukaryota > Metazoa > Chordata > Actinopteri > Pomacentridae > Amphiprion > Amphiprion clarkii. The sequence continues at coordinate 1,976,364 of CM049579.1, forward strand.
CCAGGGATAAGGGAACATAAAACAATATGAAAATCCAGGAGCTTGCTACTTTATGCACACTATATATTTGCCCTATTTGCATATGACATAGGATATCTACACAATGTGCTCTTAGGATCGGACCTCCTACTGTGATGAAGCGAGTCAGTTCCTCCCACATTTACACCCTGGTCGTATCTGCAAGTGTGCAAGCACACTAATTACCACTAAGAACAACATAACAGTCATTAGTTGGAGTTGCCCTGGATGCCACCAACATGGTCCCTCATTTTCAGAGGCTTTTGTTTGCTGCAGTAAAAGTGAAGAACGACTGCGCAGTTGACATAACATTGCCATTAAATATGACTACATTGAAACATTTTGCAGCTTTCTGTTGCCACTCCAACCAAAGAGCAGAAAGAACGGCAACGCTATGGGTCACCGTTTTAAGCACTAATGTAAAAGGGCATGTTCACAGTGCCCTGGGATTGCACTAAAAGCATGACAACTCTGTGCATTAACCTCTCTGTGCTCAGCTGCAATGCCTCATGGTCTATTTACGCTTGCTGTCATAATTCACTTGACAAGTTTGTCATTATTCTAAAATCCTGAGATATTTTTCTACACCATTTAACATTCTCCATGCAAGTAATTAGTGACAGCCATCTGGTTGCAACTTAACTAAGACTAATCACAGAGGAGCGTATAGCAGGATGTTCGGTCCAAAGCATCTGCAGCAGTTTGCTAAACTTGCAGAAAGTTGCACCCGACGGTGATGATGGTGTATTGAATTTCCCTTTATTTCCCATTTGCTTTGAAGACATTATCAGCAGAGCGAAGGAAGGCGGACGCAAGCAAGGAACAACAAATACGTCTCCTTAAGTATGTTTGAAATCACTCCCGTTCACCCACTCACTGGTCTTTGTATAACAGCCACTCTGTCTGCTCCACAAAGAGCAGCAAGCAGATTCTACTCGCTTATGAATCATTGTTGTTGTTTTTTTTAAATCAATGTCTGTAATTTTATCATCTATACAATTGTGGGATTGTTAGCATGAAGTTGCGTCTATCCTTCAGCACTTCAACAAAGGCACTTAAGGTTTAGGCATTCAAATAAAATGGTGGCAGATAAACAGTGCAGTGAAGAGGGAAGGACTTCAGACAAACAAGCCTTGAGGTGCGTTATGTTTACTTCAGCGTTGAGTACTAAAACCAAGCACTGGGGTTAAATTATTCAAGACCGGAGGATCGATTAGCTTCGATGTTATCGGTTCTACTCGCCATAGAGGAGGAGTTAAGAAAATAAATTCCCTGTTTATTACTGCTACATAAACATTATCTAGCACATTTTATGTCACCAACTTCTAATTTGTCTTGGATGCACTTTCCAAAAGACTTTTCTCTGTGTGAGGTACAAATGCCGTTTGCCACAAGTGCAACAACTTTTTGACAAGAAAGTTAGCTAAATTATAGTTAATGATTACAACTAACCATTACCCATCTTATTTTTATTTAGCTTTAGGTGTGTTTATGAATTCAGTCTATAATAGTGAGAGCAACATCTAAAGTGTTGTTCAGAAATTCAGCTTAGAGGTTCAGAAATGGCACGATTTAATGAGGTAAACTCTTGTCTTGCCATACTTTGACCCTTTCTCGAACTAAATGTTTTCTTTTTTCTTTTTCTTAAGTAAAACTATTCATACTACACAGTAAAATACAGTTTTAAAAAGTCCTGAATTCATTTTTTAAAATTAAAAGTGAAGAAAAAAGTGCAAGAAATAAAAGAATGTCAATTCTGTTCTTAATCTGTTTTGTTTCTTCATCTAAAATTATCAGTAAGAGTATAAATAACTAAATATAAAGTGGCTTTTGATCTAGTAAGCTCCTTTTGCCATGTTGGTGTAGCTTAGCTTGTTTGATGTCTTAAAGCTTTATTTATGTGCCCAACACTGGTTTACTTTATGTGTTACCGTTGTTTAACCTGTAATACAGCCACTGAAATGTTGACAAGTTAGACAGTATAGCAGTAGCAGAAAAAGAAAGGAGTCAGACAATCTGTAAAGTCTCTCAGGTCAGTTACACAACAATCTGAAGCTTTGCTAACGTTAGCCCATCATAAACAAGTGGTTCTGCAGTTGAAGTAAGGCTGTAGTAGCAAAACCTCTGAAAGTTCATCACTTATTAACTGAGGTTTTCAGTTGGAAGTGGAAAACTGTGGTATTGAGTCTTTCAAAAAGTGACACAGTCTTGTTAAGCTATTGTCTGGAGGATGTATAGACAGCTTTCTCAGACATTCCTCTGCTGCCAAAAGATTCACAACAGGAGAAACTTTATCCAAGAAAAAAAAAGAAAAGAAGGATGACAAAAAACGCAAGACTAAAATTAATGTGACAACTTGACGGCTCTCTAATTGCTAAGGTCTTGAGAATTGCGAGACCTACAGAAACAAGGTCAGGGGGCAGAAACAGTTAAGAAATCTCGCGCTACAGTCACGTTAGGTTCATTCCTAGGTTAAGACTTGGAGTGAGTTGTGGCTGTCAGGACCGAGTCGAGTCTGAACACATCTCAGACTCTGTGTGCGGTGAAACTGTATCATCTCTTGTCACAGATGAGAACAGATTGTCTTCAGTTTGGACTGCAACCTTATCCTGTTGGCACTTCAGGACTTCAAAACACTGACTTTTGTGTGAAAATAAAGCCAGGGTTCGTGCCTGTGCTTGCCGCTCGATGACTAAGCTCTGACGGCCATCGGCGCTGACATTTCATGGGAATCCGCTGATGTGCCCCTCCTCAGGTGTGCTCCTGAAAATGTCATGAAACTAAAAAAGAAGTTGTGTTTACCAAAAAGCTTATAAGTGTTATAATTTTTTTTCTCCTTGTGAAACATGGCTTTCGGTGTTCTCTGCTGACAGCGCGGTGACAGCTCCTTGGCCGACACAGCCGCAAAGAGAGAGACGGAGGCGAAGGACATCAAAGTGCAGGTGGAGCGTTAGTAACATGGGGGCAGCTCCGGATGAAGGCATCGCATCAACAGAGATAACAGGCCAGGCGTCTCAAACACACCAAAACAATACCACCGCACCGCCCAGGCCCTAACATCTCTCACCTGCTACACGTCGACCTTCAAAAGGTCTCGTTTTATCTTTTGTCTACAAAGTGTCGGGTACTTTGACCGAGGAGGGATGTGTGCTGTCTGGAACTGAGTGCGTCTGCCCCTCGGCTGTGTGTGTTGCATGCTAGTTTGTGCTTTCAGATAAAACAAGAAGGGAAAAAGCCAAAGAAACTCGACGGAGCCTGCGGTGCGTGTTGCCTCCAAACAATCCGCGCAGCCTTTCGCTGGTTGTTGTTGCATATGTTGATGCTTTTCCCCCCTCTGAAGCGTCTCCCTCTCTCATATTTGAGGTGACTCAAGCGCTCAGAAGACTTTGAGGCCAGACAAAAGCAACCATCACACAGACGGGATAAGCTTAGAGCTGTGTGTAACCAGATTTGAACCCGAGGTGCTGTCGGAGATGCTCGACTTTAAACAGAGGCCTGAGATGTGTTGGTGTTCCCGCCTGATACCGTGCTATGACTCCGTATGAACGCTTTGATGTCGAGCAGAGCGCCGGAGCAGGAAAGTCATTTGGAATTCAAGCCCATGCCTTTCACGGGTTCATACTTTTGTAGTGGACGAAGCCGATGCTCTCACCTCTCTTCAATCATTAATCGCTCAGAGTCTTGCCGGCGAAGATGGCTCAATCTCCAAATGTATTAAGGCTAAAACCCAGTCTGGCAGGTTGATGAATTAATAATAATCCTCACATGAAGGTCTATTCAAAGTGGAGGGAAAAGTGGCGAGAATCAAGGTCTCCTCGCTGCTATCACTTTGGACTTGAGAGATCCATGTGAAGTGGCTGCATAAAATATTACCTTGGGAATATTTAGCATGGATCATCTCACTGATGTAAAGCTGGCTGGAGTCACATCAAACATGTGCTACTGCAAGTGTGTTTTAGAGCCTTTCAAGGGTCATTTTCATGGGACTGGAAAGAACTGTGCTTTGAAGCCGCTCGGAGCTTTTCGCCGTTGCAGTGAATTTTATGCTCTCGCCATAGGGAGGTTCAAACAGTGTCACTGTGAAAGAGCTTCTTTATGATGTAGTGTTTAAGCCATCTGGTGCTTTTTTCATAAGCTCCTTATTACAGCATGTTCCTCCTAATGATATTGTGAGACGGTCTTTAGTAAGAAGTAATTAGAGGGTTTGTAATGTACCTACCAACAAGTGACTTTCATCATATTATTGTGCCTTGAATTTAAAGAATATAGGGGCTAAGAGAATGTTACAGCAAGTTCAGCAACAATTAACCAAACAAGTCAAGAGCTTACAGCCAGTGATTTTGTACTGCAGCAGAGCAAAAGAAATAGAGTGAGTACTTGACTTATTCCCTAAGAGAATTGAAGTCATGCTAATATTAGTGGCTAAAATGCCCACATTGACACTATTAACAAGCAGATGTTTATCAAACTTTGTTTGTATAGCACTTTTCATACAGTAAAATTGCACCACAAAGTGCTTTACAACATTAACAACATTGAATTAAAACACTTAGCAGGAAAAAATCTTCACCGTCTTATTTTGTTGTGTTCGCAGGCTAACCTTTGCTAAACAGCAGTAAATACACAGCAAAGATGAGGTCAATGTGAATATGCAGTGAAGTAGTACAGTGAATTTGTATTTGGTCACTAGATGTCTTAGTTAAAAATCATTTTAACCATCTGTTTTATTTTCCTAACATTTTTACTAAAAAGGTCACCTTCATAATTATTCATAGCCTTTCTTAGTAATAAGTGGAAGGCCTTAATTTGCCACCAAAACAATCAAACGGTTCTTATCGTTGCTAACAAGCTTTTTGCACGTCTTCACTGACATTCTGGACTGTTCCTGGTTTGTGATGATCTCCAGGTCTTTGAGGTTGGAACGCTTCCTCATCATTACTCGGGACTTAAGTTCTCTTCACAGATTCTGGGATTCATGTTTGGAGTCTGGCTGGTCCACTGCAACATGTTCATATTGTTGTCTATTATTCTTGTTTTCTGTCATTGCTCAAACCCTTTGGCTGTATGTTTCAGACCACTGTCTTGTTGGAAGGTCCAGTGCTGCCCAAGGCCAAGTTGTTCTGCACACTGTCTGATGTTTTTCTCCAGAATCTTAATGCTTTCCTCTTTTCTCATGATGCTGTTTACTTTGACAAGGCTGTCTGGCCCATCAGCTGAGAAACGCCAACAAAACATTCCATTCTCACCACCATGCTTGACCGTGGGGATGGTGTTCTTGAGCTTAAATGCTTCTCTTCTACCTTGCCAAACAAAATCTGTTTCTTTGTCCAGACAACTCCATTTTCATCTCATCCAACCACAGAACTGATGACCGAAATCTCTCTTCTTTGTCCAGGCAAGCATTTATGTGCTGGTGGGAGTCCTTCTTGGTGGGTCTTGTTCAGCGCCTGCTGGGGGATCTGCATTGAGATGTTGATACCAAAATTGCTCAGATTCATCAGGATGGCCTTGGCGCTGATTCTTGAATTTTTATTGGCCTCTATTATTCTTGAAAGTACAGGGATCACTTTTGGTCTCCTACAACACTGAGACCTCTACTGTTGAATTTATTCTACTTTTCACTAAGAGACAGGCAACACTAGTCAGGCTAAAAGTGTTCAGCTTAGTTTGAAAATGATACATATGAAGAAACCTGGCATGTTTAACGCATAATTTTAGGTAGTTACCCAGTAAATGTCTGCAACTGAAAAGCATCGCATTGTATGTTTGCACTTGTCTGTGCACCATCGTGAAAAGAATAGTCATAATTTGTAAAGATCCACTTGAGATCAAATTGGACTAAATGTGGCCCCTGAACTAAAATGAGTGACACCCCTGGACTAAGGGTTCTGGAAAGAACAAATTATGTTGTCCTGGCGACGCTGTCGGTTCAGCATGTTGGACTGAGCAGGTATCACACCGTATTCTGTGACCCATCAGATGTGCACAGATTTGGCATCATATCCGGGCTGTAATGTCAGTAAATTCGAGTAAAACACAGACTTCGTTTGCAGTGAATGCACTGCAAGAAACACAGACGTGGGGGTCATTCACAAACTACCGGAGATCTCCAGGTAATACTAATCCCGTGTGAATAGTACATAAGTCAGTATGATTCATGAGCTTGAAGTTATGAATAACTATAACTGTACGTCTCTGAATTCCTTTGAATAATAGCTAAAATATTTTGGTCTGGACTGCTACAGTGCATCGACCGACGAGCAAACACGCCACCCGTGCTGCTAAACGTCGTGAAAAATGTCTTGCACCCTTGCATTTTTGCCTCCTCTTCTGTTTTTCTCTTATTTTCTTACTGTACTATCTGGGAAAATGCAAAAGAAGCACGAACTGCCTGCAGGCCATTAAAAGATATGACTTTGCCCGACTAAAGTGCATCAACAGGGATGCTCTGCACAGTAGAGCTGTTGCCCTTCAACTTTGTGTCTTTCACATTATTTACAGACCGTCCACCACTGCAGCGACGGTGCGCCCGCTCCCCGCCCAGCTTTGTGCCACCATACGGGGCGATCGGGCTTCACAACTTTGTTCGTCAGCAGGTACGGGAGACACGGGGTGTGTGTGCTAAACGGTGGGTGAGCGGCCGTAATGATGCAGCATTCGGTATCGCTCTGTATGCAGCTCATAGCCCCCAGCTGCTGCAGCCTGTCTCAGCATTTCTTCTCCATCTGTGGGAGGTGGCGTAACCTGCCGGGTGAGAGCGAGTTGGCTGGGAAGAGGTAAGGAAAAAGGTCAGAGTAGGAGCATTAACTGAGGAAGAAATGTTTATGCCCAAAGTTGGAGCTGTGCTGGAGAAAAGGTTTATTTCTTGTGGCTATCTCAACTTTCTTACAAACGTCAGTGTTATTCTACGAATCTAGCAGAGTTTTCTTTTTCTTTTTTCCCCACAGTTAGCGTCCAGAAAGGCAAGTTGTGAATGATGGTATCATGACATCTGCCTCGGTTCTCTTCCATATTTACTTTTTTTGCTTGTCTTTTACTTATTCTTCTGTCCCTGTGGCCCCACATGTGCTGTCAAACACAGAAGTAACAACGAACTCCAAATCTAAACTATCAGCAGCTGACATGCTGCTGTGGATATGTCGATTAGGCTGGACTGATGTGTAGCACATAAACAATATTATATCCACAATTAATCTTTAAACAGCAACACGTTTTGGATATTTTTTGGCAGCAAAACAATCAGATAAAGCTCAAGCAATTATGGAGGAAAGAAGAGCAAAGACAAATGTCGAGAGATATTTTTGTTGAGTGTACTTTAAAGTTTTTTTAATTGGTTGGGTATTAGCAATTCATCAATATTAATATTCATTTCAATTCTTTTTTCAGTGAGCTTTTCAGTGTTTGGGGTCTATGTTAGCAGTTGTACCATCACTGGAATGTTGAAGAATGTTATATTTATATCTGGCACAGATTTTTTCACATATGGTGCAGATTTAGCATAAAACAGTCCCTCCAGGATTTTGTGGGCATTTTTCGAGATTGTTGCGGCCTAAAATGCCCGTGTTTCCTGGCAGCTTTTCTAGAAAATTGCAATGTAAGTTGGGACGTTTTAAGCGTATTTGTTGCGATGTTTTGCAGAAGACAGTGACAATTGCTAAAAAGCTGCATTTTTTTTCATCTTGTAGAACATGTTACAACATTTTCTGTTGTTTCTACTCATCTATACCAGTGAATTGAGTGTCTTCAGGTTTTGGAAGAAACAAGATGTTTGAGGGGGTCAGTATCTAATTGATAAATTAAGAAAATCATCAACAGATTGACAATGAAAATACTCAGTACTTGCAGCAGAACTCAGCCATTTTAACTGAAGTACTCAAAGTTTACCAGCATTTGCTAATTTCAGCTACCACAAGCTGTTTTAGCCAGACTGAGAAAGACTGCCTTCTTTCACCTATTAATTCATCTTTCAGAAATGAGATCCAGGTTTTATCATATTAGAACCATCTTGACTCTTCACAGCTTCTATCATTTCATCATAAGTGTTTTATATTGGCATTATTAAATTGTTATTTTTATATTTGTATATCAGCAGCGATATCACTTCATAATTGTGCAGGCGTCTGGCAATATTAAAACCATAATGGTGAAATTCTGTTTGAGTTAGCAATTTACAGAGCTATGTGCTTAGTGGAAATAATTGCCATTGTTTTATTCATTGAAGTGTGCACATACAGTAGCCGACATGCAGAGACACGCAGTCAGGAGAGGTAAAACAGGAAACTGTCGAGTTTTCAGGGTTAAGCACTGAGCTTTGATTCTCGGGAAAGAGCCGTTTATCCATATAAGTATTGATTAGATCACCTCAGACTATGAACACGATGTGCATACGGCAAATGAAAAGCTGGCTCCTTTCATTTCTTTACTTAAGTAGGATTCCTAATGAGGATTTCAATAATACAACAGGGCCGAGCCTGAACTCAAGCTTCCACTCAAGCTGCATTTGTCAATTATGTATGTGCTGCAGATAGAAGCTATGATAGACTCACTGTTGTTCTACAAGTGAGCTGACAGCTTTCAAAACCTGCAGATGTGTGCTCTTGTCAGCAGCAGGGATCTTAAAACTGCATAGCCTGTTTGCAGTTTAAGTTGTTGTGGCTTCACACAACTATTTTCCCGAGTAAAAGGGATGTCTGGCTGCACCGATACCTCAGAATGGCACAGTGAGTTATGTGCATTTTCAAAATTAAACTAATGGACACATTAAACTGACTTATAATTTACAGAAATACATAATATCTGCCTTGTTATTAACCGACAAGTCATTCCTTTTACTGGTTAATTTGTCTTGCTTTGACTTCTTGGACCATTTTTTATTAATCCCAGCGAAACAAATGCTTAATTTCAAAGCTGAGAAATATATATATACATATATTCAATTTGTATACAGTATCTGATTAAAGGAACTGCAAGGCTAACACTTTTGGAAAATCACATAAAACTTCCCAGCAGTGATTTTAGATAAATCCATCCAGCTCAAGACATTTGCATAATTGTGTTTAGCATGTAAAAACTGTACCGTAATGGCTGCTTTTGCAGGACCGTGCATGTCAGCACCATGTAATTTGTTCGGGTGTGTGTGTGTGGCACATCAGAGGGCTTGTGAATTGTTTATCTGACTACAAGAGTGCAAAAAACGCTCCATACAACTTGGGACTAGACGATGAGTCAATGAAGCGTGATAATAATGCAAGAAAGTCAGCAGGGGGAAAAAAAAAAAAGCCAGCGGAAAGATGTAAAAGAAGGGGGCTTGAATAGCAAAGCAAAAAAGCCTCGAGAAAACCAAAATAAGCGGCTTGCGGAGAGCCTAATGCAGCCCTGCAATAAACAAAATTACAGATCAGCTTGGCTTCGTTTCACATTTCTGGAGCCACAAACGCTGATTTCCTGTTTATCTAGATGGGAAGACAGGGGAGAGCTGAGGCGTAATTTGAATCCGTATTTCATCCCACTTTAACAAGAGGTTTTTCCCTGACTCGACATCTGTGTGGTGACACACACATGGCCAGTCATATGACTCATTAGCGTGTGTCATGCTGGGTTAAAGGGTTATGGTGTGTGTGTGCATGGAGCTTGCGAGGCAACTTCTGTCAGTGTGTGATATACGGGCGTTTGTGCACGTCTCTGTCCACATTTATACCACTGACATTCAAGGTTTATTGTAAGAACTTGCAGACAGGAAAACCTTCGGGGCACTTTCTCATAGCTCCCCCTGATGAGCTTCGCTGTGAGTGAGATGGAGGAGTGATGGGAGCGAAGGGTGGGGGTGGAGGGGTCAGCTGAAAGGAAGTATAGCATGGAGAAGATAGGAGCTCGGATAGAAAACAAAGCGTTTAAGTACATCCTCAAGAAATTTCTAATCCATAGCAGGCGGGAACCTGTTAAGTAAGGTCAAGGCAGCAACAACAAAACCCATCATTTCAGCTCAGATCCTTGTCAACCAGCGAATTAGCTTAGAAAAGACTCACATTCATCGCCTGGAACTGCTGCACAGCGTCGCCACAACCGTTCACACCACTGCATTATTTACCAATCACGCTGACAGTTGTCCTTGCCTCCACATCCGAAAGGTTATATTAAATGTTTCTACACTAAAACTACTCCTGTAAGCATGTCTTCATCTACAAAGAAAGCGAGTGAAAACACCTGAACCTCCATCCTATCTCTCTCGCAGTTATTGGAATTATCTCAAGAATTTTCACCCTTTTTCCTTGTTGGACGTCTTCCAGCCGCACAGAACAGCGTGTTGTGCAAATACATGTTCTAAAGGCATAAACCTCACACATGAACCTCATTAATTAGCACCGCGCGCCACACAGGAGGTTAATATTCGATAAATTGCAACCTTGGGGTTTATGTAAAAATAATCTGCCGAGGCAAAGTCGGAGTTAATTACGGCGCCGAGGACCTCACAGGGCTGCTTTTGTTGTGTGACAGGAGTTTACGCAATCAGTCAGAAATGCAAAAGGTGAGCTTCCCTCAGGCCGAGTCTTTGACAGCTTCAACTCTCACTGCTATCAAAATACATCGGCTTCTTCCTGAGCGAGGGCCGGCGGCAAAACACAAGGCAAAGCCGCCTGGTCTAGCGCGTGAAACATTATACAATAGCCAATAAATTTTGAACCTAAGCCTCGGCCCTAAAACCTTAACGCATGAATGTAAAACGACCTCGCTTGTCAGGAAACACCCTTTTAGCACCAGCGGGATGGAGTGGGTGGGTGGGACGGGGTTGTTGAAGTCAATCAAACAGACTTGCCAAGGATCCGGCCCCTCCGAGGAGGAAAGTAGTCGGTCTACTTGATGTTCATTAATAAGTGGGTCACCTGGTCTAAGGCTGTGTGCCATATTGAGTTAGACTTTTGTGCGTGACGTACCCCCTCATCCCTATCAGGTTACTTCAAATACCCACACATGGGCCCCACCTATCATACAAATGTGTTCATTTTAGTGCTAATGTCATTGTTTACGTCAGTTTGGTCACGTTTATATTCAACTGATGCTGAGAACTGACAAAAGTTTAATGTTTAATCTGGTTGTTTCAGCTCAAATCTAGTTAAAGTTGTTACTCGTTACCTACACCACTGATATTCTGTGATTTTTAATACCAGTTTCAATACTACAGCAAAAACTAAACCAATGAAATAACTCAACGGACTTAATGAAGTTCTAATAATAAAATAAGACAGAATAAAATAATATTCTGCCAAACAAATATATACGATTCATGGTGGTATAATATTTCCAGCTGCTTCATATATGACAAAAAGAATGCAAATAATAACCGCAGTAAAAACAAACAATGGAATGTGGCCTTGAATTGTTTAAAACAATAGCACTGTGTCATGAAACTCACTCATCCAGTTTCCTTGAGAGCACTTTCAGGCACGTTTCTGTCATATTTGCCTGTGAAAAGCCTGCGTTATAGCCATCTATGTGTGTGTGCTGGTCTCCTTTGTGTCTGCGTCTCCTGTTAAATAAGTTCGCCTCATACAGTTATGGACACATTTCAGGAACGTTGTGCACAATGTGACACCATGTTAATATAAAATTACAACTAAAATTCTGCTCTACAGTGATCCAAATGTCTGTCTTTGAGCCGCTCAGATCACTTTAAGGAGGTTCCTCTGTTCATTCCAAATGTGACATTGAGGGCGAACTAATTTTCATCGTCAAAAACTTATTCCTGATCATCAACTCTAAACATTTAAAAGCTCAATACAAACATTTGAGGCATAATTACCTCCACTTGTGTCACCTGAACCATTCTGAAGAAGTCACAGTCACCAGTAGCCCATCTACAGATGCAGTAATTTCACAACCACGGACAATAAGTAGTGTTTTAGCACAATCCAAGGTGGTGTACAACCAGAGAATGGAAATAAAGCTGTCTTATAGCGCCGCATGACAACTTATTCATCTGCTCTGCTCATCAACTAGTTCCACTTAACCAGTTCCAACGTAACGATGAAACGGCGTAAGTCGAGGACGTCGTAAACCGAGGACCCCCTCTATTAGTTCTCATGACATTGTTAAATCTACTCCTATAAGCCAGGTATTTCACGCTTTCAACAGTTACTTCATTTTCATTTAATCTCAAATTTTAGGCAGCTTCATTGAGATTTGTCTCTTTTCCAAAAGAGACCTGAGAACAAGAAACATCCTGAAAAAACATAATCAGCAGACAGAAACAACACAATAAACAAGAAATCAGAAAAGCTATAAAGCTGTAAGATCACCGAAGGGAAAGTAGGTCTTTAGTTTTCGGGAGGTTTGAAAGGTGACACCAACTCTGCCATCTGGGGATTTGTAAGGTTAAGTATTTACTGAATCATGTATTATAGTAACAGGGTTTAAATGAGAAAAGGCATGAGGCAGTTTAGAAGCTCCAGCAGCAGAGCTTTATAAATGAATAACATGAGACGCACATTTCTTCTTGACTGCAAGGAAGTCCATCCAACCGTGTGATACAGAGAGCAATGATGAGTATGAAATTTGTCATTTAGGGAGGGAGCGGTGTAATCTGGGTGAGCAACCCTTCAAAATAGCCCAGGAGAAGAGAAGCTGCAGTGAATTTAAGGGGGAAAAGTTCGCCCATATGAAAAACATCAACAGTTTATTTATTTCCTAAACACTGAAAATCCCCTCCATGTGTGATATTCCTTCTCTGACTGCTGCAACCTATGGTACAATATAAAGCATTTCCATTTTTACTGGGCTATTCATTGCCGTAATATGGAACCGTGGTGACTTTAATTAGAGAGGACACATTCTACCTACATGGGAACACACAATAATTACAACTGCAAATATTATACTGTGGGACTGTGAAACCAGAAAACATCTGTCATAAAACAGCAAACAGATCAGACTTCTGCAGTAAAAAAATATCCTGACAGCTGCGGTGGAGGTGAGGACTCAAGCTGAGGACAGAAACTGCTGCAGGATGGAATAAACTCAGAGGAAAATCTCCTACAAACAGCTGGAGGCAGCAAATTAAACCTCAGCTCTTATTAACATTCTGTCAAAACCTGGACCACATCTGTTATTAGTGAGTCCCATTAATTTGACCTGTCGTAAAGTTTTATTTTTATATACTTTTTATCTCAGTTTGCAATAGAAATTTGAAAAAATTAGCAAACTCAACATACACCATTTAAAACGAGAAAATTCTGGCAGATATTAAATACGGTAATTTAAAAGTCAAATGTAGTAGTAGTAGTACTAGTAGTATTGCATGGAAAAAGCAGACTTTATCTTGTTTTCACAGAAATCCTTTTTTAACCTCTGTAAGAGTTTTTTCCCTCTTATTTGGCATAAGATCAGTTTGGGCTGCGTGAGACGAAGCCTGAAATTTGGTGTCTCAAGCCAAAAACTTGAGAGTTGGCAGCTGTGTTATCTGTTATTTTTAGCAAACTATGTAAATTGTTTGGACATTACTCTAATGTAATTTTTTTTCAACTGATATTACATATTACACATACCTAGAAACACACATATTTTCAGATAGTTATTTGAGCTATACTTGTCTGTCTATGGTGGCGGGAAGTTTTCAATATGTAATATATACTAGGGCTGCACAGTGAATCACATTTTAACCACAATCTTAGATCGAATGCAAAATTGACATTAAAAATGTTCCACTAATAGAAAACACCACCCCTAGAAGACAGCCGCTGCAGGTAAAATCACTTCGTTTTAAAAACTGGGTACATCTAAAATTGCCTGATTTCATTTTTTTAAAAGTAATTTTTAGTCGCAAACCTGCCTGAGTGGAGACTAGATATTCTGTGCACAGCTGCTTAGCGAGTGTCAACTGTGGCCTACATGTGACGGGCTTTGAGACTCTTTTTTCTTTTTTTTTAATCTCATTTGGCATTTTAGCAATTGTCATTTTACACAGTAGGACTGAGCCTGAAATTTGGGGTCTCACACCAAAAGCTTTAAAAAATTAAATGTTATTGTTTCTAGAGAGCCACTGCATTAGGGTGATTATTCAAATTGTTCATACAATATGTCATAAATATGGCATTTTTTCCATAACTTGAGCTGAAGTACTTTTCTTATTTTGCACAGACAATGTTTATATTTGGAAAGCCTTGTTGCATTTGAGAATGCATCCAATAGGAACCACAATAAAATTAAACATGACGTGTTTCACTTCACCACAGGACATATGTGATGTTACCTAGAATTAGTTAAATAACCCACATATATCGGTATTGGTGGATATCGGAATTGGAAATTGAGAGTTGGACAATAATATAGACATGCCTATAATCTAGGAGATGCTCTGAATTGAGATTATGGTCGTTTTAAGCCTTATTAAGATAGAAAGATTTGTACCTAAGCAGAAATGTAACACATTATGGAAATAAAAGCAGAGCTCCTTTTATTCAAATGTGAAAGTGGAATAAAATCAGTGAATAATTGTAATAAATAACCATGATCTTGCCATAACTGTGCAGCCCTAATACACATTATACATTAAAGAAGAGCATCACAGTCGTTTGCAGTGGTATCTGGATGCTTATATTCCTCTGAAACGCTAACATTGGTAGTTTTTAATCAAACCATAATTTCTTTTTAAAACAGATTTAATTGAGCTACTCCACAGTCTTCCCATGTACCCCTTGGCAGGCGCAGGACTACCCCCTGGGGTCCAAGTAGCCCTGGTTGTGAATCATTAATCTATCCACCAACTGAGCAAACCGAACCCAAGTCGCTGCCTTGCCCTCTGGGAATAACTGGCGAAGAGCAAATGACATCAAATCGCTTCATGCCACATGTTCCATGAACTCGACACCACCGCCTGGTTTATTAGACACAGTCGTCTTTTAAGGCTCTAATATGGGAGTGGTGCAGTGGTAGAGTGCCACGGGGCAGCGTTCACAGCGTGTCAACAGCAACAGAAAATCAGCTGGCCGCTCTTTATCTCTGCTCTGCCTCAGCAGCTAACAGGATTGGAGAGTGACAAATTCCATGTAGCATAATTACATCAATCTGATTGCAAATTATGCTAATCCTATTACAAAAAGCGGTAATTGAGTAAAGTGGAGATACTTGTGACGCATTTGAAGAGCTAAAGACATGTTGATTGTGGTGTTTGGTAGGTGTAAGTATCGGCAAAAATATTCAGACTGTGATGATAAATCTATTTTCAAATTCAAACTACTTGCAGACACGACAGGAGCGTAATACTCCTGAGCTGGAGTGATATAGCACCCCGCGGCTCCAAATAATGCTTTAGCAGGTAGTACAGCTAAATTTCATTCTGAGGGTGACCTTGCTCTGCTCCAGCCCAGCAGCTGCTCAGTCTGTCAGGCTTTTTTTCCTCCGTGTGCCACAGCAGCAGCTGAGGAGCAATTTTGGGGCCTGATGCATTCAACAGCTGGTGGTGCCAAGCCCAGGGTGGGCGTAGGAGGAGGATGGAGGAGGAGGGGGAGCGCGAGGTCGTCTGTCTACCGAGCCGTGGAAACATGGGACACAGAGCATGTCGGACGGCAGGCGCACAGCCAAATGGCAAAACAACATTTGCGGCAGGAGGAACGGGAACAGCACTTGACTCGCATCGCTCTTTCAAGATCCAGCGCTGACCTAAAATCACATTTAAAGAGTCCCATCACTCAAACGACTATGTAATGCAGCAGTGTCAAACTCATCCTAGCTCAGGTTCCACATTCAGCCCAGTTTGATCTGAAGTGGGCCGGACCAGTAAAATCACAGCATAACAACCTACAAATAACCACAACTCCTAATGTTTCCTTTGTTTTAGTGCATAAAAGTACATTCTGAAAATGTTCACATTTAAGGATTTATCTTTTTACAAAACATCATGAACAACCTGATATTTCTAAACAAAAATAAGTGAAATTTCAGCAACATTCAGCCTCAGTTTATATTTATGATCAAAATAACAGAGGTCAGACAAAAAAAAGCAACAAAAACAAGACAAAATATTACAAAAATCAGATGTAAAACAACAAAAGAACAATGAACAATCTAGTATTTTATTTATGATCAAAACAACTTGTTGTCATGGTCTAGAAATGATTTTAAATTTATAGTTTTACTAATTTACAATCTGCAGTTAATGTCTTCTCTGGGATTTTCACACTTTGAGGGCCGGATTGGACCCTCTGGAGGACCGCTTTTAGCCCGCGGGCCGCATGTTGGACCCCCCTGGTGTAATGCATTCCATGGGAGCGCTCCGTGTAGCTCCACATACGCTGCATGTTTTAGGAACCCCAGGGCCGGTCTCGGTTCCTGGCCCAGGTATGCGTGTGAGCGTTCGGACGGGGTGAGACAATGCACCGCTTGTGGATTTGTGAGCTTCACTTTACGGCGGCATGAGAAAAGTAAAAGTGGATGGTATCCCACTTCTGCTATGATCCCCAGGATGTGTTTACACAAAATCAGCCTGAGCGGTGTCAGGTAATGGAAAAATCTCTGCCGGTTTGACTGTTTACAGACACTAGAGGATATGTGAGGGGGAGTCGTTTAGCAGATGACCTTTGTCTTGAAATATCTCAAACCTCTAGTTGCACTTCGCTGCACCTCGCTCGCTCTGTAATGACGATACTCATCCGCAGCCAGATGTTCACAGCACTTTTCTCCTCTTTCTTTTTCTTTTCCCGGTGCTGTTTGGAGCGTTGTGGTGTGCACATATCGTCGGACGCCACATGAAGGTGGAGTTTCCTGTTAAGTTGTTTCTCTCAGACGTAGATCACCCCGCGCTGCCGAACCGACACTCTGCCTTTATGGTTCACTCAATCACGCAAAAACCTGCTGTGTGTGCTTGAGTCTCCCTCCGTCCTTAAAAATAATGCGCTGTGTGTGTCGTCTGAGCCTCCGACGTGTGTGTGCGAATGTGCGGTTGTTTTAAGGGGCGTCTGCAGAGATGACAAGACAGCTGAACAAATGAAGAAAGAGGTAAACATTTGCACGGGACACACCAGGTGGATGGCGAGTGGTATCCAGATGGCGCTGTGACAAATCAACACTGATACATTTCTCAACATTGTCCTTTATGAAACGAGAGGATTCTGGGGAAAATTCTAATTAAAGAAGCTGTCAAAGTCGAGCAAAACAACTCTGAAGAATAACATTTTATGCTCTTCTTGTATAATGATACTCCATTGATTCCATTATGCAAGCAAAAATCTAAAATAGGTACATTTACTTACCATGCGCTAGAGCATGGGTGTCAAACATTTTTTGCACTAAAACAAAGGAACCATTAGGAGTTGTGGTTATTTATAGGTTATTATGCTGTGATTTTACTGGTCCAGCCCACTGAATGTGGAACCTGAACTAAGAAGAGTTTGACTCCCCTGCACTAGAGATAGACCAATTAATGTGGCTGATTTTAAGACGGGAGGCAGCTAACAGGCTACAGAGGGCCGGCCTGCAGCAGCTACCGGGGTGGGAATATCTACCGCAGCGAACGGCTCTTTTTCCATGCTGTGGAGCCACGTTTCAAATTCACTAAAGCCTCGTCTCCAACGCCGCTAACAGACTACATATATCGCAAAGAGGGAAAAACTAAACAAGTGGCACACTGAGCAGGAGGGAGAAGCAGCAGATGGAGAGACATGGCTATCTGCTAAACTAGCGGTCCTAAGATAGCACATCAAGTATCAGGGATTTTCCTGGCTCAGAAGAGGGCCTTCAGGGGATGAATACATGCAGCAGGAAGCACTGTCAGCTGGCATACAGTAAATCTGTGCATTCAACTGATATTTTAGAGTATTTCACAAACAAAATATTCAGCGTGTCTCACTAGATGAAACACCACTGACCAAATAATACAGAAATATGGCTCATTCCTTCTCCAATCATCCAATTTGTAGAACAATTTCTGCTCGACTACTACCCCTGATTTGCCTGAATTTTTTATAGCATGAAATTTATAAAGATATGTGTGAAATACTAGTTTGATATATCAAATACTTTTTTGTATTTTCTTTGAAATGATAATGGCACAGTGAGAAATGACTGTGAAAAATTCAGGCTTTTATCTTCAATAGTTCCTGAGATGTGGTAATTCAAGCAGCAAATTTCAATGTGCAAAAATGGAATGAAAATGGGAGGATGTGGAAAAAAATAATAATAATTTTTTTTAAAAGTATCTGAAATATCAATCGAAAAAATTCACAAACCCTAATTTGAATTTTCAGTATTTCTCCATTTTGTTGCTGCCGAGTTTTTGTTGCTCTCTGTAGGAAAAACTCTTACAATATGAAAGTCAAGTCTAAAATTTGTAAGGAACTTTGCAAAACAGAGGCACGAGAAGAGCAAGCATTTTTTCACTATACAGAGAAATTTAGTGGTATTAGAGAAGTTGTCAGCAGCAGCACTGAGCACCCACAGCTCTAATGTTTTTACAAAGGTTAGGGTTTTCATTAACTTTAGATTTTCATTTAAATGTAAATATTTTTGATTTCATATAAGTGTACAGCAGGCAGAGTGCAGATGAGCAGAAACAACACAGACAATCACAGTATTAAATAAATGTTGACATTTGAGCAGATTAAAAAGAACAACATGCATCCACTCATCATTTCTGCTGGTTAGAAGAAGTAAATCACTCCCCACATCTGCACACCAGTAGTAAATGGAAATGTGCATTAATTTGGATTTACTCTTAATGATTTTCTGGAAATTGTGTGACAGTTTGTGTTATACTTGGATGGAAACGTAAAAAGCACGTTTTCTTTTCTTCCAAATACATTTGGCTGACCTGAGGTTTCATTTAAACTCAGTGTTCAGTGGCCCAATTAAACTTTCTTTAAGTGATGTTTCTCTGTTCCCAGAACTCGGTAACTAACTTACAGCGCTATTATTAGAAATGATGGCAAATGCTATTTTTTTTAAAAAGGAGATGATTATCTTCGCTTTAGGAAAAAAAAATCAGGTTTCTTTGCCACTCTAAACCATCATGACTCTAAATGTGCAGATCTTCTCCACACATAAATTTTACACTTAACTGTGGTTTTGTGCATTTGAGATACAAACATGTAGTACATGATTGGGTTACATCAAACATTATTATACTTAATTTACTGCATGATGAGTAAATTACACCAGTGCAGTATTGTGAAGACGTGGGTTTTGTCTCAGCACATGTACAGTAGCTCTGGAAAAATAATGAAAGCAGCCGAAGCCACAAAGTCAAACTAAACAGTGGAGGTTGGCTTTCTAACACATACAGTGTCTGTTTCAGTTTCTAGCATAAACAGCAATTATGAAACCTTAAATTCTGTGAAGGTTTTGTTTTCTTTTTTTTTATAAAATATGCATCAAACAAATTCCTTTCCATCCTCACAACCCAGCCGAGGCCTGATTTAACGATGATTCACTGTGATTAGCCGGCATTTCTAAGGTGCTACATGAACGCTGCTTCCATATCCTTATTTGACACACTATACGCCTCCTCTGGTGCACCCAAGGTGTGCCAATGAATATTTCAGCGAGTCAAAATGGATATTACTCCTGAGTCAGACGTGCTGGCACAGACTGCAGCGCTACAGGTGGGGCATTAGTGCCAGCACGCTCAGAGCGCTGGGGTAATGTATCAAGACATTATGGGCTCGGGTCACTCCAGATTTTATTCCCCTTTTTTTCTGGCATGATAAGAGAAGGTTACACATGGAAGATTTAGCTGCAGTTACAAATGACTTCAGAGAGAACAGAAAGTGCTACCTCGGGCATCCTTAACTCGACTGGATGGATACCGCTGCATTCATTTGGAGCGCCATCATTTAAATTTGGACATAATCTTTGCATCACATGAGCACATGTTGCTGTGCAGTTCCCAGCATGTATGTTTCCCTCTTTAGGCCTATACAGACCTCAGGGGCTTTATGTTAATATACATTTTTCCTCATTTGCCTAAGCGCTCAAAACCACATCCATTCATCCTCCTGCTTATGTGTGATTAAAAGATGACAGTGTGTGCTAACACTGAAGCTACATTTCAGGCTACTCAGATTGTTGCTTCAGCTGCTTATGTGTCATCCACACAGTTTTGGGTTCTCACATGTCTAATCTAAAGATAAGCTCCTCTTGCAATTGTTGTATTTCAGCTGAGACCTCTCTTTCCACTGTGATAAAGCCACGCACAGGAATTGCCTTTAACCAGTCACTGTGCAAATACTTTGACGTAAACCATGCGTGAAAGAACTTACTTCTTCACCCAGCAGCATTTAATGAAACAGAATGCACAAAGAGGAGATGTGACACTGTGCTTTCATGTAAACCCCTGAAATCTATGCAAGCTTAAAAAGTGATAGCATTGGACTTGGGAAACTGTGTAGCCAGGATCTTATAAGGATGTGCGAAGCGCAGCAGCCATTATTTGGACATGAGAGGCGCATTATCCTTGGCTGCCGGCTCTGAATTTGCAAGAGGCATTTTGACTGCAGCTACAAAGGGGCTATGAGCCCTATTCAGGGTTTTACTCATCCCTTTCACTCTCATTCATGACAATACATCTTATCATCCAGTATCTATCTCCTTTCATGTCTCCTCCTCAGGGACTAAACCAGCATCATAAGTGATATGCCATGCATCAAGTGTGCTTCTGCCAATTTATTTTCCATAAACCTATGTCAGTCAGGCTCAAAAGTAATAAGCCGGCACCGCTGGTAAAGACATTTGCAAAGTAAAATAAGGCCTTCTTTCTGATGCCACAAACGTGTGCCTGTAACGGCTGTCGCCATGGTAGCACCTGTCAGCATCATTGTCGCCAGTGTCGTCATGGCAATGTGGGCTGATGTTAATCTTTTCTGCGGGTGTGACGGTTTGTGGCGGGTCAGTGAGAACTCCTCAGTCAGCTACTGTTCAGGCAGACGACCAGGACAACGCTGGGAGTAACACTTTTTATTGTTAAACTTTTTAAAAACCATTTGACTATTTAAACTTGTTCAGCCACGAGCAGATCTGCAGATGCTAATGTAAGTTGGCTCACCACTTGTTTTGACTAAAATCTTTCACAAACTGTTGCAAGATTCCAGTGACATTTTGCAGCCGTTCGTGGTCTCTAAAGGAAAAGTCCTAATGATTGATGATTTTCTTCTTGCTCTAGGTCAAAAGTTCTCAGCCAGTGAAATATCTCAACAATGAGGTGACCGACGTCTACCCAGAGGATAATTCCTGCTGACCTCGGTGCACATCTGACTTTCTGGCTTTATACGCTTCAGGTTTCCCACAGGATGAATTGCAATCACTCCAAACTAATGACATTCTCACCAGTCTCAGCTGTACTTTGCATTTAATGCAAATTAACCATCTGAATCCCAAGTAGCTTCTGGATCTTTTTTTTTTTTTTTGCTCCTGTCACATTTTACTCGCTGTGGGCTCATTTTTTCACTGCAACATAAAGTCCAGGACCTCAATGGAAACAACCACAGCTACCAGTCGACAGATGACAGTTAAAATGACATAAATCAATTTTAAAAAGAACAACATCCTGCATTTTACTGAGTTACAAACAAATCAATATGTAAAATCTTCTTTACCACATGTGCTATGGATATTGGAAAAGCACGATGCCTTCCCAGTGCTATAGACACGCTATTTGACTAAGCGTATTTACATTTTTCCAACCTCTAGAAACCCGGAATTTTTCACTCCACTCTTCACATCAATTCAAAGAAATTCCACCACTACATCAGTGAATGTATCTTCCAACAACTTGCTCCTTTCTATGCTGTTCCTCATCCATGCTGCATTTATTTTATTGACCAAGTGTGTTTTATTTTCCTCTCAAGTCTCTCTTGTTCTCTCTTCTCTGCTCCGTGTAAACACAGAAATCTGTTCAAAAAAAGTGAAAATCTGGCAGCTAGGGTGCCTGAAAACACGTTAAAACTAAACAGTGGAATACTGAGGGGGGTTTTTTGTTCTTTTAAACAGATAATTGATGGTTTATTTTGATACATTTTTTGTACAATAAAGGGATTTTGATGAAGTATCAAAATTTAAAGCATCATTCCTGATATAAACACAGAGGGTGTAAAGTGGAGAATCTGACAATTATTTCTGTTTTTAAAGTTGCTAGTCCTGATAAAAGCTGTCATTTGGGGAATTATTTTAACGCTCTTGTTGTTTTCATTTACAGGCACCAAAAAAAATTGTTTCCTGGTATAAAAAAAACCAAAAAATTCTGCAAAAAAATTCCCCAAATTTCTGAAAATTTGCAAAACCTTCACGAAGAAAATTCCAATAATTCCTCAAAAGTTTTATTTTTAAAAAATCCCCCAAATTTGGCAAGAAAATTCTTGGAAATATTGATGATAAGTGATTACATACATATCAGTAAAACTTCTAACATTTCTTTCAAGAACACTCACCAAAAGAATCTACCAAAATTTTTCCCATATTTTCAAACTTTAAAATGGGTTAATTTGACCTGCAGGACAACATGAGGGTTAAGAAAACATGTCTTTCACACCTGCTGGCTGATTTTTTAGTTCAGAAAGTTAACTAATAGAAGCATGCACGCTTATTCTCTGCGATCGTTATTCTCACTGAGCTCGTTAACATGCTGAATGCTCGTAGATTAGCCTCACAGAGCTTCTAACATGGCTGTAAATTGTAGATAGAATCCTTGAAGGAATTCTACTTTTTGAAAGAGGTGACGAGGTGTTAGAAGACAAGCGTCTCTTGTAACGCACCGACTGTGGTCTGTTCTGGAGAGGCAGTGCGGGAATATGAAAGACATTTTTCTTTTCTCCACCTTTGTGTTTGTTCAGTCCGGTCTGTTTCTCTCAGGGGGGAAAGCGAGCGGAGCGTGGAACACATCTGGGACGGGTGTGTGTGTGTTGGACGGGGGGCACCGACTGCTCGCTGGGTGCTGGAGAGAATCACCACTGTTTTCTTTCTCAGTAGCGTGCCCTGTGCAGGTTTACATTGTAGCCCTGCCATATGCGCCACGCAGGAAATGGGCTTTATTAATACGTTTAAGAGCACGTCAGGCTTTGGTGACTTATGGTCTATGTAAGCCAATGTGAAGGTGCATTGTCGGCAACTTTTACAAATAACGACAGGGTGAGAGGGGGAAGAAAGATGGAAAGAAAAACATTCTCTAGGGGCCTCCGTGGAGCAGGGCACCGACTGGTTTCAGGACTGGTTTAGCCGAGCCTCAACGTTCCAGGTGTTGCTTTTTAATTGGCAATTCGGCGAGCAATAAAGCATTTCACTTACTTTCGCTTGTAAAGTGCTTCCATTCCATCTCCAAATGATGTAATTACCCCGCCGTCCCAGGCGAGAGGGCGAAGGGAGAGGAGAGGCGTTCGCTGCGCTCCTTCTCTGCTCACTCTCTCAGCAAGAAGCCTGCCCAAGTCTTTCCTGGAGAATGTTTTCATTTAGGAAACCAAACACCATAAAGTGAGTTAGTCGTTTGCACAGTAAACATATGCTTTAATTTCATTTCGGGCTCCCCCTGCTCTGTGTGAGTCTAATATTAATGAAAACAAAAAAAAAATGTCTAAAAATAATATAGGTTGGGAGTTCTGTTTGATGCATGGAGGTTGGTGGGGGACGTCTCTTCTTTGTTCCTGGACACAGACGCCGATTGATTTTTGTTTGTCGACATTAATCTTTTATTGGTTTTCATAAAGCTGCAGGAACAGATTTTGGTTTTCATCACAGTTTGACATCAACTTCTTAAGTCAGTTCTTCCTTGTTCACGGTGTCGCTCACAGAATTCGCTGCCAGTGCAAATGACTTTTAAAACTTTACAGCAGGGATGTCCAACATGCAGCCCGTGGGCCAAAAGCGGCCCACCGGAGGGTCCAATCCGGCCCGTGGGATGAATTTGTAAAGTGTAAAGACTACAGAGAAGACATTAGATGCACATTGTAAATGTAAAACAATTTCTAGACCATGACAAGTTGTTTTGATCATAAAGTAAAATACTAGATCATTCAGTTCCAGATAGCTGTGACTAAATGTTGTGTTCCTTTGTAGACACTCTGTGATCTGGAAGTTGTAATGTGGAAATGATAAACTGAGGCTGAATGTTTATGTTTGTGATGCACTTTGTTGCACTAAAACAAAGGAACAATTCGGAGTTGTGGTTATTTATAGGTTATTATGCTGTGATTTTACTGGTGCGGCCCACTGGAGATCAAACTGGGCTGAATGTGGAACCTGGACTAAGATGAGTTTGACTCCCCTGCTTTACAGTCCTTCACTCTTTCAGTGAAGTGATTTCTTCTAGAAAAGGGGAAGAGGCTTCCGATTACAATTATGCTAATGAAGTCAGCGAACCCATGCAGTGATGTTATCGTTTGAAATTTTACGGGAAGGGGGGGTTTCTTGAAAAAAACTTTCCTGTTTAGCTAGTGTGGAATTCCCTCTGAGACCCGGAAAGGTCAGAAGCGAGGCCAAGCGTCTGTCGGCCGAGCGTGCGGAGACATGTAACACTAACCTGAAGTCATTTGACTAAAACCGATCCCCTGATCCACCTGAGGATTGTGAACCCTCAAGAACAAGTTCAGCCTGTCAGCTTGTGGCATGAGGCGAGCTCTGAAACATAAACTCCTCTTGATCAACATCGCCCAGCCATAGGTGAAAAGCGCAGAATTCCACTGAAGCTGTGCGACCAAATAGCTCAGCGTGGATGTGAAAACACACAGAGAGAGAAAGTCAAAGGGAAAACATTCTTTTCGCATAAGGCCTACCTGGCAGTGATTTTGCATATCAGACCTCCCCAGTGCCTGTCAGTATTCCAGCAGCAGCAACATTGCCAAAAAACACAAAAACAAGCTGTTCGCTATCACTGCCGTTCCCATGGGAACAGGCCCGCTGAGGGTGTGCCCGCTCCGACACTCATCTGCACAAACAGTATGCGAGCTTACTCCCCCAGCATGCTACATAAAGCAGGCAGGGAGGGGGAGATATGCACAGCCTCCACCACCCCCAGCCTCCTTCTCTAAGAACCAGGGCCTCACACAGAACCCTGCTAGTTCAAAGCTAGCCAGGGCTGCACAGAGGAGGGCGGGGGGGAGGTTGAGTAAACAGCAGAAAGTCGGCTGGAAGGACAATATACAAATAAATGTCAGGCCGCTTCCATGAGCCACAGTTTGCAGTTTGGCAACGACATCTTTGGAAGCGTCGCTTTGTTCTCTGTTTTCTGCTTCTGTTTTTGAAACCGGCTCGCATTGTAAAGTTCACCATCAGTGTGAATCAGCAGCCCTCGTCACACCTCTGCAGCATCGCCACAGGTGGCTCAAACACTAATTAGTGCACGGTGGACCTGCAACGCTTTATGGAAGCAACAGAACAGGTGTCAGCTAGCACTCCAGCATGTGCATATAAAGCTACAAGTTAAGCTTTACCCTCTGAACCAACAAAAATCCACCAGAGGGTTGGAAAGGCATGTTCTCTTTTTAAAAATGACTCCATTTATCAAAGCTAGAAACAGTAAAATCAAAAAGAATTGTCTAGATTTTGAACTAACCTTAAGCTACTCCTCTGTTCCGATGGGAAATTTAACCACATCTGAACCTGAAATTGTCATGTTTCATCAAAATGTCTACTCTGCATGTCTCATTTACAATTTCACCAGCTGTAATAAAAATAAATCTGTGCTCCAAGTGTGTCACAGCTGACAAAGATTCTGTGACTTTTCTGCTAAACTGCAGGCTGTGTAGAGAGTAGAGAGGACACAAGGATGGAAACAAATGAAAAGATTCTCCACTTTATTTTCCTTGTGCTTGAGAAAATGTTGATTCCAGGTTCTTTCAATGTTTGCAAAGAAAAA
Source organism: Amphiprion clarkii (assembly GCA_027123335.1). Taxonomy (NCBI): domain Eukaryota; kingdom Metazoa; phylum Chordata; class Actinopteri; family Pomacentridae; genus Amphiprion; species Amphiprion clarkii. The sequence goes on from CM049579.1 coordinate 2,002,204, forward strand.
ATCTGATTTTATTTCTTTTTTTTGAATGATTACGAGTACGAGTTCCCTATGCTTCAAGCCATAGCTGTGCTTTGTTCACAGAGGTGCAGGACTTCTCCTGTTCTGTTTTATGTATCTTTTATCATCTTATTTATGCATTAAATATTTCATCTTATTCCACTGTTTTACTAGTCTAAGTAAGTTGCTTAAGAAGCACCTTAAACTGTCCTTGATTTGTTTGAAAAGTTCTATTTAAATAAAGTCTGATGGATTGAATGCAGCCAAAAGTTCACATACAAGAATCTACAAGCATAAAGTGTTATTTTTTGGGTGGCAGTCTGGGAATATAATAAGAAAATGTCGAAGATATACTGTGTATAATGCTAGCATATACACTAACGTACACTGTGGCACAGTTTATACAAAAAATAATGTGCTGATTAAATTAAACTGTCACTTCACCCAAATAGCAAAATGAAATGTGGTTTGTTGTACACAAAGCATTGAAAAATGACTCTACATAATGTTAACAGTTAACAACATGTTTAAACACCTTCAAAAATCAAAACAGTTTGATGTAAAAGCGCTAAAAGCGCAACAATAGTTCCTCCTAAAACCTGAGAGTTTATCCTCTCTCCCCTCCACAGTGGTGCCACTATTTGTCAGTGAATGAAGTTTAAATATTAAGATTAAGATCCTACTATAATGAATAAAAGACAAATTTACCTGATTCTATTAAATATGAAGGTTAAGACTTACAATAATATGAATTATGCAAATTTACTTGACTAATTTAGATATTAAGATTGGGACTGCACAATTATATATATATCTATGACAAATTAGGCCTACTGAATCAAATTAACCTGCAATGTTGTATGATCTAATTATGCATGGAAAAACTGCAGAGTTTAGTTTCTAGAGAGAACAAACATAAAAAGCGAGCGACAAATTTAGAGCCTCTGCAATGTAAAAAGCACTTCTTCCAGAAACACAAAATAATCATGTGATATTATGGTCACCACCATTAAAAAACACCACTTTAAATACCATTTAACAGCCATTTTTACACACATGCAAATTTCTCATACAGCCAACACAGACACAAAGAACATGCACTGTCATCTCACACTATATGCTCTGCTGCTCTGCAACCAACAACACAGCTGATCTCCAATAACCACAACACACACCGCTGCGCATGACAGTGACTAATGCGGCTTTACCGTCACATCTTACTTATGTCACTCAGGAATCAGCTTTAACACCACATGGCACAAAAACCCACACAACTTCAACAAATTCAATCAAATACAGTCACAATAAGACAATTGAAACATCTATCTAAGTGAGGCATCAGTGAAAATAGCCCTGAATGTTTTATCAATAACCTCACATATAAATTTGCATTTCTGTTTGTTTTTAAAACAGCTAGAACAATATAAAAAACATTTTATACATTAATCTGCCATTTTTAGTACGGTATTAATATATGAGTCAATATATAATTGTGGGACTTTTTCTAACATAGTTGACAGGTACCACAGTCGACATTTTTGCTGTTTTCAGACTTAAAATCAATTATAACCAAACACCACATGGCATTTTTACAGAAAGATTTTTCTAAATATTATATATACAGATGAGTAAAATTGAAATTCAAAGTATATATAGTATAGTATAAAGATATTGTAGTAAACCTGTTGACTACTTTATATCAAATAAGTCAGAAAGCCTTGGAGTCTGGTCAGTCTTTTCTTCAGGAGGAAATGACATCATGTGGAGCAGGTCATGTGACCTGGAATTAACACACTTCCTGGAGAGGTGTTTTTGAATGGGAAACTTAGTGGAAAGTTATTTCTGGGACACAGATTTCCATATAAAATGTGATATATTGCCAAAAAAAGAAATTTCTGTCATGATTATCTCAACTTAACAAAAAGAACACAATCCAAACTATTTCTGAATCAGCTCATTTTATTATTGTTTAGCTCATTAGAAGGTGGTTGGTATTAAATTCAGACGGTTATTTAGTTGACATTTTAGTGATATCCAGTCATTTTTTGTTAATAAGTGATTGTTTCCATAATAAATAATTATCACATTTTTTAAAGACATGATCATAATGAACATAAAAACATTATTTTTTTTTAATAAAAATGTATGCAAGATGTATCCCATGGACTTCAGAAGTCCCTCAATTATATACTGACCCATATGAATATGATCGATCAATGTTATTGTTGCCTCATAACTACAACTAGAACGTGTCTAATTATTAACACAACTAAAGTATGGCAGAAGGCAGCTCTGTAGCAATGAAAACACATTTTATTGTTTTATTCGACATTGCTATAGTTAGGTGAGGTCGGTATCGTGAGTTATTTATCTGGGGTGTTGTGTGATAGGACTTTGTTAGTGAACTTTTCCTCCTCACCGGCACCTGCATCTCTCCTCCTGGACTATTTGAAGAGTCAGACGTCCAAATAACTATTTAAAAAAAATATGAAAACAGGTATTTCTAAAGCTCACCTCTACATCTGATTGAAGTTGTGTAAAGATTAAGATGAATTCCAAGGCACACAGTTAGAGAACCACTGGTCTAGCTTTAATGTGGAACATGTGCCGAGCGCAGAAAGTGACCTTACTTTCCTTACAGCACAGTGTCTCACACATTATACTAATTTTACCCTGAAATAACTTCAAAATGGTGCAATTATCAGGTTAAAATCTAAAAACGTCTCTGTCTATATGCCAAATGTTTCACTTTAGCTTTAATATTCCAGCCACATTAGCGGCTCAGCCTTTTGGCAGGTGTAGCAGAGAGAGAGTTCAGTTATTAATATACTTAATAAGTCAACACTGAATCACTGAAACCTGCAGCAACACAACGAATCAAAAGCAACAGCAACAAAAACAATGCTGTGTGAATTACAGCCCTCTGATAACCCACTCATTATTTGTGAATAAAATCCAGGGTAGCTGGGAGCGAGTTCAGTTATTAATATACCTAATAAGTGGCAGAAGTCGACTCTATAAACACTGAAACCTGCAGCAACACAAAGAATCAGCAACAATCTTAACAACCAATGCTGTGTGAACTACAGCACTAGAATAACTCACCCCTCTCTTGTAAATAAAATCCATCCTCGGATCCTTTCTGATGAAACCTCCTCTGATCTCCTCCTCCTGTTGGAGATAAACAAGATGTCATTCCCTGTACATACAGATGTCAGTTCACAGAACAGTCCGGTTGTATTTTTTATGCAGGTTGTGATGCTATACGGAAGGGGTGTCAAACTCATTTTAGTTCAGGTTCCACATTCAGCCCAGTATGATCTCAAGCGGGTCGCACCAGCAAAATCACAGCATAATAGCCACAACATCAAATTGTTCCTTTGTTTTAGTGCACAAAAAGTGCATCACAAACATAAACATTCAGCCTCAGCCATCATTTCCACATTACAACTTGTCTACAAAACCACAAAACATTTAGTCACAGGAATCTGGAATTGAATGACATAATATTTACTTTATGATCAAAATGACAAAAGTCAGACAAAAAACAAGAAAAAATATGACAAAGACACAAAGCAAGAAAAAATGGACAAAAGACAGAAGCAAGGCAAGAAAAAGACACAAAACAAAAACAAGAAAAAAACAACAAATAAAGCAAAATGTCAAAAAATGAGACAAAAACACATGCAAGACAAAAAGGAAATACAAAACAAGTCAGACAAAAAAAACAACAAAAAACAACAAAAACAAGACATATGTTGAGTGCGTTTGTTTTTTTTTAGATAGACAACAAACTACTTCTCTCCAATTAAACTGTTTATTTTGTAAATATCAGTGTCTCAGAAGAATCTTGTACAAGGACCTTTTCTGTTTGGAACAGCCTCCTAGAAAAGGATAAAGTCTGATATGAACAGAACATTTTATACCGTATTGTGAAATGTGATTGGTTATTGAACACAAACATATCATTCAAATATTGAACAGTGATTGGCTAAAGGTGGGGATAACCGTGGTGTAGACTTAGCTCTCCCATTGGTTGGTGCACAGATACGTCCATATCTCTGGCACACGATTCATCCAATCTCCAGGAACCATCCTGTAAAAGAACCTCCTAGAACCCTCTTCCCTCTCTCTACCTGTCAGTCTTATTCCTCTGTTAACTGAGATGTGATGCAGCTGCTGGTGGTGTCTCAAAGGGAGGATTATTATGGTTTCCACTCTGAAACAACCTTGAGTTTAGAGGTTTCAGTAAAATTAGTTGTTATATTATAAGGACATAGGAATGTGCTGTGTGTGAAAACACTCTTTGTTTTGGTGTGTGTGTGTGTGTGTGTGTGTGTGTGTGTGTGTGTGTGTGTGTGTGTGTGTGTGTGTGTGTGTGTGTGTGTGTGTGCAGCTGTAGCTTTCCAGCCTGACCTGTGTGTATCCATCATGTATTTAACCCTTCAGAGCCTGGGGTTAATGCTCTCTCTCTATTCAGGTCAACACAACTCATACATTAATTACACAACAAATGGTTATTAATATCAATATTGTATTACTCATATGTGATATCAATTTCGGTGTTCAGTTAGTAGTACCTTAAAAAATAAATCCGAACAGATATTACAAAAACGAGGAACAAAATGACAACAGAACAATATAACAATATAGTCTTTTACTTTATGATCAAAACAACTTGTTTTACAATTTGCAGTTAATGTCTTCTCTGTAATTTTTTTACACATTACAAAGTCATCCCACGGCCGGATTGGACCCTCTGGTGGGCTGGTTTTGGCCCACGGGCGCATGTTTGACACTCCTGCCTTCAGGAGAGGAGAAAGGTGCTAACTGCTCTTAGTTTCACATATAAACCTGTGGCACACGGACAGCTCCTTGGAAAAGTCAGTAGGTAAGTTGAGCTCTTCCCGTAAAAGTTCCTCATGCTAGAATTCACCCTGAGCTGAGCTGGTCAGGTTCAGCTCCGCTCCATGCGGGCTGAGAACGGCGATATTCTGAAAACAACCCTCTCGGCTAATAAACCGCTAACATGACCTGACTGTGCTAGCACTATGCTAGCTGCTAGTTAGCCCCGGCGTTGTAGCTGCTGTGTGTGGAGTGCCGTACAAACCTTTGCTAGCCTTGGTAAGTCCGTCTAGCTCGGGTGAAGGTAGTCGCTCGATAAAATGTGACCTTTTTTTAGTCTTCAAAGGGTTTTTAAAAAGCACTCGAAGCTCGTTAGCATTAGCTTGAGATGCGGCCGCCATCTTGTGTTTCGTCAGCTGCTGACGCGCCGCGAACGACTCAAGCTCAAAGCCAGATGGGAAACGTTACAAAAAAATATTATTATTGTACTATAGTCAAGAAAACACGGTTTAATTTCTGGAAACACATATTTGTTGAGGCTAAGGAGATTTATCACATCATTTTATGATTAAAAAAAGATATTAAAAACGCTATCCTGAGTGGGCGTGGCCAGGGAGTTCCGGGTTTGTAGAGGCAAAATTACTATCCAACATGTTGTGCGTCATACTGAGTTGTTCATTTCATTATTTTACCGTGCAGTTAGTTGTGTTTTGATTTATTTACCTTCATGTTAAATTAGGTGAAGCTGTGACAACATGAATGCAGTGAGTTACTGGATTAGTCTATGGTTTTAGCACAATTAGGAGTTTCCCCACAGTGTCAGACTGTGATTCACACTTTATACCGAAACACCTATGAAGCAAAACTAACATGTACCAACTGGTATTAATCAGGTGAGATCAGCTGTTAGCAATAATACCAAGCAGATGACTAATTAGAGCTTCTGGCACAGTGAGATGTCTGAACGTTGGAATGTAAAACATAGCTAACTAGTGATGCAGTGTTTTCACATATCTGTGCAAATACCATCAGGCATTTAAATGGGAACCTCAATGATCACAGGCTGTACAGATGCTTGACTTGTTGGCTGCCAAATCCTATAAATGGATGATAAAAAAAATACACTTGTTTATCTAGTTTAAAGCATGCTAACTGGGGTAGTGGTTTACACCTCCCTCTAACAAAATACTTCACACCAACCAGGACGGCCTCCTCTTTTATTTCTCTCCGTGCAACATTGATCCTGTTTTTGTGACATGTACAGCAGATATTCTACAAAACTGGACGGCACAAACTGCTAACATGTGCCTGTCTCTTGACTAAAGTGAAGTTTCAAAATGTGTTTCCTTGAATTGGAATACTGGAAGGTGTAGTCCATGTATTCCACTGAAAAGAGGCTTTTAAAGACGTTTAGCTGTACTCTCTTGAATAGTTTGCTGTTATTTTACAGATTTCCCTTGTTTCAAGAAATCACAGACAATAACTAGTAAAATCACACATTTTTTTTTTAAATTACATGGTAAATGTGAGAAAACAGTTCAATCCATGATAAAAATCTGTATTTTTTTGGTTCTTTTGCAATGTTAAAATATCTTTAATTTACAGTTGGATGCAATTTTTGCGCATTTTTATTTCTTTTTTTTCTTCCAGTCTTGGTGTCAGATTTTCACTTTTTTTCTCTCTCTCTCTCTACAGTATAAATGGAAAAAGAAACATCAAACAAAGGTATGTGGAGACGAGGTGTGAGAGTTTATGAAGTCATTATTTGTGGCACATTCAGCCTCTTCATGGCTATGAAACAGCTTAGAATAAATCCAACACAATATTATTTATTATTGTAAACTCATTTATTTAAACGATTATACACTGTGGGATTTGTGGCATTTTTGATTCTGCATTGTGTAAAATTATCACACAAATAGTCTCAATATTGGGGGCCGGTACAGATCCATCGCAGGGCTCCTGTGGCTTTCTGTCACGGCACATCAAAATCTGATTTGCAGATGATACAATCACTCTTTGTTTTAAACAGTTTGTGTCTTCAAGCTTAAATGAATCGCTGATATCCATTTATTTATTCTGCTTCTGTAATGATTCTCAAACATCCAGATCACACCAATTGTAGAGTTTTACTAGAACACACCTGGACTTCTTCTTCTGGTTGACTGATTGCCATGTAGCTACCAAGAAATGACACAAAAGATACATTGGAAAATTGATGCATTTGAAAATTAACATTTTCTGAGAAAAATGTCAATAATGAAACCCAATTTAGCCCTAATATTATTTATTTTTTATTGCATATAAATACATTTTTCTCTAGTAGCTTTATATTTTTTATTGCAGTCGATCCTGATTCATTCACACAGTGAAAGAAATGAACAGTGCTTCTCATAAAAACAAATATTATCATCTAAATGTATAATAATATAGAGGGAAAAAAGCAACAAATTAGGAAGAATACAGAATGTGTGATTAATAATCATAAGTAAACAAGATCTTTATTAGAATAAAAAACAATAGAATTTACAAAACTGATGCAATTAAACTGAGGCTGCTGATTGGCTGTTCCACACTTCAGGGGCATCGATTCCAGAAGTCAGAAAGACCTTTAGAAAGGGCATTACAATAATCGAGTTGTTATAAGAGCAGGGATGAGTTTTTCTAGATGGTGTTGAGTTAACATTTCTAAAATAATAGAAAGAAGTTGTGATGATTTTCCCTGAGAGATAAAAGTCAGCTCAGGGTCTTTAATTACAGCCAACCTCGCTACTTCTCTCTGTACTTCTAAAGCCAGATTCTTCTTTCTGTTGCTGATCAATTCCCTCTTTGATTCAAGGGCCACGAGTAAAAATTTGACTTTAACAATTTATTCCTCATTCATGTATTAAATATCAAGAAGGCCCAGTAACAGGAGGATTCTGCAGAGCTGTGCAGCTGTGTCTGCTGACATCATGTACGTGCTTCATCTAGGAACGAGGAGAGCAGCGAGCCGAGCCGACTCCCTCGTGAAACACCTGAAGATAACCACACTGATACCTGATACCAGCGCTGATATCAGAGCGAGACCAGCCGACATTCCCACAGAGGTCCGCCTGGCTCTCGAGACGACACTCAGGATGCATCTGTCCAGGTTAGATTCCTTAAAGACCGTCTCCTATAAAAATCCAGTTTTTTACTTTGTTAAAAATGTCCTTATGGTGTATTTTTATCACCTGGAAGACACATCATGAGTAAAATGAGTTTTCTGTGCTATGGCTGAGTATTTCTGCCTCCAAACTGCAGCATGCAGTGCAGCTTTCTGTGTTCTTCTTCGTAACTGGTTTCTAGTTCAAACATGTGTGACAGAATTACAGGAGGTCCTCGGTTTACGACGTCCTCGACCTACGGCGTTTCCTCGTTACGCTGGAACTGGTTTAGTGGAACTAGTTGAGTGGAGTGGTTGAATATGTCATTATTCGGTGCTATAAGACGGCTTTGTTTCCATTCTCTGGTTGTACTCCACCTTGGATTGTGCTACATTCACTAACTTTTTGTCCTTCATTATGGCTCCCAGCGTAAGTCAGACTCTTCTGATGCTTGGAAGAAAAGGAAAGCCGTCTCCATGGAAGTGAAATTAGATAGAATAAAATGCTGGGAACAGGAAGAAACACCGACCAACATGGGTCAAGATGTAAAAGCAGGTCAGCATATTGTAGCGACCCTCTGTGATGAATGAGTGAGACTTTATCTGGTTCTCTGCTGGTTTATTGAACCTTCATACAGGCTACTGTGGACCGTAGCCAACGCCAGAATAAGTAGAAAAACCCCATAACTTAGCTCCAGAATTAGCCACCGTTCCCAGCTCTCTCTACTGCTGACTCTCAGCCAATCAGAGGTGAGCTAACTAAACATGGCACGTTCACTGACATTAGGTAAATCTGGAACTGAACAATAAACATTGAAACATCAACAACAATATCAGTCCGTTGCAATATTCTGTTATCTTCTAGTGAAATCATTCATACATGCATGAAAGTCGTTGGTATTCATGACTTTTATGAAGAATTGATCAACATTGTGATGCACAGAACGGATTTGTTTGCATTTTTGTCGCAGTTCCGACTTACGGCGAAAATTGGCTTACATAGATCAGTACGAACAGAACTCTGACATAAGTTGAGGGCCCCCTGTTCTCCAATATTACAACTCGCTGTTGTGAAGTAGATTGGTTTTATAGAGTTTGAGCAGAGGCAAAGATGAGCTGGTGTGCTCGAGTCGCAAAGGTGTGATTCTACAGAAAGTAACAGCTTGGAGCTACAGTGAAGTCATTTTAAGCCAAGGAGGGACTGTTTTCATGGAAAAGAACTTCTAAATATGGAATTTTGATTCACAGAAAAGCATTTTTAGAGGTTTAAACAATGGAAGAAGGATCTTAAAGTCTTGCAAATGTGAGTTTAAATGCATCAGGGAACATTCCAGTCTCTCAGGATTTGTAAAGTATGTCCGATGCGGGATTTAGTCAAAGTCAAGGTCAAGTTTATTGTTAGTTCTGTCATATGTACAGGACATAGACGGGATTGAAATGCCGTTTCTCTTAGACCCCAGTGCAAACATGCCAGGCACTGCAGAAAAAAACAGACAGAAAAAGACAAAGACACCAGGAAACAAAACAAAATAGATTTAAAAATCTTTGTGGGGAACAGTTGGTCCATTAAGGCATTGCTCTGAGTTTCTCACCAAATTCTTCAGGAGTAATCAGGAACTCGTGATTGCATGTTTCTAGAGAAGACTGTCTGAGCCTGGAACCATCCCAGAACTGATTCTTGGAATTTTGTGGGTGAAGATTTTGGCAGGATTTATGAAGAGGAGCACTTACTCAAAATGTTCAGTGTAAATACAAAGGAACAAAAACTCCATTATAAATAAATCACCATTAAAAAACAATGTTAGTCATTTAAAAAACTGGCAACCTGAGAGGAGTCATGACACATATTAAAGATGTAATCAAAATGTAATCAAGTAATCCTTAACAATGTAGCTATACTCTAATTACACATTATTTCAAATGTTACCTATTTATTTTCTAATCTGATTACATCATCCTACTGTAATCTAATACTACCCAAGCCTGGTTTGGAAGTCTACGTTTTCACTACTGAGGTGCTCTATAGCAGAGTCACATGGAACTAAATCAATAATTGAGTCATCAGTTTGGGTCATTATTTGAAAGTCTAAATTTCTCATTCCAGCCTCTTAAATTGGGACGGGTATTTAGTTGACATTTTAGCGACTTCCAATCATTTTTTATTAATAAGTGATTGTTTCCATCATAAATAATTGTGGAATTTGTAAAGACACGATCATAATGAGCATAAAAAAACATGAATTTTTTTTTTGCTTTTGATAGAAATGTATGCAAGGTATCTCCCATGGACTTCAGAAGTCCCTTAATTCTATATTGACCCGGCCACAATCTTCATGTTTTTGACCCTCATGTCGTCCTGCGGGTCAAAATTGACCCGGTTTAAAGTTTGAAAATGTGGAAAAAACTATATATATTTTCACAGTGAAACTTCTGATGTCCACATTTTCAACATTTTTGGGAAATCTTTGAACATTTTTTGGTGGAAACTAAGAAATGTTAAAAATGTTTCTTTAAGAACATTCACAAAAAAATCAACCAAAATCCAGCGAATTTTGGTAGATTTTTTTGTGAATGTTCTTAAAGAAAATACTACAAGTTTTACTGATATATATGGAATCACTTTAGACGTTTGGGGGATTTTTTTTATTTTTTTTTTTAAAAAATAAAACTTTTAAGGGAAACTTTTAAGGAATTATTGGATTTTTTTCAGACAAGGAAACAATATTATTTGGTGCCTGTAAATGAGGACAACAGGAGGGTTAATCACATGTTGAATTCCTATCTCTGAGCTAAGGCTGCTGAATATGTAAAAACAACAGCTTGACAAGAAAAAAAAAATCGTTTCTCCCTGAGGAAACACCCCAGTCTCTAAGTGAGCGATAAATCTGGCACTTAGGGGAACTTGTCAGTGTTTGTGTGTGTACTTGAGCGTGTAAATGTACTCAGTGTCTTCAAGTCCGTCGCCTCCAGAGCTGTCAACTCTGCCATGACATCCGTACCCCTCGACCCCTGCGACTCCCGTTTTGTTGTCGGCTCCCCGGGGCCCCCTCAGATACCCCTCTGCCCCTGTCGTCTCGGATCCTCCACACCATCCGCCCCGGTAGCCTTTGACCTCCGCGGCACCTCTGCCTCTCTGCCCCTCTGCATTCCAGCACAGGCGCTGAAACCCGAGCCGGCGGTGAGCTCATCGGCCGGGCCGCGGAATCAAGAGCTGAATGATACCAAAAAACGGGAGAAAAAACCCGGAGAGGGGGCGAGGCAGCCTCGTCGGAGCGAGACAGGTCTGGAACTGGTTCTGTGTGGCGGTTTCGCCGGGGCTCCTCGGGGGGTTAAGTTACACCAGAGAAAGCGAAGGAGGAAGAGGAACTGCTCTTTGAATTCTCTCTGCTTTTGTCTGACTGACTGGTGCCTTCAGTTTCCTCCAGACACACTCCAGCGAGCCCACCGCCCTCCATCCAGGCTTTTTCAAGTTAACGAGCCCCGTCGGTCTCGTCGCCGGGTCGGGATGTGAAGGGAAACGCCGTGAGGTCGCGCTCTCCACTCTCTCAGCGCCTCTGTTCCTCCCTGACCCTGCCATGACCACCAAGTGTCTAAAGACAGTAAGTCTCTCTCTCTTTTTTCTTTTTTAAAACCGTCTGCCAGGCTGAGTGAGTTCTTCTCTGTGTGTTTCTTTCTTCCCTCAAAACTGCATCTCAAATGTCACATCTCCAAAATCATTGTGATTCAAGTCTCACATTGTGATGAGCACCATTAAGATGCTTAATCACTGCAAACATAATTAAACCAATCAGTGTGTCTCTCTCAAGCTGAGTTTGGGGGAAGAAGGCTGCAGTGGAAGCTGAAAAAGAACGAGTATTTTAACAGAGAGCATCTCCAGCTGAAAGCAAAGATGAACTTTTAAAAGTTTTAAGAGTGCCATTAGATAAACCTTTTCATCCATGCATTATTCATGGCTGCCGTGTTTCTTTCTAGTTCACTGCCTGTTGTTCGCCGTGTCTCTTCCCTTGACCTCTTGTGCTTGTCTTGTCAACCTTTGGGGCAACGAATGCCTCCGAAGCAAACTTTTTAAACAGGGTTGATGATTTTAATAGCTGGCCCTACAGGAGGCTCTGAAGAAAAAAAGGTTGAGCACGCATTATTATTATTTTTCTTTTTTAAAAGCCTGATAAAGGAGTGCATCCTGTCTCAGGGGTTGTTTTAAAAAATTCCAACCAGTGTAAAGGGCCAAGTTTACATTCTGAAATCTGCCACCAGCTGCAGAAAAGCAATTGGAAATAATTGTGAGCATTCCGGCGATAACTTTTAAAACTGTCTGAGGTGAAGCAGGAACAATTATCTGTAACATCTTTCTGCTGTGGTCTCATTATTTAAATGGGTGTGAAGTCCTCCACCGGCTCTCACAGGTAAACACAGCTCGCTTCTTGGGAAATAATGACATCTCTATGATCAAAAGCTTTTTTTTATTATTGTTATTATTTTATTTATTTTCGCTTTGCCAGGAAAAGCTGGCCCGAATGCACTCAATTTACAAAGCTGTTTTATTCACGGCTTTAACTTAACACGCCGAATCCCAGACCATGACTGCCAGTGGATGTGATTAATGAGTAAACATTACAACGTACAGAGAACAGCAGCGCACACCTCTCCAGCGTCTACACGTGACCTCTAACATTTAATTATCTTCATACGTTGGCTGTTAGCTCCGTGCTTTACAGTAGCAGCAGGGTATTTGCTGCAGCGGCTGCTTTTTAATTCCTCAGACATAATAGTGTTGATGCAAAGCTGTAGAGCAGAAAGTGAGCGAAGGGTCGGACGTGAAAGGAAACACTCCTTCTCACCTTTATCCACCCAACGGGCGCTTTACAGATACATGCGTTTGAACAGATTGTTTACAGTTATACTACATAAATGAATCATAAAATAATGTTTTTCGTACATTTAATTTTCAATTTTTAGTGTGTTTGGTTAAGTGTGCAGTGGTTATTGTGTGTTTAGGGTCAGAGTTGTTATTTTTACTGTAATTGTGTGATTAGACTTTTTAATACTGTAAAATACCAGCACGATAATGCACATTATTTTTCTTAAATGTAACTTGTGAGCTACTGGAAGCCTTGAAATTATCTATCTATCTATCTATCTATCTATCTATCTATCTATCTATCTATCTATCTATCTATCTATCTATCTATCTATCTATCTATCTATCTATCTATCTATCTATCTATCTATCTATCTATCTATCTATCTATCTATCTGTAGTCTATCTATCTATCTATCTATCTATCCATCTATCATCTATCTATCATCTATCTATCCAGCCATCCATCCATCCATCCATCCATCCATCCATCCATCCATCCATCTATCTATCTATCTATCTATCTATCTATCTATCTATCTATCTATCTATCTATCTATCTATCTATCTATCTATCTATCTATCCATCCATCCATCCATCCATCCATCCATCCATCCATCCATCCATCCATCCATCCATCCATCCATCCATCCATCCATCCATCCATCCATCTTATTCTAACAGTTTCTACATGAATTTAAGGTCATTATTTTTAATATGTTTGTCCATTCTTTGCTGACTCATTTTTAACTTCATTGTTCTTGGATCTTTATTTCTAAACATGTGTTGCTACTACAGGATCAACTTTTTTCTCCGAGTGAGGAAATCAGAATATTCACGGTTCACATAATCCGGTTGAATTTCACATACGTTTTCTTAAGTGCTAGAAGATCCAATCATCACTAAACCGTACGCCAACCAGGAGATCCAACACAAACAAAAGCTCAGAGTTGTCGTTTGGACATTCAGGGTGTGTTGATTGATTCATGCAATTAGCAACGTCCAGGAAAACATTCCACCTTAAAAGTTGCCCGTAGCTGCCAGTTGCCTTTAAGCTTCTTAACTAGTAAAGATGAAAATGCAGCAAAATGACTTATTTGAAGCCCTTTTCATGCCTCCTCACCTCATTCATGCCTCAGTTTTGTTCTCTTTAAGTCAAGTTACAATAAATTTATTGACAGAAATTTCTCCATTAAGGGCTCAAGGTCTTTAGTTAAACAGTCATTTACCAGATAACAAAATGTTAAGACATTATGGACATTCTAATCCTTTAAATGGCAGTTTTCAGATGCTGTTTTTGTAAATAAATGAGTTGCAACATGGTGACTTTATGAACTATTCATTAAGTCAGATCCTGTGGTCAGTTCTAGTTGACTAATGTCTAACTGAACCTGGTTACACAAACTTACAAACAAGCCACAACTTAACTGTGTCAAAGGTGTGCTGCGGTATTTAAACAAATAACACAACACCTCTCGTTATTTTAAGTGTTTACCCACTTTGTTTGACTATTTGATCACTATCTGGAACCTTTACCCTGTTACTTCAACTGTTCATCTATTGTTTTTGATCAGCTGAAGTGTTTAATGATTTAAACATTTTTCCTTTAGCCTAATTTTAGCCTACATTTTCTTGTAGTATTTAACTGTAATATATAGTATATAATACTGTTGGGCTTTAACTTTCATTTTTAAATCAGCCGGGTAAATTTGTAACATTTTCCTGTTGGAAAACATTTCACCATCTGTTGTCTTAAATGTTCTATTCCAATAACTTGACTTGACCATATATATATATATGTTTTTTCAAATATTTACCCCCTTCTTTGCTAACTATTTTAACCATTATCCAATAAATTAAGCCAATCCTGTCAGCTATTTTTCTGCTATTGTTGACTAATTATTTAAAAGAATTTAAGCCATATAGACATTTGTTTTAGTTATCTATTTCAGCAATTTATGCATACGTTTAAGGTCATTTTTTAAAAAATATTTATCATCTCTAAGCTATTTTAATCTTTATCTATTAGCCTACTTTTAGCCAGTTATTTCAGCTATTTATGCATTAAATGTTCACCTTAAGATGTGAAACATATCCATTTCTTTTAGTTAATCATTTCATCGCCTTAAATAAATAAATTTATGTTCACTGTTTACAGCGTTTACCCGTTGTTTGCTAACTTTTTCAACCTTTAGCCTACTTCTAGCTAACCATTTCATCGTTTTGTTTTGGACTAAGTCAAAAGTTTTTTTAGCTCACTTTTATGATATATATTTTTTTTGCCTGCTAACCAGTTTTCATACAGTCTGTAATGTAAACTATGTTTTTTTTTTTTTGTCAACTTATTAGCACTACAACAAAATGTAATCAACCATTGTTCATTTGAAGTCAGAATATTATCAGCTAAATCACGAACAAAAATACTTTGTATGAAGGCAGAATGGCTCATGTTGGTGTATTTATAGATTTATTTTACCTTGGCTTGATATGTGAGTAGCTGGTTAAAGTGGAGCTGATTCTGATTTTCTGCTTTCACAGTTTTATACTGTTGCAAACTGCACGTGTTTGCAAGTAAGCAAACTGTTAGTTCCCATTTTGCGTGTCGAGTCTATATCTGTACAGTAACTGGTAGCTTTGTAATAAATCTCTCCATTAATTCATCTTTAAGTGAGTTGGAGTGGACGTGTAAAGTATGAACCAAACTGAAGTGACATCTTCTCAAATCTTCAAATTTCCCACATCATTGTTCATGCAAGAGTTCTAGAAAGTATGTTGCTAATGTGTCCGTGTGAGTGACAGCTCAACAGGCGCCTTTTTGAGGCGTAGGGGTTTAAAAGTGCCAAAAGTGAGCTCTTTCACCTATAATTGCTTTAGGGGACAGGCAGGTAGTCAGGAACAGTTTTATACATTTAGTACATGAATGAGCACAGTCGACAGCTGGAATGTGTTTTTTTGTGCGACCTGGGGGAAAGAAAGAGGCACAGATTCAAGCGTCTGGTTCCAAACTGTCCATTTGAAGACATTTAATGCTGAGAATTAAAATCATTTGACGTTATTTTGACAAGAGGAATGACTCAGTGTGTCTTGAGAGTATTAGAAATGAATAACACGGTTGGATCTTTTATTTTCTTTCTTTTTTTCAAACAGTCCTCTTAAATTATTCTCTCATTTAGAAACTTACCGTAAACTAGAAACCACCAGACAGAGCAGTGAATCCTCGACAAGCCCTAACCTGTTGGACTGTAAAGCAGTGGAGTCAAACTGATCTCAGTTCAGGTTCCACATTCAACCCAATCTGATCTCCTGTGATCCAGACCAGTAAAATCACAGCATAATAACCTGTAAACAACCACAACTCCACATGATTCCTCAGACGTCCACCAGACGTGGCCTGAGGACAGAACTCAGACCTGACAAAAGACAGAGTGAAGACCATGGACTGGTTTTCTTGCCAACTGGGAGATCCAACACAAGGAGAAGCTTGTTCCTGTGCTGTTCTCTGGACACACGGCCTCTCCTGAATGAAAGAAAAATAGAGTCGAATACCAGAGGATAATGTGATTATAGGCAAATAGGAGAATGGAGGTTAATTGGAGTTAAGTGTCTATAAAAAAACGACTCTATATATACATCTTTCTGCCAGCAGGGCTCAAATTCTTCCTGCCGGCTTTAAAATAAACAGAACTCAATAGTTCTGAAAGAATGTTGTGAGTGTATATTTTCTGAAGGTAATACCTGGACACTCGCAGCACAGTCATTAGATTATAGTCAGGGGCTGAGACATTGGAATAACATGAAGACCGATGTGAAAAACATGAAGCCGCAATAAGTGACCTCACGCGTGTCTGGAGGTCGAACCGAGCGCCGTGATAAATCCACCAATAGCCGTTTTCATCAAACGCTCATAATCTCCCGCTCGTGACTGCCGGCGTTTATGTGGAAGCTGTCATTGGGAGAGACAGAGTGTCATCGCAGAGGCACAAATACTCACCTTGACCTCTGAGAGATGACCAGAGCGGAACAAGCCAGGAAGAAACCCGCTGCTTTTGCCATACTTCAGCTGTTTTTTTTGGCACATTCGTACGCCGACATCATCCGAGTTTCGTTAAATGCGCCTCAACATCAGAGGTGACAAATTATTTTTTTCCACATGAATCAGCCGACGTTTACCAGCATCTTTGATTTGTTCTTTACAGAGCAGTTAAAGAGGAAAATCACAGCTTTGATTGCTGCAGTAACAATGTTCCGCAAAAGCTCTGCAATTCAAACCACTTAGGCACAAAGAAACCCCATAAACATTCAGAGCAGACGTTTAAATCTGGCTCGCGTGCCCTTCTCCGGATGGCAAAGACCCAGCGCCTGCCACACTGTAAACAGCAAACGGCATTATTAGATTATTTCTCTGGTTTAAAGTAAAGTTTGAGTTACGGAAAACATAACTAGAACAAGCTACGGATTGAAGTTGATTGGTCAAACACTGTAATTAGTAGAAGTCTGGCTCAATAATGCTGACTACGTTAGTGTCTTCCAGGTGGTTTGTTTTTTTGGTTACTGTAATATGATTAATGCTGGATCTGTGCAGGCTGACTTCTTCTAATCTGCGATGTCGTGATTGGAATCAGAGTAATGTACAGAGAGCTGAGCCCAATTCAACCCTGTGATACACCATCAAAATCTGCACAGACTTCCATCCTTTGAAACCCACGCAGCAACATCAGCTGAGAGATTTCCTGCAGCCAACTGACGATTAGACAGAGTAGATCAAATTCTGATGAGTCATTTTGGGTTATCTGTGGAGAAATGTACCAACTATTAAATATCTTTACAAGGTTCTCAGGGCCTGTGTAAATCACACAACGCAGGACTGGGGAGCCTGATATGGGCTGGATATAAAAAATAGGTGATATAAAGTGCCTTAAATCTGTGTTCTTTCTAACAGCCAGCAGGGGGTGACTCATGTGGTTAGCTGATTGTATAGAAGTCTATGAGAAAATGGACATGCTTCTCTTTGATCTGCTCCCTCAGCAAACATTTTCAGAATGATTTTATCATCTCAATAGCTAGTTTCAAGTCCCCTACAATATAGAATGATGTTTGTTTTGTAAATTTTGGTCCCATTTAGAGTAAAATAACGATAAAGTACAAAGTACAGTTTTAGGTCGGAGCCACCTTATAATTGACAGGCCGCTACCATTTTGCCATTGTTTTCAGATGTTCATTTCCAAACAAACCCTCAAAGTGGTTGTTCACAAACCAATGAGTGAAGCCATCTTTGATATACAGTCTATGGTACGAACACTGGTTTTGTCATATTGACCGCTGAAAATGACATTTAATTTATATCAAGCACAGTACTGCCTGTACTAGAGCTGTCATGATATCAGATCTTCACTACACAATTGTTATGACCTAAAGAATTCATGACAGTAATATTAACGCGATATCTAGAAAAGTTTGGAGAAAGAAATTAGTATCTCGTCCGGCATGGTTAATTTATTTATTTTTTGTGCCAGAGTGGAAGTAGCTGGCCAGCTTGTTCCTGTTCCTTCTTTTTCATCTTTTTTCTACGTCTTATGGCAACCAGGATCAAGTCGCAGTATCTACAAAAAGATAGTTACTGGCACCGTGTTGTTGTTAACATGATATTATGTGTATTATATTTACCATGATGTCAATAAGTCATTCTTAAAATGTCATAGTTATTATCTAGACCAGTATACAGAGACACACCCTACCCAGTACGATACTGTAGTTGTACTGCAGTACATGTGTGTTGATTCTTAGTCATCCAGGTCATGGTAATCCTGAGCTTCAGTAGAAGGCAACTGGTCTTCTATTTTTGGTTCTTGAAGATGATTTACTTCTAAAACTCATTCCTCAGTTCTACTACCTTACTAATCATATTGAAACACGACACATGCTGAAGTGCTGTGATACTACTTGCTGTTTTACTACTAACTAGTGCCACTGCAACATGCTACTGTCTAATGTTCTGCCTAACATGGTGCAGTCCAAGGCAGGGGGTCAAACTCATCTTAATTCAGGTTCTCTGGAATTTTGCTGGATTGGACCTTCTGGAGGGCCACTTTTTGCCCACAGGCCGCATGTTGGACACCCCTGGTCTACGGTATTGTCATAGTAGTTTCTAGATCCAAACTTTAAAAATCCCAAACAGCTCGTTTGTCATCCTAATTCGAAGCGACTTTAATATTTTGCATTAGCTCAGTGAGAAAATGTGAACGGCGTCTTGCCATTTTGTGCGGTACAGTGCCGTCCGTGGAGGAGGAGGCTGACACACATGTTTTACGGCCTGTAAGCAGAGCCGTTCCTGTTTGCTTTGGATCCTTCTGAAAGCAGCCAAAAAAGCATCGGTGAATGCCAGCCAGAAGGGCTGCCAGCAGGCGCACAGCACACAACACACAGCTCCACTCCTTGATTTCCAGCCTCAACCACACTGAACTTTTAACTGGCTTCATGCTGCTGACGCATTCAGGACTCGGTCGAACCCCGTCCACCCTCATCCCGCCATCTTATCTCACATTTTATGTTCACACCTCATAAAAACTCAATTTGTCTCTCAAAGTTGGCCTTTAAGAGGGAAATCTCTGTTGTCATTTACAAGCGATGTTGCATTTGGTGTCCATGTGTTGGTTTTTGTGGCTGTTCTACACACATTCTGGCTCAGGGAGCAGTTTTCTAGAATGAAAACAGAAAAGTGCAGATTAGATAAAGATCAGAGATGAGTCCTCTCATACTTTCACACTGGAGCGATGGGGGCGATGCGGGCGGCATCACAAACCAGGAATGTTTGTATGTTCATATCCAGCCGCGCTGCCAGAAAGCACATTTGCTGCACTGTACAATTTTAGGGTGCTTGAGCATTTCCATTTTCTGCTGCTTTCTCCTTCTACTCCACAGCATTCCACGGGGAATATTGTATTTTTTTACTGCACATTTATTCGACAGCTTGAGCTATTTTTCACATTAAGAGCTCGGCCTTCGTGACTTGTAAGGCCATAAAAAAGTTTCCAGTTAGAGCTCCTTGTTCCTTTCTGAAGGCTGACACTTGTCCAAAATGAACTTTCTCTTTTCTCCCTTTTTCTTCCACATTTAAGGTCATTTGCAGGGTAGTGGCTTTAAATCAGTTTTCATTTCCAAAGAACATGGTTCAGGTTTTGTTTATGTATTTAAGGCTCTATCTGCTTCCACTGATCTGCCAGTCCAGGTGAGAGACGCTCACGTTCAGCGATCGAATCACACTTACATTTTGACTCACATTACTAAAGATAAAGACCCTTTAACTGCCACTATGTTGTGACTTTAAGGTTAAATTTGGACTTTTGTGCGTCATTCAGTTGGCACATTTGCATCTGTCCTGCATTCACCCAATCTGAGTCAACTTTTAGCTCACTTTTTCAGTGTGTTTCTCTTTAATGATCTCATGGAAAGGATGCCATACTTAATACTGGGCTCAGACTGCAGGAGTTTCAGGCTGATTATTTCACCTCTCCAACAATCGGTGGAGAAATCTGCTCAGAACTGATGTTTGACCCAGATTATTGGTAATGTAGCTGCTCGTAGACTCATAGGAGCCACCCTAATAATACCAAATATGTTTAATATTTACAGAGTTAAAGTCTGGATGGATGAGTGGCAGATGCTAGTCAAGATCATCCTCATAGATTTGGAGCTCGAAGCCTTTCTGGAAGCTTTGACCCTTTGAAGGTTGATAGTTCCTTTGGTTTGACCTTAGCGGTAGCTGTCAGCACACTGTACTCAATATAAAATATTCTGGCCCTTAATGGTGACGTTAACTACAGATATTAGTTTTTTTCAGTTGCTAACAAGCACTGGTTGAAACTGAAGTCACATGTTCAAAACTCTTAACACAAGCGAGATAAAAAGGAAACACAAAATGACAAAAACGAGAAACAAAACTATAAAAACGAGATAAACGACAAAAGTCAGACAAAAAAAACGCATGTAACAACAAAAACAAGACAAAATATTACATGACATACAAAATGACAAAAGTGAGAAACAAAACGACAAAAAAGTAGACAAATGATGCAAGCGAGACGAAAAGGAAACACAAAACAACAAAAATGAGAGTGACACAAACATAAGACAAGCAACAAGACAAAATATTACAAAAAATTACACACAAAATGATAAAAACCAGACAAACGACAAAACCACAGATGAAAAACACAAGCAAAACAGAAAGGAGAAACAAAACGACATAAAGGTGAGATAAACAACAAAAATCTGACAAACGGGCAAAAAAAAACAAGACAAATTACAAAAATGAAACACAACAGAACAATGAACAATCTAGTATTTTACTTTATCATCCAAACAACTTGTCATGGTCTAGAAACTATTTTAAATTTATAGTTTTTCTAATTTACAATCTGCAGTTAATGTCTTCTCTGGAATTTTTACACTTTGAGGACCGGATTGGACCCTCTGGAGGACCGCTTTTGGACCACGGGCCACATGTTGGACACCTCTGCTCTGGATGTATCTGAACCAAACATTCTTGCTGTATTTTAAGCGTAGTTTTACTTCAATACCAGATCCAGGTAGCTCTTCCAGAGCAGCTCGGTGTGATGTCACCGTCATGTGTTCTGCATTACGGGCAGCGAGTGACGTAAAGGACACTTTAAAATCGGATTGAAGTGGCTTCGGGTTCAGTCTCTCACAATTTGATTTGAGTCAGATTTCAAACCACCTCCAGTATGACTAGGTTCTTTTTTTTTTTCTGCCGTCCACACTTTTAAAAAGCAATCCGATTCCAATCTGGACATGCCTAAAAATGTGATTTACGCTGCCAGTCTGAGCTCAAGCGAACGCCTGTCATTTCTAGTCTCCACCGCTGTCATTCTGTCGGCTCCGTCTTCACCTGTTTACCAGCCGCCGTGACTTCATCCCCTGCTTTTGTTGTTGCAATCTTGTGACTCAGTAATGCGAGTGGGAACAAAGGTCTAGTTGACACAATGCACCGGCTAACCTTCCAAACTAAACAGCACACAGACGTGATGCAACTCCCTGCCCTTCCTGCCCTGAAAGCTCCTCACCCGCGGCCAAACTCGCAACGAAATATCCTGAAATGAAGCCATCCCTTCACGTGGGAAAATGTCCAATCCAGGGGTGTCCAATACGCGGCCCGTGGGCCAAAAGCGGCCCTCCAGAAAGTCCAGTCGGCCCGTTGGATGACTTTGTAAAGTGTAAAGATTATAGAGAAGACATTAACTGCAAATTGTAAATGTAAAATAATTTCTAGACCATGACAAGTTGTTTTGATCATAAAGTAAAATGCTATGTTGTTAAATTGTTCTGTTGTCATTTTGTGCCTCGTTTTTGTAATATCTTGTCATGTTTTTGTTGTTTTTTTTGTCTGACTTTAGTCGTTTTTCTCATGTTTTTGTCGTTTTGTGTTTCTCTTATTCTCATTTGTTTTTTGTCTTATTTTTGCCATTTTGTGTTTCACTTCATTTGTTGTTTTTTGTCTTGTTTTTGTTGTTTTTGTGTCTTTTTCTTGCCTTGCTTGTCTTTTGTCCATTTTTTCAGATTTTTGTAATATTTGTTCTTGTTTTAGTTTATTTCTTCTTTTTTTGTCTGACTTTTGTCGTTTTGATCATAGAGTAAAACACTAGATCACTCAGTTCCAGATACTTGTGACTAAATGCTTTGTAGACACTCTGTGATCTGGAAGCTGTAATGTGGAAATGATAAACTGAGACGTAATTTTTATGTTTTTGATGCACTTTTTTGCACAAGGAACCATTAGGAGTTGTGGTTATTTATAGGTTTTTATGCTGTGATTTTACTGGTTCCGGCCCACTGGAGTTCAGACTGGGTTGAATGTGGAAGTTGAAGTGAAATGAGTTTGACATCCCTGATCTAATCTTTTTTTTTTTTTCCATGTACTGCTTTAATACCAGCTGATACATGACTCATTCTCAGTAAAAAGCGTTGTGAAGCTGCCCATCCATCCCCTCCCCTCGCTCTGCTTTCACTCACTTCTCTTTGGATATGTGTCTTGTTGTTTGCACGCGCTGCTTTTCAACCTGTCTACATAAATTGGTTTTTGCCTCCTTCTTGTTTATTGTACGTCTTCGTGTTGTACGGAGACTCTTCACTTCTGGCACTCTACACCATTATTTTCCTATTTTGCATGTCGCTTGCTGAGTTAGCTCACGCTGTCAGCTGCCTGCTGAGTGATACATTCCCCTCTATCTCAAAAAGCTTCTCAGTAATTGCTAGGTAATAGTTTGTCCAGTTTATACCATATGCAAAAAAAGAAGAACAAACAGCCTCTCATTATGTCAAAATGTGTTCGGAACGTAGTCAAAAAGCCGTCTGCCCTGTGGCGGGATAGCGTCACATGCTTCAGAAACCCAATTATTCAAATCACCTGGACGTCATTGAAGAGAGCGATGGGAAAAAAATCTCTCCCAGGTGGCATGCAGTTGTGACTTTGTTTTTTAAAGAAATAAGCTTCCTTCAGCGAACACAGCCCCTGGCGAGCATCCAGAAAATCCACATTCCACTTTCACATGACCTTCTGCACAGCCCTGGCCCAGGGCGAGAGCTGCACCGTCCGTCCATCCGTCCGCCCGTCCGTCCGTCCGACCGACCATCCATCCATCCGTCCGTCCGTCCGTCCGTCCGTCCGTCCGTCCGACCGTCCGTCCGTCCGACCACACCTCCGTTCCACTGGCCCACATACTTCCAGGCCTGGCAGCTCCACTCCTCTCCTCCTCCTCTCCTTCCTCCTCCTCAGTGTTTACAAGTTTGACTCAAATCCAGAAATGCAATTGCCTCGTAAAATTTGGTTTATGTGTATTTACGGTTTTGTTTTACAAGAAAACACACGCAACCCTGTCAAGCCTTTGAAATCCATCGCGGTGCTAAAGGTCGTGTCAAGTGTTTTCCTGCAGGACTGGAGAGACGTTTGGGGAATTTTAATGTTAGGAATATTGGAACTGAAACAAGAAGTGATTTTTTTTTATTCTTTATTTATAAGCAGCTTTAATGGTTACCATTTGAGGAAGTACATTTAATTTGGTTTCTTGCTGAGAGTTATTTGTCGGTCAAATATGAAGCAGTTTAACTTACATTTCATTACCAGGGTCAATATATAACTGCGGGACTTTTTGTATCATAGTTGACATTTCTGCTGTTTTCAGGCCTAAAATCAACTATAACCAAACACCACATGGCATTTTTACAGAAAGATTCTTCAAAATATTAAATATACAATTGAGGAAAATTGAAAATACTTCCTTGAGAGGTGTTTTTGTAATGGGGAACTAAGTTGAAAGTGATTTCTCAGACACAGATGCAATTTCTTATTTTGTGTTATAAAATGACACAAATGGCCACAGAAAAAAAACCAAATAACTCAATGAGACACAAAATTATCATATAAAGAGACAAAACAACCACA
This sequence comes from Amphiprion clarkii, assembly GCA_027123335.1. NCBI lineage: Eukaryota > Metazoa > Chordata > Actinopteri > Pomacentridae > Amphiprion > Amphiprion clarkii. Next base: position 2,026,487 of record CM049579.1, read on the forward strand.
ATCAGACTGATAATGATCAAAAATTAAACGGTGAAAATAATCCACCCACGAGCAACTATAGCTAACTTACTTTTTACATCTTATAAACCATTTGTGTTTTTACAGGAGGCTTATGAATGTGGACTACTGCCCCTTTTGATGCTTTGGTTGTTGTGTTGATTAAACAAACAGCATATAGCATCTTAAGTAATGAGATTTAAAGGTGGAGTTGGAGTATGCTAGCTGTTTTTAGTCTGTGTGCCAAGCTAAGGTTGTCGCCTTGTCATTTAACTTGAAAGCTGGCTAATTAACTTGTTAGTTCCTTTAACACCCTGAACCCCAAATGTTGTTTACTCTTGTCACGTTTCTACTCAACATAGGCTTTTTTTTTTTCTTTACTTCACTATGAAGTTCTGCACTTTGTCACAGCAGCCAGTTATAGCTTCTTAGGAACACAGAGTTTTATGTATTTTACAGAATCTGGTGCAAACTGTTTACTTTTGACATTTTTTTTAAAATGAGACATGTAAATAACATAAAGTGATTTTGAGAAAATATCTTAACTTTAACCCTCGTGTTTTAAAGTTTGAAAATGTGGAAAAAAATCTATTTTCACATTGAAACTTCTGATGTCCACATTTTCAACATTTTTTGGTGGAAAAAAATAAATGTTCGAAATGTTTCTGAAATTCGCTGGATTTTGGTTGATTTTTTTTGTGAGTGTTCTTAAAGAAAATATTAGAGGTTTTACTGATATATATGGAATCACTTTAGATATTTTTAGGATTTTTTTTTTGGAAGATTTTTCAAATTTTTTGAAAATGTTCACAAGAACTTTCTTGCCAAATTTGGGGGATTTTTTTTTTTTTTTTTAAACAAAACTTTTAAGGGAAATTTTTTAGGAATTTTGGTATTTTCTGAAGTTTTTGCAAATTTTCAGAAATTTGGGGCATTTTTTTTTGCTGAATTTTTGGATTTTTTCAGACAAGGAAACAATATGTTTTTAGTGCCCATAAATGAGAACAACAGGAGGGTTAATCTAAGCAACGCTAAACATGCTAATCCCTAGCTACAGATATCAAAGCTGACAGTTAAAATCTGGCCTCCAGTTCATGTTGACTGCGTTTCCCCAAATATATTCTCATCCAGACTCGTCTAGCCTTCTGCTTTTGCTTTTTTTCCCCTCACTGCAGAGTATTTTTAGCGTTCTATCCAGTTGTTGCACCACAGTCTCCGTTTGTGCTTCCCCCTGAGATCATGTGAGGTGGTGCTCGGCTCGCTGATTGCTCCCTCTGGTACTGTAATCTTAATAACATCCTGTAGTGTGTGTGATGCGCTATTATTTCACGTCTTGTAGCGAGTGCATGTCTGAGATTAGAGGGAACATCTGTGAAGTTTCTAATTATGATGCAACCTGATTTCAAAATCTGTCAGCTTTTCAAAACTCCTGTAGTCTGAGCCCAGCGGAACTCTTGGCAAGTGAGCAAACAGGCATGTTTCCCAAAATATCAAACTATTCTTATGAAGCAGGGGTGTCCAACATGAGGCCCGCGGGCCAAAAGCGGCCCTCCAGAGGGTCCAATCTGGTCCTCAAAGTGTAAAAATTCCAGAGAAGACATTAACTGTAGATTGTAAATTAGTAAAACTATAAATTTAAAATCATTTCTAGACCATGACAAGTTGTTTGGATCAGAAAGTAAAATACTAGATTGTTCATTGTTCTTTTGTCGTTTTGTGTCTCATTTTTGTAATATTTTGTCTTGTTTTTGTTGTTTTTTGTCTTTATTGTCTGACTTTTGTCGTTTGTCATGTTTTTGTCATTTTGTGTTCCTTTTTGTCCTGCTTGTGTTTTTTGTCTATTTTTTGTCATTTTGTGCTTTGCTTTATTCAATGTTTTATGTATCATTTTGTTTCACACTTTTGTCATTTTTTGTCTCATTTGTGTAATTTTTGTCTCGTTTTTGTTGTTTGTCCTTTTCTTTGTTGCTTTGTAACTTTTTTGTCTAATGTTTTGTCTTTTTATGTTTTGTTTCGTGTCGTTTGTCTCGTTTTTTGTCTTTTTTTTGGCTTCTGTCATTTTGTGTCTCATTTTTGTAATATGTCTTGTTTTTGTTGTCTTTTGTCGTTTCTCTCATGTTTTTCTCATTTTTGGCGTTTTGTGTTTCCCTTTTGTCTCGCTTGTGTTTTTTTGTCATATTTTTGCCGCTTTATTTTGCTTTATTCGTTGTTTCATGTAGCATTTTTTTGTGTTGTTTTTTTGTCTCGCTTGTGTTTGTTTTTTGTTGTTTTGTTACTCGCTTGTCGTTTTTTGTCGCTTTCTGACTTGTCTAATTTTTTGTCTCTTTCTTTGTTTTGTTTCGTGTCTTTGTCTCATTATTTAGCGTTTTGTTTCTCGCTTTTGTCATTCTGTGTCTTGTGTTTGTAATATTTTGTCTTGCTTTGTTGTTTGTTGTCTTTTTAAAGTGAAATACTGCATCATCATTTCCAGATAGCTGGCACTAAATGTTTTCTGCTTTTGTAGATAAACTGATCTGTAAGATTTAATGCGTAAATGATAAACTGAGGCATAATGTAGCTGAAATTGAATTTATTTTTCTTTAGAAATGCTGTTCCAAAGAATTCCAGGGTTTTCATAATGTTTTGTAAAAAGATAATTCCTTAAATGTGAAAATTTTTGCACTAAAACAAAGGAAATTTTGGAGTTGCTATTTAAAGGTCGTTATGCTATGATTTTACTGGTTTGAGATCTAATTAGACTGAATGTGGAACCTGGACTAAGATGAGTTTGACTCCCCTGCTGTAAAGCATTCATCAGGAAGAAGGAAAACGTTCTCTGATTTTAGTTTCTCCAACGTGAGAGTCTTTTGTACAACACATATCTTATTGACTTGGACAGAAAACAAGAAAATGCCACTTTATTCCCTGGAAAAGTGCTATTTTCTAGATTAACTTCTGCTGTCAGTAATGAATTTATCATTATTTGCGGCTGCACAAACAGCGTCGACTGCTCCAGCAACGCTTCATCTCCTCTAAAGCTCCTGCACTCAGTTTTTATTTGTTTTCTGCATAACGGAGCGAAGCTGCAAAGCCAGTTTCTAAGACAGGAAATAGAATTGGCTTTTGCAAATGATGCTGTGTGTTTGCATTGAGGAGTCAGAGAGACAAAGCCGCGCAGCACTTTAATATCCCCCAATATCGCTGCTGGAGACGGGGCATCTGCTTGAGAATCCCACATCAAACGAGACGGCATGTCAGCGGAGGGTTATGCATATATTTCGCTTGTTCTCCGCATCCTGCAGGAACAGGCAGGCGTACGGGGAGAGCTGATGAGTGGAAGGAAATACTGTTTTGATCAAGACTAAAAAGTGAGGACAGAAGAAACCAAACAGAGCGGATGCACGAGTAAATACGCGCTGCCAGAGTCAAAACAACCAAACGAGAAACTCGCAAATCAATTACGTTATCAAGGTTCTGCTCTTGTTTCTGTGGCGCTGCAGCCGGGGATGTTGTTTTCCTGCGAGGGCATCTGGAGGAGATTAGGGTCCAACCTGACACTGCAGCCACGGTGAAACATGACTCAGGGATGAATGGAGGCTTTTAGACCAGTGTCTGTCTTCCCACACGCTGTTCTGCTATTCTTTATTTGTCCGTCACCCAATAAAACACGCACGGCGTTATCTGATATCTACGCGCTCGGCAGGCAAACAAGGTTCTGCCAGTCTCCCCCTCTGCCTTCTTTCTTAAGCAAGCCTTTATTGGTGTTTTCTATGTAAGAAAGAGAGAATAAATACAAGAGTTCCCGGAGAAAAGCAGGATGTTAGAGACGATATTAACCCTCGTGTCGTCCTGTGGGTCAACATTGACCCGGTTTAAAGTTTTAAAATGTGGAAAAAAAATATATTTTCACAGTGAAATTTCTGACGTCCTCATTTTCCACATTTTTGGGAAATCTTTGAACATTTTTTGGTGGAAACAAAGACATGTTAATCAACCAAAATCCAGCGAATTTCACTGGAGTTTGGTTGATTTTTATGTGAATGTTCTTAAAGAAATATTAGAAGTTTTACGGATATATATGGAATCACTTTAGATATTTTTAGGATTTTTTTGGAGGATTTTTACTCATTTTTTGAAAATATTTACAAGAATTTTCTTGCCAAATTTGGGGGATTTTTTAAAAACAAAACTCTTAAGGGAAACTTTGAAGGAATTATTGGAATTTCCTTCCTGAAGGTTTTGCAAATTTTCAGGAATTTGGGGAATTTTTTTGCAGAATTTTTGGGTTTTTTTCGGACAAGGAAACAATATTTTTTGGTGCTCGTAAACGAGGACAGCAGGAGGGTTAAAATAAGTTTTCCCAGCTAATTTTAAGATCTCAATGTTCTAAATATCATATCTTATTTCTAGAAATCTTACCAAGCCATTTTTCAATTGTTTTATTGGCAGATTTTTTCACTTATTTCAAGGTAAAAGTTCATTGAACTAAGCTTTTTTTGATTGTTTTGAGAGGAGCATTTTTTACAGTGTATTGGTGTTTTCTATGCAGGAAAGCGAGAATAAATACAAGAATTGCCAGAGAAAAACAAGATGTTAGAGACGATATTAATTTCAAATCAGCTGTCAGCGCAGACTATACATCATCACGAGAAAATGTAATTTGTAAGGTCAGCAAATGTCTGTTTTTGTCTTGTAAAAGCAGCGAACCAGAGCAAGACGGAGTGCAGGACGGCAAGCGTGAGGGAATGTAACAGAATAACAGGAGTTTGGGCCCAGCCGGGACCAAATTACCTGCAGAAAGAGGTCCGTGTTCAGAGCGCTTGTTTTCATACAGTCTGCACGGCTGTGGCTTTCGGTCTTATTAGATTCGGCCCTGCGTTTCCACTTGTGGCTCAGACGAGGCCCTCTGACGGCCTTTATCCAGTTTCATCTGAGGCGCTCCGGGGAGCTTAGGTTTGCTCCGGCGTTACGGAGGCCGAGGGGGACTAATGCACGTCCCCGATGCCACCTGCAGTTACAGCAAACAGGGCTGACGGCCACTCAGCTGGGCACTAATGCAGCAGCGAGAGAGGCGAGGTTAGAATCAGAGCAATCCGGCATTAGTGGCGCTTTACTGCGTCAACTGAACCAGCTCACAAAGCTGAATATATAAAATATCTACATCTGACTGCCATTTGATTGGTCTGACTGATATAGTGATTTGATTTGCAATATATATTTTTAAAGTCAAGCTTCTGTTCATTGTGGAGTTTATTTAAACCAGAGGTGTCCAACATGCGGCCCGCGGGGCCAAAACCGGCACAAAAGCAAAAGAAATATTAGGAGTTGTGGTCATTTCTAGGTTATTATGCTGTGGTTTTGCTGGTCCGGTTCACTGGAGATCAGACTGGACTGAATGTGGAACCTGGACTAAGATGACTTTGACTCCCCTGATTTAAACTATAATGGAGCATTATTACATGAGATACCATCAAAAACTTTAATGTCACACAAGGATGAGGACATCAATTTGTAAAACCATCGATATAAACACTTCAAACCTGCAAATGCAGGGCAAGGCTGTCTATTCAATAATGACACTGTGCTAATATGAATCACACCACAACATGCATTTCTTTACCACATAGTACACATTGATCAATGGGCATAAACAAGCCCTGAAAGTTTCAATCTGCTTAAATTACAGTCAATTAAACTGCAGTGTTAGACTCAGACTCAGCAGCCTTTGTGATCTGCTAATTGCTTAGCGTTTCAAATTGAGATTTTGATTTGAAATTGATTCATTTTTCAGCCCTAATACAAATATATAAGCACGTTCTCTAACATATTGGTCCAAAATCTCTGAGAGGTTTTCATTTGAGTTGACTAAGAAACCAACAAATATGATTCTTTTATTCAACCGTTCAGTGACCCTTCATGCCTCATCTATGGTAGTACTGTCCTCCTGGAAGAGTTTATGACAGGATGAAGGTGATTCCTAACAACTCTACTGATTTCCAGCGACCCGTCCCTCTGTGGAGACAAGTGGACCCAAACACTGGCAGCAAAATGCCACCAGATCCCTTCACTGTAGGAATCAAGGGTTCAGGCCTTCCTCTTGAAACTGTTTACGCCACGTCCAAATCTGCTTTCCTGTTGCCGCTTGTTTATGAAGTTTTCCAACAAATTCACGTTGCGTATTCACATTTGACTGAGTTTGGGCGCACTTCAGTTCACAGAACGGCTTTTCTATCGCAGTAAACGGCGTGTCTATTCCTGAAAGCAGAAACATTTAAATGATTACACTTTTTTTGAGCAAAAAGAGCAAACAAATTTAAAACAAATAATTAGGTGATGAAAGGATGTCAGATTTTTTGGGACGCCCTGTATATATATATACATATATATATACAGTCAAGAACGAAATTGTTCCAAGTAAATATATATAAATAAATTACTTATTGTGTCAGATATTGCTATTTGACAAAATGCGAGTAATTGCAATTAATTAATTACAAAGCCTGTAATTAATTAGATACATTTTTAAATTGCATCCCACCAGTAATATACATTTGTGTTTGTGTGTGTATATATATATATGTGTGTGTATATATATATATATATATATACACACACACACACACACACACATAGTGCGATATTCATATATTTTTCAAATATTGTAAGACCTTCCTTTCTTTGAGTGTTTTATGCGGCAGTCACACCATATCTCTGTCTGAAAGCTGTTTTGTTGCCTCCATAATTGCCAGACTAGATGCTGCCGCTGCTGCTGTCAATTGTATTTTTATTTTTTGCCAGGAAATATGCAAGCCGAGGTAGCGACTTGACACGTTAATGTAGAGGCCCATCGGCCGGCTTGCGTGCTCAGCCTGACAAACATTTTGCACAGCTCCCGATAATGTGTGAGAGAGGCAGATTCAGGGATTGTTTCCATTTCTTCCAGCAGTCAGAAGCCAAGCCTGCACGGCACTGTTCTCTTTGAGAGCGCGCCACTGTCCCCACACCGGTTTCAATTTCAACCCCCTCAGCACATCAGCGACGCAATTGCTTCCTACTGCAATTTATTACAGGCAAATTGAAAGATTCCAAGGTGTGAGTCAGTTTGTGTTGGCTCTGAATGGGCCGGCTGGTTACTTACACGTCTTTTCTCCATCTCTTTACACGGCCGGAGCTTCATCCCGTCCCCCATCTGGGTCTGAGAGAGCCCTAGTTATTGTAACCAAGTCTTCTGGAAAGAGAAAGAGGGGGGTTACCAACAAAAAAAACACACAAAAAAAGAGGAGTTGCCTCTTTTCCAAAGCACAGAGGGAGGATGGCAGTGGTCCCATTAGCTGACCCCCAGGCGAGCTCTCTGGAGGCATATAGACTTACCAGCGTCAGAAGCAGAAGAATATGCAGTGGGGAGCATCAGAGTGCAGCGCCGTGGCAGCTGATAGCTTGTGGTGACATTGTGTTGTGGGACAGAGCACTCTCCGCCATCATTACCGTGGATCCCTCACATCGCCTATTTATAATCAATTTTCCGTCCCGAAACACGCTGCGCCTCTGTCTCCCATATGGTGTCGGGCAGAGAAAGGGAGATGAGAGACAAAGGAAGGAGAAAAAAGAGGGTGAAAGAGGAAAGCAGCGACACAAATGACACAACAGGGACCGTTCACATAAATGGACCCAGACATGTAAAAGTAACAGCGGTTTTTAGTGAGGCCGTTTTCTTTCAAAACCAGAGCTCACATGAGGAATAAAACCACTCAGTTCCTATCGGGTCATGCTTCAGAACGGTTCCCTTTTTAAATTAGCCTGTAAACTGTGGAAAGCCGCATCATTATTTGCAACAAAATGGCCTCATTTGCAGGCACAAATATCTGCAGCCAGAGCGAGAAGGCGAGAGGAAAAGCATTGTTCTGCCGCTTCCATCCTCCCTGTATTTATTATCAGGGGACTTTTTACACTCTGATTACTCCGTGTATCGTTTTACACATTTCCTTTTTTTCTTCTTCTTCATGTGTATTGAAAACGCACTCATGAGTGGAATTTGTTTTGCTTCGGTTAAATGTCAGGGGAGGACGAAGGACGTGAAGACATGCACGTCTTAGTATGACAAAGCGTGTGTGGGAGTGCACGTGTGTGTCCGTGTCGCCGTTCGAGCTGCAGCGTTCTAGATGGAGGTGACGAACCCGAGGCGGCGATGACATTCTGTCTGAGCTTCTAGCGGCGGTGTGCTTCGTCTCCGATACGGTTAAAGGAAAAGCTCACCACTCTGACGGGGAAATATGGCCAAACATGGAGACGATGGGAGGTCAAATGCTGTCCTCTCTTTACCCTAACGCCCGGCACGCATTCAGGGACACATGGATGGGGTTTGTGGCCTCGCCGTGCCCCGCGGAGACGGCAATAAACCTGCAAGTGTAACCAGGTTCAGGAATGATGCGGGTTAAGTGAAACTAATGGCGGGGTTGACCTTTTTCGTTAATCTCTCTCATTTTTCCGCCGCTTCGGGCTCAACGACACCATCAGACGTGCGGTACAAAGTGGCATTGCTGTGTCCTCTGAGGCTGTGATATATATAAGTACACGTAAATACCTCATTGGTTCCTGTTGTTTATCGCAGCACAGTGTTGTACGTCTATACAGAATTAAAGGAACCACAACATGCTGACTTTTCCGCTAAGATATGGGACACATTTTAGATAAAAATGCAGGTTTTCAGGCCAAAATACCTTCAGTAATATAATCTTTAAAATGCATAATCGTTAAGTAAGGCTAAGTGTATTTCTTCTTCTTCTTTCTTTTTACTGCATTTTAAGAGTTGATGTGAAAATAACTAAAGACTTAATTGCTCAACAGTGACATAATCACAACTCATATTTTTGGCAGGTTTCGCATTTCTGATTTTAGTTACAGTCTTAAGATTTTCCTCATTTTACATTTTAAGTCATTATGTCCAAAAAAAAAAAAAGATATGTAGAGTGTATCTGCAGGGTTGTGCTGAGTTGTTCTGATGAAGCAATCGTGCAGTTTTTTTTTTTACAGTATTGAGGGGAAGCACTCTGACCTTTTACTGAAGTGAAAGTAGCAAAACCACAATTTACAGAAACTCAGTTACAAGTAAAAGTCCTATGTTTGAGTTGTAAAAGACAACGTGGACTAAAAATCTAAAAATCATGAAAGTAAAAGTATTCATTGCACACCATAATGGGCTCTGTCTGTGCTATATTTTAATACTATTTATACTACTGGATAAGTATTTAATACAATTGAGTTAATTTACTGTATAACTTGTAACTACAGCTGTCAGATAAATTGAAAGGACTAGAAAGTACAATTTCCCTCTGAACTGTACTGGAGTCAACGTAGGAGGCAGCATAAAATGTTAAGATATAAATGAAGTACAAGTTCCTTGGAACTGTGCTTTCTTACAGGACTTGAGTGTATTTAATTACTTTACACCACTTATTTTGCACAACTACAAATGGAAGTCTAAGTTTAAGGAAGCACCAACAGCCTCTTTTATTCATTTGTGTTTGCTTCAGATAAGGGTTACTTACTCTGATAAAGCATGTTTAGATTATTGTGAAATAACTTCTCTGTTTTAGAATTACACCCAACATTCTCCACTATTTTAACAGCTGCAGAGACGCTTCTCAACATAATCAAATGCTCTAAGGAGACTTTTTTCTGTTTTGGAATTCCATACACAAAATGATTTATAGATGAATCAATAAACAAAACGAGATTAATCGCTAAAATATGTACTTGTAGCTCCAATCATATTTAAAATGCTAAAGATGCTAAATAAAATTGACAGGCTTAATGGATGAAAAGAACTTTATACAGCGACGATACCAAAGAAAAGTTTAAGAATCACATATAATGGTGAAAATGCAGGAGCTGAAGTTGAAGTTTCAGTTTGTGTTCGAACAATAAGTGCAGCTGAATTTAAACAGAACTTCACAGAAAGCTGAAAAAAGGAGTCTGTTGAGGATTTATTGGAAATTAAGGCACCAAACTCTTCAAAATGTGATGTTCAGCTGGTATAAACACCAGGAACAGTTCAAGAAAAATACATGAGGCCAGTAAAGTCAGTAAAAGGATTTGAAATGTAAACACAGAAAGCGAATGGAATGAATTATGAAACTGAAAATGTCTTTTACCACAATCCACTATGCAGCTGAGACACATTAATGAACTGGATCATGCAATAATTTAAAAATAAACTTGGATGTTTTCATAAATATATCAGCATTGACCACGTCTGATTGACTGACAGGTGATCAGCGCTACAACTTATCTTCAAACGACCAAAATAACAACTCAACGACACAAACAAGGATTTTATTTTAAGATTAAGTCCAAACCTGTCAGACGTGTCTCGGACCGGCAGCGTTCTTAATGCAAGCCCACAGTCCGTCATTTGAAAAGCCATCGGCGAATACTTCAGGATGGTTCTTTGAGCAAAACAAACTTAAATGAAAGTAAACTTTAAAGAGAACGAGCTGGAATTAATCACTGAAAACTTCTGCTCTGTTAACCTCGCTGGCAATTTAAAGAATAGACAAGTTTGTAATGAAGAAAGTTGGCCTGGAGAAGAAGGGAGGAAGAAAACAGCACAAAAAAAGCTTTCTGCAAGGATGAAAATTATTGAAATTACTGACAGAAAAAGGATCCAGTTTATAGTGAATGTTTCCATGGTTATAGTGGAACATGTAGGGAAAAAACAAATGTTTTTTGTAAAGTTTATGACTGAAGCTGGCAGCTTTTAGTTCCACACAGACATAATTAAGATATTCACCTTTTCTTTACCTCTCTGAAAAAACAATTACAAAGCTTCGAGGTTACTTAATACCGCAGGACAGCTTCACCGCTAATTACTCAATTATAAGGGATCATTAATATTTTTGACACGGCCCTCATTATTCATGGATTACATTTGCATTAACAAGTTAAAAACTTGGTAGATTGAAAGAACGGATTCTCTTTTTTTCTTGCCTTTGAATCTCTCCCTTGGGATATTATAGGTTTTAATTCAAAGTAGTTGGAAAAAAGAGCATATAAGACCACAATAATGACAAAGTGGAGAGAAAATGAGTGTAAAAGGAGACGAGAAGCCTCAAATCAGGGTAGACTCCATCTGCTAACACTCGCAGCGGCCGAGCTTCCTGGACTCGGAGGCCCCCCCGTGTGCTCTGTGGAATTATGTGACTGTCTGATGAGTAGTTTTGTCAAGTTGGAAGGTCCTTGGCGAGAGGCCTTGGGCACCACTGGAAGACTATCAGAGTGCAGAGTCATTAGAAATCCCTCATTCTCACTCCGCTGTGTAAACGGCCCGCCGGCCTCCATCTGAACGAGCCCCGAGGAAGGATCGCCTTCGTCGGCCTGAAATTGGATCGTGGGCTGAGCAGGGAGCTGTGGGAGCCGAGCAGGGAGAGAGGAAAGGAAAAAAAAAAAAGGAAGAAGTTATGTGCTCCTATTTATTGACTCGGCTGCGGAGATCACTAAACTGTTTCAAGGGAGTCCAAAAGTTTGGGGAGTTTTTCCCATAAGTGCTGCAGGCATTAGAAATGACGAGTTGCCTTCATAAAAAACTTAAATGACTATTCAGAAGAGAACTCCATTGGAAATGTACTTAAACCGAAGTCAGGTCCACGATTTATTTTGTGTTTGTTTTTCGCTGTACTAAGTGCTATTTAATCCCAGCACAGCATGTCCCTGAACACAACTCTGCAGGAATAATGTCTTAAATTAGGAACCATAGCAACACCTGCAAACGGCAAAACATGGAATTATTCAATACGTTATGCAGTTTCTGGAATTAAATTGTTTTTACGCAGTTCTTAAACTGCATTAAACAGCAGTATTTGAGCTCCACTGCATCGCTACAGCTCCTTTGCGTCTTTAAATATCCCCCAGATCATTGAGAATATTATATTTCATATTTGTGAAGCCAGTTTTACATTACGTCAGAGGAAGGTGACTGAAACATAAAACCCTCATTCACACCAGAGACAAATGTAGCTTTAAAGATAACACCACTCCAGGATCAATTAAAATTATTTACAGCACAGTACAAGTAACGTCCTACTTTACAAGTCGGAACGTTTGTATTTCTGTTATTTTAAAAAAGAGAAACATTAGCATTTAACAGGAGGTATTTACTGACCATTAAATAGCTAATGTTAGCATATCTCTGGTGACGGCACCCAACATTATAGTGAAGTTACAATATTCACAATCCCTCAAATGCTGAATAAACTGATCTTAAATGTATTCTTATCAGTGGCTAACCTGAGCTAACCAGCTAAAATTGGTCAATAGAAACTGTTACCAATGCAACGGAAATTGACAAATTGCTAATATTAGCAAGCCTAGTTAACATTCGCAAGTTAGCCGAAAATGGCCATTTGTTAACATTGGCAAGTTAGCTAAAAGTGGCCAGTAGCTAACATTGGCAAGTTAGCTAAAAGTGGCCATTTGTTAACATTGGCAAGATAGTTAAACGTGGCCATTTGTTAACATTGGCAAGTTAGCTAAAAGTGGCCATTTGTTAACATTGGCAAGTTAGCTAAAAGTGGCCATTTGTTAACATTGGCAAGTTAGCTAAAAGTGGAAAATTGCTAACACTGGCAAGAATAGCTAAAAGTGGCCAATAGTTAACATGAGCAAATTAGGTAAACTCAGGAGCTAAACTTAATGTTACCAAAAAACTAGTTAACATTATAACAAGACAACTGGAAGTAGCCATGTGCTAACATTAGCAAGTCAAGTGGCCAGTGGTTAACGTTAGCATGAAAACTGACAGTTGCCAGATGCTAACATTAGCAAATAAGGAAAAAGGCCAATTCTTGGTCTCTGCGTGCATGTGTCTGCAAAGCATCTGCTCAACTCTGAGAGTCTTTGTGATGTCAACTTCACATTCTTTACATAAATAAAAATTTAGCCAGATGCGCTCATTAGCAAACCAGTTAAAACATCATCAACCTCCTTCAGCTGATTACCACTGGAAAAAATCAATAAAATCCAAAGAAACTGTTTAAGCTCTATAAACTGCACATATCAGATATTGATACAACAACATGACCAACTGCATCATTGTACTGGGAAATAAACAAAGAATAGATAAACTGCACAGTCTGTGTGTTAAAAAAAAAACATCAAGGTGGCAGCGTCCGGTGTGTATGATGCAAAGGAATATTTTAAACTGAAACTGAGCCAGAGGAATACACATCAGAGGGAGAGTCATTCACAAATCTGAAGCCCCTACAATTAAATACGAAGAGCTGAAGTAACTTTGTAACTTCATAGCACAACAAAATCTGATGCCGTCTACAGGGGAAATACCTGAGTGAATGTTTGCCGCACTTTGTAGTAATTTGAACAATTGTGCGTATAGATCTGTAAGCAAATTTAAAAGGAGACAATGGGTGTAATTTAAGGATTTAAGTTGACATTTATATCAGCTTGGTCAGTCAGAAAACAAGCTGAACCTCACATTGCTGAGGCGTAATATGACTGATTAATAGCCCTGTTTGTTACTGAACTAACTGACATTATCCTACTTTTTGTTCCTTATATTGATTATAACAGAAAAGCGTACTAATTATAGTATGGCACATTTCAAATGTTGTAAAATCACAGGCAACGTTTTCCCACAGTGTGTTGAGGCACCTTGTTGCCATGGCAGTAGTCATCACATATCTTAAATATGCTTGGCAGAAGAAGCCGTAGTAGTTTGCACTCAGATGTAAAACTGCACTTGATTTCCACTTATTTTTATCCTCCTCCGTGAGTGAAGAAACAGCCGGTTCGCCTAAAGTGGAGGAGTGTGTGATCAATTCGTTTCATTTCCGGTTGCCGAGGGATCCGTGTGGACATTGGCAAGACAAACATCACCTACAGTGTCGAGCATTGAAGCATGCATGAGCTGTAAAACAGAAGCACGCCGCAGTCTAAACTCTTGATGTTGGTTCCAGTACCTCCCAGAAGCCCGGCTCCTGTTCAAGAACCTGATGTTTGTGCAAAGAGCTCCTGATTTAATCCACCGTTTGCAGCAACATGTGTGTTTTGTCCTGATGTGGCTTCATAACACCACAAGCGCCGCACTTAGCTTTTGTATCAAACAACTGGAACTAGATTATGTCGAAACTGCGTGTAATTGCCTCGCACTTTGTTTGGTTTTACCTCTAGAAGCACCTAAAGTGTGCACGTCGTAAAAAGCGCCTGGTAATGGAAGAAGTGAAAACAGTCCTCATTAAAGATAATAATGGGCTGCGTGATTAAGAGGAAAGAGCAGTACGGTCCACGTGTTGGTTAACAGGCGACAGAGTGTGTTGGCTTTGTGTTGTCCAAGCTGTTTCTAATGGATTTCTGCAAACAACAGGAACGTGTGACTTCCTGGGTGAAAAAGCAGCAGATGGAAAAGGCCTCTTATGGCGGCGTAGCTTTTCGACTTTTCCAACATCAATAGTGTGAAGGTGGGGGTAAAAAATATTAACACTTGCTTCCACACAGACCTGCGCTCTTTGTTTAGTTAAGCGACACAGAGTGTGAGTAATGCAGCACTTGGCCTTGGTACCACCTGAGAGTGGGAGCTGTATTTTACACATAAAATACTGTATAGGTGCTGAATGTGGGCAGCGGTCCGAGCTGTGAAAGGAAAAAGGAAAAAAAAGGGATTTAAGCTTTCTGTTGAGTAGAAGGGGTCTGATTGCAATGGGAGAGGAAGTTTGAAACACGGGTTGTAATTAAATCCTGTGAAGACGCCTTGTCACCGAGGTGGCGAGACGTTAGCAGGCCAGAGGACGGCCGCTCGCTGTTTGCTCTGCTTCACCTCAGCAGCCAAGGAGGTGACAGAGCTCCGGCCTCTTCCTGCTTCAGCTCCAACTGCTGCTATCAGCCGTTACCATCAGTGATCTCAGACCTTCCCTGCAATCCACATCTAATCCTTTTTCCTTTCTGTACATTCTGCAGCTGCCCCTACAAAGTACATACTGTTACATGCGTAGAACTGGGACGTACTATTTTGCCATAACATTGTGCCTTGAATTTTGACCGTCTTGCTCGTATATCTATCATAGTGTGGCGTCCAACATGAGCTGTCGTCTGTCTGTGTGCTCTTTGTGCTCGTTATTTGGATAGATACCGTCTCGTGTCTTCTGCTGCAGAGGATTGTGGGTCGGAATGGCAAGAAAAGCATGCTGGCTTTCATATTGCAAAATGAGATGTGTGAAGGACGTCCTGGTATTTTTGGCTTACAACATTTGACATACTGTGTATTGGAACACTCTAAATCTTTTTTCGGGTGTGTATGCCGTGCCTTTATCAGATCCCTACTTATATAGTGTGCACCTACAGTTGAGCTTTACCATACTAGTGTTCAAGTTACAAACTTTAACGCAATCTGTCGGTCAATTTTGTTACCTTCGATTAACCTTTTTCACCTCAGATGTCGCTTCACTGAGAACTGGCTCTTTTCATTATTAAAATGCAACTTTCACCACTGAAAAAATACTTTCAGAAATTATTACCAATCCTTAAAAATACATACGAGCAAAAATACAGAAAAAATGAATATGGACATGATTTATACTAATGTTCAAAAATTTGGGGTCACCCAGGCAATTTCACATTTTCTATTGAAACTCCCACTTTTATCCATGTGCTAACATAACTGCACAAGGGTTTTCCAATCATCAATTAGTCTTTCAGCACCATCAGCTAACACAATGTAGCATTAGAACACAGGAGTGATGGTTGCTGGAAATGTTCCTCTGTACCTCTATGGAGATATTCCATTAAAAATCAGCCGTTTCCAGCTACAATAGTCATTTACCACATTAACAATGTCTACACTGGATTTATCATTCATTTAATGTCATCTTCACTGAAGAAAAACTGCTTTTCTTTCAAAAATAAGGACATTTCTGAGCGACCCCAAACTTTTGAACAGTAGTGTATGTGGCAAAAATAGTAGTTAGAATCAAGAAAGTGAACATTTTATGCAAAAAAAACTTAACTAATGACAATGATAATAAAAGAGAGAAAAATGAATAAATAAAAGCATTCTTTATTTTAAATGGTAAAATGATTGCTCTTAGTGCTGGCTAATCAAAGGGAAAATGATAATAAGAGTAACCAGCAGCCAGCTTCACGGGGACTCACTGTGGAACTGCAGGGTTTCCATCACAGGGGTTGTCGTGTTTTGAAAAATCCAACTGTGCAGCCATGAAGAGTGTTTTCAATCTCTTCTAATTTGCTAAAAATGAAGGACATCCCTAATGTCGGCCTCATGAGATATAGGAGAGGATGGTTTTCAATGAGGTTCTATCAACTGTACAGCCAGTAGGGTGAAAAACAGCAAAAACAGTCTGCTCTTTTTGGCACGGCCACCATATCCGATATTACCCCAAAGAGTGTCGTGATGCAGCTGGATCAAAGGGCACCTGAAGCATGTCTGGTAGCTTTTCACATATATTGGAGCAGTAGTTTTAAACAGATGGCTAAGACTAAAAAGATCTGAACTAATGAGGCAGCAGCAACAGGGTTATTATCAGGATAAACTTGAGAAAGTCTGAGATTTGTCCAGACGTCGTGGGGTCAGATTTTACAGTTGTGGTGCTCTTACAGTTTAGTTTAAAGAGACAGGAAGCCGGATTAAAAGTTCAGTCTTAAAACTGCAATGCAAAAATGTTTGTTTTGCTAACTGCTTTAAGCCTAGAGTCCTTTGTGGATGTGGATGTTCCCATGCAGATGTGTGTTTTTGTTGCATTTATTCAGAAAGTGCAACCTCCCTTCAGTTTTTCAATAATAGCAACATTAATAGGAAATTGGTTCAAATAAATCAGAATTATCCTTGGCCAAATGATTAGTGTAACTACTACAACTACTTGAACTTGATCCCTTGATCAGTGCGCATCATGGATTTCATCGTTATGGATCAATGTTGGCACAAATATATATCTGTTTTTGTCTGTTATCATGCAGAATAAGAGACAACATCACAACAAGGAACCAAGCAGCTAACAATAAAATAAAACAAGGGAAAACACCTAAAATAAACAGGACACAATGCAAAATAAAACACTGAAAATAAGTAAAGCTAAAAGTAAACCTCACATAAAAGCAAGTCTATAAAAGTGGGTTTTCAGAAGTGGTTTAAGTGAAATTACTGACTCTGCAGACCTTATCTCCTCAGGAAGGTCGTACTTCGACAAAAAAAATGTATTGCAGTATTTATTATTAATGTACTAATTGCATGGTGTGGACATTTAACACTAAATATTTGTATAGAAAATAGTATTTTGGGTGGAATAAACTTTTAAAACCATAAGTTGCACACATTGGCAATCATCCAGTTTTGCAGGTGACGACACACGAGGCTCCTAGAAGTGTCCAGCTGTAGATGAATCAGTCAGATGTTCTACTGGGATGTGAGTTAGTACTCGTTTAGTTAGCCCAATAGAAGTCTCTGCCATGGTGCTCCTTTACTAGCTGAACTCCCATAATGTTCTCCGCCCTGGTTGTGATGATGTTAACCAGTAGGAGGTTTTATCTGGTGAAATGGTGTTGGCAGATACTAAATGACTTGATCAGGACGTTCCTAATGACTGCATTCAATTTTAGCGTCTTTTCACCTCACTGTGTTGTTTTTTGGGTCTCCAACTCTTCTTGTTTTTTGTTTTGATTCACTCCCACGGCTCTCAGTTTATCTCAGCAGGTGCTGAAAGTTCAGCCTTTCTTTACAACTATTCTCCGTGTTTCAGTCTGTAAAAACTAGGGCTGGATGGATCGATACTGAAAGCATCAATATGACCAAAAGCTGCTTTTATGACTGACAACAGCAGTTCGGTAAAATGGATCCATCTGATGTTGTTTCTGTATCAATATGAGGCTTTCTGGCTTTTTCTGGTATCAGATCAAAACCAAATTTTGCACACTGACCTCCCCCTTGTATTTTCTTACATGGAACAGCATACCCACCTACTGAGACACCACTAACACCCCTGGCCTACATTCAGTTAACACACAGATCTGCCCCCCTCTCCTTCCTGCCCTGTGTTTTTTGCATAATTCCTGCTGGTTGAAAGATTCAGTTTCCTCTTACCAGGAATACTAACAAACGAACAGTGTGTGTGTGTGAGGTGCTGCGATGAGGACCTGGAGGGGCATTCCTGATGTCAGCACTGCTTCTGTACCCACCGACTGTGTGTTTCTGTGTGTGTTTCTGTCCATCTGTGTGTGTTTATTGGCTCCTGCGACCAGTTTATGTGCTCATCTGTCTGTTTGTCTGCGAGTCTATTGGTCAGCTGTGTGTGCGTTTGTTGTGTGTGAGAGTTTATTGGAATGTTTGATGTTTGCATTTCGGTGTCTGTTGATCAGTGTGTGTGTGTGTGTGTGTGTGTGTGTGTGTGTGTGTGTGTGTGTGTGTGTGTACAGCAGGAATAAAGCACCCCATTGATAAGAACAAGTTCTTCTTGTTAACGTATCAGTAGAGCTGGATCCGAGCCAGCGCTGAAGTCCCAGGGGCGTATTTCTACACAACCCCCGCTATGACACGGCAGTTACTATTCTGCAACCCCAGGCACACACACACACACACACACACACACACACACAGGGCTGCATAGTCCAGGAACTGAACATGTGTTAACACTCTCCTTCCAAGAGATACATTGAAGAGGACATTGAGCAATGTTTCGTCTTACATCTCTCCAGCGGACGCTCGCTCTGCAGTCGTCTAAAATGCTTCCATGTGCAGTCTTTGCATTCCGACTACCTTTCTGGAGCATTTCTAGACTCTCCCTGAAGATACCCGACACCCAGGGGAAAGCAGATAGTCATGAGAAATACCTGCTAGCTCTTAGCAGTTTTAAATAACAGGAGGGGGAATTTTTGCCATTCCCTCGGTCTTCCTTTCTTTTTCTTTTTTTTTTTTTTGCTCTTTAGCACATGTGCCAGCTATTGTTTTCCTCGTCTTCTACACTGTGGAGATGGAGCCAAGGCTGTTTTATGACAGTCATAATCACCACCCCTGGCGGCTGCAGAGGGACATCAGCTCCAATCGGCTGTTGCAGGGCACACCTCGTTGTCAAATAAAAGTGTCTGGATGAAGGTCGGCGGGAGAACAAAGACGTTCAGTGTGCAGAATAAGCACCTACGAGCCTCGCTGTTGCAGCCTGCTCTGGCTCTCTATCCATTTGTGTAACCGTCGCAGACCGCTGTGGATGTTGCAGAGGCCGTCCGTCCGCGCACGCATTCTTTGACAGCAGGGGCTATCACAGTAAATCTGTGCACAGCCACACAATTAATCACAACAGTGGGCCGAACAAGTGGCTCGCCGTGACAAATGCATGCGGGCGGCTCACGCTGGGAGCCGAAACATAGCATTTAGTGTACGAATTACATACATCAAGGGTGCATTTAATAAAAAACAGGCACATTCAAATGTAAGGCCGAGGCACATGCACTCCAAAGCAGCGCGTTGTTAACATCTGTTTTTGTACATAGATGAGGAAATGTGAGGGCGTCTGGGGATGTACACAACCACAATGATAGACAAGGGCTCAGTTTACTGCATCTAAATTTAACGTATCATCATCATCATCCTCGGAGCGTTTGAAGTGCAATCCCGTAGAACATTTGCATGAACTGATTTACTAACTTGCCCCCTCAGCACAGGATGCGACGTGGAAATTCAAGAAACCGTATTTAAGGAGCCCAAATGCACTTTTAAAGACAAGCGGGGGGAACTTTTACTTTCCAGATGGCTTTGATATAGATCATAGCGGTGTCACCACCAAAGCATGCTTCCCATTATTGAGAGTGTTTAAAAGCTTTACCTCTTAAAGCAAATGCAAAGTGACAAATCCAAAAGAGTTCAGACAAAGGAAGGGGGGCAGGTCTCACAAATGGAATTGTCCCCATGGGCAATCCACATAATATTCATATCAAACCTGATACATCTACCACTTGAATTTCTAACCATGCAATCAGGGGCTCTGCCAAGTTACTGAAAACACCCTGATGAGTCTGATGATAAGAGGGGACCAACGGGGCACTGTGGCTTTGTGAGAGGCTGTGTTCTCATTAGCTATCAGGCATTCTGAGTCAGTACAAAATATTAGCTCATAGGCTGTAAACGCCTCTTGCGTTGCAGGGCTCGGAAATGAAATGTGACAGGAACAAAATAATCCCACGAGTGCTACAAAGTCCACACAGCTCTCTCCTGAATGGTCTTTTCGAGTGTTTGGAAAAGCAAATTTTCACTCGTGAAAAATGGGCCTTTTCACAGAGCATCAGCATTCTTCCCTTTTCTTGCCCACAGAAGTGCATTACGTTCACAAAAGCAAAAAAAAAAGAAGAAAACTGGAAACGTTATCTCATTAAAATGACTTACTATCGGAAACTATCTCATAATTACAAGAAATTACAAACAGCCTCCAGGCGTGGGGATTGGAGCGATTCGGAACCTGCCTGAGAACCATCAAGTTTATTCCGATCAAAGTGATTCACTGATAGTCGTTAATGCGGCCAATGGTACACAGTAAAAAAGGTGCTGTTAAAAGCCAATTCTGCGTACAGGCGATAAAACAAGGTTCAACTTGCAGCTCTCAGGTGATAGATGTGATGTCTCAGGAATGGAAACAATTCAGAACATGTCTGGGAACCATCAGGTTTTAAAGATTTCTTCAGTGTTGCAGTAATTCAGTGATTCCTGTCAGTACTTCCAATGAGAAACTGTTAATAGAAAATGATTCATTTATTATTATTAAACAAATAGAAAAGCAGGGCTCATGGCTCAACCCACGAGGTAACTTACAGTAATGGGTGAAAGTGACAGCCTCTCTGTAACAATTTAGGAATAAACATTTTGAGTCAAATAGGGAAACACATTTTTTTACGTCAGAAATGTAAATACCGGTAATAATGTTGTGACGAGGTAAAAATAAGATCAGATAAAATAAGATGATTAGTATTTGGCCCATCAATGTGCTATGTGGTATTTATATTGCACTTAAAGTATCAGCAATGTCAGTTTCAAAAAAAAATAAAATAGTTAATGCTATGCATGAATATCAGGTTTGTATTAATAAAAATAACTTCCCCCAGATGCCTCCTTTTAAGTGCATGTTTAGTTTTTCAGTGACTAAGTTGTAGTCTTTCATCAATCAGTCACCCCTAAATGTGACATTGTTCTTAAGGTGAGCATCTTAACCCTGCTTTAGCTGATGTTCATCCCATTCATTTCATATTTACAAGCTAATGACTCTAAATTCTTTCTTTTGTGGACACCAGTTTGTCAACACTAGGGTGTCTGATATTATCGGCCTAAATATGTAATATCAGTCAATAGCATTATTGATTTTTTTTTGCTGATCATGAAAACATTCCGATACAATAATGCCTGGATTTTGTCGGCATTTACCGGTGCATGAAGGATCATGTCATCAGACTGCGTTGTGAAGCGTGTAAACAAGTGTGGCTGCAGTAACAAGCTTGCTGTGTCTGACTAATATTTAATTTGCACTAATATTGGTATCGGTTGATATCAGAATCGGAAATTGAAGGTTGGACAGTATCAGCATATTGGTTATTGGCAAAAAAGGCAATATTGGACATCCCTAATCAATACCACACTATCACAGTGCTAATTAGCAAGTGTTAGCATGCTAATATTATAAAATAAGCTGGTTGACATGGTGAACATCACACCTTATGATAGTGTTGACACTGGGAATATGTTAGTGTGCTAATATGCCTAAATAGGTTGGTGGACATGGTCAACATTACACCTCATGTTAGCTTTGTCACTGTGCACATGTTAGCATGCTAATATTAGCATCTAGCTCAAATGTTGGACCAAAAGAACGACAGACAGACTTGGGGCTGCAACTTCACGTTACTAAGAAAAATTAAAATTAAAATCTATTTGTGATCTTTGAATGCTTGTTTTACACAGTTCTTTTTTATTTTATTTTTTTAGTTTTGTGTGTGTTGTATGGAAGTTATCATTTTTATGTACTTTCTCCTTGTCCTTAAAACTACAAAAGCATGAAAAGAAAAAAAGGCATAAAACTGTAGACATGTTGTGAAAGACTAGTTTTCCCCACAATCTTATTTAGTGTATGGATTTACTTGATTAATTTAAATATTCTAGGTAAAACCCTATAATATTTTATGAAATTACCTGAGTAAATTAAATATGAAATTTACGACCCAATAATATTACTGTATGTTTAATATAAATTAACCTGACTAACAGTAAATGTAAAGGTTAAAAACCAGCGATAATATATGTTTTTACAAATCACCTGATCAATGTAAAACTAAAGGTTAAAAATTCCACATGGAAAACCCAATGAATCCTTTGAGCGAGCACACTGGCGACACGGAAAGATGAAAAATAAAACAACAGATTTTCAGTATCGCTGCCTGGAGCCTCTAAAAAAATGCAAAAGCATGATTTCTGCAGTGGTTACATCAACTTGGGTCAAGATTTATTAAGAAGAACAAACCCCTCGCACTGCTTCATGCTCGATGTTTACATGACAACCATGCTGTGTTGACATGACAACCCGATCGAGCTGCCTGGCAGGGCACTGTTGTTAATGTCACTTTGGTCAACACTTTCATATTATTTCCTTGTGAGCGTTGCCAAAAAGCGCCGCGAGCGCCCGTTCGCTCCGTTCCCTTTGTTTTAGTGCTGGGCAGTGGGTCTTATAAATAACTAATAAAGAGCAAAGCTATGACGCATTCATCTTAATGCACGGTGGCATCAGGGACAGGTGCGCCGGCTTATTCATACCTTTTGTACGACAGCGCAATTAATCTGCTTTGTGCCACGATAAGAGCACAGAGTGGACTGTGGAGAGAGACAAATGAAAAACCAAAAAGGAAAGTCATGAATTTTACAGTGAACTCAAACCGATGAGCACCTGACCCGTGTTACCTTTACACTTTACAGCGTCTTCGGGTTTTAAAAAAAGGGCTAAAAATAAGAGTGATAAGCTCCCAAAATAGAAAAGACCAGGTGATGCTGGTAGCGTGCGCCGGAGAGGGTGAAGTGAGGAGATATTAGCCATATGTGATTCATTTACAACAGCATGCTTCAATTAATCTGGGCAGGGTGGCAGGCGCCAGGGTTGGGCCCCATGCCACCTGAGCGAGCGAGGAGGACTGATCTGCCGCTCTGTGAGGGATGAGCGATGAAAACAGATCCCTGCGAATTGATTTCTCCTCTTCCTCCCTCACCGAGCCTCTTTGTTCCTCCCTCTCCGAGGCCGAAGCGCTCTGATTCACCGGGCGTCCCCGCGGCACCCCGACAGGGATTGGCGGTTCTCACGTAGGCGTCCACCTTAGAGACGCCCTCGGGATGTTGCGTGAGACAGTTCTCCAGCTGGGGTGGCATGCCGAGGCAGTAAGTGAAAGCAAAAAAATAAAGAGGGTGGGGGTAAAAAAAAAAAACAGACGAGGGGCAAAAAACCCACAGTGACCAGATGGAACCGCAGATTGTTTTAAAGAGGCTACTGCCTCAGCAAAACCATATGGGGCAAAAATGCTATTTAGTGCAATCTCATTTATGTTCTTCACGACACGGCGAGCTGCTCCGGAGGATCTTGTAAACAGAAAGACGAAGCGCTGTCAGCACGTGACGAGAGGAAGTCAGCATCTGCACATCTCCGGGGCATGTTGTTGTGTAGAGTTTTATTTCAACTTGTGAGCAATATTCCAAAATACGAGTAAATGAACACTGGCCTGGCTTTGAGTTACAGCGAAGCTTGCCAAGGCCAATACTGTGATTGCTACTAGAATAAATTACCTGAAAAAAGAGATGTTGATGATGATGAACTAACCAGAGGAAGAAATGTATATTAAGATGCAGGATAAGAATATTAGATTACAAGGTTTGATGGGAAAAGACGAGCAATGGCGTCGCATGGCAGCGGATTAAAGCCCATATAGCTTAGCGTTGTCTGACAGCATAATTATATTTTTAGCCGCCTGTTTTGTGAGCTGTTTCACCTGCCGTCTGATGTAATCTGGATTTATCCAAATTCCTGCCATCAGGGGGATTTTTCACCCTGGAAAGGACGGAGGGGGGAGGGCTGAAACAGATAATAAGAGCCTTTCAAACAGCCACTACAATGCACTGCTTTCGGACGCAAGTTAAAAATGTCTCTTCGCTTCCCAGGCAATTAAGCTTTTCCACGAGGAATAAAGATTGGCACAGCGTTTAATCTGAAAAGCGAAGACACGGGAGTGCGGAAGTGGAGCGAAAGTGAAGAACAACCTCGTCCCCAGAGTGTGCGTCTGTTTTGATAACCTAACCCGCTAAATTAAAAAAAAAAAGATAATACCGATGATGACAGCAATTATCTCTCTGTTTTATTCGCAGTCACGTAAATAAGCAACGTTTGCAGCGAAACTGCATTATATGCTTGGATATTGTAATTATCTTTAATTAAAATATAGCAATTAATAAGTGTCTCAGGTCATGCGAGTGTAAATTGTTGTGAGACGTTCTCCACTCGGCACTAATTTGAAGTGGTGCAATAATAAATCAGCTGTCAGAGAAGGAAAAGGTTCAGGGGACTGTGGTGTTTTGGTGTTCCGGGGCTTTAGTTAATTAGTTGGAGGGGAAAGCCGAAGATAAACACAGATTGTCATTCAGGCACCGGCAGCCTTTAAACAGCTGTAAGGAGCTGATCAGATCAAGCTGCCGGTCACACAACAGCAGAGCAGCGCCGACACACACTTTACCAAGTAAGGACTGTTTTTTTGTTAGAGCGTCTTTTCAAATTTTGTATTATTTAATTCATTGTTTATCTTTTTTTCTCCAGTAATTGGCTGTTTCTCTGCTCTTCTCTTTTGTTTCCTGTTAACTGTGTTTGCAGGTATGACAGTTTAATTCATGTGGGAAATTAATAGAAAGCAAACAACAGAAATGAGGAACACTTGAGTCACTAGGTGCAAATATCTTACAGTATAAATGACCAGAATAATCTTTTTAGATGATGAACCCCAATACATCACTGTTAATTAATACTTAATGACTGATTTACTGGCTTTAGCATAAAACTTTCCAAACAGAAACTGCTTATTTGTGACTTCATTACGGGTTATTTCACTGGTTTTGTATCGCTCTATGATGAAGCTATTGGACTCACAAGATACAGATTAAAACAGGTTGAAACCGATGCAGCGAAACATATAAAGAATGCAGGTCGATGTTTTCACTGGCTACAGCTTCAGCATTTGTACAGGCAAAACCAGACTGTCAGCTTCTGTTTTGGGATTGTTTTGTCTTTGCACAGCAGCATTAAGTGTTTTACTGAGTTTGTGTAATATGAGGAAGTTAACGTTTTCAGACTGCAGTCGAGTCTTTATGGAATAAACTTACCAAGCAGCTGACAGCCAGCACTGGCAACATACATGATAAGTGGGTGATCAAGACTAAAAAAATATAGCCTCTGTTTGATATAAAGTAGAGCTGTGTACAAAACAACCGATGAAGATCAGCACCTCCAAGTCCGAGGCCATGGTTCTCTGCTGGAAACCGGCAGATTGCTCCGTCCGGGTTGCGGGGAGTTGCTTCCCCAAGTGAAGGAGTTCAAGTATCTCTGGATCTTGTTCACAAGTGATGGGAAAATGGAGCGTGAGATGGACAGGAGGATTGGTGCAGCGGCAGCAGAAA
This sequence comes from Amphiprion clarkii, assembly GCA_027123335.1. Classification (NCBI taxonomy): domain Eukaryota; kingdom Metazoa; phylum Chordata; class Actinopteri; family Pomacentridae; genus Amphiprion; species Amphiprion clarkii. Next base: position 2,052,150 of record CM049579.1, read on the forward strand.
TGTGGGCGTTGAACCAAACCGTCATGGTAAAGAGGGAGTTGAGCCACAAGGAGAAGCTCTCAGTTTACCATCAATCTACGTTCCAGCCCTCACCTATGGTCATGAGCTCTGGGTAGTGACCAGAAGAACAAGATCACAGATACAAGCGTCTGAAATGAGCTTCCTCCATTGAGTGGCTGGGTTCTGCCTTAGAGATAGGGGGGAGAAGCTCAGACATCTAGAGGGAGCTCAGAGTAGAGCTGCTGATCCTTCATCTCTAAAGGAACCAGCTGAGGAGGTTTGGACATCTGATTAGGATCCTCCAGGGAGACTTCCTGTGGAGGTTTTCTGAACACGTCTTCCTGGGAGGAGACCCCGAGGTAGACCCAGAACTCAATGGAGGGACTATATATCTCATCTGGCCTGGGAACACCTCAGGATCCCCCAGGAAGAGCTGGAAAGTGTCGCCGGCGAGAGTGACGTCTGGAATGACCTGCTTCATCTGCTGCCTAAGCGACCCGACCGAGGATAAGAGGAAGAAAATGGATGGATGGATGGATGGATGGATGGATGGATGGATGGATGGATGGATGGATGGATGGGTACAAAACACCCCAAATGACTGGTCTATTTTTATCTTTGCAGAGGGAATCGCCTCTGCACTTACACACCTCTTAGCCAGCTTTGCTAAGCGTTTTTCCAAATAATTGTCAATCGAATATAAAGCAAACTTTTTAAATGTCACAAAAAAAGGAAAGAAAATAAGTATTAGGCTTGTTTTCTTTAACTGCTTTGGAGGAAATAAACTACGCTAGGTATTGTCATCAGAAGATGACGCTATAGGCTACGCTACATGTGTCAATAAGTAACAGAGTAGAAGAAGCTAGTAAACAAAAACCAGTAGTTTGCTAACTGCTACAAAACCTTGAAAGAAAAGAAATTAAGGCGCAATACTTTGGCATATACGAAAGATAATGGAAGGAATTCTACAGGAATTACTTCAGCTGGTATCGGTCATGTTTCATTCTGTAAAAGCAGAAACAGTTGGTCAGTCATGTAAGGTAAATTTCTGCCATATTAGAATTTATTAGAAAAAGAAGTTTCCGACTTCCATGTAGCAGGCCCCAGAACTACTACAACCTGCAGTACTCAGCTAACTCTAGTGATGTGTGCCAGCCGTTGTTCCTTATCGAATCATCTGCCTGCCATCCTTGTTCATAATAATAGCAGTCAACTGTGTCCATTTTGCAGACGTTAGCATGAAACTGACTAACCCCGCACACGATCTATTCATTCTATCTGGTTGCAGTTTAATGTCTTACCCAGGATGCCCAAACTACTACATTTACTTTAATACAACTCTAGACTATGAATCATTTGAATACCGGCCTCCTTCAATGCCCGTTTCTTTGCATATTCCTTACCTCCAGTTGGTATCCCAAACTTTCTGTTTGCAACATATTAGGGCCAAGTCAAGACAACCCATCTAAAACTTTAGAAACCCCTCTGATGGCCACAAAAGACATTATACAACTGTTTTCACAGGATTTTAATAATGAACAAAGCATGTGACAAATTAGTGGAGGCTCCTTTAATGTCCCCAAAGTCTGCAAGACACAAATCACAATAAAAAATTAACAGTCCTTCCACTGTCCTACAATCTTAATGAACTTTCATACATCAAAACAAATTTTTTTCTTGATGAAAACCATGTGTGTAACTGTATTGTGGAAATTCTGATAACGAAACAGCCTTTAAGTAGTTCTCACACTTTGTTTTTTCTTTGCTTGTGACTCATTCACAGCAGTGTCTGAGTGCAACCCAGGGAGCATGTCTTGATTTTTTTGGATCAAACTGCTTCGTTTGAACAAATCTCTGGCCCGAGTGCTGAATATTTCACCAGGAAAAAAAGAAAAGAAAACGATTAAAAAAGCTGAATGTATTATGTGTGGCATTTAATTTAAATTTTTTAGTCATCTTGCAGCACTTTGTGGGGGTCCTGCTGGTTTAAAGTTCATTCAGACTCCCGTGGTGACCTTTATGATGACATTAGTCAGCGTTTGAGGTGGGGTGATAACAGTTGAAGCTCTTTAACGGATCAACTTTATCTAACCTACAGTCTAAACATGCTTTCGCCTACATGTCACCGCATCTCTTCGGTAGTGGTCGTGGATCCGCCGTGATGAGCGCTGAATCAGGAGTCTGGATCTGGGTTGTGTTCCATCCCTCGGTTTAGTGACTCACGGATCTGCAGCGTTCAGAACAGTTTAGCCTGGGAGGCAGGAGCGGCCCTGAGCCCCCCGTCCACCCACCCAGAAGACTTCCTCTTTGCTCGACTCAGAAGGGGAAATTTAGCCCAGATGTGACTTCAAACAAAAGAAAAGCTGCAGGGATTGGAGGTGGGATCAGGCCCATCTTTCGCGTGACCCTGAGACCTGCTCCTTCCTGGCATCTGTCTTATTTTTCTCCTCCACTATTCTTTCTGTTCTCTCGCGGGTCCTTTTTACTTTTACTCCTCAACAACAAGGCTGTTTTTCACCAGTCTGCACCGTGTCATTCTCACTTTACCCGACATTGTGTCCACAGCGACGAGGAAATCCTGTGAAACAGCACATTTTCATCAAATGAAGAGAAATTCGGAGGATTTGTAAAGTTCTCAACACACACACTTAAACCCCTTTCAGCTAAAAACAAGCACACATGAAGGACTTGACATTTTTCAGGCAAGTGTTGCGTGTTTTTCTTAAAAAAGTCTGGCCAAATGCAGGGACACACCAGCGTTTCCAGGAAAAGATTGAGGGAAGATTAAACCGAAATGTGCTTCGCTGAAAAACATCAATGGTAATTAAACAAACAGCAGAATGCAAATTCAAGGGCTTCTTGCTAGTTTCTTGCATAATTACACAAAAAGAAACCTGCATTTGCATTTTGGTATTAAAATCTGGAGGACCTTTGCTCTCCTTTGAACAGTCAGGGATGACATGACATTGTACCCTCGCCAGTTTTACTTTTTCCTCAACTTCTTTCAAAGGATAGTTGCTTTGAAGTGGGGTTGTGTGAGGCACTTAGGAATCGCTATAAAGTGGATGGTTGTGGGCAATTCAGCAAATTGGAGAAGCAGACAAAAACCATCAGCATGAAAGTTAAGCAAAGTATTTTAGCCACCTAAAGAAATCTGGATCAGTTTAAGTATATGCTATATTTAAAATATTGTCACTTGCTTCAACTTGCATTTTCACTTGGGAAAGTCAATACATGATTGCTTTAAACCCACCAAACTTGGGTTGAAACAATCATTTTAACTCTCAGAACACAGGAGTCGCTGATCTATTGGTCATTTGTTCATGATATTGTTTGACTGTTTCTGAACTAAATCATGAAACACATTGATTTTGATCTGAACTAACTCTTTAAATGTGGCAGTTCAGATCTTTATTCATGCCTGAACCAACACATTAACTCGAATCCAAATTAACTCTGGTCTGAACCGATCTGATCTAAACTAACACTTAAAACTGATTCATTGGGATCCAAGCCAACACATTAACCACGTTCATTGGAATCTAAACTTTCAAACCAGTAACGCTATTTCAGGTCCGAAGTCTCAGCATGTTAATTCATATCTGTACAAACATGTTAAACTTGTCAATTTGGATCCAAACTACCACATTAAACACATTAATTCATTCCTGGCACACAATAAACCCATTAACTTGGATGCAAACTAACACATTAATGCAGAAGTGAACTAACACATAAAAGGCAGTAATTTGGATCCAAACTCACACATTAGACATTTGAATCTGGACTGTGTTAAAACACCAACACTAATTCCAATATTCCTTCACATGTTAACCGTGGTAATATCTGAATTAACACAGTAATTTGGATCTGAACTAACACTTTGAACACATCAGCTCAGATCTTGACCAGTTTGAGCTACTATTTTAACTCGACGTGTTACTTCAGATCGGCACTAATGTGTTGGCATCTCCCAGTCTCACGTTGGTAGAACTGAACCTCCAGTGTTCTGTGAGGTAGAATATTTCCGTCAGTGGAGCGAGGTGCCTTTGAAGAGAGCACTTTGACGGCTTCAGTTCCTCGTCTGAAAGGGCAGTCTGACGGCAGGGTGAAGGGGTGAATATATTCTAAATAAAGCCTACACTTTACCTGATATTGATTTTTTTTTTTGATGACTAAAATACATTTTGTTTCTGTATCGTTCACAGCAGGTCATTTCTTAGCCTCCATGCTGGTTTTCCTGTCAGCTTCTCCATACTGGGTGCAATGCTGCTCTGCATTTACTGTAATAATACACTGACAATGGATTTGTACAACCATGTTTTTAGAAAACCAAATTATCCCTTTTAACCCATATAGGTTGACAGCGCCCTGATCCATTCCCAAGAAGCGGCCTTTGTAAGTGTAGTAAGTTATTTTACATTTTAGTCAGATGTAGGACAAAAAAAATACAAACCTTTCAATCTGTGAACCAGACTAAAGCCGAGCTAGCAGCTCTGTGAGGCGCCACTAAATGTTAACTTCAGCAGGTTTACATCCTCACTGCTTTCACAGGTTTCTGGTAATACACTGAAACGTACAAGTGGACAAATGTGATTTTTGTGCTGATGATTGCACTTGATGCCGAGGAACTATAAAATGATTGCGATTCATCCTCGAGGGAACATGAACACCTGGGCCAAATATTTTGGCCCAGGTATAATAATTTTACAATTGTACCCTGAAAAACCACAACAGCAACACTTTGAAATCAAAATAGGCCAACAAAAAAGCAAGAATGTCAATCCGTTTTCTAATGAAACTTTAGGAAACTAAATTAAATAACAATAATGTAAAAAAGTAAGAGTTTGAATGTAACATAGTGCTAAACAACTATTTATTTACTGCATTACTTTGCGTAGAAAATATATTAAACCGTTCTCATGTCCATTTGAGTTGACATTCATAAAGGGGATATTATTTTTCCTGACAAAACTTTTACACTGTGACCCCAATGTGTAATTCCTGACATAGTCATAAACAAGAAAACATACGATTAGCACGATTTCTTCGTCTCCAGACAGCGTGAAACACGACCAGTATCAGCTAACATTAAAGAATATTACAGCTTTGCCAATTAACATCAATTCCTAAAGATTTCTCTCCATGTTCTCTTGTAATAGGCCAAAGTTTAGTTTATTTCTTCTTCTGCTTCAAAGTTTTTTAGCTTTGACTTCTTTGACTGTTTATTACATCAATGTGACCCAAAGCAGCAGCTTCTGCAGCACTACAAAGTGTTGTTGTTGTTTTTTTTTAACTGATTCACGTTTTTGTTTTATTTTAATTTCTGACACTCTTCTAGAAACATGACTTGACACTGAGCTGTGATGCTAAAACATGAGAGGCTGCCGGGGATGCATTCAACATCACACGGTGTTGCATAAAGTAAGGCGTTCCCAGGGTGGGTTGTCCCTTTAAGATATATATTTTTCATAGCAGAGAGCAGCACATGTCAGCACAAAATGCCCACCACTTACCCTGACAATTAGCCGTTGCGGGGCAGTTGTCGGAGGTATTAAATCTTTGTAGGACAGGGATGACATGGCAGCCCTCCTCTGACCAAACCTCTCCACAGTTTGTTTTTTCTTCTCTCCAAACACCCCCTTCCTCCTCCTCCTCCTCCTCCTCCTCGTCCTCCTCCTCCTCCTCCTCCTCCTCCTCCTCCTCCTCCTCCTCGTCCTCCTCCTCCTCGTCCTCCTCCTCCTCGTCCTCCTCCTCCTCCTCCTCTTCCTCCTCCTCTTCCTCCTCCTCCTCCTCCTCCTCCTCCTCCTCCTCCTCCTCCTCTTCCTCCTCCTCCTCCTCCTCCTCCTCCTCCTCCTCCTCCTCCTCCTCCTCCTCCTCCTCCTCCTCCCTGGCTCTGCTTCTCTCTCCCCCATCCCTCCCTCAGCAGAACTACAGGGGCTTGCTTGTTGTGCAGTCAGTGTTTTTACAGCCTGACATTAGCACAGGGCAGCATTCAGTCAGGACCCTGCATTCAGTCCGGCTCCCCCCTATAATTCACATGCTCGTGCACTGCCTCCGCTTGCCACTCGTCAGATGACCCTGATTGAGCGCCGCTGACCGTTTTACTCATCTTATTAAAGCAACTTTTATGCCCGGCTGATAAATCTCTGTGCTTTTTAAATGCCACATGTCACACCCCTCCTGACATTAGAGGCAGATGGAGCGGTGCCGGGACTCGATTTGTTCCACTTTAACAATGAAAGAGGCGTGGAGGTAAATATTGTTTACACTGTGGCATCTATTAGAGAGCTACACAGCACACAATACACATGTGCAGTATCATTTAAATGATTCAAAACTGCCCCGCCTAGCAGTAACTAGCACTTGTACGTTGAAAAGTCAGATATTTGCTCTTCTGTAATTGAAAAGCTACAAGTTTAGCTTTGGTATCAAAAAAATGAAAGGCCCCGCTGTACAATCTTCTTTACGATACAGACTTGCAAACCATAAGTCCAAAACTGAGAAAGTTCTGGTATTTGCAGGTCACTCTATAACCATGATCATGCTGTAAACTGATATGAAATTACAGGTTCACTCAGTCTAGTTGCAGTAATTGCAGGTTTTCTAACTTGTATGCCAATAATCACAAATGTATTCATATCTGTCTACTTTGTGGTCTGTATTTTCCATTCAGTCTTTCTAAAATATTGGTTTTTGATTGTTCACAAGAGCAAATAGTTCATTTTACAGTTTAGAAACCAGCGTTTTTGAGTTATTGGAAAAGCGCTTTATAAATTAAATTTATTATTATTATTATTATAGAAACAATGCGATTAATGAGAGATAATCTGACCTCTAGGTGATTTTGCAGAGTTATTTACTGTTTTTCATTGTTCTGGTACAACTACTATATGGTTTGTCACATGTGTATTAGTGTATATAAATCACAATATGATATTTGCTCTTCTGTAAAATTAAAAACTATCAGTTTAGCTTTGAGTAGAAACACAAAATCTCAGCTGTTTTTCAGTTCACAGGCAGTTTTTTCTTGTGAAACAAGGACACAAACCTGCAACCCATAGGTCTAAATCTGAGAAGGTTCTGGTATCCGCAGATCATTTTATAACCATTTTCATGCTGTTAAATGATATGAAATTACAGGTTTACTCAGTTTAGTTTCAGTAATCACAGGTTTTCTAACGTCTACGACAGTAATCACAAATATATTCACTTTAATTTCTACTTTAGGGCCTGAATTTTCAATGTAGTCTTAGTTTTAAAAGCGCAAATACTCAATTTTTCACTGGAAATAATGCAGTTAATGAGAGTTAATTGACATTTAAATGATATTATGCTACGGTACAACTAGGATGTCGTTTGTTTAGTGTGTATTTGTGTCAATAAATCACAATATGTTAAGAGAATTTTAAAAATTCTGAAGTTTAAGAAAGAATGACTGCATCACTTATAAGGTTGGATATTTGTCGGTATGTAGAATGAAAAAGTATCAGTTTAGCTTTGGTATTAAAAAAAATAAAAAGGCTCCACAGTAAACCCAAAATCTCACCAATTTTTCAGTTCAGCTTTTTTCTATGTGAAGCTTTGACCCAAACATGCAACCCATAGGTCCAAAACTGAGAATGTTCTGGTGTTTGCAGCTCATTTTACAGCCATGTTCATGCTGTCAGTTCATTAGAAATCACAGTTTTCACAGTTTTCTAACTTGTCTATTCATATTTGTTGCAATGAGTTTCTAGATTGGTGCCTGTATTTTCAATATAGTATTGTAAAACATTTGCTTTGTAATTGTTCATGAGAAGAAATACTCCATTTTTTGCCTTCGAAACAATGCGATTATTGACAGTTAATCTAACATTTAGGTGATATTGTACAGGGATGTCCTGGTGCAAAGAGGATCTGGTTTGCATTAGTGTCTATAAATCCCGATATGTTAGAATAAAAGTCCAGAAGTTAAGCAGAGAATGGCTGTAAATCTTGCGTGGCTGGAGAGTCGGTTCGCCTCCTCTCAGATCTCCTTGAGTAAAACATACAGTATGTTGTTTCCTCGGCTGTGAAAAGGAGCCCCGCTGTGGCATTAGATGCATGTAGATTGATAATCGACGGGGGCAAACATAATTACATTGCCTCGGAAATTAATGAATGCATTGATCGCCCACTCTAAACATAATCAGCATATTTTTCTTTAAGCCACTGAAGATCTCGAGCGACGGGCCTCGATTACATCACAGCTTGCAATGTTACTGCAGTTTCCCCACAGTTTGTTCTTTCATAGATCTCGCCAGGCTTTTTAAACACTGATGTTGTTGGCACCTTTGAAGTGCCTTTCAGTGTCCAGATGTAAATTCATGCGGGGAGAAATGTGATAAGCTAATGACGTCTCCGGGGATGAGAGGGGATATAACCAAGGGATAAACATATCTGCAAATCTGACGTCCCCCCCTCCTCACCCTCCTCACCCTCCTTTAACACAGACTGAACAGGAGCAGATGGACAGAGCTGGCTTTGATGTACTCTGGGGTCATGTGTATCTACAGTTTTATCAAGGTACACAAGCTCAGAGTAAATACGCCACACCAAGAACTCTGGGAAGGTCTCTGGGCAAGGACTGGGGAATTTCCAGGGTGCAGGCTCAAATATTTCTCTGCATTTGTGCAGCATAGAAACTGCAGAGCAGGGGTGTCCAACATGAGGCCCGCGGGCCCAAAGCGGCCCTCCAGAGGGTCCAATCCGGCCCTCGAAGCGTAAAAATTCCAGAGAAGACATTAACTGCAGATTGTAAATTAGTAAAAGTCTAAATTTAAAATCATTTCTAGACCATGACAAGTTGTTTGGATCATAAAGTAAAATACTAGATTGTTCATTGTTCTTTTGTCAGTGAGTGTCTCATTTTTGTAACATTTTGTCGTTTTTGTTGTTTTTTTTGTCTGACGTTTGTCGTTTGTCTCGTGTTTTTGTTGTTTTGTTTCTAGTTTTTATCATTTTGTGTTTCCTTTTTGTCTCGTTTATGTTTTTTGTCTTATTTTTGTCATTTTGTGTTTCGCTTTATTCATTGTTTTACGTGTCATTTTTGTCTTTTGTGTTTTTTTTTCTCGCTTGTGTTGTCTGTTTTTTTGTCGCTTTGTTTCTCGCTTTTGTCATTTTTTTTGTCCAATGTTTGTTGTTTGTCCATTTTTTGTCGCTTTCTAACTTTCTTGTCTAATTTTTTGTCTCTTTTTGTTTTGTTTTGTGTATCCTTTTGTCATTTTGTGAACAAAGGAACAAATCAGAGGTGTGATTATATATATTTTATAATGCTGTGATTTTCCTGATCCGGTCCACTAGAGATCAAACTGGGCTGAATGTGGAACCTGGACTAGAATGAGTCTGAGACCCTGCTGCAGAGGAAGGTCCAATACAAATTATGTTCATTTTTTTGATGGAATGCGTTTCATTTCACGTCTAACCTGTTATTTTGCTTGACAACAGTGAAGAAAATTCAATTAACAGGCCCAGATAATGGCTCCGGGGTATTTGCCCGTCGGCCCGTCTTTGTCCCATCTGACTGTCTTGTCATTTTATTCCCATTTGCGAGCTGGACAGGGACGTTCCATAACGCTGCAGCGAGCGGGAACAGAGGCTGCAAAACATGTCCATCAAGGAGAAAATAAAAATAGGCTGTTTCCTCTAAATTCACTCAATCAATAATTCATGCTGCACACAGAAGCCTGATTTATGAAGGAATTAAATGTTGTGGACTGGGCCTCGCAACGCGGGACGTCCGTCTCCAAATGAAACATGAAAGGCGAACGCTGACAACAAGCGAGTCGTCTCATGGAGGGTTGGACGTGTTGGACTTGGATCGCACATGCACCAGACAACGGGCGGTGATTTAAACGGGAGCTGTGAGGATTTGTTGGACGTATGCTGAAGTGGGTCACCAGGAGTCAAACATTAATGCTGTGTGGCAACTGGAGGCCGGGATCAAAGGCAAAGCGACACCTGCTGACCTGTGGGGATCTTGTGACTCTTGGTGCCCTTCTGACCTCCACTCTGCCCAACAGAAACACACAACACGGCAGCTTTAGTGCTTTTAAAGGAACATGTGAGTCCCTCATATGTCCTTTCTTTCCTGTGTGAGGAAATATAAATTATCACAGCACCTGAGCAAGAAGTATTTTGGGGCACATGTGTGGAAACGGTGCTGAACCTTCTGCATTTCACACCTGATAGTGTCCAAGGTGCACCAGTTATTTGCACATTATAGCCTCTAAACACTGATATGTTTTTTTTTTTTTTGTCTTTTGAACCAGAAATCAGTTGTCAGTCCCGTCACCTCATTCAACATCGTGCTGTTAAGTTTGCATTTCACTTGGAAAATGGAAACTAGCGAGCCTCTATGAGCCAATTCGCTTGTTAATCTGACTTTAATTTCATCCAAATTAAAAGGTTACGTGTTTCTGATGCTGCTTTCAAAGGTTCAGTGCATCACGGTGGATATTCCATTTCAGATTTTCCTATGAATGCACCCTAGAAATGTTTCCTTTTTCACCCAAACTGAAAAACCGATGGATCTTTAACTATCGCAACATTTATCACATGCTGGTGATGGTTGGATTTTTGAGAATGTGGTGGAACTTTGGTTACTGAAGATGACACTTTTAATTGGAAGTATGGCGTCAAAACAACTAAAGACTTTGGTTTTGTCTTGATCGTCAACTTTGTCACGTGTAAGAAGTCTTCTGTTGGCCGGACTGTTAATTTTACAACACTTGATTTGACCACAAAGGTGGGTAGAGATTGGCTTTGGAAGGTTATGAGTTTAAGAAAGAGAGACTTCACATTTAAAGAATCCTAAATAGAAATCTGTGAAAGACTTTTGCGACACCGAAGATGGTGGTTGTACGACACATGTCCCACTCCTCTTCCCAAAAAGCCATTTGTCTGCTTTGCAACAGCTGAACCGAGAAACATCCAGACAATCACGCTGGACTTATTCAAGCACAGCGTTGTGAAGGCTTGTTTTAGTTGCAAACTCATCAAACTATTTGATGAGATTAGACCAGCGGTGCAGACTTGCAGCCGATAGGTTTCTATTATCAACATGTTTCTGCTATTAAGCTGTTTAGAAATCACAGGTGGCCTCATTTTGTATCAGTAATCACAGGTCTGTTCACTTTTACTGCTCTTGGAGCTGCTTAGCCAATACTTGACGCTACTTTTATGCTCCACCTGCATGATTTTTATGACGAACTGATTGTCGGGAATCAAAGTCTAAGAAGCGGCTCCTACAACGGCCCTGCCAGTGTAATCTGGGTCTGGATTTTATTGCAGTCTTTCTAAGGAATTACTTTGATTGTCTACAAAAGAAAATGCTCGACTTGTCAGCTTTTTCTCCCTTCTTTTCATTATTACATGTTACCGTTTCCTTTGAAATGGGAAACCACAGCAAAAACATCCAAGCAGCATTATGCTACACAGAAAATGTCCATTTTTGGGGGGTATTTGGATCATGCAAAGCAGAGCTGATCGTTTTTTTGTGGTGGATTATATACTTTAATGACAATATTCGACTCCCTGAGCGGAAATATTCCAAGGCCTTCACTTAGCCCTACCTACTAGAACTCTGGTTGGTTTAAAGCAGGGGTGTCCAACATGAGGCCCGCGGGCCAAAAGTGGTCCTCCAGAGGGTCCAATCCGGTCCTCAAAGTGTAAAAATTACAGCGAAGACATTAACTGCAGATTGTAAATTAGTAAAACTATAAATTTAAAATCATTTCTCGACCATGACAAGTTGTTTGGATCATCAAGTAAAATAGTAAATTGTTCTTTTGTCGTTTGTCTCATGTTTTTGTTGTTTTGTAGCTTTTTGGTCAATTTTTTGTGTCTCTTTTTTATTTTGTGTCATTTGTCTCATTTTTTGTCATTTTGTTTCTCGCTTTTGTCGTTTTGTGTCTCATATTTTGTCTTGTTTTAAGTTGTAATGTCTAAATGGTAAACTGAGGCATAATGTTGAAACTAAATTTATTTTTCTTCATAAATTTCAGGTTGTTCATCATGTTTTGTAAAAAGATAATTCCTTAAATGGGAACATTTTCTGAATGTTCTTTTTTGCAGCAAAAACAAAGGAAATATTTGGAATTCATAGGTTATTTACAGGTTAATCTGCTCTGATTTCACTGCTCTGGTCCACTGGAGATCAAATTGGGCTGAACTTAAATGAGTTTGACATCCCTGGTTTAAAGAAATGTAAACAAACCAGGGAGTTTTATTCTCACAGCTACAGAACAGTAGTGAGAAAAAACTAATCAAGAGGTGAATCATTTCACAACATTTTGATGCAGTTTTTACATCCTGGAGACTGTCTAAGTTGCAGTTGTGGATCTCTGCTATTCATTTAGGTTGGGGCCAGGTCCTCCTAGCATGAAATAACTGCCTTGGGGGACTACAAAGATGGCCGCCGAGTGGCCTAGAAGGCCTTTGGCACTGTCACTACAATAAATAAATAAAATCAAAGCACAAAATGTCATCCTTCAGGCAAATTTAACCAAAAGTGTGCATGTAAAGTGATTTTAAAGGAGCAACTTTGCTACTGTGGCGATTCTACACCTCTAATAATGCTCATTATGGCTACAGAAGCACAAGAAATGAGTCAGCAGGATCTTCAAGCTACTAATCAGGCCAGTTTTACTGAGCTGAAGCAGTTTAATGTTTTCTCTGTTGGAATAAGACGCGTTACTTTGACTAGTTTCACTTTTATCCCAGTTTGGCTTTAAAATGTTCTGACTTTGTGTGTTTGAGAGCCAAACAACACGCACGAACAAAGCTCTGCTCATTAAAACATCAGCAAGCGTGTGCGCGTTTAGCCTCAAAAGCAAGGAGGGTGAGAAAAAAAACCACGGGTGCGCGCGCATTAATAAACCGAGTGGATGCGGACGAACGTGCCGGTGCGCGCTCCCGCTCCGAGCAGCGGTGCACTGCTGAATCAGTAACGGAGAGAGAAGAAAGAAGCAGCGGCAGCAGCAGAGTCGTCAGATGAAATTACCGAGTCTGTCAGCGTGTGTCTGAACGCCTCACATCACCGGGAGAGTCCGGCCGGTGGAGGCGAGGCTGCGCTGCGCTGCGCACTGGGCCTGATGATCCAGCTGTAGGTTAGCGGGATTTAAAAGCAGAAAGAACACAAGTTAAAGTGATCCTCAAAGCTTACAATAAGGGACTTGGTGGCACAGTGGATCCAGGAAAATTGGAGATCTGTGGTGGAGAATTAAAATGTAAAGCAGAGCTCAGATTATGAAAAGAAAATAAAGAGCGCGCAGGGGATCAGGAGTGTTGAGAGACAAACTATTTTCTGCAGTGTGAGGGCAGCGGGGAGGATCTGTGGCTTAAAGCCATCACGGAGCTGCTGGAGGAGATGCATTCTTCATTCTGAGGAGGAGGAGGAGGAGGGGAGGAAGGAGGGACGAGAGGGGGAGACAGAGAGAGAGAGAGAGAGAGAGAGAGAGAGAGAGAGGTGAGCAGAGCACACACGTCGCACTATCAACTGAATCCATCTAAGAAAACAACTCTGAGGGAGTCCGGAGCTCCGAGCTGCGCAGCCACCGAAAAGGCAAGTTTGAGCTTCCACCTCCGTCCCTCCCTCCCTCCCCCCGAGCCGAACGGCGCAGCCACCGGGACGGACGCAGCTGGTCCCCGCGTCATGGCCCGCGGCGGATCAGGCGGCGGACACTTCGGCGAGCGCGTCCTCCCCGTTCGGGCAGCAGAGTGTGGAAGAGGAGAAGTGCCTGCCGCCGCTTCCTTCGCTCCTTACGCGCCGCAGACGGTGTTGAGTTAAAGCGGAGGGGAAACGCACACGGTAAAACAAAATTTACAAAAAAAGAAAAGAGAAAAAAAAAAGTGCGGACGGACAGAAACCGAGTGGAAGGACCCATGCAGCCGAATATGCCGTTCCGTGGACTCTCCGGGCTGCTGATCGGAACGCACCGAGCAGAGCTTTACGCACGGTCGTACAGCGGGACCGCATGAAGGACGGAGGCGGAAAGAAAAGGGGAAAAGTTGAATGCGGTAGCGGGGTTTGCGATGGATAAAGGCTCGCCAAAGGTAGGCTGGATGTTTCCTTCTAAACCCCAACCTGGGGAGAATTAAGCCCAGGCCTGAGTTGCATATAAATCGGCTACTTTTCACATGAAACAGAGCAGAAACCTCCAGCAGACAGCCTCATAACGCACATCCACCCATGGAGCTCCACACAGCCTCATCCCTCTCACTTTAATTTAGACATGATTTAAATAAAACGCCATTTATTTGTGGTTAATTAGATATTTCATCGGGTTAGGGATCACTGCGCTGCACATTTTTTCCACCCGAGAGAAAAACCTGACTTTTTTTTCTCCTTTTTTCTTTCCCTCTCGATGCACTGCACGGTTTTCAATTCGTCCCTTTGTAATAATTCATTCAGATGAACACTGGGCAGCCTTTGAAGTCCACCTGATCCTCCTCTTATCGCCTCTTAAACGCTCCTATCCATTTTAAACTTTTTAATTGCGTTTTCTGTCGCTAAATCCACTTCTAATCGGATTGTCCTGGCCACATATCACAGCGTTCATCTGCTGGTGAGAAACTGTGCTCCCTGGACTGGAAACTAAATTAAAAAAGAGGTGAGAAAGGGCGTGAAAGTCTTTTTAAACTCAGTCCTGTCTGCAGTTTGTCGGTTTTGGTGTCAGCAGGTAAACTCGTGCTGCTGTTCTTTGGATTCTCACTGACATTTTATTTATGCAGCTATAATAATCTTGATGCTGCTGCCTTCTGCTGTTGATTCTGCCGCTGTGGCAGCACATTTTATCACTTCATGTGGTTGCTTATCCCTCCCTCCACCGCCACCACCACCTCCCCTGAAGCTTATTTGATTAAATTTAGCTCTTTCAATTTAGAAAAGTAGATCAGAGAGTGTATGTGTGTGTGTCAAAGGATTGTTTCTTCATCTCTGCCACAAAGAGCTCCATGCAGGCTTCCATCTAGTCAACAAACAAGGCAGGGAATTTTAAAGAAGCGAGGCAGCGAAGACATGGAGAGGAGTGTGTTTTTTCTTGTCTTTACAAAATATAGCTCCCTGTCAGTCACGGCTGCCGCTCATAATGAATCAGATTTTTTTTAGAAATGTAAAATTGGCCCCCAGAAAATAGGAGAATTCTTCTTATTTTGTGAATTGCGTGGCTCCAGACGCTGCAGGAAGCCTTAATCCACGCTCACGGTCGGCCCTGTGCTTAACATTCAACCCATCGTTTCCCATCATTGTGTCATCCAGCTCTGACTCAGGGTGGAGCTCCGGTTAAGCTGAAAGCTACAGATGACAACTACTGTCTTTCAATCATGCTGGAGAGCAGATGAGGGGAGAGGGAGGGAAGATGTTTGATGGCTCATAAAAGTTGGAATAATGGATCTGTGGCTTCTACTGTAATCCAGTGGCCTTGTGCTTTACTACAAACCTCCCCGTGCTGAAAAACAGCCCCGTATCGATCATTTATCGCAGGTGGAGGGACTAAATTATTTTCCAATCCCATTTCATTTGACAGCTCGTGTATGTCACTCCAGGAGGAGGAGGAGGAGGAGCTGGTTCGCGGCGTCTCTATTCCTCGACTGCCTCTCCTTTGTTTTGTAATCTCCACCGGCCTTAAGTGTTGAGTTTGACGACGGTGGGTTCAGGCCTGCACGTAATAACGAGCTCCTCCTCAGGCCACCGGCAGAAACAATCGCCTGTGTTTACTGTAAGCGCCTGTGTTTACTCGTGTACCTCTGCCCACGATGTCGGCTCAAGCAGCTGGAAAGAAGAAAAAAAAACAGCAGTTGCAGCTTGTTTTCTGCTGGATTGTTGGGTTTTTTTTTGGTTGTTGCTGCCCTGGAAATATCTTCCATGTCGGCACAGAGAGAACTGATGTCTTCATTAGCCTTATCTTATTTTAGCATGTTTTCCATTAGGCGACAGTGATGTTGCTGAGAACCCTTGTGAATCCATGAGTGTGTGTCCTTGCAGTGCTCTATTACCTCCTTTGATAGAGCGCAGGGGGATAAAAGCCTTCTTTATGTCTGTGAAACCGGATGTGCAAGAGCTGTTCTGAATATTTATCAGACTCTTTTTTTAACATGGCCAGTGCATAATTTGACATGAGCAGTGAACGGTGTGTTTTGTGACTCCGTCTTTATGTTTTTGGGGAGAAGGAAAGAGTGAGAACGACGGCAGGACGGTTGGTATGTGTGTGTTTGTATGTTAAATAAAGAGACAGAGCGAAGGAGGGAACAGAGAGGCCCCTTTTTTTCCGAGAACACGCCACCCCTGAAAATACTCATGGAGCGTCTCTTTGTTTTCCCGCAGGTCTGTGGATCCAAATGTCACCCCCCCTGGACTCTGCCCTGGTCGGGGACCAGCAGTGTGTGACGGACAGGCGAGTGGAGCCTGCGGTGGCTCTCTTACTGCGTGGCTTCAAATTGGCCCTGGCTGAGCTCTGCATGGAGCAGCGAGTGAAGAGTCCTGCTATGGTCTGATGTCTCAGCATGGATGGAGTCAGTCAGAGGACTGGCCACCACTAATGAGACCATCGCTCTTCAGCTGAGGACTAGCATTTACAGGATTACTCCCACGGTTTCCTGCTCTTTCCCCAGCTAACTGCATCATTACCAAACTGTCCTAGGTGGACTTGTCGTGGCTCTGGTTTTTGGTGGATATATACGTCATTGCCTTTCTGATTTTCAGATTTGTTTTTGTTTTTTGTTTTTTTTATTGTTGGTTTCCATTTTCCTGTTTTGTTTTTCCACTATGGAGTTTCTGGCTGGACCCTGGAATAAAGATTGGGCTTCATTCCTGCAGTTTTGGTTGACTGTCATCCTAAGCCTCCAAATGCAATTCAGCCCGGGTGCCTCTTGCCCGGAGGAGTGTCGTTGTGACAAATCGTTTGTGTACTGCAACGAACGCAGCCTGACATCAGTGCCTCTGGGGATGCAGGAGGGCTACAAGGTCCTCTACCTACACAACAACCAGATCAACAATGCTGGCTTCCCTCTGGAACTTCACAATCTGGCCTCCGTGGAGACTGTGGTTCTCTATGGCAACCAGCTGGATGAATTCCCCGTCAATCTGCCCAAAAACACCAGGGTCCTGCATCTCCAGGAGAACAATATCCAGACGATCTCCAGGGCAGCCCTGGCCCAGCTGACTCAGCTGGAGGAGCTTCACCTGGATGATAACTCCATCTCCACCGTGGGGGTGGAAGAAGGGGCCTTTAGGGAGGCGGTCAGCCTCAAACTCCTCTTCCTCACCAAGAACCACTTAAGCAGCGTTCCCATTGGCCTTCCTGAGGACCTGAAGGAGCTGCGGTTGGACGAGAACCGCATTGCTGTCATTGCAGAGGAGGCTTTCCAGAATGTGACACGCCTGCAGCGCCTCCTGCTGGACGGGAACCTGCTGACGGACGAGGGCATCGCTCCAGGGACCTTCCAGGACCTGGCCACCCTCCGTGAGCTGGCCCTGGCCCGCAACTCGCTCACCTTCCCCCCTCCCCTCCTGCCCAGCCAGTCGCTGGTCAAACTCAGCCTGCAGGAGAACCAGATCAACCAGATCCCTGTGGCGGCCTTCGCTGGTCTGAACAGGCTGGAAAAGCTGGACATTTCCAACAACCAGCTTCAGACGCTGACGCAGGGCGTGTTCGATGGCCTGTCGAGCCTGAAGCACCTAATAGTGCGGAACAACCCGTGGCGCTGCGACTGTGCCGTGAAGTGGGTGGTGGTGTGGCTCAAGTTTCTGCCCTCCTCCATCAACGCCCGAGGGTTCGTGTGTTCCAGTCCGGAGAAGGTGCGTGGCATGACAATCAGAGAGCTCACGCTGGATATTATCGAGTGTCCCGTTCATCCCGACCAGCCGCCCTGGCCCACCCTCCGCTCCACACCCCCTCCCCCACCCACCACCACCCCTGTCACCACCATGATCTCCACCCTCATCACCACATCCGTCCCTTACTACTTCGACTCCCCCTCCCCTCCTTTACCTCCAATCCCTAACAACCCCCCTGGGCCCCTGCCTCCTTACGAGGACCCCCTTCAGATCTCCTTCCATGTGGTGAACTCCACCAGCATCGAGGTGAGCTGGGCTTCGTATTTCACCGTCACAGCCTACAAGGTCACTTGGGTCAAAAGGGGCCAAAGCCAAATAAACGAAGGGATGCGGGAGAGGACGGTGAGCGGGGACCGGCGGCACGTCAGCCTCACCAACCTGGAGCCGCGCTCAGTGTATCGGATCTGCGTGCACGTTCTGGACACCCTTAACTCCTACAGGCCCGGAGAGGATACCGTTTGCTCCGAGGCCAGGACCAAGGCCCCTGCGTCCACTAAGCCTCCTGGCAGAGAACAAGCTCCTCAGGACAGCATCAACTCCACGCTGCTAATGGCCGGGATCATAGGCGGCGCGGTTCTTATCATCCTGGTAACGCTGCTCGGCCTGTTCTGCTGGCACATGCACAGGAAGAGCCGGTCGTCTTCGACCAAGTGGAAATACAACCGCGGCAGGAGAAAAGACGACTACTGCGAGGCTGGGACCAAGAAGGATAACTCCATTCTGGAGATGACTGAGACCAGTTTCCAGATAGTGGCGCTGAACAATGAGCAGCTGCTCAAGGGAGATTTCCGCATTCAGCCCATCTACACGCCCAACGGGGGCATTGGATTTAGAGACTGTCACCTCAGCAACAACAGCATAGCCTACTGCAAGAGCAGCAACGTGCCCAGTACAGAGTTCTGCCACACGTGATGCAGCAGCACACAGTACAGCGGCAATCTCTCACACACACACACACACACACGCACACACACACACACCAGAAACACTCGCATAAAGACACACACATACACCGTTTGTGTAGACAACAAAAATATAAAAATTCTAGTGAAATATAACTGTACTATATATATTTCCAAGTTCTGTCTACGATGTAATTTATACTGTGGATAATAATGTGGGATTCTCTGCTATCTTTTTTATTCCTAGAAGAAGAGATACAAGTGTTTCTTTTTTTATAACCAGCAGGGTTTTGAAAGTTGTTTTAATGGTCAGTACTGTACATGAACATGGATGTGTACAATCACGGCACCCTGGGTGTAGCTTCTGACAAAAACGCTGTCAGCCTTGGAAATGTTTAGGGGGGCGCTTCAGAGGGCTGGGATACTTTGCTAACCACAGAAGCAAAAATATGGCCTTTTTTTTTGCGCTTTGAAACCCCGCACACCCGCCCCGGTACAACAGAACAGCGGTAAAAGACAACACAGCACAGGGGAAATCCAAACACTGCTGATTAGAGCGCTGTGGAAATATAGCACTGGTGTTGTAAAAAAGAATCGAAGTGCACTTTCTTATTAATGGTAGCAAGGCAGGAAATGAGCGATCACATGTAGGGGAATGTGGAAGGCCGTGAGGGGAGAATGTCATCGGTGCTGCTGAAAAGCCTTGGCTGAGATTTCCCGAAAGTCCCACTAAAAGTATCTTTGTTCTGTTAGTTTACAGTGGAATGAAGGTGGGATTAGTCAGGAGACGCTGTTGGAAAAGAGAAGGGACGTGCTATTTTCAGCAAATTCAGTTATTAACATGAGAGTTAAAGCAACAAAGGGTGATTGTGTCTAATGAGGTGCTGAGACTTGCAGATCCTTTTTGGAAAATTTCTTCTTTCCCCCCCCTGTTTTGGCGAGTGAGGCCACAAGGGGGCAGTTTTCCTCACCTCTACATGTGTGGGGCAGAGAAAGAGAGGGCAGAGTGATCACTTTACCTCCACCGTTCCCCTGGAGTCCATTACCCAGACGACATTACTCATGCTCAAACAGCATTGTGTGGAGTATTCTTGCTCATCGAGCTACTTAATGATGTGGAATCATTTAAAACTAACAGTGTTTTCCGCGTTTGGTGGCTAAATGATATGGATTTTCACCACTGTGGTCTGTTATGGGATGACGGTTCCTCCCTCTGTGTGTGAGTGTGTGTGTGAGAGAGATGTGATGGATTTTCAGACATTCACACATAATTATACACCCACTTATTTCATCCCGGTCCCGGCGTTCATTAGACTTTTGATAAATTATGAAATTACAACAATAAGATGGCGCCCCGCCCATGATCGCGCCTCATCAAACCTCTCGTCATTTATCCTTTTATCCACGCTCACCAAACGGCCTATTTCATTCACGCTATGCTCACCTGAACAATGCACCTTCTGCAAGGATGACTCTCGCTCAGTCTGCCCACATTTTCCCTGTTTTCTGTCCCTGCCTGTGTCTGACTCCGGCTCTGATCCCTGCATGGGCTCAATTAAAACAGTTTCCCTGCCCTTCAGCTCGTAGGCTGCGGTGGCAGCTCTTTGCATGTGAGGTGCCAGTGAGAGGTCTTCATTATGCACCTCTTAAGAAGACTTTATTTGACTTGACATGATTTTATTTTGAGGGCCCGAGCTTAAAAGAACTCCCCCCTTCTCCCTCCTTACCCTCCCTCTTCCCATAATCCTCAACCAAAAAAGGGAGAGAAATATGTAGACCTTATTTTCACTTGGCTGCATGAGGCTCCTGCTGGCTTTTTTAACTCTTTGCGAGGCTGCTCGAACACACTGTACACAGCAGACAAACTGGGCTTAAAGCAGAGCCATTTTTCAAGGGCTCGTACTCGTGTTATTCCAGAGTGTCGGGATTATCTCCGAGAGGATTTACCTCAGCTGTCGGAGTATCTTAAAAAGTAGCAGCACTTACTGTATTTCCAGCAATAGCTCAGATCACGATCACATGGACTTTAATTTGAGACGTTCCCGGCCTCGGCGCTTAGAACCCGTCTACCCATTAACCAACACCATCAAAGAACGGAATCATCTGTCTTAACGTGTCATTTAGAGTCATTTTATGTGTTCGGATTTTGTTTTCATTAAGACTTAATTGGAATTTCATGTTTCTAGAAGCAATTTGGGATCATTTGAAAAGGCAAAAGGAAATATTTACAGTAGTAGTTTTATGAGAGTTACCTGAGATGATTGAAATCACTGTGATGTCTGTGTGCTGAAAATGAGGCCTAGCTTAGCATAAAGACTGGAAACAGGAAAACGGCTTGTCTAGCTCTGTCCAAAGGTATAAAAAAAACTTGACATGAAACCAGCACGTGTCATTTTTACACATTCATTTTGTGTATGAATTAAATATGATTTAATATGCTAATTAGTGAGCTTTGGAGGTGCAGACTGGCTGTTTTCCTGCATGTTTCCAGCAAAGCGAAACAGCTTTTGGCCATAGAATGTGCTGAACAATGGACATAGCATTCAGGTCCAAAAAATGACTAGAACCAGCCAGTAGGGGGTGAAGTCTGATTGTATAGAAGTCTATCAGAAAATGACCTACCTCTCATTTGATTTGTTATCTCAGTAGACATTTTCCAAATAAGTTTATGGTCTCAGTCGCTTGATTCAAGCCTCCTTCAATACAGCATGATGTTAGTTTTTAAAACTATGCTCCCATATGGAGTAAAACAGACAAAGCATAGTGTGTTTTAAGGCTAGACAAGCGGCACTATTGTATGGGTAAGCATAGTGTCACTGAGTTTTCATTCAGATCTACCCCTCACTCGTCATGAAATTCCAGATTCCATAAAACCAATGGAGATCACTACGTCCATCTTTTATATACAGTCTCACCTGTAGCTTCATAGTTACTAAACAGAAAGTGCTGAACGTTTCCTTTAGGTAGGAAAAAAATCATGTCAGTTTTAAATTTTTGCATCAGTTTGGTGATGTAATCCAGTGTGCTATTTAGTGATCCTTTGAGGTGCTGGTAGGTTTGGACGTTCCTTTTTCCAGCTAAATTAACCAGCCCTCATCTATAGATTGTATAACAGATGGATATAGCCTTTGGGTGACTTGCATGTTTTTTTTAACAGCCAGCAGGGGGCGTTTTCTCTGGTTGCAAAAGGGGGAAATTAATCTATTTCTCATGTGTTACCTCAGTATTAGGGCTGCAACTAATGGTTGTTTTCTCTTTCGATCTATTTTCTCAATCGGCTCAATGTTTGGTTGATAAAATGTCAGAAAATGATGAAAAATTTGTGTCTTCAAATGTCTTGTTCTGACCACAACCCAAAAATATTTAGTTTATTTCATAGACCTAAATATCAAATAGTCAATTAATTGTTGCAGCTCCACTTGGTAAACATTGTACTGATGAATTTAAAGACTCAGTTGCTAGTTTCAAGCCTTATTTTGCCGGTTATGGTTCCATTTAGAGTAAAATAAACAATAAAACATTATGTTTCAGAGCAGGACTACCGTGTCCACAAGCTTTCCTTCCAATCCAACCATCCGGTTGTAAAAAAACAGTGACGTTGAAGGCAAAACGTCACGGTTGCTACGTCCGTCTTTTACATACAGTCCATGCTCTTAGCTGTAGCTTCTTATTTACCACACAGACATGACAGATAATGAAATTGCAAAACAATAAGTTCACTTGTGCCGCCACCGCCGCCCACCATCGCCAGATAACCTCCACTTCACCTCGACCTGTATTCATGATGGGTTTGGATGATTTTATGGGTTTGTTGATATCTTCTGTGGTTATCAAAGCATCTCCGCTTTTTTATTTCTACTAATATCCTCATATCAGCCACATCCAGACCCCCGCCGTCCATTGATACGTACCGGGCTGCCCCGCCCTGCCCTTCCCTGCCCCGCCCTGCCCTTCCCTGCCCCGCCCCGCCCTGCCCCGCCCCCTCCCCGCGCTCAGATCAACCCTGCCAAGCGCCTCGCCAGCAGTTCATGGTGTGGTTTCGCTTCATGCTGCACCAGCTGACCATAATCCCACGCAGTGACACTTGAACATGTACAACCCATGCTGTTGTCTTTATTTCTAGATTTTAAAAAAAAGCCCTATTTTAAGTCACTTGTGGATCAAGCAAGTCAGGTCAAAGCATTGCAACGTCTAGCATCTCCCCTGTCTGTGAATGTGTAACGGAGACAGATACTTGCCTTACCTTTTATGCAGGACTGAATGATTAGCTGGAGAGGGAGTTAAGTGGGAGGAAGAGAAAGCAGCAGAGAGGATGAGACATAAAGAGATGGCAACAAGAATGCTGAACTGAAAGCACATTTCTCCGAACCGACTGCAGCAACAACAACAGGAAGAGCGACACTAAGCGCGACGCACAGTAGCTAAGCAGAGACTCCGTAGTGCCAGAAATGAAGCGGTGCATGGCTAATGATGGAAGCAGACTGGGAAGGAGCTGCGCTGGTTGTTTTGCAGCTTATATTACTCTTAATTTTGATGAAAGAAGGCGGCTGCAGCGCCGTGACCAATGGAATTACACAAAACATATTACAGACTGCGAGCGTCGGTTTTATTACTGTTTCAGGGTGCCGAGAAGTAATTTCCCTTAAAGCTCATTGATTCGCGTTGAAATAATTATGTTTAATCACTGAGACAGACTGAACACGTGAAGCTGAATAGGTTTAGTCACCTTTTCTTCCCGCAGGCTACAAATATCTATTAGCCAGCGATATTCATTCAAGAGTTTTTGCATGTACTGTATTTAGCTTCACAGCCTTTCATTTTTGTCACACCAGGGTTTGGACTTTCAAATCTTTTTCTTTTTTTTTCTTTTCCGAGAGGTGGTTAAGAAACAGTGTGAGCGACCACACGCTAAGGTTTTCATGTGGCTTAGTGGAAGCAGGCAGGAACTTTACAGTGCATGTAAAATGGCTATGTTGGGATACTTTGCCATCCTGGCGTCTGGATTCTCATCGAGACACTGCAGTGTTACGCTAGCCATCCACACCCAGACGTTTTCTTAGGAACCAAAGTTAAAAATTTCTGTTCTCATGATGAAATATTGATGTTGTTCCATGTATGTGCCTTGAGGTTGAACTTACAATGTAAAGTCCTTGAAACCTTTAAATGTTTTTGCACAAACTGTAAATACTTAAGTGAAGCTTTTTGAAAATAAAAGAGCCATTGGATTTGAGCGGTCACTCCTTTTTGTTTTTGTAAAGAGCGAGTGATCCTGCATTCTTTGTCTTTTACATTTTTGTACAGGAACACGGTCCTCGCTCGGTCTATTTTGGGTCAGACACTAGTCATTCTGGGTCACAGATTTGTGCTGTGCCAAACCATGCCAAGTTATCCGCTTATTTCTATACGGGAAGCTTGAGACATCTTAGCGTAGCCACCGCAGCTTAGCGTTCAGCTGGGGAAAATCCAGGATACTCTCTCCTTCCACTTGTATGGCACAGCTAAATCCCAGAACGGGCTTTTTTCTCCCAATCCCTGTGTTTTACCAGCTTTTTTCCCCCCACATGACCGCATCCCAGTGTTGCCTCTGCAGCCTCTGGCCCACTAAGAAAGCCACATTAGCCCAATCTTAATTCACTATGACAATTAACCACAGCGGGAACACAAAAGGGTGTGCCGCTCTGGTATTTTGAGCGGGAAATTGGTGTATTTCTCGAAATCCCTCAAATGTCAAAATGTGATTTGTTATTGCAGAATTGCAGGCTTCACGCGGAGGCCAACAGGGTAAAAGGAACCGAGGCTTTGGCACTCGAATCGTCTACTTTGCTGTTCTGCCCTCATTCTGTGCGAGTGCCATGAATGATTTAGAGTGTGATCTCACCCCAGTGCATTCATCAGGATCGGGTTGGAAGTTCATCTCCAAGTTTGTGCTAAGCTAGTCAGAAGCAAATTATTTACTCAACTTTGTTGGACCGAGGAGTGTCGTACCGTGTCGAGGCTCTGGAGTTGTGCAGATTTGAACAAATGCAACACAAAAATATGCAATTATGCAAAGAGGAGGCCGGTGTAGCTTCACAAGCTTTAGCATAACCGATCAAATGGAGAGTGCCTTGTGGATGTAGGTGTTTTATTAATAAGAAAATAACATCTTACATGAAGAACTAAGTGCAGTTAGTGTTCATGTAGTCAGACAGAATTATTGAATCTATTGAAACCAAGCTCAAAGTGCTCATTATGATTGGTATTAATATATTCACAGAAAGACTCTGGTAAAGTTCTACAAGCTAATTTTATTGATCCTTTACTATTACTTATTTCTTTGAAATGTAGCTCAAAATATTCTCAGTTTACATGATATTAAACAGCATTTGATCAAGTGTCAGGTCAAATCTTACAAAGGTGCATTTACCAAGTATAAATGTTACTTTTGCTTCCAAAAGTTACGGATTTAGGGGTTTAATTGATCAATCCTTTGCAGATGTGTTTGTTCAATTTGCACAAAATCTGATTACCCTTAAAGAAATATAAAGGTTTCAGACTCAGCAGTGATACAAAAAGTGGCAACTCTGCTTACCTGGCTCATTTTATTAACCTGCTGTTGTTATTTTTGTGAAATACAATTTAAAATCTTTATAGTTTGCAAAATAGCCGTTGATCAGATTGGGTTTCTTGATAATTTGCCGAGTTAATTCAATTAGCAGCACAGATGCTCCGCTTTAAATGGAAGAATTGTAAATATTAGCCCACAGAAAGTCAGTGCAGCGTCACAAGCTATAGCAGAAAGTTCAGTTTTAAGGTTTAAATAAAGTATTACACTGCCAGTCCTTTGTTTATGTAGTTGTTTGAACAACATTGAACAATACACAATAGATTTAATAGAAAGAGAGAGGGCTATGTTTTTAAAACAATTTTAATTTAAAGTATTCTGAATTTCCTTGATATTAGACAGCATTTTTTTAAAGGAGGTTTTTGAAAATGTCAAATTAGCACGATGTCTTACAGTGCATAAAAAATATTTCAGAGTTCGCAGCAATAGACAAATGGGAAACTACACTAACCTAACTTAAAACCTTTTGCCATTGTTTTTGTTTTTGTAAAATGTGATTCAAAATCTTCCAGTTTACGTGATTTTTAATAATCATTTTATAAAGTGTGAGGTCAAATGTGTCACCTTACTTTCAAATGTGGTAAATTAGCAAGTTCATGATAATCTGGTGAGCTAATTCCGTTAGCTTCACAGCTGCTCCTCTTTATTTTTAGCAGGTGTACATGAGCCAATGTTAGTTCACAAGCTGCGGCATAAGCTCCAATAATGACAGGGTTAGGTTCAAATTAGATATTAAACCTGACTACTAGTTCTTTGCAGATGTAGGAATTTGTTTTATTTGCATAGAATCACAATGTAAATACAGAAATACATGTTTTTGAGTTAGCATTAATACATAGACTTGAAATTCAGCTACAGTCACTATATGGGTCAATATATAATTGAGAGACTTTTGAAGTCCATGGAATATATCTGGAATACACTTTTATTAAAAGTAAAAAAAATAAACTTTCTATGTTCATTATGATCATGTTTTTACAAATTCCATAAATATTTATTGTGTGTATATATATATATATATATATATATATATATATATATATATATATATATATATATATATATATATATATATATATATATATATATATATATATATATATATATATATATATATATATATATATATATATTTAGAAGAATTTTTCTCTAAAAATGCCATGTGGTGTTTGGTTATAGTTGATTTTATGCCTGAAAACAGCAAAAATATCAACTATGATACCTGTCAACTATGTTACAAAAAGCCCTGGAATTATTTATTGACCCGTATGTGAAATGTAATTCAAGGTCATCTTAGTTTAAATGGAATTAATCAGGTCAAATGAGTTAACCGTATCACCTTGCATTTAAATGTGGCAAATTAGCAAGTAAATACTAATCTGATGAGTTAATTCAGTTAGCTCCACAGCTGCTCTGCTTTATTTTTAGCAGGTGCAAATATGAAATGACAGGAAGCATCAGAAGCTGTAGCAGAACTTAAACAGGGATAGAGATTAAAATGAAACATTAAACACAACTACCAGCAATATTATTCACAACCTTAGATGGAGATGTCTTAGTATATTTGTTTAATTTGTTATAAAAAAAATCCTACATGTAGAAATAGCAAGACAGAAAACACGATGAAACTTGTCAAATGAAAGTATTATGTACAAAAAAAAAACACGACAAATGGGATAACAGCTTGTAAGATCAAGTTCTAAAATAAAACAACTATAAAATACCTCAACATTAAGACCACTGAGAGCAACCAGAAGCCGTTTAAGACGTGTATGTCTGGAGATAATTCTTTAAAATGTAAATAGAGGAGCAGCATTTAGTTGAAGGAGGAATTCTTCTCCTAAGCTTTGGAGCTGTTATTCTAAACACTTTTATACCAGCAGCCTCAATGGAGGATCAGTTACCGAGGCCTGGAGGTAAAGTAGAGCAGAGGAGTTCTGAACTGTACCTGGGTGACAACACGGTGTTTCAAACAAATAAAAGAACCTTAAAATCAGTTTGTATTGATCCGGTAGCTGGATACTGACTATCCCAGAGGTACAGAGAGTAAATTAGCCTTAAAGAGATTAAAGTGAAAGTCTTCGTGTCACTGAGACACAAGATGGACTTCAATGTTCTTCAATATTTAAAATTCTAAATGTTGTTCAAAAAGCTTTACATTAAATTAAAGTGTGTTTTATTAAATGGCAGCTTTAGGGGTGAAATGAAATATTACAAATGGCAGGTTTAGGTAAATAATAATATGTGTGTTTCAGAGCTAGCAGTAATAGAAAAACTGGGAACTGTCCTAAACTAACTAGTTTCATTGAGCTATTACTGTTTTTTTATGAAATATAATTCCAAGTCTTCATGGTTTACATTATATTAGTCAACATTTTATATTATTTTTAAGTGTCAGGCCAAATATTACATTGAAGTGTAAAACCATGCTCCTAACTTTGCATTATAATTTCACTGGATTTTGGTTAATTTTTGTGTGAATGTTCTTAAAGAAAATATTAGAAGTTTTACTGATATATATGGAATCACTTTAGATATTTTTAGGATTTTTTTTTTTGGAAGATTTTTACTCATTTTTTGAAAATATTTCCAAGAATCTTCTTGCCAAATTTGGGGGATTTTTTAAAAAATAAAACTTTTAAGGAATTATTAGAATTTTCTTCCTGAAAGTTTTGCAAATTTTCAGAAATTTGGGGGATTTTTTTTGCTGAATTTTTAGATCTTTTCGGACAAGGAAACAATATTTTTTGGTGCCTGTAAATGAGGACAACAGGAGGGTTAAAAGTAAGGAGGTTGTCTGTCTTATTCCATATGGCAGGAACTAATAAAATGTGAGTTTCTGCCTTTGAGTTGTTCAGTGAACAGGTGTTAGCTTTGTTTGTTTTTTAAATATTATTGTTTTTCTTTGCCAAAAGAGCATCCAGTTTTCTTCTTTGTACAAGCTTCCCTTTGTGATCCACATTTAAGCATCTTCTAATCAGCCTCAGCGTGGAGGAAAAACTCATTAAAGGGAGCACTTTAAGGCAATCTTATTCCAGGTATTACAAACATCGACATCTGCTAGAATGAACATTGAAGTGGCTGCTTTAAAGCGTCGTTATCCCGTCTCTCACTGGCCTCTCTAGTCTTTAATTAAAGCCTGAATGAGGGTGAGGCCTTTGCCTTTTCGCAGTACGTCGGGCTAATACGAGTCACGGCGGGTCACTGCCTGTCTGCCTGTTCACAGCCAGGAGCATTCAGTAAAAAAAAAAAAACACCTAAATCAATTTAGGATCACCTTCCGCTGCTTTGGAAATTATATGAAAAGGTAAATGAATGGAAAATTGGACCAAACAAGCAGCAGAGTTTTCATTTCCTCCTGTGTGAAGGTGAAAGACAAAACGGCCTCTGCAGGTTCAGTTCTTTGTCGTTTCTGCTGAAGGTTCTTACTCCATTTGATGCTCGTCATTCAAATTTGATGTTGGGAGATGAAAGAGACCAAAACACAGAGGCAACAGGAATTCCTCTGGCAGCGTTTAAGCATCCAACACACAGGATATTTTAAGCAGGCATCAATCAGGGGACTGTTCTGAGATGTAAATGAAATTTGTCCTCTCTCTTTTAGATTCCTGAGCCGGTGCTCTCTCACATGAGGGCAACAGAACTCTCCTGTTTTTCAGCAGAGAAAATGTGCTGGGCTCTGCCGCGATAAGGGAGATATTCTCTGTGCTGAAATGAATACTCTGAATGCAGCCTGACAAGTCTTTAGAGTCGGCCAGGAGACCTGCTTTCAGACCGCAGCAAAAAAGAAATAAATGACACAATATGTGGCGTATTCTTCCCATTTGCACCTCATGAGAAGTGTCCCTGCAGGTGTAGCCAGGCCTAATTGGTGACAAAATGAGTTGCACGATGCAAACGGCAGCGCAGCCTGAGAAGGCGTTCACAGGTACCGACACCACAGCAGCAGCTCAGAGCGTGATGCAACCCACAAACCCAGTCCTGCAACAGACGCTGCCATTGTGAGGCTTGCAGCGGTCACTTTGTGTTGACTGTTTCCTGGAGGCTGCTGCTGCCGTCTCACTGCTGCTGTTCTACTATCGGATTGCAGTGTTTCTCTAAAGCAGCAGCCGCAATGTGAACCATTTCGAGGTCAAATCATGCTGACAGAGCAACATGGAGGAAAAATGGAACAATAGTGGATTTTCTCATATTATTAGCTACATTTTTAGAAGCACCGTTTCTGTCATTTGGGGACTTTTCACAGTATTATTCATATTTGCTGCATGTGGCCTCATTGCTGTCCAACATTGAGGCTTTTTTTCTTTACATTTTGTTAAATTGGCAGCAGTAAAAGTCAATTAGCAATTAGCAGCTCCTGTTTGTGGTCCAACTATGGATATGAAGACAACCTTCACTGGATTAATCTGAAACTGCAGAAACATTTAAACCAAGAAGATGCTAAAGCAAGTCCTGGAGACTGAAACAGACCTTTGGACGTCACATCTGAAAGAATATGATGCAGTTATATCTGTGACATCCTTATGCTTGTGTAGAATCTACGGATGAGATAGTTTGATCAAATTATACACTCTGAACCTGCAAATTACATTGATTCTAGAATTACATACGTTACCATTCAAAAGTTTAGGGTTTTCCATGAAAACTCCCACTTTTATTCATAATTTTGAGTCATTTTAGACAATCTTTATCTTAATTTGAACAAATTTTAGTTATTTTGAGACAAGTTTTGAGTAATCTTGGACAACTTTAAATCATGTCAGACTTTATCTAATTTGGAACTAATTTAAGTAAAAATAAGGACATTTCTAAGTGATGGTAGTGTAAATCATGCTTGTATGTGAAAAATGATGTTAGTTCATTTAATCTCTTCTACTACTACTCTTTGTTTTACAGCTAGTTCGTCCATTAATCTGCTCAAAATGTTAGAAATGCTGTTTCCACCATTTAGGGATTTAATGAGGCATAGTGTCATTGTTTTATGTCACACTTAGGCCTGTTTTCTAACCTGTGTTCAGTCCAATTAGCAGCACTAAAAGTAAGCCCAAATGGTAAACAGCAGCTCCTGTTTGCACCTATAGACATACAAACAGCTGTTACTGGTATTATTTTGGTAGCAAAAAGGCAAGTTGTTGAGATGCACACTTTGAGGTGTTTTTGAGCTGTAGCTGAAGTACAGTAACGTTCTGCTTTCATGACAGCAGTTTACTTTTGTGGATTTACTCTGAAATTACAAAAGTGGAAAAATTCAGTTTACTCCTCCTTTAGAGGTGGAAATCTGACACAGGATTACAGAGTAAAGAAGGGAAGAACTGTAATGGCAAAATCATGTTTTTCATTTTACATTGGGCTTTCATTAATATTAAGTTGCAGCAACACAAACTATTGATTTGAGAGGAATCAGCTGATTTAACTCCATCTAACCTGAACCAGTGGCTTGAATATTACTTGATAACCTCATTTTGATGAGCCCAATTCAACTGTCTGTGACTAACTAAAGCAATCTATTGAAGGTGAGCCAACAATTCTCTTTCTGTTTAGGTATAGTTATTCTTTATTCCACATTTAGGCCCATTTCCTAACATAGCTTTTCTCAAATTGGCACCATTAAAAGTTAAATGTTTGCACCTATGAATATACAACTTCCACTGGATTATTTTAGTGCTGAAGAAAACACAAAGATCCTCAGGCGAGTTCTGGAGCAGATCTATAGATGTCTGCATCTGAGTTGAAGTGATAAAAATGATGAGCTCTGAAACTGTAATTCACACTTTCTAAAAATGCCCGTGAGTTCAGACGGAGATGAGAGTTCTGACTGCGTGTTTCTTCTTGTTTTCATGCACTGCTTCCTTTCGCCTTGCAGTATTTCCACATCCAACCCTCTTACGCCTCCCTGAAGAGATACGCCTCTGACATATGTAGCGTAGCGTGTTAGCTTAAAGGGATAACCTTAAAATCCATTGTTCTAAATGCACAGCCATATGGTCAGTTAAATTCCCTTCTCACAGATGCAGCAGGTGCATCCCGTCATGCCTGCTGCTGCAGCCGGAGCCCAGTGATTACAGAGAAGATCATCTTTGATGCACAGATCTGTGAGTATGATAATGCTGCAGCGTCTGCTTTTAAAACCGCTCATTAAATTGATGTTAATTATCTCCATCCATAACTACAAGACGCTGCAGCCGACTGTCAAGTGAAAACTATCAAGTTGCTTCGCTTGTTTTTCAAAGTTCGACATCTTCCACACATTTTCTCTCGGTATATAAATCAAACTTTTTCTCCACATGAAGCTGCACAGAAGGGAACTGGTGCATATTTGTGTGCTAATTGCTGATTTCTCCCTCTAGCATACATCGCAGTGTTGCGCTTGTTACCATGAGAAAGGTGATGCCTCCTAACACCTGAGAGTAGACGGCTAATTGGCTCGGACCTCAACAACACGTCCTCCGGTTTCCTTTACCGAAAGAAACCACCGGCAATGAAAACTACCTGGTGAAGGCTGAGCTGGGGATGTTTTACATGCATATAGAAGGAAGAAAATGCAGAATTCCTTCACATTTGCGATAAACTGGTGGCCTTAAGTCATCCGGTGGCTAAACTGAATCTGAACCGAGCATTTTTTCAATAATTAAAAAGGCAACCTGTCAAGGAAACTCGGAGTTAATTCCCCGGTAGCTGGCCAGATTAAAGTTTAACTTTCTCTCCGGGAGCTCGGCGGCGCCTCCATATGTCGGGACGGAGGGTCAGAGGAGTCGCTGGTCCAGGTGGGACGGAGCAGCTGTGACCTTGAGAGGGACTCGCCGTCTGCTAAGGCCGTAATGAATGAAGACGGTGATGAATAGTGAAGGCAAAAGGCTCACGGCTTTCTGGAGGTGACCAGGAGGAAGTGCTTTCTCTCTCCTTTTCTTTCTTTCTTTTGTGTTAATTTTCATGTTAGGTGGAAGTTCAGTGCGTCCAAGGCCTCAGCCTAAAGAAATCCACCGAAGCTCGACAGATTCAGGATGTAGGAGGAAAAGCAGGTTTTTGTCTGAAATCAAAGCTTCTTTTATAGAAAATAAATCACGTAATTTTTTACGTAAAAGCTAGAATCTCTTCTCTGGGTTCATTTAATAAGCCCCTGACCCTTACTGTCAGTATAAAGCTGCAAATTTAACCCCTGAGTGTATTTTTGTGGGGATGTCAGTCAAAACAAGGCCTCATGTTATGTATTTTATGACCGTGGCAATGACTTGCTGGTTGGAGGCCGAGTTTTCTAAACATGAGTTATGAGGAACCTTGATCATAGAAAATGCAGTCTACACTGTAAAAATGTATGTCTGCGGGCAAAATGAATGGTTACAACTAAAAATATAGATGCATTTAAAGGGAAAAAATAGAAAAAGTAACAAAAGACCAAGCTTGCTTTGATCTAATATGTGAAATGCAAGAAAGCAAGTGTTAGGAAATGAATTTTTGCTCCTCTACACTGTAAAATTCTGTAATTGAATTAACCCTTCTTTAACTAATGTGATTGAATACATTGAGTTTCTCTTCAGTTCAGTCCTATTGACTTGTTTATCTGAAGCGGCAGATGAAAATACAATCAGCATGTCTCCACTGAGCCTAAAACTATGGTTTCTTCAATTACTTATGATATTCACACTGCATCCCCTATGGTTTGATGCAAGGAAATGCATCTTTTCGGAGGTTAAAAACTTCGCTGCAGCCATGGAAGAAAGACAGATTTTATCAATATTACTATGAAGTTTCATGGAATATATTCATGGATTATTACTGCCGCAAAAACAGAACCAATGACGCATGGTGACAAATAAATGAGGAGGTTGTTTAAAAGGAATACTTTATACTTTACACAGTTATCATGTGTTGAACTAGCCAAACTAGTTTCTTTTTAATTATACATTTACACAGTTTGAGTGTCAACGTAGTGAAGCAAATGAATAAACCAACCCAGTCTTCACAATGACATTCCCATACAACTGAGCCGCATTCTCAGTTGTATTTTGATGGAAACTAAAGTAACATATCACCGTTACACTTCTAATCTATGTATCTTTACCATTTATTTAATTGTTCCCTTTGAGCCGCCAACCATTTATACATTAGATGTCACTTTGGAAACCCAAAAAGTGTAGGAGAAACTTGGAACTTGCGGTGAAAAGGTTGTATTTTAACCCAAAACCATGACGTTTTTTCTGACTTTAACTAAGTAGTTTTTCTGCCTAACCTTAACCAAGCTTCTAAAACATCTTAAAAGTGTATATTTTCCTGACTACCCAAAGTAAACACCAATAGAAAGACGCCAACCCTGTTCTCCTGGGTGAAAATCCACCCACCAGCCCTCCAACCTCCTGATGTGGACTCTTTCCATCTGGCCTCTTTTCCCACCACGGCCCAGGTCACAAATGACATCAAACAGAATTATGGTCCCTTCAGAATGCAGTTTACTTGCATTGGAACGCAATTTTGTGAAAATGGAGCTAAATAAACTCATAGCTGATTCATTTTCCCAACTGCTTGGTCTACAGTAAGGCCTCAGACATTTCAACGTACTTTTGGTGAACTCTTACACAGAACTATAGGTTCCTCTGGTCAAAAGTAAAATGTTACAGCCGAATATGATGATAGATTTCCACTTTGACCAGAACACCACTTCATTGTTAGTGCGTCATGTGTTGCTGTTTTGCCCCACTGTAGTGTCAGAAATACGAACAAGGTGTCCTGTGGCTACGTCAGTACTGGATGCTTTAGGTGTTTCTCCAGTTTAAAAGTGTCTCGTTAGGAGAGGCTGTGGAGCCTGAGGTTCATGTCCCATGTTGGAGCATTAGTATTTCATTCATAATTTTTGATTATCTCACTTAACCCTTTGAGGTGCAGTGTGGGCCAGGAGAGACCCGTTCTCCATCGGATTTGGTTCACTATTGACTCATGTTGTGCATCAGAGGGTTAAGTTTGGTTTTCACCTGCTATTTGGTTAAGTTTAGGCATCAAAACTTCTTGGTTTGGATTAAAAACCAACAATTAACCACATGATACAAGACAAACTTCTTGTCATCTGGAAAGGAACAACACTGAGGACACCAGCAGAGAATATTTGGCTACGAACCCATGTTGTCTATGTCTAACATTTAGCGATTTTTATAGGTCTGTGAGACTCCCCTTCACATTGAAAATTAAGCTACATGGTTCTCAGTGTCTTCAATTAGTGCCAAAGGGTTCTGACAAAGTGAACATGTATGACGAGTTGGGAATAAGACTGTCTATATAATCATTTTCAGCCTACAAAGGACATTCAATCTGTAACTGCACTGGTTTGAAACTGCCTGATAATATAGAAAATGAGTGATGACACTTGACACAAATGTAGTAAGAATCAGGCCTGAATACAAGTTGAAAAAGTGACTAGACTGAGCTACTTAGAGCTTTTTATTTCTATCAGTTTACTCAGACAGTTCATAAGTAAACTATATTTTAACCTGTAAGTGAAAAACGCAAGTTTGGACAAACTGAAAGTAATAAAGTTAAACTGTCCAACCAGAGTTCGTCAAACTTTCCTGGACTTCCTCCATGTCACAGTGAATTCGCTCCTGTAGTTCCAGTTCAAGCCCTGCTCAACGTTTCCCCACCGTTCGAGCGTTTCACCATCTCCTCCGATGACATGAGAAAATGTTGGGCTGCACCATAAGAACACACTGAGGACCGTCACAAGTCATAAAGTCTCGCAGAGTCATGAACTCCTTGTTCGCAGCTGCGTTCTTTGGGCCGAAGTCATAAATACCCCCCTTAGTGAAAGTAAAACCCACCATGCTGCGGCCCAGAAACGAAGCTCTGATGAGCAAAACATTCTCCTGTTTGTCATGGAAAGACCGCTGAGTGTTTGCTGTCAGCTGAACATCTGCAGCTGATGCATCGCCGGGAAGCAGCTTTTGATGCGCGCTGGAGTTCTTTTTTGCTCTGAAATCAGCATACTAACAGGTAGCAGTTTTGATGTTATTGATTTGCTCTAAAGTGTAGCAAAAGTAGAAGTTAAATGTAAGTTTCTGCTGTTATGCCTCCGTCATTAATGTTCTCTGAGGGATGTGAGAAGAATTGACAACTCTGGTCCTGATGATTTTGGTTAAACTTGAGAATGCAGTGCACAGAAAGGGGAGTATTTACTGAATGAGAAAACAGCCGGTAACGACTCCAAATCAATCCTATAAAACAGATAATCATGAGGTGATTTACTGCTTTTCTGGACCCAAATGCACAACACAGAGCTGGCTGCACACTTTTAAAAGGTTTATTGTAAAACAAGAGGAGAGAATCTGGGAATGAGGAGGCTGGAGCAGGTGTCTTACTCAAGATTTCGTTAAATCATCATCATATATCACAAGATCAGATGCAGCACCTTTATTTTGCTCACAAAAGAAAGTAAAGCAATGAAAGTAAGACTAGTTTGTGGTGAAACGTGGAAGATGAGTTCAGAAAATTCACATTCAGTCTCATTCTTCAGGTCTGTAAGACGGTTTTAGTTCTTACTGCTGCAACCTTGGAGTTGATAAATGGTTTTAGGAACAAATAAAGAGCAAATATAAGAACTTCATTCAGACCGACGACGAGACTCTGCAAATATGATGAAGTCAAGAAATCAGCTGAAGGTGTTTAGATCAGTTGCAGGAAACCATCGCTTCACGAAGGCGAATAGAACAAAGAAACGACTTTGAAATCGCTCAGTTTAGCGATTTTCCTTTTTTTTTGTCAGTAATTGATGATAAACTGAACATTTTCGAAGCTGCTTGCACACTTTGTACATACATTTTTATGCTGTACATGACTAGCTCTTAGTTTTCCACAAACACTCCTTAAAATTGTTTAATAAACTTTTGAATTATGGAAAAAAAAAGCACAATAGCTACAATTTTACTACAGTTTCTGTTTCCTTACAAAAATAAGAATTAGCCGACTAGCGTCCATCCTGCTGGTTTGTTCCTGATGTTCAGCTGCTTCTACATCACGTGGAAAATGATTATTTCCATTCTAATTGCACAGTAAGAGTGGTGCAGTTTTTAAATATGATAATTAATATAATTTTAGTTCCTTTCCTGTCATGCAACTGTTCTTTTCTTTCTTGCTTGCAGTAGTTTCTAGTGAGCTCTACAGTCTTCATTTTAACAGAACAAGAGGCTGTGTGCAGCTACAGCATGTTATCTATCAGCCAAATTCACGATTCCTTTGGTTTTTTTCTTGTGCTGCTAGACGTAGCAGCAATGTTTCCTGTGCTCTCTAACTACCTGCAGACAAAATGCACCTCTTGTTCTCTCACTTGTTGAGAGATTCAAGTGTCTGCTTCTTTCTCTTCAACCCTCATTTTCCAGTTCCGTGTCTCCTCGCTGAACCTGCAGCGCATTTTTCCAGTCGCAAACAAACATCTCGGTCTAAATTGGGAGCTCATTAGAGTCTCACACATCCACTCAGAGAAGGGAAAAAGCGAGACATTATGAATTGATTTTCTCTATATCTGGACTATAAAAGGCGAGTGCATTAGCATTAGAGAAGATGAACGCTGCGTTTGAGACCAGCGGAGGGGTGAGAGTGCTGCTGAATTAAACAGACATGTTTAACAAGCTGTTAACAACTCTCACCATCCTGCTCTCACTCTCTCTCTCTTTTTGTCATTTTGCTGCAAGTAGCAAAGACGAAAAGCAGCCGCGTCCTGATCGGTTGTCCCAGGAGGAAGGAGATCGCCGTGGAGAGGTGGTGACAGTTCACACGGAGACAGAAAGCAGAGGCCCTTTGTCTCACAGCTGGGGAAAGAGTGCCTCAGAGCTGTTTAAATGTTATGGCGGGCAGGAATGGTTCTTATGAGCCCCGGGTCCGGAGTGCACATTACATGTTAATGACTTGGAACACAGACAGTCGAGCAGAGGCTCAAACTGCCAATTAAGCATATGCTGCAGACGCCACTGGTGTTCACACACAACCATCTGATAGCGCTCAAGCTTGGCCTGCAGATCTGAATCTCTCCACGGGACATGGAGGCACTCCAATGGTGAGTCATTAGCCACAGACATCCCTGAAAAAACCACGGAGGGATGTAAGCAGCTGCTGATTGGACATCAGTCATTCAGCACCACCCTCTGCTGATGCTTTCTTCTTATGTCGCTCATCTGTTGGGCCATGATGTTGTTTGTCTGTGAACAAGTAAACAGAGTGGAGTCCAGCGTTTGGGCTCTTCAGTTATTCTGTGAAGTGCAGAGCAGCTGACGAATGGCTTCTTATTAAAGTGGCATTAAGCTGGTAAAGTGTTGTTACTGATGTGGAAGGAATTCCACTGTTATTAAAATACCTCATATTTTATGAGCTCTGCACGCTGTGTGTACGTTGGGTAGTACAAATATCCATCCGCACTCTGAGATGTTCATGTTTCATTGTTCTACAGCTGAGGGTGGGTTGAGAAGCTTTACAGGAAGGAGGCGTCCAGAGTGGGGAGTAGTTATAAAGGGAGAGACACATCTGTACAGCTGTGGTTGCTTTCCATCGCTTTTTGTTGTTTTATGTCTCTTTGTGGTATTTTGTAACTCTTCTTGAATATTTTGTGTGTCTTTAGTGCTGTTTTGCATCTCTTTGTGGTGGTTTTTGTGTCTTTGTGGTTGTTTGGGCTGTTTTTTTCACATCTCTTCGTGGTTATTTAGCATCTCTTTTGGGCCATTTTGCATTTTTTTGTGGCTTTTTTGTGCATCTATTCATGCATGTTTTGCATTTCTTTAGTTGTTTAGCATGTCCTACTGCATGGCTTGCACCTCCTCAGTTGTTTCTAATGTTTTTGCAAATGTTTTGCATCTCTTTGTGGTCATTTGGCATCTGTTTTGATTGTTTTCCATGTCCCCTTGTGGTTTTCTTGTGCATATTTGTGGTTATTTTACATCTATATGTGGCTCTTTTGCATCTATTTGTGCATGTTTTGCATTTCCTCGGTTGTTTTGCATCTCTTTGTAGTTGTTTTGAGTGTCTGTGGTTATTTTGGCCTTTTTGTGGTTGTTTTACATCTCTGTCTAGTTATGTTGCACTAGTTGTGGCTCCATTGCATCTCAGTGCGTGGTCTTTGCGGTTGTTTTGCGTCTTCTTGTGCATACTCTGCATCTCCTCATGCATGCCTCTCCTTGTGGACTTTTGCATCCATTTGTACATGTTTTGCATCTCCTTTGAATAGTTTTGCTTGATTTCATGCATCTTTTACATCTGTTTGTGATCTTTTTGCATTTCTTTGTGCGTCAGGAACAACAGTGTTGGGGTCGTGCCACTCCGGCACCTTTCTGGCCAAGACCCTGCTTACCAAAGTGACTCACAATGATCTTTTGATGAAAGAAAGAAACCTCAAAGTGAAAAGAAATCTCTACAGATTGATTCAAATTAAGAGCAAAGACAAAACACAAAACAATTGATTACATAATTCCCCCACTTTAAGTCAATATTTAGTGGCGGCTCCTTTGGCAGCAGCTGTGTTCCGTGTAGAGAGTTCCGTCTCAGTTTTCATTTCTGTACTTTGCAGAATTTCCCCATTTTTCTTTGCCAAACTACTCAAGATCTGTCAAGTTGCATGAGACACATGAATGAATGGTCTGCCTGGATTGGATTGAGGTGTGGATTCGGCCATGTTAGGACAACAACTCTGCTGTTTTGAAACTGCGGCTTGGCAGTTTATCTGCTCAGAGATTGTCTTGCACACTTGAAGCACATGATTTATGTGTATTTTTGCTGAATTCTGCTGATTTTTTCTTTCAAAAGTTGTGCAGAAATGAAGCCCTACAGCACCAGACAGGATGGTGGAGGTGTTTTTGCTGCTGTATGCTGCTGCATATTTCTAACATCTCACCACTGAACCTTCCAGGATGCTGCAGTCCATCTGGTGGCTTCACTGACACTTGATTTTAATTCACCTCTCACAATGAAAACACTATATGGAGAGGTAACTGCAGTGGCGGGCTGCTGTCACAATCAGTCACCACTTTCTCTGTCACAGGTAAATTGAAGTGTGCATATGGTGGTTTTCTCCTGGCGCCGAGCCGGGATTTTCTATATCAGAATGTCATCTGAAAGCATCGCAGCTCCTTGGACCAGCACCGGTGCTTTTGCTAGCTTTTCACTGAACACTGATTGATTGAAGATTCCAGCTTTGGAGCGATGGAATAATTATGGCATCAGATGTTGATGTGCAGTGACAGAACACCTCCGGGGCTCTGCAACGTATCAGACCCTGATGTCATCTTCAGCGCTGCCAGATGGACAATAATTGCAGAATTTATAAGATAATTGCGCCCTTTGTATGATTTGCAATCAATAATCCTGTGGTGTATTAGAATTTCATGATGTTGTTGCACCTGATATTAGCAATTATAATCATGACAAGCTGCTGAGTTTCTGTGTTGAAGCTGGATGGGACACAACTCATGATTTCATGTTTTTGCCTTGAGTTCACTGAATAGCTTTGCTTCAGATGTCAGTGTTTGGATATTTTCATGTCAGTGAGCCCCAGGAGATTTTCCTTCCAGAAACAAAGGTTCCCTCCACTGATATCAGTGAGACAATTTACCTTTTAACCCTCCTGTTGTCCTCATTTACAGGCACCAAAAAACATTGTTTCCTTGTCTGAAAAAAATCCAAAAATTCTGCAAAAAAATTCCTCAATTTTCAGAAAATTTGCAAAACCTTCAGGAAGAAAATTCCAATAATTCCTTAAAAGTTTCCCTTGAATGTTTTATTTTTTAAAAGTCCCCCAAATTTGGCAAGAAAATATTTTCAAAAAATGAATAAAAATCTTCCAAAAAAAATCCTGACACTATCTAAAGTGATTCCATATATATCAGTAAAACTTCTAATATTTTCTTTAAGAACATTCACAAAAAAATGATTTTTATGTGAATGTTCTTAAGAAACATTTTTAACATTTCTTTTTTTCCACCAAAAAATGTTCAAAGATTTCCCAAAATGTAGAAAATGTGGACATCAGAAGTTTCACTGTGAAAATATATTTGTATTTTCAAACTTTAAAACGGGTCAATTCTGACCCACAGGACGACACGAGGGTTAATAACTACAGGAGCATCATTAGGAAGAATTGAAAGAATCT
Source organism: Amphiprion clarkii (assembly GCA_027123335.1). Classification (NCBI taxonomy): domain Eukaryota; kingdom Metazoa; phylum Chordata; class Actinopteri; family Pomacentridae; genus Amphiprion; species Amphiprion clarkii. The sequence goes on from CM049579.1 coordinate 2,092,622, forward strand.
GGAATATTTCTGAGCATGTGAGGAGGTGGAACTTTTTGTTGACTTATTTACTTTATTGTTTCTTTTGTTTTTCTTTTTCACTACTGTTTTACAGCTTGCTGTGTGTTTCTGTATGCTTTAGTTCTGTGTCGACTCTGCACAACTCTGGTGGTATAATAAATAAAATGCAACCAGTAAAAAATAACAGCAAATATCTGTAAAATAATACTATTTTTATTGTAATTTAATACAGTAAAACAGTGTAATTGTATGGAAACATGAACTGCTTGTAAAAATAAAATGTTAGGACATGTATGCTAAAAAAAAGAAGAAAACACCAGAATGTTAAATAGAAATCTTCAATTCTGTGAAGCCAGAAGTGGCATTTACATGACAGATGTTCAACCTCTCCTCCAAAAAAGTCGATGCTTTGTAACGGGAAGAAAAAAAACACTTTCTCAACCTTATTTTGGGGCAAAGTTATCAAACGCTGTGAATTATTTTTAGCACCTGGGATTCTATACTTTGCTGTTACCCATGATGCAGTTCACTAAACAGTGAATCAGCATCTTTCAGTGAATTCTCAACTGTAAATTTCATCCGCTGTCCAGCGCATTACCAAACTAGTTATTCAGTCGACTTACACCATCATTTATTGTGTTCTGTTTTTCAGTTGTAAGAAAAAGAAGAAAGGCTGTTACCTGAAGTGATTTTCCCGCTGAGACTGCCTCTTGAGAATTTTACTCCTCAGACGTCTCTGAGCAGCAGGATTTAAATTATTATTAAAGCGCCTACTGCAACCATGTTGTAGACCTTAGAGACTCAGCGATACTTTGTGAAGCAGCTGTGTTGTGAAATATTTGCACCAGAGTTACAGCAATGGAGCTACTGCTGCTTTTACAACTAGAAAAGCACTCAGAGAGCGCAGTCCTCCTCCAAGGCTGCTCAGTTGACGTATCATTTCCGACGGACGAAATATTTAATAAAAGATGACCTTGTGCTGAGCACTGTGTGTTATGCATGTTCATGTTATGTATTTATACTGACTTGCATGTAAATGACCCTTATAAAGGTCTGTTGATGAGGTCATAACTTTTGGCAAGCCTTTGTCTTGCTAGTGTTAAAATATCCGTTCAACGTACAGCTAGTGATGGTGAGATGAAGCCTCCCGAGGCATCAAACCACTTGAGCCAGTTGGTTCGAGAAAGGGTTCGTTTCTTGAAGCTTCATGAGAAAAACATGACGAAACCACCTCCTGGCCAGGTGTGCAATGACAGACAGCTGTGTCTGGACCACATGCCTGATGAATCGAATTTGTGTCTGTTATGGCTGTTGGGAACGACTATGAAATACAAACATAATAAACTATGATGTTTTTGTCACATTTTGGATGACTGTGTGTGTGTGTGTGCAGCTGTAGCTTTCCAGCCTGACCTGTGTGTATCCATCATGTATTTAACCCTTCAGAGCCTGGGGTTAATGCTCTCTCTCTATTCAGGTCAACACAACTCATACATTAATTACACAACAAATGGTTATTAATATCAATATTGCATTACTCATATGTGACATCAAGTTCAGTGTTCAGCTAGCAGTGCCTTAAAAAATAAATCCTAACATGTCCTTGTCTCAGTCTGATCCAGTTCTTCTCTAAGATGAGGAAGTCAGGGTTCCCGCAGATCCTTAAAAAGTCTTAAAAGGCATTGAACTCATGAATCTAAAAACAAGGCTTTAATTGGCATTAAAATGTCTTAAATCAATCTTTCAAACGTCTTAAAATATTAACACGTGATAAGTATGATTTTATGATTGTAATTAGTCTCAAATCTCAAAATAAATGGTAACATTTATTCATTTAAATAATTTACAGAATGACTCTCGTGTTAACATCTTACAATCACAATAGCGGAACCAACAAAACAGTGATGTGGTTGCAGCTGGGACTCTAAAAGCAGACGCACATCATTCGTGTAGCAACTTTGGACCACACGGGAAAGTGTAAATTCAACGGAAGTTGTTTGTCCAACCAAGATGTATGTCCACGGCTGAAAGCGGCACCACGCAGTGTGTACGAGGCTCGATGGGAGTCAAGGCCGTGGAGTCACACAAACACAAAGCCTCAAAGTCCAGCTGCCAACAAACGCCAGATGTTTCCCAGTTCTGTTCTACTCTGGTCTCCACCTCCAGCCCCGATAGCAACAACCGGGACCGCAGCACCGCATCCCCGGACTATGTTCGGGTGGACGCCTGCACTGAAAGCGCAGGTACTGGGTCTCTGAACTCCGTGATAAAACACCAATCATACCAGTCAATGAGGGAGTTGGAGGCTTATTCCGTGCTGTGTTCCCAGACTCTGTCCACTCGTTTGCATGCGGTTCCGACCAGACGGCCTCCATCAGCAGGTCTGGATTAACCCCGTACATTTCAGAGCAGCTGGATGCTAACAAGGACGCGTTTGTTTTAATGTTTGATGAGCCTCAACCAGACCATGAAAACAGAACAACTGGATCTGCATATCCGCTGTTGGTGCGAAGATCACGTCCAGTCAAGATATTCAGGGTCGCAGTTGATGGGACATGGAGCAGCTGAGGATTTACTGCGCCATTTCAAAGTAAGTAGGCGGCAAACATAGATTATTATGGAAGCAGAAGTTTAGAAACATCATTCTGCCTCTCATGCATGTAAATGTAGCGACATAAACTTTGAATATAATGCAGTCCACTTCAACACCACTGCAAATTATAATATCAGTAATGAAGTTCATATCTTCTCTGAAAGTGTCAATCAAAACTGAACATTATTATATTTGTAAAGGTAGAAGTCATGGCTGTTGTATTGATCACATTATATTGTACAAGTGTTGTTTATATTGTGTGGTCTTCAGTGGTGGACAGCAGTGAAGTACATTTACTTGAATACTGTACTTAAGTACATTTTGTGAGTATCTGTACTTTACTTGAGTATTTTTTTTTTTTTGGAAACTTCTGACTTTCACTCCACTACATTTCAAAGACACTATACTTTTGACTCCACTACATTTCTAGGAAGGTTGTTGTTACTTTTCGACTAAGCTTTGAAGTCAGCTGTTGCTGTTTTTTCTTTTCTAAAATGCAGTTGGTCACATGCTGTGTTCCTCACAAAGGAAAGCGATCACAGTAGCTCCTCTCAGATGGGACTGATGTAAAAGTGGAAATACATCATCCAGGTGCACTCTGGAACAAGAGCAAGCAAGCTCTCCCTCTGTTATTCAAACAAAAAGCAGTAACAGTGACAGCAGGAGAAAGACAAAATGAATTCTCAAGATGTTATTATAATTATTCATTATTCCACGTAGCTTTTAAAGTTGGATTGTTTTTATTGGGGTGAAAAATACCACATCATTCATGTATATACTGCTCCTGAAGACAGAAAGAAATCTCAGTTATTTAACAGAGAACTCCTTAGAGTTGGCTTCAATCTAATTTTATGATGTGATTTTAATACATTTACATCAGAAATTGACAACAGCTGTCCGTTTTGTTCTTGACTGTGTTTCTATGCTGAAGTTTTTGTAGATGTTTCTGTAGGCTTTATGTAGCAGAGTGGTTCTACAAGCAGGTCAGTGCATCATCAGGTGCTTCCAGAGTTACAAGGTTCTCTAAATGCATCGTGAAAACAATACAGCATGTATTGATATTACAAAATGTAATTTGTACTTTTGAATACTTAAGTATTTTTTAAAGCAAGAACTCTAGTACTTTAACTCAAGTAAAATTTTGACTGAGCAACTTTCACTTGTAGTTGAGTAATATTTGACCAGGAGTATCGATACTTTGACTCAAGTACTGGGGTTGAGTACTTTGTTCATCCACTGATGGGCTTCAGCTTTGACTTGTTAAAGCGATATTCCACTTTTCAAGAATAATCCACTCAATATATACTCACCTCTATGCCGATATGAGGATGGGTGAAAATCATCAGTTCACAAAATAATCCTGGAGTTTCAGCAGAAAACAGCGTTGCAGCTAATTACAGTGAATGGTGACCACGGATAAAATGTAAAAAAACAAACACAAACTGTCTCTGCTCTCTGTGGCGGTTGATTTTATCCATGGTCATCATTCACTCTAATTAGCTGCAAGGCTGTTTTCTGCTGAAACTCCAGGATTGTTTTGTGAACTGAAGATCTTCCCCCATCCTCACATGGGCATAGAGGTGAGTACATATTGAATGGATGATTCTTGAAAAGTGGAATATCGCTGTAAGGTGTTATTATTGATATCTTTTCTGTGTCAGCCTTCCATCTGCAACAAAGACAATATGCTGTATGACAGTTTGCTAAATCTATACTGGATTAATCCAGTATGATTTTTATATGCTTCAACATTGTTTATTCTCAGGAAGGTGCCAAGGACCTGGATAGGCGTAAGCTGCTGTTCATCTCCATGGATGGACCAAACATTAATTGCAAGTTCCTGGAGCTACTGCAGCAAGAACATATTGCAACTGAAGGAATTTTGCCTGGAGGTATGGTCAAAGAAAAGAAAACCTTTTCACTGGACCAAAAAGTCGTGTTTTATGTTAAAATAAACATTTGGGTAAAATTGTTCCTAACCCTATGTAATTGATGTGGTGTTTTTTTTTTCATTTGTGTTTATTGTGAAGTTGGTTTTAAATTTAATTTCAAATGGCAATAAAAAAGTCTTAAAAAGTCTTGAATTTAACTTGCCTTAAGCTGTAGGAACCCTGACATACTAAACTATGAAGTTTTGGTGACATTTTTGACCACATACTGAACTATGACAATTTTTTGCCATTTTTGACCACATACTAAACTATGGTGTTTTTTGGCCATTTTTGAACACATACTAAACTATGACGTTTTCGTCATAACACTATGGTAAGTTTTTCTTTGAAAAAATACCATCATGAATTTTCGTGCAAAAAAAAAATGCCATAGTATACTGTGTCGAAAAAAACGATTTTTCAACATGTTATAAAGACATGCCATATGATGAAATGTAAAAGAGGCCGTGAAAAACACTCCAGAAAGGTTTTCTTTGAAAAAAAAATCATCATGAATTTTGGCGCAAAAAAAACGCCTTACTATACTATGTCGAAAAAAAAATGCGATTTTTCAACATGTTGTAAAAACGTGCCAAATGATGAAATAATGTAAAGGAGGCCGTGAAAAACACTCCAGAAAGGTTTTCTTTGAAAAAAAATCATCATGAATTTTGGCGCAAAAAAAACGCCTTACTATACTATGTCGAAAAAAAATGCGATTTTTCAACATGTTGTAAAAACGTGCCATATGATGAAATAATGTAAAGGAGGCCGTGAAAAACACTCCAGAAAGGTTTTCTTTGAAAAAAAATCATCATGAATTTTGGCGCAAAAAAAACGCCTTACTATACTATGTCGAAAAAAAATGCGATTTTTCAACATGTTATAAAAACGTGCCATATGATGAAATAATGTAAAGGAGGCCGTGAAAAACACTCTAGAAAGGTTTTCTTTGAAAAGAAATCATGAATTTTGGCGCAAAGAAACTGTCACAGTGCTGATGCGACAATGAGCTGCAGCTGCCGGACCTGGACAGCTGCAGCTAATTATTCATCCTCCACTATATAATCCGGTGCTGCACTGCACACAGCGCTGGGTCATTCTTCTCCTCCTCGTCACGTCTCCATGTAGTGAGACGTACTCCTGATACTCAGCTGACGGAGCAACCTGTTTCCCGTCTCGAGCCGCCCGCCAATAGCAGGCGTGGACCCTGCCGCTCTCTGGAGAGAGCGCGGACCTTCCCCCCTTGGATTGCTCCGATCGGCCGGTCTGCTCCCCGAGGGACCCCGCGGCGTCCCTGGCCGCTGCAACCGCGCTCCCCCAGGTGCAGAGCGCCGGCATGTGCCTCACCCCTCGACTGCCGCCACCCGCCACCCGCAGCCCGCCTTTCCCCCCTCCCTCTCAGTTTGTGAGTTGATGACCATAGTTGGCATTAGTGGGTGTCGTTGTTAGTTTTGTTGTAAAAAAAAAACCCTGTTTCTGCCAGTCTGCTTCATGTCTGCTCTGTGCGCCTCACATTTGGGATCTAAAACTCCTACAAACCGTAACAAAAACGCCATAGTATACTATGTCGAAAAAAAATTGCGATTTTTCAACATGTTGTAAAGACATGCCATATGATGAAATGTAAAAGAGGCCGTGAAAAACACTCCAGAAAGGTTTTCTTTGAAAAAAAAATCATCATGAATTTTGGCGCAAAAAAAACGCCTTACTATACTATGTCGAAAAAAAATGCGATTTTTCAACATGTTGTAAAAACGTGCCAAATGATGAAATAATGTAAAGGAGGCGTGAAAAACACTCCAGAAAGGTTTTCTTTGAAAAAAAAATCATCATGAATTTTGGCGCAAAAAAAACGCCTTACTATACTATGTCGAAAAAAAAATGCGATTTTTCAACATGTTGTAAAAACGTGCCATATGATGAAATAATGTAAAGGAGGCCGTGAAAAACACTCCAGAAAGGTTTTCTTTGAAAAAAAAATCATCATGAATTTTGGCGCAAAAAAAACGCCTTACTATACTATGTCGAAAAAAAATGCGATTTTTCAAACATGTTGTAAAAACGTGCCATATGATGAAATGATGTAAAGGAGGGCGTGAAAAACACTCCAGAAAGGTTTTCTTTGAAAAAAAAATCATCATGAATTTTGGCGCAAAAAAAACGCCTTACTATACTATGTCGAAAAAAAAATGCGATTTTTCAACATGTTGTAAAAACGTGCCATATGATGAAATAATGTAAAGGAGGCCGTGAAAAACACTCCAGAAAGGTTTTCTTTGAAAAAAAAATCATCATGAATTTTGGCGCAAAAAAAACGCCTTACTATACTATGTCGAAAAAAAATGCGATTTTTCAAACATGTTGTAAAAATGTGCCATATGATGAAATGATGTAAAGGAGGCGTGAAAAACACTCCAGAAAGGTTTTCTTTGAAAAAAAATCATCATGAATTTTGGCGCAAAAAAAACGCCTTACTATACTATGTCGAAAAAAAATGCGATTTTTCAACATGTTATAAAAACGTGCCAAATGATGAAATAATGTAAAGGAGGCCGTGAAAAACACTCTAGAAAGGTTTTCTTTGAAAAAAAATCATGAATTTTGGCGCAAAGAAACTGTCACAGTGCTGATGCGACAATGAGCTGCAGCTGCCGGACCTGGACAGCTGCAGCTAATTATTCATCCTCCACTATATAATCCGGCGCTGCACTGCACACAGCGCTGGGTCATTCTTCTCCTCCTCGTCACGTCTCCATGTAGTGAGACGTACTCCTGATACTCAGCTGACGGAGCAACCTGTTTCCCGTCTCGAGCCGCCCGCCAATAGCAGGCGTGGACCCTGCCGCTCTCTGGAGAGAGCGCGGACCTTCCCCCTTTGGATTGCTCCGATCGGCCGGTCTGCTCCCCGAGGGACCCCGCGGCGTCCCTGGCCGCTGCAGCCGCGCTCCCCCAGGTGCAGAGCGCCGGCATGTGCCTCCCTCCTCGACTGCCGCCACCTGCAGCCCGCCTTTCCCCCCTCCCTCTCAGTTTGTGAGTTGATGACCATAGTTGGCATTAGTTGGTGTCGTTGTTAGTTTTGTTGTAAAAAAAAAAACCCTGTTTCTGCCAGTCTGCTTCATGTCTGCTCTGTGCGCCTCACATTTGGGATCTAAAACTCCTACAAACCGTAACAAAAACGCCTTACTATACTATGTCGAAAAAAAATTGCGATTTTTCAACATATTGTAAAGACATGCCATATGATGAAATGTAAAAGAGGCCGTGAAAAACACTCCAGAAAGGTTTTCTTTGAAAAAAAAATCATCATGAATTTTGGCGCAAAAAAAACGCCTTACTATACTATGTCGAAAAAAAAATGCGATTTTTCAACATGTTGTAAAAACGTGCCATATGATGAAATAATGTAAAGGAGGCCGTGAAAAACACTCCAGAAACGTTTTCTTTGAAAAAAAAATCATCATGAATTTTGGCGCAAAAAAAAACGCCTTACTATACTATGTCGAAAAAAAATGATATTTTTCAACATGTTGTAAAAACGTGCCAAATGATGAAATGATGCAAAGGAGGCCGTGAAAAACACTCCAGAAAGGTTTTCTTTGAAAAAAAAATCATGAATTTTGGCGCAAAAAAAACGCCTTACTATACTATGTCGAAAAAAAAATGCGATTTTTCAACATGTTGTAAAAACGTGCCATATGATGAAATAATGTAAAGGAGGCCGTGAAAAACACTCCAGAAAGGTTTTCTTTGAAAAAAAAAATCATCATGAATTTTGGCGCAAAAAAAACGCCTTACTATACTATGTCGAAAAAAAATGCGATTTTTCAAACATGTTGTAAAAACGTGCCATATGATGAAATGATGTAAAGGAGGGTGTGAAAAACACTCCAGAAAGGTTTTCTTTGAAAAAAAATCATCATGAATTTTGGCGCAAAAAAAACGCCTTACTATACTATGTCGAAAAAAAAATGCGATTTTTCAACATGTTGTAAAAACGTGCCAAATGATGAAATAATGTAAAGGAGGCCGTGAAAAACACTCCAGAAAGGTTTTCTTTGAAAAAAAAATCATCATGAATTTTGGCGCAAAAAAAACGCCTTACTATACTATGTCGAAAAAAAATGCGATTTTTCAAACATGTTGTAAAAATGTGCCATATGATGAAATGATGTAAAGGAGGGCGTGAAAAACACTCCAGAAAGGTTTTCTTTGAAAAAAAATCATCATGAATTTTGACGCACAAAAAACGCCTTACTATACTATGTCGAAAAAAAATGCGATTTTTCAAACATGTTGTAAAAACGTGCCATATGATGAAATAATGTAAAGGAGGCCGTGAAAAACACTCTCGAAAGGTTTTCTTTGAAAAAAAAATCATGAATTTTGGCGCAAAGAAACTGTCACAGTGCTGATGCGACAATGAGCTGCAGCTGCCAGACCTGGACAGCTGCAGCTAATTATTCATCCTCCACTATATAATCCGGCGCTGCACTGCACACAGCGCTGGGTCATTCTTCTCCTCCTCGTCACGTCTCCATGTAGTGAGACGTACTCCTGATACTCAGCTGACGGAGCAACCTGTCTCCCCTCTCGAGCCGCCCGCCAATAGCAGGCGTGGACCCTGCCGCTCTCTGGAGAGAGCGCGGACCTTCCCCCCTTGGATTGCTCCGATCGGCCGGTCTGCTCCCTGAGGGACCCCGCGGCGTCCCTGGCCGCTGCAGCCGCGCTCCCCCAGGTGCAGAGCGCCGGCATGTGCCTCCCTCCTCGACTGCCGCCACCTGCAGCCCGCCTTTCCCCCCTCCCTCTCAGTTTGTGAGTTGATGACCATAGTTGGCATTAGTTGGTGTCGTTGTTAGTTTTGTTGTAAAAAAAAAAACCCTGTTTCTGCCAGTCTGCTTCATGTCTGCTCTGTGCGCCTCACATTTGGGATCTAAAACTCCTACAAACCGTAACAAAAACGCCTTACTATACTATGTCGAAAAAAAATTGCGATTTTTCAACATATTGTAAAGACATGCCATATGATGAAATGTAAAAGAGGCCGTGAAAAACACTCCAGAAAGGTTTTCTTTGAAAAAAAAATCATCATGAATTTTGGCGCAAAAAAAACGCCTTACTATACTATGTCGAAAAAAAAATGCGATTTTTCAACATGTTGTAAAAACGTGCCATATGATGAAATAATGTAAAGGAGGCCGTGAAAAACACTCCAGAAACGTTTTCTTTGAAAAAAAAATCATCATGAATTTTGGCGCAAAAAAAAACGCCTTACTATACTATGTCGAAAAAAAATGCGATTTTTCAACATGTTGTAAAAACGTGCCATATGATGAAATGATGTAAAGGAGGCCGTGAAAAACACTCCAGAAAGGTTTTCTTTGAAAAAAAATCATCATGAATTTTGCCGCAAAAAAAACGCCTTACTATACTATGTCGAAAAAAAAATGCGATTTTTCAACATGTTGTAAAAACGTGCCATATGATGAAATAATGTAAAGGAGGCCGTGAAAAACACTCCAGAAAGGTTTTCTTTGAAAAAAAAATCATCATGAATTTTGGCGCAAAAAAAACGCCTTACTATACTATGTCGAAAAAAAATGCGATTTTTCAAACATGTTGTAAAAACGTGCCATATGATGAAATAATGTAAAGGAGGCCGTGAAAAACACTCCAGAAAGGTTTTCTTTGAAAAAAAATCATCATGAATTTTGGCGCACAAAAAACGCCTTACTATACTATGTCGAAAAAAAATGCGATTTTTCAAACATGTTGTAAAAACGTGCCATATGATGAAATAATGTAAAGGAGGCCGTGAAAAACACTCTCGAAAGGTTTTCTTTGAAAAAAAAATCATGAATTTTGGCGCAAAGAAACTGTCACAGTGCTGATGCGACAGTGAGCTGCAGCTGCCAGACCTGGACAGCTGCAGCTAATTATTCATCCTCCACTATATAATCCGGCGCTGCACTGCACACAGTGCTGGGTCATTCTTCTCCTCCTCGTCACGTCTCCATGTAGTGAGACGTACGCCTGATACTCAGCTGACGGAGCAACCTGTCTCCCCTCTCGAGCCGCCCGCCAATAGCAGGCGTGGACCCTGCCGCTCTCTGGAGAGAGCGCGGACCTTCCCCCCTTGGATTGCTCCGATCGGCCGGTCTGCTCCCTGAGGGACCCCGCGGCGTCCCTGGCCGCTGCAGCCGCGCTCCCCCAGGTGCAGAGCGCCGGCATGTGCCTCCCTCCTCGACTGCCGCCACCTGCAGCCCGCCTTTCCCCCATCCCTCTCAGTTTGTGAGTTGATGACCATAGTTGGCATTAGTTGGTGTCGTTGTTAGTTTTGTTGTAAAAAAAAAAACCCTGTTTCTGCCAGTCTGCTTCATGTCTGCTCTGTGCGCCTCACATTTGGGATCTAAAACTCCTACAAATCGTAACAAAAACGCCTTACTATACTATGTCGAAAAAAAATTGCGATTTTTCAACATATTGTAAAGACATGCCATATGATGAAATGTAAAAGAGGCCGTGAAAAACACTCCAGAAAGGTTTTCTTTGAAAAAAAAATCATCATGAATTTTGGCGCAAAAAAAACGCCTTACTATACTATGTCGAAAAAAAAATGCGATTTTTCAACATGTTGTAAAAACGTGCCATATGATGAAATAATGTAAAGGAGGCCGTGAAAAACACTCCAGAAAGGTTTTCTTTGAAAAAAAAATCATCATGAATTTTGGCGCAAAAAAAAACGCCTTACTATACTATGTCGAAAAAAAATGCGATTTTTCAAACATGTTGTAAAAACGTGCCATATGATGAAATGATGTAAAGGAGGGCGTGAAAAACACTCCAGAAAGGTTTTCTTTGAAAAAAAATCATCATGAATTTTGGCGCAAAAAAAAACGCCTTACTATACTATGTCGAAAAAAAAAAGAGATTTTTCAACATGTTGTAAAAACGTGCCATATGATGAAATAATGTAAAGGAGGCCGTGAAAAACACTCCAGAAAGGTTTTCTCTGAAAAAAAAATCATCATGAATTTTGGCGCAAAAAAAATGCCTTACTATACTATGTCGAAAAAAAATGCCATTTTTCAAACATGTTGTAAAAACGTGCCATATGATGAAATAATGTAAAGGAGGCCGTGAAAAACACTCCAGAAACGTTTTCTTTGAAAAAAAAATCATCATGAATTTTGGCGCAAAAAAAACGCCTTACTATACTATGTCGAAAAAAAATGCGATTTTTCAAACATGTTGTAAAAACGTGCCATATGATGAAATGATGTAAAGGAGGGTGTGAAAAACACTCCAGAAAGGTTTTCTTTGAAAAAAAAATCATCATGAATTTTGGCGCAAAAAAAACGCCTTACTATACTATGTCGAAAAAAAAATGCGATTTTTCAACATGTTGTAAAAACGTGCCAAATGATGAAATAATGTAAAGGAGGCCGTGAAAAACACTCCAGAAAGGTTTTCTTTGAAAAAAAAATCATCATGAATTTTGGCGCAAAAAAAACGCCTTACTATACTATGTCGAAAAAAAATGCGATTTTTCAAACATGTTGTAAAAATGTGCCATATGATGAAATGATGTAAAGGAGGGCGTGAAAAACACTCCAGAAAGGTTTTCTTTGAAAAAAAATCATCATGAATTTTGACGCACAAAAAACGCCTTACTATACTATGTCGAAAAAAAATGCGATTTTTCAAACATGTTGTAAAAACGTGCCATATGATGAAATAATGTAAAGGAGGCCGTGAAAAACACTCTAGAAAGGTTTTCTTTGAAAAAAAATCATGAATTTTGGCGCAAAGAAACTGTCACAGTGCTGATGCGACAATGAGCTGCAGCTGCCGGACCTGGACAGCTGCAGCTAATTATTCATCCTCCACTATATAATCCGGCGCTGCACTGCACACAGCGCTGGGTCATTCTTCTCCTCCTCGTCACGTCTCCATGTAGTGAGACGTACTCCTGATACTCAGCTGACGGAGCAACCTGTCTCCCCTCTCGAGCCGCCCGCCAATAGCAGGCGTGGACCCTGCCGCTCTCTGGAGAGAGCGCGGACCTTCCCCCCTTGGATTGCTCCGATCGGCCGGTCTGCTCCCTGAGGGACCCCGCGGCGTCCCTGGCCGCTGCAGCCGCGCTCCCCCAGGTGCAGAGCGCCGGCATGTGCCTCCCTCCTCGACTGCCGCCACCTGCAGCCCGCCTTTCCCCCCTCCCTCTCAGTTTGTGAGTTGATGACCATAGTTGGCATTAGTTGGTGTCGTTGTTAGTTTTGTTGTAAAAAAAAAAAACCCTGTTTCTGCCAGTCTGCTTCATGTCTGCTCTGTGCGCCTCACATTTGGGATCTAAAACTCCTACAAACCGTAACAAAAACGCCTTACTATACTATGTCGAAAAAAAATTGCGATTTTTCAACATATTGTAAAGACATGCCATATGATGAAATGTAAAAGAGGCCGTGAAAAACACTCCAGAAAGGTTTTCTTTGAAAAAAAAATCATCATGAATTTTGGCGCAAAAAAAACGCCTTACTATACTATGTCGAAAAAAAATGCGATTTTTCAACATGTTGTAAAAACGTGCCATATGATGAAATAATGTAAAGGAGGCCGTGAAAAACACTCCAGAAAGGTTTTCTTTGAAAAAAAAATCATCATGAATTTTGGCGCAAAAAAAACGCCTTACTATACTATGTCGAAAAAAAATGCGATTTTTCAACATGTTGTAAAAACGTGCCATATGATGAAATAATGTAAAGGAGGCCGTGAAAAACACTCCAGAAAGGTTTTCTTTGAAAAAAAAATCATCATGAATTTTGGCGCAAAAAAAACGCCTTACTATACTATGTCGAAAAAAAATGCGATTTTTCAAACATGTTGTAAAAACGTGCCATATGATGAAATAATGTAAAGGAGGCCGTGAAAAACACTCCAGAAAGGTTTTCTTTGAAAAAAAAATCATCATGAATTTTGGCGCAAAAAAAACGCCTTACTATACTATGTCGAAAAAAAATGCGATTTTTCAAACATGTTGTAAAAACGTGCCATATGATGAAATAATGTAAAGGAGGCCGTGAAAAACACTCCAGAAAGGTTTTCTTTGAAAAAAAAATCATCATGAATTTTGGCGCAAAAAAAACGCCTTACTATACTATGTCGAAAAAAAATGCGATTTTTCAAACATGTTGTAAAAACGTGCCATATGATGAAATAATGTAAAGGAGGCCGTGAAAAACACTCCAGAAAGGTTTTCTTTGAAAAAAAAATCATCATGAATTTTGGCGCAAAAAAAACGCCTTACTATACTATGTCGAAAAAAAATGCGATTTTTCAACATGTTGTAAAAACGTGCCATATGATGAAATAATGTAAAGGAGGCCGTGAAAAACACTCCAGAAAGGTTTTCTTTGAAAAAAAAATCATCATGAATTTTGGCGCAAAAAAAACGCCTTACTATACTATGTCGAAAAAAAATGCGATTTTTCAAACATGTTGTAAAAACGTGCCATATGATGAAATAATGTAAAGGAGGCCGTGAAAAACACTCCAGAAAGGTTTTCTTTGAAAAAAAATCATCATGAATTTTGGCGCAAAAAAAACGCCTTACTATACTATGTCGAAAAAAAATGCGATTTTTCAACATGTTGTAAAAACGTGCCATATGATGAAATAATGTAAAGGAGGCCGTGAAAAACACTCTAGAAAGGTTTTCTTTGAAAAAAAATCATGAATTTTGGCGCAAAGAAACTGTCACAGTGCTGATGCGACAATGAGCTGCAGCTGCCGGACCTGGACAGCTGCAGCTAATTATTCATCCTCCACTATATAATCCGGCGCTGCACTGCACACAGCGCTGGGTCATTCTTCTCCTCCTCGTCACGTCTCCATGTAGTGAGACGTACTCCTGATACTCAGCTGACGGAGCAACCTGTCTCCCCTCTCGAGCCGCCCGCCAATAGCAGGCGTGGACCCTGCCGCTCTCTGGAGAGAGCGCGGACCTTCCCCCCTTGGATTGCTCCGATCGGCCGGTCTGCTCCCCGAGGGACCCCACGGCGTCCCTGGCCGCTGCAGCCGCGCTCCCCCAGGTGCAGAGCGCCGGCATGTGCCTCCCTCCTCGACTGCCGCCACCTGCAGCCCGCCTTTCCCCCCTCCCTCTCAGTTTGTGAGTTGATGACCATAGTTGGCATTAGTTGGTGTCGTTGTTAGTTTTGTTGTAAAAAAAAAACCCTGTTTCTGCCAGTCTGCTTCATGTCTGCTCTGTGCGCCTCACATTTGGGATCTAAAACTCCTACAAACCGTAACAAAAACGCCTTACTATACTATGTCGAAAAAAAATTGCGATTTTTCAACATATTGTAAAGACATGCCATATGATGAAATGTAAAAGAGGCCGTGAAAAACACTCCAGAAAGGTTTTCTTTGAAAAAAAAATCATCATGAATTTTGGCGCAAAAAAAACGCCTTACTATACTATGTCGAAAAAAAAATGCGATTTTTCAACATGTTGTAAAAACGTGCCATATGATGAAATAATGTAAAGGAGGCCGTGAAAAACACTCCAGAAAGGTTTTCTTTGAAAAAAAAATCATCATGAATTTTGGCGCAAAAAAAACGCCTTACTATACTATGTCGAAAAAAAATGCGATTTTTCAACATGTTGTAAAAACGTGCCATATGATGAAATAATGTAAAGGAGGCCGTGAAAAACACTCCAGAAAGGTTTTCTTTGAAAAAAAAATCATCATGAATTTTGGCGCAAAAAAAACGCCTTACTATACTATGTCGAAAAAAAATGCGATTTTTCAAACATGTTGTAAAAACGTGCCATATGATGAAATGATGTAAAGGAGGCCGTGAAAAACACTCCAGAAAGGTTTTCTTTGAAAAAAAAATCATGAATTTTGGCGCAAAAAAAACGCCTTACTATACTATGTCGAAAAAAAAATGCGATTTTTCAACATGTTGTAAAAACGTGCCATATGATGAAATAATGTAAAGGAGGCCGTGAAAAACACTCCAGAAAGGTTTTCTTTGAAAAAAAAATCATCATGAATTTTGGCGCAAAAAAAACGCCTTACTATACTATGTCGAAAAAAAATGCGATTTTTCAAACATGTTGTAAAAATGTGCCATATGATGAAATGATGTAAAGGAGGGCGTGAAAAACACTCCAGAAAGGTTTTCTTTGAAAAAAAATCATCATGAATTTTGACGCAAAAAAAACGCCTTACTATACTATGTCGAAAAAAAATGCGATTTTTCAAACATGTTGTAAAAACGTGCCATATGATGAAATAATGTAAAGGAGGCCGTGAAAAACACTCTAGAAAGGTTTTCTTTGAAAAAAAATCATGAATTTTGGCGCAAAGAAACTGTCACAGTGCTGATGCGACAATGAGCTGCAGCTGCCGGACCTGGACAGCTGCAGCTAATTATTCATCCTCCACTATATAATCCGGCGCTGCACTGCACACAGCGCTGGGTCATTCTTCTCCTCCTCGTCACGTCTCCATGTAGTGAGACGTACTCCTGATACTCAGCTGACGGAGCAACCTGTTTCCCGTCTCGAGCCGCCCGCCAATAGCAGGCGTGGACCCTGCCGCTCTCTGGAGAGAGCGCGGACCTTCCCCCTTTGGATTGCTCCGATCGGCCGGTCTGCTCCCCGAGGGACCCCGCGGCGTCCCTGGCCGCTGCAGCCGCGCTCCCCCAGGTGCAGAGCGCCGGCATGTGCCTCCCTCCTCGACTGCCGCCACCTGCAGCCCGCCTTTCCCCCCTCCCTCTCAGTTTGTGAGTTGATGACCATAGTTGGCATTAGTTGGTGTCGTTAGTTTTGTTGTAAAAAAAAAAACCCTGTTTCTGCCAGTCTGCTTCATGTCTGCTCTGTGCGCCTCACATTTGGGATCTAAAACTCCTACAAACCGTAACAAAAACGCCTTACTATACTATGTCGAAAAAAAATTGCGATTTTTCAACATATTGTAAAGACATGCCATATGATGAAATGTAAAAGAGGCCGTGAAAAACACTCCAGAAAGGTTTTCTTTGAAAAAAAAATCATCATGAATTTTGGCGCAAAAAAAACGCCTTACTATACTATGTCGAAAAAAAAATGCGATTTTTCAACATGTTGTAAAAACGTGCCATATGATGAAATAATGTAAAGGAGGCCGTGAAAAACACTCCAGAAACGTTTTCTTTGAAAAAAAAATCATCATGAATTTTGGCGCAAAAAAAACGCCTTACTATACTATGTCGAAAAAAAATGCGATTTTTCAACATGTTGTAAAAACGTGCCATATGATGAAATAATGTAAAGGAGGCCGTGAAAAACACTCCAGAAAGGTTTTCTTTGAAAAAAAAATCATCATGAATTTTGGCGCAAAAAAAACGCCTTACTATACTATGTCGAAAAAAAATGCGATTTTTCAACATGTTGTAAAAACGTGCCATATGATGAAATGATGTAAAGGAGGCCGTGAAAAACACTCCAGAAAGGTTTTCTTTGAAAAAAAAATCACATGAATTTTGGCGCAAAAAAAACGCCTTACTATACTATGTCGAAAAAAAAATGCGATTTTTCAAACATGTTGTAAAAACGTGCCATATGATGAAATAATGTAAAGGAGGCCGTGAAAAACACTCCAGAAAGGTTTTCTTTGAAAAAAAAATCATCATGAATTTTGGCGCAAAAAAAACGCCTTACTATACTATGTCGAAAAAAAATGCGATTTTTCAAACATGTTGTAAAAATGTGCCATATGATGAAATGATGTAAAGGAGGGCGTGAAAAACACTCCAGAAAGGTTTTCTTTGAAAAAAAATCATCATGAATTTTGGCGCACAAAAAACGCCTTACTATACTATGTCGAAAAAAAATGCGATTTTTCAAACATGTTGTAAAAACGTGCCATATGATGAAATAATGTAAAGGAGGCCGTGAAAAACACTCCAGAAAGGTTTTCTTTGAAAAAAAAATCATGAATTTTGGCGCAAAGAAACTGTCACAGTGCTGATGCGACAATGAGCTGCAGCTGCCGACCTGGACAGCTGCAGCTAATTATTCATCCTCCACTATATAATCCGGCGCTGCACTGCACACAGCGCTGGGTCATTCTTCTCCTCCTCGTCACGTCTCCATGTAGTGAGACGTACTCCTGATACTCAGCTGACGGAGCAACCTGTCTCCCCTCTCGAGCCGCCCGCCAATAGCAGGCGTGGACCCTGCCGCTCTCTGGAGAGAGCGCGGACCTTCCCCCCTTGGATTGCTCCGATCGGCCGGTCTGCTCCCTGAGGGACCCCGCGGCGTCCCTGGCCGCTGCAGCCGCGCTCCCCCAGGTGCAGAGCGCCGGCATGTGCCTCCCTCCTCGACTGCCGCCACCTGCAGCCCGCCTTTCCCCCCTCCCTCTCAGTTTGTGAGTTGATGACCATAGTTGGCATTAGTTGGTGTCGTTGTTAGTTTTGTTGTAAAAAAAAAAACCCTGTTTCTGCCAGTCTGCTTCATGTCTGCTCTGTGCGCCTCACATTTGGGATCTAAAACTCCTCATGAATTTTGGCGCAAAAAAAACGCCTTACTATACTATGTCGAAAAAAAAATGCGATTTTTCAACATGTTGTAAAAACGTGCCATATGATGAAATGATGTAAAGGAGGGCGTGAAAAACACTCCAGAAAGGTTTTCTTTGAAAAAAAAATCATCATGAATTTTGGCGCAAAAAAAACGCCTTACTATACTATGTCGAAAAAAAAAATGAGATTTTTCAACATGTTGTAAAAACGTGCCATATGATGAAATAATGTAAAGGAGGCCGTGAAAAACACTCCAGAAAGGTTTTCTCTGAAAAAAAAATCATCATGAATTTTGGCGCAAAAAAAATGCCTTACTATACTATGTCGAAAAAAAATGCCATTTTTCAAACATGTTGTAAAAACGTGCCATATGATGAAATAATGTAAAGGAGGCCGTGAAAAACACTCCAGAAACGTTTTCTTTGAAAAAAAAATCATCATGAATTTTGGCGCCAAAAAAAACGCCTTACTATACTATGTCGAAAAAAAAATGCGATTTTTCAAACATGTTGTAAAAACGTGCCATATGATGAAATAATGTAAAGGAGGCCGTGAAAAACACTCCAGAAAGGTTTTCTCTGAAAAAAAAATCATCATGAATTTTGGCGCAAAAAAAATGCCTTACTATACTATGTCGAAAAAAAATGCCATTTTTCAAACATGTTGTAAAAACGTGCCATATGATGAAATAATGTAAAGGAGGCCGTGAAAAACACTCCAGAAAGGTTTTCTTTGAAAAAAAATCATCATGAATTTTGGCGCAAAAAAAATGCCTTACTATACTATGTCGAAAAAAAAATGTCATTTTTCAACATGTTGTGAAAAGGTGCCATATGATGAAATAATGTAAAGGAGGCCGTGAAAAACAGTCCTGAAAGGTTTTCTTTGAAAAAAAAATCATCATGAATTTTGCCGCAAAATTTGCCGAATTTTATTTTTTAACCCAATAGGAAAGCTGTATATGACCTTTTCATTTTGGATTGTTAACATTCAAATTATGATGGACGTGTTTCCTTGTTCATGTGAATTACAGCATCATAAGCTGCAACATCCGCCTTTTCTGTAACACTGGTAGCTCAACGACAGCATCTTGAGGGCAATTATGTGACAAACATTGTGCAAGAACAGCACTATTACAACCCTGTCAATTTCCACTTCTTAGAATGTTTTATCACACATAAACCAAGAAATAATATTCTGTACTTTTAGCAACCAGTTCTCAGCTGTAAACCATAAACATCCTAGGGTTCTGTATGCTAATCAGTCTCAATCAAAATGAGTACTACCCAATACACAGTGAATAAAAATGATCTGAAAGTCGGGTTATTGTTGTTTATCAGCACAATACAAAAAGATTCATGTTAGACACATTCTAGTTGAGACTCTAAAATATTATGATTTATGTAAATTTACCTCAATAATATGGGGGGGGGGGCAAGGACCATAAAACACACAGTTTGATACATGCATGATAAGACAGATGATACATGGAAAGTACAACTAACATGGAAACTAATTACAGTTTACTGCTATGGTGTACAGCTCTGGCATTAAATATACTACATATATAGCTGGTGGTAAATTCAAAAATATGTAGATGAGCAAATCAAGTATAGTAAGGGCAATGCAGGGTAGATTGGTGGGAATGGGCAGCTGGAAGCAGTAGGCTGGAGGAAGGTCAACAGCAGCATCCCACAGATGGAGACTAGGTCAGTTGGTGGGAGAACAGCCACACATCTGAAGCATCCAGCTCTGGGATCAGGGACACTTGGAGAAAGGACACAGGGAGAAACAGAGTGAGTGTAATGCAATAATGGTATATATATATTAAATATAATGCTAGATAGAGAAGGGCTCAGTGCATCCAGAGAGGTCCTCCAGCAGCCTAGGCCTACAGCAGCAGAACTAGGGGCAGAACTAAGGGACGTCAAGAGGGGAAGTCAGTTGTGCAAATGAAAATTGCAAGGATGTCCAAGGATTTTTGGTGGAATGTTCCTTTAAGGTGGATGTTTGAGGACCTTGTAGGTGGAATACTTCCTGAAATCAACCTTTTAGGTCAACATTCAAAGATTTCAGGTGGAATATTCCTTTAAACCAACCTAAATTTCATGTTTTGATCATTATCAAGTGAGAAACCTTAATCCAGACTCCTCATAATGATGTTTGAGATTCATGCTGCCATTATTTGTTTAGTCCAGACTAAATGACAGAAATCCACAACTGTAATTTTATTTCAGGACTCAGTTATTAAATGTCAAAACAATCCATGTGACTCTAAAAACTCAACAGCTTTACAAACTCTAAGATTAAACTCTCCACAAAGATCCAAAATAAGTTGGACTTCTATATGAGAGCTTTAATTATTCTTCATCTACCTCTTGAAAAGTTTGGTCAACAAAAAAGACAAAAACTAATATTTTCAGCTGAATTAAAGACAGACTTTGTGATTTTTCTGCTCACATGTTGTGTTGTTTTAAACTTACTCTTTCAAATAAATATCCAGCGTTTGTCCTGTTTTTGTGTTGCTCCTCTGTGACCCTAGACAGCCGGGTCCTAATGTTTTTTGAGCAACACACCATACTATGACATTTTTACAATGATGGTTCTACTATGAAACACAGTTTGACATGTTCAGGTGTTCTTTGTGTGAAACCTCAGAGATTTCAGGGATCAGAAGGTGGTTTTCAACTTTCTTTGTTAACTTTCTGCTTCAACTTTAAACTAAATTTCCTTCACTAACCCCGCCCTCTGGACTTCCAGGAAGCTGTGTTCCTATTGGCTGTCCAGGTGGCTGCTTGGTGTTATCAGGAACACCTGAGCAGCTTGGTGTTATCAGGAACACCTGAGCAGCTCACTGTCTTCCTGCTTTGTTTAGCTGCAGACAAACATTTCCTCTGCTTCTGTTCACCACTGAACTGGGTTTGGTTCCGTTGCTTTAGTTTGTTCTTTAGGCGTTGGCTTGCAGCTTCCAGCAGTAAAATCGTCTTTTATGTGTTTCTTGGTGTGTTTTAGAGCTTTGTACTGGATAGTTGTCTTGGTAAATGTGGTTCTTTAGCCACAGTTAGCACATGGTGCTGATGTGTGCAGTGATTAGTGGATTTGGTACAGCTGAGTTGTGTCTTTATCTTGGCTGGAGTGAGTCTCTAGAGGTTTTTGGTCAGAACCATTCTGTATTCTTGTTTGAGAACCAGCGTTGGTTGTCCAGAAGGTAAGAGTTCCTGTCCTGATTCTCTGTTCTCAGAGGTTCTCTGGTAGGCTGCAGGTGACTTTAGCGTTTGGGTTGTGCTAGTTTGGTTTTTGTACGGTTTCATTTGGACGACTATCTTGAGGCCCATCCATGTGGTTTAGTGAGGTTTTCTGGAACAGTTCTACATAGCAACCTGCAGCAGAAGAGACTTTGAGAGTTTTTAGGAAGTTCTGGAGAGCAGACTTTAGAGCAGCAGGAACATTGTCAGCAGTTTGAGCAGGAGAAGGTGAGCATCAGAGTAGAAATGAGACGGAAACCTTCTTGACCCGTGTGGTGAGGTCCTGTACCAAGAGTTTGAGCAGGTTGTGAAGAGTCTGAAGTTCTTTGTTCTGAAAGCATAAGAAAAGTCGACTCATTAAAGGCGAAAACAGGAGATATTGTTGGTTCTTCTGTTGCTCTGCAGTTTCCAGTTTCCTTAGACTGAATATCAAGTTTATATTTTAAATGATTTCCCATGTGAGCCCAAGAAGACTTCAATAAACTCCCTCCATCCCCTGGACACAACATATTTTATTACCATGTTAATTTTTATTTTTTTTTTTTAAATCTTTTTGAGTTTTAATCATAGTTTTAGTATAGTTTTTTTTTCTCTTTGCTTGTTTAGTTTTGTTATCTGTGTAAAAGGTGCTAAACAAATAAAGTTGAATTGATAAACTGAATAATTGACTAACTCGATTGTGACAGAAGTATTTTCATTGTGATGTAAGAATTTATTTCATTTTTAAGGTTGGGGTTAAAATCTTGAAAGAAAAAGAAGATTAAAGAAATAAACTACATAACAAAAAGCAATTAAATCAAAGGAAAAAAAATTAATATGATGAAACTTTTAAAAGTTTTATTATTAAAAAGATTTAAGAAATTTAAGATGTAATTTTCTAATTAAACATTTAATTTTTGAATTCAATGTTTTGTCTTTTTAAAGGTTTAATGATCTAATTAAATGTTTTGCATTTTTTAAAATGTTTAATATTCTTCTTGTTTAATTGTATTTTTTAAATGTTTAATTATGGAAAATATTTTATCTGTAATTTGTAATATTTGTATTTTAAAAATTTTGTTTAATTTCATAATGACATGTATTGTATCTTGTTGAATTATCTCATTCAATATTTTGTCTGTTTAATATAATTTAATTGTATTTAATGTTTAACTCAAAATTTTTAAAATACAAATATTAAAAATTACAGATAAAATATTTTCCATAATTAAACATTTTAAAAAATACAATTAAACAAGAAGAATATTAAACCTTTAAAAAAATGCAAAACATGTAATTAGATTATTAAACCTTTAAAAAGACAAAACATTGAATTTAAAAATTAAATGTTTAATTAGAAAATTGCATCTTAAAGACAATAAAACTTTAAATAGGAATTAAACAGAAAATATAATGAAGCATTTAAAAAGAAAATTAAACATTAAAAGGTGGTAAAACATTCAAAAATAAAAACCTTAAAGATTTAATAGAAACATTAAATATTGGGAAAGGAAAAAAAACTCAAACAAGCCGATAAAACATTTGAAAAAACAATCAAACATTAAAAAGACAAAACATTTGGAAATCAAATCAGACATTAGAAAAGAATAAAAGGTGAGAAAAGAGCAAAACTAAACGTTTAAGAAGAATCAAACTAAAGACAAAACATTTGAAAAGACACCAGTTAAACTTTAGAAGATCAAATTAAACAGAAGAGACAATAAAACAATCAAAAAGAGCAAAAACAGATCAAGGTCTTAATGTGTTTTCTAGTCTGAAATGAAAACATCAAGTTGTTTCTTCAAACATTTCCTCTTTCTATGTTCTTGGTTTGATTGTGGACAGATTTACTAAGAACTCATTTAAGAAAACTGCTTTCCAGATAAAGTCTACTAGTAGTTGAAGGCATTAATCAAACTAATGTTACCTTCTGATCTCCACAAACTTTACTGTTCAGTGAAGAGAATCAAAGTTTGTTGAGGATTTCTAAAAAACCCACAGGTGAAGGTCTGAGAGGAACTCAGATGGAAGGTCTAAATGTGAAATCAAGACTCATGGTCACAAGTTTTAAGGCTTCTGTTAACCAGAAAGTTCAAACTAACAGAGAAGTACTAAGAAACTTTTAAAACTTCAGTCCTCAGAGTGTCTGAAGGTTCAAACTAACAGAGAACTGCTCAAGAACTTAGAAGATTTCAGTCCTTGGACTGTCTGAAGGTTCAAACTAACAGAGATCTACTGTGGGACTTAGAAAATTTCAGTCCTCAGACTGTCTGAAGGTTCAAACTAACAGAGATCTACTGTGGGACTTAGAAAATTTCAGCCCTCAGACTGTGTGAAAGCTCAGGTCCTGAGGACTCGGGAGGTGTGGAGGCTTTGGAAAGTCTTGGAACTGAGGGTTCCACCCTCCAGAACAAAGGCTGAAGTCCAACCTCCTGAGAAAAACGGTCAAGTCGAGACTCGAGTGAAAAAAAAACTCGAAAACGACAAAAAATAGATGATAAATGCGCAAAAAAAAGAAAAATTAGTATCTGAGCGAATAGCTCAGGAGGATAAGAGGATAGACTACCAAGTGGAAGGTCGCAGGTTCAAGACCAGCGACGGGCAGTTTTCTTTCTTTGTCTTTGTCAGGATTTTGAGAAAATTTAAGAAGTGTCTGGTCTTGAACCAGCGACCTGCTGCTCCATAGGCAAATCCTTAACTCACTGAGCTACAGATCATATAAAAAGAAATAAATTCGTCCTCCCTTTGACATCGTAGTTGCTGAGGTCACCACATGGGTGGAGCCAAGGCGGAGTCTGGGTGGAGTCAGGGCGGAGAGTAGGCGGGGAGGTGGGTGGTGGCCTCCCGCCCCTCTACTCCACCCACCTCCCCGCCTACTCTCCGCCCTGACTCCACCCAGACTCCCCCACCACACCTTCCCCCGCCCGACGAGTTTTTCGAGTCTCCACGAGTTCTTCCAGTCTCCACGGGTTTTCCCGAGTTTCTGGAGTTTCCACCAGGTCGGAGGCAGAACAAGTTGTCATGAAGAGGTGTTGAAGTCGGCCAGGATGGACTGACTTTTTACAGCGACTAGAAGGAAGATGACTAGAAGAGCAGGTCTTTAACCACCATCCATAAAATCCATGGAGTCGCTCCAGAGAAATGAAGGGAGGTCAACTTTTATCAACCTCCATCCACATGTTCAACTTCATATCTTTACTTGGACATTTTTAGCACCACAAACCTTTAGTATCACACTTTATTATCATTTATTAGGACTTTCATGGAATCCACCAGCAGATTTACGTTTTGTTGACAAACTTTATTCTTGTCGTCGTGGGACTGCAGTATTTAAAACTGTTCCTTCTATTTGACCTCATGTTTATTAGTTTTAGTGGAGAAAGTTATTTTAATTGTCGATTAATCTCTTAAAAACCAAATAATAAATTGGGTTAGTCAAGAGCTTTAAATTTCTTACTTTGTCATATTTTCAGTATGACAAAAAAATATAAAAATAAAGCGTCTTGAGACAATTTGACCTGTAACTGGCATTATATAAATAAAATAGAATTTAAATTGTATGTATCTTGTAATGTTGGAGTAATTCAGCCATATATGTTGGAAAACACATTTTCTTTGTCCATTAATCTGTTGATTGTTTTCTCCAGTAATTCATTTCTTGTTTTGGTTTATAAAATGTCAAACCCAAATATATTCAGTTTACTGTCATAAAAACCAAAAAGATTTACATTCATGATGCAGGAATCAGGCAGTTTTTCACTTTTTATCTTAGTTTAGTCAGAAAGATAGTTGATAATGTGTGAATTGTTGCAGCTTGTGAGCCGTAAAAGGTTTTAATCTTTGGGGCCGAGTGTCAAAAAACATTTAGAAACCAACATCAACAAAACACTCAACAAAGATTTGAACATCATTAAAGGGAAATCCAACTTTTGCATGACAATGTCTAATTAAAGGACATTTATTTCCAACGTAAATGTGTGATATTCATCCTCTGGAGCTTTCTCTTCACATCGTCTTCCACCTGGACTGGTTTGGTCGGGAGCATGTGCAACAAACATTTGAAAAACTGCACTTTAACATCAATGAATGACACTGAAGTTTAATCTCTACATAAATGAGACTGAGTCTGGATGTGCTGCTCTGTCATTAACTCCTAAGTTTAGGGAAAGTTCAAACAAAAGAGGACAGTTCAGATCAGACTTGAGAATGAGCTTATTTTGAACAAACATCTCAGACTTTCTGAGCTTCAGCACCTCTAGCAAGATATTTTAACAACAAGCAACTCAAGAGATCCAGAAGTTGGAGAGAGTTAGCTTTAGCTGAGCCAAAGAACATGTGGGACGCTAACCTAGCAAACATTTCAGACTTTTCTCTGTGAATTCTGAGAAATAATTTCCTATTTAATGACAGAGCTACACATCTTAACTCAGTCTCATTAAAACAGACTCTAATTCAGTGTCATCCATCCATATTAAAGTGCAGTTACCCAAAATGTTTGTTGCATGAGCTCCAACAAAACCTGTCCAGGTAGAAGGCCACTTTGACAAACAGGAAGTGGAAGATTCCAAGCAGATTTATAGAAGGGGGAACCGGACTGTACTAAGTGTGGTCGAGTATAGAGGGGTGTTTTGTGGGTTTTTAAGGCTGATAATGATTATTAGTGAGACATTTGGAGTAGATATTCATTTGCAGTAAATGAAAGTATTTAAAATCTTGGAGTTAAACTTAGAAGAACACAAACTCTAACAGAAAACTTTGTTGATACGTTTTTGTTTTGTTTACAGATGTTAAGTTAAAGGAGTTTTATTCGTTACGTATAACCAATCAAATCACTCCAGAAGACAGAGCGACCACAGGTAGATAAAGGTTCAGAGCCAAAGTAGCGCCATTTTTAAATGTATTTATTACCGTAAATCAGTAAAAAATAAAATACTGATAATCAGTAAATCAGTCAGCCCACAATTACTACAATTCTACAATGTATGTCTCTTTCCTTTGACTTGTTATTTGTACAATATACGATGTATATGATGGCGTTTTTTCATACCAAAGGCTATACTATGATGTTTTCTAAGAGACATACCATGCTACTCTGGTTGTTCTGGTCCTGGGCCCTGCACTCCTCCTCTGTTGTTTTCTGGATTGTACTCAGCTGCATGCCTTCGTCCACCCGGCCTCCGTTGACTCGTCCCGCCTGCCGTCTCTGGAGCTGAAGCTGGATTGGAACAGACCAAAGTACAGTCCAATCACGATGCCAGCTGCCTCTCAAAAGGCTCCTTCATCTGGCAGGTGGCGCACTTCTTCTGAGGGGAAGCTGAGCTGGCCCGGCAGAACTTTGGAGATGTGTTCCAGTGGTTGGTGGATGTGTGGGGAGATAGAGAGGGACCTTTGAATTGTTCAGAAAGGAAAACAGGGAACCCATTGGTAGTTTTAGTTTAGGGTGCTACTGCGGTGTGTTTTTGGGTTTTAAGAGGTGAACAGGAAGAGTTTTTTTTCGTATTGATTATCTTTTACTTTGTTCCTGGTTGGAATGCCCATCAATGTCAACATGAAGTTCACTTTTAGTTCTGTTTATTTATTTTTATTTTACTAACACCCATTTGTTTTTAACCCCCTCACATGTTGTGTTGTTGTAAACTTACTCTTTCAAATAAATTCTCGTCTAACCCTCTGGAAACCAGCGTTTGGACTGTTTTTGTGTTGCTCCTCACCTACTGACAGCTGTGGACTAAAGGCTATACTGTGACGTTTTTAGAGCGACATGCTATACTATGATGTTTGTTGGGCGACATGCTATACTATAGGCTTTTTTAATTGACATATTACTGTGACGTTTTTTTGTTTTAGTTTTTTTTGTTTTTTTTAGCAACATATAAGAATTCGAACAGTTTTAAAAGTTACTATACTTTTACTTGTGCAATGAAATTATTATTCTATGGCATTTTTTAGATGACATATTATACTCTGATGTTGTCTTGTATTACATACTATTTTGACAATATACTGCACTATGACATTTTTGAACCACATATCATACATGACAATTTTAGGAAACATCCTATCATTTTGCGCCTTTGAACCACATAATAATCTATGTTTTGTTTTGTTTTTTTCTTGCCAACATGCTGTACTATGAACTACAGGCCATACTATGTTATTCTTGAGTAAAGCATACTATACTTTGACATTTTCTGAACTACATCCTATACTATGGCGTTATACACAGAGTGCTTTGGTTACATGCTGATTTATAATCTAGATTTTTTTCTGTTTTGTTTTTTGATGGGATTATCACAGACCTGACTGTGAACACCGTCGACACCCACCTCAGGGAGACGCTGTCTAAGATCTCAAGGCTGCTTGGTCGTGGTCTTTCTGGCACGTACTCTTCCAAGATGAGCCGGGAAGTTTAACACTGATGGAATGGCACCAGGTCTAAGCCGACAAACTTCCAATTCCTCCTCAACCCATAGTCTCTGGGAAACCTACATGGAGTAAGAAAAGTAGACAGAGAAGTAATTAAGTCTGTACACAACATATTAAAAAGAAATCATGCTAATAAATTAAGTACAAAGAACCGAATTCGCCAATATACTGGAGACCAGAGCTATTTAATTTGATAAGTATAACCTTGTTTAGTAACATTTCAATTATTTGAGAGCAGTCCTAAAGAACTGCCTGTAATCCCAATCATAAAATGGGTTTGGAGGAAGAACATAGATGGTAATCTGGATATACATGAGTTAGGCTTTATAACTACTATTGGTAGTATTGGTGGTAGTAATAGCAATGTGACTACTACTAGTAGTAGTGCATTACATCACTACTGCTGCTGATACTGGCACTGCTACTACAACTTGTAATACTATTACAAATGCTGATACTACTTCTACGACTCTAACAGCTGTTTATACTACTACTGCTGCTTGTACTTTTAGTATTACTACTACTGCTTGTACAACTATACTACAGCTACTATTAATCGTCTGGTATTTGGTTGTCAAGCTGCTAGCTCGCCTTAGCGTTTTGCTAGTGGCTAACTAGTTAGCTCTCATAGACTGGAAGCTCTCAACAAGATTTCATAATGAAAAAAGAGCCAAAAACTATTCTTACCTATGAAAAGTCATTCCAAGTTTCCTTGTCTCAATCGTACGACGCAGTGTGTAACTGTATGCAGCACAGTGAGCCGGCATACTTGTTGTTTCCGTTTTCACGCCGTCTACATCAACAGAATGCACTGAAACTTTGCCCCCGCTAGCTTAGCCTCGCTGTAGCCGCAGCTCAAAGGGGCGTGTCCTATCTACTCATTCATATCTATGACAACAACGGTGGCTGCACATAAGGACGCCTGACGTTGATTAGCTGCGTAAATACCATTATATACAGTCTGTGGTAAATACGGATGTGAATCGCATCATTGGCTGCAGCAGCCAGTCACCAGTCACTCACTGACTCACATTGAAAAATAGTACAGAATGAATTGTTACGTGTTTATTTTATTTACAATTTAGGTTGGATTTTTTTTTTTTGTGCGCAACGCAGATTTTCTGTGCGCGGAGACCGTGTCAGCAGTGCGCAATTGCGCACGCGCGCAGCTTAGAGGGAATAAAATATATTTTTAAGGTTATTAATGTTTTTGTGGTAAAATCTTAATTTTTAAATCCACTAAAGCTGAAAAAAATACTATATTTTTCTCTGAAATATAGTTCAGTAAAAGCATAAATTTACTTGAAAAGAAAACACTCAAGTAAAGTACAAATAACTCAAATTTGTACTTGCCTGTAAGTACAGTATACTTAGTTACATTTTAATGCTGATAATCCCATTTTTAAAAAAATACAGTTCAACTTAAACTCATAAGGACTAAACTTTCACCTCATATAGATTTTTACACATTTATAATTTCACTTTATTTCATGATAAAAACCTCATTGCAGATGGTATCAGAGACTAAAACAACATTCTCTCTAAGGATGTTATTTTTTGATGACTCACGCTGGTCTGGATTCTCACACTGTTGTTTAATTGGCTTCTTTGGAAAAGTGGCGACTGAGACGACAACAGCATCTGAGTCACATCTTTTAACACTCATTAAGCCACTCAGTGACCCTGCGCTCCCTAAACCCAGGCATCTGCATTCATTAAATACATTTAACAGCAACTTGCAGGCTGAATTTTGCAATAACTTTAATATTTCTCAGGGGCGACTGTTTGGAAAGTTAATGTGAATTAATCTGGTTTATGAGACACTTTGCAGTTCATCAGTCTAACCCACCATTTTGTCATCATGGAGAATGATTGTGTTTGTGCACAAACTTCAGCTTGTCAGGACATCGAGTTCACACTTTTCCAACAACAGATCAAACTTTCGAGTCTTGTGTCGGTAAAGAGTTGAGACTTTAATGTTGCATTTGTAGCAAAAAATGATGTCATGTGGGGCGCTGATCTGACCCTGATTTCCACAGATCCCAGGTTCTCCTGTCTCAATAAAAACTACTGGAGACACAAACTCATAAACACACCAGAGAACATTTGAATAAATTGGAGTGTTTCAGTCACTTCTGTATAGACTGAAGGCCGCTGGGAACTGCTCAGCTTCACTGTCGAGGTGCATTTCACCTCATACAAACCCATTAATTTGTCCTTGATTGCCTTTTATGTCTTTCAATCCTTGTCCATCCCTCGTCTCCGTGACACCAGCAGGCTGGTAATTAGAAAGCTGAGGTCTGTCTAATGAATTTACATTTTGGACCTCTTCAGTGACAAACTCCTCTCAGGATCCATATTTCTTGACATCACGATGAGATTGTGTTTTATTTGCGGAGTGCATAAAGTTATATTATGTGGTGCAACATCGAGATATCTGGTTTCTGCTACATTATTCTACACATTACAGTTTTTCTCAGTCACTTTGGTACGTTTCTCAGATCAGAATTGAAATTCTTTAAACTACTTGTTCAGTCTTCACATCATTGTGTCATTTGTGGTCAAATGCTTTGGTACATCCATGCAAATGATTCTGTAAAATTCTCTGCTGTTTCCTATATTATCAATTGCTTATGTCATGTTGATCTAAATGTATTAGTTCATCACATCAGTCTTTACAGGCAAAATGATTGAACAAGTTGTCATAATATGTCAAGGATGTTTCTATACATTTCCATTAAACTTTTTTTTTCTAAATCTGTCCTGAATTGGTAAATTGCTCCCAGGTTAATCTTGATTTTCTCTAACGAAGGGAAATGTGTGAAGGTTATTGTTTTCTGAAATTACTCAAAGACACAAGAGAAGATATTCCTGATGAGGATGAGAATTTGTGTCTAACAGACAGGAACATCAGGAGGTGTAGGAAGATTGGACTGTAATTCCTACAGCTGCATGTACAGTTTTCTCTCAGGAGATTGTTCACATTTCTACATCTGTTTTTTTTTGTGTTTTTTCTTTGTGCTATGCAGCACTGTTTTCCTTTCCGTATCCCAGTGATGTGGTCTGTCACCAAATTACAGCACAAACGGTGAAAGCTGAAATGTGAATCTTGTCCTGTCTCTTGTAATCAACCTCCCACAGACAGGTGGAACTTGCAATTTAAAATAACTCTCATCAGAACTTTATCCACAGTTTACATCAGAACATCCCTCCACAGTACACTGTTAGAATGACAACATGAATAAACAATCTGACTGTTTCATTCATACAATGACACCAGGACTGGTCATTCTGATGCCACTGACATGTTCACTGACAGATTTTTTAGTTTTTAAAGATGAACTAAGGATTTTGAGTAAGGGACTGGCTTTTGCAGGTAATCCATGGTGTTTTGCTGTTTGTACGAATTGTTTTGAGAAATGCACTTACTGTTTTGCAAATGTCATGGATGATTTGAGAAATGCACCAAAGTGACTGAGAAAAACTGTGATTCTCAGGCGTTGCCAGCCTGTGAGTAGCTCTTTAACCCTCGTATTGTCCTGCAGGTCAAAATTGACCCGTTTTAAAGTTTGAAAATGTGAAAGAAAAATTTATTTTCACAGTGAAACTTCTGATGTCCACATTCTCAACATTTTTGGGAAATCTTTGAACATTTTTTGATGGAAAAAAATGCTAAAAATGTTTCTTAAGAACATTCACAAAAAAATTATTGGAATTTTCTTCCTGAATGTTTTGCAAATTTTCCGAAATTTGGAGAATTCTTTTGCTGAATTTTGGGATTTTTTTCAGACAAGGAAACAATATTTTTTGGTGCCTGTAAATGAGGACAACTGGAGGGTTAAATGATGTGATATGCCGTAAAGGTCTCAGGCACTTAAAGTAAAGAGACGATGCTTTTAGAAATAAAGCCAAGCCTCTAGTTGTAGTCAGACTGCAAAATGAATCTGGGACCATTCAGATGCCTCCCTGATGCTGTTGGATAAGAATCTGTGCACCGTACTGTACAACAGAGATGCTAATCAACAGAATTCCTACTCATCCGAATAGAAAACATATCTCGCTGAATCTCGGCGACGGAGACAAGCAGGCAGCGATCGCATTCTCTCACTCCGCTCGGGATCTTTGTCGTCCGAGGCACCGACTGGGACCCTCATATTGTGCGATTGTTAAAAGTTCATTTTCTCCCTGATATGCAAGCGGCAAAATCAACAGTGACAATTCAATTTTCCACGTTCCACGACTGTTGAGCTGCTCCCGAACCCCAAACCACACACATCTGCTGATAAGCGTCTCCACACAGCAAGGAAAGTTGGTGCCAAATGCAGTTTGCACAGCATCTCTTTGACCTTGGCATGATTGCCTGTGAGGCACTTTAATTTAATCAGCTTCCCCAAGCTTGAAGCTGTGCTCATTGTTAAGGAGAGCAGGACCAGGGAGCAGTAGCCACACACACACACACACACACACACTCAGGCACATGAAGGTGTACTCCTTCTTGTGCTGAGGCAAGGGTAGCGGCACACCAAAGCTCCAGGGACCGGGGCCTCACATCCACACAAAGGCCAGCAGACAGAGGAGTTTGCCAGGCATCTCCATCAAACAGGGCCGTCTCTAATTATGTCATCAATCAGGGACGAGATGACGGGCAGGTACTCAATTAATGGCCATTGGAATGCAGCGCCGGTTCTTCGGGCACCGTGCCATCTCTGTCATCTTAGACAGGCAGCAGGACATACACATCAATGCACCCAGAGAATGCATGAGGCCGGGGCCAGGACAAACACATGCAGCCATTGTACGGGGCCCAGAAGAATGTCCGGGCCGCATTCTTTGCTGCACGGCTGCTGAATTAATCTTCTGCTTCGGAGGGGAATCTGTAAATGCACGTCTTAAAGATTACAGCGACACATTGGCTCGTTAGTACCATCCTTCTTTTGTTGTCCTTATTGCAGTAAAATGTTTTTATGGCTTCGCTTTGCTTGTCCATCTGCTTCTCTGACTTGCTAGGATGATGCATCGTCACAGTTTTATGGCTTTTAAAACTGGCCTAATATGGCCGCCATATAATTTATTTTAAGTCGTTTAGTTCAAGAGGTGACACTCCGGGACTGTGTTTTGGCATTTGGACAGGACAGCGATTAGCCTGCTCGGGTGCTGTAGTTAAACTGTAAAAATTTAAAGGTGCACTGTGGAGTTCTTGACCCCAATAGTGGTGCTTTGATAATGTGGGCTTCAAATATCCTAAATGACATCTATTAAGGAAAGTGGATGCATGATTTAAGACGGTGGACCATTGTTTCCAACATAAGTTGCTCACAAGTTTTCAAAATTCTCATAAAGATCCTGATTTTAGAATAGAATAGAATATATATTTTATTGATCTTAATAGGAAACTAATTTGTAACAGCAGCATGTTAACATTAGTCTGAGATCATACTATCTGCCAACGAGAGTTCACTGTGATCGCTGCCATTGTTGTTTACATTCCTCCTACTGCACACGCTCAGACTGGAGAGACCAGGTCCACCATCTCCTCCAACCTCCTCCTCCAACCCAAACTTCTCTTCAACCCAAACTTCTACCTTCATCATCTCCAGCTTGCCTCTCCTCTACCAGCTCTGGGACCTCCATCAGCTCAGTCCAACCTCACCTCACCCCTCCTTCTCTGTTGTCTCAGTTGTCGGTAGCCGGGATTCCACAAGCATCTACTCGGCGTGGTACGGCACGCCACTATTGTATTTGACTCGGCTCGTCTCGGTTTAGTTGTTTTTCCATATAGCCTCATCGTGGGTGGAGTCGTCATAGCACGGCGAGCTGGACGTCCCTTAACGTCATTTGTGTGCGACACAAACGCAACATAACGGAGGCGCTGGTACACCTGCTGCTCGGTCTGTGGCTGCCTGCCCCAGCACATCCAGGAATGACTGGTTGAAGGCAGCATTCTGGACCATCTCCTCCGCTGCAAGGCCGCTTCATTCTCTCTTGCCTCGCTGAGGAGCAACCAGATGTTCTCATCATGCTGGGCACAGTTCCGCTCCTCCTCAGCCTGCATCTCCACAAGTACGCTTGGAAGGTCCAATTTTCTGTTGCCCCTTTTCCTCTTGCCTAGACCAAAGACAGAAAAGTGATCAGAATCAGCTTTAGTAAGTACACAACATACAAGGAATTTGGTTTTGGCTGTTGGTGTCACATTAGGAATATGGAAGAGAATAATAAAAAATAAAGAAACTATAGAAAGAGGAACAGGGAGGAAAAAGAAATAGTAACAAAATTAAATGAAACAATATATACAGAAATTTACAGCTAGACTGGAATAAACACATTAGCAAAATGATAATTGCTATAAACACAGTAGTGCAAAAGCAGAGAATGCTGTTCATGGTGAAAAAAAAATGCTGTACATGTCCATTGGAATACTGACTATTGTACAGGTGTGTAGGAATGGCTCAGCTGTTTATTACAGTGATGGCAGTGGGGAAGAAACTATTATTGTGTCTGGAGGTTTTTGTGTACAGGGATCTGTAGTACCTGCCAGAGGGGAGGGGGGAAACAGTTTAATGTCCAGGGTGAGTGGGGTCCCTGATGATGTTTTCTGCAGTCTGTACTATAGGCTGTAGTCTGTTTCTGTCCTGCTGTGTGGCTGATCCAGAG
Organism: Amphiprion clarkii; assembly: GCA_027123335.1. NCBI lineage: Eukaryota > Metazoa > Chordata > Actinopteri > Pomacentridae > Amphiprion > Amphiprion clarkii. The sequence goes on from CM049579.1 coordinate 2,127,016, forward strand.
GTGCACAGGACAGATTGAATGACTGCAGTGTAGAACTGGATCAGCAGCTCCTGCAGCAGGCCATGTCTCCTCAGCTGTCATAGGAAATACATCCTCTGCTGAGCCTTTTTCAGGATGGAGTGGATGTTCGTCTCCCACTGCAGGTCCTGAGAGATTGTAGTCCCCAGGAGCTAGAAGGACTTCACAGCTATGATGTGATGTGTTTAGCCACCCCTCCATTGATTTTCAATCATGATCATGTCTTTGATAGTTTTACTTTAATAAATTTTTGGCACTCTCTACTTTAACCGAAGCACAAGCAGTACCTCCTCCACCACAACTAAAAACAACGTGGTGTGAACTTCATTTCAACTTGTGCACATTTTGGAGTTGCTAAGAACAGCTGTGTTTTCTTATTTCTATGTATATTTTCACTCAGTTTCACAGTTACCTAATGACTATAAGAAGAATGGTTGCAATACTACATTGCACGAGAAAGTAAATTAATTAGAGTGACTTGCTTGTTAAGTCAATGGAAAAAAATGCAGCTGCATGTGTTCTGTTTATGTGTCACTGTAGCTACATGTAGCTTTCATCAGGCGTTCCTGAGCTGGCTGCTGCACAGTTTGCATTTACACCTGTCTGAGTTCTAGGTCGTTGGTCTCTGTTCTGATCATGCTTGCAGGCATTTACACCTGTAGTAATAATAATAATAATAATAATAATGCGAAAATCAACCATGCTCTCTGTTTACCGTGTCTTACCGGTGATAAGACGTTGCTGTGACGTGCTGGAGGTTGATGTTGACAGAGTCGGTGTCCGAGCTGGTACTGGTGTCGAAGCTGGTGGTGGAGAGGAGCCGCTGCTGGTGGTGGAGAGGAGGCAGGGGAGCTGGGGGCTCCATGGCGGAGGTGGAGCAGGCTTCGCACGTCGAAAGGGATTCTTGAACAGAAATAAACGTTCACCCTAAGTACACGAAAAATACGACATGCTGACTGAAGTATTAGCTTCTGAGAGCTAAACGTTAGAAACAGCAGCACGAAATACAAGCGGAGCACGGAGCTAGCGCTGATGGCTAACTAGCTAGCGCTGATGGCTAACTAGCTAGCGCTGATGGCTAACTAGCTAGCTTATTGTCCGCTACAGGAGACAACGACGTTACTTTCTAAATATACTTGTTTGCTTAAAGGGAGCTTGTCACCAATGGGATAAATGATGTAAAAGTTTCTTGAAGTCACAAAACACTCACCATCCTCGAACGTCTCCAATAATGCAGCAGCTGAGTCTCCCTCCTGCTGCTCGTCGGTGCGGTGCCAGTAAATAGCTTCCATTAAACCTCTTCCAACACCTCCTGGTTGACTCACGCCGGCCGTTGTGGTCCTTGGTGAACCAATAGTCATTTTTGAGCTTATTCAGCTTCTCCCTACACTGCTTCTGTCCTCTTTATATACAGTCTACTGTATGTGTGAGCGGCCATCCGCTCAGAGACCTCCTGATAAACTTTCTCCGTCCAGCTCCCTCTGTATTCTTTGGTCCACCACCAAAGACAGAAAAGTCTCGACCTCTTCATTCACCCATGGTACAGGTCTGGCTGTCATATTAAAATTATGAAGGCAGAGAGGTCCGTGAAGAGCAATGCACACCGTCGCTGTTTAGTTTTTTTTAAATGCCGGTTTTGTTTTCGTGCTGGAGTCGCTCTCGTGTGTCGTCACTCCCTGTCCAATCAGTGGCCTGCACTCCTGTCCAATCAGTGGCCTGCACTATGTAGACGTCACATCTTGGCTCACTTCATCTCTTGTAACCTCAGCCGAGAAAGTACGGAAAATCGTGCCTGATACCATGCACTAATCCATATGGAAACGCTCGCAAACAAAGACGAGCCGAGCCGCACCGCGCCGAGTAGGTGCTTGTGGAATCGCGGCTAATGTCCAGCTGGTTCCGTTGCTCCGCAGGTAGAACTTCACTGAGCAACGGTAGCAACGATCTTTTCCATCCATTTCCTCTTCTCACTCCTCCAAGATAATAAAAAAAAAGTAGAATAAAAAAACACCTAAATCGTCAACGATTGTAAAAACCCCCCAAAACATTTGGCATCAAAGATAAAAACACACGAAGCTAAAAAACACAGGACTAAAAAGCTGCGGTACCAGGCTGCCGCATCACCAGCGCCCTCTTGTTTTCATTAAAACTTTTGTTCTATGGCCCTTTTTTTGCTACATCTGTACAAATTCTATGTTTTAAAATATTTCTGACAATTTATTCATCAGAATGTGTTTAGATCTCTGTAAATCCATCTGTCCTCATTCCTAGATTCCCTCTGCTCTCACTCTTTTGGAAGCTGTTCACATCAAATTTGCTTTATTCATGACCACTTACTCCGATTGGCCAGAGGTGTGACCCTCAGGTGAACGGGGAAGGGAAGAATCTGCTGTTCCACATTTGAGATTTAAGCAGGATGTGTTAGAAGATTATGTCTAAGTTCACTATAATATGTAAGTAATTTCTCCCCAAATCGCCAGAGGTGGTCGGCTTAGCCTTCAACACCATTTGCTGATAAGAGAAGGAAGCTTGTCTCCAAAAAAATGACACAGCTGCTCCTGACATAAATGTTGATCCTGTAGAAGGATGTGCTGAAGCTTTTTAGCTGTAGAACAACCAGCAATAACACACCTCCAGTGTCAGGGCTCCAGCGTGTGACCAGAAATCAGTCAAGTGCAACTGAACATATTCATTGGTCCTGCTGGTGTGTCTGACATACAGCAGGACTGTCTCTGTGTGTCTGTGGGCGACTCAGCAGGGGAGATAAAATCACTTGGTGTTGATGGATATACTGCAGTAGCTGAGTGGGAACTAGAGGCTTCACTGTGTACAGCCTCCTAGCAGCATCTCCGGGGCACGTTTGGAGGTTTGAGAGCATAAAAAACAGCCAGGGTTACACTCTCCTCCTGAACTGCACTGACTGCCCCAATTTAAATGTTGAAATAAGCACAATATCTACAAGAAATTCATCCTCAGCCACGACAGATGCATGACTGGGAGTGTTTCAGCACCATGCAGCAGCAAACTGAAGCAGTGAGGAGTCAAAAACAATAATACATTTACTAAACATTTATCTGCACCTTTATTCCTGCTGACAATCATTCACATATCGTGTTACAAATTACCAGTGTGTTTGGGAACTGGCAAAAAAAGATGACAGAAATTATTATTTGTCCCCAAAAGGGCACATTGAAAAGTTTTGTGTGCAGCATAATTAAGTGCTGGGGCACCTAAATAAAAAAAAAGAAAAGAAAAGAAAGAAAATATGTTCACATTTAGGGAATTATCTTTTTGCAAAAAAATATGTACAAGCTGAAATTTCTTAAGAAAAATAAGTTCAATTAATTTCAGTTTATCATTTACACATTACAACTTATAGATCACAGAGTGTTTACAAAAGGCACAAAAAAACCCAAAAACAAGACAAAATACTACAAAAATGAAACACAAAATGACAAAAATGAGACAAACGACATGAAACAAAACAAAAAAGACACAAAAAGTTGCTAAAAATTACAGTGACAAAAAAATGGACAAAAACAAGACAAAAAAATACACAAATGACACAAATGAGACAAAAAAATGACAAACAACACAAGCGAGACCAAAAAACACATGACAAAAATGAGAAACAAATCAACAAAAACAAGACAAAATATTACAAACATGAGACACAGAATGACAAAAAAACAATGAACAATCTAGTGTTTTACTTTATGATCAAAACAAATTAGTTAAAATTTTTAGTTTTACAAATTACAGTTTGCAGTTAATGTCTTCTCTGTAATTTTTACACTTTACAAAGTCATTCCACGGGCCGGATTGGACCCTCTGGTGGGCTGGTTTTGGCCCGCGGGCTGCATGTTTGACACCCCTGTTCTAAGGCATCTAATGAAAAAATATGAACATAATGAAAAAGTTCAAAAAACAAAACTGTCATATATTCTATATCCATTAAACATGAAATATTTCAGGCCCTTTTTGTTTTCATTTTGATGATAATGGCTTATAGGTAATAAAAATCTGAAATCCAATACCTCAAATTATTAGAATATGTGCTAAGATCAATCAAAGAAGAATTTACAATCCAAAAATGTCCAACTTCTGATAAGAATTACCATGTCAATGGATGAAGGTATTGCTGAGGTGTTGTTGATTATTTAAAACAGCCTTCAGCTCGTCTGCATTTTTGCATCAAGAGTTTCTAATCTTCTTCTTGACAGTAACCCCATATGGGCTTCTGGGGGGTTCAGACCAGAGAAGTTGGCTGGACAATCAAGCACAGTAATACCATGCTCAGCAAACCATCTGGTAGTAGTTTTGGCACTCTCTAAGTGTCTAGGAAAAATAAGAATTTCAGTTTGTTAAATAACTGATGGGAAATGTGAAATGTTTCTGTGATGTTCATTGCACATCACCTTGTAGGACTGCAACAGAAACTTAAGCAGAAGTTTTGTTTGCATTGTGGGTTTGGCTTCCTGAAGCTTTCTAGCATTTCTGGTTTGACTTTCTGGTGTCTCGTAAAGCAGCAGGTGAGACTAAAAAATGTTGAAAAACAGATTAAATGTTTTAAGTGTCCACAGGATTGGTCACTTCAACGCCTCCCATTCATTCTTTATGTGAATTGTCATGCAATGCATTCTGGTAGCACCACACTGCGTTTCTATAGACGGGGCGTTGTGTCTCATTTGTATAAAGTTGAGATCTCAGCTACTTCATGTAGATAAGATGGGTTGAGTTGGGTCCACCTCATGAAACTTGAGTAAAACTCGAAACTAATTGTTGTTCATCTAAAACAGGTACAGATGCAGCAGCTGCAGAGATATTTTCTTGTCTCAAATGCTGTCAGAAACTAATTTTGCCCAACAGTTGAAATGTCGTCCAATCAGACACAGCTGATGTTTGAATGACTGTAGTGGGGTGAATCCTGTGTTGATTCCTGTTGAAGAGCAGCTGTCAATCATCTATCTTAGTCGTACACCCACGAAGCATCCAATATTGGGAAGCAGCGCAACGCCTCATGTCTCAAAGTGCCCTGTGGACAGATGCCATCAGTCATTACTGTGTATGAGAAAGTGTTTGTGGGCTACCGCAGTTCCAGGTGAGGCCATGGCTCTAAAACAGCCTCACGGTTTAATGCTGTTCCTGTGACGGCTTAGAGCTAATGCGATGTACACTAATGCTGGGTGAGGAGGGAAGAAATGCAAATGCAAAGCACATGCAAACCGACAGTGTTCTGATTGAGGCTTGGAGGCGGTGACACCCTAAGGAAATGCGGCAGGGTGTCAGAAAAGGTGTCAATGAAGAGCTGGCTAACAAACAATGCATGTGTGAGACCTTTCCCACCATTGCGGGCGTTTCTAGCCGACCTGAGAGGGCAGTTGGCCGTCAGAGGAGGATCATCAGATAATTACAGCTCACCTGGACCTTCTACACTATAAGAGCTGGCAGACAGTATGTGTTGTCTCTCTCTTCAGTGCACTTGGCATCGTTTTTTCCTTTATGTTTACACCTTCAACACCTCCACAGTACACAGGACACGCATCCATTCACCACTTGCATCGCTGATATTGTTAACTTCTGTACTCCACTGCTGTCTGGTGCAACGTTCCCTCTAATTTTTCCTGAGTCTGAGCAAACACACAAACTCCCTGAGCGCAATACTGGATTCTGCAAAAACATAAACAACTTTTTTAAAATCTAAATCTTATCTTAACACAGTTAATGTATTAACTTATTTTTGTGTGTATGCATGTATTTATTGATTTATTTAGTACTGTTAACATATCAGAGTTCTGAGTGAATTTTTCTTAAGATAGGCAAAGGCCATTTATTGATTACATGTAGGCTGTTAAATGTTTATTAAAAACTAAAAAGCATTTTTAAAAAAACAACTTAGGCATTTATTGAGTCACTAAAATACTGTAGAGTACAGACCACATCAGCATGATTCTAAGCATCCTCTGGTAAATTAACAACCAGATACTGATGTCTCTCACCATATGTACTTCAGGAGATGATTAGATGATGATAAACTGGGACCTACTGGTTGGGTTCTCTCTGTTCTCATGTTTCTTACATGTTTGTCCCCTGACAGCCGGGTCCTAATGTTTTTGGAGACCAGACTTTAGAGCAGTACAAACATTTGTCAGCAGTTTGAGCAGGAGAAGGTGAGCTTCAGAGTAGAAATGAGACAGAAACCTTCTTGACCCGTGTGGTGAGGTCCTGTACCAAGCGTTTGAGCAGGTTGTGAAGAGTCTGTAGTTCTTTGGTCTGAAAGCTCAAGAAGAGTCGACTCATTAAAGGAGAAAACAGGAGATATTGTTGGTTCTTCTGTCGCTCTGCAGTTTCCAGTTTCCTTAGACTGAATATCAAGTTTAGATTTTAAATGATTTACCATGTGAACCCAAGAAGACTTCAATAAACTCCCTCCATCCCCTGAACACAACATATTTTATTACCATGTTCAATCTTTTTTTTTAAAATATGTTTTTGAGTTTTAATCATAGTTTTAGTATAGTTTTTTTTCTCTTTGCTTGTTTAGTTTTGTCATCTGTGTAAAACGTGCTAAACAAATAAAGTTGAATTGATAAACTGAATAATTGACGAACTCATGATTGTGACAACAGAAGTATTTTCATTGTGATTTAAGAATTTATTTCATTTTTAAGGTTGGGGTTAAAATCTTGAAAGAAAAAGAAGATTAAAGAAATAAATTACATAACAAAAAGCAATTAAATCAAAGGAAAAAAAATTAATATGATTAAACTTTTAAAAGTTTTATTATTAAAAAGATTTAAGAAATTTAAGATGTAATTTTCTAATTACACATTTAATTTTTTAATTCAATGTTTTGTCTTTTTAAAGGTTTAATGATCTAATTAAATGTTTTGCATTTTTTTAAATGTTTAATATTCTTCTTGTTTAATTGTATTTTTTAAATGTTTAATTATGGAAAATATTTTATCTGTAATTTGTAATATTTGTATTTTAAAAATTTTGTTTAATTTCATAATGACATGTATTGTATCTTGTTGAATTATCTCATTCAATATTTTGTCTGTTTAATATAATTTAATTGTATTTAATGTTTAACTCAAAATTTTTAAAATATAAATATTAAAAATTACAGATAGAATTACAGATACAGAAAGTTCAAACAAAAGAGGACAGTTCAGATCAGACTTGAGAATGAGCTGAATTGAACAAACATCTCAGACTTTCTGAGCTTCAGCACCTCTAGCAAGATATTTTAACAACAAGCAACTCAAGAGATCCAGAAGTTGGAGAGAGTTAGCTTTAGCTGAGCCAAAGAACATGTGGGACACTAACCTAGCAAACATTTCAGACTTTTCTCTGTGAATTCTGAGAAATAATTTCCTATTTAATGACAGAGCTACACATCTTAACTCAGTCTCGTTAAAACAGACTCTAATTCAGTGTCATCCATCCATATTAAAGTGCAGTTACCCAAAATGTTTGTTGCATGAGCTCCAACAAAACCTGTCCAGGTAGAAGGCCACTTTGACAAACAGGAAGTGGAAGATTCCAATCAGATTTATAGAAGGGGGAACCGGACTGTACTAAGTGTGGTCCAGTATAGAGGGGTGTTTTGTGGATTTTTAAGGGTGATAATGATTATTAGTGAGACATTTGGAGTAGATATTCATTTGCAGTAAATGAAAGTATTTAAAATCTTGAAGTTAAACTTTGAAGAACAGAAACTCTAACAGAAAACTTTGTTGATACGTTTTTGTTTACAGATGTTAAGTTAAAGGAGTTTTATTTGTTACGTATAACCAATCAAATCCTCCAGAAGACAGAGCGACCACAGGTAGATAAAGGTTCAGAGCCAAACTAGCGCCATTTTTAAATGTATTTATTACTGTAAATCAGTAAAAAATAAAATACTGATAATCAGTAAATCAGTCAGCCCACAATTACTACAATTCTACAATGTATGTCAATGTATGGAGACGACTTTGGCCCTTCTTGTACAGAACCTCTGTATTGTGTGTCCAGTCCAGTTTATTGTTGAGGTGAACACCCAGGTATTTGTATGTGTCCACCATGTCAATGTCCAAACCCTGGATGTTCACCGGTGCAGTCTGGGGTGTCCTCCTCCTGCTGAAGTCCACGATCATCTCCTTCGTCTTACTGGCGTTGAGCTGCATTTAGCCTCAACCCTCCTGTTGTCTTCATTTACGGGCACCAAAAAATATTGTTTCCTTGTCTGAAAAAAAATCCAAAAATTCTGCAAAAAAATTCCCCACATTTCAGAAAATGTGCAAAACCTTCAGGAAGAAAATTCCAATAATTCCTTAAAAATTTCGCTTAAAAGTTTTATTTTAAAAAAAAAAAAAATCCCCCAAATTTGGCAAGAAAATTCTTGTAAATATTTTCAAAAAATGAGTAAAAATCTTCCCAAATCCTAAAAATATCTAAAGTGATTCCATATATATCAGTAAAATTTCTAAAAATTTTCTTAAGAACATTCATATAAAAATCAACCAAAATCCAGCGAAATTCGCTGGATTTTGGTTGACTTTTATGTGAATGTTCTTAAGAAACATTTTTAATATTACTTTTTTTTCCATCAAAAAATGTTCAAAGATTTCCCAAAAATGTTGAAAATGTGGACATCTTCAAACTTTAAAATGGGTCAATTCTGACCCGCAGGACGACACGAGGGTTAATAAATTCCACTTGATTTGAGTAAATCTCTTGTGTGGACTCCCTTTTCATTTTCTTTGAGCCAATTTGTGACACATGTTTGAGTTTTTTCAACAGTTCAGTGCTGATTATCCTTCCAGTTTCAGTCGGTGCAGTGAGTTAAACACCATCAACCGGCTACAACACGTTAGCATTCCAGTGGGAGTGCTGGAAGAAGTGAATAGAGAACCAATCCAATCAAAAACTGAAATGAATAATTTCATTCAAAGATGAGAGGTAATATTGAAGCCTACGGATAATCATTGCATTTAATCAAGGATGCAGACACATACAGAATCCACATAATTTGTTTACGGACATGCAGAGGCCTGTCATCGGGGCATTTGTTTCTTCCATCAGAGGTATTAAAGGGGCCTGAAATGGACTTTGATCAGTGATTTGGTTACAAAATGAAATGCGCTGGAATTAATGATGTTCGATTCCTGTGCAAGCCCACTTGTGAGATGCTAACTGCACTCATTAGCCCCTGAACCGGGCAGGCGTGAAATAGGCGCCCACGGTGCGTCGATGCTAGCCTCAATGTGCACCGCGCAGCATTATCAGCAGCTGTTTAGACAGAGGCAGCTGATAAATACGAGGGCAGAAACACACTTAAATTGATTCATTTGATTAGTATTGGATGTGGGGTTTTTTTCCTCGGTGGGGGTTGGAGTCTGTGCGACTGGTTGTGTGTGTGTGTGTGTGTGTGTGTGTGTGTGTGTGTGTGTGTGTGTGTGTGTGTGTGTGTGTGTGTGTGTGTGTGTGTGTGTGTGTCGGCTGACAGATGTTCTTTCAGTCAAACCATGAAAATACCTCCACAAGTGAATTTAGTTGAAGCCAATACTTAAACCCACACCGACAGATTCTTTACACCAGCAGGATCAATAGTTTTCTGCAGTGCAGGCTAACTGTTTCTTATTGCCTCTGGAGGTTTTTATATATATATATGTTCTACCACTTGAATTAAAATTAATGCTCACAAAAATGAAGCAGTTTGGATGCAACAGAGTCACTGTGAAAGAGGAGAAGTGGAATCAGGGTGACTGATCATTTGCAAAGACCAAACCTCCTGATGCTACAATGGCAGCTTTACACTGAGAGCACATTAGCGTCCCCGTTTTCAGTCTTATCCTGGTTTGGATCATTTTCAGGATATAGTATTTACACGTAACAGGAGAAACCTGGCTTTTCATATCACTAGATACATGGTCATTAGAGAACTCCGGTTTCTAAAGTTGTGTCTTGATTTGATAAGGTGTTATCATGCAACAGGATCCCCGTTTCTGTTACTCCAAGTAGCATATCGACATTTCTCAAAACCAGCCAGATTACACCCTATCAAGATTTACAAGTGCAACATGTAACCAGGATACTCCTCACATCTACATCTTACAATTATAATGGTGGCAGACTTAAAACAATTTTCTGTTTTGTAGCTAATTTCCTACAGTCATGGATGAAAGTATTGGCACCCCTGGAATTTTCCCAGAAAATACATAATTTCTCCCATAAATTGTTGCAATTACAAATGTTTTTGGTATACACATGTTTATTTCCTTGATGTGCAATGAAAAAAACACAAAAAAGCAGAAGAAAAAAGGCAAAATTCACATAATTTTACACAAAACTCAAAAAATGGGCAAAATTGTTGCCACCCTCAACTCAATATTTAGTTGCACACTGTTTGGAAGAAATAACTGAAACCAGTCACTTCCTCTAACCATCAACAAGATTCTCACACCTCTCAAATGGAATTTTGGACCGCTCTTCCTTTGCAGAAAATTCCAGTGGCAATACTTTCATCCATGACTGTAGTTAAGCTAACTTTGTTCCACGAGTCAGCTGAGAGCCCTGCATTCAGCACACAGTAGTAAAGTTCCCACATGATTCATTTGAAGACAACACCAAGGTAAACTAGAGCTTGAATTAAAAGTCTGAGCTTTAAGGTACATGACTCCACAAAGTAAGAATTCTTATTAGTTCATTCATGTATTCATCCACATTTGCAAATTATTTGAATCCAAAAATAGATAAATTTCATCCACAGTATTTTCTGATATCACTGGTATTACCTGGACGCAAACTAAACTACTCCCTTGCTAAGCATTTGCTTTTCGATACATGCTACTATTTACCAATGTTCCCTAAATGCTTCATGTCCAGCCCAAAGTAGACGCTAGCAATGTAGCTGTGCAACAAGAAGCCTCTAGTCTCCATTCAGTTACTGCAGCACAGCAGCTCACACAGGTGTTTGACCAAAAAACACTCTAGAAACAGGAAAATAAGGTGTCAGATTTATCCAAACAGAACTCAAATGAGTTTATCTACATGAGTTGGTTTTAATTAGCAAAATGCGTTTTAAATGTCAGTATTGCAGTCGATCATTTAGTAATCATTTAATTGTGGCAAGCCAGGAACATGACTGGAACATAGTAAGAGCTGAATGGATGGTTTCATGTGTTGAGCAGGGAGAGACTGACAAGGAATGAAGATGAAAAAGTACTACTTTGTGCCTAGCAAGACAACAGCGTCATGCCAACCAATGATTATCATGCACTTGTATGAATTTTAACTCACATGCTTTCAAAAAACAGTTGGATATGCAACCATTTTGATTGCAGTCTGGAGCTGTGACAGCTGTTTACTACATTAAATGCGATGAACTGAGATAAGGAATGTCCAAAACTTGATCCTAAATTTGGAACTGAGGCCGATCGTGGCAATTTTCAGTTCATCAGCACCGGCAGAAAGCAAGTCTGATCCTTTGGTTTACATTTATTGTCACTCAGGTGTGCAACATGTCAGAGATGCAACTGGAATACACTAATGCTGCCCTAATTTATCCCAGTTTGATTTAATCCTTGTGTGTTGGTCAGAGGTCATTAAGCTTCAGATAGGGCTTCGTCATGGTGCTCCTTTACTAGCTCAACTCCTGCATTGTTCTCTGCTTGCCAACAGATGCTCAATATTAAATATTTTTGATTGGAAGCAAAGAAAAAACTCCTCTAACAGTCATATTATTCCACCACAGCCATGTCTGGTGGCTTGGTTCATCTGTTCGATAGGCTGAATAGAGGTTTCATTTATGTTTTCACGCTGTTTGTTTCACTGTTTAGAGAAAATGTTTTTTAGGATGAGGACTAGCCTGTTTGGTGAAGGTATAATTAGCACTGTCAGACTGTAAACATCCCCAAATCTATCTATCTATCTATCTATCTATCTATCTATCTATCTATCTATCTATCTATCTATCTATCTATCTATCTATCTATCTATCTATCTATCTATCTATCTATCTATCTATCTATCTATCTATCTATCTATCTATCTATCTATCTCATCTAGCCACACATACTAACGTCTGAAGCTCTTGTTAACAGAGAAGCACAGCTTTCAATCCATTTCTTACACTTCTGCTCTGTTTAATAACTCTGAAAATACATAAAACAGACACAAGGCTCCAACTTCTGGTTTATAAAATGGTCAATTACAACGTGACAAAGGAATACTACTTGGCTTTTAAAGATATTTAAAAAGTGGGGAGCCGTAAATGGGATTTTCTTCAAATTGTTAAATGGACTGTCGACTTACTGAGGCTATAGTAAAGCACCACCATTTCAGGGTATTGCAGGAAAATTACCACCAATACTCTATAGCACATTTTGTTCAGTGCTGCATCTCAAGCTCGGAAGTAAAGAGCAGCGGAGAGCAACAACACTCATTGTTCGCAGGAATCGGTCTGAAACCCTTTTATCTTCATCTCTCTTCAAATCCTATCGGCAGATAATGACATACTTCACTTTCAAGGGTTTAACAAGTGGAGGCTGCATTCTTCCTGCCTTCCTTTACTGATAGTAGTGGAAAACAAAAGGACGGTATGCAAGTGACAAACTGCAAACATCCAGAGGAGGAGCGCTTTTCACATCTGAGTCTGATAAACAACCCAACCACAAATCCACCATTCCTCGTTCTTTTTCTTCTTTTTGTTGCTCTCAGGGCTTTCTGTTCATCCTTCCATAATATATCTGTGTTACCGCAAAACTTCCTGACAGCCTGATCACTGTCATTTTTCTTCGCCGTGTCAGTCAACATATAACAGCTTCAGACCACATCCACTTGCAGAGGATGACATGCAGAGGGTTGGGTTAACCTTTAATTACAGCCTTAAAGTACAAAGTGTTGAAAGGCAGCCATTCATGGACTTTAATAACTTATGTATTAAAGGACGACCGGGCATTTATGACACACACTAACAGGCGCATCATCCCAGATTCAAAGGGACATAACCTGATTATCTATATGAAGCACGGCCTGCGGTGCTTTTGGTAATTCCAAATGTCGTTATGAGTGTGTGCTGTGCAGCTGAGGTCTGCCTGATAGCATCACCGTGTACACAAAGCTCGGTTCCACTGGCTGGCTTGGTGAGCACTGTTTGAATTTAAGGTCCAGAGGTCCTCTCCTATCAGTATGACTGATCACCTGCTGCTGTGCTGAATTAGCACAAACCACTGATGCATGGCATTGATTGGTATCGATCCAAACATCTCACTCCATGACTGCCATCCTTATAGAATAACTGTAAAGCTCAATGAGATTGATCTCCAAAGTTTTTAATTATAGCTGTGAAAAATAATGCTGAGGCCGAAAGATACAGTTCTTAAATGTTAAATCCCAGTAGTGGTCCTGAGAGGAAGAAATGTGGGTGCAGTTTAGAGGCAGCGCTGAATAGTGAAACGTCTGGGTTTTTATTTTTTGCTGCATGTGTTTCAGATTTTCGTAATGAAGCACTGAGCTGTGTTCTGCCAGAGCTTTCCTTCCCAGCTGTTATCTCATTGTTCTCTGCAGTGATTTAGCTCTCATCATTGCACCAAGACCCAAATCTTCGGATATGCACATTGGCAAAAGATCACGTCCTCGTTTTGGAGGACATCATTAGTGCTCTCATTTCAACAAGGTGCTCTGAAAAAGTCAAGCAGATGAAGCAATGCACATGACATATTTAAAGATGCTCTCCTTGTACAATATCTGCACCTGGCAACAGCGTTTAAAATCAGGAAAAGGACTGCGGCTATGGGACAGAAACAGTATATATATATATAAACACACATGGGTAATATTGGGGAAAAGACTGATGCTAATTTAAAAGCAAACATTGCTATATTTAATGGGCAGGTAGCCAATAGTTAACAACCAATTCCAAAGGAAACTGGAACAAGAGTCAAGGAGAGGCTGCTGCATGTACAGTATACAATAATATAAGTGAGCATTATCACAAGTTTTATATTTAAAAAAAAACCCCCAAATTTGGCAAGAAAATTTTTGTAAATATTTTCAAAAATGAGTAAAATTCTTCCAAAAAATCCTAAAAATATCTAAAGTGATTCCATATATATCAGTAAAACTTCTAATATTTTCTTTAAGAACATTCAGAAGTTTCACTGTAAAAATATTTTTTCCTCCACATTTTCAAACTTTAAAACGGGTAAATTTTGACCCGCAGGACAACACGAGGGTTAATAAAATCCATTATCAGAGCTGTCATGATACCCGAAGATCTCATTTTACTATGAATGTAATATGTATAATTATTACAGTAACTCCTAGATATCAGTAAAAAACAGTCACCACACCTTACATGCTGATTAGTCCCCTCAAGTAGAATTATACTCATTACTTTGCAGTGGATATCCATTAATTAGCTCATTACCGCTATACATTCCCTTCCTTAAGCTGCCTTGCATTTAGCGTTGCCGGTAGTATTGGTAGTGGACCAAGTCCATAATGAAGCGACAATCTCCAGCAGCAGGAATGTTAAGGTGGAGTTTAATGAAGGCTGACTGGGTGAAAGAGCAGAATGGCGCCAGGGAGCTCGCCTGGCCTCGGCCCCTCCAGGGAATCACAAAAGACCTGCAAGTAGAGGAGATCATGGCCCTGCCAATCCCTGATACCCTTTGAAAAGGACAGACATTGTCTGGCCTGCGCTCTGATGCCTGAAAATAAGCATTCCTCTGGGCAATTTGAGCTGTTGTGGGTGCCAGGAAGGAGGAAAAAAAGGATCTGGTGATGCAAGGTTAATGTCTGCAGATTAAGAAGACATTCACAGCTGCTAACGTTTGTGGAGGTAAATTCAGGTTTATTTAAAATTTAATTATGCACTGTTGGGCAAGTTACTTCAGAAACCTCAACTAACTTTTGTTGCTTATAAAGATAACAGAATTAAAAAGAATTACATGTCTTACCTATAGCATTGCATTTCTTGAGTTATTCCTGAGCAGCTAAAATAGCTTTATTTTTCTACAGCCAAGCTCCATCAAACGTGTGTTTTAACTCTCTAGAGCTCAGCGTCACGCTATAATTACATATTCATTTTTGATTGGCAGTAGCTCTGACACCAGATAACATAGATCCATCACTCTTTTTGCATATAAAATCTGGGGAGTTCCACTAACATTTCACACATTCGCCAGGTCTCAGAGCGCTTTTTTGCTGCAGTGATGGGTTTGTAAATATACACAAAGCCCACATAACAAAAATATTTATAAATGAGACCACAGGATGTTGTGCAACAAATTAGAGGGATACAGCTATGCAATTTCTGTATTTTGAAATATATGTGAAAAACACATATTTTTAGGTTTATTGCACTTTTAAGCAATATATTGCAGTAGTTAAGACATAAGTCAATACATATTGTTAAAACTTGGGATATAAGGGTTATATTGACATAAAGCAAATAAAAATACTTAAAAAAATTGCACTACAGTATGTAGAAATGTAAGAATATGTCCTGGCGGCCTGCACAATGGTAGGTCTTACAGGGTTAAAAACTGCCACAGCTCCACATCTCTGAATGTAACGGTGTAGAAATAGCAGCAAGACGTGTGTTTGGAAGCATCCATGGTGAACAGCTGGCTGAACATCAGTTTGACATGAATGCATGCAGGAACACAAACACCCTCAGTGACAAACACATTAGATTCAACCTGCAGACAGTAGATTCCTTATGCGATATGTGTGAGATATTTCTGTTCCATTTCATTCCTTAAATTCCTTGGATTTGCTCATCTTGCTGTTGATTTGTCTTGTAATACTCAGTGTTGACTTACAACACCTTTAAAATCGCATTATCCTTGAAAAAGTCTCTACTTGACAACATTTATTTTAACGCATCAAATCACCATGTCAGATTCCGCATATGTGAAAACCTACCTGGCAATAAAACTGATTCTGAAAATAGGAAAGCAAACATGGTTTAACAGCGGGTAGAGGAGGAGTATTTATCACACCTGCAAAAATGGCACCGCGAAGACTAGATGTGCTGGAAGTCATGTTGCTTTTTCTGCTGTCTCTCCACACCTTCAACCGCTATGCCGAGATTACACAAAACTGATGTCAAGCATCCATCAAACTCCCAATACGACCACAAATAAGCTAATTTTGTCAAAGAGATGCTGACTTTTACCGCTCACGATGAGTGGCATGTCTATAACTAGCTTCTTACTACAATGAGCTACAGAAAAAATCCAAAGAATCTACCAAAAGTAGTACGCAGTAGCAGAGTAAACTCCTAATTACACATGTATCACTTCATGAATTATTAAAAGAAAACAGTACATTAGCCACTTGTGATGTGTGCATTATGAGCTATTTAAATACCAGTTGTGTCCAGCAGTGGTATTTACTCATTCAAAAATAAAAAAGCTGCACTACAGTTGATTTATTGTGTCCTTATCTATTGTGCTCCCTGAACGCCTCACATCCAGATTACTGCAGACTCAGATAGCTGTGTGACCAAAAGGTTCCTTTAAAAGCAGTGAAATAAGGCGTCCAGGCGACTCCAGCACTGACTTTTCCTCATCTAGCAGACTCTATCAGGGACGACACCTCAATACCTCTCCAACCTCCTGCACCCTCCATAACAACGACCACCTGAGGTCCAGTGATCTCATAACTCTCTCTATCCCCAAAGTTCCCGCTGCCTTTGGCTGGAATTCCTTTAGCTTTGCTGCAGCAATCGATTGGAATTCCCTCCAAAAATCTCTGAAACTGTCTTCGCTTCCATCACCTGACATCTTTGTGCAGCAGACCCTAGCTGACCGCTGCACATGCTGACTGTTGTCACTGAATTTCTAGCATTAATTTAGGCTGTTTTTAATCTCTATTTAAACACATATTGTTTATTTGTTATCTTCCCTCCTGCTGGGGCCTCTTGCCAGGTCATCACTGTAAATGAGAAAATATTCTCAACTGATCTCACCTGGTAAAATAAAGAATAAATAAATAAAAAATCCTCTGTGTCTCTGATTAACCTAAAATTAAACCACGTGGTTTTATCTATATGGCCTGTTTATTAAGCAGATTGCATTTTAAACTGGAAATACTGCGGTCGATCATGTCCATGTAATTGTTGGACGCCAGCATCATGATTGCGATTTATATTCATTTATTTTTGCAGCCGCAGCACCGTGTTAGCAGGTGTAACTGGATGTACTCTTTCTTCTTCTCTGGTTCAATCTGTACCTCTCTGCTGCACCTGCACTCTTTATCACAGAGGAGTGTCTGAGATGGGACTTTTCCTTCTCCATCAGCCTCCTCGTCTCCTCTCATTTATTTATTTAAAAATATAATCAGCTATAGATGCTTGATCTTTGGAACGCGGCAACAGCTGAATGGATTTTTTCATGTGTCATGCAGGGACACACCGACTGAAGCCAGTGAAGAAGAAAATGCGCTACTTTCCGCTACCATTGTTAGAGCAGTATCTATGCATGCAGGCTGAAAGGACACCAAATCAGTCCAATGATCATCAAAAATGGTCACGTATTTAGAGCCCTGCGTTATTATGTCCTTTTAAAATTAATATTCTGTTTAATTGTTTGGGTATTAATGCACAATTTGCTCAATTAAAGCATGTTTTATTATTATTTAATTTATTCAATGGGCATAGGCTACCTAATGTTTGGGGTCTCTGTTAGCAGAGTGCCTATTAAAGCAGAGAGATGCTGTATAAATTCATAGCCAGCATTCTTAAATGCTTGTTTATTGGAAATCTTTTCATTGCAATATTGAGCATTTAGGTCACGCGTCATAGAGTCTCCTCATATTGTGCAGAACCACAAACTTCTAAACTGTTTAGAATTTGTTGGTCAAAGTTCACCATAACCTCCAAAACATGTTTTTTTTTGGACGTAACTAAAAGAAACTCAGAACCTACTTGTGAAGAAAATTCACAGAAATGTAAATCTCAGGGATCTGGAAGGGACCCAAGTGTAGACATAAACATTGCAGGGAGGTTGTGGCAAACAGACATTTTATTCACACTAAAGTTACTTACAAAAGGTGGGCAGCAAACACAAGATGGCCTGAAGTAGAGGAACAATCCAAACTAAAAGTAGAAGTAAATATCAAGAGCTACTAATCGAGAGGAAAGCAAAAATCTTATTGAGAAGAACACAAAAGTGGTGCGAAAAGTCCCAAAATCCAAATGAAAAACCCCAATCATCAACAGACAAGGAGGATCAAACAGTACAGCATGAGATGGACAAACTGACGAAGGGAAAAACAACTAGATTAGATACAGGTGAAACTAATCAGACCAATCAAAAAGAAGGGAAACAGACAAAGGGAGGGAGTAAAACAACAGCAGACACACAAGGACACTGAACGTCAAAATAAAATAGGAAATAAGTAGAACAAAACTAATAAAGAAAAACACAACATGACAAAAATGAGACAAAAACACAAGCGAGACAAAAAGGAAACACAAAAATATGAAACAAATGACAAAAGTCAAACAAAAAAGACAAAAAATAACAAAAACAATGCAAATTATCACAAAAATGAGACACAAAATGATAAAAGAACAATGAACAATCTAGTATTTTACTTTCTGATCCAAACAACTTGTCATGGTCTCGAAATTATTTTAAATTTATAGTTTTACTAATTTATAATCTGCAGTTAATGTCTTCTCTGGAATTTTTCCACTTTGAGGGCCGGATTGGACCCTCTGGAGGACCGCTTTTGGCCCACGGGCCGCATGTTGGACACCCTTGGTCTACACTATCAATGGCATTTTTCTCTTACTTATTTGGGGCCAGGTTTGCATATTTTCTGTATTAAATATTCTGTCAATGAAGAAACTGAAAAGTATCAAAGTAAAAACTAGTATTGAATAATTAGCATTTAATGTCAGATCTCACAGTTCCCAGAGCTAACATGACATTTCACATAATGAAAGTGGTCATTTGAAGGCAGAGCCTTTCAGCACCGGCACCTTGATCCAATTCCACACTCGGGGAGCCGGACCAAATGGGCCAGCTGGAGGAAGTATAACTGCATAGCAGGAGTGGTTCAATGATTGCCATAATCACAGAGAACATGTTTCAATCAGTGAGAGTAGCTGACTCAGAAGCTTGACCGAAACGGTTAGCAGGTTAGAACATCTGGCGCGTCTGTGAATGCGGCAGCTGAAATGATCTACATAGAAAAAGATAAAAACACTGCAGACGCCCATCCACATATCAATCACCCCTCCGAGTGCTTTCACATGCAATCCTGAGCTGTGGATGAGCCAAAATGTCAGAGGAAATTGTCCAGGCCAAAGGGAAAATGGAAACACTCATCACAGACTTCAAAAAAATGGTTGAAAAACTTCAGGGAGCATGTGAGGATTATACTGTATATGTAACACACTGTCAGCTGTTTGTGCGCTATCTCTTTTGCTTGTTGTGGAAAGTGACAGCGAGCGCCATCAATCAGAATAAATATATAGATTTATGAGTTTACAGCTCCTTCTTTTCCCCCTTTTTTCCTCTCTCTCATATTGTGCCATACATCTGCGAGGCCTGACACTTCGATGAGCCCATTCCAAGCGAGTGATATTGCACCATAGATTTTAACAACGTGACAGAAACACCAATACAGTGCTGAACAAAGAGGCATTAAGGCAAAGATAAACCTCCGTGAGAAGCACATAAATCTGCAGGGGCCTGGCTTAAGATGGAGCCCAGAAGGGTGATGGCCATCCTTAATCAATAAGAACCTCATCAAGAAAGGTTTCTGCCACTCTGCGGAAACTTACACCATGACTGGAAGGGGGATCGGCTTTTAGAGTGTGCTTAGCTTTGCTGGTCCAATTAGCTAACAAGTGTGCAGAGACAATTTTTCACCATTCTTGGGGAAAATCATGCAGTTGGGAGCATTGAAACTTTGTGAAGGTAATTTTAGACGTGTTTCATGCTTTCTGTTTGTCTGATTGCAGCGTGTTGAAGCTTTGGTCCAAGATGAAGCAGAAAAATAGACAGGAAACACAGCATCCAGTCATGGGGATTGAAGTCTTTCCAATATTGGAGATATTGTGCTGCAATAGGATTTCACTAAACAGGCTTTTGAGTATTCAGCTGATGAAGCGTCGTCTCAAGTGTTAATCCCAGGACTCCACCAGCTAAGTGGACAGTGGTTGGCCAATGTGCTGAAAGTTCACCGCGAGTTCACCGTCAAGAAACCTGAGATCCGGCTCCTTACGCTCAGTCTACACTCTGACTGCTATTTGTCACAGAACCTATTAAGGGTTTACACTGCATTAATCATCGGCTTGTCAGGTCGTTTTTACACATTACAAGTTACAGAAGAAGTAAAGAATCTCGAATTGCTGTAATAGTTGCTTCGTGGATCTTTATCAGCCTTTATTAGTTTGGTTGCTACAACTTAGGTTGATCTAGTGATGATCAGTAGTGTTCGAGTTCTTTGCATATTGTCTTAAATATTTTTGAGGAACCTTTTTTCACCCAGATACCTGTGTTTTAATAGCTAGTTCTTTGGTCCAGATTGAAATATCTGAACAGTTACTGGATTGACTGAAATTAAATTTGGACAAATACTTGCCGACCTTTCTCTAGTGTCACCATGACGTTGGCTTTTTTTGTGTTTTACAGGATTGGACCCTTTGGAGGGCCGGTTTTGGTCCACGGGCCGCATGTTTGACACCCCTGAGTTAGCAGGTTAGCATACATGACATTGTCATTTAACTCAAAATGCGTTCTTTGTGATGTTCCAGTCCACCAATATCCACCATGCACAATCCTGTGATCACTGATTAAAATCTTTGTATGAAACCACGTATTTTCCAAAACGGAGCGTCTGTACTTTATATTCAGCATGATGTTGTTTTATA
The DNA here is from genome assembly GCA_027123335.1 of Amphiprion clarkii. Taxonomy (NCBI): domain Eukaryota; kingdom Metazoa; phylum Chordata; class Actinopteri; family Pomacentridae; genus Amphiprion; species Amphiprion clarkii. Next base: position 2,147,921 of record CM049579.1, read on the forward strand.
TGCAATATCTTGCTTGTAAGTCTATTGATTGCTTGGCTTTAAATTGCTTATGTTGTAATTTATTGTTTTAAGTGTCCAGCCTAGGTACTGCTGATGTAAATACAGCAAACTCTAGCCCAATGATTTCACTGTGCATGAGCGTAACAATAATATTAACCAACATGTCTTGCGTAGGACTCAGCCAGATCACCGTGCACGTATTGGTACAGGACCACTTTGACATGGATATGAATTTGGCTGGAAACAGGAATATTTCTCGTGCCCCTGAGTCTGATTAAAGTCTCTGTAGGATTGGGTTCGGACAACAGCCCTGCTACCTTGTGACTCACTCCCGTCCTTGACATTTACTGTGGCACTGCTGAAATAATTACACAGCTGCACAGATCACACCGACATGATACAACGAGGAAAAGGTGGCAAGTGAACTTGGACCAATCACAGACAGGACAATGTGCCAAAATGTCTCTCAGTGCCTCCCTCGAGATGCTGCATTATGCCGCCTTTCGAGTACTTTTCGCCTCTTACCGCCATTGAAAAAGATCTTCATTCAAAACGATGGAATGTGCAGTGATGATGTGCTACTTTACGACCTGGCGTTCACGTTATTCTAAATATCTGTTTCTGTTGGCAATCTTTCTTCAGTTGCAGCCAAAAAACTCCGAAAGAAAATGTGATTTATGAGAAACAGATACTTCAGACTGTGTGTGTGTGAATATCTTAGGAAGGTTTCTGGGTTCAGAAATAACAGGAAAACATGACGAGTCCGGCTCCCATTCACAGCGAGTACAGAACAGCACAGACTCTCCTGCAGAGTTCTAGGCCTTTGTGCCCCGTGGTCGATTGTCATGATATATTAAACATGTGAAAGAAGCATCATGTGAAAGAAGCATCTGAAGGAGGCCTTTGTAGACTCCTACAGATCCAACTTTGAAGGTTCTTTGATCTGTCAAAGCAAGCACAGGCAGAGAGATCACTAGTTAACTTTTGTCAGCTTGGAAACAAACATTTAAGCCGTGCAGTTATTCATCGCTGTGATCACACAGTAATTGCACAGTTTATTTTAGCAGCACTTCATAGTTGCTTTGCTCACAGTTTTGCCAGCATCAACAATAGTTTTGTTATCTGCTGTGCTTATTGACCGTACGCTGCTCATATCCTCCATATAACCTTTGCTCAGGAGTAATGCTCACACAGTGAAGCAAATTGCATCAACCTTGGGCTAAATATTAGTCCATGCATGACTGGAGGCTGAGCTTCCACACCTGCACTTCTGTTCATTGTGTTCGGACCACAGGAAAATATACACGGCTGCTTTTTGGGTTTTTTTTCTGCTTCATGTTCACAAAGAAAGAGCTGTAAACTTGAGGTCACACGAACCAAAAGGAAACTCAGTTATAGAACAGTTTTGATTCTGTTATTTATTGTGGTTGACATCATCAAAACTGTCCAATAAATGAGTGCAATTAAGGCCTAAATATTGTTTTAGTCAGAGTCAGAATCTATTTTATTGCAAAGCAGCTTTTCAGTTATGATGAATTTTACTCAGTGTTTTGGTGCATATTAAGGCTGCTGTCATTAGTTCATGTAATTCATCATGTTGACAGTAAAAGAGGCTGTTCATTGTGTCCCTAAATGGCTTCAGTTCATACATTTGTTTTATTTCATGATTTTGGGCCATTTTTGGCTCCAGTTGTTGGTCAGCTGCCATCAGCACTACAGGTCTAGATAACGACAAAGTCTAATAAGGTTCAGTGTAAACATTTCTGATAGCGTTCAGGCTTCCAGAGGATGGGACTACTTCAGATTGTCACAGAAAAAAATATGTGATTTGTAAGAGCATACTTTTGAAACCAGGAAAACGTCACAGGAGACAGATTGTTCCTGCGTTATATTTCATCATGGTCTCCTTTAACCTCAGTCCAACTGGTCCTCTGATGTTGAAGCTTCACTGTTCCCTGGAAGAAGGTCACATCTTGAGTGTCCAGATACTCATCAAAAGCATGCATGACCTCATCATCACTTAGAAAATGTGTGTAGGTCCGCTGAGAAAGGTTCATGGAACAACAGTTTAAAGGCAAATTTGGCTGCTTCTGCCAGAACCAGAACCAGAACCCTAATCCTAAACCTAACCCTAAACTAACTCTAACACTAAACCTAACACTTTTCTGGGGCAACAGCAGCCAGCTTTGATTGCCTCAAACATTTGAGCATTTGTGGACATTGATGAAAGACTTTACACTATACAGTTATGCCCCATAATGGGTGTCACGCCTCTTGATTCTTAAGGCAGAGAAGATTCTGAAGTACCCTCATCCACTGTGCAGATTGTTGAAGACAGACCACAGCAGCACTGCACTATTTATGAGAATCTGAACAGAAAACATGCTGGTTTTATAGACACAAACTCACCAAACACACAAGTTTAAGAAGGCAACTGTGCTGTGAATTCATCTGTCTTTACATCGAATTCAAAGCTAAGGCCAGAGACCAGAGACCAATTACACAAAAAGGGGAAAGTAAGTTGTTTTAGCTCTTCTCTTGCTGTGTTTGATATACAGAACAAACTTTCTCACTTACAAAACTTGGATTTCTTTTAAAATTGCTATACTCACTCAAATAATAAGTCCTGTTTTTGAGTTTCTGTTCAAACCTACAGTTTTGCTCTTCATTATGTAAACAGTCTGCATTTCATGCTGTACTGCTTCATACAATATTATACACTTTGTTAGAATAAACTGAACCTACGTTAAATGGCCATTTTGATTTTTCAGAGAATCACTCATTGTGATTAACTAATTGGCAAAAGTCCTAAATGCTAATCAAAGCACAGCTGGTTGTCTTCTCCATAGTTAACAAGCAAATATATCTCCGGTGTAAGACAGAAAAAGCTGAGGAACTTTGCTGACCTGATTACATTCCATATCTAATTCTTTTTGTTTGGATTCTTAATTAACTTCCACTGTGGAGTTTGTGCAGAAATGCTGCACTCGCTACTAGATGACATCTAATTTATTTGTTTTAAATAAAGCCGCGTTGTACAGCTATATTCAGAGCGTCAAACCAATATCAGACATTTTCTTCTAATTGACTTCCAGGTCATTTTCCCGCGAGTTTATTCAATTCAAGTGCACTTTGTGTTTGCCAATTTGGACTGATATAACAAGAACTATAGACTTGCAGGCGATGCTGAAGGTCCAGGTTAGACAGTTTTCTTTGACATGTTGGTTTTTTTTCTTTTCTGTTCTTTTTTTTTTCCAAGTATTGCAACACACCAGTTTTGACAGTTGTGAGACACATCTTCAGTATTTCATGTAACCCCACGGGGTGAGCACAGCCCTCAGAAGCCCACTACACACAGACTGCAAGCACTTCTCTGCTGAGGTGACCTTATCCCCTGGCTTCAAACAGGACGGCGCCATGAAAGGCCAGGAACCGCAGATAAATCAGAGATGCTGGCAACGACAAGGACCTGTCGACTGACAAGCCCTGTGCCGCTTTGACAAGAATAATGAGGGTAAAAAAAAACAGCATTTGTGTAATCTCTCCAATCGGATTAAGTTTCACCTTTCTCGCGGTGGAGTGATGGAGGTATTGTGTATCACGGCTGAAGGCTTTCATAATGAATGTTTCGGCATCTCGCCGATAAAAAGCCGCAGCATCGTTGCAGATGTTTGTCTGGCTTTTTCTCATCATCACTTGTTAAATCCCACCGTGTTTGTGTCGCACTGGAAAGCTGCCTGGCGCAAGTCTAATATCAACACCAGTGAAGTGAACACAAAGGAAAAGAGATCTCCTGCATATGATGAAAGATCTCCGACAGCAGCAGGTGGCTTTGGTGCAATCTCCCACAATTCAGCTAATGGTCCGGCGTGACTCTAAAGTTCCTGACAGGATTGTTCTGCAGAAAAATGAGAAATTAGCATTCTCTTTCATATTTATTATGCGCAAAGCTGCATCTCTAATTTATGAACCGTTGCATAAAGAAGATAATGTGGAGAGTTTCTGATGAATCCTCAGTGGCATTGTGATACAAATGAGAAAAGAAGTGGTTGATATTTAACGTACTAGTGGAACAAGTGGGAGATCGAATCGTCCTGCACCAATCTGATGCTGTGTAATTATCAGCATGCAAATATCACCCATCTGTGCTTTAATGTGCCCTTCAGTTGTTTTTTTTTCCACTAAAGGGTAACATTTCTAAAAGGACAGTAATTACTTTGTACTCAGCTGCGAATGTGGGTCCCATTAATTTTTGCTTTGGCACAAATACTGCAAGTACATCCTATACCCTCTGAGTGCTGCAGCTGAGATTTATTAAAGTTCAGCTGCTACTCTTCCACAATGATTACTATATTGAGCCGCACACTGTCAGTGATTTTTAGACATAATCATCAGATATATTGGTTTACAGTTTCAGAACATATGGGCAGTCAATTTCACCACATATGGGCTCCATAACAAAGATACTTGAGAAGCAGCTAGTGTAAGCCGACATCCAAGGGGCAGTAAAAGCAGCGGTTTTACTGCGTCATTATAAACTCTGGGGCATCATACAGCAGCTATTATGTATTTCACTTAACTCAATGGAGTGTTTGCTAAGCCCTGCCACTCTTAGTTACTCTTGCTAAACTTTAATTTTTGGTTTTAGACGTGTGGTTTACATTTGATGGTACATTTACCATTTAAAATCTACGTAACTTTAGAAACAGTGGGACGTTGATTTCAGACAGAGGTAGATAAAAGAGTTTAATAACTGGTGATGGTTGACGTCGCCAGCAGATTTTAGACACTATAGCTATTAGTTAATTAAACAAATCTGTGAAATGGTGGAAAATACTATTATTCCCAGACTTTTTAATGTTTCCATGTCTGTCATAATGCAAGGATCTTGTCTTAAACATGCACTAGGGGTCAACTGATATGGATTTTTCAGGGCCGATTATGATTATTTGTAATTAAAGAGATGACAGTTTGATATTCGGAATTGATAAACACAGATCTGCAACAATAAGATCTGCTTTGTCCTTCAAATGGACAAAGCAGCTCTGAGCTCTTGGGGGATGAAGTGTTATATGGGTCATTCCAGAATTGGAGGACATTTTACGTCCCACCCATCAAATAATCCATGTGCACAATACTAAAACATGCAGTTGTTGTGTAAATGTTCTTATCCTGAGACCAAATCTAAAAAAAAACACAGGAGAAAAGAATGTTTGAAAATGTTTTTTAAAATACTAAATAAGTCTGGAGTTCCCCCTAAAATGACATTTTTCTCTCATCCCATCCCCCTGATGATCTGCATGAACATCTGCATGAATGCCAAGACGCAAAGTTTTCCAGCAGATCACTGCAATGTAACGAGATGAACGATGTCATTCCTTCCTGTAGTTTTAATATCGTGTCTGATTGGTGCAGCAAGATGCATGAACTTTGTTGAAATGCTTAAATTATATGTTATATGTTTAATTAAAAGAGAACTCTGCAACATTTATCCTTAAGTATTGATTGGCTGTTGCTCGTGACATGCAACCAATCAGATGGTGGCAGGCGGGTCGTTGCTAAAGTCCACAGAGTAGCGACTACAGATAGAGAGGTGGTCGCATTTTCTGAAACCTCCCGAACAAACAACACATAGCTAGTAATTGGTGTGCTGCTTGACCTTGGAAGTCGCACTCATACTGGTGGCTACTGCGGGGGGTGTAAGCTAGTTAGCAGGACTTGCTAGCAGTTCTAGCTCACTTTAAGGCATTTGAATACTGTTGAATCCACTTATTTGTGCTTTTGGCTTCGAAAGGAAGCTTCAAATGCAGAGTATTTCCGCTACCACAGCCTCTAACCCAATTAGCAAAAAGGCCATCTCAAAACACAAGAGCGGGGGATGATTGATTGCAAGTAAACAGCATCTGCAGTCTGTGTGAGTGTCGGTCATGTGTTTTGTGGACTTCGTCGTGTTTGTGTACGTGTTGCCGCATACTTTGTAAGCCAGTTACACGCTGTTACCACATCAGAAAAAACGTGCCAGTGTGTGTGTGCTGTACAAGTCAAATGGATAAGACCTAATCTGAGCACATACAACACAATCACCCACTCATTTCCAAATGTCTGTCAAGCAAGATCTAGCTTTGGTGCAATAAATCACTCACTGACACACAATGTAATTGGCCATGTGATGCAATGAAAGTATCTGATGGCCAGAGGGGCAGTTCTTAAGACAGCTCTCACTTTGCTTCCCAGCATATCATAATTACTCTGTTTCCCTACTGGCCTGCAATCCGTCTCCATAGTGATCCATCTTTTACATTCAGGCGGTGTAGGTCCATGCATGTAGGTATGCACACGCACACTAACACACACACACACACACACACACACACGCCTCCCCTCGAGTTCCTCCAAGCCCCCAATTAATCTCAGTGGCAGACTTCTCACATTCATTTTTCCCTCTCGTGTTTGCATTCACGCATTTATTACATCAGTAAATGAGTATCAACATCATGCTCTGCTCATGGAAATGAAACACGAGGGGGACTGGAAGTGGCAATAATTGAAGGTAATTCATTATGGAAGGTTTTTTTTTTTAGACTATCGGGCTTCCATTTGAACTTTAACGGCAACTCATGAATCCTCCTGGCAACCTTGGAGCAAGTGAACGCTGCACTGTTTTAATCCATAATGCATCACAGTGTATGTCCTGGTCCCAGTGATCACATTAGATCCAATCATTTCCACTTGACACATTTTGAATATTCAAGGGGCAGAAACAGCGTAATCATAACCTCATGAATAAAATAGTTCACCATTACAACCTTATGAAGACTGTAATTTACATTTCATGGTGAGATAACTTAAACGATAGCCCAGGGACAAGCTTAGCACTCGCAGCCATCATTTATAAGACTATATAGACTTTTAAGGGAAACTTTTTGGGCTAATTTTGTTCATCATCATCTCTGTTAAAATTACTCCTTAAGGCTTTTCCCATTACATGCTTCCATCGTCACGGTTTTTTGGATGGGCTCCTTTTTAATGATAGGTCATTTGCTGGTGATATCCTGAGGTTGTGGATGCCAAGAGGACTAGCAGTCACTGCAATGACAGTCTTAGTGAGCCAAGTGAAATTACTGTCAGTTAAGTAGTACAAAAAAAGAGAGCATTAACAAAAAGGCAGCAGCAATTTGGCCGGAGGAGATATGGGAAGTTAAGTCAAAGAGGTAAAGAAAATTCATATTTGGTGGTTTGCATACGCCGATTTTATGTTCTAAACAGTAGAAATTAAGCTTTTTATGTAACAGAGTTTAACATAAAAAGACATTTCAGAGTCTTAACCACTGCACACAAACAATTAATCTCTAAATAAATATAAAATTCACATTTATCTCCAGCTTCTCACCCACAGCCAATAAATTAAGTGCGTCTTTGATGTAACAAAAAGAAAAATCCAAACTGAAAAATTAAAAAAGTTACCCACCGTGCAAGTCTGCGCCAGTTAATAATACCAAACAAGATTAAATGGAAAGAAAAAAGGAGAAGAGATTAAAAATAAAAGCAGAACTATTTGCAGCACAAAATGAACTCATAAACTTAAATTTGCAGTTTTTGGATTAGGGTTTGTGGTGTGGAGAGGCCTAACATTTAATTGTCAGGGTATTTGATGGAGTCCCGGGCCGATAGAAGCAGCACAAAAAGGCTTGAACGATGCAAAACGGGTGCAAAGTGTCAGCTGCTGCTCTGCACTCTGTTAGGCAACACATCCGGTAACAGCACCGCTGTGCCTTTTCCTCTTTGTTTTCTTAACAGACTTAAGTCCTGAGATAGAGGTCATGAAAAAAAAATCAGTGAAACAGAAACGGAGGAAGAGGAGAATGTGTGGGTTTTGGCAAGCATCAACAAATTCATTCTCCTTGTGAGGCCTTTGAGATGTGACAGTTTGACAAGTGGAAACCTCTGGGGAGATGCTTCCCATAACCCCACAGGAAATGAAATATGGATTGTCAGGAACTATCCATGAAGGACACCATTGGCCAGACATCACTGTGTGTGTGTGTGTGTGTGTGTGTGTGTGTGTTTCAGTGTGTGCATGCAGAAATTATCTGCATTAGCTGCAGACAGAACCGTAGCCTTAATTATTCCTATTTGTACATCTGTGCAGTGAAATATTGCAACTGGGTTTTCTGCCTGTTGGGTCCATTTAATCATGCAGCTGCTCATGTAGTAGGAATTCAGCAGATACCAAAGGGACAAAGCAGCGTAAAGAAGGGCTCAACCTGTGTTTTTGGAGCTCCAGCTAGGACTGTATATTGTTTCAGTGTGTCTGACTGCTGGTGTAACGGACCGTAGTTGATCCCTGATCTGTGCAGATCCCCACCTATGGTCCGGCACGCATGGGAACCAATTAAATGCAAAGTTTAACCACCATACAGTGTAATACAGTTTTACTGTGGCTTTTAAATAACTATATAGAAAAGCACTTCAAGAGTGGAGTCATCTGACGAGGCCAAAGCACAACCTCACAATTTTAAAGAAAGTGATCCGGATCCGCAACAAACTGGAATTGGCCGCGTTTGACCTCTTCACCAAGTTTCAGGAAATTCGGTCGTGAGGTTTTTATGTAATCCTGCTTTCAGACAAGCAAACAGACAAAATGACAAACAACAACTGCTCTAAAAACAATTTGTATGATTCTTGGTTGACTCCTGACCAGCTGTCTTCCAACAGCAGGTGATAGATCCAACTGTACCATGCACTTCATGCTACCAAAGGTTTGCACAGATGACTTGTTGTTTTTAGATCTGTAGCCACTTTAAATGGCTCCAAGTGACTTTCCTGACTTCATGCTACAATGATTTGCTTCTTCAGATCTGTACTCAGCTCCTCAGACTTTCCCACTGTGCTGTTTGCGACTGAATCTAATGAGTGGATCAACTGGATCCTATTTAAATTGGCTCAAAGGAGTCAGCAGCTGTAATCAATCGTAATCACTCATGAGAAGTTAAGAGGCTATGAAACTCAGAAAATTTGATTAACACAACTTTCTACATCACCAGAACTGACAATTCAAGTTGTATGTATATTTATGACCCCACAAATTTATGACACAAGCAAACAGGAGACGTGTTTCAGTGATCCCATCAAAGAAAATTACGAGTTTTCAACAATCTAACTTTATCTGTAACACCAAGCTACATAATGTTGTAAATATGGTATTTTGTTGGGACTATAAATGCCAGAAAATGATGAAAAATATCAATCAAAGCCAAAGATAATGTGTTTGTCCTGTGACAGAAAAGTAAAGAAACCAGAAAAAGTTCAAATTTCAAAAGCTGGAATCAGAGAAATTTTGATTAATTAATGTCTGCAGCTTTGTTTTATTCAACAAAAGAAGCAAAAACACACCAAGACTGCCTAAATAATTCTAATTTCTCCATGTTCAAAGCCTGTTGTAGCGCCTTGATATTTTGGATGCTTTGTCTTCCAGACAGGTTGAACATCCAGCTGGAGTTCCATTAAATAATCTCCTGTTTGCTTGTGTCTTGTTTCTTCTCCTGCTGTAGTTGCAGATGTAACTGATATGGTTCATTCCCTCGGGCTCCTGTCGCTAACTTTCCCCACCGACATCTAAACAGCACATTTTCTACAAATCCATAGGCTTTACATGACTGACCTTCCGGACTACTTTCATTTTCTTTTAAAGTGTCTCCCCTTTTACCTCCCACAGTCCTTGTAGCTGCTTATGCCACTGTTCTGTATCACATACCGGCTTTTTCCCGTCTCCATAGCTGAACACACCTGGCACTGACACTTTAATTTCTGCCCCAAATGATCCCACTGAAGTGGGCCACTGCTGGAGCCACTCACAGTCCTCTGCAGGAAGGTGAGAGAGTGAACATAATGTCATAATCCTGGGTGACTGTTAGCGAGCAGCAGGTCAGCTCACACTCATCCTGCACCGAGAGGACCGAGATGGCACAGTCCTCAGCGCAAGTCTCAAGATGAATCACGAGTTCAGTGCCGATACATGCTGTTCTCCACTTTCATTCCAGGAGTCACGGTGTCAGAACAAGCAGCACGTTGTGAAAATTGTGTGTGTGACTCACTGTAATATGAGCATTTAAAGTTCATTAGCAATCCTGGAGCAGCTACTTGTTCAGAACTGCAGAATACGTAGACTTTGAATAAAGAAAATCCATTAAGGTCTCACTTCAAACAGCAGAACAACATCTGGGTCAATATATAATGAATTGAAGTCCATGGGATGAATCTTGCATACATTTTTATTAAAAGTAATAAAACTAATGTTTTTTCTGTTCATTATGATCATTTATTTACAAATTCCATAAATATTTATTATGGAAACAATCACTTATTAATAAAAAATGACTGGATATCACTAAAATATCAACCAAATAACCGTCTGAATTTAATAGCAACCACCTTCTAATGAGCTAAACAATAATAAAATGAATTGATTCAGAATTTGATTATGTTCTGCACCCCTAGACACTGGTGCAGAAAGTGGGAACATTTTCCAACTGCGATTTTTCGCACATATTTTTTCAGCTTCGGTTCATTATTTACAGTCTAATAGATTTAAAACATGTGGAGCATCACCACATGTGACACCATCCAAAGTGTGACTCTCACATATGTAGGATGGAATGAATTAGTCAAACATCAGACGCAACAGGGCTGTAAAATGTACAAGATGTCAGCATGGATTCCTGACTCACGCGCCGTACGTTGATCCTTTCACAAGCACAAACAAGGCCTGAAAGTTTCAATCTGCTCAAATGAAAGAAAACTGAATCACAGTGTCGCTTTCATTACTTAACAGCGTTTTTGATTTGAAATCAATCAACAGATAAGCCCTACAACAGGGGTGTATGGGAGACAAAGAGGAAACACAAAACAACACAAACAAGAAATAAAATGACAAAAACATGAGGCAAACGACAACAAAAACAAGACAAAAGTTTACAAAAACAAGACACAAAATGACAAAAGAACAATGAACAATCTAGTATTTTACTTCATGATCAAAACAACTTGTCATGGTCTAGAGATTATTTTAAACTCATCTGTTTACAAATTTACAGTTAATGTCGTCTTTGTAATCTTTACACTTTACAAAGTCGTCCTGCGGGCCAGATTGGACCCTCTGGAGGGCCGGTTTTGGCCCGCAGGCCACGTGTTTGACACCCCTGCCCTATAAGCTTATGAAAATGGGCTCTGACTTGATCAAAATCATAATTCTAGCTTTCACCAACATGTGTCCTCATATTCCCCGACTTCTAAAGCGTCTCCTTTGTTGTGGTGTCTGAACAGAACGTCACGGCTCACTCCACTGTCTTCTGCAGCCAACGCTCCTCTCTGCATCACTGGACAACATCTGTCTCCGTGACCTCTGAGACCCGAGCCGCTGGACTGTTCTCTGCCACCTTCTGCTGCATGGTGTTTGAGGAAGAGAGGAAGTGATGTATATGTACTGCTTGTCCTGGCTGGTAAAAACACACCGACAGGAGACTTCACCTTCACTCCTCCCCGCTCCTGCCTTCTCCCTTCAGGCCCGAGCCTCCACAACCGGCAGATGAAACAGAATATTAACTCGGCGTGAATTGTCATTTCTCCCTCCTCGCGTTCCCGACCTCACATCCCCGCATTCCTCTTCAGTCTCAGATACGGAGTGTGTCGGTGGAGGATGGATCGGAGGGAGAAATGTGCATGAGGAATGTGAAACGCTGTGCAGCGGTTAGTGAGATAAGTGGCATTTGTGTTTCCTCCCGTGGCTAATTATGCTATTTATACCCCGGCAATGGAGGAGACGCTCTGAGCTGGTACACCAAGATTAGTATTCTCACTAACATTGTTTATCCTCCTGAAAGCGATAGCAGCACACACCTCTAGCTTTAGGGGTGATAGCTGTGTTTGTGTCTGCGTGTATATATTCGACTGCACGCTTATGCGCATATGTCTCCTGAATTTATTATGTATACTCAAATATTATCAGCCCAGATAGGAATGGCAGATTTCTTTTTATTTTCGTAGCCAGCATGTCTAAGAGCAACCTGATTATCATAATCAGTGAGAATTGGGTCCCTGAGATAGTCTGCTGAATTAAATGTGGAAGTTTTACTGAGAATTTTCCAAGCAATAGTTGCAACACACAGCTGCTGCTTCTTAAAAAAAAAAAAAAAAAAAAAAAAACCAGGGTCCCGACACACCAGCATCAGACGGTTTGATGCAACCTCGCCGTGCAGACATGGCTGCCAGAAAAGAGCCCACATCTGAAGGTCTGTGAAGCCAACCGGAGCAGCAAAATATTACAGTTTGTGGCAAATTTCACATAGGAAGTCTCACTGCTGCACAGGCACCAAATAAAACCAATAATAAAAAAATACATGTAAATAATAGATCATAATTCCCTGGAACAAGTTGCAGCAGAATCGCTTTAACAACAGGATGGAGTGTGATGAAAGCGGCTTCCAGCTGCTCAGAATAAATATCACGCCCCATTTACAGTATATCTTATGGACATCTGTAGTCACTGCTGCTGCTGCCGGATCCCTCCATTCATCACAGGACGCTTCACATTTTGTTCCTCCTAGTTTGCTAAAAAAGCTGGTCTGACAGCAGGTGCACATTAAGTGCATCTTGTTATAACTACAGGATTTAAAACGAATATTTTTGAAGGGTTGTACTGTACTGGATGCAGGGAAAACAAGCACGAGTACACGAACCATATTTCTAAAGCCAACTGTTTGGAATTCAACATGCAGGGTGAGTGAAAATGAAAGCAGCTCTCTCTCCCTGATGGCCCATCTCAAACACTCCCTCAGTTGTGAGAACATTTTCCTCCTGCTGCATTCGCTTAATACGAAGCACCGAAACAGCCTGAAGTCAGAACTCGCACACAAGGACAAGTTTTCACTTTTTATTTAAGCAGTTCTTGTGCAGCTGTTGGTAACAAATCAACATTTAACATGCGAGAACCTTGACTCTTTTTGTGAAATGGAATAAAGGAATTTTGTAGAAGTTGTCAGCAACATTTCTGAGTCTCCAGTCGGCTTTGAGCTAAATGTTAACATCAGATTGCTAACCCGTTCTCACTAATAATAGCCAAATGCTCATGTTTAGCAAGTCAAATGTTGGTTAAGCACTTTAGCAGGCTGACTCTGGATAACTAAACAAGACTGTTGACTTTCTACAAGATGGAAGCGATCAGTAGTATCTACACACACAGTGATGTCACTGCTGCAAATATCTTGCTGTGGGGCTGAAAAACTGAAAAATCCACACAGACGAAATATATTTTGGACTTTAATAAAAAGATCAGACTTTTACTAACAGTAAAATGAAATACGATGGAGCTCAGGACTCGACTCAAGGACAGTTGTAAGAAATGATCAGAAAGCAGCTGATAAACTGAGACTGAGTGAAACAGATCAGCTGTCTGGAGTCTGGAAAAGTACACAGAGATCCTCCTCAATTTTATCTCTACATCATGGGTCATTTATATTTATAAATAATAATTAAGCTATGTTGTTGTTCTACATGTTGTTCTACATAAATCAACTCAGAGGAAAAGTCTTACAAACATCTGGAAGCAACAAAATAAACTTTTACCATTTCTGAACCTCAGTAATCTGAACTGTGACAGACTCTGCTGCCTTAGCAGAAAAGTTGTTTTAAGACATTTCAATCTGCATTAGATGGGAAATTTTAGTGCAAAGTAAATGAAGCAAAACTCTCAATAAAGGAGTCTTGTTTGCGCCTCTGTCAAAGAGCATCATTCCTAATAGAGCTACAAGGATTAATCAAATCGATTAGTTTTTAACTATTAGATTAACTGCCAACTATCAAGGTAGTTGATTAATTGATTTGAAGTATTTTTATATCTAAATCCTCTGATTCCAGCTTCTTGAATTAGAATATTTCCTGTTTTCTTTAATCCAGTATGACAGTAAGTTGAATATTTTTTGCTGATGGACAAAAGACATCTGAGGACATCTCTCGAGCTTTGATCCACATTTGTCACCATTTTCTGACATTTTATACATTAAACGACTAATAGATTCATCGTTAAATAATCTGCCGGCTACAGTCATGCTTCCTATCTCTTCATCTCGTTATCGCTCCTTAAATCCATATTATATGTGGCTCCTGCTTCTTCCATACTGATTCTGTACAGCTGGCTACCAGTAGTGTGACTAATAGACTAAGCCCAGATTCTGCAGATAGAGAAGAAGCTCTGCCAGATACCGGGACTCTGAGAGTGATTTGATATGCAGATTGCAGCAGACTTGTTACATTTGGCCAAATGTTGCTCATGAATCATTTACAGCGATGTGCAGCAAAGCTACAGTGCAGCTTTAATGAATGCACATTTTAACTGTAGTCGTGCGGAGGCTGCCCTTGAGTTTGGAAACGGACCCGAGACGTGCAGCTGAGACACAGAACTGGAGACTTTCCATCAAAATCAATCCTCTTGTAAGTCCTCTCGGCCTGCTTTTACCTCAGCTTTCTCATTCTGTCATGGATGGTGTCGAAGAAGGGAGATAATGGATTCTGCTGCAGCTGGCTGTGATAAAAGGCGACACGGCCGAGTCATGTGGTCTTATCAGCTGTCTGTGTTCGATGTGCAGGACAGATCATCCCACAGCAACAAGAGACCCCCACTGTCTCGTCACCCCCCATTCTGACAGGGAATTCTGATTTGCAATTCCAAACATACAGAACGGGTTACCGTGCACGATCTCGAAACAAAATCCCATTTTTCTCCCAAATCCCGCTGCGAATGAATCACGCCACAGTTTTCATTACATTCTTCTGTTCCTCCGCTGCCTTTTTTTCCCTTCTTTTGGAGTGTTACAGAAGAGTTAAGCTCCTCGATGCCGTTCTAAAAAGGAGAACAGTACAAGGTCTGGCTCAGGCAAACTGGAATTATGGCAAATCGTTCATGAAATTAAACTGTAACAATATAGCAGACACGACTTCATTATGCGTCAGGCCATAAATCGTGTTTCCCCCCTAAAAGAGACGGGTTTGTTTTTGTGTTGTTTGGACTTGTTTCAGGTTCTAAGCACAATTTAATCAACCGCTGCAGGTGCACAGAACAGCGACGACTGTGGTTAGCGAGACAATGGCTAAAAAAAAGACAAATTGGATTTTCCATTTGCTGCTACAATTAAATAGTTGAGCTGCTGATTAACACTTTTCAATTTGCTCTTTCTCCAGCTGCAGCTGCTTTCTATCCCCCCCTCTATCACTCTGTGTCTCTATCTATGTATCTTTACACATATTGATTATTTTTCACTAAAAGCCTCCAAAAACAACAGCCACCACCTCTGCTCACTTGTGGAAAAGCCTAATTTCCACAAACCGGAGTGCCGTCCTTTCACTAAATTCGCTAAATCCAATCATTACAGCATCACCACTGGCTCTGCATGGCTCATCTGAGTGACACGGGACACTACTGTTGCATCTGCTGCCTGTAATTGATGCGAGTACTCTCCGTTTTTGCAGGCAATATTAACACAATGTACGTCAGGAAATGCCATATAGATTTCTAGTAGATGGATCATGTTATTGGAAGTGCAATAAGTCTTAGCTGGCACACGTAGATCTGATTAAATTTACTTTCTGTCAGTTGTTGCTTTTTCATTTTACTTGTCGCATTGCTACAAGTGCGATTCATGTTGTTATTTAATCAAGGAATGTATTGTTATTTAATGGAGAAAACTAAATTTGGTTCATATCTGGGTTTTAGTCTTATTGTGTCTCTAAATCCAAAAGTAAAGACAGGTAAAACAGGGAACTGTCCATCACCTGCTCCACAGCAACATATGATCTATTAATGGTTGTCACAGTAGCATATAATAGCAGACTGCAGTCCTAGTAATACTTTAACATATCAAACTAGACTCATAGACTGCATTTAAAGTGCCGCTGAGAGGTGTTTTCTCTCTATAGTATACATTGAACAAAACTAGAAATGCAGCATTCTATTAAATCCTTTTTAACATGGGGAATAAGCATTTGCTGTTCCAACTCTTGCCAACATGTCAGCAACCCATTTTTGTCTGTGGCATTGTGTTGTTTAAATAAAGATGCATTTTAAGGTGGTCTTCTATAGTCGCTGGTCAAAGGAGTGTCTGTGGATTGGTTACTATCTGATCATTGTCCTTTAAAACAACACCCGACTAGGGATTACCTCAGTGGTCGAGCATTTATCGCCAGCTGAACAGCTCTAAAAGTATTACTGCACACTTTTCTAACAGCAGAAATGAGAGTTGTAACGTTTTCTCCAAGACAAGAAAGAGACCATTAGCATGCTGTGTTTACATTTCTGTTCACTGCAACACTGTGAGATCTAACTATGTGAAGTGCCCTGAGATGACTTCTGCTGGTATCGATCTTCTCAACAAACTCTTGGTAAGAACCCAAATGCGCTTTCTTCAAAGAAACTATTCCTTTAAAACCCAAGCACAGAAAGCTAACACCAGCTAGCTTTGTAACACCAAGAAAGTGAGTTTTGTATGTTTTTTTCTCCACCAGATTCCTCTGAGGCCTCCAAAGTTCTCGGGGTAGTTGGAAGAAATAAGGCAATTAAAGCATAGAGGGCAAATACCGCATTCGATCTGTACTGCATGGGCCCCACACACTCATTCATGCTCGCTCAGAAGCCTCTGACAGGCTTCCTGACAGTCTCCAGAGTTCAGACACCCGCCACAGCTGTACATTCACCGCCAATCCACACGCTCAAACACACACTGGGCTTTTTGTCCAGGCGCGATAAGGATCTGGTGAAGGTCGTGAGAGGGATCTCATTCTCAGCCGAGATGAGCCTGCCGATAGCGTCGGTCCTGCGGCCAGATTAGCCCAGTCTGATTCCACTGCCGCCCCAGTCGTCCCAGTGGTGTCATAGCTGCAGCACTGATGCTATCACACCCAGCCAGCCGCCGATGACCCTTCAGGTCCATTAAAGAGTCCATTTAAGTCGGCGTCGTTTGTGTGTCTGTGCAGCCGTGTGAGTGTGAGCTTGTGGTTTTTCTGTCTCTTTCAACGATGAATAAAATCTGAACCTGTTACATATTGACTCAGCTAAGAGCTGCCAAGTACAGCAGAAGTTTTCTGAGCAGCTCAAGTGGAGTAATTCTGAGATCCTGTCTCGCTCAAGGCACATCAAGGCTGGCTACAGAGGAAGGAGGAGGGAGTGTTTCTCTCTCAGTTCTCCCCTCCCAGAGTTTCCTACCAGGCCTGGACTCAACAATAATAATGTGGAGGTCAGAAAAATCGTTACGCTGACAGCCTGAAGGTGAAAAGACAGACAGAAAAATGAAAGAAACATTGTCTTGTCTGCAGTTACTGTAGCTATTATACTGAGGTAGTCGGTATTTAAAGCGAGGCGGCTTTTCTTTGTTGTCATTTTGAAGATCCAAACTTGGCAGGACGATCTTCTTTAATCATGGAGATCTTAGGACTTACTTTGAATATCACATTATTCATCGCTTACCTCAGGTTGTTGTTGTTGTTGCTCACCAAAAATAAGTTTTGAGCAAGAAGGGACAAAAAGCCAAGTTTAAAAATAAAATAGTGGCTTGAGTTTGCTCATTACAGACGATGCCAAAGAAAGGATTTGTCAAAAAAAATAAAATAAATCAAGCCCCCCCCCCCACCCTGCTTCAGTCTTTGTCAGTAATTACAAGTCTTTCATGAAAGTGTTATGCTGACACATATTTAAATCCATCTTAGGAAACAAACACTTGTTTTGGCTGAAGACGAATCATCGGTGTCAAACGTATTTTTGTGTGGTAATTAAGGAGGGATATTATGGGTGATATGCCCTATCATCCTTTAAGTATGAAAGACCTTTAGTAATGGATTACACAGGTTTATAGAGTGGATTAATAAAAAGGTTTTTCTGGTATTTATGAATTGGCACAGGATTAAACTGGAGGGAAATATTCACAATCGTATTTTCATTTTGTAGGACTGCAGTGTCAGATTGCGATAATCCCTTTGGTTCTGCTCTTGTTTGTTGTGCTTTTTTCCCTCTTATTTGCGGATTCCTGATTCATGCTAAAGAAACTGCATTTGTCACGGTGTGAGGTGTGCGTTTGAGTCATCGCTCAAATTATTTGGAACTAAATCCGAGGCACTGCTTGCAGTTGCTGTGAGGAGTAGACTGAAATAAACTTTAAATTATTGTAGCATTACGGGGCCTTTACACAGATCAGCCACAACATTAAAACCTCCTGCCTTCTACTGACCCTCATGCAAAAACAGGATCCAAATAGGTCCAACAGATAAAGGATGTCTAGGGCAGGGGTGTTAGCTCAGGGGCCAAATTCAGCCAAATATGATCTGAAGTGGGCATAATAACCTACAAATAATAACAACTCCAAATTTTTCCTTTGTTTTGTAGTGCAAAAAAGTTCATTCTGAAAATGTTCACATTTAAGGAACTATGCTTTTACAAAACATTATGAACAACCTGAAATTTCTACAGGAAAATTAAGTTAAATTTCAACAACATTATGCCTCAGTGTCAACAAAAAATGACAAAAAATAGACAAAAAAACACAAGCGAGACAAAAAGGAAACACAACACGACAAAAGTCAAACAAAAAAAGTACAAAAATCCAGAGGCAATGCTTTGGTCTCCTTTTCATGTTCCTGAGCAGTTTATTTCTTCTGTTGAAGCTGCTGGTTGGGGAGCGTTATTGCCATGTTATTGCCATGTTATTGCCATGTTATTGCCATGTTATTGCCATGTTATTGCCATGTGTGGGTCTGCAGAAGTATGTATGTGGGTGGTACACGTCAAAGTAACATCTACATGAATGCCAAAGTTTCCCAGCAGAACATTGCATTATAATGGGATTATCAGTGTTCTTCCCTCCAGCGGTCACAGGGTTTGATGTTGTGGCTGATGGCTGCATAGCTCGGGGCTGTCCTTTTGGTTTATTAGATATGGCTTTGGACCACAGCCTGCAAGCTGACCTACATCACTGACCTCTAGTCTTGCACTTTAATGGTGGGCCATTTAGCTCTCAACTCACTAGCCCAGGATTTTAGGGCTCACTTAAAGGTGGCAGACAGAGGAGACATGTCTCAAAAGGACAAGCTTCAATAGCTAAAGCTGATATATGATGTAACTCAGGTTCCAAATGCAAATCAGAAAACGCACTGAAGCTAAATACAGAGAAAAACTAAAGGGTTCTAAATATTTAAAACCAGAGGACATGGAATATTGGTAGAAGATGAGGTAAACAGGTGAGTAAACAAATGACCTGGCAGCTGAAAGAGGGAGAAATCACTTTTTTTTTTATTTATATATATATATATATATATATATATATATATATATATTATATATATATATATATATATATATATATATATATATATATATATATATATATATATATATATATATGTATGTATGTGTATATATTGGGTGACAGGACTCAGGTGGAACCCATTACGGCAGAAATAACATTCAACAAGGAAGGAAAACACTCAAAGGGAGAAAGCAGAAGAGAAAAGGAAATGTCATAAAACCAAACCAGTGACACTGTCCGGCCCCCAACAAGCCGGTTACTCACTGCCAGCTCTGGATGTGTTCCCAAGGCGACAGCTCTGAACGCACACTACATGAAAACTGAAAAAAGTAAAAACAGAATATAAAACACAACAGATCACGTTGCTATACCTGCAGGGAAACTCCACAAAAACGGCAAAATGCACCACACTAGACGACCACGATGGCTCACACCTGCCCACTCATGTCAGCATGTGCCGACTGCAGGATCTCCAGACTGAAACAGCAACCAAACAAACAGGCAAAGCAGCTCTCCTTTCCAACATGCATCGCCCAATCACAGGGTGGCAGATGCCAAAACCCAACTGCAAGCAACACCCTACATCAATAGAACGCACCAGATTTGGATACATTTCCAAAACCATGATGGACACCAATAGGTTTTTTGGTGGAAAAAAAGAAATGAAAAAAAAAGTTTCTTAAGAACATTCACAAAAAATTTAACCAAAATCCAGTGAATTTCACTGGATTTTGGTGATTTTTTTTGTGTGAATGTTCTTAAAGAAAATATTAGAGGTTTTACTGATATGTATGTAATCACTTTAGATATTTTTAGGATTTTTGGGGGAAAATTTTTACTCATTTTTTGAAAATATTTCCAAGAATTTCCTTGCCAAATTTGGGGGATTTTTAAAGATAAAATTTTTAAGGGAAATTTTCAAGGAATTATCAGAATTTTCTTCATTTGTGCAAATTTTCTGAAATTTGCGGAAGTTTTTTGCTCAGTTTTTGGAAATTTTTTAAGACAAGGAAACAATATTTTTTGGTGCCCGTAAATGAGGACAACAGGAGGGTTAAAAAGCAAGAGAGCCTAAACTAACATGGGCAGGTGCAGTCAGTAGGATGTAGGTGAGTGCATGTGTGGAAAAGTGATCTTTTATGGAGCAAAAACACAAACCTCCAGCCAAATCATCCAATGAGTGTCTGAGGGAGGAGAGCAGCAGCAACCGAGCTCCAAAAGGATGTTTGAAAGGAAGCTCTGGCACACAGGACCCAGGTGTTACTGATGACCTGACTCTGCCACGTCGCCTCCTCCAGCGCTTCTAACAGCAGCAAGGTCGACACGCTTGTTGCTACACGATGAAAGTTTTACAAAATGTAGTAATTACCTTTCTCTAGGTAATTCATATGTAAATATACTTTTCTGGCTGAACTGTTCCAGCATAATTACACATTACCATGTATTGTCAGAAAATAATTTGGCAGTAAATATGAGGAAAATTCTCAGTATGAATCCAAGTAATTGTCTTTCCATTAAAAACTTTACAGTGTATGTTAAGTTGTATTTTTGCTAGTAGTCATATTTCTGCTTGTACACAGACGAAAACACTCTGCAGGAAATGCCAATAATTACTTAATAATCAATTGGCAAGCTTTATCTGTTCTTTTGTGGTTATTTATACAGCCCAGCTCACTAGTGGCTATAGGGAAGCAACAAAGATAACTGCCAGGTAGAGACTGTTTATCTAAATTTGATATTAGTTTATTCAATTCAATTTAGACAACAGCAGCAGGAGGCTACTACTCCAGCAAAAGAATATATTAAAATAAAAGGAGTTCATAAAGACATCATCCTATGCATTAACAAAATAAAAGCACCAAATCCCAACTTACCTCGTGTATACTAACCAAACAAAAAGGTACACAGGGGAGTATCACCTTCATCTAATGTTTAACACTTTTTACAAGCTACTAATTGAGATAAATCCAAACCAAGGTTCCTGAAATAGCCCAGAGAAAGAAATGAGCGTCTTAAAGAAATTAGTGTCTGCTCAACACCCAAAAGCTGCCACTGACTGATGCACTAGTAGAGCTTTAAATCACAGGTGCACAGCCTGAAGTGGCTTTATTGGAAGTCAGAGTTGCATTTCTGCTCCAATCAGACAAGCAGGTGGAAGAGGCAGAACAGGAAATAGGTACAGTTACAGCTTTTTATTAGGAGGATACAAATATTATTTCCACAAGAAGGAGAAGGAGCACAACAGCTACCTAGAATTTAATGACATGTAAATACAGAAAACCAAATATGTCTGAGTATTTGCTATACAGGGGGTCCTCGGTTTACGACGTCCTCGACCTACAGCGTTTCATCGTTAGGTCAGAACGGATCGGAACGGAACTCGGATGTAAGTCGAGGACCCCCTGTATTTGAAAAACATCCTGAGACTTTGGAAAAGCGAGTAGAATCTTGCATGTTCTCCTGTGTCAGCTGTCTTTGGGATCATCGGCTTCCTAAATTGCAATTCTAAATTGTGCATAGTGTGATCGTGCATGTGTTTGTGTTAGACCTGCAATGAACTTGAGTGCATGTGAACCTCTGCAAGATAAATCAGGTATAGCTAATGAATTGATGGATAGAAAAGTGAGCTGTCTATGGGCCTTGTGGGAACCTATTGGCAGGACCAGGAAGGGCCACACAGTGATTATAAGACGTTTGGGTTTGGTACAGGTAAGCTTGATTAAAGGCATTTAACACCATGTTTGGGCCTCATATCCCGCTCTTTAACTTACTTACTCACATCTACTTACTCCACTAAGCATAAATAATGCTCAACTGGCTGCATTGCTATGATTAAAGTGCACGGTAAAATTTTTAGTTCCTTACACAGTTTGTACACAAAGTTAATACATACAGTATGTCAAAGTTAATGGTAAAATAATTTGGTTCTATGTAGATTCTGTTTAAGTCTATACTGTCTAAGGCTGTTGGCCTCCTAATTATCTAATATGGAGGAGGTAATTACACTTGGAGTGTAATTTGTTTCTAAGTTGCTCTAAATGCAAAACTGTTAAAGCAGTGCTACTTTCATTGCTGTTTCTCCATGTGAAGCCTCGAATCGGCTACAACTAACACGTGTGTGTATTACAAGGGGCAACACACATATTCACCCTAGGCAAACACAATCTAACCCTCAGTTCTTCACACAATCCAGACAGTTATTAATTAAAGGTGTGAAGAGGAGTCTAAATGAAATGTGAACACATCACAAAGCCACATCTAACAGCACAGCAAGAAGAGCCAGTTAATAGCTAATAGCTTTTTCATTTTGGAAATTACACAGGCTCATGTTTTTTCTTTTTTTTTTTTCCAGAACTGTGTATAATCAGGGCAAAGGCTCAAACACGAGCATCTTATGTGATATTCAAAAGGAAGTATCAGGGCTGAATAACACATTCAATTAAAATCATCACGATTCATTTCCATGCAAGCTGTCCAAACACCCATTTCTACCTTGAAGGACTCCGTGTTTGATAGCCGAGTCTCACTGCCAAAGCGACTATCAAAGAAAAGGTCGTGTTGTCGAAAATGTGATATATTCTCTGTCCTCTGTGTGTATGTGCGCTTCTTTGATTTTTTTCCCCATTCAGTGGAACTTTTTTCATTTCAGAACGGAACGCTGTCATATGTTTCTCCCTCCAGGAAGTATGCCCTCTGAGTATATCAAATACCAACTCCTATTCACAACGTGCCCGGCCTTCACTGAGAGAACATTCTCAAATAATGGGCTCTGTTATGAAAAACCCTCCTTTCATGCACAAACACTACAGTCTATATGACCCCTGTATACTTCCACCCTCAAGTGATGGAAAAAAACATCCAAACTGTCATTTCTGAAGGTTGAACAGATACCGGGAGCCTATAATTGCCTGTTGTCCATTACTGCCGCTGAATATCACTCCTATAACCACCAATTTTTTGTGCAAATGTGCAGTTGTTATTTTTCTTGTTTCCAACTGTTTGAAAAAAAACAACGCACAGCCAAGTCTGAATGATGACTAATTGGTGTTGAGCCATGGAAAACCCAGCGCCTAACAAAGCCCACAGAGCATTATTAACAGGTAATCACCACGCATGCCAACATCTTCATTCATGTCATCCACGGAGATGACAGACAGACAGAAATCCCCCCTGCTGCTTTATTGAGGTAATTTCCGGGTAAAACAACATCATCTCATCCATGCAGAGCTGCTTTGTTCAGCAAAAAATACTTTGTTCTCTTTGTTTGTCGTAGCGTTTTTGTTTTTGGACCAATGATGTAAACCCCAGCAGTGAGCAACTTGTGAAACGTTAATCAGAGCAGTGTGTCTGTGATCAGTTTTCAGAAGTTTCCAGTTGTTAGTGGGCATTGCCAGAATACTGTATTCTTTAGCAATGCAGGGGATTTATTGACTTTGGCGAGCCGACACAGCACAGGTCTGCCAAAGAGGTGCAAACAGACCCTTTTCAGGCATTTTTCTCCTAAAAAGTAAATAATATATTCCTGACTTTTGAGTGCTGAACACCTGGATCTTTCTTTCCTCCTTTTCTCTTTGTCATGAGTTTTCTTCTCCGGGGTCACCTTCTGGGGTCAGCGGTCTCGAGCATGATGCAATGTGGAGTTAATCCGGGCAAGTCTTTCGTGTAACCGCCTCACGCTGAAGATGCTCAGCACATTGTGATGCAGAGTTCGTCTTCCTTTGTAGGCATTTTGGATTTACAGGTCACATGGGACCGACCAGCGATTCCGAAAATAAAAGACGGAATGAAAGTTTTAAAAAATCTGCTTTTAGGGGCAAACTTTGCTTGTTGGCTACTCAGTGTTTCTAGTTCCCTGGTGTCCAGAGATACAGAAAGACACAAATAGAAAGTGATACAAAGCGTTGGAGAATGTGCAGATCACTTAATTACACAAGACTGTTTTAAAAAAGTGAGCTACTTGTGAGCTATTTGTCCACAATGAGCAGAAATATGGTTGCAGGAGAGAAGGTGAGGCCTTTTATGAAGAACAGCAAAATGGAAGAATGAAGGACGAGGATTAACTCCACATTCTTCAGGACATTCTTCAGGAACACCTAAAACCATCAGTGAGAAGGTTGGATCTTAGATGCGGTTTGTTGTTTCCGAAAAGACAATGACCTCAAACATATCAAAGGTGGTAAAGAAATGGTTGAATCAGGCTAGAATGAAGGTTTTAAACCCAACGAGAATCTGTGGAATGTGTTGAAGAAACAAGTCTGTACCAGAAAGCCAACAAATTTAGATAAACTGTACCAATTCTGTCAAGAGGACCGGCCAAAGATGCAACCAGATACTGGTGGACGGCTACCAATAGCAAGCTAGTTGAGGTGAAAGTGGCCAAAGGATGTTGAACCAGATATTATCATTGCTGTATGTATATTTTTAACACAACAGATTTTGTCATATTTCCAGAAGACCTGAAATAAATCTATGAAAGAACCAAAATGCATGATTGTTTTTTGTGACAAAGACGCATGTATTTCAACGATTCCATTACAGGAAATTCTATTCTGAGTTATAGGAGTCAACTTTTGTCCACGACTGCAAATAATAGCTACTATAATGTTAAGTTATAAGTTGTTTCACTGCAGTATGTTGCAATGTAGAAGCTGGTCATCTTTTTACAGATATATTGAGCATCAATGACTCAAAGTTTACTTCATTGTTTTGTCTTCTCTACCAACTGATTGTAACTGACAGCTAACAATTCATCAACTCATCTGATAATTATTTTCTGAATAATTTAATTAATAGTCATAAGGTTAGTCTATCTGCAGCACAAAGTAGTAAAATAACACTCATTCCAGATTCCCAGAGTCCACTGTGAAGTCTTTGAATGTCAAAGATAATTAGTTTACAACAAAATCAGAGAAAAGCAGCAAATCCTCTCATTAGAGGAGCTCCAGTCCAACATCTGTGGCATTTCACTTGTTAAAAACTGCCTCAAAATGACTAATTGATTATCAGAATCATTACTGATGAATTTTCTTCAGGACATATAGATGAAGAAAATGTGTTTGTTTAAGGGTTGTTTAGCTTCATGTACTGTATTCTGTGCAGCTCTCACTCTGTTGATCAATTAATCTACTAGTTTGTAGGTCAATGAACCTCAATACACAAACTATGTATGTAAATGGCCTCAGACTGACCTTCATGCCCCATATGGTTCTTTTAATGTTAAGTACTGGATGCATGTTGTTCCTTTAAAAACATTAACTGTGCCCTTAAACTTCTGTGTGTGTCTGTGTAAAGCGTTTGACCCTGACAAACCGACATCTTGTGCACTAAACTGCGCTCTGTGCTCCGCCGGCTGTCGCTGACGTTGCACATTAACAGAAAATGAACTTGGACCGTGGCTTCTTTTAAAAGTTAAAAATAATCGACTTCACAAATGCACGTTCAAGGACGAACAATAAAGCAGCTTCCAGCCGGAAAAAAAAAGGAAAAAGAAGCACATCTGGCTCGGAATAACAGACGTGGAGGAGAAGGAACAGGAGCTGCTGGGCGTGAATAGTAATCAGCAACACAAATCCCCCGACAGCCCAGCATCGTGCTAACGTAGATTAGCCAAGGTAAGCTACTATGTTTGTAGATACAAGGAGGGGGATCTGTCATTTAGCTGTTTTGACAGAAAAAAATAACACCCTCGAAACGCTCCCATGCATAAAGCGTACTCACAGTCCTCTTCTCATTAATCATCCTGTCAGAGTTTATATCAAGTACATTTATCATTAATAAATGAGTCAGTGATGGTGATGGGATGGATGAGGAGGGGGAGCCGGGGGTCTATGCATCGTGGTGCTAATTATATCCTGGAGAACATGGATGCTGGGATGTCAAGTTGTAATATGTCTGACTCTGTGTTTGAGCCAAATCCTCAGCAGGACGGCGGTGACATTTGAGAACAGCTGGCTGCCTTTTCTGATCTCTGCTCTTCTCTTTTCAGGTGTCACATCCCATGGCGAGGATCTGCGGTGGTTGGAGGCCAGGTTTGGTTTTTTTGGTGTGTGTGTGTGAAGAGGTGAAAAGTTTTAATTCCACAAGTTTCCGTCCTCCTCGCCCATGTCCAACGTGCATATCCAATTCGTGCTTATTGGCAGAACATCTTGTTGTGCGGGAGGAATGCAGTGTTCGCATGGCTTCAGCGTTTGTACTTACTTCATGAAAGTTAATGAGACTGTTTTTGCTTCTTCAGGCGAGCTGTTGAGCCCAAATTCAATTTTAAGATCAGATCCAGTCATATTTGAATTTAAGCCATGGCCAAAGGGGAAACTTTAGGATTATCGGTCGACATTGTTTGCATTACTGCCAGACCTGCAGTGTTAGGAGCATTTTGTTCTGTTTATACAAAGAAGAAGAGACTCTGAGCACCATCAGAAATCCCCATCACCGTCTACACAGGTGTTCCTAATAAACCGGTTTCTCCACGTATTCATCTTTGTTATATTTTACTCGCAGTGATATTTGTTCTGCAACCCTTTCTGTATTACGTTACATCTGTTCTGTGTCTGTAAGCCTGTTTGTTTACATCCCATCCTGCCTTCTCCCTGGGGGGACGTTCGTTTGATCAGTGATTGAGATGCATGAACATCATACACTCACCGTAGTGTGCAGATGGGATCTGCTCAAAGCTTTGTGCATACACTGAATGACAGACAAGAGGATACTGGGTTATCCCTGAATGGCATCCCATCACTCTGGCTCGGAGTATTTCCTGAGGCTGCAGCCAGCAGAGGGACCTTAGGACACTTCACAGCCACAGGATATATGGATGCAGCCAGGTGAGATGTCACCCACTGAAGCCCAGATTTACAACTAGCGGTTGATGAAAGAACCTTCCAGAGGAATGACTGTATTTTTTACACCCTGGAAACACATCCTGTGAATACAATAGCTCAGCTGAACACTGACTGATAGGTTAGAGACACTGTGCTAACCAGGCAGGTATCAGAGAAGAGTAACAGTCTCAGGGTTATTCCAGCTCAAATTATCACTGTTCCTCTTCTTCTCAACAAATTGTAAATTATGGAGCTTAAATTTATGTCTGCAAATTTTGATATTGATATATCAAATCTTTAGGAGATATTTATTTTTTAAACAAATTGCCTGTCTAACCATTTTTAGCAAATTTTCAAAAAATATCACTGGGTGATTTCTGCAAAATTAATGTTTCTATTTTTCATGACAAACTGTCAATACTTGACCTACCTGTCATATATTGGAGATTCTGAATCTCCAAAATCATTAGAAGCAACAGTAAAAATGTGAAACTTAAAATCTGACATATTATCATCCAAACATGACCTCAAATTTCAATGTGAAAAAAAACCATGCGGAAAGTGGGTCAACAGGCATTTAAAAACAACTTTCAGCACTTTTCAGCCTGTTTTTCACACTGAATTGACAAATTTATATTGTACAATAAGATCAAACAGTATCTGATTACGAAGTTAAAAATATGAGTTGAAATAAAAAAATGTCTGTCACAAAAAGTCCCATCTTTGAGTTCATGTCAACAACAAAAAGCAGATAATGTAGAAATCATCCATCCATCCATCCATCCATCCATCCATCCATCCATCCATCCATCCATCCATCCATCCATCCATACACTGCTTTATCCTCATTAGAGTTGCAGGGGGCTGGAGTCTATCCCAGCTGACTGAGGGCGAAGGTTCACCTGGACAGGTAACAGTCTATCACAGGTTCACCTGGACAGGTAACAGTCTATCACAGGTTCACCTGGACAGGTAACAGTCTACCACAGGTTCACCTGGACAGGTAACAGTCTATCACAGGTTCACCTGGACAGGTAACAGTCTATCACAGGTTCACCTGGACAGGTAACAGTCTGTCACAGGTTCACCTGGACAGGTAACAGTCTATCACAGGTTCACCTGGACAGGTAACAGCCTATCACAGGGCTACACATAGAGACACACAATCACACTCACATTCACACCTACAGACAATATAGAATCACCAGTTAACCTCAGCATGTTTCAGGACTGTGGGAGGAAGCTGGAGAACCTGGAGGAAACCCACACATGGACAGGAGAACATGGAGACTCCATGTAGAAAGATCCCAGGAAGGCTGGGATGCAAACCAGGGATCTTCTAGCTGCAAGGTGACAGTACTAACCACCAAGCCACTGTGCAGCCCATGTAGAAGTCAGACAGTGATATTTCTAAAAGTGCACTAAAAATGGACAGACAGGCTATAAAACATAATTATTTCCAGTGTTTGATATATCGAGCTAAGACTTTACACATCTTCATGAAGATCCTTATTTTATGCGATAATAATTTCAGCCAAATCAAAGGTAAAACAGAACTTGTGCTAAAAATGTATTGATTTGTATTGTCCGAACAGAAACTGAACAGACTTTGGTTTCTGTTTATCTGTGAAGCACTGATTAGCAAAATGCTACAATACAGAACTTCATCCCAAAAATAACTTTTCAACTCTCTCAAGTAGTTGGTGAACACTCAAAGTCTCACGTCTCTACACTGCAGATGGCCATCGTTGGAACATCTAGCAGAAAACATTCAAACTTGGTGCAGCCGTATCGGTTGACCAGATTAAATCCATGATCATTGATGCTTTTGAATGTTTTCAACTGCGCTCCTTTCTTTGTTGTCTCGTTGATGGTCACCTTCTTATCCTGTTGAGTGTACTCTTTGACATTGTTGCCCTAAACGATTCCTTGACATTTGAATAAAGATTGAATGAATGAATAAAGCTTCCAGCCTCCAGCCATGATGACTTCTGCTTCCACCACAGACTGTCAGTTGGCTCTGGTTCAACATCAGGATTGAAATACTCAGTCAATCAATTTTTCCCACAACATTATGGACTTGATCACTAATTTCAGCTCCGTTATTGACTGTTCTGGTCGTCGCTGTGTGAATTATTAATAAGATCTGAAGGCCTATAGACCCTGGCACACACTTTTCAGAGGTTCTGTTTATGGACAGTATATTTCTCCAGACAGGCACTTTTGCTCTGGTTGTGGTTCCACTCAATGTGGATGTTCTACCATTCAGCTCACATCATTCATACATATATTGATATATATGGGCACGTAGGGACCTCCTGCCTCTTCTAGTAGGCTCAGTAGACCATTATCACCTGATTTAACGACAGTATAGCAGTGATTTAAGTCTTACAAAGAGGAATGAGAGGAGGCAGTCAGCAGAGACTTCAGTTTGATTCCCAGTTTGGGTCATAATTATAGTTTTATTGTTTTGACTGAAGTCTTGTTTTGACTTTTGGTTTCACTTGCTCCTTTTCACTTCATGTTCAGTTAAGTTTAGGCAACAAAACTTTTAGACATTCAAAAAACATCATTTGGGTTAAAATGCATCCTGTTGCTACATTTGTCACAAGTTACAAAGGTTCATTTTGTTCAGTATCAGGTGGGGATTCTATGTACACTTATTCACAAGACTGCAACAAGTCACCAGTGTTTTTGGGGTTAGTTTCTGTTAAACCTTGGTCAGAATGGATAATAACACACCCACTGAGTCTGCTAGAAGGTCCTTACTGACCCATACGTATAGAAATAACATGCACTGACAACAGGCTATTTAATGGATGCATAACATCTGAATATGGCAGTGCTTTAAACTGGAAGAATATATACTGTCATAGCTAACAAAGACCATTTTCCTGTAAATTAAATATCCCATATTTTTACTTTCCCTGTTTATGGAAGCCATAGCAACCAGGTCTATTTGTTGTGCTTGCTGCTTTACCTCTGGTGGCAGTGTGCCACGCCGTCCTATTCAAGCTGCATAGAGAACCGTACATTAACAAGGAACCCATCTCCCCCTTATGTTGAACCGACTGTCGGTGTTTACAACTTTAATGAGAGAATGAAGTGAGACTGTCCTTCTGCTCACAAAAAGAAAAGGAAAAAAGCATGAGAGTGAATTGCAGGAGCAGCAATCAGGTGTTTTCTATCTAAGTCTGATGTCAGCAAATAACAGGAAAGTTAAGCTGATTGCTTGCTCACAGTTTATCTCTCGGTTCGTCTCCGTCTTGCTTGCAGCTGCTTCCAGGGCTGTTTCTGGTGACTTTGTGTCTGACAGTGTGTAAAATGCAACCTTTTTTTTTTCTTTTCTGGCATTTGATAAATGCCAAAGGGCGACAGTGTTTAGAAACTGCGGCTCTGAAAAGATAAGAATGTCATGCATGAACATGTGTTCATGTGCATGGAATAAAACTCACACTTCCCAGCAGCAGCAGCCTCTGCAGGGATCATCCAGATGATGTATGAACGTGGCAGCGCTTCTTAGAGGTGCACATGACTACAATAAGTGTCTCAGTCGAGGTTTAATTACAACTCTGCACTGATGCAACATGGAAAGCAATGGATAGACACTGTTGGTATGCTTATTCATCGGCTGCCAGATGGAGGACTGTAGTGGGAGCTCTGGGGTGTCGTAATAGCAAACGGTTTACATGATTCAGGGTGAGGTAGGAGGGCCCCATACCAGAAAGGGCCCCAGCAAGGTCAGGGCCAGCTCTGCAACTAATTAACCCAATCCTGCACTGATATTTGAAAGCATGCAGTTTCCTAGTGGGGATTTTATCAGGACAGAGTCTGGAAAATTTTCCTTATTTTCAAAAGTCAATGTTGACAGGTCTGAGCAAACATTCTCTTTGTGTCAGTATACACAGAGCATTAGCATAACACTGTGGACATCCATCTAGTCTGCTAACCTGGTGGCTGATTACCTGCACAGATGGCACGAGTAGGTGGATTTTGTTTTATTTGCTGAAAGTAACACATTAGCATGCTAATTTAAGGGTTATTTACTGATATTATTGCGGTGTAATATTACCTGTGGTTGAACTTTATTGAGAAACATATCTTAGCAAACAGGCAGATCAACAATAAACAATGTATACGTTTAGTCATAGTGTCTCTCACAGTCTAAAGAATGATCTAATTCTCATGCATTTTACGTGGCGTTCTTCAGTCCTTCTGCTGTCGCTTATCTTTTTTAAAAATCTCTTTACTTCTTAAAACAACCACCTCTGCAAAGCAACGTACATGCTAAAAATGACAAGAGTTGGATCATGCAATGAAGAAGATTTGCTCGATTCTTTTGGTAAATTAGCTATAGCTACAGGTTTCGCCTTAAATGGAAGGGGCACCATCACTACATCCTGGGTTTAGCTCCACCCAAGACAGCTGTGATTGGTTTAAAGAAATACAAACAAGCTTTCCTCTCTTCATCAGAATGAAAATAGGTGTAGACAGACCATTCTCCAGCACTGGCACAGCACTGTGAAGGTAAGTGTAAGACTGCATATTGTATGATATCAAATAAGGCTGCAGCTATGAGATCCTTGTCCTGGAATTGTTTGCTTTTAACTTGCAGATTTTAAAAACACTGAGACAAACATTTCTTTTTTTTAAAAAAGTGTTTTTGAAAAGTTTGTTTGATTTGTAATGTAGTGAAAAATGCAGACTCATTTGGTGCAGCTGCAGATGAAAGGCTATAATAACCGAGAACTGAAAGTTGGCTGAGGGGAGACTGAGCTGTGCTGGGGAAAAATCAAATCCAGAAGACAACATGGATTTGGTTAAAAGTGTAATTTGAAGTTGACAGCTCTCTGGGCTAATGGTGCTTTTCAGCAGCCGTGTGTTGTTGTTGTGCTGTTTGGGTAATCGCATGATTGTAGAACATAAATGTCCCAATTACATGGCTGGGGATGACAGAATTTTATATCTAAGCCCATTTCCTGCTTGATTCCTACTTTTGTAGTCACCATACATAACATGTACCAAACATACTTGTCCTACATATCCCATAGCAGTGATTAAACTTCAGAAATCCCATGTTTTCGTTTGAACAAAAGCACTTTATTTGACTGTGATATCGTTAAAGAGAAGAAGAAATATTGCACAAACTCAGGTAATGAATCTGATTTTTAGCATGTTGCTAGGAAACAACCAGAGTGTTTGAAGACGGTCAGCTTCATAAAGCCACTTCACAATTTGCTCATCAGTCTTTTGCCAGCACGTCAGTCAAACTGGATGAGTCTGTCATCTGATGTCCTGCTGCCCGTTACTTATTTAACGCTTAATCATTTAATAAAATGAGTAGCAGTGAAATAAGCAGTCACTTGTAAATGTGAGCAAGCATCAAGTTGTTTATTTTGACAAAGTTTGCAGTCATTTAAAGGCCGTCGCATCACACAGCATTAAAATTGTCCCCCTTTTTCCACATATAGCTGCAAATTTGATCCCTGCTCTACTGCAGGAAAAGAAACTTCTAAGGCCCTGAAGCCAGATGACATTCACGGTAAAGAAGTTCTCTTTTAAGTTACTGCTGCACCTCTAAAAAGTTGAGGAACTTGCATGAAACAGATTTAAGAAGCCTGGTCCGATGTGGCAGAAGCAGAGAATATAACTTAAAGTCATTATTATTTTATTCCATACAGACACAGATAACTTTAACATTAATGTTTTTCATGTCTTCATTGAGACAAACCCACTACAGTTCTGGAGCACAGAACACAGACCAGGACATGATGCAGGTTCAAGGAGCTGCTAATGAACAACATACTAAACCTAAAGTAATAGTAAGCTTATTAAACTGTGCAAATAATTGGCTCCAAATGATTTGTGTATCACCAGACCTGTCTCCACAGTACTGTGTCTGGCTGGAAAACGCTGGAGAACAGCTTGAAATCACTATTAGCAAACAAGTTTAGTACTTGACAACCAGTCCGTAACCCTAATTTTATGGTGGCAATAACACAAAGACAATAGAACTCACACAGGCTTTCCTCTTGTTCCTCCCGGAGCACGTTGTTTGTGCAAATCTGTTAACGCGACTGCATACGGCTGAGAGTTGGCCGTGTTGAAAGTGATGCATAAATGCTGCTCAGTCCAGCATAGAAAGATTGCTGTAGGAGACGCTTCCTCAGACTAGCAGCCAACACATCCAGGTGCTGTCAGATGACCAGAACAGAGAGCCTGTCTGAGGTCTAGACGGATACATTACAGGTCTGACTGCAGCCTCTCTGCCCACATTATAGCCGTCACCTGACCGGACAACATTCACATCTGACCCTGACTGTAAGTCAGTGACAATTCAGATCAAGTTTATTTTATACTTAACCCTCGTGTCGTCCTGCGGGTCAAAATTAACCCGTTTCAAAGTTTGAAAATGTAGGGGAAAAAAAAAGATATTTTCACAGTGAAACTTCTGATGTCCACATTTTCAACATTTTTGGGAAATCTTTGAACATTTTTGGTGAAAAAAAGAAATGTTAAAAATGTTTCTTAAGAACACTCACAATTTTTTTTTGTGAATGTTCTTAACGACAATATTAGATGTTTTACTGATATATATGGAATCACTTTAGATATTTTTAGGACTTTTTTGGAAGATTTTTACTCATTTCTTGCCAAATTTGGTTGATTTTATTTATTTATTTATTTATTTTAAATAAAACTTTTAAGGGAAACTTTTATGGAATTATTGGAATTTTCTTCCTGAAGGTTTTACAAATTTTCAGAAATTTGGGGAATTTTTTTTGCTGATTTTTTGGATTTTTTTCAGACAAGGAAACAATAATTTTTTTGGTGCCTTGTAAATGAAGACAACAGGAAGGTTAAGGTTGCTTCATGCTGGCTGCTGACTGACACTGAATGGGATGTTTTCTTCTCTGCTCCAGTTAGAGGTCCATGGAGAAATCATTAATTCCCACCTACAAGTTGTCACAAACATGTAACATAGTTCCTGACATTGATGGGACAGTGTCTTGTGGCCTCCTGCATGTGTGACTGTGATGCACTCGCAACACTTCTGTTTGCTCCACATACGCAAGTGTGATCACACTCCCTATAACAGTACACAATAGACCACAGTCCTTTAATGTATGGCCTAGTTTGCTGCCCACCTAACGTCGGCATGTCCACACATGCACGACACAATATTATCTCACAACGCTACTTAAATTAACCAAATTTCATGACGTGAACTTATGAAGCGAGAGCAGGTGGATATAATATTATCTCTAATAGCGTAGGAAGTATTCAGCACATTTATCACGACAACCTCTATTAGCCTATAGAATAGAAAGCACTCAGAAGATGAGGGGAGATCCAGAGCAGCGATGCTTTGACAGAGGACGCTCGCTGTGTTCCAGGGGGAGTCATTATTTATGCATTAGTGATGTGAAACTAATTGCATTCACCACAACCTCACAAAAACCCACAGAGCCGACATGCCATTTCAATTTACCATACAGAGTCATTTACACATACCTGCCAAGTGTACGGAAAACCAGAAGGGAGCGCGGCGTTCCTTCATGTATGGCTGCTTGAAGTGACGTTTCAACACTGACTGCTGTTTGTCGTCTTGTTTCCTGCTGGGGTTTTTTAGTCCGATGCAGTTTGCTCGAAGCTTTGAGGGGGAACGCATGAAAGAAAAAAAATTACAGCCGCTCTTCTAAATAAATTGTAATAGATGACCTCAGTGTTGTGAACAAAGGAAGTACAACATGGCTTTGGACCTTGGAATACAAACTGTGAACGCCCACGTCTTCCTTCTGTTATCATTCTGCGGCTCTCTTGGCCTCTGCAGTGTCGAAATATTAATGCAGCGGAACATTCCAAAGTGGAAGTCATTGCCCTTGTTTGCTCGAACAACATAAAAAGCAGCAAAATAATACAGTGGCAATTCTGGCAAAACCGGTATCGCAAACTTGGCAGGCGGGGCGTGTTCAGTAGCCTTACATCTCTTCCAAACTAGTGGCCCAGAGCTTCATCTGGGCAGTGGACTGTGACTGGCAAAGCTCATTGAAAATAGAGGGAAAAAAGACAATGGGATGAAATGTGCTGGCACCAGAAGGGAGGAAGTTTGGCTCGGTGTTTCCTCCCCTCTGTTCAGCTCTCGGAGCCGCCTCCCCTCCTCCATCCCACTTGTATCTCTCTCTCTTTGTCTCGTCTTCCCTCTCGATGCTACACCTCCATTCCGCCGCTTTCTCGCCGCTCCACTCCTGCAACACAATCTAATCTGAGCAGCTCCACTCCCCCTTTGAACCGCCTCACAATTGGGCAAAGAGGAGCGCTGCCCTTGATGCATTGTAGCTACAACTACTCTGCACCGCTGGAGTTTGACTTTGATGCTTTAAAGGCTCGAGCAAAAAAAAAGAAAAAAAGACACTCGGGGCGGCTCCAGTACAGTATGCCCTCGCTTCATCAGGCACCGCCGCACAGATGCGCACCATTCACATCGGTCTGACAGCCGCCGCCCCTGAAGGCCTGGTGTCAAGCAGATATGGAGAGGAAATCACTGTATCGCTCCCACACTTTGCTCTTTAAGAAACTATATGGTAAAAAAAAAAAAAAATGTAAAGGAACAAATCACAGCATCAATATTTTAAGCAGTGGAAGTGGGGTTGGACTTGACACAGGCTGTAATCTAGCACTTTACCTGACACTCTGCCAGGACGGGCCGGATAAACTGTGTGCGGATAGAGCCATGTAAGCGCCGCAATAACAGCATCCTTTGAAGATTAGAGTGACTGGTGAGCGTGGTAAATTGCTCTCCCCATGTTCCTCGGCGGCAGAAACAGTTGTGGAACATTTGTCGACGACCTCTTTGACAGACTTCTTTAAAGAAAAACCCCGACAAGCTTTACTTTCTAAGAATAGCAGACTGGAGAAAACCTGAGTACCGTCTGTAATGTGGCATATAAATTACAATACTCTAGCTGGATGCTGCAGAAAAGGGTGATTAATGAGGTGAAAACAGTACGTTTGGTTCAGTGGTTGCATATTGAAATGCTGAAAGGGCATCTCAACCCCTCACCCCTAAAATGGGTAATGAACATCATTTACACCCAAAGCGAAATTAATGAAATAATGGGCCCAAAATGGTGATAGAAAACATAGCCGGAGGGGATTTGGCTCCATAGTGTTCACAAGATTAAAAAGATTCCGGTCTTAAAGCCTCTTATCCTTCCAAAACAAACGCTACCCAAGAGGAGATGCAGAGATGTTTAACTGTGATGAATGAAAACTTCACTGGAGGAAAAGTCAGGGGGTCAGTAAAGTCATTAGGATTCCTCCTCAGGGTGCCGGAATCTTAACCTGTGCAGTACAAACGGGTAACATGACATGAAAATCTGCCTGTAGCTTGATCTCCGGTGCATCATGGGAAGCTATTTTCTTCCGTGTCCTCAGGCAAGAAACTGGCAGGTGAGCGTTTTGCATGGCAGCTGCTATATAAGGATGGACCCTTTATCGTCTAAAATAGCAACAGTTTTGTCGGCAAATGCTTCAGCTTGTTTAGACAACGTTTCCACTGCTGAGGAGAAGGTGCCTTACATTAGATCAGCGGTGTCCAACATGCGGCCCACGGGCCGAAACCGGCCCTCCAGAGGGTCCAATCTGGCCCACAGGACAACTTTGTAAAGAGTAAAACTTACAGAGAAGACGTTAACTGCAGATTATAGATGAGTAAGACTATAAATGTAAAATCATTTCTAGACCATGACAAGTTGTTTGGATCATAAAGTAAAATACTAGATTGCTCATTGTTCTTTTGTTGTTTTGTGTCTCGTTTTTCTAATATTTTGTCTTGGTTTTGTAGCTTTTTTGTTCTTTTTTTGTCTGACTTTGGTTGTTTTGTTTCTCGTTTTTGTCGCGCTTGTGATTTTTGTCTTATTTTTGTCATTTTGTGTTTCACTTTATTTGATGTTTTTTGTCTTTTTTTGTCTGACTTTTGTCATTTGTCTTCATGTTTTTGTCATTTTATTTTTCATTATTGCTATTTTGTGTTTCCTTTTTGTCTCGCTTGTGTTTTTTGCCTATTTTTTGTCATTTGGGTTTTGCTTTATTCATTGTTTTGTGTTGTTTTTGTCATTTTATTTCACACTTTTGTCATTTTTTTTGTCTCGTTTGTGTCATTTGTGTAAGTATTTGTCCCATTTTTGTCTCTTTGTAACTTTTTTGTCTAATATTTTGTCTCGTTTTTCATTTGCTTCGTGTCGTTTGTCTCATTTTTGTCATTTTGTGTCTCATTTTTGTAATATTTTGTCTTGTTTTTTTTGTTTTTTTGTCTTTTTAAAAGTAAAATACTATATAATTCACTTCCAGATAGCTGTGACTAAATGTTGTGTTCCTTTGTAGACACTCTGTGATCTGGAAGTTGTAATGTGGAAATGATAAACTGAGGCTGAATGTTTTTGAAAGTGAATTTATTTTTCTTCAGAAATTTCAGGTTGTTCATTATGTTTTGTAAAAAGATAATTCTGTCAATGTGAACATTTTCAGAATGAACTTTATTTGCACTAAAACAAAGGAAAAATTAGGAGTTGTGGTTATTTTTAGGTTGTTATGCTGTGATTTTACTGGTCCGGCTCACTGGAGATCAAACTGGACTGAATGTGGAACCTGAACTAAAATGAGTTTGACTCCTCTGCATTAGATGGTGAAAAATAATGAGGAGAAACAAGCCCTGATCGTGTCCAGACAAGTTCAGTGTATTTGCCAATTAGATGCTGACGAAGCGGTGCAGAGCTGAGACCACAGAGTCCAGACAAAATAGTTTTTTTTTAACTAAATAACGCTCCATAATAGTCCAATCCACTGATCAGCCACAACATTAAAACCACCTGCCTCCTAGTGTGGAGGTCCCTCTGACCCATCAGGGTGTGGATCCAGAACCTCTGGGGTTGTCCTTTACACTCTGGCAGCATCACGGTGCCAGACTCAGCAGGTCACCCACCCCCAGAGGATGCTGGCATGGATCCTGGTCCTGCGGGTCTCTGGGTGGGGCCTCCGTGGATCAGCCTTGTCAACCAGACTGTGATCTGAGGAGCTTTGTTGTGTTCCATGTGTCGTTCCTGAGCGGGTTTTGCTGTGCGACGGGGTGCGATGTCCTGCTGTAGGAGGCCGCTGCTGCTGTTGCCATGGCGGTGTTTGCTCGGTGTGCAACAATGTTTAGGTGGGTGGTACAAATCAAAGCAGCATCTACATGGTCATGGGCTCACATTGAGAATGAGTGGATCAGGGAGCATGAGATGGATTGTCCTCCATAGAATCCAGACCTCAGCTCCACTGAGAATCTTTGGGATGTTCTGGAGAAGACTTTGTGCAGTGGTCCGACTCTCCCATCATCAATAGAAGATCTTAGTGAAAAATTAATGCAACTCTGGACAGAAATAAATGCTGTGACATTGCAGAAGCTTATCGAAATGAGCCACAGTGAATTAGTCCCGTACTCAAAGCTGAAGGCAGTCCAACAAAATATTAAAGTGTGTGAGCTGGGTCTATTGTTAAATGAACATTTTAAAAACTATTTGCAAACATTGGTGTTTAGCACACAGTGTCATGAATACAGAGGATTCGGCTTCCAATTTAAATTCTCTCATATAAGCTGTATCAGAAGAACTTAAACAGTCAAGTTGAATCAATTAGAACTAAAAAAGGAGAAAGATCAGTGTTTGGTCATTAGGGGCTCATTCATGGCTGTTAATCGACTGGATGTGCTGCTGCTCTACTCTACGAACACAATCAGTCCACATAAGAGCACATTCACGGAGAAATACTGACTCTTCAAGGCAGAAAAATCTCCAGATCTGTTGCTAGGAGCTATTTTTTAGGGAAAAAAGGAGTCTCCAGATCAAGTGAGAGAGTCACTAACACTCCAGGTTAACTCTGTCACATTTTATACTGAAATCAGTTCACATTCACATGACTTTGATTTCATGAGAGCACTCTGGAAAAATATATTTTCTGTTCAGATTTTATGCAGCAATGAAAAACCCGGCATCGGAACAAAACAGATGAATCAGTAAAACCAGGAGTTTCACGATGCCGTCTGTTCCAGTCGAGCCTCATTATCTCAAAAGCATGTTGCGTCTTTTAAATGTCAGGACACGCTGTTATTCTTCAATAAAAACAGAAAAAGTTAAAAAAAAAAAGCAGTTCTTTTTAAAGGACTCTGACCTCATCGAACAAATTCAAATAAAAAGCAGCACTTTTTCCTCTTCTGATAATTCATTAAGTGCTGAGATGTTAATAAAGATGTCTGCATGAAATGAGTTTGGTTGTTTTATTCTGCCCTTTATTATGAGGTTAACTAACAGGTTTGTACAATCTGCTGTTAATCAATTGTTCAAATTTTTGTTTCGACAAAAAATAATAATCATTCTCCCAAAAAAGGTGATTTTTGAAGCGCCAATTTGTTGCGCCTTCGGTTTGCATGGGCCCTCGATAATCCCCAGTTTGGCCGCAAATTAATTGAAAGCCGAGTGAAAATTGATGGAGGCCTCGGTTGAATCGATGAATCTTCCCAGGCTGAATCCAGAGCGGCAAAAAGCAACAAC
This sequence comes from Amphiprion clarkii, assembly GCA_027123335.1. Classification (NCBI taxonomy): domain Eukaryota; kingdom Metazoa; phylum Chordata; class Actinopteri; family Pomacentridae; genus Amphiprion; species Amphiprion clarkii. Next base: position 2,187,665 of record CM049579.1, read on the forward strand.
AAAAAAATGTTTTCATGATTAAAAGAGCCGGAGCTGACAAAGGCTTTGCTGAATTCATAAATTTTCTTTGTTTACGCCTTCAACAAAATCCAGCTAATTACAAATAATTAGCTGCACAAGGCGTTTGGGGAGATGATACCGCGGCGTATTAACCATTCCTTTTGATTCCGGCATCATTTTTCCGATGACCTGATCCAAGACTTTTGGTGCTTCATGACTTATGACTAATGGATGAGCAAATTTTTGACCTCTAGAAACATCTGCAGAGCAAGAAGCCCCTTCGCTGGGTGACATGTTAATCATGCATAAAACATAAGTAAAGGGAGAAGGGTCGCAAAATAAGGTGGAAACATTACATGCTGTCACAGGAGGAATAAAAGAGAATGTTTAAACACAAATCCGAGGCCCTATAGGTTTTGTTTCTCATCTCTCATGAGCCAAATGTGGCCCTGAATTGAGGACAGAATATGGAGCTATTCATCCCGGCTCAAAACATGTTGTTAACCTCTGTGGAAAATGCGGCTTATAGGAGTAAGCTGCAATAATACAGCAGTGCTACAGCCGCACTATGGCTGCTATAAAGGGATTTCACAAATCCTGAATTCTATCACTGCGGCAGGAATCTACACTTTCGAATGTATTAAAGTTAAAAGTAGTACGTTAAACCTTTAAATGCTTTTTTTCCCCCCCAACCGGAATATAGAAGCTGATAGAACACGGCTTGAGCCCACAAAAAACCGTCAGCAAATCCTCCGTTTGGAGCTGACGAAAATTTGTGTAGAGTAGAAGCCCTGCAGGCTCAAACAGCAAACTGTTCATAGTCCGAGTCTGGAGGTCACATTTCATTCATTCATGACATCTGAGCAGTTTCATTCAATAATTTATCTATGGAGGCCCAAATGTTTGAAAGTAAATGAATCAATAAGGCATCATGTAGTTCAAATCTGCATTAAAAACAATAACAGATATGCATATTTGCATTTAAAGCCTGCATAAAACAACATACTAGATGTTTAACATTAGGGCTGCCATTAATAACAATAATGGAGAAAGCCAGTTGAACATTTCACTGAAGTTATTTTTATTTTGACATCATTATATAACGCAGCACAGTAGAATGTTAACAAATGTACTTATTAAACTGCAAAACTGCCAGTTTGAATTAGGAACGAAGAAAAAAAGGCTAATTATTGAATTCAGTCATTTCTATTAAATACTTTGACAAAATTAAATGTGTCTATTAGTGCAACATGGACGTATTTTACAACCACAAAGCAGCTAAAATGCAACTGCTTTTCTAATTATTGTGAAAATACAACTATATTTACATCACAGCTGTTGTTTTTAATTGACATGTTTGTCCAACAGCGTTACTGTCATAAAATGAGGATTTTAGCTGTGCAGTGGTTTGGAAGGAGCTACTGGTTAACATAAAGTCTTAATGAGCCACATTTCACTCACTATTTAATGTTTGTTTTGTTGTTTGACAGCAGAAACACAAAAAATCTGAAAATGATATCAGCTGTGTCGAGCACAGAGAGCAGGAGAGAAGTAAACAGATATAAAGGGTGTGGTTTTTTCCTTCAAATGCTCAATTATTAGACTGTGCAGCTGTGGTCAGAACCCTGAAAAGTCATTCAGGAGACCTAGTTAAATGCATTTCTAGCAGATAAAAATTACAATTTATTGATTTTTGATAGGTTCTGTTGTCATAATAGTGTTGGTAATTACACCAAAGTAATATTGTGCATAATTTAAACGGAAATTTCTTAGTTAATTGATTTAAAACTACATTTAAGTTGTATTAAAATGAATTAAATTGGCTTCTCTACCTTAAGTTTAGTATTTTAACTCCTTAAAAGAGCTTGTCTCCATTCCAGCTGCTTCTAAGTTCAGACACATCCTTTGCTAGACAGCAACAGCTGGAACCGTTTTATTTCATCTTTACGTGAATTTTCAGACTTTACGGCAGCGTCTTCGTCATGTCAAGAAACCGCTTCTTGGATAAACACTTCCTGTGCCGCTGAATGGTGACAAAATAAAAGCCCAGATCATTAAAAAAATACATCTTCAAAATAAAAGCATGGAGGGAACGTTGATTTTGACACTAGCAACACAAAGGCTTGCCAAAAGTGATGAACTGATCAACAGACCTTTATAAGGGTAATTTACATGCAATTCGGTATCTATACATAACATGCACATGAATAACACATTCCTGTGCTCAGCACAAGGTCATTTTATATGGAATATTTCATCTGTCGAAAATGATACATCAGCTGAGCAGCCTTGGAGGAGGACTGAGCTCTCTGAGTGCTTTTCTAGTTTAGATTAATGTTGTTGTTGTTGCTTTAGCTGACAGCAGATTACTGGTCAGGAAAAGTTTGATGGTGTGTGATTGGCTGAAAAGTGGAGGGAATGTGATTGATGAAAACATCACTGCCATTAAAGTGAATTTATGGAATAAAAGTGTTGTTGGGGGAAACTTTGGCAATGAACTATAAACTGACTTTAGAAAAACAGACAGTTGGAAATTAAAAATGCATAAAAACTGAAATAAAAATACTGAAAATAAGAAGGATGAAATAAAAATGTATGAAAATGAGTTTTAATGATTTATTAATGTTTTTCTCTAACAATTTATTGATTCATTTATTCATTAACATGATTTATGTAATAATATCTTGATTTAATATTGAACGCTTTAAGACTCTGTAGTTCGCTTTCACACTGTACAATTAAGATGCTAATCCCAAGCTGTGGCTCTTTCTTCTGTTTGCATGTAAACAATGAATCAACCATGAACCAAAGTCAGCTCAGATCCACCTGTGATAGCTGAGGTCTGTTTCTGCTTTGCCAGGCGCTTTTATTCTTTAGAGATGCTTAACTTCCTGACAAAGACTCTTTTTTTTGCCCTAAATTGGATAAAAATTTAGATTTCTCTTTATTCTTTTCTTCTCGTCTGTCCACAGAGTCCACACTCTTCTACTTGATCTGGTTTCATTAAAGCAATGTGCTCTATGGGGCGGAGACATGGAGGGTAATTGATCATCTCCATGTCCTGGGTACAGTCACTCGTCTTGGCGGGTGAAAAGAGAGGAACCGCCACGCTTCGTTGTCAGAAAGACGGGCAGACAAAAGGCAATAGAACTGATGATAAGAGATTGTCCGTCCTCATTTCCCTTGCCAGTTCAATTGTAGGAAGCTCTGTGTATCGGTCTGCGGCTCACGGGGGAACTGAGCGGCGACTAAAGGAGGTCTGGATCCTTATCTGTTAAAGAGAGGGGAAACGTCCAGTTTCACCCCTGTCAGCAGGTTTGTTGCAGCAGACGGCCAGCCAGGCAGCGTGCTGTCGTGGGCTTTAAGCCTGATGGGCTTATGTCTTGTCGTAATGTGGGATAAATAGTCAACATGCTCCGGCTTCACCCTGAGCCAGCTTGAGCGAGGCCAGAGTTCAGGCGGCATCATGAATTAAACAGGGCCAGTATTATTTGCCCAAGGGGATGAGTAAAGCGATATCCAAACAGTAGACACACCAGTTTTCTTAGATAAATGACAGTAAGTTGGTTTCACTTTTACTTCACCAAATATGTTAAATTTATCTGGGAGGCTAATGTGCCTCAGTTTAACTGATAACTGACTGAAACGTAATCTGCTCTTTGTTCTGTGTAAAAACAAATGTCTCGCCCTGAAAACGCACCTCAGCAAAGATTTGGATTTTTAAAGCTGGATGAGTAAAAGAAAGGATGCAAATGTTTGTGCATGTGAGTGTGCCGTGCACGTCGCTGCCTCTTTAAAGTTGCATGCACCCGGCAGCGAGAGGAATGGATAGAAAGATGTAGGTTTATCGACATATTGATTTCAAAGCCTGGCGGCGATGGAAATGCTGTGCATTCTCTAAATTGTATGGACTAAAGAGTAATCTTCCAATTTGAGCTGGCGGAGGGTGCTGTAAATAGATCTGGCAGGGAAAAGAGCTGATAATGACTTTGAGCTGAGTGTTAAATTTTGGGCGGTGTTCAGGCTGAGCTGTCAGGGAGTTCGGTCGGTACCTGCATGGATCATTTCTGAGAGCACAGAGCATCGTTTGCTCTTACTTCCTCATCGTGGTGTTGTGTGAACTCTATTGTAGCTCCGTCGCTGCTGAGCTGTGCTGTCATGCAACTGTTGCCAGGAAATACAGAGTGTGGCTGCACACGCTGTTTCCCCGGGGGGGAAGATGAACGCTAAATCCTCATTTTATGACTTAAAATATTACATTAGCATCACACTGAGCAGCATGCTCGTGAAATGTTCTGTAACAGTAAACACGCTCAGCAGATATAATCTCACACCAAATAAAATCTTAATTGGACTGTGCACTGACCTTGCAAATAATTATTCCATCTGTGACTTTAATATGATATAAAATATTCCTTTAATTAGAAAAGCATTTGATACATGAGATCAGTGTTACAGTCATTTATGTTAATGTACATTTCCAACATTTTTCATTTGATGAGAAATGGAATTATCTCAAATATGATCCATGCAGCGCTAATTCATTCATTGATTCATCTATTTTAAACAGCAGAGATGCCACATGAACGGATAACTCAGCAAACAGCGTTTTTCCTGCAGAGAAGCCTGTCCAAAGAGGTTTTAGCAAATGCCAAAGGAAAATTCCCAGCAAAAAATGGTAAGTAGTGAGAATATTCATTTTTTAAACCAGTTTTGTGAACTTGGCTTGATTTATTTCAGCATAAATGACATTTTTCTTTCTCAAATTGTGTTGAAAGTAGGGATGTCTGATGTTGTCTTTTTAGCCAATAACCCATATGCCAAAATTGTCCAACTCTCAATTTCTGATTCTGATATCAACCGATACTGATATGTTTGGGCTGTTTAACTAATTCTAGGTAACATCTCATATCTCCTGTGGTGGAATTAACACATCATGCCTGATTTTATTGTGATGCTCCACTGGATGCATTCTCAGATGCAACAAGACTTTCAGATGGAAACATTGTCTGTTCAAACTAAGGAAACTACTTCAACTACGCAAGTTATGGAAAAAAAAATGCACACTCTTCCTCTCTATACGAGTCTATTGAAATGTGGCAACTATTCTGTACAATTTTGAAAACTGCACATTTCTTTGAGCTACAATCAATGCTTCAGGCTTGAGGTGAAGTGCAAAAAAAGGAAACGGTTTGATGATGTCATCATTTGCGCGCCGGAACATGTCGGTGAAATCCAGGTGTTATTTTATCAGTTGTCATGATAGGGAAAAAAAAAAAGAAGAATATTGACCGATATTACATTTTTATGCCAATATCGGCCCACCGATATTATAGAGCATCCCTAAATAACTGGACTGATGGTGCTGACTGTCATGTTTAATCATCCCTGAAAGGCCCATTCTGAGCCAGGAGCAAACCTGAAATACCAGAACACATGACAGCAACATGTGGAATGGTGGCCACGTGTAGCAACAGGTGTGCTGCAACTCTGAAAAAACAAAACAGGAAGATGTTTGAATCAGCTGATCGGGGACTTGTTATAGACTAGAACCCAAAGCCAGGATGCAAACCAAGATATTCTATTTGAGGACGTCATCTTGGGCTTTAGGAAACACTGTGTGACAATTTTCACCATCTTTGACATTTTACAGGACAAATAACTCATCACTTACGTGTGAAAATAGTCAACAGATTAATTGACAATGGACATAGTGATAAGTTTCCGATTACATCAAATTTGCCATTGAGAGTCATGGAATTTTGTTTTTGGTTCCGTTTTTATAAACTTTCATCACTGGAATTCACAGATAATCTGCTGTAACAGGTAAACAGCCTCCTCTGCCTTCATTCCTTCATCCCTCCGACATTTAGTTCCATTGTTGGCAGTCAATGCACAAACCGAAAACTTAAACATTCAGATTTAACCTACGAGACCAGAGAGGCCACATCTTTTTATGCCTCATGCATGATTTATAAAAGCTGCTCCTAAAAAATGTCTAATCTGACAATGATAACAGACCAGCACAGAAAACGGTACAAACACAGAACGTCTCCTGGCTGATAAGCTGCAGGTTTAGTGGCGTAGTAACATTTAAACGTCTCCAAAGAAGCCTCTTTTTGTATGTTTCTGCTTTATTTCCTCCTTTACTGACTGCTTGCTCCCCAGGCTAATGCATCACATTAACCAAACTAAGCTTCTTGCATTTTCTTGGCTGCGCTGATCAGCCTACACAACAGACTGCAGTGCTTTTATGTGAAACCGATTTACACAACTCTCAGTTGGAAATAAACTCTTCCTGCCATTTCTGTTGCCGTTTTGTTTCTCTCTCCAGCAGATAAATGGCCAAACACAGACTGCACATGCAGAGCCAGACATTGTACATGTTTAATATGCTTTTCATGCATCCAATTTGCTCCCAGACACTTAAGTCAACACCACATTACACAGCTCTCACATAGCATCTGTATGTTTCATACATACAGACACCGACTGCGTGAATACATTAAGTTGCTTCATAATAACTCAAAAACACACGGAACACATCCTGTAGATAGTTTCTCAATCTGCCCGTTTCTAGATTTACTTTTCACGTACGGAGAGTGAAATTCAATGGGACATGTTAGTATGGCTGCAATACAGACAAATGTGAAAAGACAGTACGACAAAAAAGAATCATATGGGATAGAAATTCTAGATTAATATTCATGTAAAGCAGTTGCTCAATGTTGCATGAATCATTTGATCAGAAAGAGGAAAAAAACTGAATAAAAAAAACTGGGCAGCCAATAAAAACACCAGAAGGTACACGTCGTTCAGCAGAGGCTAATTAAATCATAAAGGTAAAATTCAAGGCAAAAGCAGTCACAAAAAGCTGTGAGTTGTTGGTCCTTGACAGTAAAAACGTGTTACTGATAGCTGTCAAACACCTTGAACTGCAAAATAAAGACATCTGCTGCTAGCTGATGAAAACACGCACTAATTCACATTTTATCAGAACAAAACTGCAGAAACACTTCTGAGTGACGCGTTGATGACTTTGATCACATGGAACCATGAATTAATATGAATGATTGACGATGAGAAAACACAATATGTAGTAATTTAGTGAAAAGGAAATTCATTTGTTTGTTTCTAAACACATACGCACTGGTAAATAATTGTGACGTTAGACTGTTAACTGGTTTCCATTACTTTTTGTATTCAAAACTTGCCATTGTTAGCACGTGCCCAACTATAAACTGCCTTCTCTTAACTTATTCTCATAGCTAACTCAATCTACAGAGCCACAAAATACCTAAATTATCCCATACCTACTAGGGATTTCACTGTTGTCATTAATACTTGAACCAATTCAACATATATTAACCGAAGACAAAAGATTTCCATGTCAGAAAATGTATTATGGATTAGCTTTAGTACCTAAAATCCGCCACCAGGTGAGATTTTTTACTGTTCAATGAGATGAAAAACTGCAGCTTCTTTGCTGTGTTTAATACTGTTGCAGCTCCATGTAGGTAAGCAGACGGCATTGTGACGGTTTAGCTATCGGTGGGCACCAATGACAAAGTCTTCAGTGGTAGTTAATGACTTCTGGACAGAACCAACATGTTCAAGATGACTCAGTTTTTTAGGATGCATTCCGGTAGCTAGTGGCCAAAATAACAAAGCCGTATTTGTGGTGGATGTCACGTATAAAAGGTAAAAAACAGGTCTCAGCGTCAAGTTGTTTTAATGATTAATCGATTCGTATTTGATAACACTACAGTCTGTCAGGTAAGAAAATTGTTGAAAATTCACATCCTTACGACCCACAATGCTTGTTTGTGCTTTCACGTCTAATCCGTTCGTTAAAATGAAAAGCTGTCAGTCAGCAACTTCAGACTGGAGAACACTGATCATTTTTCACCATTTTGAAACCTAATTTTATATACTTGGTGATTTTTTCCCTCATTGAAACATGTCTGAACAGCTTATAACACATTTCTCTGCGGTGTGACAAACTGGAGGCAGCACCGTTGAATTCTCTTTGGAGTCTGACTCAGAATCAGAGACAGAAGACGACAGACAGGAAGACCAAGGAAGAGATGAAATGTTGCCAATCAGTTTACTTAAGAGATAAGCTGTACAGGAGGAAATGTGGCGAGCATATACGAGTCGTTATCAACCATCTGCACACCTCTCACCCAGCGTCTCTGTACACTCCCTCTGAACACCGGGGTTGGCGTGTGATGCTTCGCCAGCTCCATCGGATTGCTCAGATCTGATCCAGGCACAGCCAGATGTGACCTCGACCCCTGCGAGCTCCGGTGTCATCACCAAAGTCGGTGATGCTCGTCTCCAGGAGGAGAGGTCTGGACTTGTGCTGCCACTTTTCAGATAATTTTTCAAGCCATTCCTGGAAATACAGAATGTGATTTTTAGCCGTGTGAATACGTGACGCTGCATTTTAATCAGGGATGAAGAATTTCATATTCATGTCACAACACGTCCCACAAATAACGGAGGGATCCCCTGGGTTCGTCTGTAAAGAGATGCTTCATCCATCTAAGTTGCATCAAAACCCGACTGCTGGCCTTTCAAGTTTTGAATTTCTGACCTTTAATAAGCATTCCCGTGAGGAACATCTGTCTAGTGTTTGAATGCCGGTGCAAAGATTCATCAGCGCTCCAGGTTCATTCAGCCTAATGATGTTCTGGAAGATCACCTGAGATATCACTTCTGACAGACGGACACAAGCGGCTGAAAAAACCTGAAAGTCTTGCAGCAGCCCAACTGGCTTTTCCCAAGACAATAGTGATAATGTTGCTCATTTACAAGTTCATAGATGCCTAAATTTGCATGTGAACATCTGTCAACAATTCAGATATGGGGATCATCTGCATATTTTAATGAGAAGGTGACGGCGTCTGGAGGTTTCAACTATGGTCCTTTACTCAGGAACATGCAGCATGAATTTGCTTCTTACAGAGTTTGCTTTCTCTGCTGCATATTTTTCTTTGGAGAGTATGAATATATAATTATGTTTCCATTTCCAACAGCATCTACATACTTAAAGAACAATTCAAATATCTGATCAGATTAATGATCCATATTTGCTGTTGCTGCACATCAAGTTTCTAGCAGGACATTCATGCAGTACTATATACTGCTGGAATATTTTTTGGTAATCTTTGAAGTATTAGCTGGTTTTTCAGTTTAGGATTTGGGACAGGTGCAGGCTGGCATGAATGTTACAGGAGCATCCCTGTTATCAGCACTTTCAGCCTTCCTGTTTCCATTTCACTGTAGAATCCAACAACTCTGACAGCAAGTACAGCAAAATATTTTGTTGCTACTAAACATAACTGTAGCTCTATGAGCACATAGAGAACAGAACAAATGAGGTCTGCTGTGTTCGTAGAAGACTGCGACTCAACACGGACATTGAGAGGGCAGAAAAATGACACTTTTCCTCTCCGAGTTTCACCAATCTGTGTTAACAGTAGTCAAAAATAATTACCCTTGAGTAGGTGCTTTTCTCCCCCAGAAACGGCCCTGGTAGAGCTTCTACAAGGTGCTTCTTGTGGTCTCAATAGAAATAAAAGTTTGAGTAAAATACCCTGAAAGTTCCCAGAGTGAAAAATGTCCTGATATGAATGCATCCAACAAGTGCATTTACATGCTAACAGTATCCTGGATATGAGACTTATGCGGATTTTTCAACATATTTAGGACACAGTGTTTACATGGTACCCAGAAATCTGCTTATTCACATGAATAGTTACCAGTTGCACATATGATGTTTACAACCCAAACCACCAATTTATTCTGACATTTTTCTAACCGTTTGAATGTAGCTATTGAAATTGAGGCTTATTTTGGGCTTAGCACTGTTAAATACCAACATTGCATCGCTGGTTTGGCTTAAATACTACATTTTCAGCATTCAGAAAAGTGTGTTTTTCAATGTCTGCCCTCACTTTGTAGGCAAAAACCTGAGTTTGGAGAAGACTGATCAAATACATCCAACTGTTGGGATCATGGCATTTTTTATGCTTCGACATATATTTAATGGTAAAGTGAGAGCAAGACTTTAGTCGCAAGTTTTTTCTAATAATCATTGTGGAAACTGTTTAATGGGATCAAAATTGATTCTCTTGCGTTGGCCTTCAAAGACCAATGTTACATTTGGAAACCCCAGAACAGTGAAAATTTCTGGCTTTTATCTTCTACTGTCTTCTATTCATGGCCTTAAATTTCATTGTGTGAAAAAACATGCTCAAAATGGGTCACTGTCCAATTAAAAAAATATATATATATCTTGAAAAGTTAGTGACAAATCCATCTAAGATTTAACCGATACCATTTTCAACATCCGAAGTTTATGATTAAAAACAACAGATCAGAAATGTTCAAGCCAAAGGCCTCTGATGGTTTGTGATGGAACAACCCTGCTCCAATTCGTATTTGAATGTTATATTCCTTTGCAAAGTGTATTTTCTTCCTAATAGACCTGGTTGCCCACTGCTCCATGATGACAGCTGACAGAACTGATCCTGGGTATGTCACTGTTACCTCTGATGCTTTCTGGGCATCTGTCCTTTAGCTGCTAACAACTCATCAGCTGAGACCATATCCTCCATTCCTGGAGGGGGATAATCACTGCAACTTTATTAACTATTCAACAGTGACCTAATACATGACTGCGGTATTAAGTCATTGTTCTTCGTTGGAAAAGTTGGCCCTGTGCAGACTAATTAAACTTCTGAAGCAGACCATTAGCCTCTCAGCCTTTGCCAAGAGCCTAAATCTGAAAATTCTTCCTGTATGAACCACTCACACACTAATCCTATGGATTCCTCTGTGTTCTCTGCGAGGGGTTTAGGAGGCTCTCCAGCACCATATGTTGTGTATCATCACCGTAACCAGAGGCATGTGTCGAACAGTGTGCGCGGATGCACAGATGTGTTTACTTGACCGTGTACATGCGGCATGGGTCTTAGATATTTTGCTGTGGTTACGATACTTCAAGGCTGGGATGGAGATGCAGAACAGGTGGTCTTTTAATGACTCGCTCATGGCTGGCTTAATCTATTTAATTTAGTGATAGAAGAAGGAGCTCTGGCTGCGCTCCCTTTCTCCAGATTCCCTCTGACTGCTGCTGTAGGTGTGAATGCTAAGCGGCTGAGGCTAAACTCTGCAAACCTCCCGGCTTTAATCTACATGCACATCTCTTTGATGTGCTGTCTTGGTAAAGGAATTACTCGTCCAGCCTCGGCGCTCGCCGCCCGCGGCCAAGGTGACTGCACCTGAGTGAGGTGAAACGTTTTCTCAACGTCCGGTGAACTCCGGTCGGCGGGAGAGCCGCTTGTCACAGCCGATCAGTTCACAATTCAATATGATTGACCCGGGCAGGAAATCTTTAAGTTGCTCATGCATGGATGGAGAGGGAGAGACGGCGGCACATCAAAGCGTCAGGGATGTAGATTGCTCATGCATGCTAACGTGGCAGCCAAGGTCAGGAAGAGTTGCTAAGTGACTGCTCCTGATCCAGCGGCTGAGAATGAAAGTGGACATTGATTTAATGCTACTGTTAAGTGATTCATTCAGCCTCTGATGTTAGAGCTCTACAACTTTCAAACTGTTCTCACTCTTTTCAAGAACCCATGGAAAGTTTTTTTCTTCTTTGTTTTTTAATGGCCCGAAATATTCAGATTCATACTATTTCCTACCATTAAAGCCGAGCAGCCACTTGTGTGTCTAACATCAGAAAAAGGTAAAAGATGTTTCTGTAGTGCAGTGAAAACTGCAGCTGCAGGAGATGAGGTGGACACATGATTATACAAAGTGTTGGACTTTGGCTCTGCAGGCTGGCAATCATTTCCTATCTCCTGCCACCGGTCTTGTTTTCTTTTGCCAGTTGACAAACATCTTCCCCTTAAGTTCGAGTATTAGTGGCTTAAATGGTTTGGCTGGAACCATTTTGGAAACAGCAACAACAAAATCCCACATAAAGCCTCAAAGCCAATGAGTTCTTACCAGTCAGCGTCGTCTGTGTGGCCCAAACCTGATAGGTAGCTTATTCCTCTGTTCCAGTAGAGCAGAAATATCACAAAACTAATAGAAAATTAACAGTGAGCCATGCAATACTCCTTCAGCCATTTATTTTGCATCCATGTACACTATTATGCTGCTGTACATACTAACTGAAACACCAGATGTATATTTATCTGCATCAGAAAATAGTCCCTAAAAATGCATCTTTCCCTCCACTTACTGAAGGCTACACAAAATGCTTCTCAAAGAGCCCACATTATGCACATTATGCACATTTACAAGTTTATAATTTGCTTTTTCAGGACTACTAGAATATGTTTACATGCTTTGATGTTCTAAAAACACTAGTTCATTTCTTCTGCACCTCTTCCCACTCCTGTGTCTTTAAGGCTTCACTTCTTAAAAGCACAGTCTGCTCTGATTGGTCAGTTTACTGAGTCCTAACCCTAAAGCAAGACAATACTGGTTACAAACTACAATCTTAGGTTTCCAAATGTGTGCACGTAGCCGTAGCAGAAGCAGCTCAATGAGGATGTAATGTTAGAAGCAGCTCGTTCTTTGTTGGAGACTGTTCCATTCTAGTAATACAAATGTGCCACATGATGATGTAAATAACAGACATGAACCTGGATTTCTAGTGAGGCGTTTCAGGCAGGTGAGAGCAGCGTTTATTATAGGAGATAATACCTCTCTTTGGTGCAGGCTGTGCACACTAAAGGAAAGACAAACCCAACAAAAGAATAACACACGCTCTTCCAGCTAAATAAAAATAAAATGATGTTAAATATTTGTGACCCACTTTGCAAAGATTCTCGTCTTGGCCGGGCACAAAGGACGAGGAAGATCCTGAGAGATGGGTAGGTGCTAAAAGAGGGCAGGATTCAAGGATGGCTGCCAAAATCCAGAGGGGAGGAGAGAGGAGGTGATAAAAATGCTGAGTAGTGGTACTACCTTGCTTTCAGTAATTACGCTTCACAAGGTACAGCAAGTGATTTATGGATTTTGATACCTCGGGCTGCGTAGATGTTATCAGTCCACCTTCTGACTGGTGGAAGCTATGCCGACCCGCCTGAAGCCTGGAGCATGCTCCCTTGCAGATGTGCACGTGGACAGATGTGCACTTGCTTGTTTTATACCACTATCTTGTCTCCTGTAGCACAAATGTCACATGGACACCAGTTTTGAGCAGCATGCTGGCATCACAGAGACATTTCTGGGGCAGAGAATTAAATTCACATCATGTTTTACCATCGTGGATCCTTGCAGATACATAAAGTCTAACATAGAGGAATACCTGCAAACACTACTCAAGGCTAATAAACACAACAAACTCCTTTACATGTTTTTTTCTGAAATTAATAGAAAAAGCAGTATGTGGTATTATTTATAGAAGAGGCTACATAGAGCAATAAATCTGCTAATAAACATCAGTTATGGTCAGATAAGGTTGCAAACTTTCAAGCAGTGTTTTAATAATCCTACAATTTATCTGCATTTCTTGTATTAAATGATCATTTTCAAAACTCTCTTTATTAGTAGTATTTTTCTTCCAAGTCCTTTATTTCTAATTAATCCACATAAACATTAATTATCAGTACAATTCTGGGTATTAAATGTCCTATTTTAAATAACTACTATCAGTTTTGTACCTGATGTACTTCCAGGAAATTTCCCAGTTGTGAAGAAGCTGAAAATGTGATGCTTGATCTGTCTTTTCCCGGAATACATTCTTCATTTTGTACTTTTTCTGAACTCCTGTTTTTACTCCTCTCGTTAAGCAAACAAACTGTTCAGCTGTGAAACATCACAATCAAAATGCAATTATGGCACAATAGGAAAAGAACGACAGAAAATACTGCATTCATGAAATTACTCTCAACATAAAACTTGTTTTTAATCGGTCTCTATAATTTTATCACACATATATCATGTGTTATTGATTTCTGTGAATAATAAGCACAAATACTATCATATGCTGTTTGAGCCGCTGGCTTAGCCGACATTACCTGTTGTGACAGGCAGTTAATAAATAATAGATTGATAAGCATTTTGTCTTTTTGCTTTATTGCTTTGAATCAACCACAATTGATTTTTCAGCAGCGGTCCCCTATCTAATCATGCTAGGTATGTGTTCTTGATAAACAGAGCAGTGCGTCTGCTTGTGTGTGTGTGTTAGAGGGGGCTGGTAGGTTGATCATTTGCATTTTGAATGTTTTCTTCCCCAACGGGTTTTATTATTAACCATAAATGAAGAGATTGTGGTTAAAGCTTGAGATTTGAAAGAGGCCTGCATTTGCCGTGACCAGACACAACTGATGTATTCATTACTTTTTAGATATCCGTGATAATAAACGCAGGGCACTGATCATACTAATAGGATCTCCTGAGCATTTTGGGTTCTTTGTTTGCCATCAGGAACACTTCAGTGGAGGAAACTAAAGTGATGTGATTATGTTGTTTGTGCAGGTTTTAGGATGTCGATGGGTTTGGTTCATGTGGAGCAGCGGTTTTAGAAAATACCTGATCGCTGCTGAGCACAAAAGCTCTTTCTGCTCCCTCCACAGGCCCTGCAAAGCCCAGACTGTGTGCACTGGTTCCGAATGATCGGCACGACAAACCGCCGCTTCACGGAGTCGCGGCCAACTTTTTGTTTGTCTGTCCCTTGAATTCTCTTAAGAGATGAGCCCCTGAATTAACATTCTTGTCCTTTCCCCCTCCTCCCACCTTGCCTTTAAAGCATCTCCAGAACCCCTCATCCTTGAAGGCGGAGCTCCCTTAGTGCAGTGCGAGTTACGCCACCAATCTTTGTTGGGGGACCGAAAAGGGTTTATTTCATATCATGCTCCATAAACCAGCACTAAACCTGGGAGGGCGAGCAATCAGGAGGTGAACACATTGTGGGCCGCGGGGATTCTCCAACATGGCTGCACCTCCAGCTCCCCTGGATTCACACCAAGCGTTAAATCAAAGATGGGGGAGCTGGCTATACGCACGGCTTGAGATTAGTGCTGGAGAAATGATTCCATACTAATTGGAAAAAGAAACCCAACGATACCTTATAAGCACAAAACCTATTATGCGGCATCATGGTGAAAGAGAGTGGGAGAAATTGAAAATGTGATGAATACAAATGACTAGAGAGCTTAATGGCGAGCCTGCAAAACTTGTGATGGAGGGATCAGTGTTAAAAAGGAGATGAAAGTATTCTGAATGAAAATCACAAAGTAACCCTGGTGAAGCCTGATTTGAAAGCAAAGGACTTTGGGGACATTACAGAACCAGGTGGGGTAGTTTAAGTTGAGCCATTAGGTGGGATGAAAGGTTGGTCTGCCGAGCTCCATGGATGAATCCTGGCTGCTCTGCCATTACAACACCTCACACAAAGGACGGAAGATCTCAGCATTTCATGATCATGCCCTCAAAGGCCGTTCTGTGTGAAAAGCGGTGGACATAATGTACTGGAGGGAGAGCAGGAGCTGAGAGAATCTTCCAAGAAAATAGAAAACCACGCTGACAGTGTCGCGGCGAGTAATGGGCAGAGGTTCAGCTGAAAGGTTGGGGTTGTACAGTTAATTTAAGCTGACAGGGTAGGGGATAAAAATGGGTTTCTCCTCTACAGCCAACTAGAGGGCCAACCCTGTCCAATCTCCGTGATGGAGAGGGGTCCGCACCCCTCCCTCCCTGCTAGATGGTGAAGCAGGAGCGAGAAGGAGGCGCTTTATTGAAGGTGAAAAGTTGCAATGTTTCCTGAGTGGACAGCCTCAAGGGCAGCTGGCAAGAGATTAGAGGATGTTATTAGAAAGCAATGGGCTGTACCTTCCACTCATAATCCTCCCACATGGGAATGTGTGTGTGTTAGTGTGGCTAACCTGATGCTATCAGTGACATTACATCCCCCAGACTATGAAAAACAATCCCTACTTCTACACACGGGTAAATGTTTTGTTTCTGTTTTAACACTCAAACTCACCTCAATGAGCTCTGAATACATGACCTCCCACAATCACAAACCATACAGCTGGCTCTCTGAAGGAGTTGTGCACTCTCTGGTTGGTCTCATGTTTGAATAAACTCGCTGTTGTGTATTTACTGTTGTACCGGGTTGAGACTGTTACTGTTTATTGAGATGGAGTTACAGGTGTGTTTGCTGACCGCCCTGCTGCCTAAGGCCTTGATTATACTCCTTTGTGTTTTGCACATGGACAGCTGTTGAAATAATGCAGGGGAGTCAAACTCATTCTAGTTCTGGGACATTATTCAGTCCAGTTTGATCTCCAGTGGACCGGACCAGTAAAATCACAGCATAATAACCTAGAAATAACCACTACTCCTAATGGTTCCTTGAGTTTAGTGCAAAAAAATGTTCACATTTAAGGAATTATCTTTTTACAAAACATTACAAACAACCTGAAATTTATGAAGAAAAATAAATTCAGTTTTAACAGTATTATGCCTCAATTTATCATTTACAATTACGACTTCCAGATCACAGAGTGTCTAGAAAGGAGCACATTTAGTCATCTGTGTCTTTAGTATCTGGAACTGAATGATATAGTATTTTATTTTTAAAAAGTCAAAAACAACAAAAACAAGACAAAATATTGCAAAAATGAGACACAAACTGACAAAAGCAAGAAACAAAATGACAAAAAATGAGACGAACAACACAAAACAAAACAAAAAAGAGACAAAAAAATCACCAAAAAAGTTACAAAGCGACAAAAAAATGAACAAATGACACAAAAAATTGCATGAGTGTGAAACAAAATGACCAAAATGAGACAAAAAACACAAGCGAGAAAAAATGGAAACACAAAACGACAAAAACATGAAGTAAACTCTTAAAGCCAGACAAAAAAAACAACAAAAAAGACAAAATATTACAAAAACAAGACACAAAATGACAAAAGAACAATGATCAATCTAGTATTTTACTTTATGATCCAAACAACTTGTCATGGTCTAGAAATGATTTTAAATTTATAGTTTAACTAATTTACAATCTGCAGTTAATGTCTTCTCTGGAATTTTTACACTTTGAGGACCGGATTTGACCCTCTGGAGGACCGCTTTTGGCCCACGGGCCTCATGTTGGACACCCCTGACATAACGGATGCATAATTGCATCCTAATTTCTACTTTATACCACTTTCTAATTTGTTTGAAATCCATTTGGAGGAGTCCGCTGCATACAGGCACAGTATGTCAGGGATCTATGTATTCTTTGCATTACTGCCCTGGTAGCATAGTTTACTGCATGAACACAAATCTGTTGCTTTTGGTCTGCATGACATCAGGAGATGATGAAATTTACATTACATGGCCCTCACAGACCCTTGTGTACTAACGAACATAGAAAATATAAATGTGTCTGTCAGCATTTTCAGGGTATATTCAGCATATTTAGTAGGGTCAATATATAATTGCAGGACTTTTTGTATCATAGTTCACATTTTTACTGTTTTCACACCTAAAATCCACATAGTCGCCTGTAACCAAACACCACATGGCATAAAAATGTATGCAAGACATATCCCATGGACTTCAGAAGTCCCTCAATTAAATATTAACCCAGTAACAGCGCTCTGAATACATGCTTCCAACAACATTCAAACTAAAGTGATGAAGTCTGTCAATGATGCTCTGCTCTGAGTATAATTACATTTCAGAGGTGACAGTAAATACTGACAGATTTCCTCGTCTGATAAAGTTGCTGCAACAGTATCTGCAGAGATCTGTTCCAGCTGAACAGCTGCTTTCAGCAACTGGACTGATGGTAACTACAGTGAGCAATCAGTCCATGATGGAGGTCAGCTGTGAGGAAGATTAATAATATTGTAGGTGAGTTACTGTGGTAGCCTGCAGCTCGTTTGCTGGATTTAACTCTTTGGACTTTGTTGTGCCCATAGCTGAAAAGCTTTTTTAAATGGAACTATTACTTTATGCTGCTATTTATCTCTTCTTCAGACTCCTAATGTAGCTGTGCTAATTTCACTGCAACCATGGTCAGTGGTGAAAACAGTTTTACCAGGATTTGGATAAACATCGACTGATTTTCATTCATTTCAGCCATTACTGAATGTCAGTGTGGCCAAGAACTAAACTCTCTTTACCTTAGTGTGTCACATAGCAAAGACCTGTCTCCATAGCAATGTATCAGCGCTGGAAAATAGTCTGACTAGACCCCATTATCATTCTAGTATCAGGAAATAAAAGAGGCTTCTTTAAACCATTCACTGTTGTCTTAAGCTGTGAAGCCCAGGTGTCCCTGAAAAATCGTGACAGAAACTTTGTTTCAGTAGAACATTTACAACGATGGAGGCGAACTAAAATAATAAATACACCAAAAAACAAAACTAAATGTAGGGCTGCCTTACTGCACAATCCTAATCTGTGGCATGTCTTGTCATTTTCCATTTTTAGTGTTGCCTTGAAAACAGCAACATGTACACTACCATTCAAAAGTTTAGAAATGTCCTTAGGTTTAAAAGAAAAACAGTTTTTCTTCAATGAAGATAACATTAAATGAATGATAAATCCAGTGTAGACATTGTTAATGTGGTAAATGACTATTGTAGCTGGAAACAGCTGATTTTTAATGGAATATCTCCATAGAGGTACAGAGGAACATTTCCAGCAACCATCACTCCTGTGTTCTAATGCTACATTGTGTTAGCTAATGGTGTTGAAAGGCTCATTGATGATTAGAAAACCCTGCAGTTATGTTAGCACATGGATAAAAGTGGGAGTTTTACTGGAAAACATGAAAATGTCTGGGTGACCCCAAACCTTGTAGTGAAAGGGGAGGATAAAAGTGTGTGAAATACAGATGTAAGTGTACATAGTGTGAGTCAGGTGTATACACTAGAATACAGCTGGTGGTACTTCACTGTCATTTCAGAGCCATGCTTTAACTTCTGTGGTGCACTGCTGACTGGAACACATCATAATCTTCTTTTCATTTTCTATCAATACTAATATTATGGGGTTTTTTAATCAATAGTTACTCATTTCTGCTGCCTGTCTCTGTGCAACATTCACTATTTTGCATTACGTTTGTATGTCACTGTTGAAATAAAAAGCTTTTGTTAGTTAACTTGTGTTGGTTACTTTTTGGTCATGTTATTTCAGTAATTCTCAAATAACTGGCAGCTTCCACACTCTGCAAAGAGCTTTGTTGGGTTGTACTAAGTTTTAGGCATAGGATGAATTCAAAAATGATTCCAGAGGTAGTTCACTTCATACAGAGTGCAGCAGACAGAACAACAGCTAGATCATATCAATAAATGCTGTGAGGACCTTTAGCCTTTAATTCAGCACCAGTTCCCATCAGAGTTTTTCCGGTGCACTTGGCAGGTGCATGGACTGTTCCAAGCGTGCTGGAAAACTTTCCATAGTTCTGCTGTTTGTTTAGGCTGCCTCGGTGTCTTAATGTAATCCCACACTGACTCCACGGTGCTGTGATCAGGGCTCTGTAGAAGCCAAACCATCTGCTGGAGACACTTCTTTATGACTGTCCACGGCTCTGTGTCACAATGAATCTTCAGCTAAGAGAAAATCAGCTGAATAAATCTTAAAATACTTTTAATGAGCCAAATTAATGTTGGGCAGGATGTTGGTCTTATCTCAAATGAGTCAACAAAAAAGTGATTTTCCTCTAACAATTATATTATATACTATAAAAGCAATTAAAAATGAGAGAATCACAACTGTGCATGGTTACTGATGAATGCCTAAGTTATGGTTTTTCCTAATAAATAGAGAAAATTGATTAATAGTGATCCTCTGATAAATGTTAATGACTGTTTTGAGAATGTCTGACGCCCACATGGGTCATTAATTTAAGCTGGACAGAACATTCCTATTTGTTAGAATCATTATTTTGTGGTCACTGCAGCTTTGTCTTTTCCATAAACTTAATTCCAGGTTTACTCTCGGGTTTGAACATCTTACAGCCCAGCATCACAAAAAAACTTGGTAAAAGTGGAATATTAGTGCATTTTGTTGTCCTCCATTTGCAGTTTTCTAGAGGCGCTTTGCTTCCTGTCGTCTACCGATGACAATAATTGTTGTTTTCTTCTGGGGTACGCTTTAAACTGGTCTCTGGGAACAAGGTCACCTGGAGGACGCTCTCTCAGCACACTGCTTTCTGTTTTCATTCTCACATGTTGAACTGATGGATTATTTTGACAGTAAGGTATTCTTGGTCATTTCTTTCTCCTCCTGTTCGTACCCTGACAGAACGTCCATGTACAGCTACAGTAGCTTAATGAACTCTCCTCAATGCCCCGTTTCCTCCAGCGCAGAGTGCATAAAGCAGGGCTGATGATGCTGCCTTTGACGGCGAGGCCATGCTGCGCTCACCTCAAGTATCTCGTCAACATTACAATACGTCCTTTGTAGAATGCATTAGTGAAATCCTTGAATATCTCATATCTGACGGATCAAGACGCAACCGCAGCGCCTGTGTGTTCTGAATAAAGGTTGCATCTGATTAAATGTGTCTAACTATTACTCACTTAGTCCTCAATGCCAAGTCCGCTTAACAAGTGACCCCGAGGAAGCCTGTTTTGCATTTTAAAGCCACGCATTCACTGACTGGCAATGACAATAATGAGGCTTTCATAACGCTGCTGTTCCTTTTCCTCTGGTGAACCAAAGAAAAGTCACAGAATGTGTTTTTTTTTTCATTTAAATGACTGCTCCTGCATTCCTGTAACCCAAACAGTGTCAGCTACATCAACTGTTCATACATTTTACTTGCAGAAATGATGCACTTTCAGAAAATTCCCATTTGCACATTTAACACAATGACTTTTTAGTATACCTTTGATTTGTTTCTGGTATGTAAAGTGTAATAAATCTGCTCTCACTGTTACGTCTTACTTGTATTTTATGATTTTCTGTTTTAGGTAAACTCCAGACACTCGACCCTGATTATGACATGTACAGTTTTTAAATTATTATGAGTCATAAATTATATGTGAGATCCTATTTACTTCCATTATAGCACATTTACAGGCCAGTACCTGAATACAATACAGACATCATTCACATTTCAGAAAGCTGATGTTCTGTACACAAACTCAGGATGATGCCATGTATAGTGAATAATTCAATAGGAATCCAAACTTGCATGGAAGTCTATGGAGCCCTTAAACTCCTGACAGAGTACAAACTCCATTAAAGTTTTAAAAGGCTAAAATTTATACTGATGTGCAGCACACAAGCTCAATTTAATGATACATGCATTTTATGAATTAATAAGAGTCATGAACTGTATGAAACTCTATGGAAAACCATTAATTTCACCTCAGCTTAGGCTCCATTTTAATTTCAAAAAGCCTATTTTTACACACTGATGTGCGATGTGTGTTTGCATGGTTTACAAACTGCATTAAAGGTCTGTAAAGCCCATTCACTCTCACTGTACTGTTACAAACTCCTTGAGTTTAAGCTGATAAGTACAATTTATGAATAATAATAATACTTCATAAACTGCATGGAAGTCTGTAGAGGCTCATTCACTTCCTCTATATTTAAAAGCTAGCATCAACTTTCAAAATGCTCAGTACAACACATAAGTTCAATATAATATCATGCATAGTGTAGATATTAATAGGAAATATGAAATGCATTGGAGTCTATGGTGGCCCATTTACTCCCACTGTTATTATATCCAAGTACCTATAAGAAAATAGGTTTCATTCTAATTTTAAAATGCTTAATTTTATGCACCGATCTAAAGAACACAGCCTCAATATGATGCATGTAAAGTTCAGATTAGTAGTTAGAACTCACATGGAAGTCTATGGAGCCCATTAGCTTCCAGTGTATTTGTAACTAAGTACCTATAAATGGTACAAACTCCACTCGAATTTCAAAAGGCTCAATTTGACACATATAAGGTTAATAGAACATCATATACAGTCTAGACATTAATAGGAATTAGGAAATGGATGGGAGTCTATGGCGGCCAATTTACTCTCACTGTTATATCTAAGTACCTATAAAATATACAAGTTTTACTCCAATTTCAAAAATGCTTGATCTACACACAGATATAAAGGAATAATAATGTAAAATATACAGATTAATAGAAGTCCCATTTGTATTTTTTATTTGTAACAAACTGTACAAGTTCCATTCAATTTTACACACTAATATGTTGTATTTTAACTTAGCAAGACCATTTAAACACAATTTATAAGTTATTTTGAGTTATATATTGCATGAAAGTCAGTGGAGGCCCAATGACGTCTACTGTATTCATAAGTCACCACATGTTTGCAGCACAACATTTTTACATTAATATTTTGGGGAATATGTTGACATTTACACTTTTTAAATCATATACTGATTCATAATAAAACCTAATACAGATACTCATCACCAGTGCATTTATAACTGAACCACTGCATTAGCTTTAATGAGTTTTCATTGGTTAGAAGTTACGGGCCATAAACTGCATTTTGTAGGAATAAAGAAAATGCACAGTATATTTAATTTATCAAGTTATTAACCAAAGCTTCAACAAGATTTAAAGATTTAATATAGATTACTGTCATTATCCTTACAATTTGCTTTATATCCAGTGAATTTCCATTTTTTAAATCATCTGCCTTCCTCGTGTGAACGCTGACAGTCTCTCAACATGCTGCTCATAAACATCCTCCTCTTCCCTCCTCATGACACCACGCTTGGCAACATTTAAAAATTCAATAAAAACACCGCCGATGATGTTCCCTCTTCATCTATAATAAAGCACAGATTTGTCGACATGGTGATAATTAGAAGAACTTTAACTGAGGGACTGCATGGTGGAATGAGTAGCCGTAACTGCAGCGACCGTAAATGCTGGCTTTATTGCCATTATAAAGTATTCATGCTGCATGCTTGATGTGCTCAGAATGTTTCATGACAGCAGCAACTGATGCACAGCCGGACCGATCAGAGCAATAAAAGCCCCGAAAAGGGCAAACGGAGGATAATTCTCAGGAGTCGCTGCAGCCAGGATAGTATTACTTTATAAGAGTTGAGTTCGTTATTCTTTATGTTGACAAATAATACAGTCAATTGTGCAGAAATCCCTCAGCTTTCACTTTGCATTTATCCACTGAGAGCTGATGAGGAAGTGAGCTGCAGAGGCTGTGCCAGTCCACTGGAGCTTTTAAAGACGGAAGAAGGAAACGACAGAGGCTCTCAAACATCACTGATCAAGGTTATTCAGACTCAAAGTCAAACTGACCAACCACGTCTCCAGAGCTGGACCAGGAGGGCATCTCAGTTGTATAATCAGTTTACAGAAATAAATTAATCAAAATAATCAAACAAACAGGAACCAAAAAAGGAATCTGAGAGAATAAACATCACTCAAAAACTCACGAGCCCACGGCGACGCCCAAACCCCAAACCATGCAGCGAAAACAAAAGAGGCTTTTACCTTTACTGTCTCCACCTGACAGTAAAGGAAACAGTGTGAGCAGTGAGGAAGAAGCACAACTAAAGCACAGGAAAACAGCCATTTACATGAATGTGCACTTTGTTGGCAAGTTTTACCTCTGAGATCATGAGGGGGTTTTTTGTTTCAGCGAGTTTTATTTTCTCTCAAATTCTTATTTTTTCTTTGATATCTAAGAAGTTTTGCTAGATTATACTGAAACAAATCAGATTCATAATAAATCTTCCGTCGCACTGATATACAAAATGTCCACTATTAACATTAAAATAAAATTAAATGAATAAATATAATTCACCATCTTATCAAACCTATTGTTTTTCCTGGGAACACCTTGTGTGAGGAACTTAAACCTGTCTTCTGTTATTATGTGTTGTTTCATGTTGTCTTTTCATATATTGTGAAAATTCCACCTTTTATCAGAACCAGATGCTGTGAAAACAGAAATCAGATTGAATATATTACATGCTAGTTGCATTCCACGAGGAGAATTAAGCAAAAATAAACTTGAAATCATGATACGTCTTCAAAATCCCTCTAATCTGCATGTCTCATTTAAAAAATGCCCAAAAATAAACTGTTTACACCAGACTCAGTAAAAAAACAACAAAAACTGGGAGTTCCTCTGGGAGAACTGGGAAACCACGACTGACTCAGGAAAATTCAGTGACTTCATGGCTGAATTGAAATCTGTGTTTAAACACAGCAGAGACAGAGAAAAATAAAACGTATTTGATCAATAAATACATGCGGCACAGCTCAGAAATGGTTTACAGAGGAGCAGGTTGTTGGAAGATACATTCAGCTTGGTGAAACCTCTGTAGATTTATAGAGGTCATAATAATGTAAATAGTTTAATATCTGCAGCATGTAGAGACTCGATTTTCCTCCCAGTATTAGCAACACGTTTGGATACTTTTCTTCCAATTTATGTAAACATAATGTAACTTTTTTCCTGATTTGTGGCGATATGACTGCTATACTGACATTTTTGAGTTCTTTCTCTTTCTAGCCATTTTTGTGCCGTTTCCATTGAAGATCGAGATTCAGTGAAGGGAGCAAAAAACACTCAGAAGCTGCCTGGCTTCAGACTTTACTGTTGATGATAAGCGAACACGTAGTAGAGCTGTTGCTTTGGCCAAACTAGGACGGATAAAGAATCATTCAGAAGAATCCAGCCTTTTGCAGCATCCTTCTTGAAAGTGAACTGGCCTTTTTTTTGTATGCATTAAGATCCAACCTCTAGGGTCAACTGGATGCAACAAAAATCACCAGATGTAACTGGTTCAGGTAAAGGAATTTAATGCTCAGTAGCAAATTTAACAGAACAGTCATCAAACAGAGAAAACAAGACTGGTGGGTGCTGCCAAATCAAGGAACCAAACAAAACCAAACAAGGGCTAAGAGTATCTAATCTAGTTAAACACAAGCAAAACAACTGAACTCTGTAGCCAAACCGAACCACAAGTAACAGAGACTAATACAAACAGTGCACACAACTAACTAAACAAAACTGGGTGGACTTCTAACAGGAGCCACAGTCTCCACTAAGACTGGAGGCTCCTCACCGGATTAGCAGAAGCTCTAAATGTCTGTAGTCACCCTTCAGTAGCTACGGAACCTACAGACCACACCAGAACATGAACTAACACATAGAGGCAGACCAACCACAGCTCGGCTGCAGATATCTACTCTTCAGGTGGTGATGGCTGCACCCGGTTGGCTGAAGGTGGAGGGAACTGGGTGGTGGCCCAATCAGACAGATCGGGAGGCGGGGAGAACACGCTACTCTGGACTCACCAGCTGAGATGATTAGCAGCTGGGTTCTGGAGAGGCTCTGAAGCCACCCACAGCTGAACCCACACAGGACATCTCCCCACACAACGAGCCAGAAGGAATCCACCCCAGAAACAAGACGACACACGATTACCTGCTGCCGGAACACAAGCGGTAGTGGAGGCTGTGCGTTACTACATTTATACTGCTGCTACATCTCCTGCCTGTAGGCACCATGGTCCTACTATCACTCTTGATCTTGTTTTATGGCTCGTTTTCTCCTGACTAGATCCTTGCTTGTGTTGCATCTACTCTCAGATGTACGTCGCTTTGGATAAAACTACTTTGTTAGCCTCTCTGTGCAGTGTGTGAACACTGGTGTCTACAATCTGGCTGCAAAACAGGCTGCATTAACAAAAGTGAAGGTATTTATCATTCAAACGCAGCCCTCAAATTATTAGGTATTTTCTAAACTATTAATATGTTAAATTAGAAGTTTATAAGCGCTACGGTTGCTGTCGTGTTTTGTTTTTATTACAGCAGTTTCCTATACTTTAAAGGACATTTCAGAGCATTTAGAAGACCAGTTTCTTCCACCACCACTCACTCATTCACTGCCATAAGAAAAGAACATATTCAATAAAATTATTAATTAGATAATTGTAATCTTTAACCAAAGCTCTGACATTTATATTGGAGGTTATTAGGCGTTAAATCGAGATGATCAGGTGTAAACGGCTACTGCAGATGAGGGTGAAATTATCATCATGGGTAAATGCCAGATAAAGGCTAAGAGCTGCTACCTTAAAGGCCCTAAAAGCACGTTTTTCTGATCAGGATTTCACTGCAGACATGAACACATGGTTTTGAGCCAAACCTTCACATGATGTCACCCTTAAAAATAAGATCTGAAATCTCAACAAGATTTAGCTTGTAAAAAAAACTCCTACAATAAAATAATGTCATGCACTTGAGTCATTGTTTGCTTCTGTTGCCATAGAAACTCGACTGTCAATCAAATGTGATAAACGCAGAGTCCAGATGAAGCCGTGGATTCTTTGATTTTGAATAATATCTACGACAGCAGGTGCTTTAACCTTTACTTTGTTGCTTGTCTAGTTTAGTTATTAGCCGTTTTCAGATTTCCTGAATAACAGGATATTACATTTTCATTTATTAAACATTTGCGACCTGATGGATGTGGTTTGGACACGTCATCCTCTGCTCTCTCTCCACTGCTGCTGTTAAATAAAGGCTTTAAAACGCCAAACAAACAGGAAAAAGACGTTTGGCTTGAATGAAACTCCAACATTCTGGTTCGATGATGATTTTCTGTTGTCTCCTGCTCAGGTCACACCACAGGAACAAACATGCTCTTGTTTTTTCCGGATATTTGTGTTTACTCTTAGAGACGATGACTGAAATCTCAGAAGGCAGCAGGTTTTTCCCTTGTGCTGCTGCAGCCTTTTTTTTCTATTAAACTGACTACATTCAGCTCAAACTGCGTTAAAAGCAGAATGGAGATGTTACGGGTCAGACCCAGTAGGATTGCTGTGGTGACTTTTTGCATAAATATGACCGGAGTGTTTATTCGTAGATGCTAAAGCGCCATCAGATTAATGGACCGGTGTGGCCTGCTGGGTCACAGAGGAAAAGCCTGAGATTTCAAGAGCTTTAACAGCTCGCAAAAAAAGACAAAACCCAGGCAGACTGTGTCAAAGATGAACGTACGGCGTTCCCATCCACTGAGCTGGTGTCTGAACCTTTACTCTCTGCTCACTTTGTTAAATATCACCACTGAAGGTCTATAATTGATCAGGAAATGTCTGTGCAGCATCAGGGCTGTTAGAATTGGAGAAAACCTGACTTCACAACAGTTTGTTTTTCTATAATAGACCCTGCAATGTGAAAAAACCGTCATCAGATGACTTGAATAACTGGATTTGGACAGAATGAATCATTCTATGTGGATATTCATATGAGAGTGCATCTGCATAGAAAATAAAAATATATCTTCATAAAAAGCTTGGAACCTTTCTCATATGCTGTAATACTGCCAAAGGCATCCTGAATAGGTTTCTGCTTTGGATGGCATTCAGATTTTTCTTTGCACTCGTCATTCAGAGTTTTGTGGTGCCGATTTAAACGGTCAGACATATTAGTCATGTTTCCTCGTGGGATGGTAATAATTGCAAGACAGAGTACCTGTCGGGGAAATATTTTCATGCTGACGTCGGGTTTCTTTTTTCATTTTCCTCTTCTGGTCTTTGCTCATTTTGCTGTGCACATGTGGAGCCTGCTTATCAACAAACTGTCTTATAAAGTAAAAATTGAAGCGCTTGTAAATAACAACAAATTATAAGGCAGATGTCTTTTGTGGATTAATCATTTGAAATGAGAATTCTGAGCGTTTTCTTTTTGTATCAAGCAGAATGCATGCTGTGTTTGAGCTCATTTAACTTACTTTACGTATGACTATCGTACATGCAGTGTCTATGCAGCAATAATATGTCAGCTCTGCTCAGTGAATATCAATATTAACTCATCATACTTATAATCAATAACTTAAATGTGGCACTAAATCATTGGGATGCTGTATGAAACTTTAAACTTAAGTTTGAGAGCAGTTTGTTTAATTAAAAAGATGAATGCATAGATCAGCCACATCATTTAAAGCCCTGACAGGTGACATCTTATTACAACACGATGTTCTGCTGGGAAATCTCAGGTCCCGGATTCATTTTATCATCTCATTCTGCTCCACGACCCTGAGATCTGAGGACCAGTGACTGTTAAAAGCACCACAGTCCAGATTGGAAACAAAAGGGGCAACTTCTACAGTTTTAGTCCCAACACTGGAACCAACTCCGTCTGGCTGTCAGAGAGGCTCAGTCGCTTCAAAAAGCTTTTAAAAACCCATTTGTACAGACGAGCATCTCTGTACCATTTTATCCTCGCCGGTGTGCTGTTATTGCTCTGTCGAAGGTTGTGCTGTCTTTACTAATGTTTTGTTGCTGTTTTGAAGTGCTTTGAATATTTGAATGTTCTGCAAAGCACCTTGTGGCTCCAGTTTTGAAAGGTGGTGTAGAGATAAAATGTATTGTTTTAATGTAGATGTTGCTTTGACACGTACCGCCCACTTAAACCTTGGTGTAGACGAAGCAGCAGAGGCCATCCTCAGTTGGATAGTATTTCCTGCAACGCCACTAAAACTGCTCTAGAACGGCTTGAGGAACAGGACGAAGAGCCCAAAGTGTTGACCAGAACTTCCCAGATCCACTCAAACATCCGTCTGCACTGGCTGCCTGCCTGCTCTGAAACACACTTTCAAACCCCTTTGATTGGGTCCATAGTATTGGTGTTGGCACTACCTTTTATTCATATTTTCTCATATCCCATGAACCCTCTAGAACAGGGGTGTCCAACATGTGGCCCGCGGGCCAAAACTGGCCCTTCAGAGGGTCCAATCCGGCCCGTGGGACGACTTTGTAAAGTGTAAAATTTCCAGAGAAGACATTAACTGCAGATTGTAAATTAGTAAAACTACAAACTTAAAATAATTTCTAGACCATGACAAGTTGTTTTGATCATAAAGTAAAATACTAGATTGTTCATTGTTCTTTTGTTGTTTTGTGTCATTTTTGTAATATTTTGTCCTCTTGTTTTTTGTCTTTTTCGTCTGACTTTTGTAGTTTGTCTCGCGTTTGTAGTTTTGTTTCTCATTTTTGTATGTCCTTTTTGTGTGTTTTTTTATCTCATTTTTGTCACTTTGTGTTTTGCTTTATTCAGTGTTTTGTGTATCGTTTTTGTCGTATTGTTTCATGCTTTTGTCATTTCTTGTCTCATTTGTCCATTTTTTGGTCGCTTTGTAACGTTTTTGTCTATTTTTTGTCACTTTTTTGTTCGGTTTCGTGTCGTTTAGCTCCTTTTTTGTCATCTTGTTTCTCGCTTTTGTCGTTTATGTCTCATTTTAGTAATATTTTGTCTTGTTTTTGTCTTTTTAAAAAAAGTAAAATCCTATATCGTTCAGTTCCAGACAGCTGTGGCTAAATGTTGTGTACTTTTTGTAGACACTCTGTGATCTGGAAGTTGTAATGTGGAAATGATAAACTGAGGATGAATGTTGCTGAAATTGAACTTATTTTTCTTCAGAAATTTCAGATTGTTCATAATGTTTGTAAAAAGATAATTCCTTAAATGTGAACATTTTCAGAATGTCCTTTTTTGCACTTAAACAAAGGAACCATTAGGAGTTGTGGTTATTTATCGGTCATTCTGCTGTGGTTTTACTGGTCTGGTCCACTGGAGATCAGACTGGGTTGAATTTGGCCCCTGAACTAACATGAGTTTGACATCTCTGCTCTAGAAGCATCAAGTGTTCTTGTAATAGCATTTGAAATAAACCAAAAGTCAGAAAAACCCCACAGTGAGGCATCAGTTTGTTATTATGGTCCATGTCTCTGGAACAGCCTTCATAAAGACCTGAGGGCAGCAGAGAATATAGATATTTTAAAAAGCAAACTCACAGCATATAAATGTGGTCTGACTTTCAAATGATTTTCATTTACTTTACTGTTTATTTTACTACGTTATTTGGGGATTTGCCTAATTATTTTTTACCATTTAGTCTCTTTAATCTGTCTTTTAACACTTATAAACATTCATGGAGGGAATAATATATGATGAATAGCATTAATTTCCATTTTTTCCAGGAAAGCATGCAGTTTGTGTGAAAATTGCTGTATGAATAAAGTCCGTAAAGTTGACTGATGCAGTGCAAGAAGCCTAATTTGGCACTAAATTTGGTGGTAAAAACAAGTGAAATATCTCCAGAGGTCTCATATCCATGCACAGGAGGGTCAGAGCTAGTTTGGTGGCACAAGTGAGACTTAAGAAAATATTAGGCAAGACACAAATATTCTGCATATTTTCATTCACAGTGAACACTTGATGGTTAATTAGTGACTGGGTAAAGTAATAAAATTCCTTCAGATGCTTCTCTAAAGCGGATTTGAACCATAAAATGTCAAAATCCTGCAAGATGAACAGACAAAGCAACAAATAAACAATTAGAAAAACAGTAAACTTTTATCACTCAGTAGCTGAAGGTGTTTCACAGGTGATCAAACCATCTGTTAATGATTTTTTTTTGCATTTCTATGAATATTAACTGCTACAGTGTGTTAACAGTGTGGACATACCTCCATCCCTGCATGCATTTAGGCCTGTATTTCATGCAGTGTGACAAAAATAACTTTACTTTAAATGACAAGCAATGAAGACAAAAAGTAATGCATATGCCTGCAGTGTGTTTAAAACTGCTGGAGCCTAGTTATCGATGCACCTCCATTCCATCAGCGCTACAGCTTTGGCACACATCACTACATCAGATGTTAAATTAGCCGTCTCCCGGTACAATCAGAGAGTGCTGAAAAAACTGCAGCTTATTCATCAAACAGTACCTTAAAAATGACTGCCTACGTCTTTTCTTTTCTTTCCTTTCTTGTACTTTTTACACTGAATTACAGCTTAGTGAGCGCGTGAACACAAGGGACACTAATCTAGGGATTACTTACATGACTGAATGAAGGGGCAATTTGATAAATGAAGCAAAGAGATGCGCATGTACCCACGCTTTTAATAGTGAACAGCGTTAAAAAATTAATCAAGTGATTATTCAGACAAGTGCTGAAGGTCAAATCTTCTGCATAATTTGGAGGTCATCTGTCTCGCTGGAGTTTTGAATATTTCTTAACTCTTTACGATGTCTTGAACATCTACAGGGAGAAGTAGTAATGAGAAATCTAGAAGATCAGGCAATGATATGTCTCAGTAGATTGGCAATAACCTTTTTTTGTAACGATAACACTTATTAGAATATAATTCAGACCTTTAAAGTCCTACTCATTCATTTTCCTTCAGAGAATAAGAACTTGTGAGGAATATTTGAATTTGTGCAGCAGTAAGGAGACTTTTACTTGCATTCAAGTGGTTGTATTTCATTATAGACGGAGTTATAGGGTGCAGAAATGAAGTTTTTTCCGCACACAAACATGAATCCCTCGGCTCTGGCAATCATCACCCCACAAGGTCCTTGGAGGGTGTTCTGCCACCTTGCACACCCCTCCCCTTGTCCCCTTGGCAACGTGCCGCCACCCTGGCAATCAATGCTCATTTTACTCACTCATCCACACCCCTCGCATTGATCTGTGTCGCCCTGGACATCCTGCATGCAGGCAGCAACTCAGCACTGCTTTTACATCCTGTCTGGGGCACAGATTGCTTACATGGACCCGGTGTTCCAGGTCTTTAGCAGCGCGAGCAGGGCGACATCAGGGGACAAGAACATTAGGCAGCAGGAGACCACTGGCAGACGCTAGTTAGATGGACTAAATGATAATGCTCCGTAATGGTTGCTAGTTGGATGGCTAGGTGGGTGGCTGTGTTAGTAGATGTGGAAGAATTGGAGCCGTACACCGGGGTATTATGGGGAGATGGATGGAAACTGGTGCCATAATGATGAGGAAGGAGTGGCTCCAGAGATCACTGGCACCAGCTGCCTCGCTGAATTCAACAACATGATGAAAGGATCCAGTGTGAAAGTAAAGAGATGAATTCAGAGGCATATCCAGGCATCACTTTCACCCCACTGTTCAATAGTCCAACCCTATTCAACCCTTAGAGCCCAGCACACGCATCTTGGATCTTAATTTCCATCCTGTCTCAGCTGAATTGCTGGTGTGGTATTTAATGCAGTGAGGTGTAGCACACATTCAATAAAACTGCACAACTTCTCCTTTACAACAATGCTAGTTGCTAGTCTGTGTGACAAAAAGTCTTAGATGCAACCTGCAAACATCTGCACGTCCATCTACACACCCGTTGAATGACTCATGAACTACTCACTGCACAAATATGTTAGTGCTCATGCAATGCAATAATTTCATAGATCTTTTTCAGACATGCACTCCATTCCATTAATCTGATGGCAGCTAATGGGCCCAGCTGCATGTCTAAAGGTGCGGCCTGGTCACTTATCTGTAAAAGCAATTTCTTACTAGGTTGGACCTAAGTAACATTTCCACATAACTTTTAACACAGCACAAGTCTGAACTGCACCATGACACGACACTCACAATCAGTAGAACTTTAACTTCCACATTTCAGCATGAATATTGGTCTAAAAACATCACAGAGTATGTAGTTTGTATGCCAAAATCACACCTTTTTTAAGGATGTTGCTCACCAATTTCAAATCTATTAATCAAAGAAATTAGTGGTCCATAATACTGTGATTAAAACAGACACAAGCAGATTGAAGACTAATGGTACTCACCAATAATGAACATAGTTTGAGTCATATTCCCCAGAAGATGCTTAAAGGAGCTGCAGTTTGTTTCTTCCAGCTGTTTGGCATTATTTCCTCTGAGTCCGATAGCAATGTTCCATTTTCCACGTCCGAAGCAGATGAAAGCAACAAAAAAGTTGATCATCATAAGGTGGTTGAAGAATCCAGGCAAAATACAAGGTTTAGGAAGCTCCAAATGTAAAGAAAACTGCCAAAAATGAAAGGGGCATGAAGAACGTAAGAGAAACAGGGAGGCAGCACTAAGAACAAGATTTAAAAAAAAAAAACTAGCATCACAAACAGGATGAAGACCAGAGGAATGAGGCGGAAGACAAACAGGAGCAACTGCCAGAGACAGACTATTTATACAGAGAGAGCTGTCAGGTGAGTCACAGGTGAAACTAATCAGGACAATCAGAAGGGAGGGGAAAAAACAAGTGACACATGGGCAATGGTGACTTCAAAATAAAACAGGAAGTAACTGGATATGGACATGAAACCTACACATAAACAAACAGAGACACAAACAGGCAGACATGGAAAAAGAAAACACAAAGGAATGATTTAAATTAAACAAAAACGAAAATCCAAAACCGAAAGACAGTGACAATTTATTTCCATTAGGCCCTAAGCACATATTACCCCAGTTTCTAACTCATATAGTGGAACACCCTCATGGTTCTGACATTTGCCAGCATTTTATGGGGAGATACATGTAAAAACAAAACAATCTTATAGTCTGAAATGTTTTTTGTTCATGATATACAGCCTTACAATATCAAATTATGGCTGATCTGGATGACCAAGACTGTTGTGAAAAAGAAAACCTAATATCACATGTATGGCTAGTGATTATAAAGACCAAGAGGATAGGAGTAAAGGTTGTGAAATTACCCTGAAAACAGCCGAGGCCTGGTGGAGTTAAAAGGAGATCATGATGAAGATCTAGCGTTTGAATAAACAATCAGACCCAAAGTTCACTGGGTGTTAATTGCTGTTTGGTAATTTGATTAATTGGGAATTTGCCGCACTGAGGGCAAAATCCTCAGACAGTGTTGGTCCATGAGTGCTACATAAAAGGCTGTGTGTTCTGGAGGAAGTTAACAGGCCACGGCTCGGCTTGGAGCTGCTGGTCACGGAGGCTGCCTCTGTTTTCACTGTTCTCACTGCTCTGGGAATGAGCAGGGAGTGGATTTTAACACTGGAACGAGGCTTTAATTAAACTGGATGTGCAATATTCTGAGTCAGCATGTCATGTATGTGTGTTTCCTGCCTTGCAATGCATGTGCACAGGAGCTGTTTCACTACAATTTCCATTAATGTGCAAAATAAGCTGGTGTTTCCAGTAGTAAGCTGCTTTTCCCACGGCACAGGTTAAGAGTTGTTGAGGCGAAAAGCTCGACATTCTTATATAATTAAAGGGACGGTTTTACATTTAGGTCTCTTGTGAATTCACAGCTTGTTTTCATACTTTTATGTATTTTTTTCAGATTAAACAAATAAGACATGTTAAATAGTATGCTGGCAAGTGGATGTTACATCTGGACAAAATTCCAGCTGTTTCCTCTGTTCTAGTCTCTACAGGAAGCTAAGCCAACCATCTCCAGGCTGTAGCTTCATGTAAAACATAAAGAAAAACAAGCTTTAGTCACTTCAGAAACCGTTTTGTACACCTTTTGATCACTTTTTCACCTCAATAACTCACAATTACAAAATGAAAGATTTTCTCAAAATGGTTTGCAAATTTTAGTGTTTAAACTAGACATGAATTAGGAGCCTCACACCTTTCTTCTCCTGTCTTACAAGGCAAGAACTTTGGGCAGAAGTCCAAGAATTTCAAAAATGATGTTTAGTGAATCCCAGGTATTGCACATTCTCTGGCTATTAGCATCCCTACAGTGATGCATGGTGGTGGCAGCATCATGCCAGAATCTGCAGAACTGAAGGAAGATGGAACACAGGCAAATATTGACAGGTTAGTGAAGAAAACCTGAGACTTTCAACATAACAGTTACCTACTAGACAACACACTGGACCAGTTTCAGGTTAAAATAAGCCCAGATTTACCCCTATAGAACATCTGTGGTGAGACCTGAAGGTGGCGGTTCACAGATGCTTCCAATCCAATCTGTCAGCGCTTCAAAGCATCTGTCAGGAAAAATGGAATAAACTTCCCAAACCCAGGTGTGTAAAGTCTGTAGAGACTTTCCAAACGAGACCCAAAGCTAATTGCTGCCAAAGGGGGCTTCAACAAATACAAAAAGATCTGAAGGCAAGATGTCAGAAATTTGCCCAAAACTCTGAAAGCATATTTTCACTTCGTCTTTATGGGTTATTGAGTGTAGATTGGTAAGAAAAAAAAGGCAATTTTACCCCTTTGCATTGAAATCTACAACACAAAAGTGCATAAATTAACTCGCTGAAGCATAATATTTGACAAAATGTTGAACTATCTCGTTAACTGTGTTTTAGGAATGATTTTAAATGTTGGTTTATGTATGTATATAATTAATGATGTTTATGAAAACTGTCTGTCACATAGAAACATAGGGGTGCAATGAATAATCCAAGTAGTCGACAACAATCAAATTGGCTGCCAACAAAGTCATTGTTGACTGGTTGGTGATGTCGTTGTGTGTTGTTTTCATATTGACTCTGAGATCTCTGACATTAAGGTAACAATGCCTAGTGGAGTGAAATGTGTCAATACCTGAGGTGTGTCACTGCCCAGTGCGATTATATAAAAGCCTGGACCACTTTCTCACAGTCTGACCAGCAGAGAAGTGGAGGAACTCTGCTGAACTGAAAACAATAAGCAGGGTTTCCATCAGTGTTTGCAGACTTGGCAGCCCACCAGGTCTTAGATGAAACCCCACCAGGCCCAAGTATCAGGCAGAAGTTTTTAAACTATCGTTACTGTCGGGCAGTTCGGTTGGAACGAGATAGGAAAGCTCACCAGTGACATTTAACATTCATGGCCCCAACGAATCAACAAGCTGAGCCCAAACCTGGGATTAACAGAGCGCAGCCAGCGAACACCTCATCCTCTGTAAGTTATGACACACATTACAGGAGCCCACCGAACACACCCAGAAAGCTTCTACTGGCTCTTGCTGCGTACCTGTCGTCTGGGAGAGTGTGCTGCTTGGATGTTCCAGCTCCAGCAGCTCAGTTTAACTACCTTTCAACAGGAGATAATAAAGCTGGGTATCACAAACTGCAGTGTTGAAGCATCTGCAAAACCACATACAGACGATAAGCATCTTTACTGTCTTTATTAGTACTTAGCAGGCAGCTAAACTTAAAAGCTGATAGCGAGAGAAAAGCTATTGCATAATTGTACAATTCATATATCCAAATAGTTGTTATTTATCCAAAAAAGTAGTTGTTTTATTATATTTTTAAATCTATGTAATTCATAATAACGAGAACTTAACTGTAACAACATGGTAATAAAGCAGTAAAAACAGGATAACAAAAACAAATGAAAATTTAGGGTGTAACAAAAGTAAAGACATGTTAGACAACAAAGTAAAAAATAAAGTCCAAATACCAAAAAAATCCACACTTCAAAATGAAAAATCAAAGTGTTGCCATCAGTAATATTGATCGGTCTGATTCTGTGTGTAGAAGTTTGTTTGACAGTGCTGGTGTTGAAATAAAATAGTGTCCTTGTACAAATTTGTAAAAAATGTTCACAAAAACTTACCATTTTTACACTCATGTTATACGAGTCATTCCAGAACTGGAGGACGTGTTACGACCCACCCATAAAATTTCAAATAATCAATGTACAAAATACTAAAACACGCAGTACTTGTGTAAATCTATTTGTTCTGAGACGAAATCCAAAAAACTAGGAGAAAATAATGTTTGAAAATGTTTTATAAAATACCAAATAAGTCTGGAGTTCCTTCTAAAATGCCGTTTTTCTCTTGTCCCGCCCCCTGATGACCAAACTGAAGCTCAAATAAAATTGTTAAAACAGTTTTTTCCTTTTTTTGTATTATTTTTCATTAATGTCTCTTGAATGAATCAACATAATATTTTATATAATAATTACTATGCATGGAACGCGTGTTCCACAACAGCCCTGTTATCAGAACCTTTTCAGCTGGTAGAAGAAGAAAAAAACTGTGAATCACATGATACGCTGGAATTAACATCATCAATCAGTTTTCCAAAATATCTGGCTTCTACTGCTGAGAAAAAGCTAACATTAGCATGGATTAGCAGCCCTGTTACTGTTATTAGAGTAGGGTTAGCAAACAACACAGAAAACATGGAATAAAAACGCTACCATTGATGTGTAAACTGAGCCATCCAAGCCTCTGATAGTTTATTACCATTTATTGATGAATATGTAGTAGAAAATTATAAAAGAGAAGGCTTATTTATCAAAAATTTTCAAGCTCAAATGTCTTCCAATTCTGGAATGACTCATATATTAACACATCTTACTCAATTTCCAATGGAAACTATGTTTAGTTCTGAAGAGCCAGTTCCATCTCCAGTTGTTTCCTGAAGGTACTGTCCAATTTAAATTTCTTACTTGTTTAGTTTACAGAAAGAACACAAGTGAGGAACACGTTTGAGGTCGTCTGCCTCCTTAAAGCATTCCACACATTCTTCTGTGTGAAAGATTAATATTCGGTGCCCACAGAGACCGTCCTACGCCTGTCGAAGGGACGTTAAAGGCGCCACACACAGTTGGCTTAGTTGGAGATAGTGGTGACCTTCTGCCCTGAGGCCCACTAACAGGTTGAAGTGGCCACAGACAGCGAATGTACACAAGCTTATCACAAAACTGACATGTGTATTCATTCCCAGAAATGAGCTCAGATTCCGGGTGTACAAGTTCCCCGTTCCGTTAATGAAATCCATGACATTTCCCATGTTCCTCTGATCTCTTCCCTTCAGCTCTTCTCCCCCAATTACCCTCCAAACTCACTGCTGTGCAGCACTGACAACTCATCGGGGTTTTAAAAAGTTCACGTACTTCTGGAAACACTTCAGATTACAGTTGCCTTCCCTTCCGCGACAGCAACCAAAGCATCTTAATACGACACAGAAGATTCCGCAAATAACAGCCGTATCACTGATCTGACTGACTGACTGGTGAGATTGTAGGATTCCATAAACACTTGAAAATAATGAGCTGCTTCAAACGCAGACAAAAGAATCGCCGTGTTCTGCATAACAATGTGTGTACAAGGAAAACTTGAGTACCTTGAATTATATTTGTTTGTGTCAAATCTGTCTTTTTTCATTCCTCGGGCATCACTTTTTGAAGTGTGCATCTCTGTGGAAGAGGAGAGAACAAAGGAGAGGAAAAAAACATTTTCATTATTAGCAAAGGCACAGTTTGGTCTCTGGGCAAACTCCTGAGCTGCCGTAGCAAATGAGGTCACTTACTTCCCTTCGGATTCTAATGGCAGTTATTGATGTCTTTAATAAGTTTTTCCTTTCTGTTGGGTATTAATGGGCGGTGTGATTCCGGGTGGTGCTGCTGGTGGAGAAACTGAACGGAGGACGAGACCGGGAGACAGATGGGGGAGAGAGCGGGACAGAGATTGAGAGAGAGAAAGTGGAAGCGATCCCACGAGTTCAGTCATACTAATCCCTTTGGCCGAGAGCTGTGAGTCAATTATTCTTCATTTGTCTTTTATCTTGCCACTACTGTCTGGGAATGGGGCTCCTCCAAGGCCTGTCAGGCGCTTTATTGATGCCGTCTGGCCTGAAGGGTTCGCGCAATTCTGAGGACGGACGGTGGGAGACGTGCGGGGTGCTAGGGGGTAATTGTGTCAGGAATTGGGGTTGGTCGCCCAACGGGTTCGTCTTAGGGTTGTAGAAATTGACACGAGATGAAGCGGTATCTTAAAAATAAAACAGAGTCGAGGGTGTTTGGCAGCAGTACAGTCTTGATAAGGCTGGAATTTATGGGGGACAGATTTGTTTTGTGTCTCAACAGGACAGCTGCTCCTGCTGGACTGTTTGTAATCTAAATCTAAATCTATACTTACAGTACATGTGATGTAAAGGCTCAGTTTAGTAACCACATTACAGCAACTAACGAATAATAATCTGTGCGCTATTTATACTTCTGTCAGTATTTCTGTTCATGGATGAATCTGTGCAATATCACTGACATGTATTCTGTAATTAGCACTTAAGTATATTTTGCTTTATTTTTGTACTACACTTCCTGAATGTTTGCACTGTTTTTAGCTGATGTAAAAATGAACAGAATTTTATTTACGTCATCTGCAGAACATATCTGTAGTGTATCCAAATCCAAATAAATTGTGTAGAACAGCACAAATAACATGATGTAAAGAGATTTTTCTTCTATGTTCTGCATGATGTCTGTTTCCTCAAATCAATCCATATAAATGTGAAAGGCCACAACTTAAAAATATCCACGGCATTTTCATCACAGGATTGATTTTGTCGTTTCCCATATTACTGAAAATTGATGATTATATTGTACAGTCGTCCCTCTGAGTCCATGAACAGCAGGCAGCGGCTGAAAGCTGACCATTCCTGACTGTAATGCAGGGAGACTCTGGTACTGAGGAGGAGGGAGGAGCTAGAAGAACAGGATGTTGGACTGGCAGCTGGATTTCTTTCAAACCTCTGTGACCTATACATCAAAATGAAGCTTAGAACGTGTAGCGGATAAACAGATGATATACTGGTAAACATCATTTTCATGTTGTGTTTCAGGGCTGCACAGTGGCTCAGTGGTTATGTTTGCACTGAAAAGGAAAAGCTCTCCAATCTCATTGTACACTGTATGATGACAATAAAGCACATTCTATTCTACTCTATTCTATTATATTCTATTCTACTCTATTCTACTCTATTCTACTCTACTCTATTGTAGAGCTGTTGCTTTGCGTCTCCTCCTGCCTGGGATCTGTCTGCATGGACTTTGCATGTTCTTCCTGTGCATGCTGTTGTGACTCTAAGGGTCAGTGATGATCAGGCAGCTGCTCAAACATGGACTCAGAAATCAATACTGGAAAAAAACTTGGAGTCTTCAAAAAGTTTTCAAGAGAGATTCTTCAAGCAGTCTTCAGAGTGTGATGCGAATGATGTTTATTCAATGCAGAGGCTGTAAGAACAAACAGGAGATTTTAACTAACTACACAAAGTGTTGCATCGTCTGTTATATGCAAATTCCTTCTAAACACTCCTCCTCCAGTCTGGAAAGACACAACGCATCGTCCTAAGACCCAATCAGAATGTATGTGATGTAATCTTACTAAAAGTTTGTTTTCTGTTTCCAATGAATAATCCGTTGTTTTTTTCAATGCATAGCCATAATCCCTCCATAAACTTAACATGTGCGTCCATTACTGCATTCACAAAGTCCTCGGAACTCAGCAAAGCAGTGATTTTAACCCAAAACGTGATTCATCTCTAAAACTATGTGGGTATTTTTGGGTCTGAACTTTAGCTAACCTCATGAAAGTCATTTAATTTTGAACATTTATTTGCTGCTGTTTGGAAACAAGGCAGGGGGCAAGTGAAGTCAGCCAGCTGATAGTGCCATGAGTTGTTCCGGAGGGCACGGCCAAACAACATATTTAGCTGTTTAATGTGGAGGACTCCACTTGTCCTGTAGCGTTTAGATGGGAATGCTCAGAGAGAGCTGCAGCGGTTCATTAATCTGAACACACGCACCTGGTTGATTGTTTAAATCGGGCCCCTGCACTGATGCAAAAAGCTTGTAGCAGTCAAAGGTTGGGAGCAAATTGTAGGAAAAAGACTCGATGTGCCAGCAAACCCAGACATGACGTGCATCTTTAATTTTTAAATTTTAAAGTGCCCTGAGATAGCAATTTCTACTTTTTTTTTTTAAACTTCATGTAGCCATGTGAATTTGTATTGTTGACTAAAAATCCAG
Source organism: Amphiprion clarkii (assembly GCA_027123335.1). Classification (NCBI taxonomy): domain Eukaryota; kingdom Metazoa; phylum Chordata; class Actinopteri; family Pomacentridae; genus Amphiprion; species Amphiprion clarkii. The sequence continues at coordinate 2,228,198 of CM049579.1, forward strand.
AGCAGGCTGGGTTACCTTCTGTTGTTTTGAATGTGTAATATAAGTGAAGTTGACATCTTCAGCTATTCTTTCTATTGCAGATCCTTAGACGTGGAATATTTATTCCCTACAAAAGTCGTGTCAAAGTCATCTTAGTTCAGGTTCCACATTCAGTCCAATCTGATCCAGTTTGACCAGTAAGATCACAGCATAATAACCTATAAATAACCACAACTCAGAATGTTTCCTTTGTTTTAGTGCAAAAAAGTTCATTCTGAAAATGTTCACATTTAAGGAATTATCTTTTTATAAAACATTATGAACAACCTGAAATTTATTAAGAAAAATAAATTCAATTTCAACAATATTATGCCTCAGTTTATCATTTACACGTTACAACTTCCAGATCACAGAGTGTCTACAAAGGAACAAAACATTTAGTCACAGCTGTCTGGAACTGAACGATATTGTGTTTTTCTTTAAAAAAAAAAAAAAAGAGACAAAAAACAACAAAAACAAGATAAAATATTACCAAAAAAAAAAGACACAAAATGACAAGAGAACAATGAACAATCCAGTATTTTACTTTCTGATCCAAACAACTTGTCATGGTCTAGAAATGATTTTAAATTTATAGTTTTACTAATTTACAATCTGCAGTTAATGTCTTCTCTGGAATTTTTCCACTTTGAGGACCAGATTGGACCCTCTGGAGGACCGCTTTTGGCTTGCAGGCCGCATGTTGGACACCCCAGCCATAGTGTATCCTGGTACGTGGTATATTTACTCCCTACAGTTACTCTCCCTCAGTTCATCCGGCTCGTCTCAGGCTCCGACACGTCACAAGTCACTGACCTGTCACTCAGAGAAAACTCCTCTTCACACCACTGCTACACCGGACTCAGCTGAAGGAGATGTCAGAACCGTCAGACACTCAGAGACAAGCTCTTTATGGTCACTGTGTGAAACACAGAGCCTCCCCAGAATCAAAATTTTGCCAGTCGGGTTGGTTGTCGCCAACTGAAAACGTACGCCGTCTCTGGGTTTGAAGTTGCTGGCTGACTCCTGTGTGGGTTTTGTCCCACAGGCCAAAGACATGCATGGTATTTTAATTGGTGATTGTGAACGGGCCACAGGGGTGAGCGTGCATGTCTGTCTGTCTCTTTGTGTTAGCTCTGTGACGGACTGGCGACCTGTCCAGCCTGCCTCTTGCTCACTGTGGGCTGGGATCAACTCCAGCCGCCGTGACCCTCTTCAGGATAAAGGCGGTGTTTCTGCTCCAGTCCGGCTCATTAGCTGCTAACCTTTACCGTCCGGCCCAACCACAGAGACAAGCACTGTCTGAACATTGCACGATGACGCCTTTAGTTCCTTTTTTAAGACAACAAAATTGTACAAAACATTTCATTAGCTGTCACACAAAAACCTCAGCTTATCTTGACACTTTAACCCTCCTGCTGTCTTCATTTACAGGCACCAAAAAATACTATTTCCTTGTCTGAAAAAAATCCAAAAATTCTGCAAAAAAATTCCCCAAATTTATTTATATATATATATATATATATATATATATATATATATATTTTTTTTTAAAAAAAAATTCCAATAATTCCTTAAAAGTTTCCTTAAAAGTTTTATTTTAAAAAAAATCCCCCAAATTTGGCAAGAAAATATTTACAAGAATTTTCTTGCCAAATTTGGGGGATTTTTTTTAAATAAAACTTTTAAGGGAAACTTTTAAGGAATTATTGGAATTTTCTTCCTGAAGGTTTTGCAAATTTTCAGAAATTTTTTGCTGAAGTTTTTGATTTTTTTCAGACAAGAAAACAATATTTTTGGTGTCGTCGGCCTGTAAATGAGGACAACAGGAGGGTTAAAAAAATTCAGCCTTGGATCAAAAACGCTTCACTTAAACCCAGTAATAATAATACAGGTATTGTAAGATGATGACTATTTTGCTGAACATTTTAATGGTTTTGCACTCCGTTTGCTGTACGCTGCATGTGTTCAGGAAGCGGAAAGCCTCAATTAGTTTTGCATGTTGCTGTATTTTAATCTCAGCTTTGGTGATGTGGTGTGGACCTGAGAATGGAGCTGTTCTCAGTGGGTGATAGACTCCGTCACCATGGCCTTTCCCTGGTAATGAGGCTCTAAATGATGCAGCGTCGGTTTGTTTCAGACCTGCCCTAGTTAACCTTCAAATGCTGCTACATACGCAGCTATAAAGGATTTAACAAACCAGCATGTCAATAACAGATCTGCTGATTTCCTCCAGGTCAACATGTCACATCTCTACTCTGTGTGCCGCACATTCCGTCAGTAGCCTTTCATTTCTGCTAAAACCGTATGACAACAGAGGAGCAGAAAGGCTAGTTAAAAGGGGAAAACGCTGACAGACGGCCAGCAGAGTGATGGAGGGAGAGAGAGAGAGAGGCATCCTGCTATGAAATACCTCTTTGATGCTTCAGTACAACCTGAGATGAAAAGTGAGCTCTTTCATCTGCTGTTTTTGAGAGAAATAAAGATAGAAAGTCTGCATCTTTGAAAATCACTGCAAATATTTGTATTTGATGAACCAAGGTAAATGCACAATTGTTATCGACAAGGTGGTTTGTATATTTTTTGGTGAGTCAAGTTCCATTAAATACATTATTTTTAACACTCTACAGAAGAAAACGCCGATAGCTGTGCATAACTTTGCTGCTGTTTAAACATTATTTCAGCCGGACAGATGTTGGATTCATAGTAATTACATGATCAAACAAGGACATATCTGCACTGAAGCCAATTACATGAGCATATGACATATTTGCCCAGTATATTAAAGTGTTTGACAGCCTTTTATGGCAATCTACATCCTTTTCTAGCTGATGAGGAAAATGAGAGCCAGAATCACCTCATAGCATTGCTCATTTGAACAGATTTGGTTACCCTCGTCCAGACCTAATTTGGTTTCATTTGCTTGACCCAAGTAAATTAATGTCTGAGAATGGGCCTACAGAGGTTTTCTAGATGCCAATAAACACGATTAGTTCATGTGCAGTAAAGGCAATGAGTCTATGTTACCTTATTTGGCAAAAATCTATGTGTTTTTGCTGTTATTTCTGATTATTTAATACACAGAAATGTCTATTTTGCTCAAGTTAATAGAACCCCAATTAACAAATGTATCTTTTCTCTTTGGGCAGAGCCTAAAGCTTCTTTAGGTAGGTGTTAAAAGTTCCTAAAGGAAGGAATATCCCAGAAGTTGAACCTTTATATGAATGTCAATGAAAAATGCCTTCTTGGCGTTTGTTCCACTTCCATTTTTTTTGGTTCAAGTGCACTTTCAGGATTGAAACTAGTTGCAGTTCTTGCAGAGGAAACGATAGAAGCTTTGGAAGCCAACAATAAAGATGAGATGCTTTCTGAATTGGCTCGGTGAAATATCAGAGGAGGGCTGCATGAAGAGGATCACAGGACCTGACAGGAGGACGACGATCCGATTTACGCAAGTTTGATTTTCCACTTAAACACTCGGAACTTTCTTTATCACTGTATTTGCTGTTATTTATTACTCCTGCCTTGCTGTTCCAACAAACAAATCTCCTCCTCTGGGCTCTTTAGTGCTCATATATACATGAGTAAATATATAAACAGCTGTTAAATAACAAGACTGGCTTTATGTAAGTTGAACCAACATTAGACCTGCTCAATATGCATGTATACACGGTTCAAGAGGTTAGCAAAAACAGCAAATGAAGGCTTCATACAAATGCAGATTCAATATTAAGGATAAAGAAACGCCTGCAGCTTCATTTTCAGTTCATATTTTAATACTTTAAAAGTGAATTAATATGTTTGACTCACACCATGATATCTAAACATTGTGTTCTGCACAAAAACATTCCTGTTTATTCTACTGTTCACATTTTCTTATAGAGAGTGTGATTTACTGTAGCTGTGTTTGAGCTGTATCATTTAATTTGAACAATCAAACATTCAGTCATTTTCACTCCTTTTTAAGAGCTGAATTATTTGAGGGAAAATATGTCGTTAAGATTTGTCTGACCGATTTGTCATCAAATTTTAAAGTCAAGCTTCAGCTCCACATTAACTGTCAGAATGAAGACGTTTGTTGAAGCATTACCACCAGAGACACCATGAAAATTGTGATGGAGGGCAGTGTGGATTTGTACAACCACTGACATGACAGTTTAAATGCTACGGGTGCTGCAGAATGTACAAGATGTGGCTAATAAATAATGACCATGAGCTTTGGGATTTTTTCACTGAACCACAGTGTCCAGCCTGAACTACTGCACTGATTACTAGACATCAGAAACAACCTCTGACAATTCCATCTGCTTAGATTCATTAAAACTGCATTTAGTCTCACTATTTAAGAGCCACACCTAATATTTCTGAAACTGCCCTACTCCTGTGTCTTCCTCTGGAATCTAAGTATTATTATTTACTAATAATCTGCCTTTTTTAAAACATTCATTGGCATTTTCTTTTTAAAATAAATTGAAATAAATTAATACATTTGAAATAAATTCATATATATATATATATATATATATATATATGATGTCTGATATTGGCTTTTTTGCCAATATCGAACAATTTTTAAAATTTTTAAAAATTGCTTTTTCATGTAATTCGTCAAGTGCTCCTCAAGGAAAATGTTGTTTTTAAAGTAATAATCTTTAATAATAGAGAATGACAGAGGACATGATAACTAAGAATAAATAAAGAGACAAAATTTTCCACTTACACATGAAAGTTTTTAACTCTTCTTTAAATTCCAGTTCACTAAAATGATCCATTTGGTGGATGAGAAGGCTGCTGATTGAATAATTTCTACATTCCTTCAGTACACAATGAGCATTTTTCCACCAAGTATACGTGTGAAAAGATTTAATAGCGAGAAGACATGACATGTTTTCAGTCTCATACATCCAGAACAATCAGCGTCTACTTCAGAACCAAGTAAACACAAATTAGATAATGATGTCTGATGACGGTATTCAGATATGTGGATATGTGGAGTGGCCTACAGCACACAGAAGTACTACAAACTGTACTTGAGCTCAGTACTTGAGTAAATCTACTTGGTAACTTCCCCTGGTTTGATAAATCAAACAGTACAGTGCCTGGATTCATCTTCAGTGTCTCATGTTTACAAGCTGCTTTATTTTTGCAGTCCCATCACAGCTGATTTATTCATAAAGAACATTAAAAATGAAAACCCCAAAGTAACCCATGTTCCACGTTGCCATGCCAACAATGCAAAAATGCTCCATAAGACAGAAAACACACACACACACACACATATTACTGCAGGTTGTTTCCAAAACCCTGCCGTGCAGCTCCAAAGGCAGGCGCCTACTGTAAATGAGACCTCGTGATGTCTTAAAATGACTCGTGAATGGAGCAAAAGTCGTGTGAGATGTCATCATGACATTCTCTTAAAGGGGATCAGGATGGGAAGAGCTCACACAGATGCCACGCGACCAGGGAAGATGCAGACTGAATTAGAATCTGTGTGACGTCTTTTAACACAGAGACAAGACAGAACCACATTTAAATTAGATTTACATAAATCATTCATAGAAACATGACAAGCAGGCTTTATTTTTTTACATAATCAGTTGAGAAACACTCATCAATACTGTATCTGTAATTATTGTATTAGAATATACACATTTTCACATTTCAAAATAAAAGTCTGTCGATATGTTTGCACAGTCGGTACATTTAAACTTAACTTTCTCTGCATTCAATCAGCAGACACACTGTGTGTTTTGCTATGCTGCTTTGAGTAAAATATGGTACTTGTATCAATATTCTTTGTCCTGTTTTCCTCCTGTATTGTGTTCCTTAATGAAGTATTGATTTCACAGAGTTGGAGGTGAATATCCGTCAGTCACCGTGGGAGTTTCGCTCCGAGGTAAACTTGTCCATTCTCCTCGTGTGACCCCCTTTTTTTCTCTTTACCAAAACAGTGACTAATGGGAGAAACGGCAGCCAATTATCATTTATCACATTTGGAATTTAAGGTTTCTTTGATTTGCATGAATTAGCTCCAGGCTTTTCCTGCATGGAATCGCTCATGGCTTTGGAGCGCTGCAAGCCCAGCAGCAGCTGGGTGTGGAACTTCTCTTAGTTATTCCTGCTGGAGCTGGGAAACTCCAACTGAACGAGTAAGAAATGTGTCTAAGTTTTGAGCACTAATGAGCAAAAGAAAAGAAAACAAAAGATACAAAATGGACCTGTTGTGTACTGCAAAGAAGCAAGCAGTTAAGCTTCAAAGTATGCATACCCACAACAACTTTAGAGTCATAAATTTGTATGCGTCCTTTAGGCTTGTCCTGCTTGGAAATTACATAAACAATAGACAAAAGATGGTAAGACACTGTGTTAGAGGTGTGATGAGTTTTAACTATTGCTATGTTTGAGAAAATGCAGTTCTTTCACAGCATTTCAAAGAATCCTGGTAACTTTTGCAAAGTTCTACATCAGGAGAGTCAAACTCATCCTAGTTCAGGTTCCACATTCATCTCAGTCTGATCTCCAGTGGGCTGGACCAGTAAAACCACAGCAGAATAACCTAGAAATAACCACAACTCCTAATTTTTAGCTTTGTTTTAATTCAATAAAGTACATTCTGAAAATGTTCACATTTAGTGAATTATCTTTTTGCAAAACATCATGAACAACCTGAAATTTCTTAAGAAAAATAAGTTCAATGTCAATAATATTATGCCTCAGTTCCTTTACACATTACAACTTACAGACCACAGAGTGTCTACAAAGGAACACAACATTCAGTCTGAGGTATCTATAACTGAACAACATAGTTTTTTACTTTATGATCAAAACAAGCAAAGTCAGTCGAAAAAAGACACTAAACAACAAAAACAAGACAAAATATTACAAAAATGAGACGCAAAATGACAAAAACGAGACACGAAATGACAAAATCGAGACAAACAACATGAAACAAGACAAAAAAGAGACAAAAAATAGACAAAAAAGTTACAAGGCAACAAAAAAATGGACAAACGACAAAAACGCGACGGAAAATTGCACAAATGTCACAAACGAGACCAACAACACAAGTGAGACAAAAAAACGACAACAAAACAACATGCAAAATAATAAAGCAAAACACAACATAACAAAAATAGGACAAAAAACACAAGCGAGACAAAAAGGAAACACAAAAATATGAAACAAACAACAAAAGTCAGAAAAAATAACAAAAAATAACAAAAACAAGACAAATTATCACAAAAATGAGACACAAAATGACAAAAGAACAATCTAGTATTTTACTTTCTGATCAGAACAACTTGTCATGGTCTAGAAATTACTTTAAATTTATAGTTTAACTAATTTACAATCTGCAGTTAATGTATTTGTAATTTTTACACTTTGAGGACCAGATTGGACCCTCTAGAGGACTGCTTTTGGCCCGCGGGCCGCATGTTGGACACCCTTGTTCTAGAGCAGTCTAACACACTGTGAACTAGGAACAAGCTGATGCAGTAGTTTTCCAGTCACTCAGGTAAAAGCCAAAGCTAAAAACCCGAACTCAGTGAGCTGCTGTGAGGGTTCATCACTGAGAATGAGCTTCAGATTGTCTGCTCTCAAGACGGGGAAAGCTATGAAGCCATCTCCAAGTGTTTTCAAGTGCCAGACACCTTAGTGCAAAGAGTCATCAAAAAGTACAAGGACTCCCACACTGTGAACAACCTCACAGGTCATGGAGGAAACCAGAAGTGACTCCTGTGCTGACAAGCAGGTTGGAGCAGAAAGTTGGGCTGTTTATCAGCCAGTGGACCAGCCAACCGCGTCACAGAGAAAAAAAACATCAGGCAATCTGCAGAAAAACATGTCCTTGGGCAGCATCGCACTGTCCAAGACACCAATCTGGAACAAACAGCCGCTGTGGGTGAGAAATGGTTAAACAAAAGGTACAACATGTTGAATCCAAGTGAGAATCTGTGAGGGAAACTGATGATCCAGAGTGGAAAGGAGAGGAAACCATTCCACCTCAAAGACCTGGAGGTTGGTGCAAAAACATCAAAACCTCCACCAAGTGTTTGATGCTGTGGTGGAAAATAAAGGCTTTTATAGATTACAAACAAAGGACATGAATAATTGCAGGCATTTTTAGTAAAGAAAATAAAAAATAAAAGTCAAATTTATGTCTTACCATCATCTGCCACTTATTGTCATTATAAGCAAAAAAAAAACCCAACCTATTGGTTAAATACAAATTCACAATAAAGTAATATTTAGCATGAGTATGTGTATGGAATATAATCAAAATGCTAGTAACTGTATATCCAACAACTACATGGAAACCAGCTCTTGCCATAAATAATAATGTTTATCCAATTAGCAGTACATTTCCCATAAACCCTGTTGCTTCCTGCTGCTAATTGCCCCCCACCACTTTAGACTCCTACCTGGCAGCGCTCCACTGTTTGTTTTGCACTTTGCTCTAGAACATGAGCAGGTTGGAGGTGTTTGTTTTTTTTTCCTTTCTTTTTTTTTGCACAAAATGACATGCGGTGAAGCGGCCTGCCTGCCAGTCCTTCATCAGTGGCCACATCTGATTATGCTAATTATACTAATGTCTCAAAATTAATGCAGTAATGATTTATAGCTGTAGAAACGGTAAATACGGGTCAACGTACGGCAGCACATTTAAGCCACATCGGTCAATTAGCCAGTCAATTAAACAAGGCCTGTGTGGCTTTTATGTTCAAAAAATCTCATAATAAAAACGGGCAAATGTGTGTGTGTGTGTGTGTGTGTGTGTGTGTGTGTGTGTGTGTGTGTGTGTGTGTGTGTGTGTGTGTGTGTGTGTGTGTGTGTGTGTGTGTGTGTGTGTGTACTTGTATTACTTGTGTTGTGGGGGCGTTAAGGTGTTAATACATGTGGATCAGGATGAGAGAAAGATGAAGTTTAGAGTTATGGCGGGGTATTCAACTAAAATTCAGAGAGGTCCAGTCAGAGAACATTCATTAAAGCTAAGGTCTGAAACATCATAACGTCTGACTGAATTAGTGTGATATATGGTGATGTAACCTGGTAGTTTTATTAATGTCTGCATGTAATTAATAACTGACCATCAAATTAAATAAATTCAGTTCAAAAAACATTTGATAACATTTATTAATAAATAACTTTTGATATAACTGTACATCCTAAAATAAAGTGCTGAAAAAAAAGGAGATTTCCAAGATAAACTGATGCAGAAAAAGAACAGATTGGTGTATAAAAGTTGACCAGAATGCAGGACTTTCAGTGTTTGATGCTTAAAGTTTCATTGAGGAGGCCCAGACCTGACCTGACCTCAATGTTCAATCCAAATCTACACTTTGTGATGAGTCACCAGGAAATGAATGCAAGTCGGTGCACTGAGGAGATGGGAAACGTGTGGGCGCTAGAGAGTATACAGTTACAGATGAAGACGAAACATTTGTGTTATGGGTGTAAACAAATGGGAACACATTATATTCTGCATTTCAACATGTAAACAGATACTGCGGGTGATGCAGAAAAATGTTTGTAATGTTATTTGTTTTGTTTTTTTCCCCTTTTTACCACAAATGCCACAAATGACAAAGCACTAGCACATAGCAATCAAAAAGACAATGGAAGTGTTCAGAGATTTCAGAAAAGAAAATGCTTCTATCAACTACTGACCTTGATTATTGCCTGCATGGTGGAAACAGGAATTTACTTTTCTTTCATGAATCTATTCTTAAATAGCGGATCAAGTACTTTATAGGAAATAAAGAATGCAAAGAAAGATCAGATGTTCTTTTGAACTTATACCATTGACATATTTCACGATCTGCCTGGATTCATACTGTTCATCTCTACAAATTCGGACAGAAAATTCGAGAGGAAAATGTTGTAACTGAGCTCATTACGGGGAAAGGAAGCAACATTAAACCAAATGTTCTCAGTTCAATGATTTATTACCAACAAAAACAAGAGACAAACTACATAAAAGGCTGTGCTGGTGTTTAAATCCAAGAAATAGTTACAACCAAAACCTCACTACATGATCCTACCTAAAGAAAACCCAAAAGACTGTTGGAAGAGCACCACTGCTGCTGTTAAAAAAACCAGGAGATCCAGAGTGTTTGTGTGCAGATCAGTGGGAGAGCATCAGCCTGGTCTGGTCCTCACATCCTAAAGCAAGTACCTCTGGACTAGTTACTACAAAAGCTGGAGAAGCACTCTGGGGAGCTCCTAATGCTGAATCAAAGGTCACACTGTTTGTCAAGCTGGGCAGGTTTTTGTAACCTTTCAGTCCCCAAAGTGCCTCCACTGGAGTGGAGAGTTGGATTCTTGGCAGAAAGTGGGAAGATGGGGTGAACCACATCTCAGCAGCTGGAACCAAGTGTGCAGGGGACGACAGATTCTATTTAGCCTGTAGGATTTGATTAAAGAAAGTTCAGACACAGTACCTGATTTAAATTTGGCCACTGTCTCTATTGAAGTATTCTCCTTATGTAGTGATGCAGCACTCCTGATGCTTCTGCAACGACTGTCCCGCTCTTTGGAAATACCGTCATGCAAATATGTCAAGCATCAGCTGTAATGGTTGCTAGGTCTCATAAATGGTGTCAAAACTGTGACCCTTATCCTGGAATTTCATCCAGGAGTCAAATCTGGTGAGTAGGGCAAGTATGGAGTGATGGTAGTGTTGCAGTGTGTGGAGTCACTGATGTTATATCATCAGAGATAACAATTTAAACTAATGCAAAGGAATCTGGCTGATCATATTGGTAATACGATGCTAAATTCATGCATCTCAGGCACCAAGGAATAACTGTAACCCTCCTGTTGTCTTCATTTACGGGCACCAAAAAATATTGGTTCCTTGTCTGCAAAAATCCCAATATTCTGCAAAAAAATTCCCCAAATTTATGAAAATTTCCAAAATGTTCAGGAACAAAATTCCAATAATTCCTTCAAATTTTCTCTTAAAAGTTTTTTTTTTTTTTTTTTTTTAAATCCCTCAAATTTGGCAAGAAAATTGTAGTAAATATTTTCAAAAAAGGAGTAAAAATCTTCCCAAAAAATCCTGAAAATATCTAAAGTGATTCCATATATATCAGTAAAATTTCTAATATATTCTTTAAGAACCTTCACATAAAAATCAACCAAAATCCAGCGAAATTCACAGAATTTTGGTTGATTTTTTGTGAATGTTCTTAAGAAACATTTCTTTTTTTCCACCAAAAAATGCTCAAAGATTTCCCAAAAATGTTGAAAATGTGGACATCAGAAGTTTCACTGTGAAACTATTTTTTTCTCCACATTTTCAAACTTTAAAACGGGTCAATTTTGACGCGCAGGACGACACGAGGGTTAAAGCTTGATAATATAAAATTTATTTTAAAGTACCCTATTTATCCATTTTGTCCCACTTATGTAGAATTGGGTTGCAGTGGCATTCAGGCTTTTCCAGGTTTTCTTGGGGGATCCCAAGGCGTTCCCGAGACTAGATGAGATGTGTAATCTCTCCAGCGAGTCCTTGGACCATCTCCTCATTTCCTCCCAGTTGGACAAACTTGGGAAAGTTCCAAAGGAAGAGGCATCCAAATCAGATGTCAGAACAACTCAGTGGGTTCCTTTTGACAAAGAAGCAGTGACTCTACTCAGAGCTCCTCTTCCATAAGGCTGAGTCCATCCACCCGACACAGGAAGCTCCTTCCAGCTGCTTGTATCCACAGTTGTATCCTTCTTTTGGTCACTAACTACACTCATGAACATACAGTCGGTGATGGTTGGAACATATCCCTTATTAATCCCACGAGGGGAAATTCTGATTTTCGCATATCTCCCAATTGGGGGAGTCAGAGCGAGATTCACTGATAAGTCGAGAGCTTTGCCTTCCAGCTCAGTTCCTTTGTCACGGCGATGATTGCAGATGCTACTTCATCTCATGATCCCTTTTTCCATCAGTCATGAACAAGATCCCAAGATAGTCTAACTCCACCGTTTGGGCAGCAACTCCCCCCAACCCAGAGGGAGCAATCCACCAGCTTCATGGCTTCAGACTTGGAGGTGCAGACTGTCATCCTGGTCGCTTCAAATCACCACAGGTCAGTTGTACCTTGAAATCCTGTCTGCCTATATAAAACAGGATCAGAGATCAAGGGCACCTTTGTCAACATTTCAGACCCTCTGGAAATGTGCTTGACTTTGTCCCACAGGTATGATGACCTGATCAATAGCTCTAACTGGATATCTTTGCATTATACAGTCAACCTCTTACAAGAACAATCATGCAAAACTGCTCAGTATCCAAAGTTTGTTCAGCATTTCCCCACTGCTGAAACATCCTGTTTTATTTACACTTTACAAACCATTAACAGTTACACAACCTTTCCTTCGACTCAGCTCCGAAATGCTTGGAGCAAAGAAAACTAACAGAAAAACTAGCAGTCCAGGTCACAGGTTTTCAAGCTGTGCTGTGTGTCTCCCCATCGGGCTGCAGACGGTCAGAACTGCCCGAGGTGAGATGGACAGGTGCATGAGTTAGAAGAAATAACAGGAAGTTCATTACTGTAGCTCGGCCTGTTCATTTAACCCTCTTTATCAACACGGTCGACAGCCGTGGATGTATCAGGCTGCTGCGACAGACGAATAAATAAAGGGCAAATAAAGTACTTCAAAACCATTAGTGCCCGACTGCTGCAATTTTGGTCAAAAACGGTGCTATTTCTTAGAGTCTTAACTCAGTCGAGTCTGAACCAGCAGACACGATGCACGTATTTATAGATTCAGTGTGACTTCTGCTTTCTGGAAATGTCATGCTGTGACATGTCCAGTGCAAATGAATGTGCATAAATCTGCCTGAAAAACAAAGGAAAAACTTACTATTTATATTCTGTTAATCGTCATGTTTTTAGGTTTTCCGTTTCCATCAGGGTAATCCAGTGATGCCCTGTTTGTAGTTCCATAATTTAGTGAAATGTAAATGCAAACTGCATAAAAGAGGGAATGTGCATGTGTCTGCAGTCATTTCCAGCATAAATTCCAAATACAGGTGGTTGGAAAGACGTCAGGGTGACGGCATCTGCTTTCTGGGCCTCATCTCTTTCACACACACACCTCAAAGCACCGGACCATAATTCACAATGAGAAAAAGATTAAACTGGACTTATGAGGAAGGCAGCGCAGTGTTTCTGGCCAAGTGTGTCTCTTAAAAGTTCATCAGCACTTATTACGTCGTGCTTAATGGGCTTCGAAGAAATGTGTCCCCTTGCTATTTTGGTCACGGCGTTGGAAAAGTGTTCGTAATAGATACAAATTAAGCCACGAGCAAAGCCGGGGCACAGCAACTAACGCACAAACACTGCCTGGCTCCTGGACTCCCCGAAGATTCCTCATCCACAGCGTGAGCAACATTGGCCAAATGTACGATTTGCAGGAAATAGCAATAAGTTATGATTAAAAAAATGATGGAGAACCTCATCCCCCCAATTAGGACGGAGAATGTTTCCAACATCTGAGAAATACTGGCTGGACTTTCCCATGCGCTGATGTTCCAGACATATGCGGTCCTTCGCTGCAAGCCAAGGCCTGACACACTGAGGCAACGAGAGCCTGCTCTGCATTACTGTCGGCTCCAAACTTTTCACCAGAGTTGTCAACTTTTAGTGATTCGAAAAAACAAGCAAAAAAAAAAAAAAGGAACAAAAATACCTTTATTTTACACAACAGATTCCAGTTTATTGTTGTTCCTTCCGTGTTTAGCGTATACAAATGGCCGTGTGGCGTTCAATTCAATTCAGAACAAGTACAATGAAGCCAAAACCGACTTGAAGTGTTCAGTCGTCCCATTGAACAGAACTATAATTATCTACTTCTCCATCTGGTCGTGTGGCCTCCTGTGCCAGGAGTGAACCTCCTGCTGTCTGCTGTCCGAGCGAAGCCAAACACTGCTCAGCTTCTCAAACGAGGTCAAAGGAGCGAGCTTGGCACAGTTTAAGATACAGCTTGGACATTGTAGTTTTCAGCGGTATCCATGTTGGCCAAATAACTCCGGTCCCACAGCACTCGCTGTAATTCATCATTATTTGTTCAGTTTCTGTTATTTTTTTGGTCCTAATCTTCCAGCTGAGTGTTGAAATGTTGTGATTGTAACCATAAGGACGCCTTGGAGAACGTGATTGCACGCACGCAATCAGAAAGTCCAAGCTCTTCAAAAGTGCAAAAACGGAACATCTTTGGGGAGAAATTCAACATCCTTGCCGGCAGTTGTGTTTGTGAATTATGGATCTACACAAGTCAATTCCTTCTTGCAATGTCTTCAAAACCAAAACTCATGAAGAACAATTAATCAAAAATAATATCCAAATTGCAATATAGCCAAGTGCAATATCCAAATCACAGGAGATGCCTTTTTTTGTGTAACATCCATCACAACGTACCTTTATAAATGAAGCATTGTGATGTCTGAAGATGATATTATCCAGACTGGAGTAAGAATAACATCATTATTTTTAGATTTGCTTCAGTGGAGAAGAAATATAAAAATTCCCACAGATTGCAATATCTGTCAAAATAATCACAATATGACTTTTACAAATATATAGTCCAGCAAACTAATGCCTGTATCACAGAAAAAAGCTTCCAGATTTGTGAATAAATTATGAGCTAGAAATTCGTTAATTAGAAGCTAGAAGTAGTGGGTACTGTTGTTTTCTAACTAATGTGAGTCTCTTCCAATTCCATCTCTGTTTTTATTAACACATCCAAGTCTTTGAGCATTTAAAGTAATTGACAATTATAAAGACGAAGTTCTTTTCATAAACACATTTGTATCTATATATACCTATCTATAAGCTACTACAGTTTAACCCTCGTGTCGTCCTGTGGGTCAAATTGATCCGTTTTAAAGTTTGAAAATGTAGAAAAAACTCTGATGTCTGCATTTTCAACACTTTTTCAACATTCTTTTGGTGGAAAAAAGTAGTCTGAGAAAAACATTCATATTTTGTGTGAATGTTCTTCAAGAAAATAGAAGTTTTGCTGATATATATGAAATCACTTTAGATATTTTTAGGATTTTTTTTGGAAGATTTCTACTTTTTCTTGCCAAATTTGGCAATTTTTTAAAATAAAATTTTTAAGGGAAACTTTTAATTTTCTTTCTGAAGGTTTTGCAAATTTTCCAAAATTTGGGGCATTTTTTTGACTGAATTTTTAAATTTTTTTCAGACAAGAAGTCAATATTTTTTGTTGCCTGTGAATGAAGACAACAGGAGAGTTAACAGAGGAAAGTAGAATCAGGTTGGAGCAGTTACTGCAGAAATATGATAAATGAGCATTTGATTTAGTTGTTTAGTAGTCACAAAAGTTAAAGATTCATATGTGTTATACTTTTAGCAGCTTGGCCTCGTTATGTTAGCTTTTAGCACACATATAGGATGGACTGCAGAGGTCCAGTGAGCGCACATCTTTCTGACTTAATTCACCCTCTTTAGTCCGTACAGATGCCAACTAAAGCAGCATCGATTGAGAGCATTTATCAGATTCCTCACAGCTCCCTTTGGAGACACAAAAAGCTTTGAGCAACTTTTTTTATACACACAGAAAGAGAAGTAAGAACCTTGAGAACATTTGGAAATGATTGCACAAAGTGTTCATTGTAGATGATGAATAAACTGAACCAATATATGCAGAATTCAAAATGACAGACTTTGAGCTGAAGCGGCATTCAATTCCATCTTGTTTAATATTAACGCAGTTTTTGTATTCTTTAGAGATACAAACAGCAACGACAAAACTGTCCTGAAGCCCACTCTTATTTACTATAATACTAGAGTGTATAATACTAAAATACTATTAACTTTTCTGAAGGATTTTCTGACATACTTCACCTTCATGTTCATGCAGCACTTTCTTTTGTGTCCATTTTAGTCTATTTTCTGTAAATTCTTAATACATTCAGTAGCAATGAGCTTGGGAAATAACAACAATAAAATATTCTCATAAATGCAGAATATATAAAAAGATGCCGGCACCAGAGCAGGAAAGATATGCGGCTGCTGGAAGTTTAATTCAAGAAAACATATGAGGAGGATTTAGTATCACAGGTGAAGATGGAATTCATCACATCCCCACAGAATGAAAACAATCATCCTTTTACATGCTGAAATCAAATGCCAGCAAACTTCACAGTTCATGCAGCTTCAGCTGACAAATGGAATAACCAGTCATCTTTGACACAGTCATGCCAAAACACATTCATAGAATTAATGTGCTCATGTGTGTTTCTGTCTGTGCTGCTGCCATGGTAGATGTGAAAAAGGCCGGAATTGAAAATAAAGTATTAAAACTACACACAACAAACAACATTATTTGGGTCAATATATAATTGAGGGATTTTTGAAGTCCATGGGATATATCTGCATACATTTTTATTAAAAGTAAAAAAATGTTTTTATGTTCATTATGATCACGTTTTTACAAATTCCACAATTATTTATTATGGAAACAATCACATTAATAAAAAGTGACTGGATATCACTAAAATGTCAACTAAATAACCATCCAAATTTAATACCAACCACCTTCTAATTAGCTAAACAATAATAAAATGAGCTGATTCAGAAATAGTTTGGATTGTGTTCTTTTTATTAAGTTGAGATAATCAAGACAGATATTTCTTTTTTGGCAATTTAGCAAATTTTATATGGAGAATAACAAATTGTATCCGTGTCCCAGAAATCACTTTCCACTAAGTTCTCCGTTACAAAAACACCTCTCCAGGAAGTGTGTTGATTCCAGATCACATGACCTGCTCCACATGATGTCATTTCCTCCTGGAGAAAAGACTGACCAGACTCCAAGGCTTTCTGACTTATTTAATATAAAGTAGTCAACAGGTTTACTACAATATCTTTAGAAATAACTTTACATTTTACTCAGTTGTATATATAATATTTAGAAGAATCTTTCTCTAAAATGCCATGTGGTGTTTGGTTATAGGCGGCCATGTTGATTTTAGGCCTGAAAACAGCAAAAACGTCAAATATGTTACAAAAAGTCCCACAATTATATATTGACCCATTTCCTTTTCTATATGCGTTTAGTGTGTCATTAGGAAATGAAAGACAAACGTTAAAAGAACAGCTATGTTGCTGTTCGTTTGTTTTTCATTGTGACGGAACTTTTTTTTTTGGCCACATTAGAATTAAAACACAACAGCGAAGACGCACACTGATGCGTTTAAATTTTAAACGTGTTTAAAAACAGCTTGTAGATGAGTTCCATTTTAGAAAAACATGCTGAAAACAAACACACAGTGCATGTTGATGTATACTTGCGTGTACTGGTGTAACCACGAAGTAGAGAATTGGCTGCCTACTTTTAGAAAAGAACCAGAGAAAGGTGAAAGTAAGAGCAGACATGCTTTGCTTGGACAGACAGCTGGGCGTAACTGTTCCTGAAAGCAACACAAGAATATAAAGCGATCGTGGCAGCACAAAACCCAGCTCGGGTCACATCTTTCTGTTTATGCCAGAGGTTTTCGGACTCTGAAACTGTGGGATTTCCCTCAATAAAAGCCGAGCAAAAAAGCACCACCTCACCACTTTCAGTTGACTCACTTAGTTTTGTTCAATTCTTCAATGCCTTTGGGATCCTGATTATGTTATTTGATCCCACAGACACTCAACAAGCTGAGCCAAGATAGTCGAATATTGTTTGTTTTAGACTAAACACACGACTGGAAAAACCTCCAGAACAGGGCATTTATTAGTTTGCAACTCAGCGAAAGAAGGAAAAGGAGTAACATTCCTCAAAACTGCTGTATTTGTGTTACCCAGTGACATATTTAGACTATTCTATGTGAGCTTCTTTTGATAACTAATGTAATATTTTTTCACTTCCATTTACCGAGCCTCTGGTCAGAATCCACAGTATCTCATTGATCTCAGAGCATTTCACTTTATTTCTTTAACATTTTTAAATCCTCCCTACCTTGCAGACTTCTTAGCTTTTATGCTTTAATAGTATTCTCCCAGATTTCACTTTATAAATGCAAGATCTGCTTCTAAACTTCAAATCCACATACACATACCTACAGATGCATCTTTTACCACAGCTGATGTTAGCATTCAGAACTTCTTTTTACTGTTTTGTTTGTGCCTGTTATTGTTGCTTCTCTTTGCCTTTGAGTGTCAAAGATGAATTTCTGTTGCTGCGTGAAAGACAACAGAGCTTCTTGAATCCAGATTTTCTTGTGTTTGTAAAGATGAGAGCTCACCTCATCATATTCAGCCTGCAGCCATCTTCCAGCCGACTCTTTGATAGTGTTTACATGTAATGCTCTAATATATTGATTCCATAAGCAAGATCCATCTGTATTATGAATGCTGCTGGCAGCCAAATATACAACAAGTACAGCTTGCGAGCTAAACCTCTGTAATATTCCCAGTGTTTAAATGATTCCCCCGTGGGGCCATGTTTCATTCATGCACTGCTGCGAGAGCTCCAAGCTGTTTCTCTACATGATGCAACTGGACATGCACACGGAGACGGTATCACATAACTGAGTGCTTTTCCATCCAGTGTAGAAATGGAGTATTTTTACACACAAGTTTTAGATGCACCACACACACACACCACACACACACTTCCAGAGCTCAGGGCATGTCTCTCACTCTGCGTTAGAGTCGCTGTTGTTCTTCAGTCAGTCATTCACTCGGTGACACTGTTCAAACAATCAGCCTCCCTGTCCAAACATGTTAATCCACCTACTTCATCCTGATTCCGTGGACCGAGGCTGCTGTCTTTCCCCAGCACTCCTGCTTTCTCCCCAGACGCACACACACGTCACTTAAGGCAAGCTAACAAATATCCCTTTTTAGCATATTCAAATGGGAATCAGATAACACTGCCGGGACTTTGCATGATGTGCTGGATTTTCTCTTTGGAAATAAAATCAACAAGGCTGCTGGGAGACAATCAAGTGCTGCTGTTTCTTGTCTCCGTCGTGTTGCCTGGAATCGGTGAAAAGACATATTGTGAACATGAACATGCGATGTCATTTGCATAAATTGATCCTTCGGCGTCTAACAGGATTTGTATTTATTTTTGCAGCACCTCCAACGCTCATGTCACGCTGGTACAAAAGTCACTGTTGCTGTATTTATAGCCCATTGAGAGCAGGCTGCTAACATCTGCTGTGCTAATGCTGATGCTTGAATATGCAGCCGGAGAGAGCATCAGTCATCTGAAGTGTCTGGCAGGAGAGGCCATTAGAAGCCACTGCTTGTAAAAGAGACACTTTCCGTCTGATACTTTGTTCCGTTTGAGGGATCAATAAATTTTTATGTGCATTTCATATTGATTGTTGGGGCATGTTATATGTACTGTAGTTTAAGAGAATCGCATTCAGGAGATGAATGGGGTCAGTTTTCACATCTGCAGCTCATTTTCTGTCGGGATGTGAAACTGCACAGCTGTCAAATACCAACACTTCAAATGTACATACAAGTAGTGATTTATATTGGGCTATTTTCTCTGTGTGTGTGTCCAAAGAGTACTAAGCATTAAATAAATAAATAGGAAAGAAAACCTTGTTTGATGATATTGGTGAGGTAGCCAAAACCTGGAATAGAATAGAATAGAATAGAATAGAATAGAATAGAATAGAATAGAATAGAATAGAATAGAATAGAATAGAATAGAATAGAATAGAATAGAATAGATCTTTAGCATTAGCAAAATAAATAGATTTAAGTGACTTTAAAAGAGGGTTCAGTGTTGGGGAATGGATGGCAGGAGCTTCAGTCACAAAGCTTCAATAGAAACAGTGACTTAAGTGGCATGTGCTTTCAGATCTATAGGAAAGACATCATTAAATAAAGTCATAGTACACATTAGATGGCTGTGATGCTCAAGCTTTAGTGTGATATGTGAGTTTCTGCCCGCAAAAAAATCAAAACTGTGTCACTTCCCAACAAAACTAACAAAACTACAATGGAAACAGCTCCCTCCTACCTGAACTGGATCATTTGGGTCGACACTCCCTCCAGCTCACTACGCTTGACCAACAAAAGGCACCTCATCCAACCATTACAACAGGTCGAGAGCTAGACAAACGAGTTACCAAACTCTGCTCGAGCTGCAGAATCCTTTTCAGACTTAAAGACTAAAGACCTAGCTCTTCACTGAACACCTTTGCACTTGACAGACTGCAAAAGCCAAAAAAATGAAAAGAATTGCTATTACTTCCTGTACTACCTGTATGCACCAAGGTCCTATTATCACACTTGAACTTGTTTTATGGCACTTATCCAGGTTGTTTTCTCCTGACTAGATCTTTGCTTGTGTTGTATCTACTCTCAGATGTGTGTCTCTTTGGATAAAAATATCTGCTAAATGAAATAGCAGAAATTGTAGAATTGTAGTCCTCCAGAGTCAGACTGTCAAGTCAGAGTTCAACTGCAAAGGAAGAATGTTTTGGACAAACATGAATTAAAGCATCACGGCATTGAGGACTCCAATCATCTGACCTACTCGCCAGATCTGTCTCCCTGTGACTTCTTCCTCTTCCCCAAAATGAAATTCAAGGTGAAGGGTTGTTGTTTTGACTCAGTTTAGGAGATTCAGCACCCAGCTAGTGCTTGACATGTTTACATAACTGGAGCATTACAAGTATGTTGCAGAAGCTCAGGGATACTCCTCACGTAGTCTGGTTGCAGTGCATTAACCCCTCATTACAAAGATGAATGAACATTTGATAGTTCAGTGGAGGAAAAACCCGGCACCAGTGGTCTACATAGATAAGAAAGAAAGTGATAGCATCTTCTTGTCTCGAAGATGAAGCCCAGCATGTCTAGGTGCACACAGAGAAACAGCAAATAGCTCTTTAAATCAGTGATAGGTCCTGCTGGCAGAATGAACCAGGTGGTTCGATGAATCATTCTTCACGACATCCTCGACAGGTGGGCGAGTGCAAGTGTGGTGTACATGCCTGAATGCTTTAACCCTACAATCAGGGAGTCCCGTGGCTCTGTTATCGTGTTGGTTTGGATCTTTATGTCACTGCAAATCAATACAGATTTGTTCTAATTTGTATTGATTTGCAGTTTACATCCACCCTAATGGGATTGGTTTCTTCCAGGATGACAATATGTCCATCCATAGGACACAAGAGGTCACTGATGAGTGTGACAGTGCCATAAATTATATCCTATGGCCTTTACAGTTACCATAGCTTAGCCTAACTGAACACCGTTGGGTGACTCTGGACTGATGTGTTTAAAAGTCATCATCAGAACACCAAATGAGAGAATATCTTTTCCTCATCCTCCAGTAAAGTTCCAGAGATTTGCAGAATCAATACCAAGATGCACTAAGGCTATTCTGGTATTCCAACAGCTGAAAAAGACACTTTATTCTGGGTTTTCTTTTAATTTGTCACCCATCTCTATGCTGCTTTATAAAGGACTGGAGGAATCCAGACAGAAAAAGTGCTGCAGGGACGCCCACTTTATGTTGCACACATCTGCCGGTGCTGGAAAGAAAACCGCTCTCGCAGACCTCCATAAATTTCTCAACGCCATTCATAAATCATACATCACATGTGACTGTAATCCCAAATTCTTCCAAGCAACGGAGCACATTCTTTCAGAGTGTCTTTGTTTGGACTGATGACTCTTTGTTTGAAAACCCACTGTGGCACTTCAGCAACGGCGCGCAAGACGAGTTGAAAGGAAGCGCCGTGGGCCTGTCGTGGATCTTGCATCTGCATGTGTACATGTCTACAGCGACATGTGTAAGCATGTGTGAGCACATTTGCTCGATATGACAGCGTTTCATGAAATATTTCCATACCACAAGGCTTCGGAGCAGTGGGATTTGCAGCTACAGCGACTTGAAAACACCCCGCTGTGCACGTATTCGCCGAGCTGCATGTGCATCGGCGTGGAAGCGAGCGAGCTGGAATGGTTGCGATGGAGGAGTGCTTTCATGGCAGACTGTGATCGCTGAGATTCTGTTGTGGGTGGCGACGCTTTGAGGCTACATTTCCTACCAGTGTGTGGGAGGGGCACAGGGCAAAGGATGGATTGAGGAGAGGACGGGGGAAAAAAAGAGCAGTGAGTGATGGAAATTACACAGTCTTCTGCTTCACAATGTAGCTGTGTGGGCTTGCATCTTTGTCTCCCTTGGCGTGCAAAAGGAAAAAAAAACGAGAAAAAAAAGCCACCTTTGGTCAGACATCGACTGCCCCCGCACCTCTAAAGCCAAGGCTTTCACACTGTCTGAATGAAGCAGGAACAAAAAAATAGGTGGAGGGAAAGAAAAATAGAATCATAAGTGAGTGAGGGAAAAGGAGCCGAGGAATGAAGGCAATATTATCAATAAAAACCAGTGAGGTTCCTCGCTGCATGACCTTGTGGGTAAAAACTGATTTTGCTGTGGTTTGGTTTTCTGCCACCTCTGAGAATCATTACAGCGACTCTGCAGGAGGCTGGCAGCTCTACCCCGACACATATATCAAGAACTGTGCTTTTATTAATGTTAAAGGAGGAGGAAGTGAATCGTCGTCGATTGATCCTCTCAGGTGTAATTAAAAACTAATTGGTGAGGCTGTTTTCATGGCAGATTCCGGCTGATTGCTAAATGTGTGAAGTAGAAAATTATGAGGTGCTAAAAAAAAGTAGCAGGATCAGTGGTGGCTGAGTGATTTACTGTCTGAAAAGGACGCAGGACATTTTGATACTTATGATAAAAATATCAACCTTGTTGTAAACCTCAGACGATGCTTCAGTGCTCAGCAGTGCAGATGGTGATGCTGAGCTGATATGATTAAACTCACTGTTGTGGAACCTGAAACATCAGATTTGTTGCCTTTATTTTTTTTACTGATTCCTGCAGATTTTGTGTCATTTTGCTTTCGCCAGGTTACTTCCAATAGTGCACGTCCATGTAGTGTGTTGTGTGCTCGTTATTATCGCGAAAACCAAATAACAGGCAACTTGGTTTTAGTTTTGTGAGGCTAAATCATTGCAGAATGTTAAATCGACCCAATAAACATACTGAGATTTTCCATGTATCAACAGTACAGGGAGTCTTCAACTTACATCAGAGTTCCGTTCCTACGGTGTGACGTAAGTTGACTTTAGCCGTAAGTCGAAACTCTGGTGAAAACGTAAACAAAGGCATCACGTGCATCACAATATCGGTCAGTTTACATATTTGTACAACTACAGTAACGAGAACTGAACACACTGAAACACAACTCGGTAGGAATATACCAGAGAAAATGGAAACTGTAAGTCTGACTGACGCTGGGAGCCATAATGAAGTTAGCGAATGTAGCATGATCCAATGTAGCGGCAAATGTAAATAAAGCCGTCTTATAGCGCCGCATGATGACTGTACATTCAGTATTCATCCGCTCCGCTCAACAACTAGTTCCACTGAACCAGTTCAGACGTAACGACGAAATGCTGTATGTTAAACCAAAGACTGGCCTGTAATCAGTTCCGAGGTAATGGCGAAAGGACTTAAGTCGAGGACGTCGCAAACCGAGGACCTCCTGTACCGTGACATATAGTGAGAAATGAACACTTTGTGTAGACTTGTGTAAGTTACATTTGTGTTCACCATTCCTCAACAGCTGCAGGTTCACGTTGAAAAGGTGGTTCATGGTCCTTTGCTTTGCTTTTCAACAGCCCACCTCATGTATAAGGTGTCAATAACTTGTGTATATAGTTTTGTAACTGTGCTGTGTTTTCACTAAACTTTACTTCACTGCACGTTTTCATTTAAACTGTGCTCCACTTTAAACATGCTCTTTTACACGCATCTGTATTTGTGCGTAGTAGTTTAACACTCATTTTCCTTCCATTGCCCTTGTTAAAATGCATGTGTGTTTTATTTTGTGTAAGCACTTTGAAGACTAAGTAAACACATGAATCAAATTCCTATTGTGGGTTCACATACTTGGCCAGAAAAGCTCATTCTGATTCTGGTTCTTCCCTTCTGCTATGCAGCCAAGATGGTGACCTTTCAGAGTGTCACGAATGCAGAATGTATGAACAATTAATCATTTTTAAATGGAAATCAGTATTTGAAACATTGCAAATGTCAAATCTGTCATCAATAAACTGCCATGCCAATGGGAGGGCTCCGTGCTGTGACCAAAATGCTCACATATGCAAGCATTTTTTGAGAGTGTGCGAGGTAAAAATTTGATGTAGTTGCATTTTTGTGAGTTTATGATGATCATTAAGCTGTTTTAGTGATGCTCCAGCCACATGTAGCTACTGCCCTAGATGGAAGTAGGACTTTTTCTTCTCCCCAGACTCAGCTAGTGTCTCTCTGCCTGACACGAGACAATCCTTTTAACTGTTCCAAAGATGGAGCGATTGATCACTGATTATTTAAAAAGGAAAACGCAGAGACAGAGGAGAAGCCGGGTAGAGAGGTAGAGGTCCTGACACACCTGAAGATGAGACTGCAGATGACTGAATCAGTGAAGAAGAAACATCCAATCACAATGACCATCATGGCCATCTCCAAGCAGCTTGGTGTTCCCGTGACTACAGTGCCATGAACCTTAAACTTCTGAATAATATGTGCACCAACCTCCCTGGACATGGCCGCAGGAGGAAAATTGATGACAATTTAAAGAGACTGATAATAAATGGATGGCAACCAAAGAGCCCAGAACAACCTCCAAAGACATTAAAGGTGAACTCCAAGGTCAAGGTACACCAGCGTCAGATCGCATCATCTGTTGCTGTTTGAGCCAAAGTGGACTTAATGTAAGATACCTGAGGAAACAAAACTGGAGCTTCTTGGCAAGACACATCAGTTCTATGTTCATGTAGGCCAAAATGAAGCATACAAAGAAAAGAACACTGTCCCTACTGTGGAACATGGAGGAGGTTCTGTTATATTCTGGGGCTGCTTTGCTGCATCTGGTACAGGGTGTCTGGAATCTGTGCAGGTACAATGAAATCTCAACACTATCAAGGTATTCTAGAGAGAAATGTGCTGCCCAGTGTCAGAAAGCTTGGTCTGTTGCAGGTCATAGGTCCTCCAACACGTTAATGACCCAAAACAGCTGAAATCACCCAAGAATGACTAAGAACAAAACAAAACAAAGCTATTCTGAAGTGGTCTTCTATGAGCCCTGATCTAAATCCTATTGAACATCTGTGGAAGGAGCTGAAACATGCAGGCTGGGGAAGGAACCCTTCAAAGCTGAGGCCAAAATACCTGTTGACAGGTGCTGAGGTTTCATTGAGGGTCTCAGAAATCCTTTGATTGCAGTGACTGCCTCAAAGTTTGTGCAACAAAGTATTAAGTTAAGGGAATCATAATTTTTTAATGATTCTTTTGGACCACAATCAAGTTAATACTCAGTAAATTCTTATTTATTATTACTTTTGTTATTTCAGTGACTGTTGTGGGTGTGTGTATATACACACCACTGTTCAAAAGTTTGTGGTCACCCAGACATTTTCATGTTTTCCATGAAAACTCCCACATTTCTCCATGTACTAACATAACTGCACAAGGGTTTTCTAATCATCAATGAGCCTTTCAACACCATTAGCTAACACAATGTAGCATTAGAACACAGGAGTGATGGTTGCTGGAAATGTTCCTCTGTACCTCTATGGAGATATTCCATTAAAAATCAGCTGTTTCCAGCTACAATAGTCATTTACCACATTAACAATGTCTACACTGGATTTATCATTCATTTAATGTGATCCTCATTGAAAAATACTGCTTTTCTTTCAAAAATAAGGACATTTCTTAGTGACCTCAAACTTTTGTAGTGTGTATATATATATATATATATATATATATATATATATATACACAATCCTTTATATACTTAGATAAAGGAGTATATACTTAAGGGTCTCAGCTATTCAGGAATTGTATTTCAGTCTACTTTTGTCAATATGCTCAGATATAACCTTCAGACCCATCTGATGGATCAAATGTATATTTGACCTTCTCTCTCTCTCTCTTTCATAAAGGCTTTGAATGAACATGGCTTTGCTTCAGTGGACATATTCTCATTCACACATACACACACACACACACACACACTACAGCATGCACACCCTCAGTAAGATAATTATTTGTTAAGTGCTTGTTTGCTTTGTATTTTGATCCTATGGGTCCTTGTTTGCTTATTTTTGTGGATTCATGAGTTTTGCGTTTGCCTGTGATGCATATTAAGGTAAGATCTCTTCTGGAGGCCTCTGGGGTTTTTTAATCTCATCTGCGCTGTTTGCTGTTGTTGTTATGTTCCTGCTGCTTCCTTTTATTGTGCACATCCATAAAATAAACACAATGAAAATAAAACATAATAACAGTGGAATTACAATGGCATTTATAAAAAATTGCACCTATTGGAGAGCAGTAAGCACACATTTAATGCGTTTCTCTTTAGTGTGTTGTTTAATGTTTGCAGGAGGAAGTGCTTCATCCTTGAAGGAGGCTGAGGAGAACAGAGCAACTGTGGCAATTCTTTTCTATCTTTTTTAGTAAAAACTGGAAAATGTTCCCAAATATCAGACTTGTAGGGTTTTTTTTAATTGTAAAAATCAGTTTTAATCCACTTTTAAACTTAGATTGTTGATTGCATATGCGGTAAATCCCAGACTTCACATTTCTATAGCCCACTCCCACAAACAGCAAGTTTCCAACTGCCAACTTTTGATTACTTTTGTATTGTGTGTTACAATAATGGGCCGTCTGTACCTCTTAGTTACATACCACATTTATCAAAGTTTATTTTACAAAGAGGCAGCTCCATAACTCAAGAGGAGGTTTGTTTCTGGAGAAACTCTGACATTTTAATGCCACAGGCTGAGTCATTAGTAACTGAGAATCTAGTACTGAGGGTTTTCAGCTGATGGTTATGCCAGTTAATAAAAGGAAAAGAATGAGGCTGAAGATAAAGCGTGGATAGCCGTATACTGTTACGCCATCGAAACTAAACCTGTTGAAATGCTTTATTTAGAAAACAGATTCAAACACATTTAGATACACTGTGTTGGATTTTTGCCAATATAACAATATTTTCTGGCTCATTTTCAGTGATTGCTGATACCAATATATTCTCATTTTTCCCTCTAACTGCAGAGAACATCTGGTCTCTCTCTGTGTGTTTGAATTAGCATATTATTATGCCTGCTCTTAGCATGATGGCTGCAGGCAGGTGCAGATGTATAATACATCCATCCATCTATTAGCTTTACCTGCTTAGGCTTATGAGCCTGGCGGGGGGTTGGAACCTATGGAGACGTGGTGCACAGCCTGGTCAGGCCGACAGTCCATCACAGGACGAACACAAACAGCCTCACAGTCACACCTCCATCCAGCAGAATCACCCATAAACCTTTAGACTGCACAGAACATGTGAAACTTTTAAAATGTACACTGAGAAAACTACTTCAGCTTAAATAACTCCCTCCAGTGCAACATCAGTGCACTAAAACCTGTGCATTATGAATATTTTGCACATTTAAATTACTCTGTTCAATATATTTTTCTACATATAGAAGAATATGTGTAATATCAATGTTTCTACTCATGGAAGAATTGGTGCAGCATCAATGTTTTCTACATACAAAATAACCCTGTGCAATATTTGAATGTTCCAAATGCAAAGGAACCTGTGCAATATTGGAATTTCTACATATAGAAGAATCTGTACAACAGCATAATATCATCCATCCATTATCTATACACCGCTTAATGCTCATTTTGTTCTTATTTTTCTACTGGTGCACATATATTTTTCTTATCTTATCTTATCTTATCTTATCTTATCTTAATTTAACTGAGCTTGTCTTATCCTGTGTCAAACTTGCCCTGATTATTTTTATGTTACACTGTCAAACTAAATTGGAAATGTTTAATCTGACAGACATTATTTGCCCATCAGCATCCGTTTTAAGAGTTGAAAAAGATGCAGCAACCTCCTAATCTT
The DNA here is from genome assembly GCA_027123335.1 of Amphiprion clarkii. Taxonomy (NCBI): domain Eukaryota; kingdom Metazoa; phylum Chordata; class Actinopteri; family Pomacentridae; genus Amphiprion; species Amphiprion clarkii. Next base: position 2,256,192 of record CM049579.1, read on the forward strand.
TGATAACAGCCTCTCTGCAGATCATTCTATCAGATGTTTCATTCAAGTGATATCCTGCAAAAAGGCCAAAGAGAAGCTGTTCGTTTTTTATTAGAGGAGACAAGTACTTTCCATCAGTAGCACAGTCCAGCACTTGTCTCAGTTTCAAAGAGATGTGTGAGATAAATGTACCCATGAAAGGTCAGCCTCGGTCATTTAACGCCAGGAACTGTGGTGCTCTGTCTTTACTCAGCACACTTTAGAATACTGTAGATACACAGACTCTCTGACCTTCAACCTGAACGGGACAAATGTCACTAATGGGCTACATGGAAGTAGAATGGATGCATACATACAGTAACTAATCCCTGTTTAAACCATACAACAACAGTATATTTCTTTCGGCTTTCTTTTACTTTTCCTGTCATTTGGTTCTAACACCTGTTTCCATTTCTAGGGTACACATTCTGTCCACGCCGTTTCCCTCAACACTAAGGATAAAGAGGAAGTGTAGAAACTACCTGAGGACTTCAGAGTCTTTTAAGTTGCTGTCATCTGAAATAAAATTCACATTCTCACTCTAATGTTGATCTAATTCATGTAGCAGATTCTCTCTTAGAATTAAGAGAACCTGAAGGAACTCTGGGGATGTTCACGATACCTTCAACAGCTTCATTCAGAGAAGAGGTATCTGGAGGAAACTAGTAACTGAGAAGAGGTTCCTGGAGGCTTTTATTTATTTATTTTTTGTAGAGTGAGGCGTACATTCATAAAAATAAAAGTCTGGAGGAACCTGTTGGGGTTCCTCACCATTGAAGGAACCGTTTGACTTTAAAACAGTTCATTGAGGTTTTTCAAAGATTATTTTTTATTCATTTTGGTATTTTGGTTGTTTAGGGTTCCATTTCGAAGTGATTGTCAGTATATATTTTATGTTTTAGGACAATATTGTAGATGCTCCTAAATAAAATGGAAAGATTTTTTTTTTACATTCAGGCAAATAGGGACTTTAGCATTAGCATCGGGAGTCAGAAAATAAGACAAAGTTAGCCAAATTTTCACCAAACCAGTCTCTAAAACTTACATCAGCATCTCCATTATTGGTCAAGAAGCTTCATAATTTAATGCCAAAAAAATGTAAGCTAAAATAATTCCACTTTTGGTCAGATCAGTTCTTCATTGGTTGATCTTGGTGATGTTGCTCTTTCACAATAAAAGCCTCTCAGTGGCGTCTTATTTCCTGTCATTACATTTCACTGGGTTTCTTTCTGCACTCAAGTCTCTGTCACAGATTCAATCAGCGACTTTAACTGCGGGGTAGATTGTGCCTCCAGAATATATCAGTTGTTTGATGTTCCAAGAAGAAGTCTGACCTTTTAAATATACTTAGAAGCATAAAAAAGAACTTTTATTGTTGTCTTTGTTTCATTTTCAGGCTGGAAATGCACTCATGCTGTCCAGGCTTTTGTGTTTTTCCTCTTTTGATTATAGATCTTTGCCGCCAGGCCTCTTGTGTGCATTTCAACTCCAATGATTTTGCCCCTTTAAAGTAGTTTATAGACTAAAAAGTTTAGTTCCTCATAACAAAGATGAGAAGAGTGAAAAATATATACGATAGTAGTGGCAGTTGTGAATGTATTTTTCATCCTCTCAAATGTGTTTTATCCTCCTGGCTCCAGGGCCGGTAATGGAAAGATGATGTAATTCTTCAGACTTTATTTCTTGATTATATGTTGGTTCGGGGTGTGTACAGTGTGTAACAGTGTGGTAACAGTGTGGGCTAGCATCTCGCACAACTCTGTCAGCTCCTCTCATATGGACGTGAATATTAATGTAAATGTGACCTGAATATAATTCGGCTCTTTGCAGATCGTTCTGCTGGAGAATGAACTAATGCTGCATTCTTGATAGAAACTGTATGAAGATTAAATGTTTCATTCTAGTCGATAATTTCATTTGCCTGTTTTTTGTTAAAGACAAGGAGAAAAAAGGGGTTTTATTTTGAAGTTAAACGCCTTAAATAAAGACAATGAGTAAAATACTGTAGATGATTCTAGTGAAGCTGCCACTTCTGTGCATGAAAGGGACATAATCATTCCTAGTTCATTAGCATAGCATTATGATAATTTCTTGTTAATTACCTTAGATTAGTGAGGCAAAAATCAAGGCTTCAGTGCAAAAACACAGGATCTGGCTTCAGTGTGTTTAAATCAGCTCATTTTCTATCACCAAGCTTGAGTAGTTATATTTATTCATACTGTTAGCTTCTGAAAATACCATTAAAACTGATGTTAGCAACATTTGTGTTAGCTGATATTACACAGATTATATGATGACAGTTATTGTAAATGATTCATTGCTTAGTTTATTATATATATTAAACTTAAAAATAAGTTGGAGCATTTGTTTTTCTTCAAAGTCTTATTTAAAAATCAAAATTAAAGTTCGAGAGCATTTCAAAATTGAACTTCAAATGTAATTTAAGGTTGAAACAACAAACAAACAAGGTAGTTTATGCAGACAAAATGTTTTTTTCTGCACAATTCTATAAACAGCATCTAGTAATAAACTTTTAATTCAGATACAGAATAACTCCACCAAAAACTCTTATATTTTATTGTAAAAAATAACATTTTCCTCAGCATTCCTATGTACATAGAATCAAAATCTGCCTTTTCTTGTCCATTTTAAAGAAAGTCAGCTTTTTAAACTCAACAACAGGATAAATTAAATCAATTATAGCTTCTGAAAACTGCACCAACTGTCTCTGTTTAAAATACAATCCCGATATTGAATTTCTTACCAATTCAATAAAAATGTCATATTGTGAACTCAACAGATGGCCCAACATATTGCTGGAAATATCGTGCGATATCAAATAATGCTAGATTATTTTTTTGCACACACCAAGTTGTGAAGCAGTTTAAACAAGAACCCTTATTTAAATCCGTCACTGCAAGGTCTTTTCTATTATTTCTTAAATCAAGAATGTAACAGATGGTTTCAAAACCATCTGCTACATTATTTTTTTATGTTAATTCAAAGACATTTTTGTGCAGATTTAATAGCTTCCCTTACACAGCAGGTCTGAGTTAATTTAACGGCACCACTAAAGGTTTGCAGAGTAGCTGGCGTTGGACCTGATAATTCATCATTAATGCAGGTAAAGGTTTATAGAGCTTAATTAGGGTGAAGTGAGACTCTCTCCACTTAGCCGGGCTGGTTTTTGCATAAATAAAACTCCATGGTGTGCTCGTCCAGGCCTGTGTGCAGAGAGAGGTTTGTGAGATGTTCGGACCAGAGACAGAAAGCAGCAGCACAGACGCAGAGATTTCAGTGGAAAAGTAAGTGCTGACTAATGCCAGGCGTCCCTGGTGGAGGTTACGCCAATCATTTTCAGAGGCACCAGTCCAGCCGAGGACAAAGGACCTCTGTGGGCCTTACAGCAAAATATCTGCACTGATTACAGATGGTTACTCTTCCACTCAGACGCTATCTCTCCCTTTTTAATACTCTTCATTTTGCCCTTTCTCATTTTAATTTTTCTCATTTTCTCTGTGCTTTGCTTTCCTCCCACAGTGTCTCTTCTTCTCTCTCTCTCTCTCTCTGTCTCTTTCTCCTTTTCTGGCCCCCAGACAGCGAACATCATCAACATCCAATAAAAGATCATTTTCCATCTTAGAAAAGGTCGAGATGAGAACCTGAGGTTGCAGCGTGTTCCTTTTAGAGGCTGATTAAATGGAATCTCTAACTGCTACAAACCCCCCGTTTCTCTCAAATGTTTCCTTAAATAAAAAGAATATTTCAGCTGTGTGCATTTCAAACCTGAACTCCATCTGAATTTCACATCCTCTGTGATTCATTATTAAACTTGTTATCAACACGGCATTAAAAAGCACTTTTTTCTCAGTTAAAAGAGAAAAGTAATGTCAAGCTGCCCCTAAAAGACTGTGTGCTCTCTCACAGATGCAGTTTCATTATCTCAAACCTCATCGTCCACACAGGGAGGACGTTGTGACAAAAACAAGCCGGTCAGCATGTTGGGTTGAGATTATATCGGATTTTTTTTTTTTTTTTATATATAATAAACACAAGCTTCAAGCAGTTTTACTTCATGGAAGGACCAAAGAAACCGTATAAAAAAATAAATAAAAAAAGAAGAGAGAACAAATCTCTCCTGACTTCTGCTTTTTGTGTAACTGTGTGGAAACACAATGAAACAGATTGCACACAATGATGAACAATTGATTTTCCTGGAGGCAAAAGTGATAACATTTTCACATTAAATCGAGCTGCAGAATCGTCAGGAAGGCTGCGGTTTGATAGAATTAACTATAAAAGTTCAGCGCTCTTCCAGGAGGAAGATAATAACCTCCTGCTGGGAGCGCGTTGCCACACATCTGGAATGACTCATGAATGAAAATAAATCCCAAAATCACCTGGAAATGGCTTTGATCATTTATCATTCATTATATGAACAGTTATATAATATGATTCTTCATGTCACTTGTGTTCATCTCCATATGTAAAGTCATCATAAATGCACATTGTCTTTGTCATACCTTTATTATATCTTTATTTTGTAGCCTAATTGCACATCTGTATTTCTTGTCCTGATTCTGTATCCAGCTGCTGTAACATGTTAATTTCTCCAGTGAGGGATTAACAAAGTTTACCTCATCTCATCTCATCTCATCTCATCTCATCTCATCTCATCATCTCATCTCATCTCATCTCATCTCATCTCATCTCATCTCATATGTGTGAGTTTTGAAACACGATAAGTAATTTAAAAACTTCAGGCTTTGATAAATTCTGGTAAAAATGTACCGTTAATTTTACAAATTTGCCAGAAACGTAACCACAAATGCTAAAATCCAAATGTAAGAGTCAAAATTTAGCATCCCAGAGTTTCCTGTTGAATCTGATGAGCTGATCTAGAAACTACTTGACTTTATGCCTCCCTATTCAGAAACCAGAACTACTTCTCTGTGCAATAATATTATTCTATTACACTGTATATTTATATTATTATTTTCGTTGCACATTGTTTTTCTTTCTGTGCTTAAATTTTCCACTTACATATATTTTTCAGACATATTTTCTCTGAACGGACTAATGTTAACAATTAGTAAAGTATTTCTGATTTTGATTACATTAAAGTTGCCTGTTACTTAGCTTTGTGACATTTTTTTTCAAATTTTGGAAGTTTCTTGCTTTCCAAGTAAGTTTGATATAACTAGACAGCAGCATTTAGTCAGAAGACTTAGAGTAAAGTGGCTGCTTTAGATAAATAAATAAAGCACATTCCTGACATCGGAATATATGAAACTATACAATTCTATAATCCACATGAAAAGAATATATGCGTAGTCTAAATATCAGGTAAATAGCTGGAGTGTGTCTGTTAATGATGGCAGCAGTTTCCAGTGTAATATTGAAAGGATAGGTGTTAAAATGAAAGTGATAAAATTAAAAATTCTAGCAATATGGAGCAGCAATAGACACTGAATCTACATCATCTATAGCTTGAACTGGAGAATCGTTTAGTAGAATATTCCATAATTTCACTGTTTCTTGGTTTTAACTTTTCTTTTAAGCAATGGGTAACATGAATTTCTCAGTATCTCACTTTCAAATGCATTCAGGTATGATTTCTAATGATTTCTTAAAATAGGCTTTATAATTAGTAGTAGCAGCAGTAGTAGTAATATTGAGTATTTTTACTTTGATACTTTGAATATTGTTTACTGTTAATACTCAACACTCATTCTAGGATTTTAACTCCTAATTAAATATTTATGCAATGTCATTTTGACTTTTTTTGTATCAAAGGGAGGAATCTGAGTGTTTCTGTCCTCATTCCTTCTAATTGATGGAAAATAACTGACAAACATCCTTAGAAACAGAACTAATTATCTGCTCCCCAGGCTCTGTTCAGGTAAATACTAATAATTTGCCCTTCATATTATTCACCGTCCTACCATTCATCTGTGTTTGTGAAAAATGAGAATATAAAATATCTAATAAATGCAATATAATTAGATACGTAAAGAGAACACAGTTAATGAGCTTGTGAGTTATGGACAGTCCAGCAAATGAAGTGCTGAAAAGTTGGCAAGAAGGTTTACGGACCAACTAATTATTATACATGACATAACGATATTTAAACATAGCTTCACGCCGCTGTATTGCTGTATATAATCTCCAATACGTGTTGTAGTGTTTCTAATTTCTTTTGGAGCTCGAGACTCCATAAATCTGAATGTTGGAAGTAAAATACATCCCAGAAGCCAACCAGCGCAACAGGAGACCATTAGTCCTTTTGTATGCTTTCTTTAGTGTAGTATCCCTGGCAACTGCAGTACCTGTGAGACACTGATTAAAGTTCTTTTCCTCACTGCCAAGCCTATGAGAGCCCACCATTAGCAGGCCATAGGGCTGCATTGTCAGCACGCTAATGAAGCCAGTGTGTTCTTTTTAAAGTGTCATTCTGGATTACGGCCATAATATGAGGGCGAGAGTGGATCTGTATAAGTGTCTCGGGGAGACGTAACAGCAGGCGTCCACGAGCTCGGGCCGTCTCCCCTGACGTTTCCTGCAACACACTGCGGATACATGTGGAGCCTCGGCGCCTGCACTGCCCAGGATCCCTGCCATCACCTCACCGGGCAACTGGCACCGGAGTAATTTCATCTGACAGGTGACTTAACAGAGCTTTGGTCCATGGCAGGCAGCAGACCAAAGGCTGGAGGATATATGTTGGGCCTGTCAGCCTTGTTTTCAGCTGGGAGCTGCGTGTCCCGTCAATATTTAGATCCCGATAGCCGGTGTTAGCGAGGGGAGCGAGATGTCGTGGAAAACTTTTTCTTTTTCTAATCTCTGACGAACTATTTAACCCTCCTGTTGTCTTCATTTACAGGCACCAAAAAATGTTGCTTCCTTCTCTGAACAAAACCCAAAAATTTAGCAAAAATTATCCCCAAATTTCTGAAAATTTGCAAAACCTTCAGAAAGAAAATTCCCAATAATTCCTTAAAAGTTTCCCTTAAAAGTTTTATTTAAAAAAAAAAAAATCCCCCAAATTTGTCAAGAAAATTCTTGCAAATATTTTCAAAAAAATTGTAAAAATCATCCAAAGAAATTCTAAAAATATCTAAAATGATTACATATATATCAGTAAAACTTCTAATATTTTCTTTAAAAACATTCACAAAAAATCAATCAATGATTTTTTGTGAATGTTCTTAAAAACATTTTTTTTTTTAAAACATTTCTTTTTTTTCCCATCAAAAAATTTTCAATTCAATTTTCAAATGTTGAAAATTTTTTTCCCCCACATTTTCAAACTTTAAAACGGCTCAACTTGACCCGCAGGACGACGCGAGGGTTAAACACCACCTGATGCCAAAACACCGAGGAACACAGCAGACACAACGGCTCTCGGTTTCCCAAAGACACGGTGTCCTACTTGAAACAGAAGTAATGCTGCAGTGTATCGTCAGGGTTCTGAGGCCAGACAGGACAAATGAGATGCTGTGGGCGCTCTTCATAACAGCAGACAGGGGTCACACAGCCAGCCACACAGCCACTCAATGTCTGACACATTTATTGGACGTGAAAAATGAAAATATCGACGGATTTAACTCCAGGGTCAGAGTTAGCCGAAGAGACAGGTTAACCAAATGACTCGGACGAGGCGGACTGGAGAACAATGCGCCACCGTGGACGGAGGATCATAATCACGGCTGTCACTGTACGACTGTCTCATTAGCAGAGCAACAGGTGGAAGTAATCAAATGGCAGGTGTTGGTAATTAACTGACAAGCGTCACGGCCGCTGAGCGCTGCTTTTTTGGGGGTGGGGGGGGTGTAGCATATTGGTAGGGAATGCATGAAATGTCAGGAAAATGTAATGAATGGAAATGGATTTTTCCCACAAGTGCTATTTCCACAATGTTGGCGGCCATCCGCTGACAAATTCAGGTCAGTCAAGGATGAAATGCTTCACTCTTTCAGAAAGCAGCTGTGAACGCACCAAGGACGTCGGTTAGTTAATTGGTCGGTAGAATATCTCAACAACATGGCAATAATTTCTATGAAATTTGATAGGAACTAATTTATTTATATAGAAATAGTTGGTAGATAGATAGATAGATAGATAGATAGATAGATAGATAGATAGATAGATAGATAGATAGATAGATAGATAGATAGATAGATAGATAGATAGATAGATAGATAGATAGACAGATAGATAGATAGATAGATAGAATTTGAATTTCCCTTGGGATTAATAAAGTATCTATCTATCCATCCATCCATCCATCCATCCATCCATCCATCCATCCATCCATCCATCCATCCATCCATCCATCCATCCATCTATCTATCTGTTGCACTGATAGAAGGTGGTTCTTTGGAAATATTATGAGTACTGTTACATTTTATTATCCCATCTGACTCCTCGCTGCTTTGGCTTCAGTTCAAAACGTTAAAACAACCATAATTTGGTCACCCTCTTTCATAAATGCAATGCATAGTCTTGGCTGTTTTGCTCAGCTCAGACTGAGAATTGACTTGTGGTGGTCGGTGACGAGTTGTGCAGTTCAGAGGGAGAGCGTAACCAACGTTGTACATTTCTGAAGCTGAACTATTTCCAGATGATCCCTGAAAGTCTCACATGTATTGGTTGGTTGATGCTATGAGGCTGTGCACTGAGAAGCCTCTAGTCTCCACTCAGTTACTGCAGTGAAGCAATGCAGACCAAAAATTCATTAGAAAATAGTAAAACAAAGCACACTAATGTGAGATTTGACTCAGCAGAAATGGAGAGAATATATTAATCTGCCACTCAAAGACCTAGGTTTAGCTCAGGTCAATCTGGAGCCCTGACTGCTATCACAGACTTAAACATTCTTCATATGCTTTCAAACACCATAGTGTCTTGTAATTGTTTCTCTGTATTTAATGCATTTTCAGAACCAAATTCAAATTTAAACTTCTCCTGCCACTTTCAAATAACATACCCTTCATCAATGGTAACTTGAATTGTTAATAAATGATGTGCCAATACTTTACCATTCTAAAAATGAAACAACTTAAAGGGTTTAATGCCAACAGAATAAATATGGACCAGTTGACCACTTACTGACTGCACATGGAGACGAGGCAATTTTCTATTTGTTTCGTATTTGTGCTTAATCAGACAACTAGAAGTCTGCTCAAACTCTCAGTTCTTAAAAACCAAGACTTGTTTCTTCTATTTACTCCTGTCTGCCATTAAATTAAAAATGAGATTTCATGCCATCTGTTAATGTGTTGCAGTTTATATTGGCCTGCCATTCGCTATTTCAGCTTTTTTTAAATCTTCTATTCTGTTTTTCTCATTTTAAATCATATTCATTCTGTATTTTTATATACAGTCATGTGTCTTGTACATATAAAACTCTTAAATTGCTCAACATGTCTTTATAAACTGTGTAGACCTCCTACATTGTTGTATTCATGTCAGGCATTTACACATTTTCTACCAAATAAATAGTACCAACAGAACATGTGTAGCCTTGGAAGAGGTGAAGACTGTCTGAAGTAGCTTGAAAATAAGTTTCTGTCTGACCTCTTCAAAGGGTTTCTGTTTTTTATTTATGTGTTCGGGTTTTGAAGCGATTCTTGTATTCTCAGAGAAGATCCTTGGCTGAGTGGTGAACTGCAGGCAGCCAATGAGACGCTACATGTGACACTGACCTGCACAAAAAGTACTGCAGCCACAGTTATTCTCAGTGCAGCTATGAAGCTTTGTGAAAATCCTACAATCCTCTTTTTGTACTGGAAAAAAAACCCAGCTATAGGTACCAAACTATTGCAACCAGGGCACCGTGGGACTGTACACACTCTGTATTTGTTATTACAGAGCAATCAATGTTTTACACCAGGGGGGGGTTACTGTATATCAGGCACAGGGATTAGAAGCTCCTATGGCGCTGATACCACTCAGAGGAATCAAGCTCTCAGAGGCCAGAGGCACAGGGACGGGGGTGGGGATGACAAGCGCTGTGGTATAAATCAATAGCCAGCATGCAGTGATAAATCCTCCCAGCTCCAATGACCGACTGGCCCTCACACCTTTGCACACAAAACAATCTTGGTCCCTCATGTCACAACACCCAAAAGTTATCACTGCCATGGATCACCAGCACGCTGATGTGTCAGCTGAAAGTCAGCTTAAAGGCCGGCTGAAAGAGATAGCAAGTCCTGGTGGATTCAACTATTTGTTGTAGGTGTTTAAGGAAAGCCGAGAGATGTCGGAGTTTTCTGTGTAGAGGAATTTCTGATGCGTTAAGGGCCTGCCTCAAGAGATGTTTGCAAAGGGCCAAAAAAGCAGAAATTCAGAATAGAAAATGTTACTTTCTTCAGCCAGTTTTGTTAATTTGGGTGTCATTTACTCAAGTTTAACTTTTAACATCACTTTGAGCTCAACAAGAACCTCTATGGAAACACCACAGTTATGACTAGAAGTAGGGAATGTTTGTAACTTCTAGTAAAATCTTTATACCAAAAAATATATCAAAGAAAAAAAATGAAGTTGAATTTCTTTGACTGGTTATTATTACTCATTATTTATTTTTTATTATTACTATATGATCGATTATTATTGTCAAAAAATGGGGGAAAAAAACCTGTGTTGGTGGAAAACTCTACATGCTATAAATCATTTATTTATTTATTTTAATTTGCTTTAATCGTTTCCATACTTTTGTATCTGCTCTGCGTATACACAGCCTGCAGTTCAGCCCAGTTCAACCAAACAGTCCATAAAAGTTTTGACCGTTGATCGTAGTCACTAATGGCTTCTTAATTGCACCCAAAGAATTTTCTATTTCTTACAGAAGCTGGTTATTGCAAACGGTTAACATTTGATAAAACTTTTAGATGAGACATGTAGAATAAAGTGCTTTGTTAAAATAGCACATTGAACAGTTCAAGGACCTTTAGAATGTTCAAAAACGGACTATTCTTTCTTTTTATGGTTTCTGGCTCTGTAGATTGTGTGATCTTGGAGATATTTTAAAGATAACTTAAAGATGTTTTTGCGGTTCAGAGGCTTAAGGCTATTGTTGCTCGTCAAATCATCAGAGATAACAGAAAAATGCATTGATTTCTGCCAAATAAATGAACACAGACCTTTACACAGACTGATCACCCCCTAAAAGCCCATTCAGTCAGGAAAAAATCCCGCTAACTTTGGTTTTATTGCCAATCTTGGGCAGTTTGAGTGCAGGCGCCCCACTCCAGAAAGCAGCAAATAAAGATTTCCAAGTGTATTTTCACATATTGTCCATAAATCCCAGCTTCTTTTGTAGCTGTCATGGCAAACGGTTAACCTTCTATTTCAAAGCATCATAAATTGTGAACCCAGAGCTTCCGGCCACATCATAACTATCTGTAATGTGCAGAGGCCGGACTGTAACGCTGACTGGTGGTGACACATTGAAGAAGCTGTGTAATGTGAGCACAGTCTGGGCCGGGCGACACTGATGAGTGGATCTGTCCAAACGCATTGACTCGTCCCGAGCCCTTTATGAAACGGACGCGAGTAAGTTTGTGATTCAACGCAGGACTGTCTGACATCATCCCTCCTCCACACACAATCGCTCTGCCATGTTTAGCCTCCGACACAAAAGACGGCATTACACGGCTGAGCAGGTGCAGCGTTGTCGGCATCAGGTCGGCGGACTCCGGCATGTTGATGTATTAAGAGCATCATCATTCACACAGTGTGTGGGCTTTGTTGCAAGGCCACGGCGCAGGTAGCTATTTGAGAAATCAATAGGAGCCAAAGCAGTTTGTATCTGTGAAAAGGATGAAATATGCTGCAGAGGGATTCACTGCAAAGCAACATGTCATCTCTCCCTGCAAACTGGGAGCGAACTTATGTACCGTTCCCATGGGATTAGTATTACCTGGAGATCTCTGGTCATTTGTGAATTACCCCAACATCTGTGTTTCTTGCAGTGCATTTGTAAGGGATAAGCGAAGTCTGTATTTACTCGAATTTACTGACATCGCAGCCTGGATATGATGTCAAATCTGTGCAACATTCACTGTTGTCACATCCATGTGCAAAATGCAAAGTTAATCTGATGGGTCACAGGATAAGAAAAGATAAGATAAGATCTGCTTTATTCATCCCGCAGGAAATTATTTTGCCAGAGTGCAACAAACAACAAACAAAGGTTCGTGGAATATACACAATTACACATAGTTTAGTAGTAATATAGAAATAACAAAGAATACAAATGTAAGTTTCTGAAAGTGTTTGTGTGAAGTGTCACAGTGTGTCAAGTGTCTAGAAAAAAAGGAATCAAAATAAATAAGAAAAATAAAATAAGATACCACAAGTACAAGAAGCAAACTGTGTACTTATACTAAAAACTAGAAAGATGAACTGGAGTAAACAGGTGTATTGACACATTGAATACGGTGTGATACCTGCTCTGTCCAACATGCTGAACCGACAGAGTCACCAGGATCACAGACATCCTCCACAATTATTACAACTCACCATTGGTCCTGAGGTAATACTAATCCCGTACAAATAGGGCTTAACACTATAAACTACCAGCAACTATCTCTCTTTTTATATATGCAAAAAAAAAAAAAAGCTCCCAATCGTAAATTCTGATGCTCTATCAAAGCAGATTGCACTCGGTTTACTGCATCCAGCGAGCGGAGAGCAGAGCAGCGCGCTGAAATGGAGGCTGCAGTGTTTCTCAGGAATGACATACTGTTCTACATCCACACGGCTGATGCATTTTTTATGTTCAAAACCAGAGGGGCTTTCTCACCTTCAATTTTAAAAGTGTTTACTCAGCAGCAGTCCTGAGAGCTGATAAAATAAGTTAGGGCACCTGAATTAAAAATGATTCTTCAGTGGAGACTCTGTCCCCAAAATAGTCCCCCGCGGCGCCTCTTCCTGGTGGTAATGCGATTTAGGGGGGAAAAAAAGGTTCTGTGTTACATTTGTCTCAATAGTATGTGTGAATAGAATGATGATCCAAGTGCAGATATGTGATCTGTACATAGAAAAAAAGTTTTTAAAAAATACAAAATAAAATAGACCCACAATTAAAAATTCTAAAATATTTATGAATATATTCCGATATTTCAGACTTTGCGAATGTCTCCCTAACACTTACAGATTGGTGGGAAAGCATTCATGGATATGTCAGTTTTATATTTATGGATCTGTTTCACACACATTTTGGGAAAGCATGTGATCACTTCCTGACCACTTCTGCATTTCAAAATAAGAGCACACAGCCTTTGTATGAGCTATTTTTTATGTCATAAATCCCAACTATGGAGACTTAGATAGCTTCTTTTTAAGATTACTGTTGCCATGGACCGTATAAATGTGATGTAAAGTCACTAGTTTTGTTGTCGCACTGAAAATTTGAGATTTTTTTTTTTTTAAATCCCAGCTTTCAGGGGGGAAAAGATGATTTTTTGATGATTAATTTGTGATCTTGTCTAATTTCATTTTGATGTATCTTTTGAAATCCTGATTTGTTTTGTAACCACAAATTAGATCATGAGAATCTTTTTATGACAGTTTCACCTCTGTCACAGTTTTGGCAGTGGATGGGAGGTACTGAACAGACGGAATAAAAATGTATTTCCATATAATTTGTCTACTTGAGAGAGAAAGAAAGCATTTATCAGAAAACATTTGTTTTTGTATTTCTAGGTGATCTGGGATCATTTTTGCATCACTCATCTCTGTTGTTCAGACACGCAGCCCAAAGTCAGTTCCCTGGTCATTCACTGTAAATGCTGTCCTTGTGAATAATGTCATTTAAAATGGAAACGAGGAAACATTTTACTAGTAGCGCAATCTAAACAAGTTTGAGGCTTTCCTACATTCTATGTCATCTTTGAACTGCAATCTTGAGTGTGTTTGTTGTTTTCTTATTAATTAAGGCCTCTGAAATTTGAGCAAAATGATAGAATTAAAGCCATTTCTTACTTCTTAATCTTCTCATACTCCTTCCTGATGTCACTGTCAGCTGGAACTGCCAGCTTTATCACATCTGGTTAGTCAGCAGCTGCTTGTCAGTCCCTAAATATTTTCAGTGTCTTTTTCCAGCAGCATCAGAGCGTTGCCCATCATATCCAGTAAAGACAGTCCTTTCTGATGGAGAAATACAATTAAGATGAGTTAAGATAAAATAAGATGAAACTAAATCAATCCTAAAGGCAATTGTAACTTTACCCCACAAGTTTAAATATTAAGGTTAAGACCCCACGGGATTATGTACTCTGTATATTTGAATAAGTGATTTAAATATTTCATTTACAACCCTACAATGTTATAATAAAAAAATCTCATCTGACTAAATATATCATTAAGGTTTTGACCCTACAGTATTCTTAATTATGCAAATTTAGCTGACTTGATTTGATATTAAGGTTAAGACTCAACAATATTATACACTGAAACATCAAAAGAATCCAAAGATTCCCTGTGAGGGAGCATGTTGTTGACAGTGGAGATTAAAAAAAACTAAGCAGGAAATGACTGCCAGCAGAACCAGGGAGGGCAGCCGTCGGCCTCGACCAGCTAGGGTGAGGGGAACAAACAGACTAAAGAACATAGGTATTGGACATGGATTGGATGGACACCCTTGCTGCCACATTTTTCCATGATCTTTTTTTCTGTGTGAGGGACGAGTAGCTGTAGATCAGATAATATAACAGCTCCAGGGTCATGAAATGCTTTCAGTGAGGACAAAGAGGAGAGATCTTACACAAAGTTACTAACATTCAAATACATCTAAATGCATGGAGGAGACACCATAGAAGGAAAAATGAAAGAAAACCCGAGTATAAACTCATGCGAAGACAACTGTATGAACAAGATAGCCGAGGTAAAATATACTGGTGAGATTAACAGTGTAAAAGAGAAAATCAAGTAACTGATTAATACAAAGCAGTAGAGTGGATACAAGGGCAGCTTCAGGAAGGACTAAAAGCAAGAGAAGAAAGAGATGAGACTTTTCATTTTTGCTTTAAATCACCAGCAGTGGGACAAGATTTAATGAGGAACTTGTGCACATTTCAGGTTGTTTACGTCGCATACTATGTCACCTTGCACATTCCTGCACACTGGAAGTATTTCTATTACTTTCTGTGACTCATCATCCCTTGATTCATCTTCTAACTCTGCTTTGCTGCCTACTGACTTGGAACACTTGTTTAGTCTGAATGTTCTGTTTACTGTCAGGAACTAAAACACCAAGTCAGATTGCTTGTGTGAAAAACACGCTTGGTGATAAAACCTTTCTGATTCTGAGACTGGTGCACATCTGGATGTTATTAGAGCCACTATAGCTAGATATAGTTATATTTCTGCCACTCATGTTCAGAGGTAGGTTGGAACCCAAAGTTTCCCAGCAGAACATTATAGTGTAACATCACAGTCAGTGGTTTCCCAGTGTGCTGTTACAGCTACAATTCTGTACACCTGTACCACCTGCACTTTACTTTTAGTTTCTATTTCTGTTTTACCTTGCTGACATGTTTCGACTACGCCTGCAGTATTTCTCAGAGCGTTATCCGACGTGTGATGACGTGTCCTTATTATCAGGTGACCGGCCACACCGGAACCAGACCAGAAAGGTGACATCTATATGAAATTCCCTGTAAATCATGCAAGAAAACATACACTGCAGAAACAGGAAGAGGTTTCAGTACAAGAAAAAAGGAACACCAGACAGGATGTGAAAAAGAGACAGCAGGACGACTCACAAGAACACAAAAAGACAAAGCCGATCAAGAAAACCAAAAATCGTGCGGACCACTGCAAGAGATACACCACATTTTGGACTGGGACAAGGGGAGGATTTTAACATCGGAGGCCAACAAGCATAAGCGGTGGATAAAAGAGACCATAGAAATCAGAAAGCGGGCCAACACTTCCATGAACCGGGATGAGGGGGCTACACCCTCTAACACCTGGGACTCCTTCCTCCAGAGACCATTGGACGGTAGGGGGCGTGGCGAGATCTGTCAGAACGGTCACCTGATAAAAAGGACGTGTCTTCACACATTGGATGACGCTCTGAGGAAGACTTAGATATAGACGAAACATGTCAGCAAAGAAAAACAATCACCCTTACTAACTTTGTCAGATAGTACAGAATTACTAATCAGTTTCTCAGTATGTACCGCACATTTACCTGACAATAAAGTTCACTCTGACTTTGGTTTTATTGTGGATGATCAGACTTGATTCTGCTCACAGCCTCATGCTAGTGGGTAGAATCTGTGGTTCCACAGATGTCAAATGGAAATGATCATCTGTATCCAGTGCAGCATTTGTTCCACTTCTTCAGTTTCCAGTGTTTTCAGCCTACAGCTCCATCCAAACCGATGTAGTCGCCGTACGAGCTGAAGATTTACCTCGACTTGGACACTAAAAGAACCCAAACTTCTCATTGAGGTGACACTTTGAAATTTACACCAGATAAAGTACGAGTAAAGTACAAAATCCAATTTGGCTGTCACTTTTGGCACCTAATAAAAACTACATTTGTGAGACGAGGAGTAATGTTCTCCTGTTGGAACATGTCCCCAAGATGGCTGCCCCGGGTCAATGCTGCGCCTTTGGGGAATTTCACAGTGAGCAAGATGAAGCACATGTTGGCCTGGGCGTGTGCTGGCCCCAGGAAGCTAGCTTTACTTCTGTGAATTATTTACAATGATGTATAGGCCCCGCTGCTGGGAAGCCATTCTGTTTTTGGCTACAACCTCATATCTGTTTTCCAAGACATATCTGTCACCGGGAGAAATTGAGAAAAATAAATGGTGGACTTGATGTATGTTTTTGGCTGCCTCTTTTTTTTTAGTTTGAGCAGAACTCTCCGACACCTGAAATGAAGGAGCTCAAGCAGGACTTTATGACACACTTATGAGGATTAGAGAAACAATGCTTTAACTCCCGACGACAGCCGGACAGGAAACTGAATAGGGAAGAGGAAAAATGAATGCAGGCTGCTGACGGTCTGTCTGTTCATTTGCTACCAGAAACTCTGAGCTTCATTTCTTGACAAGAAAATACAATAAAAAATATTTGTCATCAAAAATACATGATGTGAGCATCTGGATTGATTTCCACTATTGCAATCTTTTCCAGCCGGTAGTAAATTTGTTCTATTTCTATTTCAATGTCATGGGATCTTAATTTGATGGGCTGATTTCAGTGCTTTTTGTTCATTTTTGATTTGTTAATAAGATTTTTTTCAAAGCAGCTGATTTAAATAAATACTGATGATCCATTTAATTATACTGTTTGTTTGACCAAAATGACAAATGATTCAACTAGTTTGTCCAAAAAACCCTCAAAATTAAGTCAATTAATGAGCGCCTGATTCCTATATTAACATAATAGCTGATTTTAATAAAAAATTATTTAATATTTTTCAACACACTTGCCATTTATTCTATTTATTGTAAAGCAATAATAAACATCTTGAAGAAAATGATCATGTCAATGATGTATTGTGCTTTAATTTACTGCATAGTCACACAACACCATTCATTAGCGAACTTCTAATTCTACTCCATCCTGTCCCTTTCACATTAAGAGCCTCATTCACCTGTTTGTTTAGACAGTACATGTTTTAACAAATTATTTTTTATTGTTGGGAGCGCTTTAAAATATTGGATTTCTTATAAGCTGTAACACAAAAAAGACCTGATGTGCAATTGCCAATTTACAATTAAAGTTGACAACCATTTTTTTCACCACTTTACAGAAGTTTTGTGCAAATTTACGTAGGCATTTGTGCAATGAGTCTGACAATTAAACCTTGGAAACTCTCAGAACTGCAGTTGAACAGCCATTGAAACCCCAAAGCTGACAAAAAACACTTAGTTTTGCTTGTTGACGGAACATAACATCTAGCAGCTGCTCCCTGCTCTCTGGTGTTTCTTCCTCTTCGCTGCTGTCCTCGTCTTTACCTGCTGACTGCTTAGAAAAATCAGTTGCATCTTTGCACAGTTTCAGTTTCTGCTTCTTCTTTGTTTGCTACCATCTCTGCACGGCGGGTTTTGGCTTTGTTTCCATGTCTCGGTAACACATGCTGGATACCGACTGCCTGAGTGCTACATGCTCTCAGCTGTGGTGGAAACTGCTACCTGCCATTATGGGTTTCCTCAGCTGTGTCACTACAGCTAAGAAGACCTTGTAAGTACCTGTATGCTGGTATAAGTGGTATAATAACTGGGGTTAAGAAAAATATACCAGTGTTTACAAGACTGGGGCTCACTTAGAAGATTGCTGACCTTCTGGATAGCCAGTCTATGCTGCACTAGAGGGTACCACAATCACCATTTTGGAAACCACTCCTTTAAGCATAGTTTATGTTCCAAAACCATGATGAATCCTGTTACCAAGAACTTCCCTAACCTAAAAACATCTATTGTTGTACATTTTACCCAGCTGCCCAAACACGAGTCATTGTGGAAAAGCTATTAAGACTTTTGGAACAATCATGAGGACTTGTTGATTTTAGCAGCTTCCCTAATTAGCCAGAAGGAAAGTCTTGGTTTCTAAGGTTTTTTATAACAACTTGATTACAAAAGTTTCTAGTTGTCTTTGGTACTAATGTGTGAATGTTCTGACCCTGAAACGACAAGTGGATCCGCTACCGAAGCTAACCACAAGACTTCACTGAGCGTCACTTCCTTCTCCTTCAGTGGCTGCATGTGTTTGTTTCAGTGTGCAGCAAACTAGTGGAGAATTTTCCTCTCATAGTCATTAAAGCGTTCTGTTCATTTTGATGCAGTAGCACAATCTAGTTATTGACAGTGTGAAAAGGGAAATTAGGCCACAGAAATGTGGAGCACGAGCTGTTCTCAGGACACACAAAGACGGTCTTTAGCTTTATAGGTTTATCTTCCAGCCCGTTTGAAGTCGGCGATTTCAGGTCATTGGCATTCAGGCGCTGATGAGCAACAGAGATGGTTACTTAGTGTCTGAGGGGTGACTGACGGCTTCGATTAAAGTAAATTTTGTGAGTTAACTTTAAGAGGTGGATATTGATTGATCTTGTTTTTTAAAAGTCTTCATGCGTGTGATTGAAACTGCTCAATCGCTCCTCGTTTCCTGGCCCGAATGTGAGTCATTGTAAGCTCCCCGAGGAGAAATGCGGTGGTTTGAAGCCAAGATCAAGAAGACTCGGCTGAATAAAAATAACACAAAAATACATTTCACATTGAACAGTTTCCAGGCTTTTCAGTAGCAATTGATTGCGGTTTAAAAGAATGGACAGACCATTTGAGTTCTTGGTGAGACTGCAGTACAAAGACGTGTCTGGAAAGATGACTTTCTTTATCTGGACGATTTTCATTTGAGGCACATATTGAATATGTCTAAACTGCCAGCCGCGTATGCAAACTGCAATAAAATTACAAAAGCATACATACTTTGCCGCAGGCGTACACTGCATGAAGCGTACTTTTCACTTCATTTATAACCCAAATAACTCTATATCCAAAACAGTTAGAAACACACGGTGCCAACTGGCATCATGGCTGTTTTTTTTCCTCAACACCAACCTTGCTTCGCCAAAATCCAATCAAGCTCAACCATCCCTTAATGAGCCTTCATGAAACTGGCACTAATTGATTTTTTGGAAGCATAATAACTCATAAACAAAACATTCATTAGTCCTGCACAATATATCATTTCAGTATTAACATTTCATTGTGTGCGTGCGCAACAGTCGTGTTGCAGTAAATGCTATGAGAAGTAAAGAAAACAACTCAAACACACCATACTACAACTTTTTTTGCTGGCTGATAAAAAAGAAGAAAAAGTGCCACAGTTCTGATGTTCTACAACAATTCAACAAGAAAAGTTTGTTTGGTTTGTCTTATAATGGCATCTATTCTGAATAAAGGGTTGCTGGATACACTTGGGCTTTTTTTCCCCAAGTTTGTTTACATGCAGGATCCCCATCTGACCACTAAAATGAGTGAGGAGCAGACAGCAAACACTGAAATGTAAGATCTGGTCTCAAAAAACAAAATGTAAAATAAGTTGTAGGGCTGCAAAATTAATAGAACATTTATCATGATCATGACTTTTGGGTTTCACAGTTAAAAGAACATGATTGACTGTGATATTAATGCTTAAGCTCAGAGAAAACCTGCACATACAAAAATACACCCAAAACACCCCGCATCACTTGGGTTCACTTTGGTTAAATCTGATATTAGAACACCTTGTTGGACTTCTTGACAGTAATTTTTGGTCTGAGCTGCTGCACTGGAGTAACTGAGTGGAGACTAGAAGCTTCTCTGTGCACAGCCATTCAGCTAACATCTACAGCAGCCTTCATGTGAGGCGTTTGGGGAACACTGGGAAATCTATTAATGAGAAGATAATCAGCAACTGAGCCATTCTGGGTTCAATTCTATTTTTTCCACTTTATTTACAAGACACAAAATTTGTTGACATGCAAGCTGCCTGTTTAAATCCACTCCATGAAGCTCTGTATGATGAGTGCAAAGCCAGATCTGAATGTCATCCAAAGCAACAAACTATTCACCGCAACGTTACAACACATGAGAAAGGTTCCAAATGACTTTTTTCAGCTTTATGACCTATTATGTTTTTCAGTGTAGATGCAGTCCCATAAAAAATCCCAATCATTCCATAGTGATGTAATAATCTGTTAAAAATGTATCTATTTTATCACATTGCAATATATATGACATAAAAACAACATCTTTTCCAATGCTGTGCAACCCTAACATTCACATATCGTTGCTTTCTGTAGTTATTTTTGCAAAGAATATGAGCAAACAGCTGCTTATTTATGTGTTTTACACTAAGAAGCAATAGGAATGATCTGGAGACATGTTCTAGCTACCTGATCAGTTCAACAGAGTACAGTCCTTTTAGTTCTGTTTTCATCTCCACCAACACCTGAAGGAAATATTTGGCTCTCTAAATGCTTTGCTAAGTTCACTCACTATGCTGTTAATATGCTGGTCATGCACTGCAAGTATCACAAATCACAACCTTTTTGCCAAAAACAGCTGCCTTCTGTGGCTGGAAACAACATCTGTGAAAGTGATGAGGCCAAACCACAACGTTAAAGTTGCATCTTGTGAAATCAAAACAACAACATGAAAACATTTCATCGACCTGAGGGCACCTGCAGGGTAGATTAATAATCAATAATTACTATAAATAACTATAAACAACTTCCTTTACAATACATGTAAAAACTGTTATCACTGGTAATCCAAATGTATGAACTAGTGCAGCTTTAAACTCTCAAAAACGATGATGCAGAAAGCTGTGTTCAACAGTTTTCATTCAGAGTTGCTCAAATCTATCTCTCAGGATTTCCAGTCTCACAACTATTCATCAAATATTTACTCTAAATATTAGAGAGTCTGGTCCACTTGTCCTCAGAGTTCCTTGTCACAAACACAAACATATAAATTTTAGAAAAGACGAGACTTGACAAGACAATTCTTCCCAAAGCCTTTTTCCAGAGTTCCCTCCCTTGTGTGCTGCAAACTAGTGTCTGGGCGGAGAGGTGGAGCTGTGTTCTGAGAAGATAATGTGAGGAGATTGAGCAATCCAGCGAGCATGACACCGCCTCTGGCTGTACTTCTTGATTACCAGCCGTTCTCTGCTTCGGTAACCTCAGCGGGGCCCTTCACCATGGAAACTCCTCATCACTCGCTTCCCACCGCGGCTCATTATACAGCCACCGCCGCAAGCGCTGGTCCAGGATCAGCTCACCTGAGCCTCGGCACTTCACAACTCACACATTGCCCGTTATTAAAGCTGATCTAGGGTCAGACTACAGAGACAGTGGCAATTGACTATGTGCCTTCGTTGCCTGAAGGTCTGACTCTGGTTTCACTATAATCAAATAGGCTTCCTGGTGTGATGATGTTATTGGCTCACCTTTGCAGATGGATCATCTCAGATCATGTAACCATGAGCTAACATATGCTAATAAGGATGGTGCGACTTCTCTGTCAGGCCCGGATCTGCAGATACCACCGTGCCAGCAGTCGGCTGCATGTTGGACTCATTGCACAGTTAAAGGTAACTAAAGCTTTGACTGGAAAGTCCTTACGGAATATGTTCAGATTGTTAATGAAATGACTCAATTATGCTGGAAAATCTTGCACAGTAAAACTCATCAGAAGTTTTTTTTTTTTTTTTTGTGGTGCTTAATCAGTATCTAATATCTGAAATCAAATCAGCTCTGTGCCTCTGCTCTACCTTCAGCCTGCAAAATAATTACACAGCAGCTAATGTTGAGGTTTTAGAGGCACATTTTATGAGGTTGCAATCCTGTGCAGAGTTGTAACTTCTGGAAACTAAGTCCAGTCTCATCATAAGTGCAGTCTGCTCCAAGCAAAATCTCAGCAATCTCAGATGGATTGTCTGCTTCTGTTTTTGCGGCCTTTTACTATATGTTAATCTCAACAATCCCCAGAACAAACTTCGCACAGTAGGTATGTTTTATTTAAATTAGCCTCCAGCCTCAAGCTTCTAAAATGGGTTCCGCAAATCCTCTTTTGTTGCTGATAGATTAAGAAGAAAGCTGCATATAAAATCCTCCTTCTTAAAATACTGGTTATGCACGGAAGAAGCCGTGCAAAGAAAAGACCAGGATTTCAACACAAACAACATGTATGAACGGCCGTCAGCAGAGTCTGGATTCACCTGAGAAGCGGTAATTGCATGCGGCTCTTTGAGGAGGTGTGCTGGGACGGCGGTGCTAAGGGCTTTGTCAGGCAGGATTCTGAAACTGACAGGAAGAAAGGGAAAAGTTGGCTCCTGTGCCGCTCTGCTGTTAAGATGAGCCAGGATCGCCTGCAGGCAGCAGCAGAGAGGAGGGCGAGGACCAAACATATCTGTATCCCAGACAACACCTCTCATCGTCTCCTGGGTGGACCGGAGCTGCCGAGGAGCACCTTCCTGCCTCAGACGCAACCTCCAAGATGCGACGCAAATCGCTTTAGGTGCTGTTTTGTGCCGGCAGCCATCATGCTCAACGCTGTTTGCTTCCTGGCCGAAGAGCTGCAGCTTTAACCGACCATGAGGCAGCAGAAGAAGAGGAAGTGTGGAAGCGTCTACGAGAAAAACCCACATTGATTTCTACATATGCTCTAGAGCAGGGTGTCAAACTCATTCTAGTCCAGGTTCCACATTCAGCCCAGTTTCATCTCCAGTGGGCTGAACCAGTAAAATCACTGCATAATAACCTATAAATAACCACAACTACACATTTTTCCTTTGTTTTAGTGCCAAAAAAGCTCATTCTAAAAATGTTCACATTTCAGAAATGATCTTTTTACGAAACATTAGAACAACCTGAAATTTGTTAAGAAAAATAAATTCAATTTCAACAGTATTATGCCTCAGTTTATCAGTTCCACATTACAACTTCCAGATCGCAGTGGATCTACAAAGACACAAAGCATTTAGGCACAGCTATCTGGAACTGAATCCTATAGGATTTCGCTTTATGATTAAAACGATAAAAATCAGACAAAAAAAAGACAAAAAACAACAAAAACAAGACAAAATATGACAAAAATGAGACACATGACACAAGCGAGACAAAAAAATTGGACAAAAAAGTTACAAAGCGACAAAAAAATGGACAAAAATAAAACGAAATCTGGACACAAATAAGACAAAAATAGACAAAAAAAACACAAGCAAGACAAAAAGGAAACTCAAAATGACAAAAAACAGAAACAGAATGACAAACATGAGACAAACAACAAAAATCAGACAAAAAACAAGAAAATGAGACAATGAACAATCTAGTATTATATTTTATGATCAAAACAACTTGTCGTGGTCTAGAAATGATTTTAAATTTACAGTTTTACAAATTCACAATTTGCAGTTCATGTCTTCTCTGGAATTTTTACACTTTCTAAAGCTTTAATAGTCTATCTTTGCATATCATACAATTATAGTTTGCTTTTGCTCACCTTTACATTTGGCTGCTTTTTTAATCGTCTCGTTCTGTTGATATTGAGTGATTCAACTTATGCTTTTTGCTATTGCTGTAGCTATTTGAAGACTAGCCACCATTTCGTGTGAGCCAATGGGGATTGTAATCAAAAGGCAAATTCATCGTGCCTTAGTAGTCAGGAAATTCATCAACAGCAATAAGAAAATTGTTTGATAGTTAAGGACTAGAATAAAGTAAGTTCAGTTGCAGGAACCAACCTCAGGAGTGCTCCTCGTTGGATCTCAGCCTATTACACCTTGATAATGGAGCCTCTTTACCCTCCGTCGGGCTGCTAGATGCCACTGCTAGACGGAATTCACCGTCTAAAAACACCCACAACACTGTATCCCCGACCACTTCCACCTAAATGATGATCTGCAGACTGACAGACTTGATGTCTTGGAGGGGTGGAGGCTGGTTCTGGGTGTGATTCTTGGTCCTGAATCTTTGCCTTCGCCCTGGTTCTGCTCAGTGTGCTGCTTTTATTTGTTAGATAATTGTTAATGCAAGTCCAGGCGAGATCATTGTTATAGATTCAGTTTTATTTATGTGTGGAAATAGAGTTATTTGTCTGTGTTTTCATTGTTGTGCTAACATAGTTATTCTTTGTACACCTTGATATAGGCTAAAATGCACAATTCCAATTAATTTTTCTATTGTTCTTAATAGCCTGCCGGTGCATTATGAATAAATACAAGGTGCTGAAGGTAGTAGTTCAGTTGTTCGTCAATACTCAGGTCCAGACAGTCTGTGAGAGCATCTGGCAGACTTCAGTTCTCCTATAGCTCTAGTCTAGAAGCTGTTTTTCAGTCTGTTTGTCTGTGATTTGATAGATGTGAAGCATCTACCTGAAGGTTCAAACAGATGTTTCAGCTGAGCTATAGAGCTGTATATAGGCTATTTACTATTTTAAAACATTATGTAATATCCACACAGCTCCTAATAATCACTGATGATCCACAGCGGTGCTTCTTTTCTAGGCGTCCGACAGAAGAACAGGATGAAGGCATGAAGGCGTGTGGCCTCGCTTCTTCAGGTCCTGGGCTGTTTAATGGAGGCTAATTAGATTCCTCCTTCTCTTTAGGAAATATAAGAAAAGAGAATTTGTCCTGCGATGCAAGAACGGCTGCATGGCAAGGACTGAAAATTCATTATGGCCCCATTAATGCCTGTGATTAATTTTCCCCCTTGGTAAGTCGAGCCAGTTAAAATCAGTTTCAAATTGTTGGGAATCCAGATTTCAATAAGGTGCTCGAATGCATTTATGCCAGTGATGAATTCCAATTAGTTACAATTAGACCCTTCGGTGCAGTATGGCACACTTTTTCTTGGGCTGAATGTTTTGCTGAGGTTGCCCCGTCTGTCTCTCAGGGAGCCTGCGGTTCCTGCTCAAGTAAACTGGTATGCCCTCACAAGCATATTCCCATTTTCTGCTTCACTGAACTGGTGGTCCCCAATAATCCTAACACCATCATTTAGTCAGGCAGACTGTGGAGTGTTTTCTTTTTTTTTCTTCTTCTTCTCCTCTTATTTTCTCCATCCCACACAGTCGCTGGATTCCCTGAGCCTAGCAGAGTAGAATTAATGTGTATAGTTTGCTGGCCTCATTTTTTATGCACCTTGAAAGAGAGTAGAGTAGAATCGCCTCAAGAAAAGGTGTTTTAAATTCACACACTGGATTTTCGGAAGCTGAATGGCTTCCTCTGTTCTGATTTCTTGTGATTCTGCTGCCAGTTTTCTCTCTGCACCTTAGAAGGAGTCTTTTTTTTTATTTATTTATTTTTTTTTTTAGGAGGGAGGGGGCCGACCGTTCCTTCTACTCAGAGAGGCTTTCAAATACAGGAGCCTGGGCGAAGTGGTTTTCCATCATCTCTCCCATGCTCTGTCATGCGGACAGCAGGTTGGAACAGAATGGCTGCTGCGCTTTTATACCCAGAGAAAAGGGAGTGCAAGAGAGAGAAAGACTGAGGCCCGGTGATGGAGAAAAAGAGGGAGGAAAGAGGGAGGGGAAGGCGAAGTAAAGCCTGGCTGTGATGCTGGCACTCAGTCAGGTGCTTCTTCCATCTAAAGCACAGAGAGGAAAAAAATGGACAGAACTTATCTATAATAACCAAAACTGGAGCGGACTAAAACAAAGCTAAACGAAAAAAAAAGACACGTGAAATGCTCAGCCGGATGCTGTAGAGGCAGGGGAAATAAAAGTTAAGCTTCCTTGCTTGTCCTTTGCACCATGTCCTTTAAGACGGCTGCGTTTTTCCTCTTCAGAGATAAGGATTTGATTATCCAGGACAAGCTCTTCTTAAGCTTAGCCCTCTTAGTTCCACAGGCGGGAAAGACATCATAGATGAAACAATACGTTGTGGATATGAATCAAATGGGAAGGCTGGAAGAGCGAAATAGCTGTGTTTACAGAGGTCTATGAAGAACAAAGGCAGCCGAGGCTTACATTGATGGACGCAAATCCTGAGTCTTGGTAACTACCCGCTTCGGCTTCCATTCTGAGCATGCCTGACAAGAACTTTGATCTCTCACATCCAGTCACCTGGCTCCTTTCCACCAGCCCGGATAAGTCTAGACAGATAACTCATGCACAACTTTGTTCCCCTGAATTTCAGCTGTTTACACTGTTGAACAGATCCGTTCTCTCTCCCGGAGCGCTGCCTCCTACACAAAAATTTACAGGATCACAGATGAACATGTCCTGTAACGTTATTCTCCCTCGCAACAATCCACTCTAAAATGACAGCTGTTTCTTTTCTTCTTTCTTTCCTCTCTTATCAAGGAACATGAAAGGTAGCATTTGCATTTTTACAGGAGATTTTTTTTTTCTTCTGACATTTGATGTAAAATTTCAGAGATGCTGACAGTAAATGTAGAGACTCACGCTGAGACTGAAGCCCTCCCAGAACACCAGGATCGACTGAGGATTCGCAGCCTACAAACACATCTGCAGCGTGAATCAAAGCCAAGTGTGAAGTGTGTGTGTCGTGTCGGGTCGTGTGTGTGGTAGCAGGGTGGCTGGATGATATCGATTTAGTGTTTCACATCCACCTGCTTTAACTCTTTTAATATTGTGTCATGTATGTTGTCAGCAGAGCAGGATACAAAAAGGTCACGGCTTCACAGCACTCTGGCACAAAACTCCAGGAAATATTGGCTCTACAGTAGCGTGCACAGGTATTTTTTAATGAAATGCACACATATGAAGCCTACAGAAACATTATTTATCTTTTAGGACATCAGTGAAATGGATTGTGGTCTGAAACTTCAGTAATTAATCACTTGTCCTAACAAGGCTCTTGTTTTTGACATGCATTTGGTCTTTTTGCAGTTAGCTGACAGATTACTGTGATATGTTGGCTGCAGAAATAAGGAGAAACAGGCTTTTAAAGGCTTGAAAGTAGTTTTTTTTAATGTGTTTTCAATTGGCTGCTCAAATTGTGGAACTGTAGCGTTTTATCCGAGTTGGATGTTAAACTAATGGGGCTGAAGCTAGTAAAACTAATTGTTTATGGTCAGTAAATGTCTCCATGGATGTGGGTTTATTTAAACTTTAAGGGCAGTGAGGGTCACATCAGGTTCTCCAGGAAACTTTGAGCATCAAACACTTCATCTCCTGCATTCTGGTGAATTTTTATGCACCAATTTGTTCCTTTTCTGCACCAGTTTATGTTGTCTATTTTTTTACGTGAAGGAAAACAGTTCTAAACACCGTAGAATGTAATGCAATAAGACAATCAGGCATTCTGTATTTCTTTCAAATATTTATGCTCCTGCAGGTCAGCTTTTCTCATTTGACATCATCCCCGTTGAGCGAACATACAGAGGTGTGATTTATTCTTCCGCCGTCTTCTGTGTCTTTTGTTTGGGGAAGTAACCTCTTTAAAATATGCATGCGGCACCTTTTCTTGTCAATGATGAATCCGTCTTAATTAATTTATAATTATAAATATTTAGAAGCACAGATCCCCTGTGTTCCCCCACTGAAATCTACGCCTGTGAATGCCCTGGAACCAAACTGTAGGATGGCTGCTTGTTAAACTCTAATCAGTGAGTGAACTCCAGGGGAACCAGAGGAGCCTGACTGCTCTTAATAACACATGAGCAACCCTGAAAACACAAAGTTTGGGGATCTCTAAAATATTGAAAAGGCTATTTTTGCATTTCCACTTTTCTCCATTTTCTTCATTGTATGTAAAATTAGACTATTGTTGTGCTTTTTCATCTCTCCAAACATGTAATGAGGCTCATATAAATACAAGCTATTACTATTATGATTGATGTGTGTGTGTGTGTGTGTGTAGTTCCATTACTTTTTATTTACCAGGGCGTACTTTACAGCTATATCCTCCTTCCCATCTTCCATATCATCTCCCTCTCCTTCAGTATCACTGCGTTGCCAAGACAAACACACACTAGAAATCTGCTTTCAGACTCCTGCTGTAAAAACAAATGCAGAATGTCGGCTCCTCTTCTCCGACTTTATTAACCAGCTGTAGCGTCACGTAGCAGCAGGATCAATGCAGCCTCCACTCTGTGTGCAGTTTGTGCACGAGGCACAGCTGCTGATAACTTCATCAATTATTTAAATCTTCTGATGTGTACTCCAGATCTTCCGTGGTCTTATTAACCTAAATTCTTCTCTGCACTGCAAACAGCTGAGCTTCTGCTGCTTCTGCTGCACTCAGTCAGATCAGTGAGAACAAAGCGCTCGTGCTCAGGATGAATCCAGCATCATCAGAGCTGTCCGTGCAGTTTTACTCTCAGCATCTCCAGTCTCCACATCGCTTCCTCAGGAGGTTGAACTTCTCTCCTGTGTCATGTGGATCATTTCACTTCTGCTGCTTAAATGAAATAACATCTGCAGGAGTTCGGCAACACAAACTTAACCCATCACTGGAGTAAATGAAAAATACGGCAGCAGATCTAATAATGTTCATTATGTCGAGCCTAGAAGTCCTGGAGATACTTCAGCTGCATGTTTGTTTTTATGTAGCTTCTTCAACTATAAATTAGATACATGATAAATAAATAATGATTTCAAATAAATTGTGCTCCACTGCCGTGTGTTTGGCTTGTATTTGGGGCTTTTCAGATTCATTTAAAAGGTTGCTTCACCCAAGTTACCAAAAGATACCAAAATGCATGAATACAGTCAAACTAAAATGCTCCAGCTTCTCCCTGCTGGCTGTTTGGAGAGTTCGGATGTAATCTGACACATCGGACTCTAAAATTTCCCCAAAACAGTAGAGGTGGATGGAACATATTAAGAATTACATTTAGGAATTTGCACAGCAACACGATTTTCCAGTTATTTCTCCGGACTATCCACATCCTCGTAACTTTCACTAGAACTACTTTCTACTGAAGAAATAGTCCCGAGCAGCCTGGTATGTGACCCCAGACCTGACTGGATAAGGGCTCCCTCTAGTCCCACTTTAACCCCTTGTTACTCAGCTGATCTGTATAAAAGACTCCTTTAAAAAACAAGTCCAGAGTCCATCTACAGTCTATGTCCAACTCCAAGTCACACAATCAGTAGTTCACGTGTGGAAACAGAAAACCAGATGTTACGGTTAGTTTACAAACTACACTGTAGCTGGAGTTTGTCATTTTTTCTCACTTTTTGAGATCAGAAATGACAAATCAGTTATAAATGACCTATTCTGCCTTTATTGATCACTATTTTTGAAGTCCATGGGATATATCTTGCATACATTTTTATTAAAAGTTTAAAAAAAATGTTTTTTATGCTCATTATGATCATGTCTTTACAAATTCCATAATTATTTATTATGGAAACAGTCACTTATTAATAAAAAATGACTGGATGTCACTAAAATGCCAACTAAATAACCGTCTGAATTTAATACCAACCACCTTCTAATGAGCTAAACAATAATAAAATGAGCTGATTCAGAAATAGTTTGGATTGTGTTCTTTTATTAAGTTGAGTTAATCAAGACAGATATTTCTTTTTTGGAAATATATCAAATTTTATATGGAAAATAATAAATTGTATCTGTGTCCGAGAAATCACTTTCAACTAAGTTACACATTCAAAAAACACCTCTCTAGGAAATGTGTTAATTCCACATCACATGACCTGCTCATTTTGTTACTCTGTGGTCATTTTTGTTTCTTTTTTTGGTCATTTTCAGACTGTTTTGTGGGCATTTTAGGTCTTTTTGTGGTCACTTTGTGCATTTTTGTGGCCGTTTTCAGTCTGTATGTGATCATTTTAGGTGTTTTTGTGGTCATTTTGCAATTTTTTCACAGTTATTATGTGTGTCTTTCGTCATTTTGTGTCTTTATATGGTAATTACCGGTTTCACCGAGTCATTTTGGGGTTTCTGTGGTCATTTTATGTAATTTTTTTGTCATTTTGGGACATTTTAGGTCTTAGTATACAGAGGATGTAGCATGTATAAGGTTTGGAAAGGTGTTAGTGGTTCAGGAAGCAGCCTACAGTAGTGTTCAGTTGGTGACATACATGCGAAACAACAGTCCACAGTGACACGAGCATCATCATGTGAGCTACAGCAGAGCCAGAAGGAGTTTGGCCTCCTTAAAGAGACATGAGCTCAGATTAAAACATCCATCCATCCATCCATCCATCCATCCATCCATCCATCCATCCATCCATCCATCCATCCATCCATCCATCCATCATCTATACACCACTTAATCCTCATAGGGTCATGGGGGGCTGGAGTCTATCCCAGCTGACTGAGGGTGAAGGCAGGGGACACCTGGACAGGTAACAGTCTATCACAGGTTCACCTGGACAGGTAACAGTCTATCACATGGCTACACATAGAGACAAACAATCACACTCACATTCACACCTACGGACAGTTGGGAGTTACCAGTTAACCTCAGCATGTTTTTGGACTGTGGGATGAAGCCGAAGAACCCGGAGAAAACCCACACATGTACAGGGAGAACATGGAGACTCCATGCAGGAAGATCCCAGGAAGGCCGGGACACGAACCAGGAGTCTTCTAGTCCAAGTCCTTCTAGTCTAGGCTAAAGTGCTAGCCACCACGCTACTGTACAGCCAACATTAAAACATGCCAAATTAAAAAAAACACTGACAATGTGTCATTTCTATCATGCATTCCTCTTCTGTGTCTTCATTTTCTTGGCTCATGTGTAAAATGAGGCTGTTATTGATGTATGATTCATACAACAGAGCGATTAATCACTGATTCACTTTAATAAAGACATTAGAACGCATGCTGTTCTTAAAGCATGGCAGCACAGCATCCTAGACTGCACTCACTGCAACTAAAAGATCAGAGAAATCTTTCTTCATGCCAACCAACTGCCATAAAACTAAACAAAAGAATGAACCAAACCCTCCGTGAATGTAAAATCAGGCAGCATCTGTTTTGTTTTCTCATTATTACTGTTGTTCTCATTGACAGGAATGATAATGAATGAATACAGACTAAATTGACTGCTTTATAAATGTTGACAAAAAAGTGGATACATACACATGCATATAAATAATTGCTAACAGCGCCATGCTAGCATGCAGTTGTCTTGCAGGTATGATGTTGACCATGTTCACCACACTGTGTTGTCTCCTGGTTTTGTTACAGCTTTTGGAGCCGAGTTGTAACAGTTGTGTGTCAGAAGTTAAATGCCACAGATAAATTCATGCTTTTCATATACGTCACAGTGTCTCGTCAGAGTACAAACAAATCTGAGCCACTCAGAACACACAAATGATTTCACACAACAAACTACCATGGAAATACACTGCCCAGCCAAAAAAAAAACAGTTGAATACTAATATTTTGTTGGACTGCCTTTAGCTTTGGCACACATTCACTGTGGCATCGTTTCGATAAGCTTCTGCAAAGTCACAGCATTTATTTGTGTCCAGAGTTGCATTAATTTTCTGCAAAGATCTTCTATTGATGATGGGAGAGTCGGACCGCTGCACGGAGTCTTCTCCAGAACATCCCAAAGATACTCAGTGGGGCTGAGGTCTGGATTCTATGGAGGTCAATCCATCTCATGCTCTCTGATCCACTCATTCTCAATGTGACCCCATGAATCCTGACATCATCATCTTGGAATATGTTCATGCCATCAGGGAAGAAATCACTTCATCCACCTCTCTTCTTACCCTGATGCCCCCATCACTCTGGAACAGGGTAAATCTGGACTCATCAGACCACAGTTGCTCCTGGAAGATGATGGTTCTCCGCTATCCTTCAAGTTTTAATGATGTGTTGGACGGTTTTTAACCTGATTTTAGTAGCTTCATCTCCTTAGTTGTTTTCTTTGCTTGATGTAGGGCCAATAATTTGACCCTTCTGAGACAGATGAACATCCTTTCCATGACCAACATGGTTGTTTAACAAATGGGAAGCATCAGCTAGGGTTAAATAAGTTGTTGCAGCTCTGTAGTAATTATCCAATGAAAGGACCTTACCTATTTTCTTAGTTAAATGTAGGTGCAGACTTTTTTTTGGCCAGGCAGTGTATAAGAAACACGGTCAAGACTTCGTCTCAATTGTATGCACACTGCATGTAAGTGTACGTACTTTAAAGTATGTGACCTGGATAGCAGCCTTAAACCATTTATTATATTCCAAAGTGTTGCACTGACTGAACAGCACTGCTAGAAACCGAGTCAATGAGGGGAAATTTCTGCACAAAATCCCATTTTAATGTAGAACACAGCCTTGCTCTTACAACAAATAAATGCTCATTTAGAATGTAGATCAGCCGCTGAGGTAACGTCGCCTACAGCTGCTTTTTTCTTCCTGTTTACCACTTGAACCACTTTGCTGGCCTGGCTAATATTGTTATCATTTCTTTTTCAAAGCTGCCTCATCTGCTTTTCCTTTGTTTCTCTGGTGAGTCAGATGGGAACGCTGGCTTGATAAGGAGGAAAAGAATAACACGAGGTGCGACTGGAAACACAAAGTGCTTCAAAAACTGTATCTGCATCTCTCTCGCTCTCCAAAAACCCTTGTGTGCGGCATCTAAATGTAAAATGTCAGGCCTAATTGAGAGACACAGACCTGAGACTGAACTGCCGTCAGGCCTGTGTATTAGTTCATAGCTGTCACTCTGTTGGCCTTTCAAACAGGAATGTTCCAGGTCATATGCACCCCCAGAGTTTAAAGTGCTTGATTTTCTCTCTATCTGCAGCGTTTCAATCCGAGAGGCTCAGATGAAGCCTTTGATCTGAGGCTTGATATGGTGTCCCCGGCTGTATAAGCTAGCCTGAAATATTGCGGGTTGATCCTTGTCCTTCGGAGAACATTAAGCCCGACTGATCGCACAATACATTCTGCCGGAGCCATGGCCGGTCACTGCTTCTAATTCTGGGGGTTTGTTTTAAAAGAAAACCTGCTATTACTCAAACAGGAACCCAAGTGAGAAATTTACTCTGTTCAGACTCTTTTTCCCCTCAGCACCTGCTGTCAAGGTGCCCTTGTCTCCTTATTCTTTGGTAGAATCAGTGGATGGAGGATGTAATGAAAGGATGGTACTTTATACACCAAAAGGCTTTAAAAAAACAACCACATAGTTCTTTTTCCTTGTGTGATTTAAGCCGACTAGCAAAGCATCCGTGACCTGACCTGATGTTTAAGAAATCCTTATTAAATCAACACATAATGTTTTAGTCATGTTCCGATCAAAAGCCCACTAAAAGGCCGCTTTCATCAAATGAATCCAAATGAGCGAGATGTATGAGTCGTGATAAAATGAAAAGAAAATTAGAACCACTTCTGCACCTTTTTAATCACTCCTTCTGTTGCGGCATCAGACATCTTTTTAGGTTTGTAAGATCCAAGGATTTTTTATCTCCCTTTGACTGTCACTGATGCCAACTAAAGGGAATGAGGGATTCACCCAATTAATTTACTGAAGCCTGCAATAAAAAGGCTGAAAAGCAACGCGTCCAAGTAGAAGGCCTTGCAATTCAATTAATTAAGTAGAGTGCGTATTCCGCTGCACATGAAACACGGTGGAGTTAGAAGATGATGTCAGGGTGCTAATAGAGAGCTGGAGACTTTTGTTGGTGCTGCAGATGCATGTCCGACTTATGGGATGCCAGACCCATGTTGGTTTAGATTTTATATGCAAACTTCAGGCTGATGCAGCTGCAATAAGTAGGGTGTGTGTGCAGCGTCGTGTGTGTGTTTCATTCAATTTGCCTCCCTGTGTAAATGGTAGTCAACAAAAGCGATGCCCCACTGAGATATTAAAGTTTTATACTGCTGCATAACAGACTTAGTGGAGCCTCGTAGGCCTGTGGGAGGATGTATTAGTGTAGGAATGTTGATACTGGTCCCCTCTTGTAACTCCAGGAGAAATAG
The DNA here is from genome assembly GCA_027123335.1 of Amphiprion clarkii. Lineage (NCBI taxonomy): Eukaryota > Metazoa > Chordata > Actinopteri > Pomacentridae > Amphiprion > Amphiprion clarkii. The sequence goes on from CM049579.1 coordinate 2,290,593, forward strand.
TGGCAGCTCACTACAACAGCTACAGGGATTTTTGTGTTTACTGTCGGATGCACTTAGAGTCAAGTGTTAGAGATCATTTCTGTGCAACTGATGTTATTTTTTGTTCGAGCTGTAGGCTCTTGCTCCTCGCCTCGAGTGATGTTGTTCTTGGTGGAGTCTGCTTTTTTCAAATTTTCTTCCCAAATTGGGTTGAAATATTTAACAAGAAAGAAAAAAAAAAGGAGAGAGCGAGAAATGACTGAAGCAATTTGGCTGAGAAATACCTGCTCATTTAGGAACCATCTGAAGTTAGTGCGCAAACAAAATAAAAACTTTTGTCAGATTCACAGAATTACTGCCTTTTTTTCCCCCAGCGTTTGTTGTTTATGCCGTCGTTATCAGGCAGTGGAGAGATGGCAGGAAAGAGGGAGAGAAAACGCTCCCTTACTCATCTGATTTTATGCCTGAGTGCAAGTGCTGCAAATGCAAAATGTGACAAATTGCAGTAGAAGAAGGTAAACTTCAAACGGCTAAGTTGTACAATCAAATATCTGGAAAGGAAACAAAATAAAAACAAAAGATAGACTGTATTTGGTGCAATGAAGAAGTCAGGAGGCCATGTATAGCTGCAGTGTCAGGATTTGTGTTACACGTGTTGTTGTGAGCACTGGGATGTGGTTATTTGTGATTTCACATGGATCACAGACGAGAGCAGGGGTGTCAAACAAGCGGCCCACGGGCCAAAACCGGCCCTCCGGAGGGTCCAATCCGGCCCATGGGACGAGTTTGTAAAGTGTAAAAATTACAGAAAAGACATGCAAATTTTAAATTTGCAAAACTGTAATTTAAAATAATTTCTAGAGCATGACAATTTGTTTTGATCATGAAGTAAAATACTTGATTGTTTTTGTCGTTTTGTGTTTCGCTATATTCATTTTTTTGTGCATAATTTTTGTTGTTTTGTGGGGTTTTTTGTCTCGCTGGTCTTGTTTGTAAGCTTTTTTTGGTTGTTTTGTAACTGTTTTGTCTAACTTTTTGTCTTTTTTGTTTTGAGTCGTTTGTCCCATTTTTTGTCATCTGTGTCATTTTTGTAATATTTTGTCTAGTTATTGTTGTTTTTTGGTCATTTTTTTGTCTGACTTTTGTCAATTTCATCATAAAGTAAAATCTACATCATTCAGTTCCAGACGTCTGTGACTAAATATTTTGTGTCTTTGTAGACACTCTGTGATGTGGAAGTTGTAATGTGTAAATGATAAACTGAGGTATAATGTTGTTGAAATCCAACTTATTTGTCTCAAGAAATTTCAAGATGTTCATCATGTTTTGTAAAAAGATTGCAAACATTTTCAGAATGAACTTCTTGCACTAAAACAAAGGAAAAAGTTGTAGTTGTGGTTATTTATAGGTTATCATGCTGTGATTTTACCGGTGTGGTACACTGGAGATGAAATTAGGCTGAATGTGGAACCTGAACTAAGATGAGTTTGACTCCTCTGAACTACAGCTAAGAAGAAAACATTAAATTTTGTGTGAGTTAGCAGCTGGATGATCCAACCTTCATGTGGAGGATCATCGCTGGTGGGTCTGCAGCTACCACCAGGAGAAGAAACAACAGTTTTTATGGTGGAAAAACTGCAATCTCCAAAAGTGAACAAGGTGCATCAGGTCAAGAGCAGTTTTTTTCAACATTCACATGACTTTGCAGCATGAATTCATCTGCAAGTTTCAAAGTATCGAGGCAGAGTTCTATTGTAATATTCTGAGGTATCTGGAGGAGGATTTTCAGCACAGACAACCTCAACTGTGGCTTGATGGTTGCTCCTATGATTACATGTAGTTTTTTATAATTGACAATTGATTCTTCTAAGTTTGATCATTTTTCTGCACTTATTTAATTAGTAATTAATATTTTACAGATAGTTGCTGTTATTTAAAGGTAGAATATAGATTGATTGAAAAAAATCATGAATTTTAAATATTTCTTGAAATTACTGATCATGTCAAATAAAATCACAGAAAAACAGAAGTTTATTCTTTTTATAATGTGTGACTGAAAGCAAAGGAAAAGTACAGAGGATATTTTAAGGTTTTAAACATATTTATTTATTTATTTATTTATTTTTTTACACTTTTTCAGGCACCTTGCTGCCAGATTTTCATTGACATTTTGCAGGATTTTTTGGTACAGTGGATAATTTATACATCTCCTGAGTGCATCAAATTTAAGAACATTGGACCTACTTACCATGCTAAATTCTTTATTTTTTTGCAACCAAATTTAACTCCGAAACAAGTAAACATTTGGAAATGAGGGTGAATGTCACCTCCTGCAAAGAAGTTCTAAAATTAGTGGTCTGTTTGTTCCTCATCGAGGAGGAGAAGCTTTGCCCTTGCAGCAAATAGCATCATGAGGATAAGGTTGAAAGCGCGCACATGTTGTATTACCTGTTCTTAGACGTGACCCCAAATTAGAGTGTACTGTTTAATAACCGCTTAACCGCGATGCTAGAAAAACTGTCAGCCCCGAGCAAAGGAGCGCTGTGTCTTTTGGAAGTATTATGTCATGATCTGTGCTGAAGGAAATGCCTGAGAGCCAAAAGTTCCTCATTCACAGCTATCAAAGGAAACACCTTGTCTGACTGCAAGCTGCAGCGCACACGTACAGATTACCTTCACAGCCAGCATCTTTCAAAGCAGATCAACTCAATAGTGAATAAGGAGCGATACAGAGGCAAAGTCACAGTTTTGCTGTCAGAACCAAGGCACTGGTAAAACCCAGGAAATAATCAATTACTTTTCACCACCACATTTGTCCAATTCAAGTTGGCATCAAAGCAAAGATGTTACTGAAACACAACCGAATTCATCTTCCTCAGCGGAGGGGTCTAAGAACAGGTAATACAACATGTGAGGAACAAACGGACCACTAATTTTAGAACTTCTTTGCAGGAGGTGACCTTCACCCTCATTTCCAAATGTTTACTTGTTTCAAAGTTAAATTTGATTGCAAAAAAAAGAAGAATTTAGCATGGTAAGTAGGTCCAAAGTTCTTAAATTTGATGCACTCAGGAAATGTACAGTCAAGCCCAAAATTATTCAAACCCCTAGCAAATTCTAACTCAAAGTTATTTTTAAATGCAAATAAAAGCTGAAACAGTATTTTTTCCACAATGATGCCTCTTACACATCATCTTATTATCTTTTGGGAAACACTCGTGTCATTTCCAACCAAAAAAAAAAGAAAAGAAAATTGCTGGTTGAATAAAAGTAACTTTAAGTCAAAATTTGCTAAGGGTATGAATAATTTCGGGCTTGACTGTATATATTATCCACTGTACCAAAAAGTCCTGCAAAAAATGTCAATGAAAATCCAGCAGCAAGGGTGCGTGAAAAAGTACCCTTACTTAAAAAAAAAAGAAAGAAAAAAAAGTGATAAAAAAACAACAAATATCAAAGATATTACTGAAACACAACTGAATTCATCTTCCTCAGCTGAACCTGAGTGCAGCTGAGGAAGATGAATTCAGTTGTGTTTCAGTAACATCTTTGATTTTTGCACAAATTCTGCCGGTTGGGATGCAGCGGCTGCAGACTTTATCTGAGGACACACGTCGGTATGAAAATTCAAGAAACTTCTTAAAGAGTAACTTTGTTTGCAGTCATCGCCAGCCTCAACTTCCCTGAATTTATTTTTTTCTTTTCTTACCCCCTTCAGCCGTTTGGTGTGCTCATTCTATCAAACACTCTCCAAAGTGTCAAGTGAAATTTCATACCGTCAAACTCTGACAGCTTTAAACTTTCTACCTTGCAAGTCAACAATGCATTCGGGTCCAAATCTCAATTACTTAGGATATTATTTAGACTCTTCAGGTTGAGGCGATCACCTGAAATGAACTATAAAGACGCTTCAAACCATCTTAATTTATCATCCGCTGCCAGACGCTCGGCACAAACTGTTTGCATGCCCCACTTTTCAAACCAAACCACAATAAACACACTGAAGAAGAGGCAGAATGTGGTCAGCACTTAGGAGTCATTTTTAAAATGGATTCTCTGAAATGTGGGAAACTGAAGCACATTAAGATTTGAGATTCTGCTTTTATTATCTTCTCCTACTCTTTCCTATTATCTGAAACTGCAAAATAATGCTGTGTTTACAGCTGTGTGTGTGCTGTCATACTGGTAGAAACTGGTGGAAGCGTCTGAAAGAAACAGCCATCTCTCTAAGAATATGGCAAATAACTAACCGCTCTGCTGCCTCCCACGGCCTGTCACTTGCAAAACTGCCATATTGATTTTTGCATACTGCAAAATTGCAGTAAGTCTCTCAATCTACCAGAACAACATCATATCTTTGCCCCGGGTGTTTGCATTTAAAGGTGCAGGCAGGTTATGTTTCCAGTGTTTATAGCACAAAAGAGCTACTGTCGGCTTTTAGATAAAGCTGAGGGGAATGAGAAACAGAGAACACTCAGTTAGATGACTTAAATTAGCTCCACTCTTCCTCAATTGTTTATCAGATGCATCACATTTAATCTAATAATTAGAAAAAAAAGTGTGTGTTGCATTCAAGCTACATTATCGTTTCTAGGGAAGCTCAGGTTTTCCAGGTCAATGATGACACACACAGCATTTAAAAATTAATTATTATTCCTATTAATAAGATTATGAATAATAAGAATAAGAAAACAGAGGAAAAGTAGCTGCTGCTTCCTGCTTTCTGCACCGCGGGGGGTTACGTCTCTTCTCCTGTTTTGTTTTACAGCAGCTTGCATCAAGAAAGTTTCATTGTTTCTGATCTTGGACTTAAAATACGTTTTTTTGATGCCGTGCTGCTTCGTTTCAATGTTGCAGGAAAGAACAACACTCATTCCAGTGTTTTTTTAAAGGGAATCTTTGATTAATCACCCTCAAGTATGAATCATACATGATTATCAACCTAATTTGACACATAAGCTATGATAATAATGATACGAAAAAAAATAGAGATGTACAGTAATAATACTGTCAGTATTTTAAAGACAAATCAAAATTTCACAAATCATGTTTTCGGGGGAACTCAGGGGAGCTCATGTCTCACTGAAAGGATCCCCTGTAGGTTCTGCCTGCTGACAGTGCAGTTTAGTTGAAATGGAAGCAGCGTAGCTCAGAGCAGTGAGTTCAAACGTTCCACAATGAGTGAAGAAATATTCCAACCTGACAGACGTAAAATAACCTCAATAGTCCCATTGATTGCCTCCATATTTGTTGCACTGCAGCCTTTTTTCTGTCACTATTTATGCTCTAAGGCAACTCAAAGTGACTAAGTTACAAAATATCAGTATTCCTTGTATTTACTATGATGTGGGATGATTCCACACGTTGTGATAAACACCCAGCAAGAACATGAGGTTCTTCAGGTCAGGTTGGTGGATTGGTGCGCACCGTGTTTGACTTCCATGATAAACGCCTAACCACACCTTAACCAAAGTTAGTTTACTCACCAAGACCATGATCTTCCCTTTCCTTTCCCTTAACCACACCACACTGGTGCAGGAAGTGTTAAACACGTTGTCGCTGCAAACCAAAGCCTCAACAAATGAAGCAGTGAAGTTCATTGTTTGCAGCTGCCACCAAACAGCACAAATCTTACAGTCTCCCTGTCAGCAGGTAAATATTTGTACTGTTTTGTAAAAATAAAAAGCTTTTTCTGGGCTGAAACAGCTGGTTTGGGTTTAGGAACAAACTTGATTTGGTTAACGTTCGGAAAGAGCAGAATTTGGGCCAAAATAGATATTCTACTCAGGTGAAGGGACCTCTGTCATTAAAGCGAATATAAGAGCAACGGTAAGGAGATTATGGCTATGTTAAAATGAAACCCTTGTTGATAGTCTGAGAGGAACAATAGGAACTGAGAAGTGGAAAGAAGTCAGCCAAGTTAGCCACTGTGTTGCTTTGTTGACCCGTCCATCCACTCCAACCTCCTCCTACTACAAGTTTTGCCACTTAAACATAAAGAAACGTCACTTTCAGTCTCTACCCAGTATTTGTAGAATCAGTCATCCAATATTAAGATCGTTTGAGAATGATCAAGACAGTATTTTGATCCTTAACTGATCAGAAGCATCTTAGTATTCGTGGACAGCCCTAATCAGACATAAGATTCAGGGTGTTTCTGTTGGTCTCCAATGTCCAGGTTCTGCACTGCGTGGTACAAGATAATAACACATGCTGACTATGTATTACACAGAAGATAACCATGTGAATAATCCAGAGCCAGTATCTGGCTGACACTCTAACAAAAGAACAACAACTGTTGATGATTACAGACTCCATCTCCGCCTCCCTACACTCATATACATATATATGGTATTTTCAGTGTAATTCAGCAGAGAGGAATTTAAATTGACAGCATTGTTTTTCTTTCAAATGTTCTATAGATATTACAAAGACATTGTTAGCGTGAGTTGTTTCGGCTGCAAGAATTGTGCGGCGAAAATCTAATACTGTGACAGTCCTAGTCACGACATAATTCACAAGTTTACTCTTCTGATTTGATGGTGCCAGACGTATTATTACGGGCTTCAGAATACAGTTGTTTTGTCAAAGTTACGGGTGTTTCAGAGATACAGACGAGATGTCTTTTGGCATCTGTGCCACCAGCATCAGTATTCAACACCGATAGACGTACAGGAGTTTTTCTGATGTTAAAGGAATCTTTTAAGGAGGTTGGAGAGGTGTACAAGCCACAGAATTTTCACTTTTTTAGTTTCAATTTGAACAAAGTTTCATTTTTCACTCGCTGTCTGGTTAAGTTTCAGCGAAAAAAACTCCTAGTTTGGGTTAAATTACCCAGTTTCACAACATTAACTACACATTTCAGGACAAACATATTCTTGCCTGAAGAGCAACAACAATGCAGACCAGATGTGGTCACAGTTCAATGGCATCTATTTCTGAAGTTCACAGATTTTTGCGAGTCTCTCGAATTAGGATGCATGTTAAAAAATGGCACGAGTGAGACCGGGCTCATTATTTAGCGTCTTGTGTGCACTGCTGTGTTGCTACCCTTGCTAGAAAAGCATGAAAGTATTAATAGTTCATGCACCAGCCTTGGGCTTTGTTTTGTAGAGAACAGGCTGAATTGAGGAGCGAATATAAACAGCCATTGCTTTCCCTGTCGGACGTTCATCACATACGAAGCACAGCCTGGTTCCACATCTGGAAATCACTTTACGCATCTCAATAGCTGCTGAATGGTTTTGTTGCATAGTAGAAGTAAATTGATCATTCAGGCTTAATATTAGACCCAGATCACAATGCATGTTCAGTATGTGAGAAATGAAAGTAGATGGCTTACAGGATTGATTTGAAGACAGTTTTTCTTCTACCACTGTGAAACAGCAGCGTGGGTGTTTTCCTATCACATGAAAGATCGAAGACGAGCTGAGAGATGCAAAATCTGAGGCAGAGAGAGAAGTGAGGGAGAAAAAGGACGCGGAGCCGCAATGGAAAGTACTGTTACCCTCGGCGCTGCTGGTGGTTCACATGAGAACAAGGCAAAGAAAAAACATAATAATAAAAAAAAAACTCATCACACTCACAGATGGCTGCCAAATCCAAGGCAAATGTCAAAAGGACTCACACGACAGTCAGAACACCTGCGAAAAAGAACACAGCACAAAAACAGGATGGATTTACAGATGGTTGTATGTGCAGGGAGATGATGGAAAGCCCATCACAAATATCTCTGTATCATCTTATTTTCAGGGACATTAAAACAAACAGTTTGTGTGCGTGCATTAAAGCCGCCTCAGATGAGACGCTCCCATTTGGTCAGGATGTTAATGTTCGTTGTAATAAAGTATAGAAGCAGCCAAAATAAGCACTTGTCTCTCTGGGATTAATTCAAACTGTGCCAGAAACCTTTCCTCACAGGCAGACAAATAATGAGATTTGGTCATATAAAAGGGGCTTATAGTCCACCGCAATAAGAGGAAGAAACCGCCAAAAAAAGGTGGTTATTGGAAATATAAGCTGCAACATTCATACTCCTACTACTTCTCTGAAGGTCACTTCTAACTAAATATAAATTAGCAACCATTTCCTCTTCCATTTTCTGATAATTTCACATTTCTCTCCCATGGGATGATTTGAATGACAAAGCTGTGCGGAGCTTTGAGGCTAAAGGCATAAGAGTTCGCACAAAGCCGCATTCTCTCCCATCCTATTCCCATCCAATACATATGCTAATACTTCAAGTCACAGTTGGTCGAATAACTTACAGTATAAAACATTTTACTGTTAAATTTATTCAAACTGGCAATTCAAAAAATGTATCCGGATGGTATTGTTGGACGAAATAGAGCAAATATCCAAGGAAGTCGCCTTGTTTGTGAGGCTTTAGCTCCACAAGACAGGCAGGGAGAGATCAAAGATGGTCTTTCTAAGAGCCAGAAAAAGAAACAGAGACCAAGTGAGACCATAATGGATTCTTTCACAGTTAGACATTTGAGACTCGCTGCTATGGAAGATTTAAAATGCCTCAATAAAAACGGTGTCCAGGAGGCCCAGACTACCAAAGTAGCTCCGACTAGTGTCGGTGTCTCCAGGACTCACACAGACTAACAAGGTGAAAACAACACCGGCCACACTGTCGCCGCTGGAAACAATGAATACTTCCTGCCATTCCTGACATCTGCACTACAGTACAAGAGGGAATAAGTGTTATATTGTACTCAGGAAGATGAAGATGGGTCAGTGTCATGAGAATGAATTTGAGAGTTAGATTGGAAGAAGCTGTTAAAAGACGATGGGAAAAAATGTCAAGTTTTCTGGACATATGGACAGTGTGTCCTCCCCACTGACTGTATATAAAGATGGACGACTCCTCCATGACATCCACAGGCTTTCTGAAAAGCGTTTCAAAGTTTAATGTCATGACTCCAGCTGTGGTGATCGTCGCAGTGTCTGACTCCTCCTAACTCCTGGATAATCCATGAATGAGCAAAGACTTGTTATTTAATACTGTCCAATAAATGCTATGATTACGATCCTGCAAAAAGAAAGAGCTCTGTGGCACCTCCACATGGAAACAGAATTCTTATTGGCATATCTATGCTGCCCACCACATTCAATTTTATCATCACGTTATTGAAAATTAATAAAAAGTCAGTTTTATTATGGCACAAACAAAGGTAAATGGTTGTTTTTTAGAATGTGTGTAATTGTGTTCTGTCTGCCAATTTCAGAACACCTGGATGTCACTAAAACACCAGTGATTCTAAAACCATGGGAATGCACAGGCCACACCTCCGTCCTATCTTCACTTTCATTTACAATCAGAAAGGTTGTGTACACCAGCATCAGCAAAAGCCCATCAGCCATTAGCCAATCAGCTAGAGAAACACTTCAGGACCACTGCACCTGTTTCAGCCTTTCTATTTCTAAAAGTCTTTGTGTATTTTGTTTTTGTAATACTGTCTGATTTGCTGTATATGTAACCTATTGTTCATCTTGTTGTATGCTGCCTCTTGACCAGGTCGTTATCGAAAATGAGAACTAGTTCTCAACTAAATTAGCTGGTAAAATAAAGGTTAAATAAATAAAATAAAATTAACAATGTTGACAGCACAGAATGCATTGAATGGCTGTAAGCTGTTGTCAACGTGAGTAGCGTCATCTTCACTTGACCTCACTCTCTGGTCCGCTCCAGATTTTCCAGTTTCCACGAGTTTGCTCCGCTCTCTGTGTCTAAGTTTTACACTTGGAGATAGTGGATCAAGAAAAGCACTCAGAGAGCACGGTACTCCCCAAGGCTGTCCAATCCCTGACCTTGCACTGAGCACAGGTGTGTGTTATGCACATGCACGTTATATACGGATACCGAATCACGTGACCTAAACATGTAGCGGGTGGCGGGAATTGATGGGACTCAGAAACACCCCCACAATTTAATCAATTGTTCCCTGGATCATTTCCGATAAGTCTGCAGCGGTGGAGTTGTAGCAGAATCACAACCATGTGATCGTCAGCAGGCAGCTGAGGTAGCGTTCACGTGTTGTCATGGTTACAGTGACGCCGTGATGCTATCTCAATGGGAAATCCTTAACAAATCCGTGGATCCAGACTATAAGCCGCATCACTGCCAAAATCTAATGAGGTGGTCTTTGTGTCATTTCTCACCTTCCCTGAAAATTTCACCCAAATCCGTAAGCCTGTTTTTGAATAATGTTGTGCACAGAAGGAAGGAAGGAAGGAAGGATGGAAGGAAGGAAGGAAGGAAGGATGGATTCACGTACGTCGATCATCCCATAACGTCACCGCGTTCCTTGGCGGAGTAATAATAATAGGAGAAACAGAGGAGAGCAGCAAAAGAGCAGCAGAACTTTCTCATACTGAGCTGAAGTGGACTTAAATTAAGTAATTAACATAAATAAAATTTCACTGTCTTTTTTAGGGTAGTTTCAAAGGGAGGGACTCACATGGATTAGGGTGCATATGTGACTGAACGGATTAAAAACAATAGCAAAAAAAAAAAAATCCGAACTCAGAAATTGAGATCACAGTACGCACAGAGGGACTAGGACCTCATTCAACACTAAGGATGCCTCTATATCTTTACATAGCATATAGTTGTTTACTATATTAATGCTCTATTAAAGTTGAAAAATCTCACAATTGCACAGTTAAATTCTTGCCTGAAAAACGGAATGCACATAGAATGTTTGCTTTGTTTTTATTTAGTCACTCTAAATCTTCAATATGCTGTTGGCTGCACATCAAGGCATGCTTCCCAGCCTGATGTCTTTGTGGATCAAGCACATCTGACTGCCTCAAACTGGAAATTGTCACTTGAAATAATCTAAAGCAAAGAGTGTGTGTACAAAATAAAGAGAGGTGTGCGTTTGCTTTGAAGATAGACAAACAATAAAAACTGAGGATGCTCGGAGGACATCAGAACTGATTTATAAATGAAAACATTTACACATCAAAGAGTTTAAATGTGATCATTCAAAGCATTTCAACAAACCCTGACAGTAATTATGCTGATATGTGCTATTACAGGTTAACAGGATGATAAAATACAATTAGGATGTGGCTGATTGTGATGTTCTGAGCATTACTGCATGGAGAAAAAGGCTTTGAAGATAAAAATAAATATTTCAGTTTCCTCTGTGTTTGTCTGCCTTTGTCTTACTTTAACAACTGTTTCTCCAACTGCTAAATAAAAGCTGTTTTTTGGAGGTTACTCTGGCCTCCTTGCTTGTATCATATTTACTGTATGATGTATCTATTACATTCGGTCTTTTAACAGTAATCCAATTATGACTTTATATCTTTGTGGGTGTGTATATACAACTTTGTGTACCCCACGCTAGTTCAAAGCAGCAGCCTACCCTGAGGGTGGAACAATAACATGGATCAAATTGGGGAGCCCAAACCGGCGGTACGAGATGAGGCTGCATCAGTTCAAACATATGTGACTGGTGAAAGCTGACAAATTGGAGTCTTAATTATAGAGACCGAGCTACACACTGGAAGGGAAAACAACCCTGTCGGTGCAATTAAAACTCACCAGACAGAGCAAAGGAGCCTCTTATTTACTTATGCATTTATTTATTAATGTGAGAAGGCATCGAGAAAAAACAAAACTATAATTTAACACAAATATTAATGAAGGGTTTGCATTGGTCCTACAGCAGTCGGTATATGCTTTAAGGCCTATTCTTGATTTCTAAATCTGAACTAGAGTAAATTCTTTGATCACGAGGGCCATTCGGAGGCTGCTTTCATGTGGAGTTCTCCAGTGATTTACTGTGATATCTCTATTAAACTGGGAGGATTTGCACGAGACAAAAGAAGCATCAAAATCAAAGCAGCTGTGGTCGAGGTATCCCTGGTATGGTCCAAACCCCTGAAACACCCAAACCTACTTTTCCATAATGCAACTTGATGGCAACTTCATCGAAGTCTCTCTCTGGCTTCTGATGAAACCCCTAAAAGCTTATCTCTGTATACTAGGTACATATATAGAAGTTGTTTCCATTAAAATAATCCCTTCCTGCTGTTAAATGGCTGAGATGGAACTACACTTTGTCTCATCTAGAATGTGTCGATGTGTGAATTTCCTGCTTCTCCTTCCGCTCACTCAGCAGCTCAGGCACACCAGCTCACCTATCACTTTGCTCAAACACTGTGAAACTACTAAAACAATTGCAAGGTTGTTTATGATCCTTAGGTTTGTTAACCAAGAAACCTCAAAAGTAAGGAAAAAAACTAAACAAAACTTGATTGTCGTCCTTCCTACCCATATTTAGGATGATTTTGTCAGACTTGAAAAAAATCTACACAGCCACTGAGGACATCATGTAGCTATTTACAAAAGGTGAGTTCAAATGAAAGTGACCTTACTGTCCAAAATTGGAAGATTAGCTCTTTAATTTCATTATTAATCAACAACTGCTGCAGAACGTGTATAACTCAAACACTTTGTCATGTTCTTTGAGCTGTTCCTGAGCAATTTTTTTTTTTTCAGAGTCGCATGGCACATTGTCTTGCTGGGGAAGACTATTGCCATCTGGGCAGGGTGTGCTTGGTCTACAGCAACATCCACATGAATGCCAGGACTTCATTTTACCAGCAGAACATTGCATTTTATACATGTTACTCAGTGGCATTCACTTCATCTGTCAGTGGCTTTACTGTTGTTTTCATTGACTTTAGGTTTTGGTTCTAGTTTTGTTGCGTTTGATCCCCTTCCTGTGTGTCTTCCTGTTCCTGTTTGTGTCTTTTCCATTTGTCTTTATGCACATTGCATTTATTTTTATTCATATAGCACCTAAAAACAGTTAAAGTTTACAAAGTTATTTACAGACAGGCCAAAAAAGAAGGATACTCAGAAAGAACACCTGCCTTTTACATTCTCCGTTTGTATGTTTTCCCTCCTTTTTTGATTGTCTGCCTCCTTAATTCCACCTGTGTCTTGTTCGTCCACTGGTTCTCTGGTATATATAAACCTGGACATTCAACTGTCTTTTGGCATTAGTTTCTTCTTTTGTCCATTTCTCCCTTGGATTCCCACCCCTCTTTTGTGCTCTGCTGACCTGCAATAAGTTTTCCAAAGTAAAACTTAGTTTTTCACCTTAATTTGCCTGCCTGATGTGTCTGCTCTGGGCTCCTGCCCTGATCACTCCTGACAGTTGTGGCTCATCGCCGTATGTGAAAGTTTTCAAATGATAATTGGTGCAACGGCTTTGAATTTGCGCTTTCCTGGTGTTGTAATATCACTGCTGCCATTTGGTCTTTGATGTAATGTTTGATCTCCCAGGTTAGTTCGCACACAGCCTCACACAGTTGAACAGGCGCTTAACAAAGTCAGTTTAGCCTTAAGCCATTTCAGGTGAAATCTCCCTCTTACATCCAAAACTTCTTGTGTCTGTTAGGAATATTAAGACCATTTTCTCGCTGTGCGCAGCCTTTGCATTAAACATTGTGGTAAGGAGAGCTCTTTGCAGCAGTAGGTTTGAACAAAACAGGGAAACCGCAGGGAGGAGCTGAGTGCAGATGGTATTGCACTAGATCAAATTGAAAATGACAGCAATTTTATTATACACTGATTGCCTAATTGGTATCTGTCCCATGGCAAGTTTCTATATACAGAATATCCCCAGTCTTATCCTCCAACTTTTAACTCCCACAAACAGGTTTGGACACAGAGATTTGGACTTAAAGGCAGAATAGCTGAAGGCAAAAGACAGTTTACTCGAGCAACAGTAACTATCAGGAGTATTTCAGCTGGTGACCCTCATCACTGATGTTTTTCTTCCTAACAGATCAATTTGTTTTTGAACTGTTTGTTCATTCTATTTAGCAGTAAAATCTTTACACTGGGGACCTGACATGAATGTACACTTTTTTTTTGGATTCAGAGAGGAGATGCAGTATTTGAGCTGAAATTAGAGTGGTTACCATAGAGAGTCCTTATGGGTCGTGGTTATTTCCACCTTAGCGCGCTCTCAGAGGAGGCCAAGGAAAAGGGTTATCTCGCTCCTTTTCTACTTTATCTCTTCAACCACACTGTGCCTCCAATCCAATACCTGCCTTTTCAAGTCTGTGGCCTCACTTTTTCTTCCTTCTTATGACAGATAGAAAGAAATATTTCCCTCTGTTCTCCACCTGGGGGTATTCTGAGGAGGAGTCATACCCATTTTCAGCAGGTGATTCTGTCTCTGCATTACTTAGAAAATAGCATAAGGAGTACCAAAATCTGACAGTAGGCAATAAATGAAAGAAGAAGCAAATGTAAACATAATTAAACATGTCCTGTGGGCTCCAATGCCTGGTGCACTCCAGCTTTCATGGATATTAATGCAGCTCGCATTCTTGATTTGGACTCAAATTGATCATTTTATGCACAAAATGTGTGCTATTACAGCACACCTGAGGGAGGGAGCTGTCACCGAATGTCCACCCTGCATTCATATCCAGCTGGAGGCACAATCTTGGAAACCTTGCCTGCTTTAGAGGGAAGAGGAGGAAGTGGGAGAAAATGAAAGTGGAAGACAGCAAGGCTGTTAATAATTAATTCGGCAGAGTTTGGGTCCTAGGAGGCCAGAGGAAAATATATTGATGTTAGAAAAATGCTAATTAAAGAAAGGCGCACACTTTGGTTTGGAAGGCATCCGTCTGCCCAGGCAGTTTGAAATCTCAGTGCTGCCTGGGCTAATGGTGCTAGTAATGCCTTTGGGGAAACACAGCATGAAACACAGAGGCGGGCGTTAATGAGTCTTGCGGACCTCTCCGGTACACAGGATGAATGAGAACGATAGAGAGAGTTTGCTGAAAGGGAAGAAGGAGCTGCACTCGGTGGAAGATGTTTCGAATTCTTTTTAAATTTCATGGCAAATGAGGAAAGAGGGATCCTTCTGTGGGTAAAACTGGATTCACATGCACCCCACAGACTCTCTGCTGGCAGCCAATATTGAGTCACACTGCAAATGGGATCAACAGAGAGCACACAATGAGCAACACATTTACACTATGGGTTTCACACAGCACAAGAAAGGCAGAAGAAGCAATCTAATTACTTGCATATAGACTTTAGTTTCTGCCTGTTTCTTGCGAGTCTGCGGTCAAATTTTAAACACTTATACAAAATTTGTGCATTCGGTCAAAGAGAAGCAGCAGATTCTAGTCAGGCTAGTAGCTCTTTGGATCACAGTGACAATGTTTAGCATGTACAAGGGTCGATCCAAAAGTTTTGAGACGCATGCACACAACGCATGCATGGAACGTGTTGCAACATGTGCAGACATTAACTGTCATGAGTCACAATGCCGTGCCAAAACTGCAAACCTTCAACTTCAGTTTTATTTTGGGTAAAAAGAAGAATCCACATAGAGCCAAATCTAGTGAGTAGGATGGATAGAGAGCAATTATTCTGTTGTAGCCAAAAAACCAGGCAGAGAGTACACTGAGTACACATATGCCATCACACCACAGTTCATTGCATTGACTTCAAATGTTCTCCTTCAGACACGTCAGGATGCTACAGCAGAACTCAGCGTTGACAATCTGACTCTGGCAACTAGCCCTTGGTGCACAACCAAGTGAAGGATTGTGAAAGATTGAAGACAATCTAGATTTGGAAACTGCAGCGTTTCCACTGTGAAAACTGCAGTTTCTTCGCTCGGTGACAGTTGGAGATCCACCTCTCATCCTGAGTGATGATCCTCAACATGGAGGATGTTTTCAAGGCCACTGAACAAGAATCACCAACGTGCATCTGTTAGTGCTCACAATGAGTGTGTGGTGTCACATGACATCATGACACAGGTGTGACAAGTACAACGGGTGAACACAGCACAAGACTTCTGGAGATTTTAGAACTTCCAGTTGCGTTTGTCCAGCAGAGACTACTTTAATTACAACTGTTTTAAATGATGAAATATAAAGATGTGTGTGACAGAGATTCTCCTGATAAAGCTTCTCCTCAACAAGCATTTGTCTTTAATGCAATCTGTTTTCCTGGCACACATGCAGTCAATGCAGTTCAGACAGTCCATGTAGTTCACAAAAGTATATGTGTCCGCTCAAAAACGTTGATTAGGTCTTCTTGTTAATACAGTAGTTTTGAATTCTTTTGTTCAGACATAAAATTAATAGACAGAAGGCGAAGTTTTCGCCAAAACTGCCGCGGCAATCAAGATCTGTCTATTCATTTTATGTCTGAACAAACTCAAAACTACTGTTCATGCATATCCTTGTAAATTGGGCAGATGATTAATTTCATGTCTCAGACCCTTGCAGACGCACAAATGTGGAAAGCATGATTTGGGCTTTAGTTTGTGGTGTTTGGCTTGTTGAATTTCTGTAACCCTTCACTGTACATACATGTAGAGCTACGCAAATGGACACCAACGCAGAACTATAGGGATAAGTTCATATCACTAACTTGCATTGAAAATGACTCGCAGCCATTTTTTCACCAGTAATCTAAACACACAATGACAGGTAGAACAGAGGCTCATCCTGGAGCTGTATAAAAAGTTGAAGGATCTTCAGCGTTATCATCCTGTGGGGAACATGAAGGCTCACAGCAAATGTCAGCGCATTTCATCCAACAACCGTGAAGACATTTCACTAAAAAATAGAAATGTAAACTTCATAATGGCTCCAGATGAAACATTACAGCATAACCAGAGGTTTATCATCTGGGGACCACCAATGTTGCAGCATACTTTGTGTCTTTCCATCATCATCTTACTCTTAATACTAGATCAAAACCAGTGGGTGACTGAAGTTATTATTAAAAAATCCACTTGGGACCATGAATGTCTGCACAAAAATCCATTTTAAACCCTGTAATAGCTGTCGAGATACTATGTCAGCTGGGACCAAATCAACATCAATAATCAGAGAGCACACACAATTTCATTTCCTGTCCTGTTTCTCATAAGTGCGTGATCAAATTACACTCTATGATTCGCTCATTCTACCAACCATCCCCACACTTGTGCATTTCCCGTGACGATAACTAATAAATGACAATCATTAAGCAATAATTTTCAGGCTTGTATACTTTCTTGACATTTGCCTGGAGCCAATAAGGTGCAGTGAACAAACAGAAACCAATTAACCATCTCTGTATAGATTTACAGTATGTTCCTTCTGTAGCATGTACACAAGGTGTAAACAGTATCCAATGTGCTTTCTTCTTCAACATGAAAAGGATCTATTCCTGTAGGTAGTGTTTACTCGCTGTTCTCAAAGGACTTTATTCAAATCATTTTCATATGTTGGTTTCTGTGAGCTTTTGAAGTGATTTCCATTGAGTTTCCAGACCATATACATTAGATTGCACTTATGTGACATGCGATGGTGAATAGGATGGTAATTGCTGAAGTAGCCTTCCACATGTTCACTACTTGTTTCCTGCTCTCTAATTGAAAATTTGTTTGATGTGTTTCAAGTGCTTGTTTTCTGCTGGAATAATCTTTATTGCGTGCTGCTTCATTAGACATCCTTCATCAATTGATAAAACATAAGTGTCTCGTACAATATTCTATTTCTGTTCCATCAGTGATAGCGATCTGAGGACGGAGGAGAGATACCGCCTTTGTAGTGGCAGATCGTCAGAAAGACCAGATCCAATCTTTTCCTCTCTCGCGCTCCCAGCTGAGGACAGATAGGCCTGATATATTGCACATGCAAGGTCTGACCAAGTTCCTTTGCAAAATATGCGATGCACGTATGTGATAAAGTTGAAAGCAGGCGCATCAGTGTAGATATCTCATAACCAGGAGATAACTCACATAACTTTTGACAAAGATTAGGCTTTGATTAGACTCAGAGATTGTTTTATTGATTTCTGTGCTTCCATCAGATCTGATAAGATCATTAATTCAAAGTGTCCCATTAAACAACGTAACCTTGTTGCTTACTGTGAAAATCCACACTTCGATGCAGTCCACTAAGCTTCGAGGTGTTACCAGCACTGAAACACAACCGAATGCATTTCCTCCATTACTGCGCTGACTACACGCCTTGAATTATGTGTTCAATTTGTCTGAGATATCCAAGCAAAGACTCGACAGCAGTTCTTTAAATTTGACACACATGTTCACTGGGAATGAACTGATTAGATTTGGTGGTCAAAGATTATGGCAATCTCACTAAACTAATTCTATGCAAATTCGAAAAACATTTCACACAAAAAATATCCAAAAGGTCAAAGGGAACATCATGATGTTTTGCACTTTTCATCGTGGTCTGTAGTTTTATTTCCTGTTTTATTTTTGACATTCTCTGTATTGTCTGTCTCGTCATTTTACTTCCTCCCTTTATCTGTTTTCCCTCCTTTTTGATTGCCCTAAGTAGTCTCACTTGTGTCTCGTCTTTCCGTTAGTGTATATACAGTCCTGCATCCTCCTTTGTTCCTCCAGTTTAGTCTCCTGTTTGCTACCTGAAGTGCACCTGCCTGATTCTCCTCGTGTTCCTCGTCCTCTTTTGGTTGATGTGTTTAGGTTTTTGTCTTCTGTTTGCTACCCTCCTGTTTCAGCCACCTGTTTCTCTTTGTTTTCATTGCCTGCATCTGCCCGGCTACTTCTGTATGCTTCTTGCATTCTTCAGGTTTGTCTTTTGGTTTTATGGGCTTCATTTACTTGAGATGAGTTATTGGGATATTGCAAGGATTTTAGTTTGAAATTTCCTGGACCACCAGCCTGTGCCTGGTTGCACCTGTCAAACTTTGTTAAGTAAATGTTTGTGTTTTTTCCCAACTTTAAGTGTCTACTACCTGATCATTCCCTGACACTTTTCTGGCAATGATTTAACATGATAACTCAAAAACAGAAGGACAGATGCAGCAGGCTGACTGGATGGGAGATGTATACAACCACTCAGTGTTTATTCTTGTTAGTTTAAAGACAATACATAATAAAACATTCACTACAGTAAGTCAATAGTACTGTAATTTCTATTGCAACACAGAATCAGAAAAAGTCCCCAAACATTGCATGAGATTACATGTCCCTGAAAATAAAGAAAATTTGTGGTTTTAGTCTCAGTTTCTTCTGTCATCTACTGCTAGTGTTGACTTTTTCTTTCTGTAACTTTATGATGAGCAGACTCTCAAATGAGTGCCAACATTTGAAGAGCCATCAGCACATCTTATATTTCTAATATTGCTGCACATTATGAAGATTTTAGCGAATGATGCACATAGTGGTCCCCTATTCAGATGATCTGAAGAACAACATTACAGAGAGATCATTTAGAAGTGTATGACAGCGTTGATTTAGCTAATTAGGGAAAGTTTCGGTTAAAGTGACTTTGAAGATGTGAAGCATCTTTACACAGTGTTTTCCCAAATGAAGGTTGGCGAAGGATGCTGATGGTGGTGGAGCCGAGCCAGAGGATGGATGATGGAAAAGGAATGAGTTGGATAACATCTGAAGCTTGAATCGTTTCTTTTTTTTTTTGATGTGCACTAGTTAAGGCCTATTCATTTTTTGCACGTGGACTTTAAATGCAGATAACGTATGTGCACATTGCAAACCACAAACGAGGCGCACGTCTATCTGCTTTTCCGACATATAAATTAGACATGGGGCTCCTACGGATGTTTCTGAAAGACTGGCTTTTAGAATATAGTGTTAGGTTGGACTGTAGCATCTTGTCAGAAGCTATAGAATAGCCGACAGTGGCGGCTTGTTGCCTCCACTTCTCCAGCATGATGCATGAGACTTCTGGAGAATTTAGAACGTCCCTGTGTTTGGGCACCTTCAATGGAAAGAATGTAGAAATCAAAGCAAAGTCCAGCAGCAACTACTGCAGTTGTGATTCTTTTAATGATGAAGCACAAAGGTGTGGTCCACTTTACAAAGTCGTCCCGCGGGCCAGATTGGACCCTCAGGCGGGCCGGTTTAGGCCCATGGGCCTTATGTTTGACAATAAAAAGGAACGCAAGGTTCAGTGTAATAGAATCCTTCATGGGAATGTCCTCAAAGTTATATTTTCTTACAAAATCATTTTGTTTTATCTCATTTAATTTAGCCTTTATTCAACCAGGAAGTCCCTTGAAGTTTTAATCTATTTTTAGAGGGAGACCTGGCCAAGATTTATATAATAAAGTCTCAAAAATGTGTAAAACCGACCATGACAACAGCAGACATGGAACAAAAGTAAAGCACATTAAAACAGCCAAGGGACTGAAGATACATAAAACAAAATCCAGCTTAGCAATAAGCAAACACACTCTTCTGTAAAACATCTTTTGATCAGAGCTTTTGAACTCTCCCAGGGAGACAAAATCATTAAGCTGTAACGTGGTTTCAAGGTTTTTCCAGGACCGGAGAGCAAAATAGGAGAAGGCCGTTCTATCAAGTTCAGAGCAAATTCTGGACACCCCGTAGAGCAGCCGTTTAGAGAATCTCAACAGCTGCTCGTATGAGATAGAAGATTACAGGAAGGGAGTTTAGCCAGTCCTGCTTTGTAAATGAAAATACACCAGTGCTGCTAACTGTCTCCTTTGGCTTAATCAAGACCGAGAAACCAGATCAAAGTACACAGTGAGGGACGATGAGTTGGAAATGTAGAGCTCTGACACACAGAGTAAAGGCAGTGAAGTGCAGAAGTGTAAATAATGTCTCCATACTGTAAAACTCTTAAGAGCGTAGCCTATAGCAGCATTTCCTTGTCTGCTAAATAAAGACAGTTTTGATCATAAAAACCCAGCCTTTTAACTCTATTACTATTCATCACACTGCATACTTACTTTTTATCTTGCACAAGTGCATTTTTACATTTTGTGCCCATACTTTTCTATTAATATGTTTACTTTCAGGACATATTTTTCAGCTCATGTTATGCTTTTCAGCTGCTTAAATTTCTAAGACTTTGAATGGGAGCAACAAAGCTGATTCCCCCCAGGGATCAATGAAGTATTTCTGATTCTGATAACCTTCAGTTTTTTCACAAGGTGCTTAATATGATTTAACTTAAGTTTTGAAATCAATGTAAGCTGAGTTCTTTTGAGAATTGTCTGGAATTATCAAAGTTTTTACTCAAATTTTTTGCCTGAATCTCAATTCAGTTCAATTCGAAGAATTTTATTTTTCTGTTAGGAACTTCATTTGTGCCAGAGCATTTGTGCGTATGCTGTACATACAATTCACACACCCACCAGCATAAGAATAAACACAGGCAATATACCAGACACACAACACATCCAACACACCAGAGATAGCAGATAAAAAGACTGGAAAAATTTAAGATTAAAAAGTATATGTCATCCCTACAAAAGTGCAGGTGCCAAATTCTTGCTCCAGTCCAATTATTTCACTGCTCATTGTTATGATTTTATTCTAGTGGGTTGTGATGGATGGTGGATCGGGACCCAAACCAGGCTGAGATGCTGAAGGTAATGACTGATTCAGCGAAACATTTGAAGAAAGCTGTCAGAACTGACTGGTGAACCTGAAGTTTGTGAAGTTTCCTTAGGAAAAAGAGGCACTGTTGACATTTGGAGAAGATGCATTCACTGTTAGGTTGGAAGGTGAGTTTGTGATCAATGGTTGTCCCGAGGTATTTGAATGACTCAACTCTGAATTGTTCTGTAGGACTGACAGATTTTAGTCAGAAAAGGAAACTAAAATGATATAAAATCAATAAAATAACCACCTCCAACTGCAACAAAAACTACACTCACATATGATATATAGCATTCATAAGGCTGTGAAAGAGGCCAATCACTGGTAAGGAGTATTTTTGTTGTGTTAATTCTTAGCATTTACATCTGAATGCAGTATTTCGCTTGTCATGGATTATTTCCATTGTTGCGTTGCTTATCTAAAGGCATCTTTCCCTGCCGGTGAAAACCCTGCAGTGTGCATTAGAACACAGTTACAACTAGTTTCCAGCTGAGGAGGCAAACAGTTAATGTTCTTGGGGGCTCACCTAGCCGTCGATGCCAGAGGTCATTAGCATTCAGACGGCTCTCTGCTTCCCCCTCACCATCAGTCCCACTTCATCAGTTAAACAGCCAGCTTCTAACCCTGGCTTTGTTTGGTGGGAGCGTCCATGTCTGATAAGGGCCCCCCTGATATGTCCGACATCATTAATCACCAGCACTGTGGGAGGACACGGCGGGCAGGTTGAGAGCAGCGAGTATCACCGTCACTCCCTGCGGATCCTTTTTAACGGCGCTTCGCTCCTAATTAATGCAGCTGGCCTCTCTCTTTGCAGATATACCTCAGAAATGCACGCAGGGAAGGGAGGTAAATAATACTTTAGGATTGCTGCGTAAAGAGACAGAGGGAACCAGAGAGTGTGAGAAAGACAGACAGGCGGAGAGGACGTGAGGAAGTGGAGCCTCAGTGGACGGAAAACTGATATTCCCGAGTACTTGAAAGGTGTAACCGCAAATGTCAGCACCATCGATAACACCACGCTGCTGGTGACCGTCTCTCGTCCACACATTATGCGAGCAGGAGGGCAGTGAAAACAGCTGAAGTGAGGAAAGATGAAGCATGGGGGCCGAATTTTACTGCTCGTGCACACTGCTGGAACCAGCTCTAATTGCTTGTTACAGATGATGGATGTAAAGGAAGGGGGGGCGAGGTGGTGCAGAAGTTTGTCAGTCAAATCGCTTCACTGTCAGTTAATAGACTCTGGAGACGAGGTTCAAATGAAGAGAATGGAGAGCGATAAAAATAGTGGTTAATGTGGTTATTTTCAACAGTAATTGTTCTATTTTCTTAGTGTATTTGCATAATGATAAAACACAGGAGAGCAGTTTTTAAAAAAAAACTCAGAACACAAAGGGGAAGATGCAAATTGCTTGTGTGCAGGTGAGATTATTCAGAAAGAAAATGCAGCTAATATAAACATATATATATATAGACTTGTTAGCAGGAAATCATGTTTTCACCTTTAGCTTTTCTGCCCCGAGGTAAGGCTTCCTAGCTCCATAATAATGTCCCCACGATAGTTATAACTGCTCCTGTCACTGTTCAAATTATTGCACTTAGTCATTACCCACACCTGGGGAGGAGGGGAATAAATATATATCGATAGAAAACCCTTGTTCTGAAAAGATGCACCACTCAGAACAAAATAAACCTGCTCATTAATTGCTTCAGGTTGCCAGGTGCACACACAGGTTTCCAGTATTTTCTATTTTTTCCACCCCTCTTGAGTACCTTAGAGATTCTGTGTTCCAGCCTGATTATTATTGGCAGCAATACCAGAATGTGAATCTAATGAAAAAAGCGTCGCACAGTAATACTTAGCCCCCCTCGCACAATCGCACAGTCACAATAATCAGCCCAAGTTCACCCAATCACTGGCAGCAATTTAGCAAAATCACAACAAATAACCACCAAAATAGCCAGAATCAAAGCAGTTCCAACAAACATCCGTGTGTGTGATGGTCCAAAGCAGATTTATTTCTGTAAGTGTGGCCAGCCTTTTTTCTCCCAAAATGGTCCAATTAAATTTTATGTCGACAAGCAATAGATTGGTTTTTATAGGCTTTAAAGAGAGCAAGAAGAAAATGAAGGTTAGGGGAAAGTGACTCAGTCTGTTGGATTCATTTTTTTTCTTCACATCTGTTAAAAAAACTGCACATTGGACAATCCACGCCTGGAGAGTCTTCAGTGTTCTCAGTCTGAGGAACACACAGTCTAACTCAAACATGAAAAGAAGCCTTTTGAACGGAACAGTAACTGCAGTCATTTGGATTTTATTTGATATTTCTTTGCTGGGGTTTGGCTGAACTCATATTTCACTGCCTAAAATCCAGGAACAGTTTTCTTTCTTTATGCTGCTCTTTCATTCTCAGTCACAGCTGAATATTGCTGTTCCATTTGCACCACGTTAGTGTGTTTTAGGGTCAGTCCTTAAGATTGAAGCCTTAATATAAGAGAGAATCTGAATAATAAGAAGGGAATCATGTCAGTGGCAAAACTATTGGTTTAGACCAGGGGTGTAAAACTCATTCTAGTTCAGGTTCCACATTCAGCCCAATTTGATCTTAAGTAGGCCGGACCAGTAAACTCACAGGAAAACAACCAATAAATAACCACAACTCCTGATGCTTCCTTTGTTTTAGTGCATAAAAGTTCATTCTGAAAATGTTCACATTTAAGGAATTATCTTTTTACAAAACAATATGAACAACCTGAAATTTCTTAAGAAAAATAAGTTTAATTTCAACAATATTACACCTGAGTTTATCATTTCCACATTACAACTTACACTTCACAGTGTTTCTACAAAGGAACAAAACATTCAGTCACAGCTATCTGGAAATGAACGACATAGTATTTTACTTTATGATCAAAATGACTAAAAATGTGGCAGAGATGACTGTAGCCATGCTAATGCTAATGCTAACCCCTTAATACTGAGACTTGGGCTCTGCGTTTTTTTTTTGTTTTTTTTTTAAGTCTGTAGAGTCGTCTTTTACCTTCACATAAACTGAATTTTAGGGATTATATGACAGAATTAAAGCACTGACTAAGGAAATTCTGATGCTACTAAAACGGTTTTATATATTCCTAACTACAACTCATAGTATATCAGGTGGCATCTTCACTGGCTTCACTAATCCTGGTGACCGAGCAGGTTGCATTTTAACCCTTAGAGCCCGATTCCCACATTTTATCGCATCCAAATTCAATTCCTTTCCATTGCCCTTGAAGTATTTATTGCAGCAAGATGCAGCGCATATAAAATAAAACTGCACAACTTGACATCAAACTTAATCATAGCTACAATCTGCATATAGCTGTGCATCCATCTTCACATGCTTTACTCTATTACTAGTGAATTAATGGATAATATCCATGCAATACAAATATAGCATAGATGCTAACATATTTATGTTGCCACTTCTACAAGTAGACTACTGTATGTGAGCACTTGAGTAAACAAAATAATGACACTGAATACATATTTGCCCCTAATTTCATACAGTTTCCAAACATCATGGCTCTGGTTTTGCATGATTTCAGACGATCTCCACTTCACAGTTATGAAAATATATCTCTACTGCCAGCATTTTTATGGCTAGGTGCATGTAAAACATAACACAAAATGTTCAAGTCCTTGATATAAAGCCTAATATAAAAAATGCAAGCGTTATCATATTAAATGATGAAAGATCTGGAAAGCCAAGACCATCCTGAAAAAAACAAGACACAGCAACAACCTTTATAACAGCCAAGATAAAAGCTTGAAAGTCAAGTTAGTGAAATTACCTTGAAATTACCCAGAGGCTCATAGGGTTAATAACAAACATGGCCTGGTCCCAGTACAGGGACCTGTGAGGTGAAAGGGGTTAATACATATTTTGTGTGTAATAATATGAATAACTTTACTGTTGCAGCACCTCTGGAAACTTTGTGACAAGGCGAGATTTAGTAGGGATTAATGTGGCCCCGCTGGAGGATCTCAAGCAGCGATCAGGCTTGTACAGAGTTATTAGTTCAGATAGACTGTGGGCAGGAGCCCGGCCATGCAGGGGCTTTAACAACAAGCAGCGAACGCTTAAAATCAATTTAAAAACTCACAGGCAACCAGTGAAGGCCAGCAAGGATTTCTCTTATGTGCTAAAAGCCTGGCAGCGGCAGCAGCAACGCTCTGTCTGAGCTGTAATCTCTGGATACGTCTCCTGCCCAAACCAGAACAAAGTGCATCACAGTAGTGAAGACTAGAGGATCTAAAAGCACGCATGACCTTCTCTTGATCTGCAAATGAGAGGAATGATGTAACCTTAGTTAAACGTTACAAGTGGAAAAAGCACTTTAGTCACCTTAACGCTAAAAGAAAGTTGTGAATCAGAGACTATTTCCTGGTTTCATGCTTCTGCCTTATCATTTTAAGAAGATATGCAGACTGCTAGTGTCTATTTATGTGTCTCTGTGTGTTTCCTGTTCACTGTTTTTAATTAAATCTAAATTTGCACACAAAATAAGCTACTTTTTTAAAAATAAATTAGATAATTAGATTTATATTTTACAGATTTTTTTCAGCGTTTTTGAAATACAATATCAATAAAATACAAAACAGACTGAATTTGTAAAAAAAAAACAAAAAAACATTAAAATCATAACTGTACATTTTAAAAAGAAAATGTAAGTTTTTTTTAGAGCAAATCTATCCTAACTTCAAAAATATTTCCTTTTTGTTAATCAATGAACTTTTTTCACAAAAAAGCTGAATGAATGTATTTTCATATATGAATAATATCTATTAGCATTAGTAATTTGTCCCCAAAATAAATTGTTTTAATTTTTCGGTCTATTTTTATTATATTTATATATATTGTTATTATTATAAAGTTATTCTTATTGTTATTTTTATTGTATATACTGTTGTTTTTATTATTATAGGTCATTTATTATTTTTACATATATATTCCTCATTAAACATATCACACTCAAATATGTATTTTTGTGTCTTTATGACATGGTCAGTTTGTTTTGTAAAAGTATTTCTTTGGCACCTCAGCTGCTAGAATAGAACACTTATTTAGCTTTGGGGTCTTTTTCTAGTTTGTTTTTTTATTTTTTAGTGCTTTGTCATTATTTGCAAGTGCTTCCTAGCCAAAGTTATTATGTCAGAATAAAAGAAAAAAAAGTTCTGAAAATATCTGAAAGCACATTTTTATTTTTAGACTCTGTAACCAAACCTGAGTATCTCTTTCAGTTTGCTCCCTCATGGACACAAACTCTAAGCAGATGTAATAAAAAAAAAAGAAGAAGAAAAAAGCTATTTTCCCGCTCCTAACTGCCTTAATTAGCTGCTGTGGAAAGTTCACCTTCTTTCACCTCTCTATTAGGAGAAAGCTGCACTCCTGAGGGTTGGAAAAGGGTCGAGGCTGACAAGCGAAGTGGTCAACTTCAGCGTGTAGATGTGCAGCTATGAGTGTGTGTGGAGCATTAAAGGAGACGGTGATGAAACGATTCCTTTCTGTTGGTAAGCATGCAGAGAGAAAACAGGCAGCGGGATGCTTGACACCCGAAACCCCTGCGCCGGGTCTCACCACGGGAGGGCACTGCATCGAGTGTGAGTAATTACATGTGTGAGCACTTTGCTGCCCCGTAGCTCCTCAGAACCTCCCGTCATAATTATCTCCAGAGTTGCACTCGCACACACACACAGCTCAACCGCATTCATGCTGTTTCTCCTCCGTCTTTCAGCCGTTGCTAATTACGGGAAGCTACAATCGATTTTCGCGGCACCCGCGTGGGTTGGTCTCGTGTTTTAACAAATGCGATGAGTTTCTGTGGGTTTAAAGGCTGCAATGGAGACAAACACTGGAGATATTAGGCCATTAATCATCCGCCCCGAACAGCCTCATCACGCTCTATTTCTGAGTGTGAATGAGGACAGGATGTGGTCCGAGACCGTCTTGCCATATTGCGCGATCAGATTCGCCAGCCACTTTACGCTCATTTACAGTCCAACACATTCTCCGACGAAAAAGCGCTCGTCTCGGTTACACTTAAACAATCGAGGCGAGCTTCCCCTCTTTTCCAATCCATAATGAGATTCCTGGCCGTTTTACAATTGATACTCTATGATGAACTTTAATGAGATGCTTTTGAAAAGATGAGCCCAAATCAGCACTTTTGCTTGGATTACAGGCGACGGCACGAAGGAGGAAGAAGCACAAGAAGGGGAGAAAAAGACTCTTCGGCCAAGTGGGGGGAAAGCAGTATTGATCCATATGCATTGTCTCATTAATTTTGCTAGAGGTGTGGATTCCTCATGATCGATATCTAGGGACTGCATCTTTATTCTTCTGTGTAACCTATTACTGTCTGTGAAACGCGACGCCCCGCACCACAATTAGAGCTGTGGAGCAGGCAAGGCCAATCAATAGCAAAGATGTATGTTCTGTACAGCAGGAAGCAATACCTAGTCAAAAGTACAGGGTGTATTCTTCCAAGGCTAAAGGCTAATCTGCTTGAATGAGTCCACCTTAGTCAATGGCCACCGTGGTTCCCCAAAGCCCAGCCTTAATAAGAAGAGGGGCCTTCAAGGCTTTCCCACAATAGCGCCGCAAGACTCCAGGGTCATTTCCATCTATCTGCTGCTGTTATGAAAGTAATGATCTGCTGACTTCTCTGTCTTTTGCATGATGCACTGTTGTACTGGAGAGGTCACACAGGACTATAGGAGTGAACATGGCTGAGGAGAAATATACGGAGGCCTCAGAAAAACTAAAAGTGAACGTTGAAAACATGAAAACACAAATAAGAGAAATGCACAGCAAGAGAAGAGCGAAGTCTTGGTGTGGGTCAGAAAAGAAGGAACAGCAAGATGTGTATGGACCTACATATAGAGGAACATACATTAGCATTAGCATTGGAGCAGCATTACAGTAGCTTCTTCCTGAAGCTACCTCTCACGTCCACCTTCAGTTTCTTTTCATCAGATGTTTTGTATTGATTTGTTGCCTGATTTTATTCAGTTTTCTGTTTTGGGTAACTCCATCTCACATCATAACATTTTTAGATCAATTTCTCTTCCACCATCTCTCACAGGTCTAAACTTTTCTAGCACAAAATAAACAAAAAAAGCACCCAGAGAATACTCCTCCAAGGCTGTTCATTCCTACATATGGCATCGTCAGAAATGCAGCATATTTAAATTATTATTATTAGTGATGATCAGAAACCACAACACAATAGAATATGGTCATTTAATATAGATGTACCTAGAAACAAAATGACCTTCTGGTGAGCACAGGCGTGTGTTATGCATGTGTACGTTATGTACGGATACCGAATCGTGTGACTTACATGTGTGTAAATTACTCTTATAAATGTCTGTTGATCAGTTCACCATTTGTTGCAAGGCTTTGTTTGCTTTTCTTTTGACCACAACTGCTCACTAATTGTTGGCACAGAATTTCATGTGTCTTCAGGTTGACCACATTTTGGATCAGGTTAATTATGCTCAGTTCTGACTGTCCCAGAGCCTCTTTATTTGGATTTTTTGTGCCTATGGGAAGGTGCATTTTGGAGCTTGCATGGACTTTTACTACCACTGATGAGACTTTCCCCACAGTTCAGGGGTCGCTGTCTGGAAAGTGCATCATGATTCTGACGTTGAGGATGAACGTGCTGACTAATTCTGGAGATGATGATATGAATAATAAGGACACGAGAGTGGCATCATCATGGTTTTACTGCAATGATGCAAATGTTTCCGTGTAATCAGTGTCTCCAGGCCGGGTGCTGATGACAGGACTGCAGCTGCAGGGCGGGATGACATCGCTGCACAGCTCGAAGCTTCCCGGCCCAGCTGTATTTTCATATCAGCAGTACAGCGGCTGTTAGCATATTAGGCTGTCCTTTTCTGCCAGCCCTTGCCATGGTTTACAAGTAAATGGAATGACTATAAATCACCACTAAATCACGCAGCAGAACTAAGATTATGTTTTGAATAATGACATAGCTATAAATCTTCCATGCTGCTGACTGGACTAGACACAAACACAAGTTTATTCTGGGGTTTGTAATATAATTTCCAATTCAGATTAGCCTGACATTGATGGATTGTATCATCATTCTCTGAAAATGCAAACTGACTTTTTTTTTTGTTGACAGGCTGACAATCTGACATTAGTTTATTGTGTGGGTGGGCTGTTCTGTCAATCGTATGCGGGAATAAAAATCAAATCAAATAGATTGTCAAATTTAGAAGTTTGTATGAAATTTGAGGGAAAGTTTGGAGGACAAACTTCGCCGCCTGTCATTTCAACATGTCTCCGAACAGTGTTTTACATTGTGCAGGAACAGAGAGGCAGCACAGAGATACTGGTGAACTGTGTGTCTAACAGCCTCCTTTTCTTTCTCTTTCAGGGTGCAGAGGCTCTTACTGGAGAACAGTGATGGCTGTTGGTCATTTGTATATGGATTTCAGTGCCACGTTTGAGAAGTTGTGGCTCTCAGGTATTCACTGCAGCATGAAAAGCAATAAATAGCAGAGCTATCTCACTGTTAAAGTCCACTTACCTCCTGAGGGCCCGGTGCTCTATATGTAAATGAGAGTGCCTTGTAACAAGCACGTAGACGCACACACACTCTCAGAAATCCAACCTCTCTCTTCAGACACACACACACACACACACACACACACACACTCGCCAAGTGATTCTGTCGGTGTTCTACCTGAGATGAAAACAAAATACTCAATGAAGTCCTTTCCTCCAGCAGGTTGAACGCGAGGTGACTGCGTCCTCCTCCA
The DNA here is from genome assembly GCA_027123335.1 of Amphiprion clarkii. NCBI lineage: Eukaryota > Metazoa > Chordata > Actinopteri > Pomacentridae > Amphiprion > Amphiprion clarkii. The sequence goes on from CM049579.1 coordinate 2,320,821, forward strand.
CCATTCAAGTACAATGCTTCTGCTTTCCTTTTGTTTTCCTTCTTGCTTCACAGCGGCTCACTAACAATTGAATTAGACAGTTGCCTTTGCCAAGCTGTTAATACCACGAAAACCATCAGGCGGTTTGGAGTTCTTTGTTTCAAGTTGTGCTTGTTAAGAGCTTTCAATCACGACATTCAGACCAGACATGAAAGCCGCGACTTTGCGTCCGACCCCGCCCCTCCCTCCGAGGGTTTAAGACTGACCTGAAAGAGTCTGGAGGTAATGCCAGTTAATCACACTCATCAGTCAAACCAAAAAGAGAGGCCGCGGCAACTCTGCGTGTCCGCCGCTCGTTCCCGTGGCGTCTTCATGACAGCGAGGGTCGGCCAGGGAGCGGCGGGGAAAAACAAACTTCAAAAAATGAGTGGGTATTTAATTAACCATGACAACATAGTTTGGCTTAACGAGCATTTTCTTCCCCCGATTGAAGTCTGCCAACCGTTCTCAGTAGCTTCTCACAGTTGCTCGGGGCAACTCAACATCTTCGCCAGTTAACCACAAAAATGAGTGGGAAGGTTGCCAAAGCTTTGTAAATATACATGGAGATGAAACAGCGCTGCCAGCAGCCTCCTGGTACTCTGGGAATGAAGCTTTAATGAAGAATATTTCATGCTAACTATTTTTAATGGAGGCCTTGGTGTTCCTGAATGGCGATGCACAGCTGCCCAACATGTGCTGCGCTTTTTCTCCGCGTCTGATTCAAGGCTAATAATGACCTCTGGAAAACTATGAAAACCAGTCAATTTAATGATGATTAATAATGAGGTAAAGCGGTGTAGCACATTAAATAACAAGGTTTTCCTTTGCAAAACACATTTATGAGAACAAAAAATCCCATGAAAACACACAGTAATAAATATAATTCCACTCCTGCTTGAGCTAAACTCTCCATTTACAGCTGTAGCACTTTAACGTGTCCAGTTCTTCCATCATGGTTTGGTTGCAGCTCCCCTGTGGGGCTGCTGTGGTAAGAAAGCGGTATCCTCCAACCAGCCTCATAAAGTTCAGCATGCCGTCCTTTTCTTTGCCACCAGGAATCGCAGAGTGGCACCCGCATGAACCCTGATGAGTTTCAAAGCAGCCTGTGAATTTCCTCACTGTGTTTCATTACATCCAGTGGAAATATTCTGAATATGTTTCAGCCCTGACTATTAAAACCTGTTAACAGGGTGCCACCAGTCACAGAAGTATTAAACATGATGTATATTATATAGTTAGCTCTGACAGCGCAGTCCAACAGTAAAGCTGCATTTAAGCCTTCTGCATGGATATTTTACCAGCTTGAGCTTTTTATTCTCTTGTAAATTGGAGACTGTTTTACTGCAAACTCTCAGCTGCTGCAGGAAGGAAAAGCAGCAGCCTTTACCTCCGTCTCCTGCAGCTCACATCGCAGTAATGGGACCACACATGCCAGACTGTGGCTAAAACGTGCTGCAAAACAGTGCAAACGTGCAGCAGCCATGCAGTAAGGTGGAACGCTTTTTAGTGCCACTACTGTACTAGTTAATATATTAAGTTGACAGCCTCATATTACACATGTACCTGCATTTGTTGGCTGACCTAGTTAAGCTTGATTTTTCCTCCTGTGGCAGACACCTCTGTGGGCATTCATGCTTTTGCGCTGATGGGTCTGCATCACTTTGCAATTATGCCACTAAATTGCAACGGAAACACAGTGAATTATGTTGGAGTTGGAGCTAATAAATGTTGAACAACAGTTATTTTACCAGACATTTTTGCAATGCAGAAAAGAGAGATGACATTGGAAGTGATTGGGTCATTACACAGATTGGTAGAAGCATGAAAATGAGAAAATTATTCATACAGGAGCTATTGCATTCGCACTATGAGCAAGTCAGGTACAGTTATAAGTTGTTACACATATTTACTTTCACTGAACCATCACCTTTCTGCAAAACAAGGTACATTACTACCAGTCACAGTTGTGTCAGTCTGTATCACTGCTGTGTTTAGGTGCATGTCAGGCCATGCTGTACCGATGGCTTAGATTTAGTGCAGAAGTACAAATCATACCTGCTGCAGGATAATGCAAAAAGACAAGCACTCACTCCAAGCCCTTAGCCAACTACCAGTCTGTTTTACTTTAGTACAAGCCATGCATTACTACAAAGCATTTTATTTGGCTTTACTGACTTGTCATTCTCAAGAAAGTTGAGAAAAAAAACAAAAAAAACCTCTTACACCCTTCACTTTGCTCATTCTGAACATGAATTGCGAATCACTGTTGCTAACTGGGAACATTTGCAATCACTTTCAGACACTCTGTGACTTCTTTTACTGTCTGGCATTTCAGATTTTGTATCTTAACTTACTATATGGTGTCTTCCAAAAATTCCACAGTGCAACAAAGACAGTTGCGTCCATGGCATGTAAACTACTTTCTGCTTTTAAACACAAAATGCAATGGGAGGCGTGTTGCAGATATAACAAACAACTATAAGTGTCCGAAATCTAAATTTAATGCAAACGATTAAGTATAGCCATTAAAACGTAGGAGGTGGTGAATGAGTTTAGAGTACATAGTGACACATACACTTACAGAGTTCATATTATACACATTTAGAGGTTGTTCATTTTATTTTTGGGATCTACTAGAATATGTTTACATGTTTTTTAAATTTTTTAAAAAAGCACATTATTTTTCTCATACTGTACATTGACGTAGCTCCTGTTGTTACCATCTGTCTAAAATGCTCTTTTTTAGCCCCTGTCTCTTTAAGGTTCCTCCCAAATGGCTCGGTCTGCTCTGATTGGTCAGCTAGTCAAGGTAACATGTATTATGCAAATGAGTAACATGGTGACGTAGATAAGTAGCAGAAGAAAAATGTGGACTTCAAACTAAACTTTTTAGGCAGGTAAGGAGTTGTGTTTTCTGTCTGAAAGTGTAACTCTCTTTTACTTTGGGCTTTGTGAGTTTGCAGACTTTTTACATGCACAAAAAAACTATAAAGCACCAAAGGAGGTGGAAAAAACCCAAAAGCCCATTTTGGGCTCTTTAACAGTCCCTCATAATGGTACAGCCACAAGCACACATTCTGAAATACGGATCTTTGGGTACACATTTCATATTTTACTACCCCATCTAAGCCCAGTGTCATGTTTATAACAGATGTAAAGTAAAAAGGTCTGCAGTTTTAACTCTATGCACATCAAATAAAAATAGGAGTAGTATACGCATGATCATTTGGGTAACACTGCAGCAAGAAACTCAGCGTTGAAATGTGTCACAAAGTAGCAAAAGTTCGTACATTAAAAGCTGCATTTCAGAGTTTGTCGTTGCCGTCTCATTCCAAACAGCTCATAACTGTTATGCAGCGAAAATACAGATATTTGCGACTGAAATTGCCGTCGTAAAGGTGACGCTCGCCTTGCAGCCTTTCAAGGGCAGCCGTTTGGCATTGACAATGCACGCTGTGTCTCACCTACAAGGCAAAGTACCCAAACAGCAACATTTCTTTTCAATCAAGGACCAACAGCATGAATTCATTTTCCAAAAAACCCCCGTCTGCACGATTTTAACTTCGGCACACCTCCTTGCTTTTTCTCCAAAGCAGAGATCATTAAAATATCTTTGAATGCCTGCGCTATAAACTGCCCCGAGGAATATAGCGAGTGATTGTTTGTGACTCACTCTACCTTCAATCTCTTTGCTGTTAGACGCTTTATTTTTTTATGTTAAAGTTTTTTCTTTATTTATCAAAGCTCTCTGGTTGAGGCCTTTCTTGCAAATTCACTGCAGGGTTGAGATTGAGACTGAAGCCAGCCTATCTTCACAGACAAAACAGTTTTCATCTTTTTGCTTGTTGTTGTGAAGAAATGGCACAAAAATAGTTTCATACGAGCGCAATATCCAATATGACAGGCTTTAGTGAGGGTGAGCAATTTCAGAGCAAGATACCCACCCCGGTCTGCCTATCCATGCGCCCGTCTAGCACCGCATGCAATCGTAGCGCCATGCCCGGCTCCATCATAAATGAAAGTGACTTTGAGAGCAAACAAACAACCAGAGCTTAAGTGAATCAGTTAGGCAGAAAGAGGCATGTGGCAGGCAGGCAGGTGATGGATGGTGGCGCTTAGGAGCCGTGACTTTTGGGTAAGTGACAATGACACACATAAAGGCCACCATTACCCATTTTAAGATGCGGTTAAAATCCTTATCGACCCGCCCGCCTCACTTGCCAATATGCCAGAGCATCACGCCAGCTGGAGCTAGATGGCAGGAGGGGAGTGATTTGCATTGACGAGAACCACCTCTCTATAACGCTCACACACTTTATAGGGAGTCAAGTTTCCTTATGTGAGCGGGGTTTTAAACCCAGAGAGAGAAAAGCGCCCAAATCATTGATGGATTCCAAATACCGCACTTTGCAATTCGTCACAAACGTACTTCAGAGTGAGAGTGTGCAGCAGAGTCAAATTAATACCTGACACCAATTTGGTGGAGGACACTTTCTTCCACATCCCCCTAGCGCTGCTGGAGACACTCATATCTGCTGAATAATTGCATGAAATTACACCGAATCCCACACTTTTCCAACCCGCACTCAAACCGAGTTCAAACGTCACGTGACGCATCAACGGATCAACAATCTGTTAGCGCATCTCCGTCCGTCAAACACTTGATTTCAGGATTGTTTCAATCAGACATTGACAGACACACCTGTTCCATATTTTCACCTCAGAAAATCTGCCTCCCAGTTTTATCTCTGCAGCAGTGCGACAGCGTGTGAAACATGAAAGACTAACTCCCATTATATTTTTTTTTTCATTTTTACAAAAACAATCTCACAAACTAGAAACTCGCGATGAATCTGGGCTGTGTTTTTCTGAATTTTTGCTGCTCTCTGTTTCTGACCTAAAAACTGTTTCAGTAAACTAGTTGGCAGTTTATTCAGTGATCATGTAAGTTTTGTTTTTTACTCTGACAGCTACTAGAAGAATCGGAGCAGCTCGGCACTCAAAATATGACACAAGCTCAGAGTTAGTTTGAAAATTAAAGTTGTACCTATGTAGGAATGTGTTGTTGTTATTTAAATCTGAATTCTTTTAAGCTGCAATCAGTTGAGTGTATAGGCCGGATTTCAAGTTTTGTCAAACTGGAAATAGATTTTTTTAGAATTTACTCCTGGTATGATTTGTTTTTTTTTATTGGAAAGACAGCTGTAAGCATGCCCTATATTATAGAGTCTTGAATCTAAATGTTCTTTGGATTGGATGCTCCCCTTTTGAGGAACAACAACTCTTCCAGAACAAACCTGCAGAAGAATCGCATTGTTTAGACAATCAAGTCAATCGATTCTACATGTGAAGAGACGTCTCCGAAATACACATTATAGTAGAAACCTGTGCTCTTGTCTGATTGATTGACTGCCTTTTTTCCTCTTTCCATTTCCCTCCAGATGACTGTTTTGACTGATTGAAAAGTTGATTTTCACTACGTCTGGCTTGAACTTGAAAATAAGATGAACAGCACCAGAGGTGGAGCTCAAACCTTGAAGCTTAACTCTGAGATTTCATGTCACTGATCTGATGAGGATTCACAAATTGCTTTGTCACACTGAAGTCAACTCACAGGGGCAGAGCAACGATCTGTGTGAAGCATGTGGTAACGACACAATAGCTAAGTTTGATTCGAGGAAGGTTATTAGCGGAATCAATTTGTCATTTCAACCAGTAGAAGCTTCAACTGAAAATGAAAAAACCTGCTACTTGAATGTTTTTCTCTGTCTAACAATGGACAGAAATACAAGATTTTAGCGAGAGTACTGCTATCTTTGGAGTTTAAAATACTGACATTGTGTGATGGATAAGAGAATCTTAAAAACAATCACCATTACCATGTTGGAATGGTCATACTCACACTTACTAAAACATGTTGGAAATTACCATGGTGGTATGAATAAAAGACCATTTTTGAGAAACTTGAGTTGTATTGTGGAGCTGCCATCCAGAAAGTCTGGTCAGTCTTAAGTGCTACAAGTTATCAAGAGATCTAATGATCTACCAAGGTGACGCGCAGCAGGCCTGAAAGATACTAAATCTAATCAAGCACTTACAAACTTGATAAGTGACTAAATGCTATTATTAGTCTCAATCAAGTTTCTCCCTTCAGTCCGATCAGAGTCATTCAACATTTAGTATCTGCAATTGAACCCGATACCATATTTCTAAAAAAATTGCTTCATTGTAGATTAGCAGTAGTATCCTGGTTGTGCCACCAGGTGGAGCCTCTTACCGTTTAATGGATCAGTGATGGGAGGGGGCGGCTGCTTGGATGATGTGCAGTTTTTGTGTTTATTTTGCAAGCAGTGAACATAATGGGGGTTTAGCCAGAAAAAGGGCACCGTGACAAAGTCTTCTGTGACGTTTAATTCCCTTCAGCCAATGCTAAAGTGTTTGAGACGAACCGGAGACGATCAAGAAAGCGTTCTTATATCCCAGTTGCAAAATAGCAATATCAGCAAAGCAGGAATAGCAACTGTGCTCCACCTGTGGTAATAGTTCATCAGTTACTGTGCTCCGTCTCTGTCACCTGCTTGAATTCGGGCATAAGCAAAGGGTCATCCCCAATCATCATTTGAGATCGATTCGGGCGTTGCTTGTTAATAATTTTGTACTAAACAGATAGTCAATGTAAGGATGTCATTATAGTCAAAATATTCTCCCATTTATGCAAACCAGTCATGACCACAGCCGGGTCAATATATAGTTGAGGGACTTTTTTATAACATATTTGACATTTTTGCTGTTTTCAGGCCTAAAATCAACATGGCCGCCTATAAGCAAACACCACATGGCATTTTTAGAGAAAGATTCTTTTAAATATTATAAATACGACTGAGTAAAATTGAAATGTAAAGTTATTCATAAAGATATTGTAGTAAACCTGTTGACTACTTTATATTAAATAAGTCAGAAAGCCTTGGAGTCTGGCCAGTCTTTTCTTCAGGAGGAAATGACATCATGTGGAGCAGGTCATGTGATCTGGAATTAACACACTTCCTTGAGAAGCCATGTTATTATTAACTAATTAGAAGGTGGTTATTAAATTCAGACAGCTATTTAGTTGATATTTTAGTGATATCCAGTCATTTTTTTAATAAGTGATTGTTTCCATAATAATTATGAAATTTGTAAAGACATGATCATAATGAACATAAAAAACATTAGTTTCTTTTTTTTTTTTTTTTTTTTTTACTTCTAATAAAAATGTATGCAAGATATATCCCATGGACTTCAAAAGTCCCTCAGTTATATATTAACCCGGCTGCAGCATTTTGAATCTAGTCTAAATGGGATATTAGGGTCTGACCTGTTCCGACATTCAGTGCAAAGCAATAGTCCAGCCTCATAGTGAAAGTAGTGTTAACCCATAAAAGAAGATTAGATGATTATAGAGTTATGAATTTGTCATGACTTGGCTCAGACACACGTTCTCTATGTCTTTTATGGACAGGCTATTTTAGTGCCAGTATTGTCTATTCTGAACCCTACAAAACAATCTAATGATTGATAACTGCTGAAGATCACCGGTAAGACCCAGACAGGAGATTTTTATTTATGTGACTAAGAGATAATCTACACAAATGCTGGATTTACATTTTGTATCGTTCTTCTCCTTGGATTGCTAGTATAACTGTATTACTATAAGAATGTGTCATTTCAATCAGCATCTTAATAAATGGGTCATTATTGTAAATTTGTGTGTTTTTTTTGGTTATTGTCAGTGGTTACACAAATAACCCCAGTGCCAAGCTCTTCAGCCAAGTCCCCCACACAACAGGAAGCCTAAAAACAGAAAGAATTAGCAGAGACTGGAGTACTATAATAAGGAATAAACAAAGAGCAAATCACAATTAGTAATTAATTATTTCAAGAATAACTGTGAGGGTCTGTGTAGTCGATGAATAAAAGCTATTTGAGAACAGACTGGTTGATGTCTGAGTCTACACACTAAGCCCTTAATGAATCACTCTTGATTAACTTTGAATCAGCTGCTAAATGGCACAAAATATTAGCTCCATATTATGTACATCAGTTACTATTTTTGCACCGCCTCAAGTTAAATCCAGCATTATCCTGCTCAGTCGTGGAGAAGCTGCTGAGGTAAACCGGCAGAAATCCTCCGAAATCTCTTATTCATCATATTTATAGCATGTTTAAATTAATATTTGCATATTGCGCACAGGCAGAATGTCAATTGAATACAAATCTGCTTTATTTAAACCTGTAATTGCATTACACTCCGCTCATTATCACCTCCTCTGGAAAATCACTGGGTGCACAAAGTCGTGAACATGTGTCCTGCCTGCTCATAGTAAATCGTTTCTGAGCGAGTGGGACCGATTCCAAAGGCGTTCGGTCAAGACAGTGGTGGAGATGAAATGCATAAAGACTATGAATAGAGATCCCATTTCCCCCAAGCAAGAGCATGACACTCAGATACAGGGCGCTCACAAACAAAAATCCATATATGCAAATGAGGTTTTGGATGCGGCTGCAGGACGCAAGGAACTTCCTACTGCAGCTTCAACATCGGTTCTCGAGGAGCCGAGTGGGTGCTGCATCGATTCCTGGCGAACGCCTTGATGTCGATTTACTTATTCTAGCAGCCTTTTGTTTAATTTATTTTTTTATTTAGGCGGCTTGCCTGTCGTGTCTTTTCTCCGATGTAAATCTCACCATTGTTCTGCACTTAGCAGGAATCCACACGAAGCCAGCAGAAAACCGACAATATTATTACATTATCACACATAGGTGTTTCAATTTTCTATCGGAGGCAGCAGGAAGATGATATTACAACTCAAAATTAGATGAGTCACCCACAGCTGTCTCTTATGTGATGGAAAATAATTTACCGCAAACAAAGAAGTATTATTAGATGAAACAATAATCTCAGCATGTCTGGCTGTGGGTGTGAGGGATGAAGTGGAAGCTCTGGGTTCTACGGTTGCTTCTCTGTCATGTATATATGAAATCAGAAATTATCTCATTGGTTTTGCATCTTTTCCGGCTTTGAAACGACCTGGTCATACCGCTACATACTATGTAGGAGTGAAAGCATGCTTTATATTCTTACAAAAACTAATACTAAAACTGCAGCAACATGTCAAGGTTATGCATAGATTTACAGAAGTCAACGTTGTTATTTCACAGCCTTGTAAAACAATCCCTTTACATCTCACTGCCTATACCAGGGGTGTCAAACTCATCTTAGTTCACGGGCCACATACAGCCCAATTTGATCTTAATTTAAGAGCAGTAAAATCACATCATAACAACCTGTATATAACCACAGCTCCAATTTTTTCCTTTAGTACGTTCTGAAAGGATTCACATTTAAGGAATCATCTTTTCACAAAACATTGTGAACAACTGGGAAACTTCTGAAGAAAAATAAGTTCGATTTCAAAAACCTTGTACCTCAGTTTATCATTTCCACATTACTACTTCCAGATCACTCCAGAGTTTCTACAAAGGAACACAACATTCAGTCATCTGGAACTGAATGATATAGAATTTTAGTTTATGATCAAAAGGACAAAAGTCAGACAAAAAAGAAAAAAAAACAACAAACAGGACAAAATATGACAAAAATGAGACACAAAGCGACAAAAAAAATGGACAAATGAGACAAGCGAGACAAAAAAAAGACACAAAATGACAAAAACGAGACAAAAAACATTGAATGGGGTTCAGGAATATGGGCTCTGTAAAGCATCTCGAGACAATTTGACTGTAATTGGTGCTATATAAATAAAATTGAATTGAACTGAATAAAGCGAAACACAAAATGACAAAAATAAGACACAAAACGACAAAAGTCAAACAATTGCAATTTTACAATGTGCAGTTAATGTCTTCTCTGTAATTTTTACACTGTCCAAAGTCGTCCTGCAGGCTGCATGTTTGACACCCCTGGTCTATACTGTATGAGCATGTGACAAATAAAGTCTTGAATCTTAAATATAAAGGCTGACATCCGAGTACAGATACAGGCAAAAACCAGGCAGGACAAACTGCTGTTAAGAAATGAAGAGTTTCTCAGTGACCTGGGAGTGGTTAGAACACCTTTCCCTCATCTTAACCATCTCACATGTTACTCTACTGCCATAAAATGACGCGCAAAAATGCAAAAAACATGCAAAAATCAAAGCGGAATGCTCTAATAGGAGTGAATCAAAATGAGGCTATTGCTCATAAATGATCTCAGCACTTTTGCACCTTTTCCGGCTTCTAAACACATAAATATCTGCCAATAATCTCCATCTCTTTCTGCGTTGTGCTGGAGAGGCAGTCAAAGACTATGAATAGAGCGTTCTGTTACCCCCAGCGAGGACATGACACATACGTAGATACACAACGCTGGGAGGAAATCCATACATGCAAATAACACTGTGTTTATTGTGGTAGCTACTAAGCACGGGGATCTTCATATCGAAGTGCAATAAGCTAACCGGTTGATACACAGCTCAGTGGGTTTCACATCAATATCCTTGAAAATATCCGTGTAGATGCTGATGCTCTTGTTCCAGGGTGTTGTTTATCTCCTGACTCGAAAAGCAAACTCACGAATATTGCTGCACCCACACCTAGCCTCCAAATGTTTGAGTCAGCTTGTACCTGTCTGACACTGACAGGTTTGGAAAGGCGTCTCAGAAGAGTCTCAGCCAGAAGTAAAGGCATAAATAAAAGACATGTTAAACAAGGACACCGGACAGACTCTTATACAATGAGCTTCCAGTGGCATCATCCCTTCATTTCATCTTCTGCACATCGTGCACTTATGTGTGTTTGTGTCTCTAAATTTAATAATCACACCGACCTGCCTTTTGTGTGACAAAAAGTCCTGTTATCTATCTATTCTAGCACTTTATCCTGTTTTTACTTGACTTTATTCTGTCCTGCTGCTGCCGACTGTTGGCACTGAGTTATACTTGACTACATGAATGACCAAGATTGCTGCTAGTGTCCATGTCAATCTTATGTTTCGTGTGATATTTATTGTCTTCAATTATTTTTTTATTTTGTGGTGTTTATTCAGTTTTTACTGTTTTTACCGCATTTTTACTGTTGTATGTGGTTCTTACTTTTAAAATTTGTTTGTTTTTTATTGTTTGCTTACTGGAATGCTTGTGTAAACTGCTGCAAGACGAATTGCCCTTCAAGGGATAAATAATAAAGTTGAGTATTCTGCAACTTTAGCTTCGTCCTTTTCCTGCTTCATTGCAACAACCGTGCAACAAAACTCTCTCTGCTGCCGTATAAAAAAGAAAAGTTTTTTAAAAAAGGGAAAGTGTCTTAAATTAAAGAAATTAAATTAAGATATTTGAAAAAGCACAGAGCTGAGAAGTTTAAAAGCAGCTATAAAGATGAACACTGATTGTACATATTAATGTGTGCAAGAAAAGAACAAACCGTGGAAAGACTTTTGTTCACAGCAGTTTAACACGGTCATTTCACAGAGGTACACAGTCTTTACTGCTTTGTACAGTACAGCGGTGTCAAACATGCGGCCCGTGGGCCAAAAGTGGCCACCAGAGGGTCCAATCCGGTCCGTGGGACGACTTTGTAAAGTGTAAAAATCAGAGACGACATTAACTGCAGATTGTAAAACTGTAATTGTTTGATTTTTGTTGTTTCGTTTCTCATTTTTGTCGTTTTGTGCTTCATTTTTGTCTCGCTTGTGTTTTTTTGCCCTATTTTTTTCATTTTGTGTTTCGGTTTATTCAATGTTTTTTGTCTCGTTTTTGTCATTTTGTGTCTTTTTTTGTCTTGCTTGTCTCGTTTGTCCATTTTTTGTCACTTAGTGTCTCATTTTTGTAATATTTTGTCTTGTCTTTTGTCTGACTTTTGTCCTTTTGATCACAAGGTAAAATTCTATACCATTCAGTTCCAAATGACTAAATGTTGTGTTCCTTTGTCGACACTCTGTGATCTGGAAGTTGTAATGTGGAAATGATAAACTGAGGCTGAATGTTCTTGAAATTGAACTTCTTTTTTTTCAGAAATTTCAGGTTATTCATAATGTTTTGTAAAAAGATAATTTCTTACATGTGAATGAATGTACTAAAGGAAAAATATGGAGTTGTGGTTATTTATAGGTTATTATGCTCTAATTTTACTGGTGTGGACCACTTGAGGTCAAACAGGGCTGAATGTGGAACCTGAACTAAGATCAGTTTGACACCCCTGGTGTAGTACAATACAACTGCAGTATTCATGTAGTGAATTGTGTTGATTCAGGTCTGAGATGGTAAAGTGGCAGAGGTAATGTTCAGGCCTTCTTCAGTGCCAATTTTTCTATGAAAGGGGATGTATGTAATGCACTGGTTACATCTGGGCCTGCATTTATCAAGCATCTGACATCAGTAAATTGGTCTAATTGGAGAGGAATCCTGGGAGTGATGCAAATTCGGTCCTACTTGGTCCTTCTCTGATTTTCCAAAAAGACAGTCAGTATAGCATCTGACACCTGCAATTAAATCTCCCCCTCAGCCAATAAAGCGTCTCCTCTCATTATAACCAAGAATCAGTGGAGGATGTGAAGTTCCTTTTGTTGCTTTCTAAACTGAATCGCATCAGACTAGACTCACTTATGGAGAGTTTCTCCCCCTGTGCTCAAACGCTACCTTCCAAAAAACTACTCGCACGGGGATCTCTGGTCATTTGTGAATTACCCCCACGTCTGTGTTTCTTGCAGTGCATTCGCACGAGATAAGCGAAGTCTGTATTTTACTTGAATTTACTGATATCACAGCCCGGATATGATGTCAGATCTGTGCAACATCCGCTGTTGTCACTTCCATGTGTGAAATGGCTGCAACACGCAAAAATAAACAGATTAGGAATGATAATAATAATAATCTAAATAGGTTTAGGCACAAAAACCACTTGGTTCGGTTCATGGAAAACTTGTGGTTCGGGTTAAAATGATCACTTTTAACGTGATACGTCATCGTCATGGCAACAGTAAATATATCAAAGCAGCAACGTGACTTGAGAACAGCTGAGCAGCGTTGTCAGGATAACGGACCGTCAGGGCGTTTGGATTCAGCCTGTTGAAAGACAGACCTAGAAAAATGTTTCTCACTGAATGCTGCTACGCATGTCATCCATCTCTATATCCTCACAGATTTCCTTCTTCTGGTTGATCTGATTTTGCCCTTTCTGTTAACGGTCCATAGACCTGCTGTGTATCGGCCTACTCCTGCATTTATACCTAAAATACTGTCAATAATTTCCACCTCAGCCCCCAGAATTCAACCAGGAAAGAGGTAGAAAAAGGCGTGCAATAAAAACAACAACTAAAATACCCCCCAGTCACTGAGATGCAGATTCATACAGGACTAGTACTATCACAGGACGTCAGTGTTTGGTGAAATATGGTAGGTAATCTACGGTGGAATTTTTACTTTACAAATTACAGACATGGAGCATTCGCACAGGATTAAGATCACAGACATCCTCCACAATTATTACAAATCACCATTGGTCCAGAGGTAAAACTAATCCTGTGTGAAAAGGCCTTTAATTGAGATTATTTAAACTGAGTGTTTTGTTCATAAGAAGTAAATTAAGCAGCAGGGTTCATGTGTAGTTTTAATGCATGAATTTGTTGTGGCTCAACCTTCCAACTTGTTTAGACCTGGTCATACAGTTACTTACTATGCAGGAGTGAAAGCATGCTTTATATTCTTAGGAAAACTAACACTAGCACTGCAGCAACATGCCAAGGTTTTGCATGGATTTACACAAGTCAAAATTGTGTTTCGGGAAAAAGTGCTGCCTGGATCTCAAACTATGAAAAGTCATTTTTGTTTAACTCCTGAATAAATATCGTCCGTCCTCATTTTAGAGAATGTTTTTTCTTGTTATGTCTTCCTGTTATTGCACAGCCTTGTGGAACAATCCCTTTACATTTCACTGTCTGTACTGTATGAGAATAGAAAGTCTTGAATCTTGAATATAAAGGCCGATGTCCAAGTACAGACGTAGGCAAAAACCAGGCTGGATAAAAAACTGTTTCTCACTGACCTGGGAGTGGTTAGAACACCTTTCCCTCATCTTAACCATCTCACATGTTACTCTACTGCCATAAAATAACACGCAACAATGCGAAAAACATGCAAAAATCAAATGCGAAATGCTCTAGAAGTAGCATGCCATTTAAACTCAATTCCATTTTATCACATGGGGATAAATACGCCTGATCGCTCGTCTGTCTTCTATTGTTACTATACAATGGAGGCACAGACTCAAAAAATAGAAAGAATGCTTGTAGAAAGGGTTGGGTTTGTATTCACAGCGTAATTCAGTAAATTTAACAGGGCAAATGAGAGTGAATCAAAACGAGGCTTCATGCTCAAAAAGGTCCAACTACACTCATCAAACAGGGAATTAGAGATAAAAACCTTCCTCTAATACAAGCACCTTTCAAATAAAAGCCTGTTATCCTCGGCAGTGGAGGTAAATAAAGGCCTCGGTCACTGTTTGAGGAAATTTGGCATTAAATATAATCAAAATATATACAATTATGAGCTGAATAGTCGAGTTCAAAATTGACTATTATATTATTTGGGATAGATTAGTTTTTCTTTTGACTGAGAGTGACAAAGAAACGGGAGAAATGAAAAGACAATTCTGCAGAAAGGTCGAAAGTATTATTGAATGTCACAATGTGGTTGGACGGGACTGACTAGGATGAGCCAGATTTAGGGAAAAGATGGGACAGTAAGGAGAAGATGTCTGTATGTAGCCTGCAAGGCAAAACTCAGGGTGAAAACGCCTCTTTAAAAAAACTGACTCACTGCAGCTCTCACTGCTGCCAGTTTGGCTTATTTTCTGAGTGCACGGTAACAGACGGCGACTCAAATAAGCTCATCAACATTTTTATCGCCTCCTTTCTTCTCTCATGTGAAATATGGGAGCTGTACAGTCAGAGGACAACGTTCAGCGAGAGCCTGAACCTCCTGCACCAGAACAATAAAAGTAAGAGGGAACATGTCCACGCTGTCCCACAGGGAGACTCCGCCTGTATGCACTAATTAATGCACACTAATTAGAACAAGAAGCCGCACAGTTCGACCCATAAGAGAAAGAGCACAGAAATATTACATTTGTTGACACACCGCTAGCAGAATTGTAAAATATTAGCCGTAAATCTGCAGTGACATTCACCTTGCAACGCAAAAACGTCCAGAGAACCGAAAAGAAACAAGGCTCTCAAATGAAATTACATTTACACAATTACATTACAGAAGAAAGCTAGCATCACACATACATACACGCGGCGGCCACTTTATTAGGTACAACTGTGAAATCCAATGCAATCCAATACAGCAGCTCTGCCATAAATTCTGCTTTTATGATGCTGCTACGTTTTCACTTTTTGTTGACGTTGTCAAAAAGGTGATAATTCTACTTTATTACTGAGGTCACAGCGGCTGTTGGTGGTGGTGTGAATTACAGTTAAAAGTGTTGGTAGTATTTTATCCAGTACGTGTGCACGGTTGCCCTAATTATAACAAATATTATTAGAAATATGAACAAAAATGGACAAAGATGTGGGTAAAGATAGTCAGGACATATTTACACCAAAGCTAAAGAGGAGTTAGTGAACCGTTGGTGGCATCTGAGAGGCATGAAGGAACAAAAGTCAGTTTCAACTTGCTGGTATTGGGATAAGAAAAGAGAAATTTGAATTTGTTGTGTTTCTCTCTATGTCATTGTGTGAGGGCCTTAAGATGACTTATGTTGTGAATAAATACAACAAAGTTGAATTGAATATTGTTGTTAACAAGTCAAACACAAAGGAACTAAACATAGTCTTTGGGAGATGGAGCTCTATTTTGAAATTTGAAGTGTATCATAAAACAAACTT
Source organism: Amphiprion clarkii (assembly GCA_027123335.1). NCBI lineage: Eukaryota > Metazoa > Chordata > Actinopteri > Pomacentridae > Amphiprion > Amphiprion clarkii. The sequence goes on from CM049579.1 coordinate 2,336,767, forward strand.
TATTTGCATGAAAAACACAACCACAGGACACAAAACTGATTAGTTTGTGAATTCCATCATTGTATCTTAAGAAAATCCAGGCAAAAGATAGAGATAGACATAGATACAGAGAAAGAAAAAAAGTTTTTAAAAAGTAAATAAAAAATGGGGAAAAAAAATGCAAAAAAGAAAAAAATCTGACAGCAAGGATGCCAGAAAAAAATTAAAACGATGGAATACTGTAAAGTTTTTTTTTAAAAAACAACAAAATGTTATAACAGTGAAAATAATGGTGAATATCCATAAAATGATGATATTATAGCTGATTTAAAAGCAGGTCTGGCATGAAAATTTCATTTACAAAAATATTGATCTTTGATGTGGTCTTTTTTTTCTTTTTTTAAACAGTTTTGGCCTGTTTTTTTTTTTTTAGTTTTTTACAGGCAATCCTTGAAATAATTTTTAAAAATGACTTTGCTAATTATGTTCTGCAATTTAACAGTGAATAGTTTAAAATACATACATATATTGCAGTGCAGGTGCACCAAGTAAAATGTCTGGCTGTAACTTCTAAAGGTAAATAAAGGGTTAATATTCCAGTCTTGCCGTCATAAAAGCATCATTTTATTAGCAGCATCAAACTCTTCACTGTGTTGCTGAAATCACTGAACCTGATCTTGACATTTGAGCTGCTATTGAAATAACATAATTGTAAAAGTCATTCAGGCAAAGCACTCTGCACCATACGCAAATAAAACCTCTCAGGAGAGCAATGCAGACGTACACAGAATAAAAAGCATCTTTTCAAATACATCAAATACAATCGATGTGACATAAGGTCTGTTGAAGTCTCAAATACAAACAGCAAACAGTGTACACACTGTGAGTGGGTACTTACTGTATGTTCATATATAGACTATGTAGTACTTCTATATTCATCATTTCACAAAAAAAGTCAAAATAAGTTTATTTTTTGTGCACTATTTGATTTTGTACTGTATCAACTGCATCATTAAATATATTAAGTGTATAGATAGGATTGAAAATATGAATGGTGCCTCCATTCCATCCATTTATTTACCCATTGGCTCTACCAACTGTAGTTGAGGCAGGACTTCTTTCCAGCTGATAAACCCATTCCACATCTTATAAGCCGATTAAAAGGCTGTTATCACTGTGGATCTTTCCCATACATGTGGCTCAGTACAGACCTCCACCACCTTCACCTGTTCCAATCTCATTTACTGGTAGCAGAGCAAAGAAAGAAACAGGAATAAAAGTCGGTATTTGGAGGTTGGAAGGGAAGCCGTAAGTCAGACTTTAACTCAGGAGACGTGAGTTCAGGTCCCATTTCAGGCCATTTTTAAAGCATTTCTTTTTGCCTTAAGTTTCATTTTGATTTTTATTTTCACATGCATCTTTCGATTCTTCAACTGTACTTGTTAATTTAGGCACTAAATGTACTTAAGTATTTAAGTTGGGCGCCAAAACTACAGGTTTACTTTGGAAAAAGGAGCATAGTTTGGGGTAAAATCCATCCTGTCACATGGTACAAAACTCCATTTTGTACATTTACAGGATGATGACTCTGACTGGAGATTTCACGTGCCATTTCTGGTATTACTTTGAGTTTATCAGAATGGACAATGTTGTGCCTTCTGGACTGCTAGAAGGTGGACGAGTTCCCTTCTGGCCCAAATGTAGTGCTGATAATGGTGACTTCCTGCAGTGATTGTGTCCAAATATGGTCCCTGACATGCGGCCAGAGAGAGGACGACACACTGGACAGGCTTTCAGTCAATCACAGGTCTGACACACTGAGACTTTCAATCTGGAGAAGTTGTGGTTTGCAGTTGAGACATCGAGATCTCTTGGTGTCTTTCCTCAGGGTCGGGATCTCATTTTAGTCTTCATGAATTTGCTTCAGCCCAAGAAAGGCCTCCTTCTCCAGTAAACAGCTGTTTACTAGTTTATTAGACAAGCTGTCTGACCAGGCTGGAAATCAAACTTGTTTGTAGTTGTTCAGAGCGGACACAGTGGAAGGCTGAGAGAAAAACCAGTCAACACAGAGATGGGGAAAGAAATGCGATATTTAAAGGGATTTTTTGAAAAAGAAATGTTCACATGGGAAGTGATGCAAATAATTAAGTATCAACTGAAAGCAGAGAGCTGGAGAGACGAAGGCTGACCAATGAGGGCCTGAAGCCAGAGTGAATGTCAGACTGTCAATCGATTCGTCCACAAATCCAGCAACAAAAGCACAAAACACACAGAAGAGTGAAACTGATGTGGAACTCGTGAACAAATTCAACCTGATTTGGCAGAGCAGCTTTGGAATACATTATGCCGAAGCACAAGTTCATTTATTTTTTACTGCGGGTGAATGTCAGCTAAACTACAATCATGGATTATTTATGACCACAGTCCTCGCCACATGCGTGCACGTGGCTGATGTGGATGTAAGACACGATAAAGCCGATGAAACGCTCTGGACGGCCCACAACATTTGTATCATGGTGGTCTGACAGACGTCTTCTAAAACGTGCCAAATAAAAACACTTTACATAAAACTGAGAGCCTTTACTGACCTGAAATGTTGAAGCACGAGAAAACAAGTTTCACTCACCCAGAGAAGAAGAGATTATTTGTTTCTTCCCTGTGCTGACATATGAGAATAGACCGTAGGAACAGATGTGATTATCACTGGTCCTGACAGCTGAAATGAAGTAAACAATTATGCATCAATTTTCCTCCAAACGAGTGCGAAGAAGAATAATAACCGCATGAGCGCTGTCTCTGCAATTAAAATTTTCCGGCCCAAGTTTTTAAAAAACATTTTAGTGGAGAAAATGATGAAAAGCAGATTGAGCGTTGGCCCTTCCCCAGTCAGTGCATGATTCAGGCAGAAAGGACTGCAGCTCTCTGTGGTTTGTATGTGATGGAATTAGTTTGAAATGCATACAGAAGTAATGGCTGTTGGAAGGGGGCTGATTCAGCAGCTGAACCGCTGTTGTTGGAATTATATCAGACAGATTCCATCCATATTTACTCTGCTTTACTTTCATGCTTTGCACTGGGAAGGATGAAATCTACAGAGGAGTTATGGTTTATTACACTCCTGACATCACTCTGTGACCCTGATGAAACATGACTGTTATAAAGCAAGGATTTGAGAGAGACAAGTTTAAATATTTCTTCTTGTTTTTAATCATTCCTTTATTTCTTGGGTAATTCCCCAAAACACACTGTAGCATAATTCCCATATATGTTATAAAGTGTCATATTTATTGTAACATTTTCCTTTAGATTTACTTAGTGTTACAACTTATGTCATTGTTGAATTTTTACTGAGTTTTGTTATTGTTTTACCATCAACTTAATTCTCCATTATTAACATTTAACTATGCTTAATGAGATTAATGATATTTTTGTAGAAATGCAGCATTTTTTTTTTACTGTTAAGAAACATGAAATTCATATGCCTTTACTCATTAAGTACTGTTTTGAGCCATGCTTTTATTTTGAAGGACGTGTGCACCGATACGCAGAAGTGAAGTATTAAATGAGTGCCGGAAAGTGTTACTTTGGCGGTCTATGTTTATGAAGTTCCTAATAAAGATGCAGTGGTTTCACCTGTTCCATGAAAAAGCCTGGAATAAATTCCTGAACAATTAGTTACTGATGATCAGAAATCACAGCAACATAGAATGTTTCCATTTAATATAGATGTACCCACAAACAAAACAACGTTGCACTGAGCACAGGCGTGTGTTCTGCATGTGTACGTTATGTAGGGATATGGAATCCCGTGACCTAAATGTGTGGTGGGAAATGATGGGACTCAGAAACACCCCCACAATTTAATCAGTTGTTCCTTGTATTATTTCTGACGGTTAAGTCCCGGTGGATTTGTAGTTGGATCGCAATCATGTGATCGTCAGCAGGCAGCTGACGCAGTGTTCACTTGTTGTCATGGTTACAGTGACCCTGTGCCGGCCGCTATATCTTGCAATGGGAAATCTTTAATAAATCCATGCATCCAGGCTATAAGTCACATCACTGCCAAAATCTAATCAGGTGGTCCTTGCATCATTTCTGACCTACCCTGAAAAATTCACCCAAATCCGTTGGTCCCTTTTTGAGTAATACTGCATTCGGACAGATTTACAGACGAACGTACGCCGATCATCACATAACTCCACCGCATTCCTTGGCAGAGTAATTATTTGCCATATTCCAAGATATGTGCTTCAAATATTGTACATTAGCTGTAGTACCTGGTTGCATCAACAGGTGGAGTCTCTTAATATAGCGACCACAGGAGGCAAACAGAGAGCATTGTGGGTATTTATCTAGCTAACTGACCTCCGGCAAGCAAACGAGTGTTAAACTAAGCTGGGATAAAGTATGGCAGCAATACTGTGTCTCAGTAGAACATGCAGTGGCTACTATTACATTCTTTTTTTTTTCACAATTCTGCATGACAACAGATGCAAACAAAGCCTCCGTCGCAGCTTTGTGCCGAAACCGATCAATTAAAAATTCCTGTGATCAGGTGTGAGACAGTTCTGGACTCAAGAGATACAAAGGAAGTGGTGCAGCAACGTCAAGTTAACTGCTAGTGCTATCCAAACAGTAAAACAACAGCTTCTATCTGCTGTTGTTGCCATTTTAGGTACATGCTCACTATACAAAGCAACAATGGGCATTAGTTTTTAAAATACCTTTAGTAGGCGTTTGAAAAAGATCTGTTTGGTTGACCTTTAACACCATTAGTGTGTGGCTCAGAGGCCTAAAAGTAGGTCTGCAATATGTCTGTGGACAAGGCAGCAAAGACAGAGTGGAAAACAAGGCTGTTCGTACACACAAAAGTGACAGAAATAGTTGAGTACATTCAAACGCTGCTTACTTTATCACTATCACACAACACCACCCGACAACCAGTTGGCAGGTAGCGCTGTTGTGTCGGGAAGGTCATGGTGCGGTTGTTATTGGGCTGCAGTGGAAACCAGCCAGCAGAGTTGTGTGACTGACAAAATCCTCATCATAATTGATTTGTATGAAGAATTAAAGCCCAGCTGGAAAATAACTGTTATTATCTTTCAAAAGCAACTCCAGAGAGGTTTGGTCAAAACTGGAGAAGACCTTTGCCAAAACCTCAAACCAAACAGAGCCTCCATCACATTCCTTCACATATCAAACCCCTGCAGAAACACGGCTGGCCTCTCGGCTTTGAAGAAATGTGGCAAACAGACCGACGTGACCCGTGGAGATGCTGGACTTTATTTAAAACCAAACACGCTCTCTGTACTGTATGCGGAGGGGGGAAACGTGAGCTTGTTCCCACACAGCTCCGAGCAGCACTGCAATAACCTTCCAGTTCAATTCATCTGATGTCCCCGCTCGTGATTTATTGGGGCTTTCTGCAAGGTTAAAAAGTTATGGCTGAGTTACTACTTGTCTTCCATATTAATTACATAAACAGAGCAGCGTGTGAGGCAGAGATGGGCACTGATATTTCCCGAAGTCGCACAAATCAATCAATATTGATCAACAATACCTTGATGTATGGCAACATCTCACGCCGGAGACCTTGGGCAGCTTGAGTGATGATGGCGTCCAGAAATGGTGCTGTCTCTAAAACAATTCCCCCCAAAATAGATAGGATGGAATTGAGATCTAAGACACTCTCTCTCTCTCTCACACAAACACCGCCTCATTGTTTCGTCCTCCTTTCTTACTTTTCTCTCAACACAAACACGACTTTGTCTCAGCCGCCACACAAAGACACGCTCTTGTGGATGCTTTTCTCTGAGGTTATCTAGATGAATATGAAATGAAATCCATATGGCTCTGTCAATAATGTAGCTGCCAGCACAGCTCCACAACCATTATAAGTGGCTACACCTCGGGCGATACGCGAGCTAATGAATAGTGCAAGCAACCAAAACGAAACATTACTTCATGGCCCGCGCCATAAATGAATAAACATGAGCGAGAGTGTGCAGGAACGAAATGTTTACTCATAAAAAATAAAATAAAAATCCTGTTTCACTTAAACACATTTTGGATTTTCAACCCTGACACTTCAATTTAACTGGGTGGCTTTTATTTAAATCAAATCAGAGGGGGGTGAGGAAGCAGGGGGACGAAATGGAAGGAAAAAGAGATTGTGGGAGAGAGTAAACACACAAACACACACACACACACATCTATTTCTATACAATCTCACATGACCACACACACATTCAAGGACAGAGGGGAATTAACAGCAGGCGGAGGCAGGTCTCTTTGCCTTGGATGCTTCAGGCTATTTCAGGAGCTATTTCAGGTCTTCTGTCTTCTTCCTGTGTCTCCTCTCTCCCACATATCCATCTGACTGCAGCCGAGGGAGGGCAAAGGAGTATTTTTAACACTGTGTCTCAACAGCAGCCACTTTTTTTTCCTCCCTCTCCTCCCCAGATGTACCTCTGTTTACGGTTTACCACTTTCTGTAAAGCGAGATGGCAAAAGGGCCCGTTAAACTTCCACATTCAGCTGCAAAAATAACACGCAACGTTTGACCGGCGTTGACACAGATACCCAACGGGTGAGCTCATCGCTGCCAGTTTTTTTTTGCATGACCCCGACTATCAGGTCAATACAAAACTCTACAGAGAATGCATCAATCCTTAAGAGTTCACGGGATAAACAAAGAAAGACTTGTACTCCTCTGCACTTTAATCTCCAAATGTCATATTTCTCGAACAAATGAAACTTTACAGGCTGTGGCAGGAAAACCTGTTACTAGTTCTAGTGGGCAGCAGCAACAAGAAACTATTGTTTTCCAACTGACAACAGCTTTTTAATTGCAAGTGGCTGAGTTCAAGTGCAATTACAACAATCTGCATAAATAACTACCCATTAAAGTCAAGTAAAAGGCTTTATAAAGAAATTAAACGGCACATTTTCACTGTGTAAAACTTTCTGTCTACCTGTTTCAGGGAACTTAAGGGTGCAGGAAAGTAATGATATTGATGAGCTGACTCACTTGTATCAGGTTCAGGAAAATGATGCAGCATTTGTAGCGCTGACATCTCGGTTTTACACTGACATTATGTAATGACAATGTCATACTGTGTGATGTACAGAAATAAATGAAATCTCACACCTATAGCAAATTTTATTTTTCACTTGCCGTGAGATAATTACACCAAATGTTTCCGCTGCATCCAGTAAAAAGCATTCATTTAGCCGCTGTGCTCCATGTTTTCTATCCAGTTGTCTGCGTTTGATTCTGATTCTGTCCACACCTGGCAACAGAAAACCTCTTGAATGTTTTAGACTGGCAAGCTGTGATCTTCGTCTAACTAGGAAAACGCAACCGCTGCAAAATAGAAAAGATAAAAAATGCATACGCTCGGCTATACAGCTGGCAAAGAGGCTGTTTGGTACCTTGCCTCAGGTACAGACTATCCAACCTTGTCCCAGTTGTTTGGCGTAGACAAATGAACCGTGTCCCGCTGTGTCTGGAACTATGAGCAACACTGAAAAAGTTGACTAGGCAGTCCTTCAGTGTGGTCTGGGACACTTTTATTTAGATTATGTCCTCGTGTGTTTCCTGCTTTAAGAACTGTTCACAGTATTTGCACGTCTTTCAGCCAGAATGAATGATGGGTGATGCTGCAGAGCCCCAGGCTACTTCTATGTTGTTTTACATCCAGTACCAGTGTTTTCATAATAGTTGCACATGGCAGTGTGGTTTAAAGTTAAAGGAAGATTAACCCTCGTGTCGTCCTGCAGGTCAAAATTGACCCAGTTTTAAGTTTCAAAATGTCGGGGAAAAAAAACATATTTTCATAGTGAAACTTCTGACATCCACATTTTCAACATTTTTGGGAAATTTTTGAACATTTTTTGGTGGGAAAAAATGTTAAAAATGTTTCTTAAGAACATTCACATAATTTTTTTTAATGTGAATGTCATTAAAGAAAATATAAGTATTACTGATATATATGTAATCACTTTAGATATTTTTAGGATTTTTTTTGGAAGATTTTTCCTTGTTTTTTGAAGAATTTTCTTGCCAAATTTAGAGGATATTTTAAAAACAAAACTTTTAAGAGAAACTTTTAAGGAATTATTGGAATTTTCTTCCTGAAGATTTTGCAAATTTTCAGAAATTTAGGGATTTTTTTTTGCTGAATTTTGGCTTTTTCAGACAAGGAAAGAATAGTTTTTTGGTGCCTGTAAATGAGGACAACAGGAGGGTTAAAGGCCATCTCCGGTCCTTCAGGCTGGACTACTGCAGTGCACTTCTCATTGGGATCCCTAGCAAGAGCCTGCAAAAGCTCCAATATATTCAAAACAGCGCTGCTAGGATCCTGATGAGAAACAAAACCACATCACACCCATCCTCCACCTTCACTCCACTGGCTCCATATCCTTCAGAATACAGGACAAAATCCTTCTCCTCACCCATCAGTGCTTTCAGGGCAATGCCCCGGAATATCTCAAAGAACTCCTTAGAAAAAAGGAATAAAAATTTCATCAACACACTTCAGTATTTATATTTACACTCTCACACTCGCACACATATGCACACAACCACCGAGAATCTCACCGAGGTATTAAAGTCATCTCAATGCTTGCTTTTTATTCGCCTTCTTCTTCCCAACTACTCCGTTTACATCCAAATGAAACCTCCGCACTAATAATTGTCACCTCCTCCGCCTGCCCAGACACAAGATCCAGACCACAGGAGACAGAACCTTCACCTCAGCCGCCCCACATCTGGAACTCCCTCCCTGACCACCAGAGAGCTCCACAGACAGTGGATGTTTTTAAAAACAAGCTTTTTAACAAAAGATTTTGTCTAAATGAAAAGTGTATTACAAAAAATATATATTATTATTAAATCAACGGCTAAAAAAAACATGCTGATGATATATTTATGACTTTTTTCTGTGGCAAATAGTCATAATATAAAATAAAATCAAACAGATGCTCCTCTCTACACTGTTGCTACCTCTAGAATATCCACATCTATTAACTCCTTCATCTGCACCTCTCCATCCACCACCTCCTGCAGATTGAGCACACCAGCTCACCTCAGATGAGTTCTAGAGGCTGAAACACTCTAGAACTAATCTGCATTACACTATTACAAGTTGTATTATTGGAGTAATTCAGTCATCTACGTCACCACTGGGAAAAAAATAATGCACAGACAGCTCCACCCTCCAAGCTGTCAGGATTGGTGCCTTTGGTTTGTTCCGTACGAAACACCAGCTGTCTGGATAGATATGTTTGAGACCATCATTGGTACACTGTAGTTTCAGGGTGGAAATACTCAGCCTTGGTGGTGTCTTCTTATTCCGTTCTTCTAGCATATAAATAACCCCATGCTGACATGGTAATGTCATGGTAAAGACCTGATTTTCATCAGAGGGAGTCTTTGAAGCTAGTCTATGGTTATGGTGTGGTTATATCTAGGAAACGACAACACAAGATTAAGTGTAGAGGATGCAAAGTCAAAAGTAGCAAGGCAGCATGTATAGACAGCAGTTGAAAATGTTTCAGACACAAATTTGGGGTTTAATGAGTCAATATACAAAGACAAAAGGAAAGACTGAACAACAAGAAACCCAATCATTAGTAAATAGCTACAATTAATATTGGTGAGGCTGATGCATTGGCTGTTTGAAGCAAATCTAATGGGATCAAGTCAAAATCAGCTTGAATGCACCTTTAAAGTCTACAGCCACAGCTGTGGTTCTATATAGAAGCCAGACGGTGCTTTAGCTAAATGCTAATGTCAACATAGTAACAATCTAATGTAGGAGGTAGAATGTTTTATGTAACATTTTCTGTTTAGCAGCTACAATACTCAATGTAAAATGACTCAAAAATGAGTAAAGTCCTGCATGGAAATTCCTCTTTAAAAGTACTGAAGGATTAAGCAGCAAAATGTGGTGAAAGTATCAAAATAAAAGTACTGATTTGGTCCCTTTGACTAATATATTATTTCTCCAGCAACATTAAATTATGAATAGTGAAGCAGCAGTGTGTCAGCAGCTTGTTGCTGTTGGAGCTGCTGCAGATGGAGCTAGTTTTAACTGCTTTAGTTCAAGTTCTATTTCCATGAACCATCAATAAATCTGAGGACTCTAAAAATGATTAATGGGAGATGAAAGAAGTTGTAACGCACAAACCTGTTTTCAGTTTTTGAACTTTTTCATTAATCTTTGAATTTTGTTGAGATGTTGCATCATCTGGCCATTTATTTAAATGGATTCATGTTCAGAAGGGAAAAAAACAGTATTTGGTGGAGCTGCTAACAACTGAGAGGTCTGAAATGAATGCGACCCTGCTTTTTGTAGGATGTCAGAAGCCAGAGATGTTGGGGTCCACGGGTTTGAACTTCAGCAATGTGGTGAATTTGAAAAGCTTGTTAAATTATCCTCTGTTTACAGTCTTCATCTTGAAAGTAGCTAATGCTGTCAGATAAAAAGAACAATATTTCCCTCTATAAAGTTGCGGAATGGAGGTATAAAGAAGCATAAAATGGACAAACTCCAGTTTGTCCTCAAAATGTGTACAGAAGTTCTGTATTTGAATAGATGTAAAGTTACACTAAGTACTGCTGAAGATGATGGGAATCAGATTAGTCTTGCAGGTATTTATATCTTTGTTATCAGTTCCAGGACACCATATACGTGTATATATATATATATATCTCTTGTAGATGTCACAGAGATGCATTGACCGGTTGTTCAGTCATCTCACCTCAATCCTTTTTAGACCTGCCATACATAGAACTGATGCTTCATTAATCTGTTGAAGTGACACCGTTCTGTCATTCAGACAAAGGTCACTTTCACATCAGTGTTCCTCACAGCTTCATACTCACCACGGTGGCAGACAGAGACATGATATTAGTCATACAGGGGAGATTGGATGCTGCATCACGTCATGTATAATAATAAGAAACCTGTCAAACTGTCCAAATAACTAACACCACGGTCCATTCACGATGTCTTGAACCCTGGGAATTATGTCCATTTATGATGATAATCTAACTACTCAGATATAAACAGTAAACTAAAAAACATCCTAAAAGCAGTGATGGAGCTCAGGACTCAACCTGAGAATGGCTGCTATGTAACAAATGATTCAGTTGCAGCTAAAGAAAAACTGTCAATCTGTGAAGAAAAGTTCACAGCAGGACTAGCTATTAGATCAAGATTGATCCAGTTTCCATATCGGGAATCCAATTATTATTATTAAGTCACTGCTGTTGCTCTATGTGCATAAATGCATGCACGGTGTTCAATAATCTCAGAGGAAAGACTCCTACAAACAGCTGGAAGCAACAAATATAAATTTTGAGCTATAGTTGTATTTTATGGGCATTGATGTTTGCAAAAGATGCAAAATTGTGGCAAAGTGTACTAGAATTTTGACACACAAACTCTATCTTCTTCTCTCTGTGATGGTTTTCTCTGAGATTGTTGTTTTTAGCCATCCAGATAAATTAGGCGACTGCATCAGTGCTCTTGGCCCTCTGGGAATCTATAATCGACCCTCCTGGGCATGATTTTTGACAACACTTTGAAATTTGGTAAATTAGTTCTGTTGTCAAAACCGGATTTTTTAAGTTGAGGCTGTTGGCCAAAGTGAAGCCTTATCTCTTCCACAACGACTCTGAGAGAGTCATACATGCCTCCATCACGTCTAGGTTGGACTACCGGAACTCTCTGTATGTGGGTCTGGACCTGATGTCTCTTCATCAGCTCCAGCTGGTAAAAAAAAAAAAAAAAAAAAATGCTGCTGCCCGGCTTCTAACAGTGACAAAAAAACAGGAGCACATCACTCCAGTTTTAGCCTCACTCCACTGGCTTCCTGTCTATTTTAGAATTGTTTTAAAGATTTTATTGCTTGTTTTTAAGGTGTTAATAGGGTTAGCACCTCCTTATTTATCCGAGCTTTTAACTATCCATGCTCCAGTTTTATCGCTGAGGTCGGTCAGTCAGATAAAGTTCCCAGATCCAGGCTCAGAAACAGAAGTGATCGAACCTTTTCTGTAGCTGCACCCAGTCTGTGGAACCGCTTACCTGTTCAGATTAGAACCCCTCAGTCTCTGGATACCTTCAAGCGTCTACTAAAGACACACATGTATTCTCTGGCGTAACCTGATATATGGCATTGTTCATCTTGCTTTGAATATTTCCTTACAGATTATAGTTTTCTATTTTTGATCTGTAATGCACTTTGGTCAACCTTGGTTGTTTTTAAAATGTGCTATATAAATAAAGTTGACTTGACTTTTCAGTCAATATTAGTGCAGAAATGTGGAGAAACTCCTACCCAAGTCGCTTCACACCATTCAGATAGGCACCCACTAGTACTGTGTTCAAAGTGACACAGAAATGATTCCTAGTAAGACAGCTATCATGACTTATAGGAAAAAGTGACCAACGTGCTTCTTCAAACATGAAGTTGACATGTTCCGACACTTTTAGATTAATGGAAAAATGTCAATCAAAAAGGTGACACTGGAGCTAAAACATCACCAAAGTCATTAGGATTGTCCTCTGGGGAATTTCATGGCTGTCCATCCCATAGTTGACATATTTCAAAGCAATGGATCGACACCAACCTGACCAAAAATTAATTAAAGGTTGAAGCACTAATGGTGTTTTTGTGATCGGGTTTCCACATAGACTGCTGCATTATTGATTCTTTAATCCAGTTTTCGCCCATCTTCAATATTTAAAGTGAATGCTTTCAAATCCCTGGAGTTTGGGGCACTTGGAGGGGAAACACGTCTACATACGAAGCTGTCAGTTTTCAATAAGATTTAGCTGAGACAGATCTTTATGCTAAATTTGAACAGAGCCTGATGCTTATGAAGATATAACTTCTATTCACACTTGGCTTCCTGCAGCATCCCTCATCGCCTTCGCCGTCCTCAGCCGCCGAACCTCGTGGGCAATATCAACTCCCACAAAAACAAACGTGGGTCTGCAGCGCCTGGCAGCTGATGGGGGGGCCACAGCTGCTTTATGGAACTCTGCCATTTCTTCACATTTCCCCACGGGCTCGGTGACAAGCTGACCAGAAAAGACGAGAACGGGACGTATTGATCAGCGGCTAAGAGTAGAACAGAACCACTCAGAGTATCAAACCCGAAGGGGGAGGACAGAAGAATTGGCACTTCGCTCCTGCGAGTGTGAAGGACTCCAGGGGGGTCTTTTGTCTCCGGGTTGACAGGGCCCCTCAGTGCCTCATTACAGCCGGTCCCCAAACCCACCACTTTAGCTCAAGTTTTTCACTGGACACTTCTGTCTTTCCTAGAGCTCTTGAACCAAATATACTGTTGACTCTTTGAGGGAGGGATTTGGACTAAGCAAATGTTCGAGCGGCAGCACAAAGCAGCCCTTTCTCTGCATGTCTGTCTGTTGAATCTGCTTTATATTTCTCGGTGGATTAGCAACAAAGGGAACGGCGTACGCGTTTGAAAAGGTAATCAGCATTTCTGTACTGATTGTAACTGTGGAGGGAGAAACTCATTTCATTTCATTTTCAAAGCGGTGGCTCTACAGCACCTTGCTTCGGTAATTGTTACCCTCGGAGAGCTGCCAAGAGGTTTGATGGCGTGCCAGATTAGCTGTGTGTGGTTTGTCTCTCACTCGGGCCCACCTTGTACCCGGCCTCGCGCCCAGGCCCACGTTGGCACTGGCCCGCACCATCTGTCAGAAACTTGGGCTTTGAACCACTCCCCCACTTTCCCCCTTACGTTAAAAAAAAAAATCATTCCAGCACAGAGAAAAGCCAAGGTAACGAGTGAAGAAACCAACGGAGACATTCTTAAAACACAGCATATTTTAAAATTCAACAGGAAAACCTCTTTCCAGAACACAGTATGAACAATATTTTCCCATCATTTTCTTTGGTAGGGTGGATAATTATCAATGTAACAAGGAAAAATGGTAAAATTCAAAGTAGTAGTTAGAAAATGTTGCTTAACTTCTTTGTAAATGTTCACTTCTGCTCATATTTTAGTTTAGTTTTAGTATTTTTTTAGCCTTGGACTTAGCTATATGGCCATTTTTGTAATATGCATGTTGTATTATAGTATATATATATATAAAATCCACTCTGACCCAGTGTACCTTATACAATTATATGGAAATTATAGCAGATTCTGTTATAGTTGTTGCTTTAAAGTGTTGTCTGTCTGCTTATCTCTGCTATTCTGTTCTCTCTCAACTTTAACCTCACCCAGGCAGGTCGAGGCAGATGTCCACTCTAACCAAGCCTGGCTCTGGTGGAGGTTTCTTCCTGTTAAAAGGGAGGTGTTTTTTCTTTCCACTGTCAAACAAGCACTTGCTGAAGGGCAGTTGTGTGGATTTGTTGGGTTTCTTTTTAATATAATATTGCAAGGTCCTCACCTTCCGATATGAAATGTACCGAGATGACTTCTCTTGTATATCGGTGCAATATAATATAAGATGAATCTTTATAAATCCAACAGTGAGGAAATCTGCAGTGTTACAGCAGCAATAAGGACAGTGCGGATAGTAAGGACATTGGTCAAAAAGCTTCAAAGAATAATCAAGAACTACACATAATGACCGTTGATACTGTGCAGATTCTTCCATATGCAGAAATTAAGGTATTGCACAGATTCCTTTCAATGTGGAAAATAAGGATCATTCTACATGAAGAAAAGATCAACATTGCACGGTTAGAGAATACTGATGTGGCATGGAGTTTTGGATTTGTAGAAATAGAATGATATCAGAGATGTACGGAGTCTAATGCACAGATTTGAATGCATTGATTGATTGAACTGAGTGAAATATGAGAGTTTTTGTGTTTTGTGTGCCGTCTAGTGGGAGCAGTGTTGGTTGTAATCCCTGAGCAGTAAATTAAACTGAATTAAATTTAAAAATCTTAAAAACTATTTTTGGTGGTGAAATAAATGAGCCTGGATCATCAACACTATCATACCTGATCTGCTCCATTTGTGAACAAGTTTCATCCACAAATGTCCTACAGAGGAACATCATGGTTAGACATGAAGCTAAATGATAATAACATCTCTTTAAAGCAAAGGGATCTATGACTAATATGAAGGCAACGTGGCATGAATCAAAATGATTTCAGATGAATGCAGTTGTCGTCACTGTGACAGTTGTTTTTCTTTTATTTCTTTCAGGAGGGAGACCTCAGGTTTTAGGCGAAGTGTCTTTGCTCTCATCTGGCTCATTAGCTGGTAACCTTTAGCATCCAGACAGAGATGATTTGGAGGCAGTAACAGACACTGTCCTTGATGAGCATAAACCAGCCCTTTATTTCCTTTCTTCTGGGACAGTGAACACAACATTTAGATAGCTGTCACGGTGAAATTCAGCTATGTCTAGACATAGTAACTTAACCGCCCCTGTCGAAGTGCACTTCACAGTGGCTGCTCACTTCCAACAACACAACACTGGACCTACATCACACTTGGAGTAGCCACAGAGCCACGTTCCTTAAAGGTGAACTCATCAGTCTCACCGTACATCAGGTTTCAGCGTCTCATCAGCTGACCGTGAGGACAGCACATGTTGTCACATGGATCAACAAAACACTCAACTCGATAAACCAGGGATATTTGACAGATCTCAAAGCATCGACAGCCCCGATATATAGATATTAGAGAATATTAACCTTCAGCAGCAGAGGATGACACTGTACAGAAACCTGCACAAGAGCCCGAGGCGGCTGTCAGAGTGACAGCATTTTCCTAAGCTGCCCTGCCAAGTTTGCAAATAAATGTCAGAAATCTGAAAAATAGTAGTAAGTTTGCATCCCATTATGGTGCTGATTACAAGACATTTATTTTCCATTAGCTTTGTCTTAATTAGATTTTATATTTGCTCATTTCTGTGACACATTCAGAGTAATTCTTAATTCAGATTCAGAAGTATTTTTCCCAGAAACTATCTGGAACATTTGTCAGTTTAGCTCGTACTTAAATAAGTGAAAATGTTGCTCATTTGTGTCACTCAGGATCAAATCTGTTTGTATGAATGGTCCTTGTATTAGGGTACATTTATTAAATAGAGTTTTAACACTGCGTCCTATTACTATTAGCACTACAGACATTTATTTCATCTCCATTTTATTGGAACACAGAGGGAACATTTCAAAAACAAGTTATTTAAAACCTGGACCATTAAAACTAAACTACATGTCAGGAAAAAAAAGTATACTTCACTCTATTCGTGAATTAATGTTTAAAACACATTTGAAATTCAGCGCTGTGCTCTTCACTTAAAGCCGGATATATCAGCATCGATCCACCGTCCGTGACTCAAGCAATAATAAAAGAATTGCTTTCTCGGGATCAGTAGTTGGAAGCCTGTCACTTCTAATCACTCTTTGCAGGAGGGTCACAACATGTAACCTCAGTAGCTGCAGTTGGCAGACTTTGAGCACGCTTGAGAGACAACAGACAGTCTGGACCCAAAGCTCTCCGGGGAGGGGCAAATGTTGCAATAATATGCCCCGGTGCACACACACACACACACACATATATATACAGCAGCAAAACTTGACAGACAAACCTATGAAAATGGTTCTTATTTACAGAAACAAGTGTTGAAACACTTTCAATATTTGAGTTTCCGAGCTGCTCCCCTTCTTCTGAGAAGGTAGGAAGGTAGGTAGGTAGGTAGGTAGGTAGGTAGGTAGGTAGGTAGGTAGGTAGGTAGGTAGGTAGGTAGGTAGGTAAGTAGGAAGGTAGATAGGTAGAGAGGTAGGAAGGTAGGTAGGTAAGTCGGTCGGTCGGTCGGTAGAAACATATACATATATATGTGCACTACTGTTCAAAAGTTTGTGGTCACCCAGACAATTTCATGTCATCCATGAAAACTCCCACTTTTATCCATGTGCTAACATAACTGCAGGGTTTTCTAACCATCAATGAGCCTTTCAACACCATTAGCTAACACAATGTAGCATTAGAACACAGGAGTGATGGTTGCTGGAAATGTTCCTCTGTACTCCTATGGAGATATTCCATTAAAAATCAGCTGTTTCCAGCTACAATAGTCATTTACCACATTAACAATGTCTACACTGGATTTATCATTCATTTAATGCAATCTTCACTGAAGAAAATTGCTTTTCTTTCAAAAATTAGGACATTTCCAAGTGACCCCAAACTTTTGAATAGTAGTGTACATATATGTGTGTGTAGATAGATAGATACACCTATATATATATATATATATATATATATATATAGGTGTTGTTGTCTCAACCTCCTGTCCTCCATCTCCTACATTACACCAAAAAGCACCTTTCAAAAGAGTCACACCTGCTTGTCAAAGTCCTGGTTTGAAACCACCGGATCACTGGTGCAGATGGATGGTCATGGACAAGCAGCAGACAGAGCGGGGGAGTGCAGGGATGCGGGGGGAGGACAGCGGTGTGGGAGGGAGAGCGTCACTCTGATGATGTACATGCTGCAGCTCTGCCCCTCAGAGGGGCATGAAACACCTCACATTTCACAGACATCGACATCAAACGAGGCCCGGTTGATCGGGAAAAAGTCTCCATTTGTCATTGGAACGTACTCTTTCAGCCGCCGCGGCTCCTAATTATGCACACCCAAGAGCGCAGCATCATTTATAATTCCCACTCTTTCATTCTGCTATCTCTAAAGCATACTGCTTCTTCTTCCCAATGCCCTGTGTGGAAGAGAGAAGGATGCAAATGGCATGGCTTCCTCCCACCAGAGCCCTTTAAAGAAGTTGTTGTGCAACTAATTATAAAGTAGATCCATGCAGAAGAAGTTTCATAACCTTTTAACAATTCACCACAAACCAGCACAAGTCAAATACAGTAGTGAATGTATGCTACAAGGAGCCTATGGCGCAGATACATTAAATAGTACTCAGTACTATATGTATAATACTCCACTAGATTTAAGTTCCTATAACTATCTCTTCCTTTTTTCTACTCCTCTTGTCAGAACCTGGCTCCCACATTACCCACAATGCAATTCTACTGCCTCCACTCAGGGCTTTGAGTGTGTTACGCTAGCAGTGGCCAATGTGGTATGAAACAGTCACCCCCAATGATTCAAAAGTCCTACGCACCGACTTCTAGCGTCAAATGTGCTCATTGACTTTGGCATTCGGCATGCTCACTGCACCTCACCTGCAGTTATGAGAAATGCGATATTCAGTTCCTCAGTCTGCCCGGTAACAGCCGCCTCAGCACCGACTGCCTGGCATGCTGCAATAATCCTGAGTTTTACCGTAAGACTCGTGCCTGAGTTCATCATCTGTGATATGAAAATTACAGATAATTAAAAGATCAGTTTACGACAAGATTTAAAGTTTGCATCCTGCTCTGCTCTTACTTGTGCTTTGATTTATGTTAATGTGGTCGCCACATGACGAGGGTCACTATAGGTCAGCGACCGGACCCACATCCAGGAGACCAGGGGGTTATTTTTATTCATTTACTTTTGGTTTTAATTTGCTGTTTGGTTAGGTTTACGCACCAAAATTATGTGGTTGGGTTTAGGAAAAATATCATGATTTGGGTTAAAATACGACCCTCTGACAGCATAGTTGAAGCTTTTCTGCATTTTCTGTCCCACCCAATCTAATATGTGATTGGTTGGCTGAAAAGGAGCGACAAGAAAGCAGTAAAAGAAACGGCAAAGATTTGTTGATTTGAAATGTATTTGTGATACGTCCCAAACAAACACAATTCAGTAGAAAATGCATTTTTCACAGACTATAATTGAGCATTCGGGTTTGTTATACAGGAGTACATTTTTGGGGGAAACTGGGTTGTTAATTTGATTAGCAATTCTTTTTATCCAGCAAAGTTAGTGAAGGTGACTGTTTTACCTTGCTGACATGTCTGTAGGTTAAAAAATGGAGCTTTTTTTCAACTAATGATCCAAATCTCGGTCACTTGGAGGACAAACTTATTGACAAGGCTGTTTGATGATGAAATAGTGCTTTTTCTATCAAGCTGCCGGTGCAACAAAGCGAACCACACAACAGTTTACTTAGGTTAAAACATCCAATGTGACAGGAGCGATGTGAGCTCACCCTGCTGATTCCAGTACAAAGGATACTGTCTGAATGGATCGACTGCAGAGTGGAACAGCAGCCAAGTAAAGCAAATTACAGAGGATTTTATATGTCATTTGGTGGGGCTACAATGGAGCTATTGTGATTTTTGGTTTAGAGAATAGCTCCATCTTGCTTCACTCTGGCACAGGTTTTACTGAAGCATTAGAGGCTGTAATTCTATGAAGGAATATTTGTGAAAATGTGGCGAGTTTTTTTTTTATTATAAATGCTACACTAAATTAATTAGCGTTGGATTTAACAGAAACACATTGCCTGAGCTAAACTTCAAATCGTCCATCTGCCAGTTATGAGCAGAAGTCTTTCCTTTGTGTTTGTTTTCTAGTTTACCGTTCACGGTCAGTCTATTGACTCCTAGGTGTTTTCTTTGCCATTTCAAGGATATTGATGTTCACTGTTGGTTCACAGGGACTGAAAGCAACTACAGATCCAAGCCTTCCTCTTTTATTTTTTTCCCCATAATGTTGTATAAGTGTGTATGAGACAGGAAAAAAAAGAAATACACACAATCGACAGTGTGCAGTGTGGTATTTGCTTTCTCTTCCTTTAACAGCAACCCATAAAAAGTTTACTGAGAGCCCTCCCTTCTGCTTTCATCAGCGTTTCACTTTGAGCTCCTATTATGCAAATGAAATCACAGCTCTATAAACCATATGTAAATGGAAAACACAAGCATGTCCGGACCAAATTACAGTCATAAATTTGATCAGCGGCGCTCTAATAATCAGAGCGGTAAGTGAAGCTTTCTTGTTCTGTACTGTTCGGTGAGATCCATTCATCAGTGCGAGGTGCCAGCCGAGACGTGTCAAATTGCCAGAATTTGAGGGCTTATTTTCGGGGAATTTGTTGCAGCTCCTGTAATTGTTTGCCGCATTGCCAAACATCTTTTCGGAGCTCTCAAAGTACTCTTAAAATACACCCACGTCAGATGAAGCAAGGCAGCCAGCTCACGTCCTTCAAGTCAATCCACCGTGTATGATGGAATCCCATTTCATCTAAATAACGTCCCTGTGTAACTATGATGTATCGAAGCAAAACCTACCTTAAGTCACAAGCAAAATACCGTCTTTGTTCTTCAAAGCAGCGAGAGTTAAAAAGCCAACACATCAAGCGAGCGAGACGCAGCACCGGCTTTAATAGCCACGTGGAGCGAATGCATCCCATAAGCTTGTGATGCCCAACAACATTAATAATAAATATAGTCACAAGCAGCCATTAGTGGGGTCCAAGCCTGTGAGACGAACGCGTCGACGGCGGGAATATAAAACTGATTCATCATTTGGATAAGTGCTACATCTCTGAGACAGAAACTCAAGAGATCACAGCTGAAATGGCATCTAACTGATTTCCATTTGAAAAATTGCTAAAATGCTTTAAAAAAAAAAAAAATACGGTGAAATGCGGACTTTTGAAACCCTTCGCAAAAATGATTAAGACTGATGAAGCATCACTGAATTATGCAGAACCCGCTTGTTTGCAAACATCTACATTAGTGCCATTTTCTGAACTTTTCGAACTACAAATCTATGATGCAAAGATGATGTAAGCAGGTGAAATAATACAACCAGCATTTAAAAGAATAGTATCTAAAGTTCATATGTTTGCTAGATGTCAAAAAATAAAATTTTGGTTGGACAAGAGATAGATTTAGCCAAGTTTGCTATTCCTATTTCATCATTTGTTTGCAAGCTAACATGCAAAAGTCCAGCATGTTTGTTAAATGTCTTAATAGAAGCTATATTTCTATTTTCACTTGATGTTTAACTCTGTGAGCCTGAGGCTATTTTCAGGGTAACGTCACAAATTTTATTTTTAGGCTTTCGTCTTAGTTATTATAAGGGCTAGCCGTAAATGCTGTATCTTGTTTATTTGTTGTTGTTTTTTTTTTTAAATGGTCTAGGCGATCCAGATTTCCATCATTTAGCATGCTAATACTTGCAGATTTTCTGTACTTGCCTGCATATCAGACAGAAACAGTTTTTTGTATCATAAAAAGTCTTTGGTACATGTATCTCACTGCTAAATGCTGGCAGTAGAGATACCGTTTCATAATTGTGGAGGTAAATCTGTCTGAACCTTGAAACTGTATCACTTAGGAACTGAGGAAAACATGCTTAGCGCCTTACGGGATTAAATATTGTTTGATTGAGGTGTTCACATATGGTCAACGGGCAGAGGTAGAAATACCAGGCTAATGCTCACCCCTCCACACCCAAACAAGGCCCCCCAATAGGCCTCGGCCCCCTCAGAGTTTAGAACCACCACTGCTTTCTTGCACACAGGCGACCTGCATTTGTCTTTCTAATCACTGCAATGAAAAGCTAATCTTTATGTGTTTAGTTTTCATACCAAGTTGGACATAATGTTTGTTGGAGACGGTGCAGAAATGTGCTGTGATTTAAAAATGACTGTTTGGTGCACAGAGACAGAATTATTATTCAGCCGAGAAGCAGGATTGTAGAAGAGTTTGAAGAAATGAGTACAGATATTGTCTTCATTATGCAATTATTTTGTTATGTACAAATGTGTTCTGGTAATATGATCTGAACATGTAAGGATTGCGTTAGATATGTGTGTGGAGGTGGACAGGTTTGAGCTAGGATAAAACTGCATGTCAATCTAAATTATTCTTTCTTGCACAGACAAGCAACTAAAATTGTTTGAATGGTCAAATCATGCAGTTTAGTCTGATATGAACGACATCGAGCTGAGAAGAAGAGATGTGAATTTGAATGCAAAGTGCATATTCTGGGCTGTAATTTATCTTTAGCCAATTAGGAAAGAGCATAAAGGATGCTAACTGAAATGAGGTAACCTTAAAAAGATGTTCAGGCTAACAAGTTGTCTGCATATATACACATGCAGCATACAGAAACGTTGCTTGCATCATATTCCTGGTGTATGTTTGCAGTTTAAGTTCATTGTTTTCTGTCCTTGTGGCTCTGATTTTGTTCTCAGCAGCTTCTGGGAGAAATATCTGTCTGTGTAGCTGCTAAATACTCAATAATGTTTCCTAGTTAGGTGCTAATGCTGTTTAACTGCTGTTTGCTTGTTTGCTGAAATCTGCTGCGCCTGAAAACATCACTAATAAGAGAAGTTAGAGGGGATTAAAACTGTTAAATCATGGGCAGTAAAACAACAAAAATCTGCCAGGAGAACTGCTGAGTACAGCGAACCTATTAAAGACGACACATTATGCTCATTTTCAGCTTCATCTTTTTATTCTGGGACTCCTCTAGAATAAAAAAAGAATTATTTATCTCATACTGCTGCTTTGTAGCTTCATAGTTTAGACTGTCTAAAACTGGCTATTTAGTTCTCATCTTTTTAAGCACTGTTTACTTACTTCTACATATGTTTACCTCAGTATTAGAACCTTCAGTCACGGAATTATGCTGTAAACAAAAAAGTGTTAATCTTCCATACCAAACTTTTGATTGGTAGCTTATTAGGAAGCAAATAAACAGTTCTTGAAGCATTAGAAGCAGGAAAAAATGAGCAACATAAAGATCAAAAAATGTATTGTTATACATTTAGTCTATTATTGCTATAAAATATAAAACAGAGCAGCTTTAAATATTCTGGAAACAGTTCAAAAAAGGATCAAACCTTTGACAACAGAATGACAGCGCAGCCTACATTCAGCTTTTACAATAATCCTCGTTCACCTGCAAGCTCACATCCAAGTTCACCTTCAACTTTAAAAAGGTCTTAAATGATTAAAGAGAGTTTTCCAGTGTAACATCTTCAAACGGTCTCTCAGTCTCTGGGCTCTGCTCACAAAAACTCCACCATCTTTAGATTTAACTCGAGGACTTAGAAATAATAAACTCAGCGCCAATGGATGCTCAAAATAATGAGGCCAGCAGCATCTTTGTATATAGAATGCCTTGATGGTAAAGCCCAGAATTTGAGTGATATTTACTGACAGAGGAGCAGAGAATATAAGGCAGAGAACAGCCAGAAAATTATCAACTGGTGTCCAGGCTCTCTGTTTGGCTCCTGCTGTGTTAATGGGCTCTGGTCCACATCCAGAGTATGACCAGCGCAGCGTGACTCTGCTTACTTTAGCTTTCACACAGACTGTGACCCTGCCACCTTTACAGCGGCTTCACAAGTGACTGACCACTGGGATTGTGTGTGGTCGAAACAAAAGACGAGCACTCCGTCTTGCAGGCTGTAATGACATATGCAGTGACGGTCGGCCAGGAAAGGGCTTGTTGTGCACTGAAACATTTGGTCTATATTTACTTCAGACGACACTGCAGAGCTGCACACAAAGCATAAAAAATGCAAGCAACAACTGTTCACTTGGTTTTCTGAACTGTGTGCAGCAACCGCTTTGAAACTGAACCTTTCATGTTAAAATTCTATTCGTTTTTTTTTTTTTCATTAATTTTGATGCAATTTCATCATTTTAATTGGATCATTAATGAACAAAAGAATGGTTGTAAGATATTATTGCATCTTCCAGTGAACTGTCTGCACAGCATAACTGCTTTAATGCACTAAAAATCCCATAAAAATTAACATTGCATAAATTATATTAACTAAATAACTTAATTTCTCCAATAATTTGAAAATTCAGGAATGTTTTCAAGCAGTTAAAAGCTTTTTTTAAAATACCCCTTGGTTTACCTCTCAATCCATGTGCAGAATTAATTTAAACCCCCTAATATTAAATAATACATGCATTAAATCACTAAATGAATTAGTCCATTTTAAAGCAAGATTACGGTTCAGGTACGAAATGAAGTTTGCACATAATGTGCTGCTGTTTATTTATTCCATAACAGCACCCTAAATTGATAATTATCATATTTGTCACGTAAATGACTAGATATACTTTAAATATATGAATTTTTAGGGTTTATATTGTCACCTTTTGTCATTTAATGGACAAATTAAGGGTTCGCTTCTCATGTAGGTTACATATAAAAAGTGTGGTGACATCAAATGATACCAAGAATGGATTCTTTGTGAATTATTAAACATTTCTGAACATTGCTGAGAAACACTCCAGTTAAAAAACATCTTGGATGAAGGTGAAACGCCTTCACAAACAAAAAAGAGATGTACAGTTACTTTCTGCTGAAGAATTTAAGATGGCAATGATCTGCACAAACATAGTTCTTGTGTGTCACTACATCAGTGACAAGTGGAGAGTCTCTGTGTTCATTGTGATTCCATTCAATAGTTTAGTATGTTTTATTAACAAGTACCATCTACATATTATTATCTCTAAATAGTCCCTGTTAAAGCTGAAACCCCAGCTGCCATGATGAAGAAACTGGCCTCTCCAGTCCTCATTAGGATAGTAATACTAATAATAACTTTATTTATATAGCAGCCTTAAGAACAGCGTTCACAAAGACCTTTGACAGTTAAAACATGCAACACAGAGATAATCAGACAAGCTATAGAAGACAAGTCAGAGCAGTCAATTAAAAAATAAATAGTAAAAATGATAATAAATTTAATGAATAATTAGCTAGATTAGCACGCAACTCAAGCAAAGGGAACTAAGCTGTTTCAAAATTAAAGAACAAGACTGAGAGTTAAATTTTTTTTTTTTAAATAGAGAATTGAAGAATAAGAGAGACGACATCACACCAAAGAACCAGGCAGCTAAAAGTAAAATAGAACCAGAGAGAATGTCTAAAATAAACAGGACAAAATACAGAATAAAAAACACTAAATATTTGGATGATGTTCATTTTGTCATTAATTATCATAGGATAACGATATTTTTTATACCGACAAATCAAAGTAAAGATGGTTTTTGCCTTAGCTGACATGTTTCGAATGCAACTGCAGTCTTCTTCAGAGCGTCATCCGACGTGCTGACGTGTCCTTTTTTATCATGTGACCGGTCTGACAGATCTGTCAGAATCTGTCAGACCGGCCACATCATCCAAATATTATGAGGAAGACTGGATAAAGACTGTGTCGTAATATTCTGCCGTTTGGAAAAGCTGGAAAAGAAGCGAGCACGCCACAGAAACCACCTCACATTCAATCTCCGATGCAGAGACGAGGACATAACACCGAAAAGCCTCAACATCAGGAACCCCATCCCAACAAAAAATGCAGAAAACATAATAAACAAAGCAAAGAAGGCTCTCATCAGAGAGAGGATAAGGACTACGGTAAATAAACGGAAAAAAATCAACACACTTATACAGGATTATTCAAACGAACTCAAAGAACGCCTCACTTCGGAGCCAGACATACACAAAGAAATAAGTTTACAATTAAAACACACACACAAAGATGAATTCATTACAACGAAAAATCGCCACATCCAAAAACTGAGCAAACTAAGAGCAAGAAAAAACAGAAGCAAACACACACACACACACACACAATTCAATTACAAATGGGTACGAAACTTATCACAACGCACCCTCACAGAACACACCAGTGCACCTTATTGTAGACAGCATCGGATCAGTCACCTACAACCTCTCAAAAGCTTTAGTAGAAATCATCAAACCCCTCCTCGGTACATCACAACATCACTGCGAGAACTCAAAACAACTGGCACCAGAACTCAACAATATCACAGTACAAAAAGACGAGATATTCATTTCACACGATGTAGTTTCATTATTCACAAAAACCCCCGTTGATGTCACACTACATATCGTACAACAGCGATTTAAGAAGGACAGGACACTGAAAAAACGCACAAACCTCACAGTAAATGACATCATCACATTACTCCGGTTCATTGCCACATCCACCTATTTTCAGTTCAAAGGAATTATTTACAGTCAAAAACAAGGTTTTGCAATGGGAGATCCACTATCTGCAATAATGAGTAATTTTTTCATGGAGGACCTAGAAACCAAAGCCATCCACACACTGCAGACCCACACTCTGGAAACGATGTTGATGACATCCTGAAAATAATAAAATTTGGACACACACAACAACTTACCGATCATCTGAACGACATGGACCACACAGGAAATATACAATTCACACACGAAGAAGAAATAAACCGGACCATTTCATTTTTAGACTTAAACATACACCACAGCGAAGACAGCAGCATTAAGATCACAGTTTACAGGAAACCTACACATACAGACCAGAACCTCCTCTGGACATCAGAACATCACCAGAACACAAACTATCAGCAGTTAGAACACTTTATGAACGGACCAGAACCTCCTCTGGACATCAGAACATCCCACAGCTCACAAACTGTCAGTAGTTAGAACACTTTATGAACGGACCAGCATCCTAACAGATGATAAAGACAGACAGGAAAAACATATCAAGAACGCACTCATACTCTGCCAATACCCGACATGGGCCATCAACAAAGGAAAACAACAAGCTAAAAACAAAGTAAAGAAACAAAAGGAAACACAAGCAAAACGCACACAACAACCGGATAATAAAAACAAAGACATAATCACCATCCCATATATCCGTGGGATAACAGAACCCATACAGCACATAATGAAAAAACACAACATTAACACAGCAGTAAAACCACATACAAAACTCTGGCAGCTATTAGTCCATCCCAAAGACAAAATAAATGTAACATCATTTATGAAATTCCGTGCAAATCTTGCGAGAAAACATACATTGGAGAAACAGGCAGAACATTCAACACAAGACGAAAAGAGCACCAGACAGAATGCGAAAAGGAAACAACTGGACGACTCACAAGAACACAAAAAGAAAAAGCCGAACAAGAAAACAAAAAAATCAGCCATCACGGATCACTGCAAAAGAAATAATCATATCATGGACTGGGACAGGGGGAGGATTGTAACATCAGAGACCAACAAACATAAACGATGGATCAAGGAGGCCATCGAGATCAGGAAGCGGGCGAGCTGCTCCATGAACCGGGACGAGGGGGCCTACACCCTCTAATACCTGGGACTCCATCCTCCAGAGACCACCGGATGGCGGGGGGCGTGGCCAGTCTTTATCCAGTCTTCCTCATAATATTTGGATGATGTGGCCGGTCTGACAGATTCTGACAGATCTGTCAGACTGGTCACATGATAAAAAAGGACACGTCAGCACACGTCGGATGACGCTCAGAAGAAGACTGCAGTTGAAACATGTCAGGTAAGGTAAAAACCATCTTTACTTTGATTTGTCGGTACAAAAAATAACGTTATCCTAAAAAACACTAAAACCAAATAAAGCTAAAAGTAAACCTCACATAAAGGCAAGTCTGTAAAAGTGGGTTTTAAGAAGCGATTTAAAAGAAGCTACTGACTCTGAAGGTCTGATCTCTTCAGGCAGGTCGAGGTCCTGATGGAGAACACTCGGTCACCCGAGGATCTGAGGCTACCGGCAGGATCGTATGGGGTCAACAGATCAAAAATGTAGCTTGGGGCGAGACCCTGACGATCTTTAAAAGATCAGTAAAATCTTAAAATCAGGTCTAAAGCCAACAGGGAGCCAGTGGAAGGAAGCCAGGATAGGAGTGATGTGATGTCGTCTATTAAAACCGGTAAGACTCAGTAAGTGGACAGTAGACTGTTGAGTTTTCTATTGTCTATGCTGTGTTTCAGTTGTACGCCCACACTTCTAAGATGAGTAGTTTTCGTGTCACAACCTGAGTCGGATGAAGTACGAAGATTTCATTTCTGGCCAATTTGAACATTGGTCATAAATCAAGTTTGCCTACAGTTGCTCGGCACAGTTAATGTCAACCTGTCAAAGCGTGAGAAACAAGCTATTTTTTAAGTCATCATTAGGCACCACAAACCATCATTAGCTAATGACAACTTATTGTGTGTTTAATGGTGCCATAGTTTGAGCATAACTTTGTGCTGATGATAATTATTTATGACCAGAACAATAAATAAACTTCAGGAGATGATAAAAGCTTGTCGACATGATCAGTGTGTACGTGGGTGAAGCTGTTTGCTGTGTGTGTCTGTCATTCACTGTCTGTCAGGATGTGTCATGTTGAACTATGTTGGGCTAACAAAGTGAATTAAGTGGAGTTTATCAGATATATCATTGTTATATCTATGAATACTAATGACTGTCTCTCTCAGGAGTTGAGAAATTTACTTGTATTTAATTGTTACTGGATTGCTTCATAAATATATATACAGTCATGGAAAAAATGATCAAACCATCCTTGTTTTCTTCAATGTCTTGTTCATTTTAATTCCTGGTACTATTAAAGGTATATTACCTGAAGAATACAATGAACACGACAAAAAATGCAGCTGATTCCATAATACTTTATGTCCTATTTCACATGCTTCAGCTTAATTGTATTCACAGGGTATAAAAGAGGACATTTCAAGGCCTAGAGTGGTTTCCTGCTGACATTCAAGCCGTAGCACAACTCAGAAGTTGTCAGCTCTCACATAATGAATGAAACTAAAGAATTATGTGAAGCCACAAAGGCAGCCATCTTGGCACTGCTGGGAATTGGTCTGAATGAGAGACAGGTAGCCAAAAAACTGAAGATCTCCAAGACAGCCATTCATTACACCAAGAACACCCAACATGGTTCTACCAAACTGCTAGCTGGTCAGGAAACGTCTTTCCACCCACCAAATGACCGTCACTCGTGCGTCAGGAATCATCCTCAGACCTCCAGGGACCTTAAAAATGAGTGGGCACTGTGGAGAAATGGGACTTGTTGGGCAAGGACAGTTGGAAAGCGACTTGTTGAGGCTGGTCTGAAGTCACACAGGGCAGGAAGAAGCCCTTCATCAAGGAAAGGCAGAGGAAAGCCTAGTTACTCTTTGCTGGGATCACAAGGATTGGACTGTTGATGATTGGGCTCAGGTTCTCTTCAGGGATGAATCCAGTTTTCAGTTGATGTCCACTCCAGCCAACTTACTAGTTAGGAGGAAGCCTGGAGAAGCTACAAACCAGACTGTCTGCCCCTACAGTAAAACATGGGAGTGGATCAGTGACCATCTGGGGTAGTTTCAGCCTGGGTGGAAGAGGGACAATGAACCAGGTCATGTTTGGGGCTACTCTAGAAAACAGTCTTCTTCTATTTGGCTGGAATAAACCGTTAAAGTTATGAGTACAGTTACATACTAGCATTCTGTCGAACATAAACCTTTCAATATATAACTTGTTAGAAAGTGCTGTTCGGGTGGAATAAACCTTTGAAACTACACATAGCATTTTATGTAGAATAACCTTTGAAACTTGGACATCAAGTCGTACTTTGTGTGGGATACTTCTGGAATAAATCCTTAACATTTTCAGTGGTATTTTGGTTGTAATCAGTCTTGAAAAAGTGAAAGCTGAGTATTTTAGTGATCTATCTTCATGGTAGGTGGCGCTCTCATAAATCAAAGGCTTCTGGACATGTTCTCCTACGAGTTTGGTCCTAGGAGTCCAGCCTCTGGTGCTGCAAATGAATCCTACTGCGTGGTTTCTATCAGCTGCTATATGTTCACCAAGACAGATGAAATCAAAACAACGCCAACGACAATATTTCCTGCTGCTGCCTTCGTCCTCCTTGTGCGATGCTCAGTTCAACACTCACTGCTTGATTGTTTGATCTTATTCAGCATTAACATGGACAAATAAACATGTTTCCGGGGACCTTTTGCATGTAAGGCAAACACGATAACCACTACACTACAGAAACCACATCAAACCCCGAGGAAACACATTGTATAATAGAAGTATTTGTCATTATTTTTTAATTATAATACCGTACTGTAGTCAACAACTACTGCGTATTTATTTTTTGATAATTTGGCAGCTTGAGTGGTCTGTACCTGCTAAATTCAGGAGGAATTAATTGAAGTGATTGTTGTTTTCAGCAAAGAAAACAAGAAAGAAAGCCAAATATTCTGAGACAGCTAATGAGCTGTTTGTTGTTTGTCCTTTCAGTGGTTTAGGAGCTCATTCATAAAAGAATTAACTGTGATGCAGATGAGCTGAGAACGAACATCGCTTCCGGGCCACAAGCTGCTTATTGTGGTTGTGATATATAGCCGTGTTTTTTAATGCAGTTTGAAGTATTGTGTTAGAAAAACTTACTAGAAACTGATTTAGGAGTTCACTAAAAATTCACAAAACAATTCTGTCTGCACTGTTTGGGAGGAGTTAGTTCATATTGTAGGATTATATGTTTGGATATGAGCAGAACTGGTTGAAAACTCTAATATGTACATTCAACATTCACATTTTTCAGTCTGACCATTTAGTTCACATCTGTGCAAGGATTCTGCTTTGCGTTGTTGGACATTTAGAAGTGTTTTTGGTTCTGAGGAAGTGTCTCATCCACACGTTTCTATTACAACTATAGACTGAAACCTATACTAGGGCTGCGTTCAACAAATATTTATAATGTCGATTATTTTCTTGACTAACCAATTAGTTGTTTGGTCAATAAAATATCAGGAAATGGTGAAAAATGTGGACCGGTTTTTCCCAAACTCCAAGATGTTGTCCTCAAATGTTTTGTTTTGTCCTCAGTCTACAGATATTCATTTTACTGCCATACTGGAGGAAAGAAACCAGAAAATATTCACAATTAAAAAGCTGCAATCAGAGAATTTTGAATTATTTTCTTAACAAAGTACTCAAACCATTTAATCGATTCCCAAAACAGGGAACACCTGCTGACAAGTCTGAAAGGCATGGTGTTTTTTAAAAAAATACCTCAATTACACCATTTATCTGAGCAAGAAACTGTAAGAATGGGAAGAAATGTCAGTTTTTGTTTTAACTTTCTGTGATTATGTGACTTTCAGTTTTGTAAAGGAAAAAAATGTAGCTAACCTAAAAAAAAAAAAACGATGTTTAATCAAAATCACTTCATATCAAGTGGCCATGTAACTGTTACATGACAAAAGATCAGGGACTTCTCGGCTAACTTCCAGACAATGTTTACACAGAGCAAAGAGGATGCAAGCAAATTAAAAGGGTAAGTAGTAAAATATTCATAATCATCCGGTACATAGAGCCACTGTTTTTTCTTTACAGCGGATGATGGTTATTGGACCTGCGAGGCTTAATCCTCTGTTTGACAGTTTTCCTGTCTTTGGGTGACTGTGTTCTTCATTGTAAAGACTGAGTCCAGAATCTTGGTGTGCTCTCTGATCAAACTCTTTGGTTGGAGTTTCATGTTAAAGAGGTGACCAGAGGCCTTTTTTCTTCTTATAAACATCCCCAAGATTAGATTCTGTGGTTCCAGGATGCTGAGGTCCTAATTCATGCTTTTGTTTTGTCACGTTTAGATTACTGTGATGTCCTTTTATCAGGTTTGCCAAAGAAGAGCCTTGGTGGTCTGCAGATGGTCCAGAACCAGCAGCTAGGAGATATGAGCCTCTCTGCTCTGGCTACCTGTTCAGGTTAGAGCAGACTTTAAGGTGCTGCTGCTAACGTATAAAACTGGAAATGGAATTGCCCCATCATACCCGTCTATTCTGTGAACCCGTATGTCCCCACTCGTGTTTTGCGTTCCCATGGGACCCAAAGGTCCGTAGAAAGACGGTTGGGGAATGGGCTTTTTCTTTCTGGAACAGTCTACCTGTTGAAATCAGGCAGGCATCTTCCACTGATGGATTTAAAACAAAGCTGAAAACCCGCTGGTTTACTGCTACATATTTGTCTGAAATAGTCTGTTTTACTGATGTCTTTTTTATTGTTTCAGTATGTTAGTGGACTTCTGATGTTTTTATTGTTTTTATCTCTAGTTACAGCAATTTGAAAGCGCTGTATAAATAAACATATTATTGTTATTATTATTATTGTTATAGCTTGGTAAAACTTACCTTTAATTTCTCCTTCTTTATTTTTTTACAGTATTATAAGTGTGTTATACTACACAAAGGAGACTCTTGAGTCGTATGTATTTCTAGTCATAGCTGTGCTGTTTCCTTGATGATCCAACAGTGAATAAAAATGTCAGAGGGCTAATCGAATAGTTGTTGCACCACTAGTAATGAGGCCTCTATGCACTGTGTCGCTGCTTCTGACATTTTGCATGCAGCTTTGTTTATAAGGCCTCGCAAAAGAAAAAAGATGGATCCATCAACCTCTCTTTTGCTTCGCAGAGTGCCATCTCCTGTCTGCTCTCTCAGCTGGCCTCTTAGCTCTGAGCCCCAGTGGGCAGATCTGAACCTTTGAACCTGACGCCTTCATGCACTTGTGTCTGTAACAGCAGAGTAACCTGGCAGCAGCAACACTGTTCGCCACATCTCTCTTAGACTGTCACCTTCGAGAGAGTGCAAGCAGTCCACTCCACGCACATTTGCCTCCAGGAAACCACTCGCGGCTTCCAAATGGCACCATCTGCACACACAAAACACACCGAAAAGTCCACACACACGCAGCTTAAACACACCCAGATGATAATTTAAACACGGGGGGACGCAGCTGCCCGCCACCTTCCCATCCGTTCACACACACTTGCTTTTTCTACACTCGCACATATTTCTGTCTAAGCCTGAGGACTGATAAAAACCATGATACAAAAGCTGTCTTGATTCCCAGAACATCTCCCTCTCCCATGAGGCTCCTGTAGCATCCTGCCCCGCCATCCTCCACATCTGAGGCAACAATAATTACTCACATATTGAGGTTACATGTCACATATCAAACAATATGGATTTGGCAAGTGGGGTGTGATCAGATATTGGCATCTTGATAAACACACTCCTCCCCGCATCGAGTTGCTCAAGCTCTCAAACGGCCCGAAATACCATCCAATTACCGCGGTGGAAAATTACAGTTTTAGGATTTAATCCATTATTTACGTCGCATGCTTTGTGTATTTTCTGTAATCATGCAATTCAGTGCAGACTCTGTGCCCACTTTTTCATTTATTTCAACACAAGGATACATTTCATCTCTTTTTTTGCAAATATGGCTAGTGTTTGAAGGAAATGCATTTTATCGTACATCCAGTAATGGAACTAAAAGCACAGCAGCTGTCAGGGCTATTTGGCAATTTCACTTACATCAAAGTCTCCAGAGGCGAAGAGAGTTTTGTCCTCCTTTGGACCGCAAAGAAAAAAAATTCAACTCATGCACACATCACACACAAAGACACTGAATGTAAATGTTGCATATAACTCTAAGAGGATGTGGAAGTTTAATTAGCAGTTAATTTAGCGCTTTTATTGTCTTCTGTTTTATCAGTCTGGCTCTTCGCTCAGCAGGCGATGAATGCCGAAGCCCCATTTTGTGGATATTCTCAGGATAAGGTTTACAGTAATAGAAACGTAATTACATTTAAACCACATATCTCTCCATTAACATATAAGGGTTTGAAGCATGAAGTGTTCATAGTATAATGTTAGAAGAAGACGTTCACAGCTTTCAGCCATTCTGTCATAGAATGAAGCCATTTTCTGGAGACAGCATAAGTAGCACTGCTGCGTCATTCAGACACGAGTTACTTTTACATTACAGGTCCTCACATCTTCATTTAGACAAATCCAGCACAGTGACCGACAGCCATGGTAGGCAGACAGCAGTTGCATGAAATAAACATTCTGTACTATTAACAAGTCCAACGTTCTAGAGGGGCCATCCCAGTCCCAGACCTGAAGATCACTGAAAATCTGTGGGATGATTTGAAGCGGGCTGTCCATGCTCGGCAACCATCAAACCTAACTGAACTGGAGATGTTTTGTAAGGAGGAATGGTCCAAAATACCTTCATCCAGCATCCAGACACTCAGAGGCTACAGGAAGCATCTAGAGGCTGTCATTTTTGGAAAAGGAGGCTCTACTATGCCCATACTTATGCACCTGTCTAATTTAGTTTTGATGCATATTGCATTTTCTGTTAATCCAATAAGCTTAATTTCACTACAGAAATGTTTCTGTGTCCATTACTTATTTGACAGATCAAAATGAAACTGCTGATCCAAAAACCTAATGATTTAGAAATGAAAACAATGTAAACTGTCAGGGGTGCTCAAACGTTTCATACGACTGTATATTGGTGTGGATGGATGGAGCTACACGTCACTGCAGCGCCATCTGATCTGTCTGTTACCTCAGAAGTTTAACAGAAGATAATTAAAATCTGTTTGCTGTTGCTTAAACCATGATTTTATGAAATTCAGAGTTGTGGAACCAAATAACTTGAAATCTAACCAAACCTCTGGTGGGGGTTCAAATAACTGGAGAGTAGGTTGAAAGACTTGCTATCATGAAATAACTATTTATCATATCAAATCCACCTAACGCATGATGAAAATGTGTGCAAAGGAAATGGAAAATGTGAGAAAGCTAATGGCAGCTGATCCTCCCAGAGTCCTCTGTGCTGCACACAAGCATTTGCGAATCAAGCAAAACATACCAAAGGTCTCTTTAAACAGGCTGAGATTCATCTCGGGAGGTAATTCTTGCTGTCCGCACACCACAAAGTCCTGCCAGTAAAAATCCCAGCCAATTGTTCACCTTGTATAACGTCCAGTTAAAATAAGCTCAGGTAAAAGCAGGCCCCCTCCAAACTGACAGCCTTGAAATTGTTGGCAAACTTCTGCATGTATTGCTTCTCGCAGCAACACCGTTTTGAACCATCTGTTCAAATTGCACTTGAAAGCAGCATTTACTCCCAGCAGAGATCAGACCAGAGCGGGAGTCGACGTATGGATCCGTCTTCGCCCCGTGCGGCTTTACCGTGATGACATATAAATGAAGCGGACACATCTGCGATTTTACTGAGTGGCTGCAGATTTCTGTCTTCCTGAGCAGTTTGCACAGTTCATCCTGTTAACGTTTAACGTCTCCCCTCATCAGCAATTCATGACTGACTGGTTCTGAATGTTCTTCATGGGTGAAAAATGCTGTTTGTTTTGTAAAAGATGTTATGTATTTAAAGGGATAAAATAAATGAGAGTCTGCGTGTGTTCTAATGTGTGAACATTAACACCAGCGACACATTCTTGGTCCGATGAAAACACATAAATGAAGTAAGACACATCTGTGGAGGAACTGCAGATGTCTTTCATCCTTGCTGTTTACAGCTGTACCACATTAACACTTACTTCATGTTCACAGAGGGTCTCTATAAATCATAAATGGACGGACAGAAATGTTCATAAATCCTGTGGCATGAGCATGTTGCCAAGTTTTAAAAGTTCTGAATGGATGTCTGAGGCCTACAGTTGACCCCATGGGCTGAATACAGAACTTCAAGTTCAGCTATGAAGCATAAAGAACAATATGTTAAAGAAATGTTGTAGAATGTAGTGTTATGCAATAATTCAGAGCTACAGGGACAGTTTGTCGATTGATGAATCATTAATTTCAAAAAGGAAACACGCAATCTGTTCAGTTGTGTTGTGCTAGGCTAAAATCTAGAGTTTTATATCCTGATTTTTTTGTGCACTGAGAGCAAAAATTCAAAATTTACTTCATGTAATGATCACCTGGCACTTAATTTGACTTTAAAAAAATGCTCTTATTGACAGAATTATTTAAGATATAGCAATTTTCTTAGAATTCATTCTATTTATTTCAGTGCAACATTAGAAACTTGAATGATTCTGATCATATGAATGATTTGTTGGGCTCTAATTTACTTCATTGTCACACTACACTATCAGATAGTGAACATCTAATTAGATCTGAGCTGCTTCACTCTTTTCCTTATTTATTTAGAGCCATGTTGAGTGTTTAAATACAATATATTTTCCTGGCCTTGCCATCAAATATGATATATTTTATAGGCTACAATGTGAAAAGAATGTATGAGTAGTTTTCTACAACCAGCACAGTTCGGAAGTTATTTTTCACATTATTAAATCCTTCTATTTCCTTTGTTTCTTAAATGTAACATGTGTAAGCTACTAATTACTTTGAATTTCCCCAAGCTAATTAATATAGTAGCTATCTTATCTATTTTATCTATGAATATATAGTTTTATTACTCACACAATGGTGGAAGAAGCATTTTGAAGTTTTTTTTTTAAGTAAAAGTGGCAATATCTACACTTAGAAATACTCCATTATAGGTACAAGTCGGGTGCTAGCAAATCTTAGAAACACTCAAAATGAACCCATGAATATCCCATTACAAATACCTGATATTACTTAACTGGTAGTATGGTTGCACAGAGTCATTAAAATGCAACAATATGTGATATTTCATTTAAAAATGAGAATATTTCCTTTTAAAAATGTGGCATAGGAGTAGATAAACATGTAGTTTTATTACTTGCACATTGGTTGACGATATATTTAGATGTTTTTGTCAATTCTCTGTCTGTCTAGTAGAAAATGAGCACATTTACATCTACATTTCATCCATTTACGGCTGAATCTGACGACCGTTTTTACACACTTGAGGGAAACATTTGTAATGGTTGAGGCTGCCGATTTAACAACAATATCTATCCTGTATGTGAGTAAACAAAGCAGCAGCTGACCGTTCTGAGGTTTCTCCACCGTCCTCATCATCTCCTGCAGACCGCCTAAATAAACCTATTATTATTTTGCATACTTTGAGTCACCAGCCAACAAAGTCTTTTTCTCTGTTTGATATTTTCTTTGTTTCAATAATGACTGCTAGATACCCACTGCTACCTGCTATTTCAGCTTCATATGTCACCTACTGAATATCTGTATATATTCTATATAATGCAGGGAAAATAGCCGTCCCTCACCAGACCAGCCCATCGGGAAATTCCCAAACTTCCCCGATGTCCAGCCCTGCGCCTGCAGGACTAATGTATTCCAGATCTCAAATGACCTGCACTGAAATAGGAAGTCTGCAGACACTCGGCTGCTCTGATTTCTTCCCTTGAGCCTGTTGAGGAGAGAATTTCACAGAAGCTATAATGTCAGTGACCCCATCTGGAACAAAGCAAGAGTTCAGACGCATTCCCAGAAAAGGCCGTGGTGTGATCATGAGTTTGAAACCAACATTTGTTCTGTTTTCTCCTCCTCTGCCCTTGAGTTTGCTTTGTGTGGCGAACAATGGACTTTAAAACCAGTTTAAAAATCCACTTTCTTCTTTATGATCTCCTTCCATATGCTTCCTTAAACATTAAACCACTTCAGATATGGAGGGTTTACTTGTTTTGTTTTGTTTTTTGCAGCACTGAGCATCATGTCAGTCTCTGCACATTATAGTCTCAACTATTTAGCATTCATTTTCCTGCCTGGTCCCATGACATAAACTCATTAAAATGTCTGTGCATTCACAGATACAACTGGAACTCTACAAATTAATAACATATTTGTACATGCAACTGAATATTTGGAAAAGCAACAACTTGTGAAATATGCTTATTGATGTTCCAGCCAGGAGGTAGATGAGAACATCAATATCATTGTCATTGCCGTCCATTTATTATGAAGACAGGAGACGGACTGCTGAGATTAACACAGTGATAAAAATGGAGGTGAAGAAAACTAGCCTTTAAAACTACAAAATCCACCTACCAGCATCTCTACGCATTTGGATCAATTTTGTGGGTCAATATATAATTGTGAGACTTTTTGTAACATAGTTGACATTTTTGCTGTTTTTAAGCCTAAAATCAACTATAACCAAACACCACATGGCAATGGAAATATCTGTCATGATTATCTCAACTTCAGAACACAATCCAGACTATTTCTGAATCAGCTCATTTTATTCAGAACATGTCTGTGTTTCATACACTGAGGAAAAAAGATTCACCTGTCTGAGGCTTTGTTGCATAAATTAGCAAATGTTGCAGCAGTTTTTCATGTCTTTCATGTTTATATTGTTTCTTTTTCCTCTTCTTTCCTCAGTTATTTTCAGATTATACAAAAAAAAAACATGTTAATTTGTGAGCTTTAGAGAAAGCTGCTGGTAGATGGATTGTTTTTTTTAACTCATGCTTTTTACTAACCTAACAGTCTCCAGGCTTACAGCTACATATTTACAAGACAAACACGGCAGTACTTGTATTTTTGCTCATTTAAATTCTGGTAAGAAGAGAAGAGGTGTGCTTCAAACAAACAAAAAGAGAAAAAAACACAATGTTAGTGCGCTGATTTCCTGTGTTTTCTCCTCTAAGCTACTATAAAGTAAGGAGAATGTTTAACTTTCAGTAGAAATGTGTAACTAACAAAAACACAAAGGAATGAAACGTTTTCAGCCGGATTTTGGTTATTTTTTTTAACTTTTTTCCCCCAGTTTTAAATCTAAAATCTATTGTAAACTAACGTAACAGTGCCCTGGTAAACAAAATGTTTAAATCACAGCCATGCTGGATCAGTGTTCTCAACTAAAGAAAGCAAATAAATATATTTCTGAAAACAAACTAACAAAAAGGCCCAGTGAGGAAACGATCTAAAAATGTGGTCAGCTCCCTTGCATCTTTGGACTCATTTTTTCCCAGAGGCAGCTGGACTTGACACTAAGTGTACCTTATAGGCACGAGGTAAAAATAGCAGCACAGCGGTCAGAACCTGTAGCTAAAACTGAAAACAGATGCCCAAATCTGCTCCTCTGCTGCCGTTCACGTCAGCCTGTGACAGCAGCTCTTAGAGATAATCACAGCCCATGAAGATCAGATGGCGAAGCGTCAAGGTTCGACTGCTTCGTTTGGTGTAAAAATGGAGAAATCTCGAGGAAGCAACGACAAACGGCGAACGAACCCCCCGCTGCAAACACAGAATCAGATTAGTGCTTCCTTTTGAATGCACTGCCAAAACCAGCAAATTAATCTGTTGTCACTTTCAAATTCAAATCCTGCTCTTGTCCTCTTTTATCCGTCTAAAATAAGCTGTTTTTTATGAATCCTCATCAGAAAGTCGTGAGGTTACCAAGGTCTACAGCTATATTACTGATGGAACAGCATTTCCAGTTTCAGAACTGCTGCAATTTGTCCCAAGAAACTGCAAAAACAAAATCAAAACCTTTGATTGATTTGTTTCTCCACGCGAGCCGCCGCCGTCCCTCCTCCACCCCTTCAATTTGTTTTGTTCTACTGAAGTGCACCTTCATGCTTGCCTTTGCAAATTGCAATTTTTACTTAACACAACGCCTAATTGCAGGCACATGCTCGAGTGGTCACGGTGCCCATCAGAGGCAAAATGAGTCACAACAGCGTAGCGTAGATTATTCTGGAATCAGCAGCAGTGGTGCCAGGATCCCACTCTAAGCCCCCCTGGTTGAAAATCAGAGCCGAGTCCATCTCTTGGGCACCGGCACCAGATGGCAGAGCCAGTAACAGAGCTGAAGGAGGAAGGAAGAAAAAAAAACAGCGAGGAGGAATGAGAAATCGAGAGAGGAAATGACAGAAAAGTAAGAGATTGGAAAAAGGGAGGATGGAAAGCGCTTGTGTTCGGTCTGATCATTAGATTTCTAAACTCAGACTGCTGCGGATGGATTTGCATAGCCTAGGGTTGGCAGTGGCCCACTTTCCCCTCGCTGTCTTTCTGAAAGACTGCCAGTGCATTCCATTATTTGTGTCAAGGCGGGTTCTGTGATGAAGAAAATAACAGCGCTGGCACGTAGTCAGAGTTTATGGTCTCTCCCCTCCCATCGCGGTTTGCACTGTGACTGTCTGATTCCTGAGCGCAACCCAGATATCTGCTGAGGAGCGAAGGCAAACACCGAGCTGAGAGTCGCTGAGTGAGATGTAGAGAGAGAACACGGACGAGAAGAGATCAGACAGATCAGGACAGGAAGTACCGTTTCTGCAGGTGGAGCTTCAGGTCTGGTTCACTCTGAGGACTGAGAATCCCAGTTGGAATCAGCTCCCACAGCTCAGACGGCCTGGAGACATGATCCTCCTACAGCAGGAACACAAGGACACAAAGACATGGAGATGAAGAGTGGAAAGATACTGAACTCCTGCAGAGCGATGAATTAAAGATGATCATATCAGTAAACCTGTGAACATGCACGAGATGCAAACATAACTCTGTTCATGAAATGTCCAAGTGTGCAGATCTAACATGTTACTAAAACATGTTGTACAGCAAAAATCTAGACTCTTCCTTTTAGCAGAGTTTACTTTGGTCAAGTCTATATGACCATATTTACACCAACCAACACTTCGTTACCAGTAAGCTACAAATGCTCTTATATGTCCATCTTTAGGTCCAAGTGAGCTTAGAATGGACTCCTGACTTCACTTTAAGTACAGAGGGTCCTCGACTTATGTTGGAGTTCCGTTCCTGCTGATCTATGCAAGCTGATTTTTGCCATAAGTCAGACGAAAATGCAAACAAAGCTGTTACGTGCATCACGATATCGATCAGTTCTTCATAAAGTCATGAATACCAACGACTTTCATGCATGTATGAATCATTTTACTAGAAGATAACAGAATATTGTAACGGACTGATATTGATGTTGATGTTGAGGTTTCAGTGTTTATTGTTCAGTTCCAGATTTACCTGATGTCAGTGAACGTGCCATGTTTAGTTAGGTCACCTCTGATTGGCTGAGAGTCAGCAGTAGAGAGAGCTGGGAACGGCAGCTAATTCTGGAGCTAAGTTATGGGGTTTTTCTAGTTATTCTGGCGTTGGCTACGGCCCACAGTATCCTGTGTGAAGGTTCAATAAACCAGCAGAGAACCAGATAAAGTCTCACTCATTCATCACAGAGGGTCGCTACAATATGTTGACCTGTTTTTACAACTCGGCTGATGTTTGTCGTGTTTTGCCCTTGTTGTTTTTATAACAGATGTAGTGGAAGTTGGCTCAAAGGTGAAAACCAACATGAAAAAGGAACAAGTTAGTAAACAGCGGCTTAGTTTATTTACATCTATCTCGTGCTGTCTTCACGCCACGTCTGCTCTTGTCCTCTGAGAGTCCTGAAGTGTCTGTTCATCCACATCAGCTACTGCATCAGTGCTCTGTGCATTGTCCTCTGGATGATCATAACCATCCCAGTTTCCCTCAGTGTTTGTCACAGTCCGTTCAGTAGTCACCTTCTTTCTTTTTGCATCCAATATTTGGTTTACATGTCTTTTTACACATATCTCTTGTACATTTACTAAATATGTAACAGGACCCAAGACATCTGTAATCACACCATCCAGCCACTTCTCTCCTCCCCTGTAGTTCTTTACAAGCACTGCTTGACCTACAGAGAAAGACCTGAGTTTCTTGTTTTTATCTGACTGTTCAGAAAAATCCCTTGGCTAGAAAACCGGTGATACCTCTGGTTTAACTAGGGATAACCTAGTGCGGACCTGTCTCTTCATAAACAACTCTGCTGGAGTTTTCTTGGTTGTAGAGCGTGGCATGTTTCTGTAACTCATCAAGAAATTAGCAATACAATGCTGCAATGACATGCCACCCACTGCTCTGTTCTTTGCTAAAGACTTTTTAAAGTTTTGAACCAGATGTTCAGCCAAGCCATTTGAGGCTGGGTGATATGCTGGAGTTTTAATGTGGTTAACTACATTCAGCCGAAGAAATGTCTCAAAGTCAGCTGAAGTAAACTGAGGCCCATTGTCTGTGACTACTTCTTTTGGCAACCCACATGAGGCAAGCAAGTTTCTCAAAACTTCAATAGTTTTACTGGCTGTTGTGTTCGGCATATGTACTATGTCAGGCCAGCGAGCATATGCATCCATAACAACTAGAAACATATTAACCTCTGCAAAATACAGATGTATTCTGTCCCATAAATACAGTTCAACATCTTTAATGTTACCTACCCGATACTCTGTGACCCTTTGCTGTCCCTGCCTTGAGTTGCTTGGTCTGGAGAGGCTGGACTTCCGACTTTGGCTGCCGTGAATGGACGTTCTCCTGCGGAGTACCGGAACCGTTTCCCTCCACCGGTGTTTGGTGCTCTTGACCCTGAAGCTGTTGCATCCAGGTGTTTGGTCCACTTGGTCTGCTTGTCATTTCTTCCTGGCGGTCGGGAACGGCATGCCTTAGCGATGTGTCCTTTCTTTTAACACGTCCGGCATTCCACATCCTTGAAACGACATTCATCTGGTTTATGTCCACTTCCTGAACATCTGTAACATGGCTTTGCGCTTATCTCCTTTTTTAGCGCGGCTGTTTTTGAGACGGCGTTAGTTTTGAACGTCTTGTGTGACAGCTGCTGTGCATTGTGTTTGTCAACTCATGTGCCAGTCCCATATCATAAGCTCCCGCCAGTGTCAGATCTTTAGTGTGCAGCATTTAATCACGGAGTTCTGCACTTTTAACCCCGCAAACCAATCTATCTCTGAGAGCGTCATCTAGAAACGTCCCAAACTTGCATGTTGAAGCTAGCGTCCTTAAACTAGCCACGTACTCACTTACTGACTCGTCTTCTCTCTGGTTTCTGGAAATTAAACTTGTATCTTTCTGCAATAAAGTTTGTTTTCGGCACAAAGTGTGCACGTAGCAGGTCTATTAACTCCGACAGTTTTGGGTTTTTCTGACGGTCTCTGTGGCGCACGTAAGTCCATCAGCAGTGTGTGGTTTTCCT
This sequence comes from Amphiprion clarkii, assembly GCA_027123335.1. NCBI lineage: Eukaryota > Metazoa > Chordata > Actinopteri > Pomacentridae > Amphiprion > Amphiprion clarkii. Next base: position 2,379,255 of record CM049579.1, read on the forward strand.
TGCCCACTATCAGGAACTCAGGGACGCGGCTTTTGACTTTTCATCTCCATAAGTCAGCTCATTTGCAACGAAGAACTGCTCTAACCTTTCCAAATAGGCGTCAAATCCTTCTTCGTTCTCGTCGAAGTTGAAGTCTTCACTTCTCCCGAACGCTGCCGCTGCCATTTCGACTGTTCTTTCTCTCCTCTCGACGGAGTTTATAGCTTCCAGCACGATCGATCCGCACGGAAATCAGCGCACGGAAATCCGTGCGAAAGAACGTGTGTGCATTTATACTCCGTGCGCGTATGCTCCCAAACTGCAGGGGGCAGTGTAGCTCAAACACACGTCTACCTGGTCTACTCTAGTAATAAACTAGAGAATAAGAAGTCTGTTTCCAAACTGCAGGGGGCAGTGTAGCTCAAACACACGTCGACCTGGTCTACTTTGGTACTAAACTAGAGAAGAAGAAGTTTGCCATGGTTTACATCACTTACAACACGGCATTTTACCGAATAAAAGCATTTCAGCAGTTAGTTTTATTTCACACCATGAATAGTTCATAACCCGGTTACCATGGTGATCTCTGTGTGATGAATCGTATAAGTTCACGTATTTCTAGACTTCAGCTACGAGTAGGTCCTGGCCCTCCGCCATGTTTTTCCGTGCGGCTCCGTCCGCGTTGGTTAGAAAAATGTGGAGGTGCGCGGAGCGGAAATTTTCCGCACGGAAAGGCTGCTCGAGGGGGCGTGGGTGCGAAAATGACGTCATTTTCCCGCACGGAGCCGCACGGACCTCGCGGACGCGGTAAGCATAAAACAAGCTTTAAAACAAGCTTAACTCTTTTCAACCTCTGGCGCAATCCCATCCTCGTCGCCAAAATCTGTTGTGTTTGTAAGAGATGTAGTGGAAGTTGGCTCAAAGGTGAAAACCGACGTGAAAAAGAAACAAGTTAGCAAACAGCGGCTTAGTTTATTTACATCTATCTCGGCCGTCTTCACGCCGCGTCTCCTTCTCTTGTCCGGCTACATTGTCGCACACAGAACACGCCAGGGTGCATTACCGCCCTCTGGTGGTGGTTATGAGTAACAACGCTCAACCTTAAACCCAAACTGGCATTTAACAATGCATCCTGGTTTTCTTACAATTACACGTTTTCATGATCTTATTCCTTGTTTTCATAGAGAAAAACACATAATCATAAAGCAGTTATGTAGCACACGTAACTGTAATGAAATTTACACATAAACCAGTAGTTTTCTTACAATTAATTAAAGTAATTCACAGAGGAATGTTTTATTACGTAGCATATTTGAGGGTCATATCTCACTTCATGATTATTGTGACAAAGACTATTTGCCATGATGATATTATTGCACTATCTATAGTAAATTTAAATCTAAAAAAATAATACTATAAGCCAGACTTATCTGAAACGTTGTTCATTGTGTATTTTGTCCCATTTTTGGCAAATAAATTCCTTTTAATACACAAGTGTAGGGAGCCATAACTGCACTGCATGTTGGAGTGTAACCAGATGCTTACTGGTGCTACATTATTTACAATATTATCAAACATGTATAAATAACATGGCATTAAATATTATATGTATAGTCAATACTGGTATATCAGGACGTCCCTTGTGTGTACTTGAGGTTCATTTCTTCTGAGGATAAAAATGCATGTCACACTTTGTTTCCATGTCCCTAATTTTAATATGCATGATGTCTTCTTATTTACTGCAGGGGTCAAAGCCCCATCTCTGCGCTGTCGCTGATATTCGGTGCATCACAGCGGCTGCATTCCTCACAGGAAGCGCCGGGCTATTGTTATTCATGGACAAGGTGTTTTCACTGTCTCTGCATATTTTTCGGGATTTGAATAACTATCCCCCCGTGGCTCAGAATCTGCTGACCTAATGAGGCAACCTGACTGATTGACACAGAAGACCATCAAAGCAGCCATTCATCATCTCCTGCCGTGAATAAACATTGGATATTTCATCCTCCCAATGTATGCTTGATAATGGATCATTTTAATCCTGTCGGGGGGGAAAGGAAGAAATCCCATACAAACTATCCTCCACGTGACTGACAATCCCCGATCACCGTCCTGTGTCTTAAATCCACACGAGAGACAACTGTGGAGGCTGCCAAGAACTTCAAAAATAGCAAATTATGATTTGCTTTTTAGGTTCGTGAAAGAGCTCATTCAACAGTTTTTTCTTTAAATGCCTGATGGCAATGCAAACTGAAAACAGAAAAATGTTCTTTCCTCTCAAAAAAAAGTAACTTTAGTTGACAAGTTTGAGAAGGCGTCTTTAGGAAAGCGATGAAATGCAGTGCATGAATGACAATGGTGTGAGTGAAAAGCTCTGGATGCTTTTTTAATCGTTATTGTCACTTGTGTATTCAGAGGCGCACATCAAGCTGTCACTTAACACGACTTCTCGCTGTAAATCACTGCTGTTCTGGCTTTGCCTCCAAGAGGTTGGATAGACCCAGACTTCCTAAATGTGGCATTATCCTGTCAAAAAATGAAGATTAGTGGATAATATGCATCAACCCGGCCTGTTTTCTTCCCAGCATTTTCAAATGGTGTCAAATGCATAACAAGCCTAGAATGAGAGGTTGAAAATGGGAGGTGAGGAGGCAGAAATAGCAGCAATTATACGAGTCAAGTGGCTTTTTAGGGTTTCAGGGGTGACAACTGTGAGGTCAACTGAGCCTTTTTCAAGTACAAAATATGATTCTTCAAAGTGCAGCCCTTCCACTTCAGCACAAGTGATGATGAGAAGCTTTGAGTAGATGTTTAGATGTAGATGTTCAAAGGAATCGTTTGATGCATGGGCTTGCTTTCTTGCGGGGAGGTAGATGAGGTGATCAATGCCACTCATGTCTGCAGGTTATGACAAACAGGAGCTACAGCGAGCGGAGAGACTGGAAAGACGTTGCTAGGCAGATTTTAGGGCTCTCTTTGCATTTGATTCAGGAGCCAACAGAGTAATTCCAGTACTATTAGCACATCTAACCATGGAGGTTTGTTTCGTTAGTCTATATGGTAAGTTTTCAATGGCTGATACTGATGTTTGAGGGAAACGGCGCTTGTTTTCCATTGAATTTAACCTTTTAGCATTAAAATCAGCACAGCAGTTTGTCAGAAGTGTCTAGCATGGAATAGAAACTTTATTTTCCCCCAAAAATGGTCCAAAAACAGGTTCTACAGGTGTGGTTCTTGCAGTCAGAACTTGGACAAAGGTTCGAGGAGCCCTAAAACTACCTGCAAGCTCCTGCAGTGGAAGATAACCTTTTGTTGCTAGCTGTTTCACGGTCTTTAATCATTATGCTAACTTAAGCTTAGCTGGCTGTAGCTTCATTACCTTGCAAGGCAGTCTGATGCATGCAATATTCATGAGATCGCAAGGCTTCACTTTCTGCCCTTTTGGCAACCCTGCCTCTACAAAATGACGTTTCTATACAACTAAACTGCATTCTCAAGTAGGCTTGGATAAGAAGGAAATTTTGTGTTGCAGTTTGCAGCCCATGACATGGTGGGAAGTCTGGATTACGAGAACGAAGAGGTGGTAGGTGGGATAAATCATCAACTGTACTTTCACCCAGCTGTTCACAAAGCTTGGTTAAGTTTAGGCACCAAAATTACTTAGGTAGGGTCAGGAAAAACATCACGGTTTGGGTTAAAACGCCATCCTTTCACTAGACATTTGAAGATTCTACTCCATTTTCTTGGTTACCATGGTGAGAAGTCCAACCCCATCTAATATACGATTGGCTGGAAGCAGTACAATGAATGGCAAACAAAATTAGCTAATTAAAAAGGTAATTGTGATACGTTACAATTTAGCAGAACATATGTTTCTATCAAAACATAACTGAGAATGCAATTTAGTTGCACAGGAATGTAATTTAGTGGAGACTGGGTTGCTGGTGGGAATCCACAGTTGGTCAGACCAGTCAGCATCCTATGATGACTAGATCTAGCAGGGTTTTGTCAGATGTAAGTCAGTCCATCATAGACAGATGGTTCATCCAATCACCTGCCAAGCATTTTTAAACTTCCTGCCCTTTTCCAAATCATTTTCAAGGACATCTCCTCAGATGATTCTTTGTAACTCACCATCAGGCGCATCAGGGTGGTGGCTTCCTTTAAAGTAAAATACAGATAATGTCATAGACTTTTATTAGCAAGAAAGCAAAAGCTGTATTTTCCAAAATGTCGACATGCTTCTGTAACCCTCTGGACCCTAAGTATTGTTTTGTTGCCATTTTTCCTGCTACATTTTTAGCTGCAATAATAGAAGTCCTGCATTGCTATAGCTAGAAGTAGAGAGAAATTAAAATTATTTTGTGGAGTATAACACAGTTATAATGCCATAAAGCCAAAAAACAAAAAAAAACAGGACTTGCATTACTTTAATTATCTGTCTCTTAAACCTGGAATCATCATGTACAACATTTACATTTGCTTAGAGGCATCACCAGTACTGGGGGAAAAATACCATTTGGGTTTTTATTTTATGTGTCTAAACACAAAAAGTCCCTGTGTTTTTTGGCATGACTGTAAGGTGCAGCTCATCAATTCTTGGTTGCACAGAGCAGAGTTTTTCTTTTTTTAACCAAATCATTTATTTTTTGCCAAATTCATAGCTGAGAAACAGGATAGAATCATTTTTAATGAAATGTCACAATTTTAAGCATACATTTTGTTTTGTTTTCCAGACAAAACTGCACATCATCCATGATTTGCTCAATCACCATGGGAAACTTGAAAATCTGACATTTTTCTCTGTTTCTGGATGTGATAAATGATCAAATCTTGCTTATTATTATTAGACAACATGCCTTTTAAACCCACCAACGGGTTCAAGAGTTCACCAGGTTGAGGGAAAAAAAACACAGGAACCATTTGTTAAACCTATTTGTCAACCATTTCTTTAAATGTGGTGCTACATCAACATAAATGCCTCATTTACAATATAGCTGAGCAAAAAATTGCGTAGTCTATGTCATTTAAAACAGAGTGGCATGTACGCATACATTTATAGTCCTGCAATCAGCCCCAAAAGGGCCACAGCTGATTGATGCTCTACATTTCTGATTTCCTCTTAAACGTTTACAGCAGAAGCTGTGGATTTCAGAAATAGCATATAATAGTTGTGTGACCTAGAACATCACCAGGCCTCTGCACCTCCTCCTCCTCCTCCTCCTCATCAGTGTTTCTCGCTGTCATAAACACGTGCATTGATACCATTCATCGAGCCTCGCAGCAAGCATCCGTCACATGTCAGCAGGAGAAACGTGTCTGACGCACCATTTGTACTTCTTTGGAGACTGTTTACTGAGTTTATTTAGCAAGTTTGTGGTGACTGTAGAGGAACCAATCTGTCGGCCCCCAGCTGAGACGGAGCTGAGCACAGAGTTACTTTAGAAACTGCTTAGGCTGGGAAACATACAGTGGGCCTGCCCTTTGTATCTTTGGCAGTTCAATCCTAAAATCCCTTAGGGAGGCACACACCCATTTAAAGGCTGTTAAATGATGATTGATGAGGCATCCTCACAATGAGCCCTTCCACTACTTTGGAAACAATCTGTTATCCCCAAAACACCAAAAGCTGAGCCACTTTGCTGTATTGGACCCCCCTAATTTTCGTGCATCAGGGGAATGGGAGCCATTAGACGTCTAAGTGACAGCAGAGATCTTCGAAGGGCATGTTGTCCAGAGATGGAGAGTTCTCGTTCTAAGTGGAGGTCAGAGGGCTGCTGGTCGGCTGTAACCCTCGGGGGGCTTCACACAACACACTCACATGCTCCCTGTTAAAGAAACCTCTACAACATATGGCCTGGAGGACGTTTCAGGAAACACAGATAGCAGTAGAACAAGTGGGGTCATCAGTTCACTGAATCTATTATAGGAAGCGTGTGCAACAATATTACTAACTATAACACCACGTCTGCTTTTTTGCACTGAATCCAACTTGTAGCTTTGCATCACATTCTCTATGTGACCCAGTTTTCTCTCTAAGCAGATGTCACCACTTTCCTTTACTCTGTCTTTTGTCATAAAATCCATTAAAGTCCACTGAAATTTGAATTTGCTAACATACATTAAACACCTGGTTGTCCATCATATTTAAACAACATCCCATGAGAAGGTTGTTTCCACGAGAACAAAGGATTGCAATCATGTCGTGCGCATTATGCACTGTTTCTGCTGACGTTATACACCTTTAACATATTACATTTGCATGCAAATGTGACACAGAATACTAAAACCAGCTCGCTATGAGGATGTACAAAGAACAATTCACAGAGGTTAACATTGTGTGGACGGTGTGCAGCTTTAACATTTAATAAATGGACTGGATACATACTGCAGGTGTCCACAATTCAATTCTTCGCATTAATAAAAGAACATTTCTGTCACTCTTCCAAGACAAACATCACTTTTACCATTCATGTGTACAGTATTTCTCATTCCAGATGTCTAGGATTCCAATTCTGGTTGGAATCCTTATTTTAGAAAGCCAAAGTTTAATTAGGACTAGTTAAATATATATCTCTAATTCAAGATATCTACACTGTCTTCTTTAGATATATTAAATTTGAATTACTCAGAATAACATTGTACATATGGTCAAATGGAATCCTGCAGAATCAAAATGTAACTACAGATATCTTGAATTACAGTTTTGACTAGTTAATGTAGTTCTTTTCAAACAAGGTATGCATAACCACACACGACAAGCTGCCATTTCAGAGTACATTTCAACTACAAAGCACTTTTTCACCACAAACTCTTCACTGATGAGCTCTTATCCACCACTGCCACCACTATTACTCCTGCAAACACTGTTTAAACAGTTTCCTGGATCAGGATCCAACAGGAAGTCTTACATGGCCAGCAGCATGCGCAACAATTCAGACTATAATATATATCTAGTTACGGTGATTCAGTGTTATATAAACTGTATGCAAGTTTATATGCAAGGTATCTTTTACTAGCATCAGTCCAGCGCTTATAAAGTTTACACATTTAGATAGGTGGAAGCTGTTTTTCCCTGTTTGGAATCAACAGCTTCCTACATGACCACATAGAGACATGGAGGTGAACATGAACCACACAGCATTTTTGTTTTTCTGTGTATTTTAGTTAGTCTCTCAACTCAAGTGGCCACAGAGCAACTTGTATTTTTAATTGTAGGTTCCCTGTGTGATTAAAGCAGGCAGAATATTAATAATACAAAGTTTAAAGCCGTCATCACCTGCTGGTTTCTTCCTTGCAGTGGCCATCTTGTCCTGAAGGTTAAAGAAGAGGCACGCCTCCACAGCTGCTGTTTTACTGGTTCACTGAGTAGGTGGGATGTCAGATACGATTGGCTAATAGATGTGTCCTGATTGGTCAAATCAAACTGGAAAGGCAAGCCTCCTTCCCTATATATATGAGGCTCCTGGGAGAGGGAATGGTTTGTTCAGAAGGCAGCACAATGCAGCACTGCTAACAGTTGGATGCGATTTGTGTAAGTTTTCTTCTCAGTTTCTCTCTCTTGCAATGTTTGTTACTTTTTTCCCTTATTTTCCAGCACATTTTTTCACGATGTTTGTTCTTCACATGCCTCCTTGCAACCGTTTCTTTAACCCTTAGAACCCGACAGGTGCACTTAGTATCCAAATTCACATCCCTTGTTCATGATCAAGGTATTTACGGCAGCAAGGTGTATCGCATATCAAATTAAAATGCAGGATGTGGTTAAAACCTGCATCCAGCTCCACTCCCAATACTCTGCTTTGAATCACTCATGATCTTTTCATTGTATAAATATACTGATACCCAGATATGTTGATATTTATGCAAAGCAACGACTTGTTGATGTATCACAAGTGAAGGTGGAACAGGAGATTTCTAATTCTACATATTCGTACACACTGGAGTAATAACTTTATGAAGACTGATCAAACCTCAGTCATGAAATCCTTGTTGCTCCATAATGTAGGTCTACCACAACAGAGTTTACCCTTTCCGATGATACTAGTTGTTATTCTGTGCACCAAAGAGTAATTCTGAAGTTACCGCATATTGTTGTGTTGTCGCCAACATGAGGCTGACATTACATCCCGGTTTCCATGAAATATAAACACACAATAACAGATTGTAATGATTCAAAAGTTGTGGTCAAAAACTGAGCGCTTTAGGCACGAAGCGCATTTTTTTCCCCAATATCTGAGTCATACACCATCCCACCATTGTGGCTCTGATATTACCAGGTTCCTGAAAATCTCCCCTGAACAATTAACTTTACTGCCAACAATTCCTGGAAGGAAACATGAGAAATAAGAAATTCATTGTTTCAATTCAGCACTGAATGTTGAATAGCAACATGTTTATTTTCTAAAAGAATTTACAAAAAAGACTCTTGCATGTCAAAGTGAAAACAGAGTTCTACAACATAATGTCAGTTCATTGGAAATAGAAGTACTCACTCCCTTAGATGGTTTCCCTTTTCATTACTTTATGTTGTGTCATATTCAATTTCATTTGGGTTTTTTGACAATAGAGTACAAAAAAGACTATGTCATGTCAAAGTGAAAACAGATTTCTATGAAGTAATGTCAATTAATTGAAAATAGAACATGTAAAATAAATGATTGGAAAAGTATTCACCCCTCCTGGAAACTGTCCCTTTTTCAGCATTAAAAAATAATCAACAATTTTCTTATTTGAGAAGTATTTTAAAAGACTCTTCTACTCTGTCAAAGTGAAAAGACTTATACAAAGTAATGTCAATTAATTAAAAATAGAACAAGTAAAATAAGTAATTGAATAAGTATTCACCCCTGAAGTCAATTACTTTACACTTACTGACATTAATTTGTAGAAATCTGTTTTCACTTTGACATTAAAGAGACTTTTGTGGTAAATTCTTAAAATTAAATCGACCATGATTCCTATTGAAAATCAATATAAGGGGGAGGTGAATATTTTTTCTGTTACTGTCTGGTTAACCTTTATAATGACCAAAATAAGAGCTTAAATTGGGTTAAACTTCTTATACTAAAGGTCAAATATTTAAAAGCAGCCAATGTGTATTTCCAGAAAAATGTAATTTATATGGTGTATATGCCACTTAACTGCACATTCTTTTACTAATTACAGAAATCACATCACAGACATTGCAGTGCTTCATACAGTGGAACTACACCTACCTTGACCTGAGCTCCATGTGTTGAATGATGAAACCTGCTCTGACAGGAATAATGTTCACCGGCTCCCTCATGTCCACCATGTGCAGTCCTCCTTCATCCCTGATGTTACGTTTGAAGCACTGGACTGAGATATAAGATGAACAAAAAAATGAGATGAAAGGACTATGGAACATTGATTGAGACAAGTGCAGACATACCTGCAAAATTTGAGATGAAATCAACAATGGAGATAAATTTTGATTCGGGACACGGCCTGCAGGAGAATTGATTGTCAGGCTGGTATTTTCATTCCCTTCCCGTCGTAATAAATTGTCCACTCTGGACTAGTATTGATGCCCCTCAGCAACGGTGCAATATGTGAAAATAAGGGAGAGTAATAGAAATAACCCAAAGGATACAGTGAGAGATAGAAAGAGAATACAGCGGCAGGAGAAAGAATTTCACATGGAGGATGAATTACTAGGAGAGAAACAAAGACAGATGGAAAAACAGAGAGAGTCCTGCAACTGTCCCTGCACCCAACAGAAAATCTGTATTGACTTCGGCAGCGTGAAAACTTAAACCCTTTAAAGGATTTTCTTTCATCAATGCAACTAACACAGAATGCCCCGACTTATCAGACAAGAGCCCACAGAGCCCTTTGCCCTCACATTACAGATTTCCTACTGAGAGCAAATAGGAAAACTCGATCCTTTGTTTCTGCTCTCTCTGGGCCTACAAATCTTTTCCTGATTACTGGATGCGAGCGGGGACTCCGGCATTATTGGGATATTGTATTTCCCTTTACCAGAATTGCTGCATGCATTTGGTCGAACACAGACACAACCAAACACAGTAGAAAGTTGGGAAAAACAAGCGAGAAAATAAAGCGCTGGTCTCACACTGAAGCTCTGCTTAATATAAGTTTATTAGATTAGAAGGCAGCTGCCCTGAGGCTCTGAATACCCAAAGCCCCTAAAGCTCCAGGTTCTGTGATAATCTTGTTAATTTAATGCTGTTTTGTTTTTAATATGCACAATTTGTTATCAATTGAAATCTAGGGATTGTGTATTATTATTATATGCGATATTATGGTATTAATGTCTTCTTATGTGCAGAACAGATTTGTGTCTGTGCTGTTTAAGACAGCTGCTTATTCAAGAGAATAATTTACAGTTAACGCTGCGGAGATATGTGACGAACCACATACATTTGTCCTTCTGTGAATCTGTCTGTCTGTCTGTGCACAGCATTACTCAAAAACAGACTAACGGATTTGGATGAAATTTTCAGAAAAGGTCAGAAATGACACGTGGCCCAAGTGATTAGATTTTAGCAGTGATGCAGCTTACAGTCTGGATCCACGGATTTGTTAAAGATTTCTGTATCATTGCCAGATAGCAGCACGGCGTCACTGTAACCATGACAACAAGTAAACGCTACGTCAGCTGCCTGCTGACGATCAGATGATTGTGATCCTACTACAAATCCACCGCTGAGGACCACCAATGTTTATAAAACTGCAACTGTGAAATATTCCTACTTTTTTAAAGAAAATCTTAATCGTTTGAAGACATTTTAAAGTCATTTTGGACCCATTTTTAGTCATTTTTTTTAACCCTTCTCAGCCATCCCAGACAATATACTCATTTTGGACAGGGTTTTTGAACAGTTAAGGAGGATTTTTTGAGTGAGTTCTGGACAAATTTGAGTCATTTCTAGTCATTTTGCACATATTTCAGGTCATTTTCGACAAATTTTGACAGCATTTAAAGAACACACTTATTTTATGAGGTCAAATTTGACTAATTTCGGACACGTTTCTAGTCATTTTTGGAACCCTTCTAAGCTATTCTAGATGTTTAACTCATTTTGGACAGATTGTCAACAGTAAAAGAGGATTTTTTTGAGTAAGTTCTGGCCAAATTTCTAATAATTTTGGACTTCAGTTTTTTGTAGTATACCTTCTTACTTTTCTATTCTACTTTACCCAAGTTCCTAAAAGTAACGTACTTTTTGGCATTCTATTAGGCCCTGCTGTTAGCTATTGCTCCTTATACACTACTCTTGGTTAATGCTCATGTTAGTTCCGTGCAATATAATGCAGAATTTCCCTCCAGATTTATAAAGTTCTATTTTGTATTATTACAAAGCTGGACACTGCAGACCTTCATCCTAACAGGTCCTTTCACATACAAACGCAATCCATTGTTTAAGATGCAGTTCTGTTTATCTACAAGATGAAATCAAGGCTGTCGATACACTGTGAGACAAACATTAGAAACAGCACCAAGGGAAATAAATCTTTAACTGCTCCCAGTAATTCGTGTTTTGCTGTCGATCCCGGAGTCAATAAATCCTGAATCACTTTATGAATGAAAAATGTATCCGGTTCAATAAATTAAGCACCGAGGCACGCGAACAATTGTGGATTTGGAGTGTAATAATGTAGAATCAGAGCGTTGCTGTCATGTGCTGGTGTTGAAAAAGGCAGCGAGCACTTGATCAATGCAGCAGCCACCCACTTCCTACAAGGCCTCGCTGCTCTCTTGGCTCTCCACCTCTGTCCTGCTGCCACCTCTACCCTCTCCTGCCCTCAATCCCCATCTTCCTCCTCACCTTTCACCCCCGTTGCCCTCCTACATCCTGTAGAGAAGCTCCAACCCCCATCACAGGCTCACATGAGGATTTTCTTTGACCCTGAAGTCGATGAACACACTGCCAGTCTGATCATGTCAGATTAGCGACTCCTTCTCATTTGACTCCGTCTGTCTCCAACCGTCAGTATCTGTCTTTTTTGTTTGCTTTTGTTAAAAAAAAATATTAAACTGTACGAGCAAGACAGAATCAAGGGGATAAACGAGGAGGAGGAGGAACAGCCCATTGTGAAGGGCTGTCATGACGCCAATTATCGTTGCATGATGGCCAATTATAACTTCTTTTTCACTATTTGTGTTGGTGCAGTAGACAGGATTTCAAAGTGTAAGCGAAGTGCTGCTGCTTTAATGACAGTTTACACTGAGAGTTTCACTTTATCACAAAAGCTTCCGCCACACAAAGCCAAAAGCGTCAATTTAGCACACCAGCTTTCAGCCGGAGGCAGTTGGCCACAGCACGCTATAAATGAGTTTCATTGTCCTCACAGAGCTGCCGCGATGACAGTTTTAAGTAAAAGTCAAAATTTATCTCCGAGTAAAAGGAAGCAAAACTGCCGTAAAGCCATTTGACATCACCATATGGTTTGGAAGTTATTTTGCAAACCAACCTTCACAACAGTTTCCTGATTTTTTATTTTGACAGTTTAAAGTCCCATCTGTGCTAAATCACATCTGATGATAAATTCAAAGAGATATGCAGTAAAAGCTCCATCTCTCTGAACTCGAGTTCCATTATGTGAACTGTCAGACTAAAATATCCCGGAGCACGGTGACCCCGAGTCTTTACACGGGGATATCTTGACATTTAAATACAAAATGTAGTCAAGGCAGACAATCCATGTAGCCTCCAACCGCTTTTACCTTTCTGCACAAAATGTGTTCCTCTATTCTGGGCTTGGATTCCCAGAGAGAGCTGCAGGCTGACAGTCAGACGGGCATGGCAGATTGTCATTGATCCACTAAGGGGCTGTACAAAACGACTGGGGTGGGGAGATGAGCTGAACCTCGATTTCAGTGTCTAAAATAGGTACAAAACTCCCCAACATGTGTGCTTTTGCTATATTCTCTGCCTAAAATCAAGCTTTTATTTACCGTGTATGCATGTGTTTATGGTGCTTTTTATGCAGATGTCCCAGAATAATTTTGCCGCGTTTTTTTGAAGTTGACCACGTTTTTTTATGTGTTTTATCATTAGTAAAAATTGACTTACCGTACACTGTGGCGTTCCGGTCCGCTCATATAGTCCGGAAGCCTCTGACTGGTGTTATTCTTGGTAATACAGTCTTTCAGCCATGTTTCCGTGTAAAACATGAGGCTGCTTTCCCCATAGATCATCTTAGTTCAGGTTCCACATTCAGCCCAGTTTGATCTCAAGTGATCCAGACCAGTAAAACCACAGCATCATAACCTATAAATAACCACAACTCCAAGTTTTTCTTTTGTTTTAGTGCAAAAAATGTTCACATTTAAGGAATTATCCTTTTGCAAAACATTATGAACAACCTGAAATTTCTAAAGCAACATAAATTAATCACAGGTATCTGGAACTGAATCGAAATTACAAAAGTCAGACAAAAAAGAAAAACAAGACACAAAACGACAATTTCTTGTCTGCATGGAGATAGAGGTGGGGTGGAGACTTCATAGGTCTGCATATTCTAAAGAAGGCAGCAGCGTATTTCAGTGTTATTTCAATGGAAAAACAGCTAAACGTGCCACTTTGATTTACAGAAGTAACTTTTCCGGTTAATCAATGACCAAAGACTTTAAAAATAAAGTGCAACCCTTGTTGCGATGCTCTGCCTGGAGGCATGGCTGTGGCGCTGCCCCCGATGGCAGCCGACTGCAGGACGAACGTATCGCTGTGTGCCGCGTCATGCCGCACCTCAGCAGGTGAACGCAATCAGCAGCACACACCCGGAACTCAGCAGTAGGAACGGAGAAGCAGTAGCAACAGCAGCAGAACCAGGGACAAAGACGGAGACCTCAGACTAAACGCATGGGAAAAGGACTGAGAAGAGGCTACCGGTGAGAGGCTACCGGTGAGGGGCTACCGGTAAGGGGCTACCGGTAAGGGGCTACCGGTGAGAGGCTACCGGTGAGAGGCTACCGGTGAGGGGCTACCGGTGAGAGGCTACCGGTAAGGGGCTACCGGTAAAGGGCTACCGGTGAGGGGCTACCGGTGAGAGGCTACCGGTAAGGGGCTACCGGTAAGAGGCTACCGGTGAGGGGCTACCGGTAAGCTCACGTGTCTGACTGGACTCTGATTAAGGTGCTCTCTGGCTGTGTTGTTGAGAACACGTTTGGATTGTACTGCCTGGTTTGTTTGTTGTGTGGGTAAAATAAGTAAATAAAAAAACTCTAAGGTGCAATGTGTGTTGTTTTTGATGCCTACTGTGTGTTTGGCTTGGAATATTTATTTGCATAATTGGAATTAAAGTGGTCCATTGTTTGCTAGGGCCGTTGTTTGAAGAATAGTTTGTGAATGGCACTGGTTGGATGAGTTTTGCTTTGTTTTGGCTCATGAGTAAATGCAAAGCGCTGTTAAAACTGTGAAATACCAGTGTAAAAATCTGTTTAATGCTTGTAAAACCTGATTGAGTATTACGGGTTTAAAAAAGATCATTATGTTTATGCAAAATATCCTTGCTTTACTAAGTTGGGGAAGCATATGTATTTATATTTGTTTATTTTTGTGTTTTAAAGGTTTTTCACTTGCTTCCTCCTTCTTCACTGATCAAATGAAAATAAAGAAGAGATTTGAGTGAAATCCTGATGCAAGTCCAGTCCTTCCTTTTATAGTGTGGGAAGGCATAGCGTTAAAAAGACACTTGACAAACCTACTCCTAAATATTTCACAGTTCCATCAGAAGAGTCACTCTGACAGTCCTGTGAGATCCCTGATCATCATGCTGACACGCTCAAAATGATAATACACCAATATTTAGCAGAATATACCAATCTGTAATGTGGTATCATGCTAACACTGTAATTAGCTCTAACCATGAGAATAAACCTGAGACTGATGGGATTAGAGTTAGTTTTGAAGTATTTACTCATAAACCAAACAAAGTACAGCACAAGTTTAGCATGAGAAAGTATTAATGAAAACGGCAAAGTTTGGGCAAAAAAAAAGATACAATTCTGCAAAAAGTTTTTATTCTCTCTTGAGATGGTTTGTTGTTGTTGTCAAAAAATTTCTGATGTAGCAAACATTCAGCTCAAATAACTTATCAGCTGTTTCCACTTCTGTTGTCTTTGCCTCCAAACAGGAAGGATGGCCATTAGCAGCTGACATGAAAGAATGAGTACAACTTTCCTGACTGGAAACAATTCCGAAAGAGTTCCAGCCATTTTTCTCTCATAAACAGCCAAAGTTTAGTTTGATTATCCTTTTTTTTTCAACTTTTTTTTTTTTTTTTTTAGCTGTTGGCTAACAACTGGTTTTGTTTCTGGCTTCTTCTGATCTGTTTATTACATTCGTGTGTAACTTAGCTTATACCGCCTCCTTCTGACTACATTAAGCAGCCAAGCTTCTAAATGCAAATTAGTTTTGGAAACAAGACTAATTTCCATTTTACTTTTTTTGTACTGTTATTTTGCATCATTTCTAAAGATTCACTTGCAAATCATGAAAACACAACTACTGACTGTAACAAATTCAGCTTTTGGTGCAGGAAGTCAGGAGACCACCAAGTTCTGTGGGGTTCGTCATCTTAGGACCATGAATGTCTGTACAAAGTTTTGCAGTAGACTGTTTAATGGTTCCTGAGATATTTCAGTCTGGGTTTACCATGATGTACCTAATGTTTAAAGGTCCACCCCTGTCTGCATAGCAACAAGGGATGCTAATCATTTACATACATCCCCTAACTGGTTGCTAATTTAGACGGTGATTTGTGTTTGTGTGTGCGGGCATATATTACTGACTATTTGTGTGAAGAAGGATGCAGGAAAATGAGACACGCTAACAGACGCTGTAATAGAATTTCTGTCTGTCGAGGGTTCTTTAATGAGTTGAGACACTGAAAATATCAAACTGGAATCAATGACAAAACCTCCTAAACAATTACAAATCTTAATAGTGCAAATCAAAGCTGACATCAAATCACTAGGCCTCTCTCTCTCTGGTAATTGTGATTGCACGAGTGGCATGGTATAATATCACAATTGCCTTTTTCTGATTAATTGCCCTCCAGATGCGCACTGCATATATCCCGGCACTCGACTCAAGGACAGCCACCTGGCGTCTGCACTGCGCTGTGAAGACGAGCTGCCTGCTCATCACGGTTTGATCCTGCGAGCGCCAGCAAACCGGTGCTTTATCAGGACAGCTAATTATAGGCAGAGAAGGATGTGGAAACAGCATCCTGCCTCCAGAGGAACGCCGCGTGCCCACACATTCATTCATGCACATGTGCTGAGGCGTCCGCGGGCCGTGATTGGCGAGCGTGCACGTGCGCTTCCTCCGAGGTTCGCCCCGTCCATCTATCAAGGGGACAGGACAGCAAAATGACACGGCTAACTGCGCCGCTGTGGTTGGTCAGTGACAGAAACATTTCTCTGGCCTCAATTTGAGGCCCTTGAACTCTTGCAGTGTTTGTTTGTGTCCTCCTGTAACCCCGGGTTTCTGTATTGCGAGGGGATTTGTTGAGGTCGAGTCTGCTTTGGGCAGTAAACACCTCAGTGGAAGTTTCTCTGGCATGTCGAGGTTACTGGAGTTCATGTGGGGCTCAGTTCACTTGTCTGTTTTGTTGTTCTCAGTCAAACGAATTGTGCCTTTAGCTATGACAATCACAGGAATGATAATGAGTTTTTCTATTATTTATTATTAGAGATAAAAGCTGTTTACATAAATTAGAAAACTTCTGCAGAAATGAATATATATTCATATATAATTCTCATCATCAATTATAAATAGGCCTAATTATTTGCTCGTTCATAAGATTCAAGCTAATCAGCGCAGCTAAAAGAACATTTTCTCTTTCGTTTCAGGACAAAATGTCAGTGAGATCGAGGCTGCGCTCCAGCAAACAAATCCCTGGCATAGTTGCAGAAATACGGCAGGTGAATTATCAGCTCCCAACTCCAGCACCAGTTCATCTAAAGTGAAAAAGTGTGTCGGCCTTCAAACCATTATCCCATCCATCTCTCCGTGTTCACCCTTTTATTTGCCAGTCACAGGGAACACATTGGTGAGTAATTAGATCTGCACAGAGCTGAAATGGAAATAATTCTCAGATTTTTTTTTTTTTTGGGTGTGTTGTGTTCTGCTTTCTGTTCCGACACACATCCCCGACTTTTCAAGGATTTCGGCAGACGACGCTGCAGCGCCCGGATGCCGACTTCAGGGCCCGAGCCATAAAACTGCTGCTTTCACCTGCTTTGAGTTTCACTTCTGCTTTTTGCCATGTTTCCCCTGCGCCAGGTTTCGAGCATGTTACTGAACCTCTGCTTCAGTCACGTCCTATAAATTATTCTAAGTGCTTTTTATGGTCATGACGGAGCTGCGAGAGGCGAACTTGGCTCATCTTTGCAGCAGAGGCCCCTCCGTAGGGCCCCGAACAGGATGGAAACACTGATGTGTGCCGTTCATCTTTATGTCGGAGGTGTGCATGTGTGTCTGTCTGTCTGTCCCGTCCTGTGTTTGCATGTGTATGTGCGTAACGTATTTTATTGATAGATGTTCTGACAGCGCAGTCGTCTTCAGACCTGTCTGAGGAAGAAGAAGCAGCCTGTTCTGATTTGTGAAGAGCTCAGACGCGGCAGATGTCAGAAAGCAGAAGAGTGAGTGGTTTGTGAATCTTTCTGTCTTCTGTCTCTGTTTTAAACATGAGCACGCAGCTGCAGCACATTAATGCCGAACGCAAATATTGACGTGGTGGAAAACAGATTTGCTACTGAAAGGATGACGATATAATGAATGATAAAAACCTACAGAAAACCTCTCAAAGGAAAAGCTACCTGCGCGATCTGCAGCTACAGTGGGGAAGTACGGCATCATGTGACTCTTTGATGTTTTTGGACAACACGAAAGAAAAATCCTGAAAATGGGTTGCAACAGTGATGTGATACTTCTTTGTGCACATAGAACAACACCTTAGTAGTGTAAGGATTAAAGCTAATGCCTGAGGACGGCTCATCTGTGCTTTAAATCCCATTTCAAATTCAGAAGAAGTAAGAAAATCTGGTTGGAAGCATTGCTTTAATGCAGCCATATTTACACTAACTTCACATAGGTGTTTTTTTTGGGCTCTCTTTGTGTTTGCATGCCCAGCAGAACAGCATTTGTTTTAATCAAGACAGCTGCACACAGTCACCACTGTGGCCTCGCAACATATTTCCAGTGGTCTGAGTTCTGCCAGAACACCTTCTGCTGCATCTTAAATCCAGAAGGGCTAAGGCCCGTGCCATGCTGCTTAACTCACCTGTGCATGACGGCAGCAGAACCTCTTGCTTTTCATTTTGGCACCTGTGTAGCACGTCTGAAGCACGGCACAAGCCTCAGTGCAGCTATAGTTTAGGTGTGGAGGTTACTTTTTAGGATTTGTCTGCAAAAATAGAAAGAAAAGATGTTGGTAGTCATGTTGACAGCATCCTAGCAGCATTACAGCAATGAGCCACCACATCAACAACTGAAGGGTGAAGTCAATTTCAGTCATTGACGACATGCCCTCATTTACAGTGATGTCGAGAGTACAATCTGAACAGAATAAATAGGGAACAATCAATGAGACAAAAAAAAGAACACAGTCAAAATCATTTACATTCAAAAGCAGTGCAGTCTGTAATCATGGATTTCTAGTGACCTATACATATAGCTTCAATATTTTCTGAAAAATGTTCCAGGTGTGTGCCGCAGAAAAGCTGAAAGCCTTCGAACATTGTTCGACCCCAGCATTCATAAAACAGAACGTCATCCCGTTGTTCTTATGTATCATCGTGGAACATTGTGGAAACATTTTATAGAAGAAGCATCTGTAATAATTTCTCCAACAACTTCTCGAATATGTCCTCAAAATATTGCAGTTAATGTTTCACCTTTATTAATAAATCACAATACAGGAAGGTTTTATAGAAATCATCTGAGCCCTCAATTAAACCTTGAAAACATTTTCTGAACGTTGCTATGAGAACATTCTTCTATTGTTATCATATAATACAATCTGTGGCCCTCAGAACATCCTAAAAACAGCCTCTGAATGTCACAGTTATTGCCCCAGTTTGCTTTTAACGTCATATGAACGTTATTGGAAATGAGAAACATTTGACAATAAAACATTTTTTGAACATTAGATTGAAATTTTAAACAATATTAGGGTCTGAGGTTGCAGGGATGTTCCCTGTTAGCTGGGGTGCCCGACAGTAGTTTCAATGTGTAGGAATATGGCAGAGAAATGAAAAAAAAAATGAACTAAAATCAATTTTAGCAGTGGCGTGTTATTAAAGGAGGAAGTGGAGGGTGGGTATGTACTGTATAATAATAGTAGAAACCCAGTGTAGGCTGTAATTAAATTATGTCAATAAGTTAACAGAACATTAGGTGAAGGGCAGTAATTCTTCAGAGCTCCGTCTCTCTTCATGTCTTCATCGCTCTGAGTGAAGGTAAACTGAATGAAATGTAAATTGAATTCCAGAGGAAACTAAATCAAACATTCTATTATTGATGGTCATTATTAAAGGCAAACTCAGTGCAGAGAGAGAGAGCTGCAGTTCAGGGAGGGAATCGTCATGAACAGGTGAAATTAGCGGTTAGCACAAAGCTAAAGCTGCTCTGCTGTTTGGCTCCACCTGGAAATGCTGCATGGTGCTGGGTTAGGGGTTTTGGGGAAGTTCAGGTTGGGTTAGATGTCGCTCTACTCTCGAGGCACTTGTGCAGAATCACCTTCTTTCTTTATAACAGCTTTTATTGCTTGTTCATGACCTACATGTTCCCTCTTAGAGCGTCATTTCTGTTATACTGCAGCTCTTTTGTTCAGCAGCTTGCCAATTGATCAGATTATTCTTTGTGTTGAGTCTCTGTTAAGGTCTGTTTCTGCTTTATGGATTGATAAGAAGAAACTTTATTTATATGGCATCTTTTCAAAAATGAAGTTACAAAGTGCTTCACAGTAAAATAAACTGTGAAAATAACCCAACAACATAGCATTGTGCTGCTAAAACCCTGGACTGTTATTCAAGGTGTGATTACACCTGAATAACCTGCTTATTAGGACTCAAACCCTACAAAAACCATGCCAAATGCTGCACCTGATTGTAATACATATTGAGGCTAAGACGCTACAGCGTTATTAACTATAGCTTCGCCATCAAGGCGGCCTATGATGTCCAACCATCGCCCAAGAATCTCAGCCAGTGGTATGGGGAAGACCCTACATGCTCACTCTGCCCGACTCCAGAAACACTCAAACACATCTTAGTGGGCTGCAGGACCAGCCTCACTCAAGGCCGTTACACCTGGCGGCACAACCAGGTGTTAAAGTGCCTGGCACTAGTGCTGGAAATGCAGCGGATGAGTTTTAACGCCCTTCCACCCACGTCGACCCAATGACTAGAAACAACATGTGTCTGGGAGGGTGAGGGTCGAGCCTGTCTCACCACCTCAAGACCAGATCCTGGGCAGTTGAGAGGGGCTTGCGATTGGAGGATGCTGATAGACCTGGACCAAAAGACTGACTTTCTGTTGGCTCTGAAATAAAATGACTCAATGATACATCCCCCCTTAACTTTTCAAATGTTTTGGAACAGAATGGATCAAATTCAGACAACGAAACGAGCTTTTTGTGACAGAGTTATTTACTGTTTTGCAGCTGCTGCTCTTCCAATGATTGATTCCTGTGAGAGAAATGCTATTTAAGGGAGTGCCAGAAGTTGCAATTACCACATGTGGCCGCTGGGCCAAGTTGATTTGATGGTGTGAGCTTCATTCTGTGCTGGGGGCCTCAGTACAATCATAGCGGTGGCAGCAGGCTGTTGTTCCACCTGTAGTAAAGAAACCTGACACCATATCCTGCTCTTGAAGTAAATGAGAGCAGTTGAACAGTTGAGCAGGCACAAATCCATATCTGAAAGTGTGCATTTTTAAATTCAACATATAGTAGTGATCTTTAAAAAAGGAAGCCACACAATCGCGTTATGACTGCCACGTCTGATTTCTGTGACTGAGCTAAAAATACATTTGACTGAAAAGAACGATCTGAACGCCGTCCATTCTGTTCTGTCTGTCACTGTTGGTGATCATCCTCGTCCTAACAGCTGTGGATCGTCACGCTTTAACACAAATGGAGCCAAATCGGAAATGTGTAGGAAGAAAACAGCATTACCAAAACAAACATGCTAAAATGTAGGGAAAAAACATCTAAAAAGGGGGATTTACCCTCAGAAGTCGAGCGCCTGGAGCTTTATGAGGCTGATGTAATTCACTTTCCTGTGGACGTTGCTTTCAGCGCCTGTTACTGCTGCATCCTCTTATATCGTGAATTTGGTGGTGGTGAGCTTTAATGCCTCTCCTGACACCAACACATGAGGTAAATAAATCAGAAGGTCAAGCCTGTGAAGTGAGTCCAGAGTACATCTGGACTGGAACAGCCCAGGTGGTCCAAATGCCACCGACGTATTTGTTCATAAAGTCAAGCTTCCCTGCAAATGCCTCCGTCTATTAGATCAAAAAGTTTGATGTAATTTTCCTTCCTTAGATTCTGTATACTGCATTTACATAATCGCTCAAGCACTCTTGCACACAGTATAAGCATATCCTAATCAATTAAACTGATTTTCATGACTAATTGCTTTGTTTTAGTCGCCATAATGGGGGCAGCTGAGTGCACAGGAGCGCTGCCATCTACATATAGAACTATATGGAGAGAGAATAGATTTATATTCAGCCTCACGCTCATCCATTCCACTTTTCTTATTTATGATGTCTGCATATTTTCTAAACCTGCACATGATTCCAGCCAGCATTTGGTGTCTATTTAAAATATTACACCTCTCACATTTATCAATAAATGTCTGTCTGGAACACAGAGAATATCTCAATAACTCATTCAGCACCAGAGGCGCAGATGAAAAGTGTTTGAGTTTGCCCTCAGAGAGGTATTTTGAGTCAAGGTGATATATTTCAAGTGCATAAAGATGATTCGGATTCAAATTGCATGGTAATAAGTGCCTATAGTCACAAATTCTGTTTTTCATACCCGCAGGTATGTAGCTGTCTTCAACTTGTAGTGAATATTATTATATCCTTGCCCTTTTGCTCTGTTGATTCAGTTGTAATGAGCTGCATTAATATGCCCAAACAAACACTGAGGCCCTGAGTTAACTGGATGTTTTGATGTCTGGAATCAGAATGCAAACAGGGGAAAATGAATTTCAGTGATGGGCAGGTTTATAAGATTGATAAGAGCTGATAAATACCTTGGAGAGTAGCAGGCAGCGATTAGGATACACAGAGGTCTTTTTTCCCCTCCTTTAAAGTCGGTGCTGATGAATAATACTTGTTCATACATTTGGAGAACTTTCTTCATGCTCTTAAACGGGCTGTAAAACAACAAACACACCACGATCATGGTAGGGTGTTTGTCTTTCTGCATCACAGTTTGTGCTCTATTAACAATTCAAATGCATCTGGTGCGGCGCCCGTGCCACCAAACTGTAAAAAGGCGTATAAACCCCTGATACTCTTTCGAGCTTTCCATTCTGCTATGGTTATATTGCTTGGAAAATCCACCCGAAAGCAGAGTAAGCAATGAAAGCCTTTTATCAGCACAGCTGGTGCCCAAATATCCCGTGAAATGGTATTTAATATTGTCTCCCTCTCTCTTGCTGAGGAGACACCACCTCATTTCCTTTGTGTTGCTGTTAATGCAGAAAGTGTTGCCTGCTTGTGTTTACCTTGAAGCCTCCTGCTGCTTGTCACGTTCTGCTGTGATGTAAGCTGTTTTAAAGACACCTTTAGTTTACAAATGACTCCTCGCTTTGGTAACCACCATGTTGAAGTGTTTTAATTGACCGTTATTGAAAGTCCTCCCATGAACAGTGATTGGGCAACTGTAACTCAGCACAGCAGGCCTGTCAGGATTTAATTAGTCCTGATTTTGATAATTGTGCTATCAAAATCATATAATAAATAAGCTTGTTGTTTTGTCTTTTTAAAGAAGTGATGCAATAAAAAAATATCCACCAATCTGCCACAACATTAAAGCCAGTGACCGGTGAAGGGAATAACGTTGATCATCTCATTACAGTGCTTGTTCTGCCGGTATTCCTGTGGATGTTGCTTTGACATGTACCACCCACCTTAACATTGTTCCAGACCACGCACACCTCCCAGAGCAATTACATTCCCTGACATCAACAGCGAACGGTAAATGGTTCACACCTTCTATACTTTGGCAGTACTCAAAGCCATTTACAATGTTTCTCATTCACATTCACCCACTCAAACACCAGTGGTGGAAGAGCTGCCATGCAAGGTGCTGTCTTGCCATCAGGAGTAACTTTGGGTTCAATATCTTGTCCCAAAGGCACCTCAGCATGCAGAGGGGTCGGCGACTGAACCATGAACCTTGCGATTGGTGTACTACCAACAGAGCTCCAGGTATGTTGGTAAGCTGTGTTCCCCTTAACACAAAAACTGCTCAGGAACAGTTCAAGTAACCCAACAAAGAGCCCGAGGTATGACCTGGCCTCCAGACTCCCTAGATCTTAATCTAGTTGAGTATCATCAAGATGCTCCAGAATCAGCCCAATGGAAAGACGCCAAAAGGATCCACTGCCAAAGTCCTGGTGCCAGAACACCACAGGACACCTCCAGAACTCCAGTGCTCATGACCAACCATCTCTCCATAAAATCCTTACACAACTAAACTGCATTGTCATTTAGTGCCGTGAACAAACATTTAGATACACTTGTACATGCCAGTGTTGAGTTTCCAATGACTCCTGTGACTGGAATCATTGAAACCCATGCATCTGAATCTTTGTCACAAAAACAATCATGCATTTGTTTTGGGTTTTTTTCTTTGTTTGTTTGTTTTCATAGATTTATTTCAGTTCTTCTGGAAATCTGACTAAATCTGCCGGGTCAGAAACATACACACAGCAGTGTTATATTTGGTTAAATATCCTTTGGCCATTTTCACCTCAGCTGGGTACTTTTGGTAGCCGTCCACCTGCTCCTGGCTGCATCTTTGACCATTCCTCTGAACAAAATTAGTATAGTTAAACTAAATTTGTTGGATTTCTCACACAGACTTGTTTCTCCAGCACAATGCACTGGTTGTTGACGGGTTTTAAATCATGACTTTGGGGAAACCAGTCTAAAACCCTAATTCTGGCCTAGTTTAGCCATTTCTTTTCCACTTTTTATGTGTTTGGGCTGACTGTCTTGTTGGAGCACCCAGCTGTGTCCAAGACTCAACTTAATGGCTGATGATTATAGGTTTTTCTGAAAAACATATAGCTGATCCTGCTTTTTCGTTGTGTAAAATACCAGTTCCACTGGCCATAAAACAGCCCCAGAGCACAAATCGTCCTTTTCACTACATGTATGAAGCTTCTCCTCCATTTTCTGGGTTACAAGGATGACAAGTACGACCTTGTTTAATAAATGATTGGCTGGTTGAAAAAAGTGACAGTAAATCAACAAAGAGCTGTTTTTGTGGCTTAAGGTGGACCTACAGGTTATAAGCCTGTTGGTTTTAATGTTACGGCTGATGGGTGTAATTTTGCCACCAGATCATTAATTTAGGCTGCAATAACAGACCCACTGTGGAACAACATTTGCTAATGATTTGAAGAATAAACTCTAAATTAGCTATTAATATGTACCATTGAATGTACTGTTGTCTATATATGGAAAACTCTAATTGCGAATAAAACTCTTGAGCTTTTGAGTTAAAAGAGCACCCTTTTTCTATGACTTCTAAGCAGGTTTATGGGCACGTATTTGAAGTAGACATCTGAGCAACGTGATGCCCTCCCTTGGCGGCCCACCGCTATCCAGTCGGTTTAGCTGTTTGATGAGCTGAGGTGGATACCTGTGGTGCACAGACTGGTGGGCATCGCAGGAAGCCGGGAGCCACCCATTCAAAATACAGAACATGGACGCTGCCAGGTGGCAGCTGCAGCACAAACTGTTAGCTGTCTGAACGCAGTTACCAGCTACCCATCACTGCACAAGCAGAACATTAGTGTTGCACAGCAGTTCAACCTCATCCAAAACCTGGTGTATTTTAAACTCCTTCTCTGGTTGATTCGTCTCGTAAAACTCATCTCTGTTTGTGAAAAATGTACTAGTTTTCAAGGTGGATATACTCAGTGGTGGTGCTGACTGCATCTTTGGCTCATGATGTGTAGCACATAAAAACACTGTATGGACATGTTTACATTGCAAAATGCTTAATTTTCAATGCAGAGCATCTTTAGCAGTACAATTAGAAGCATACAGTTTGAAAGCACACACTAGCATTAAACAGCCAAACAGTGTTCTATGAGAATCACTGTTGGCTGGTTAATGCTGGGCAGTACGCCTTAAAATAATCTATAGAAGAAATCCTACTTAAACACTAAAATGAAATTAATTACATGTTGCTAAATCATTACGAGACAATCTCTGCCTGGTAAGCATGTCAACATTTATTCAAAATAACAACAATTATTCTTTCTTATTAAAGGTTGTGTTTTCAATTCCACTCTGAATATACTTAACGTGTCAATGAATACATAGGTGTATTCCAACACCAAGTCTATCGCACTATACAGTTTTCCAATAAACCGTTTAGCATATCCCAACCCATAATATGTCAAATGCCACGTGTGGAAAATACCAGGATGTCCAACTACATCAGCTCACATTTTTCAGTATGTAGGCCAGTATAGATTTCTGGCCATTTTAACCCACAATCCTCTGCAGCAAAAGACAGCTCACATGTGACATTGTGTCTCATGGTAGTATAAACAAACCCACCGAGAGCACAGGAAGTAGTACGCATACTGCATACAACAGTACATAGTTTACATAGGAGCGATAGTGCACACTGAAAGATAAAAGTATGTGATTTGGAAGTTATTTTTCTTGACCTATTGTGACTCCAAAAATCGATATACTGTTTCTTTCTGTAACACCCACCGTTAAGGCTTCCTTACTAGTTGACTGGTACCTAAAAATAGCCTCAGCACCAACTGCTACTGGTTAACAGGAACGTATTGTGCTTATACTACAAGGTCTATGGGATGTTACCTCACAGCAAGAAGGTGTTCTGGTCAGTCTGAGTTTTTCTCTGTTGCTCTCTTTTGCATGTCATCCTAGGAGCTTCAGTAGAAGTCAACTGAACTTCTGTTTAAGGTTCTTGATGACGTCGTACCTCTTATCCAAGAGGCTTCTTCAGTTGTACCTGACTGATGGGGAGTTTTACAATTTTAGAGTCGCTCCAGCTCACATGGTCTATTACTGATCCAAGACTCAGTGCCTCAAGATATGAATTGCTGTGAAAGCAGATGGTGAAGCTGCCAGTTTACACAACAAAGGTTATGAATCTGCCATGTCAGGGGTGATCCAGATATTAATGATTGACAATCCCCATCGGTCAGTTACAACTGAAGAAGCCTCTTGGATGAGAGATGAAACATCTTCAGGAACCTACAACAGAAGTCCAGCTGATTTCTACTGAAGCTCCTATGACCACCATGACCTGGATGACTCAGAATCCGCACTGCAAGTTCTTCTAGTGCCTGCAGGGCTTTCCTCCCACAGTCCAAAGACAAGCATGGCAGGTTAATTAGTGATTCTAAGTTAGCCGTAGGTGTGAGTGTCAGCGTGTATGGTTGTGGATCTCTGCGACCGGCTGGCGACATGTCCAGCATGTACTCAGCCTCTCACCCAACGTCAACAGGGATCAAATCAAATCAGTCAAGTCAAATTTATTGTCTAGCAAGTTTAAAACAACCTCAGGTGACCAAAGGCAGCAACTAAATTATGTATGAAACATTAAGACAGGATAAAACTAGTAAAAACCGATTCAGAAAACAAAATAAGATATAAGAAAATACTAAAACAGGCAAAACAAGACGGGATCCTATGACATATTTACAGGAAAAAGAAGGTAGCTAGCGGATGGACCAGGGCCTGAGTTAATCTCAATCAAGTTTGTGTAGCATAAATGTCATTATCTCCAAGTCAACCCAAGTCTAAATGAATCTCTGTGCAGAAATTTGGCAGCCAATGACTTGTCTGTGCACAAGTACTACAATTACAGCATTCATTTTAACTCTAAGTCTTCTGAGTGGACTAGAAAAGAAGTATAACAACAACTATTATCGACAGCTCACTGCTGTCTTATTGTCTGTGAAGGAGTATGATCAAGGCATATTTACAGATCATCATCTGGTGAAGACACCACTTTTTTCCTGGGGACATGTGGCTTTAATGTCAGTCTTTTAGCACAATAGCATGTTTATAGCCATCAACTGCATTTTAGATCCCTTTACAAGATCCTGGGTTTTAAAACAAGCCAGCTGGAAACATGGAAAAGTCAGCTTTAAATGGAGTTATTTACCAGCTTATGAAGCTCCTCCCACCCTTTTAACCCTGATAACCAGCAGCAGGCAATCATTTCAACGGACAGCAACACCAGCTGGAAATGAGAAGATCATTTCTGTCTATTTTCATCTGAAATCATGCTTCAAAAATGACCAAAAATTATAGAAGCGTTACATCTGTCACAGTTACCATCATAAACTGCATTGTGTTGTGAAAGAAAGAATGTAGCAACAGTAGTCATATATCTAGAAATGAGCACTACATTACCATCCTGCTGAATTCAGCTGAATGCATACATAAATATGACTGTCTGACTCTCACCAACACACAAGTTTTGAGTCCTTCTTTTAATTTCTCACCACACAGAAGGTAGAATTATTCCTCAGACATATCTCCCATGTTGCATCAGTATTATATCCGGTGGACAGAAGAGGTTCGACAAGGTAACCTTGAGCTGCAGGCAGCGCACAATAACAGCCGGGCATGTAAGACAGTCGTGAAAGTGTGACACTGTGCGAGGAGTTTGGCAAGTTGGAGAAAAGTCAGTGATTCATGCCATGTCTGACTAATGCGGCTTTCATTAGCAAAGCAATGGAGCGTCAAAGCAGAAAGAAAGAAAGTATTTAAGAAGGTTATTATTCTTTCTTTTCCTTTTTTAAGAAAGCAGATGGCTGTGTGTCTGCTGCGGCACCTCCATGACCATATTACCAGGACTGATGAATAAAGAAACACTCTGTGGTCAGTCTCTGTTGTCTGAAATGAATGCGTTTAGTCTGCTGTTCTTCCCCCCAACCAGTCTATTATACTTAACAGCAATGAGGACAAGGTCATAGTCATCTTTCCTGTCTGAATAACAGATTCCACTGAGAGCAGTTTACAATGTGCACAACTCTGACATGGACACACTGCAGTTCAGTCTTCATGACTGGACTTTTTTGACTCTTCTGCAGCGATTCTGCAATTTGACAGTCTCATTTCTGATCATGTAGATGCATATATGCAAAATCTGCATTGTATTTCAGCTGTCTTTGCTGAATTATCACGTCTCAAGACCCTCCCATGTTTTGCAGAGCTGTTAACAACACTCCTACAGCTCCAGCATGCACGAGGCCATATAGACCCATAACTATCTGGAAGCAATGGGCCAGTGAGAGGGATGATTGACGTCGACAGCAGAGCTCATATCACCCGCGGTGTAAAAGGGGACATCACCGACCGGGAGGATGCCATAATACGGATGCTATCATTAAAAGCTGTGACAATGCGCCGCTTACCGTGAAGCATGCAGTCGCACAACACGCATATTGTGCAAAACTACACACAGAATACAGACACGCACGGTACACAGACGTCTATCTGTTCCACACACGCATCATTTCCACAAGAGCTTGCACAGGACACCTGAATAAACTTTGCTCAAGGTTTTAGGAATAATAGTTCCGTGCAGGCCCTAATATCTGCACCCATTCATCCATCATTTGAGAGCCATTATATTGGCACTGAATTCATAAATATGCTCTTATCCAGTCTGGGAAGGCAAATCAGTGGGTCTTTGTTTAAACACGAACAGCTTCTCCCAAAGCCCAGAAAAGGCGAGCTACTTCTATGGAGCCCTGGTACCACTTGGGCTGCTTTTACACACCTTATTTGGTGCAGCTGACTCAAATCCTGGACGGTTTTAGCCTTTTTGGTTTTGGCTCCTGTCGGGAGAGGAGAGAACACGCCAATCAAGTCAGATCTGCATGAAACAGCAGCTCCCCCGCGGCCGGGCTGACACAGGTGATTTCACGCCACTTCCAAATGAATCCTGGAGAGGGCGATTTAAGGTTAGAATCCAATCAAAATATTAACTATTTGCGTGTCTTGCTCGTATTTATAGCGCTCTGGGGGTAAAAATTGCTTTTAGTGGTGGCAACAAATGGACTGTGGATGTGCATATTACAAAAAATGTGAAAAAATAACAGATTTTGGGACCTCAGAGCAACAACTTATGATTTGATAGTAGTAACCTTTTCCAAAGACGCAATAGATGCATCCCAGAGGTTGTTATTTTACCCTATCGGGAAATCCATAACTTTCGACAGCTCAAGATTAATCATGTTTTGACCAATGAACAGCTGACCTGAGCAATCGTGTGACTGATTACAAATAGTCTGCTAAAATGCTATTGTCAGTTGCTAATGAGAAATGAGACCGAGTCTATGAAAAACTGCAACACAATTTCTGATTTGGTCTAATCCAAACAAACTAGGAGAGAAGAGGTGAAGCTGTAAATCCTGGGAGAGTGCAGATTTAATATCCACAGAAAATGGAGAATGATGCTAAGGCAACCTAAGCGTGAGAGGATCCAGGGATTTTCTGGATATGAGGAAGTATATTTTGGCTCAGAACTAATAAAAGTGTTTAAAAGGGAAGCTGATTTCCTTATGCACCTCCAGCAAACATTTATGTGAGGCCACAGAATTGAGGCAGACATGCATTTTTTATGGGAAGACTCCAGCTTTTACATCTCATGACATCATTGGTCTGAGAGTTAGTCCTGTGGTTTGTGGCCTCCAGTAAATCCTTCCTGCTGAAGTTACTTTGCAGCTCTCCAGAGTCAGAGCTGGTAACTAAACAGAGTGGGTGATTATTGGATGTGCAGATATTCAGGTTCCTGCTGGTGATTTGTATAAATCGACATGCAGACCTAGATAATTCACTGCCCACTCAGAGGTACAGGAGCCTCAGAGCTAGACGAAGGTCTACTGACATCTAGTGGATGGATAAAGTAAATTCAAAAATACAAAACCCTAAAGTAAGGCTGTCCTGCAATCATAGGCGTAGATTTCAGGGGAACAGATGCATTTTTTCCCCATCATAAAGACATGAATCAACCAAATGATTATGTAAAGTAAATTCATAGATGCAGCAGAGGTGGTTCTTTATTCTTCAGCATGTCAGACACATATATGTGCAATATGTGAGCAGACATCTTTAAACACATACAAGCCAGTAAAGAGGGTTTGTAAATGAGCTAATATAAATTACAAATGTAGTGGCATGCATTTAAACAAAAGTCTGCACCAAACAAAAGAAACAAATGAGCTCAGAAGGGTAAAGCCTACCTATATGTGGATTTACTCATCAGGGGTCATATTAAATTAGAAAAGTGGATCTATAGAAGGTTCATATTTGAAATAATACAGGATGCATGAGAGCCTCACTGCATTATATTCCATTTATTTCGTATTTATGTTTGAATTTTCACTTGATGTCTGAATTTTGTGTTTTTCTTTACATAAATAAACACTTTCTGCCATAAATTGATCCTGAAAATGAACAAATTGGTGCATAAACATGCACCACAAAGCAGAATTTAAGATCACTGGAGAGCATGCAAAGTCACCCCTACACAATGTGTCACCCCCAAGTCACCCTCATGCCTACAATCAGAGTCTACTGAATCTCACCTGTTCCCACAACTGGTCTTTAAAGCAAATATCTAGTCAGCCAATCACGTGGCATCTACTCAGTGCATTTAGTCATGCAGACATGGTCAAACCCAGCATCAGAATGAGGGAAGAAAGGTGATTTAAGTGGCTGTTGGTGCTGGTTTGAGAACTTCTAAAACTGGTGATTCACCCACAACCATCTGTAGGGTTTTCACACAATGGCTCAGAAAGAGGGAAAACATCCAGTAAGCGTTGGTTCTCTGGGTGAAAATACCTCGCTGATAGCAGAGGTCTGAGAAGAATGGCCAGAAAGATTCAAGCTGATAGAAAAGCAGCAGTAACTCAAATAGCCACTTGTTACATCCAAGGAATGCAGACAGGAATGTCTGAATGCACAACCTTGAATCAGATGGTTTAAAACAGCAGAATTACACACCTTTTGCCACTTCTGTTAGCCAAGAGCAGGAAACTGAGGTTTCTGTGGGAGCAGACTCGACAACATCAGACAATAGGAAATTGGAAAAATGTTGCTGTGTCTATTCACTCTCATTTTCTGCTGCAACATTCAGATTGTAGGGTGTAAACAACTTAAAAACACGCATCCTTGCTTTTTTGTTGCTACTGGTGGTGTAATAGTGTGGGAGATATTCCCTCAGTACACTTTGTACCCTTTGATTTAACATCATTTAAACACTGCAGCCTACCTGAGTATATTTGAGTGACTATTTTCAGCAGGATAATGCACCATTTCACAAATCTCACATCATCTCGCACTGGTTTCTTGAACACGATGATGAGTTCAGTGCCTCCAGCGGCCTCCACAGTCACCAGATCTCAATCCAGCAGAGCCCCTTTGGGATGTGATGAAAACGGGAGATTCGCATCATGAAGGTGTTGCCCGCAAATCTGCAGCAACCGTGTGATGCTATCACCTAAATATGGGCCAAAATCTCTGAGGAATGTTTGCAGCACCTTGTTGAATTTGAAGGCGGTTCTGCAAGGTGCAATAGCGAGGTGCGTAATATGAACATAAATAGAAAATAAGAATCCAAATAAAAATGCAGCAGTCACAGACACAGGGGATTCAGCTCTTTTTGGGCTCCATAGACCTGATCAATAATCCATCCATGGCTAAATAACATCATTAGAAAGCTTCCCGCAGTTTCTGTTTCATGCAAATTACAATATAACCTCATTTTATGAGAATATTTGAAGCATTTTTCTTCCCAAGCCATTGTGATATGTCATTGTAGGCGACGGTGTTACTAATAAGATTAATGATGGCTCTGTTCTATTCATGTATCCTGGTAAGCCATGACAGTGTGACACATCGCCAGCACGCACAATACAAGAACCCTGAAACTGGAGCACCTAAATGGAATTCATCCCTCATTAGTTTTAATATTTATGCTTGTGCTTTTCTTGATGTGACATGTCAAAATGTGAAAAAGGCTTAGCATGCATTCCAACCTTGCTGTGAAGACATAGTCTAAAAAGACGGGTGACAAATTCCAGGAAAAATCTACATAAAACGTCTTAGTAAGGTGTTGGGCCACCATGTGCAAACAGAACAGCTTAAATACACCATGGCACTGATTCTGTTCAAGTCTCTGAAAGTCCACCAGAGGGAGGAACACCATTCTTCACCATTCCATTCTTCTTCATTTGGTGTTTTGATGATGATGGTGGTGAAAAGTGCTCTCTAACATAATCAGTGTTCATCAAATCATTCAGTGACCCTTCATTTACTGTATATGATGGCATTGCCGTCCTGGAAAAGACCACTCCCATCAGGATAGAACTGTTTAAGATAAAGATGATCATTCAGGACAATGTTGCACTGATTTACAATGCCTATGTTAGGGGGTTATGTACATTATGAATATCTCACTGAAGCTGGAAATGCAAAAATAAAGTAAATAAGAAAACACAATGATGCATTTGATCCGACACAGAAAACATCTTATATCAAATATTTGAGGAACTTCACACAATTTATTTCGGAATTAACCATCCCATTATCAATTGCAGCACTTTATTATCTTCGGTGTAAATTTATCAGTGTAACTGTTCAGTAAATTACTTACAACCAACTTGGCTGAAAGTAATTTTGGTTTCTATCTGCCGTTGTTTGTGGTGGGACAGACGTTGGTGCTACAAACTGTCCCGTAGTGTTGGTGTTTATTAAAAATTACTCAAAGAGAACCTGTAGCCTATTTTATCAGCTCACTGGACAACAACACCCACCAAGTAATCAGGGTTGTGAACAGTGGCGTCTGAGGCTATAAATCTAAATGTTGTATGAGTTGGATCAATATATAATTGCGGGACTTTTTGTATCATAGTTGACATTTTAGTGATATCCAGTCATTTTTTATTAATAAGTGTTTGCTTCCATAATAAATAATTCTGGAATTTGTAAAAACATGATCATAATGAACGGTTCTCAGCTTTTTGATCTGCTGCCCTCTGAGAGGCGTTACAGATGCATTAAAGCGAGGACAAACAGACTAAAAAACAGCTTCTTTCTGAGAGCCATCACCACCCTGAACTCTCACATGTAACAACCCAGCCAACAATATGACGTAAAACATGCAATATGCTTCACTGTCTCTGCTGCTGCTGCTCTATACTTCCTCATATCCACTCACCCCATGCAATACAATCATACCAAAGTGTGCAACACACTTTTTAACAGTGCAATACATTATTTTTCTTCACAATTCTCATATATTTTTAAAGATATTTATCATTTGTGACATTTATATTGTATATTTGTAAACAGAGACTGTTTGCACTACCTTTAGGATTCTTTAAGACTTATCTTGCACTATGCACTGAAAAGGAGAAGCTCTCCAATTTCGTTGTACACTGTATAATGACAATAAACGCACATTCTATTCCATTCTATTCTTAAAAACACTTTTTTTTACTTTTAATAAAAATGTATGCAAGATATATCCCATGGACTTCAAAAGTCCCTCAATTATTTATTGACCCATATACATGTGATGTGAGTTGTGAGTTCAGCTTGTGATAAGTACCCCATATAGCAATTAAGCTAGCAGCATTTATTTTTTTTTTTAAGCTGACAAATCGTTTTGTGTGTGTTGCATTTGTTTACTAAAGCGATATTAAAACAAAATAAATTATTAATATTTCCATCTTCAGATCGCTGCAGGTGCAACGGATGGACGTTACGCACGGACCGGGGGGGTTGAACGTCACATCCGGGTCACGCAGCTCGGAGGAGAGCCGTCGATGGGCGCAGCATCCGCATACAAAGAAGAAGACGATGGCCGACATATCTCTGTATCTCACTAACGTTAACGTGTCTATAGGACGGAGCGTGGACGTGGGGCAGGTAAACTGCGTTTTATTTTACAGTAAAACCCGTTTCTCGTGTGTTTGCTGAATGATGCCTCTCTGGTGTAGCTGGTTGTCAGCTGTCATGTCGGTTTGCTCAGTTAACAGAATGCAAATGAGGCGAATTTTAGCGTCTTTTTAAAGGCAAAACAAGCTTTCACAGCCCTGTCTCTTCCCCTGAAGCTGACCGAAACGATCGAAACGTGTCTGTATTTGTAAAAAGAAAAGGAGGGAGAGCTGCACTGGGTCAACAACCCTGGAACTGGTTGTTTTAAACTGAAGAAAATAGAAAATCAGGTGTTTCCAAAGAAGAAGACCAGTAATTATTACATTAGTTGACAGGACAAAGACTGTCCAGGTCACTTTAGAAATATATATATTTAATGTAATTCTAAATATAATAAGCATCTGAACCCCAAACAGTTTTCTGGGGGTATTTTTTTTCCCCACTGTGGACAATATAAAGTCCTGGATCTCTATGGAAACAGCACAGCCATGTTTAAAAATAGGGAACACTCAGAGGTCTTTTGTGCAGTACAAAAAAACTAAAATTGAACCTCTGTGGTTATTAATTTTACATAGCCGGCAAAGCCATTTTTTTTCTCTATTTGGGTTTATATTTTTTTTTTGTGAATTTTTTTTCTATATTTGGGTCTATCTATCTATCTATCTATCTATCTATCTATCTATCTATCTATCTATCTATCTATCTATCTATCTATCTATCTAGCTATATATATATATATATATACATATACATACATATATACATATATATATTATGTATATGTATATATAATTATTTATTGTTTTATTATTTATTTTGCTCAGTTTTCTTGCTCTTACAGAGTTGAACCTTAGTGCTGCAACTGTTAATCGATCAACCCTCTGAACCCCATGCAGTTCCTGGGAGTTTTCCTCTCTGGACTCATCTTCCATTTTCACTGTATTATAAAATCCTGCATCTCTGTGGAAACAACACAACCAGGCCTAGAATTAGAAAGAACTTATGAATGTATTCTGTCCAGTGTGACACAATAATAATGCCATAAATCACAAAAGAAGAAAAGGCAAGAGTGGAATGTCTTTAATTGTTTATAATATAAAAATTGATAAAATCTGCTATCAACATATACATTTTGCATTTTACCAAGTGCCCACAGGTATTACTGGACACAAAGCTTGCTCTACATACTATACATATTATACGATTTACATTTTTAGTCTGTTTCCATAGAAATTTGGTTAGTACAAATATTCACAATAGAACAAAATAATCACAAACATTTCAAAATAGTTGAACATTTTATTCCTGATGTGACATATTAAATCATAAACTCAGAGCAGGAACATGACACGGATACCCGATTTTATGACACAGAAAATGTTTTATCTGTGTATAAAGTCATTTTTTTCACTTTGGCTTTTGGAATAACGTCATTAATGGTTTCAAAGTATCTGTGTGAGTGTCTTTTAATGGGATAACTGGGATTGTGAGTTCTGATAACATATTTATGTTCCCACAATCTCTGTTGCAGCTTTTGTTTAGTGCCACCAGTGTGAAAGCAGCCACGTTCACTTTCGTTAAGTCATGTAATTTTCAAATGGCAGAATTCATACAGATAGCTAAAACCTGTTCTCATTGCACTCCAATTCAGTTCATTTCAGGTTTATTTAAATAGTGCCAATTACAATTCAAATTGTCTCAAGATGCTTCACTGAACCCCCAGAGCAGCCCTAAGATGACAGTGGCCAGAAAAAACTCCCTAACTGGAATCTGTCTGATACGTAGGATTTAAACCAGTCCAGTGCTGTCCCTTTAATGCCAGTAGAATGTTCTAAATGCTGCACTAAGGTCCAACAAAACAAGTATAGAGACCAGTCCATTATCTGACGCTATGAGAAGGTCATTAGTGACTTTCACCAGAGCTGTTTCTGTACTATGATGCACTCTGAAGCCTGACTGAAACTCTTCAAACAAGCTGCTCCTTTGTAAATGTTCACACAGTTGATTTGCAGCCGTTCTCTCAAGAATTTCAGAGAGAACATTTGGATCAAGAGTAGGCTTTTTAAGTAAAGGCTTAATTACAGCAACACTCCACAACCTGAAGGACACTTGAAATGCATTAGTTCATCCATGTAGTAATTCAGATTATTTGTGTATCTCTTACACTCAGGACCTCCATCAGTAAGAAATGTGACAGTCGTTATTATGTTCTTATCTCTACCACCTCTGTCACGGCTTGTGATCCCAGAGTCCAAGTCCAAACCCGTCGAAGGACTTTGAGAGCGTGGAGCTGGGAGAGCTGGACAAGAGAGAGGAGGAGCAGCAGCAGAAGGAGAAGGTTCCCCGTCGGATCATCCACTTCTCCAGCGGCGAGACCATGGAGGAGTACAGCACCGACGAGGAGGACGGAGAGGACAAGGAGCCGGAGAGGAAAGACCTGCTGTCCTCTCCGGTCGATGCGGTGAGGGTGAGAAACTCATGAGTGGAAACAAAATGACGGAGGTGTGTGATACAGAAACCCATTAGTTTCACTACATTCTCTGCGTTGCAGTCAAAGATGACCTGGGGCCCTTATTTCTGGTTCCACATGTGGAGAGCAGCAACGTCCACCATCTCAGGTTTGTGCTGTTTGCTCTGAAAAATACATTTGTGATGATAAGCCCAAATTTCAGACAGGTTCATAAAGCTTTTTCCAGAATAATTAGCTAATTTATTTTAGCGGCAAGACTAGGAGTCCGTCTGCATATTGGATAATGTTGCTGCTAGTGAACATCAGCTAGCGGTGAGTAGCTTATTATTTATCACAGAAGTAAAATGCTATTGTTGTCCTTATAACAGTGAAATGAGCTTCTCATTTCTTAAACAACCATGTTGGGAGACATATCCTGTAGTCATGGACAGGATGTTCATCTGTCTCAGAAGGGTCAAATCACTGGCCTGCATCAAGCAAACAACTGAGGACATGAAACTCCTAAAATCAGGTTAAGAACCGTCCAACGCATTATTAAAACCTGAAGGATGGTGGAGAACCTTCATCTTCCAGGAACAAACGTGGTCTGATGAGTCCAGATTTACCCTGTTCCAGAGTCGCCGTCACATAAACCAAAGCTTATTTGATTCCAACCAGGTTTGTGGTGAATATATATAAAAATCATTTGGGGAACATGTGGACCCCATCCAGAACCCAGCCGGACTGTGCTTCTTTTATTTATGTATGTTTGTGTTGTGTTGCTCTTGTGATGACTGCTTCAGTTGCATTGTGTTTAATTTCAGTTCAGGAGTTCTCACACCAGTACTGTAAGCAACACACGTTTGTAATCATCAATAGTAATTCCATTGTTTCTTTCATATTTGTAACTATAGATGTCACACATTTTAGGAAAATATACATTGAGAGGATATGGACAGATATAGAAATATGAAACAGATGAAATACTTCTGGGGTCCAGCTGGACCCCAAGTGTACGGATGAAGTAGGTTTTTCCACGTGTACTGATGAGGGTTAAATTTGTATTTTAACGTCATTTATCGTATTTCTATTCCAGCGTGTGACTACCTTGGGGAGAGGATGGCTTCTCTCTTTGGGATAACATCGGCCAAATATCAATACGCCATCGATGAATACTACAGGATGAAGAAAGAGGTACGGGGCAGAGAAGCTGTGTGGTTTTGAAGGTATTATTGTCATATTGTGTGTATTAGTCAGCTGACGTACTTCCGTCTGGTGTGATTTGGTCAGAGGGAGGAAGAGAAAGAGGAAAACCGTCTGTCAGAAGAAGCTGAACGATCCTTTGACCAGTTACAATCTCAGGAAGAGGAGGACGAGCCAATCACCATGACGGGCCAGCCGGAGGTGGCGGTCGAGCACCCTGACGTGACCTATCAGGTAGAGAACGAAAACCAGGCAGCTTCCAACACCATCACAGTCCCTGCTATCGTCACGGCAACCTAACCACCCCTAGAAAAGGACGTTTGCGCTTCAATGTCTGTCTCTGTGTCGAAGAAGGAACACTGTGTTGTCTCACCGAGCTGTTTGGTTTGTGTGTGGAGCGGCGCTGCTGTATTGTGGTTGAATGGCGAGGACAGCGGCGGTGCAACGGCGTAGCAATCGTTCAGAAACTGCTGGGTAATGTGGCATTTAGATCTCTGAATAACCCGTGCTATGAAAGAAAATGTGCAAAATGATCTTTGAAATCATAGTTTTGCCCACATTGTTAGCCCATTTTCATGCATTATCCAGCATCTACTGCAGTTTCCCTTTCAGAGTGAGGGATAAATGTTGCTCCGCTGTGCCTCTGATGGACCGGATACTGTGCCTGAATCACCAATACAGCCAAGTCAGTGCCAGATCTGGACCAAGCAACTATTTGAGCATGACCTGAAGACATCGAATAGCCTTTTTAATTCAGTGCTGCACATGTTTCAAATATTTCACAGCTGTCTTGTGCAGATCTGGCCACACTGATGCATCCTCGATAACACCCGGCTGCACCAAAGAGCTGGCCGTTTTAACACCACCGTACATGTTGATTTGTTGTCTGTGTTCCTGTATTAATGCATATTAAGCTAGCATTGCACTTCATGTCTGTGGAAGCACTGAACAGATTTAGCCTTGGTTATCAAATCATCATCAACACTGACTGACAAAAAAAAAAAAAAAAAAAAAAAACCCTCTGTAAACGGGTTTAGGTGTTCGGTGCTGCTCTTCTTATCTGCCTTCTCTGCTATGGAAATGAACATAGCAGATGTGGTGTGGAAGCCTTTGACAATGGCAGGGAGCATTGCGACACTAAGTCTGTATAAGGACATGCAAACTTACATTTTTAACTGTTTTTAGTACAATTTTTTATATTTATTTAACTGAACCGACTGAGCACTTAATTTGAGCGTTTTTCTATTGTTTTAGTGAGTAACACTAAAATCAACTGTTAATAAAGTTACTGTCTGACTTTTATACTCGTCAGTGTGGGTGTTTTTCATTACGGAATAGCACTTCTACAGCTTAATAAATCCAAATGGGAGCATGGATTTTATTTCCCTGTCCAGCGCTGGCAGGCTCGGCTGCCCAGTGAAAGGCTGCTGCAGTCTGACTGATGTGAGCCATCGGCTTTGTCAGTGGCAACAAAGAGCCTGTGTCATTCTGTATGCAGACTGCTCTGAGGTCAGGGACCCTGTCCACTCGCTGCACAGTACGTCCATTCTCGGTCCAGAGTGGGTTTCTGTGGTCCAGAACGACCCCCTCAGCAGCCACGTCCTCACCGCTGATGAGATACACAACGGTGACACGTGCCTGAGTCGACTCATGCAAAGTGAGCTGCTGGGTTTGATGCCAGAAAGCAGCTCAGAATGACGGAGAGCTTGGCATTGTCATCGGCTACTGTTGATGAAGAAAACAGGACACCTTCTAGTGTCACTCCTTCATTCCATTCCCCACGGTTGTCCACGATTCTTTCTTCTGCTGTTATTCTACTGCCTGTCAGACCCCCTTCTTACCTTCTGTTGTCACACCTTTGCTATTTGCAACTGTCTGCCAGAGGCCTTGATTCAGTTACTCTCTTCTGTCTTACCTTACTGATTAGCAGCCATACGGCCCTCTCCCTACTCTCTGGCCGTTCCTCTAAATTGTGTCCTCTGCAAATGTTCTGAGTCAGCTTTCCTTCACAGACTCATGCTCTGTGTTGGTCAGCCCACCATATTCCAGAATACCAATAAACACCCCACTACAGCAAGCTTCCAAGGACCAGCAGTGAAATTTCTCAGGGTATTTGTGATGTCAGTTGTCACATAAGGGATGTAAAAGCTTTGTACACTTTAAATTCACCATCTTATGAAGTATTTTTTAGTATGATTTTGTATTTCTTGTCAAAAATGAAAAATATATCAGTGTTCTCAGATTATTTCAGCCCCTTTTCCTAACCGAACCTTGATTTTTCAGTTCATCAGATGAAACCTGAAGTGCAGAGGTTTTGGCGCCCGCCTCTGGCAGTGGTGATAATTACACAAATGCTGTTGATGCATCCCAAAGTTTTTCCACCATAGTCTGCATAGTCAGCATTTGAAGTCTTGATGAGACTGTAAGTGACTTGTGTTTTGCCGTGAGCATCGCTACATTTCCCTGTCGGTGTTGGATAATAGCTGCTTTCTGTAAAACACAGGCTAAGCCGTCTTTCTGGTCGTGTAGAGAAGCTGAGAAATTATACGTCTGGACACTTTCAAACTATGCGAAGCCTCTTGATGATTGAATCTCGGTTCATACGTGTCTCAGCACATCATTCCAGCGGTGCTCATCTCTAATCTAGTCACATAGTGAAGTCAGTCCACGCCACAGCCGGACCACACAACAGACAATAGCACCACTGACAGCCTGCAGTCCATCATGTAACCCAGCAA
The DNA here is from genome assembly GCA_027123335.1 of Amphiprion clarkii. Lineage (NCBI taxonomy): Eukaryota > Metazoa > Chordata > Actinopteri > Pomacentridae > Amphiprion > Amphiprion clarkii. The sequence continues at coordinate 2,419,826 of CM049579.1, forward strand.
CACAAGGACGGTGCAGATTTTTAGACGAATCCTTCAGTCTGAGATTTTTCTTGGGGATTTCAATGGAGGCGTGAGCCTCGAGGCTGAACAAACCTGCTGTAATTGAAAAAATCTCGTCGGATCCTTGAACAACAGCTCCTGGTTTTTTCTGTTTAGGATTTATTTATGTGCTTTTTCAGTCAATTATGTATATTCTTAAAGTCTCAACTCAGCCTGAGGATTTTGTTTCTGATTGAGCCGATTCTTCAGGAGCCACATTATATTATGTATTTATGGGATTTAGCTGGACTGGGCTGAATATGTTTATTTTTTTATTGTTCCTTAAGGGGCTGTTTGAGGCAAGCAAACACAAAGACATATAAACAACATTTATCCTCACTTAAAACAATTTACTGCTATAAATATGATAAGCTGAAATGCACAAAGGTTAATGGCGATGAGTTGTCCAACATAATGGTGGTAATCAGTCATGAGCCTATAAGGTCATTTATTTATCCTTGGAGAGTCTAAGTCTCAGGACACAGAAATAAAAGTAAGAAGAGAAGAACTTTAACCTCGACACATTGCGCTTTCCTCTGTACTTTTTTCAGACTGACACCCTGAGGATTTGCATTTATTGCCTGCCAGCAGCCGGCTTCGTGTTTCAAACAGAACCTAAAACCAAATTACTTACTAAATCTAAGCTGCTGTTTTGTGTTGATTTCAGCTGCGTCAGCCCAAAAGGAAAAAAAAGAAATAATTGGCTGCATCTTCACCCAGCAGACTGTAAAACGATGAGGATTAAAAATGTACAAAGGAAGAAAAGGGACTGGACACATTGTTAACTCTGTAATTAGCTGCTATAGGAGACCGAGAGCGAAGCTAATGTGTGAAATTCACCTTAGACGCCCTCATTTATGGAACTCTGCTTCTATTCCCTGTACAGGGCTGTTGAGGTAGTTGGGGTTATTTCTATTAGATTGCTTATTACATTTTGTGGACTGTTCCCTTTTTTTCACAAGTTACTCTCCAGTGTCACTGTATTCCTGGTTTATAGGTATAAACTCAACAAGAGGCAGAATTTATCAGTTTCTTGTCCCTCCACTAGAGGGCAGCACTGTCTTTAACAGCAGAGACTAGCTGGGGTTACTGTAGGCCAGGGGCACATTCAAGTTCAAGCTGTGCACTGCATGTAAATAAAGTGAATTTGAAACTGCAAGACATATTATGAAAGCAAGGCCAAGGCATGATCCTCGCAAAACTGTAAAACTAAATTAATGTTTTTCTCCTGTTTAAATTTAGAATCTGATTGTGAGAAACTAGTCGAAGTGGTCCACATAATGTCTGTCTCTGTGCAGCTTCCTTCTGCAGAGACACGGAAATCATCGGACAATCAGTGGTTAAGAGGGAAAATCCAGACTTCTCACAAAGCCATTCCTTGTGACTTACTGTTTACTGGCACAGGCATGCATGTGTGCACGTGCACTAAGCAGCACAGGAACCAGTGCCTCTGCATATATATGCAAAAGGGTCAGTCCCAAACTGGGCTTTCATGTGGCAGTCCTGCCCCCGCGGCGTCTTGTGCGTCCACGTGTCGGCCTGGAGGTGAAACATACCTGACATTTCTGCAGGCTTTGAGCAGAGAGGGGCCGGGACGGGAGGCGGTTAGTGATCTGGGGGGACCAGTTTAGCGAGCATTTTCACTTCTGATTTACTCAAAGGTGGTGCACAGGCCGAACCTCACGTCCTAAAAATGTATCACACCACACCTGACTGCCATATGCGCTGATGCATCCGGCTGTGATTAATCGCACGTGCAGTTTAGGAACGTCAGCGCAGAGTCTTGCCAAAGATGTGGAGACGTCCTGCATGAACAACCTGGTACCCGACTGGCTGATTTCCTCGAGATGCAGCCACTTTTAAGAAGACATCTGCTCCCCAGTGGGGGCAGAAACTTGTGTATAAATGGAAACAGAAGTGAGGTGGTGAAGGCACAGAAAGACAGTGAGACATACAGAAAGACAGAAGGAGGGAGGATGATGAGAACAGCAGAAGCCCCTTTGATGTGGGCCTCAGCGGGGCCCTGTGTGTCTAAGACGAGGCAGGCCTGCTGAGGGAAGGGGATTTCCAGCCCTGCTTGGTCTCCTGTCTCACCCCCTTTAGCCGTTGCTTCCTTCGTGGGCTTCAGCTTAAAAACACAGAGTCTACAAAGAGCAAGTCTCTGTAGCCAGAGGTCGTCGCTCAGGATGATAGACGTCGTCGTTGTAGTGATACAACACTGTTCTCTGTCAGGAGTTTAGTGGAGTAGAATATCTTAAAGCTGGGTTGCTTTACTTTGGGGCATTAAAGTTTGACAGGCATGTTATCTTTTTAAAAATGACACTATTTATCAAAGCTAGACTCTGTAAAAACAGAAAGAATCATCAGAATTCCAGCTTTCTGACGGTCCTCGAACCAAACGTGTTCCGTTCCATCAGGAGAAATAACCAAATCTAACATTAAAATCACAAGATGTGGTCAAAATGACTTTATTCATCATGTTGCATTTCAAAATTCACCCAAAAATAATCCCGTTTGCTCAGCTAGATGCTAAAAAAAAGAAAAATTCTGCAATCCTCAGTGCAGCCGCGGTGTGACTCAGCTGTGACCAGCAGTCATATGATTAAAATTCAGGGATGGGGTTGAACTGGGATGAACTGCAGGCTGTGTTTACACAGAGCAGATAGAGGAACAAGTGTGGAAATAAATCAAAAATCTAAGTAGTAAAATATCTGAAGTATGTAATAGTGTCAGCGTTTGTTTTTCCAGTACTGCTAACAAGAAATGCTGCACATGATGACTCCAGTGTTTTGCAGTTTTTATAAAAAGTCATGAAAGAAATCTAACTCAATGTTTTTCTTTTTTATGATTTATGGCATTTTAACTTTGTCGCTCTGCACACAAGACAATTTGGAGTTCTCTTTAGTTCTAGTCATGATTGTGGTGTTTCCATGGAAGTGCAGGACTTTATTTTGAAGTGGAAAATGAGCCCACGGTGAGTAAAAACCTACGTTCAGAGGGTTAAAATCATTTTGCTGAGGTTTGCACGCTGTGTTCTGACACTGTGGACTCATTCTGAATGCTCTGAAACATCTCCCCAGTGGAACATTAGCATCCTTTGTTGCATTTAAAACCATCTTGCATCCACAGTTGACAATTTCCCCCTCAGACACACACAGACGTTTATTTTTACATGCACAGAAAATATTCCACATGCAAGATTAGAATCTCTGCCACATCAACTCAAAAGCTGCTCTTCTCACACTTGTCGCACTTCACACTACACTCCCTCACTGTCTGTCTGCACACAGTGGCCTTTATACACCCAAACACACACACACCCAAATGCAGAAACATGGACTGTGAAGTACGCACACACACACACACACACATACGCACACACTGAGCTGTGGAAAGTCCCTGGCACGAAGCTGCCTCGTATCTCAGCTGCAAGCTTGCTGGTGCAGGTGGCTGCTGCAGCGACAACAATGCAAAGACAACATGACCTGTGACCCCCCAGCTGCTTCCACCAGGGCTGACCTGCTGCTCGTTTGAGAGGGAAAAAAATGCAAAATAAAAGTTCAAGTAAAAGCAGATGCAAAACAGACTTTCAGGGCCTGAAGTCAACACCGACCAGCAGCTAAATGTGGCAACAACTCTGGAGTTAACGAGTGAATCCTTTCACTGTGGTTCAGGATTCCAAGTATCTCACATCTTTATGACGTAAATATTTCTCAGATTGATTTCCAATCTAAACTTTAACTCTGGTCATATAGTGCAGCCTGTCTCTGTGGGATTTTTTGTGTGTTTTTTGTCGTTTTTATTGACATTTAGCTTTTATATATGCAGAAAGTTTTTGTCTTGCTTTTAGTTATTCTTTATACTATTTACTTGGTCTTTGTTCTTACAGCAGAAAACTGAGCCAGAACCACAGCTGCAAAAAAAAAAAAAACCTGTAAAGGAGAATTAAGTCTTTGATACATGCACTCTTGTCTTTGCATGTGACTTTATTCATGTTATTTTTAAGTGAAAGTGCTGAAAAAACAGAAAACTTCCCTGAAAAAACCCAACTTATCAAAGGTAAATGGTATTTGAGTCAGTTCAGTTCCTTGATCAATATAAAGTAAATGACAGTATCTCGTCCTTATCAGGGTTTCCTCTGTGATTGTCCAGCACATTATGACTCAAGCTCCCGTCAACCGTCAACTAGTGTGTCCTTGATGGCAATCTTTGTACACAAGTCACGAGTCCTGGATCATTATCAGTTTGGAAAAGTCCCATTACGAAACTCACCTGATGCTCATTTCCTTAAAGCATCTTACAGCCAAGACGGTTTTACAATCCATCTGGTGAACTGCCTGCTCAAGAGGTGAAAGTGTGACGGATTAAAATCACATTCTCCACTTATAACCTACATTTCTGTCTTCATAATCATGGATCTATTGGACTGCCTCGTCCCACATTCAGAGGGTGGTAGATGTAACGGGCCCATTGGATTACGCACAAGAACCACCACAAAGAGGCCCAAGTCCACCACAAAGTGATGCAAACCTACCAGAAAAAGAAGCAAAAATACTAGAGACATAAGGCAACCTCTGAGATATGCAAAGTGACGGCACAAAGAGATGCAAAAGAGCTACAAAGAGATGCAACATGACTGAAAACAAACACGAAACGGCCACAAAAAAGAGCTGGGTCTGGTGTCATGCCACTGTGTAGGAGGATCGATGACATTTAGCATGTCTGTCTTCTGGAACGAAGACTTAGATTTGAGTCTGAACACATTTTATTCACCCTGCATTACATGGTGGTGTACTGTACTGTGTCATTAGATAATTAGAAGTTAATGTTTTCTGTCTTCTGGACAGAACCCGAGTGTCACTTCCACTTGGAGCAAGTAGCAGCAGGTCTGATTGTTTTGGCCTTTTGACTGGTCAGTGGGTGTTTTGTTTTGCAGGGTGGAGGCCTGCTCCCTTTTTCAGAATGGCTTATGTAACCACTGGTCAGGGCGAAACGGCAGTGAAACATCCTCTGCAGAATAATGTGCCTGCTTGGGCGGAGGGTGGTGCTGCGAAGGACGCTGAGGTCCAAATGTATACTTTAGGTACTTTCCACAGTAAAGACCAAGCCCCACTCCGCTGTCTGTCACCCTTCTCTGATATACAGCAAACAGTGGTTTGAAACAAGAAAGCCGTGAATGTCAGACGCCCTCTTGGTCAACAACAGAGAGCTCAGCTTGTGCTTGTTGTTGGTGTTGTCGACCAAAATAACAGAACAGGAGGCCTATTTTAATCGACAGAACAGCCTGAGGTAATACTGATTATAGAGTAAAACAAATGAAAACCTGAGTTTACATTTGTTCTCAGTCTAGTTTGAGTTTAACCCTCCTGTTGTCCTCATTTACGGGCACCAAAAAAGTTGTTCCCTTATCTGAAAAAAATCCAAAAACTCAGCAAAAAATTCCCCAAATTTATAAAAATTTGCAAAATCTTCAGGAAGAAAATTCCAAAAATTACTTAAAAGTTTCCCTTGAAAGTTTTATTTTTAAAAAAATCCCCAAATTTGGCAAGAAATAAAAATTTGAAAAATAAAAACGTGTAAATTAATAAAAATCCTCAAAATAATCCTAAAAATATCTAAAATGATTCCACATATATCAGTAAAAACTGTAATATTTTCTTTAAGAACATTCAGAAAAAAAATCATTGATTTTTTTCCGAATGTTCTTAAAGAAACATTTTTTTTAGCATTTCTTTTTTTGCACCAAAACATTTTCAAAAAATTCCCCAAAATGTTGAAAATGTGGACATCAGAAGTTTCACTGTGAAAATATATTGAAAATACAACTTTAAAACGGGTCAATTTGACCCACAGGAATGACAGGAGGGTTAAAGTAATTTTAAATTGTTTGTATTGTACAACTTGCATCTAGTTTAATTGTTGCATTCCCCTTAGGCAGTCTACAGCACTAAATAGACTGATCTATATGGTCCATATAATCCAAAGTGGGTGGCACAGTACTTGAACACAAATGAAAAAGAATGGCACGAATTATGTAAAGCACAATGGCCCTAAGCAAACTAATTGTTTCCCTGTTTGAGCACAAAGGTACTGTTTGCTTTAATGGTGCAATTAAAGCTTCAAGTGTTCTGAGATATAAAAAAAACACCACTTAAAACTCAGATATAGTCAAGTAGCACAGGCAGATCACTTCTGTATTATCCTGTACTAGTAAATGCACTCGTACTAGGCAAGGTGCTTAAATGGAATTGCATAGAAATAACTATAAATATATACTTTGCATGTTTAACTGTATGCATGTTTAGTTTTCTTTCACTTCAGCTCAAATGGCAACAGAAACTGTTCCAAAGGGTAAATGTGAAACCATCAGAAGACGATCTCTCTTTTCTTTGCAACAAATTCTATTTAGCTCACTCAACATAAATAACATTTTCAGAACACAATCAAAATGTTCAGTCATGCTGGAGACATTTAAATAGTCGATCATTCAAAGTAGCCCTAACTGATTTTTCTTTCTTTCTTACTTTTGGTTTCACTCTTGGTGGGGCAGCAGAACAAGCTGTAAACGCCACGTTATCAGCTTCTGCAGGTGATAAGGAAAAAAGCGTAGGAACATCATTCATTTACTGTCATGCTTCACTTAACTGATTGGCTGGTTTTTGTAGAAAACAGGCTAATAAAAGCAACGTAAGGGGAAAAATGTTAAACCGCACATGCAGAGTTGGATGGTAATTCTATGTGGATCTTTGTGTATGTGACACATTTAAGAATACACTCTAATTTGAGTGTAGCTTTAGGTGTGATTCATACCCCTGGATTAACCAATAAGCCATACAGTTTGTACCTACAATATACCTGCTGTATACTAGCTTCCACTAATGCAGAAGGCACAGTAAAAAAAATCCCTATCTGAAACTCCAAGAAGGTTCATTTCTATATTCAGACGAACTAATCCTGAAAGGAGAACATGCACCCTGCTATTTATAACGTAGCTTTCACTATGTGTGAAAAGAAAGTGCTACTGTCTCTAATGGCTTTCCAGTAAAACACAAAAATATGTGTATTTGTGTGAAAAATGACTTAACTTTACAGCTTTCATTTCACTGAATACAAGCAGCTGCAAATGTCGTCCACTAGAGGCAAACCTGTAACACGTTCACCGGAGGTTTGAAGTGCCAAATTTCTGGTAACTTTCTGGTAACAAGACTGATTTTCTTTTCTGCCGTGTGCATTGAAGTAGTTATTGGTACTGCTGCTTCACAAAAAGAAAGTCGTGGATTCAAACCCAACATGACTGTATATAAAGATGTAAGAACCGTCCCTGGTGTCACCTATAGGTGTCCTGAACAGCCGTTTTAAAGCTCAGTGTGGTGCTTTCAGCCACTCCCCTGTTGGCTGAGGTCTGGATTCAGCTACAGAGACCAAAACAGATGTTTGTACCAGGCTCTAAGCGTGTTTATTTCTGCTGTAAAGGTGTGCATTTTAACATGGGGGTCTGTGAGGATTGATTCACTTTTATAACCAGGCTCTAGTGGCCATTCAAGAAACTGCAGTTTCATGTCGCCCTCATTTTTCAGCCCTGGTGCTTTCTGCTTGGTTCAGTGAACTATGGGTGCTCCCTTACCAGTCCAAAGACATGCATGCTAGGTTAAAAGCTGAATCTAAATTGTGAGTTTGATCATGAATGGTTGTTTGTTTGTGTCTCTGTGTTGGTCTCACAGTAAACTCCAGCCTCCCCTCCATAGGATAAAGCCAGTGCAGCAAATGGATTGATGGATAATTTCTGGATTCTGAGATGTTTAGTGTCACAGGAATGTTTGCCAGAATCACATTAAACATGAATTTGCACCACATTTGCTACAAAAACTAAACATTTCCTGCAAAAAATAGATTTACAGATCAACTGTTTGTCATAGGTTTTCCACAGAGTTAGTCAGAGCTCCACTGTAAGTTTGCCACAAGTCTATTTTGAATATGAAAATAAGACCTTGCTGCTAATTTGAGGCAGCATTACCACAGGTTGACTACGACTGTCTGCCAGAAACTTTTTTTTTTCGATAGGGACCTCACTGTGGCCACAAGCTCCAAACAACAGAAGTGAAGTTCATGATGATTAAGTCTTCAGGGAGTCTTAATGTCCTATTACTGCTGAAAAAGATAACAAAAAGACATTTCCCGCATAAACACACACAAACATAACAGTACATGATATCGCAGGGAAGATAATACGGGGCCAGCTGGTATTCATTATGTGATGACCCTCAGACGGATTCTGTTCCGGAAGAAATGACAAAATGTGAAGAACGTCATGTCCCCATGAAGGCCGAGCGCTGATGTGCATCTCGGCGTAAATCTCCGTCAGTCAGAACGTCTTGTCCTGGATCTTGAATTGCTATTACAAGGAAATCTCAGGACATCCTGGAGGAGAGGAAACTCCCTGCTTTTGTTGTGCTGCGGCCGACCCACGCAGCAGCAAAACAATAGGTATTTTTAGCCCTTTTGTTAAATTTAACCCACTTGCCAGCGCTGTTAAAATAAAAGGACTGTTTTCCTTTCTGCAGGCTTTTAAGGCAGGCAGAGGCCTGTCTCCTGCTCGCTGCTTTGATGAAGCACTTGTGGCTGAAATCTTTGCATTTTTCCTTTGTCACGGTGAGGACATGTGCGGTGAGGCGCGCTCAGAACCCACGATACCAAACACAGCCTCACGGCTAAGTGCTTGTTATGTCTGTGCCTCGTACGCGGTGCTGTATATTTACAGAGAGATTTGGCTCTTTTATCCTGCCTTTAAATTTCCTCAACACAAAGGGATCCCACGCCTTCTGAGTCGCTACCAGACCGGCCTGTTTGTCTGTCTGTGGGGAAACAGTTCATGACACACGGGGGGAAATACAAGAGGAAGAACAGAGGGAGGCAGTCAAACAACTCATTGTCCTGAGACAAGGATTCAGCAGGACAGAATATATGGAGACGCGCAGTGAGAGAGGAATTCCCCCAGTAACTTGAAATGATTGCAGATGTGCGCCTGGCTGACTGCTACTGCACACATCTGGGCCAGAAAAGCTTCCCTCCTCTTCCATCCTTTCTGAGCCCTCCATGTCTCGTCTTTATAACACTGCCCCGCGCTCTACCCTGGAAAAGCAATTAGCTGGAACACATGGCCGCTGTTAAACTGCTACTCGCCAGGCAGCCAGATCAGCGGCTGCGGTGGATCCACAGCAGCGCATGTATCACGGGAGGCCTGAAAAGACCATTACCTTGGCGGCTGGGAGGAGAGGTTTTGGCGGGGGGGAAAGTTTGGGGGATTTCAGCAGGCAGAGATGCAACCTCTAAGAAGCAGCGCTACTGGAGGTCAGCAGTAGTCCGCAGCCTCCTCAGAACCTTTGATGGACAGGAAGCATTTTCATTTCTTGAATTTACTTCCCTTAACCCTCCTGTTGTCCTCATTTACAAGCTCCAAAAAATATTGTTTCCTTGTCTGAAAAAAATCCAAAAATTCAGCAAAAAAATTGCCCAAAGTTCTGAAAATTTGCAAAACCTTCAGGAAGAAAATTCCAATAATTCCTTAAAAGTTTCCCTTAAAAGTTTTATTTTTTTTAAAAATCCCCCAAATCTGGCAAGAAAATTCTTGTGAATATTTTCAAAAAAGGAGTAAAAACCTTTAAAAAAAAAAATCCTAAAAATATCTAAAGTGATTCCATATATATCAGTAAAATTTCTAATATTTTCTTTAAGAACATTCACAAAAGAAATCAACCCAAATCCAGCAAATTTTGCTGGATTTGGGTTGATTTTTATATGAATGTTCTTGAGAAACATTTTTAGCATTTCTTTTTTTCTACCAAACTATGTTCAAAGATTTCCCAGAAATGTTGAAAATGTGGACATCAGAAGTTTCACTGTGAAAATATATATTTTTTCCACATTTTCAAACTTTATAACAGGTCAATTTTGACGACATGAGGGTTAATAAAGCAGCTCTCCACCCTGTGTCTGATTTTCAAATGCACGGTTTCCTCTTGGCTTTGGCTCAAATAGAAGTTCAGAGGCGTTGTTTTGCTGCCATGCATATGTAGGTTAACATTTAGAGTACAGCATGTCCTCCTGAACAGGGAACTCCTTCAGCTATAATTTATCTGAACCATTGCAAACAATCAGGAGGCATTTCTTGGCACCTCTTACCTGCCGATCACTTGTTTACCACCTCAAACAGAGACGTGCACCTGAGTCAGTCAGACTTGTTTATGCTCACTCAGAGACAACAGGCGCTCCGCTCTGGCCCAACTACACACTTTGCGCGCATGTGCATAACACACACACTAGTGGGAAATTCCCAGCAAAAATTCCACTCTAGCAGTCCTCTGTGAGCACATTCCTGCGTTCTTCATAACATCTCGCAGCTGAAATGAAAGTCGAATTTACTGTTGTGGGGCAGTTTTGAAGATCCATCGCAGCCTCAAGCCAGCAATAAATCTTCCTAGACGGAGGATATTGCATGTAAGCTTATATCCCTGCTAGATTTCCTGGATCCAGTTCACTTTGGGGAATGTGGGAGAGCATGAAAGAACAGGCAGTAAAAACAGGAGGCGCAAGAGGAGACCAAAGAGTTTTACAGTCAAGGAATTCTTCAGGTGCTAAAAACATTTAAAATGTAAAGGTGCTGTCCATTTAAAAAATTAAGTTACATTTCCAAATAGATTTCGCCACAACACAAAACAGCATCATGACTGACCTTCCTAGACAGGTTGTATCATTTTTGGGACCAGTTTTCTCATTCCAAATTCCCCTAAAATCCCTGTGATGACTTCACAGCCCAATGTAGCTATTTATTCCCAATCCTGTTTGACTATCTAATATAACCAAATAAGATCGATGAGAGCATGTTTTCCATTTGCGGACAATGTGGACACTCAATTAATGAATGCATAACTGTGCGAAAGGGGGGAATTTTATAGGCGTACAGTAGTGTGCAGAAAATGACTCATGCTATTTGATGACTTTCTCCCCCTTCAAACACGCCACAAGCATGTCTGTCAAACCGTGGTCTAGCTGTCCAATATTAATAAGACAACAGTGTCATTGTTCTTGTTTGCTTTTGGCATATTGGTTTGATGTATCTCTTTCATCGCCATGCATGTAGCGGTCCAAAGCACAGTTGGTTTGGCTTCTGCTGTATGGTACAGTTGGCATCGGTGCAAAGCAGCAGGGTGTTTCCTCTCTTCTTAAGCCATCAGGAGATTACTGGCTTCACTCTGTTATTACTGAAGCCACCACCAACTGCAGCCCTCCAAAATCACTCTACGGATAGGTTTTCCAGCTTTTGTATCAGCCATGGCCTTGTACTCTGAAAGTCTTGTCAGTTTTTCAGCTAATAAACCTTAATGTGGTTAATGGCACATGCCACAATTAATTGGCAATTAATGAAGGCACTTTGTTGCTATTGATAAGTTTTCAAATTTAGCCTTTAAAGCTGCACTAATTAGTATCTTTGGTATTAGCAGTGGATCAACAATGTGAACAGAGCTGCTTGTATACAGCTGTTTACACAAGCAGGGTACACTGTGATGCTAATTACGTTCCAAAAACAAGCATAACAATAGAGGAGGACACTATTATAAGTCTGACTATTAGACTATTAGCTGTTACACTAAGTTCTTGTTAAACTGTAATTATACTCCATTACACATGCGCACATGGACAGCTGTGAACACCACTAATTTGCAGTTTTTAATGCTACTTTTTTGGTCCACTGGAGTCCTTTTGGAGGACCCTTTTTCAGACATGAGCAATATATCATATCAACATATTTTGAGTTGCACACAGACATCAACAGAAAGTATAATTGCCAAATCATGGTTCCCACAAGACTACCGTAGTTCCTCCATGAGCCCTACAGCCTTTGTGCTGTAGTTGTTGCACTACACAGATTTTGAGTTACATGTCTGCAAAGGGTTCTGCATAGATTCTCACAGATTTGGGTGATAATGAAAGTTATTGTAAGGTCAGCATTTAGGCTATTTCATGCTTTTCATGTCTTCCACCTAAGTCCATGACAGTCTGCATGGACTCTTCTGGAGACGTCTATGTGGAGCCCAAGATGCTTGTCATGAGGAGAGACTGTATAAGTGGGTTCGATCATCCAACATCTTGAAAATTCATTAAAGAAAATGGTATAAAAAATGAAGGCAATTAAGGGTCTTTCATTTGTACATGCTTCCCACTGACACTGCCTAAACATAGTGGGAAGTTCTAAATTCCCCAGCAATGGTGTGTCCACCCACTGTGCTGGACAGACCTCAGGAATATTCACCTCTTCAGTCCAGTCTTTAACCAGCTGAGCCCCTGTGTGTTTTTCTGTGTTTGATACGATGGGCAATGCAACCATCTACTGCACTATGCATAGAACCGCTCTATGCATCTGCTGTTGGCTTTTTAAGTCTCCATTGGTAATACAAAAACCATGAATTGGCCCTTGGCCTTTTACACAAGGGCCTGATGAAAACTGTTGCTTGCAGACCAAAATTTATATCAGTGCTAGTGCTGTAAGTAGTGACTATGCAAAAAGGGTCATAACATGCATGTTTGGTTCATGTCGATACGACCTACTGTGCAAGTCTGGAACAGAGTGGACGAGGAAGTACTATGATTGCAACAACTATGGTGTCCACAGCTGTCCGTGTGGAAAGGACGTCTGCACAGGAGTATAATTACGACTTTAGCTGCTGGGACAGTAATGTTATGGCGCTTTTCAACTAGCACCTAGTAAAGCCCCAAGACTGCATCACTGCATGTCTACTTTGCACGCTGCTATCAAATGATGGGCATTAAAAGTACACATGAGGTGGTTCTGCATGAGGCATCACTGACGGGTCAGGATGATACAGTGAGCAGGGTATGAGGCATACGGTGGACAAAGCTGACCAGAAAAACCTGATAGTTCAGGCCTGTCTGAATACGCCTGCTGCTGCAGAGACGCTCTGCAAGGTTCTCAGGCTCAAAGGGCCGAGAGATTTCGAAAAAGGCGAAGAGGTTTTGGGTTTCCTGCTGCCCTGTGGCACAGAGTTAGACATGCTTACTTCCTCAAGTGGCTGACTTCGGAGAACGTGACGTTAAAGTTGTTTTTATACGTTGAAGGCCCCGGTTGGATTTTTCCAGTTTAATCTGGGTTCCTCGTTTTATCTCCATGCACTCAAGCTGAACTCTAATGCGGCAATGGGAATGTACTGAGCCAAGGTATTGGATTTAAATTCATCCATCCATCCTACTGGACAGCTTTGTGACATATTCAAGACAAAGAGGAAGTATGTGGGAGTAAGCTGGCTGTCTGAAACTGCTATTGATCTCACCACCCACCTCTTTGACATACAGCCATGTGGCTTTCTTTGCATATTTGTATTTTTATATTACATTACAGGCTGTGCACGGACAAAGAGTGCATCTATTTTGAAATAAATATGTCTGTGAATGACATTTGCGTTGTGTCTATCACGGGGATTTCACGTGTCGGTTATTGAAGGCCTTTTTTTCATGAGACATTTATAGTAGGATGTGTGGGTTAAAACCACGGATATCCCCCACTTCCATGCTGGCTCTATTGTTACCGCAGACACCTGTTCTATATGCTCCACTCAGAAAGACCAGAAAAATGAGAAACCAGTCAGCTCTTACTCACTGTTAACTTCATTCACAGGTTTTTACAAGAAAGCGGCGATATAGCTGCAAAGAAGGGGTGAAAATATCATGATTCACAAGGCTGAACTTTACCGTATCTGATGTTTTACCGTCATAGTAAGCCTTAAGCCTCGGACCACGCAAAAGAAACCTTTGGTAGTCACAAGACAACCTGAGACGCAAACTGTGCAGAACTCGCAGGAGTTGCATGTGATTAAAAATGAGCAGAAAAGGCACATTTCAAGGCATATGGTGGAATTGCAGAATAATCATGACTGATGGTTGCATTCAGCTCTTTGGTTCTCTTTGGTTTCAGTAAACTGCAGTCAGTCCATCGCTATTAAAGCTGAATTCTCATTTTTCCACTTGAAATTCATCAAACATTATAGTAACTACATTGGATAAAAGCTTAAAAAGTCACTTTATGCCAGTAAAGACCAGCCCAGTCACGCGGCCCTCAACACCAGTAGAACCAGTGTCATTATGTACTTTAAGGCGCTGCTTTCTGGCTGCAGGGGAAACTTGAAAACTGGTTTAAATGACAGAGAACCAAAAATGACTTCACTTTTTCAACTTTATACCATTTTAGACACTATATGTAAAATGCTAATGGGACTATCCACAGAATTTACACATAAATGTCATGTAATCCATCAAAAGGAGAACAAATTGCTGTTAGAAAACACGTGTATTGTGTCATTTTTGTCTGGAGAGAGCTGGTGATGACACTTTCAGTGGTATTTTGTCAAAGCGTGTTTCAGCATGCTTTCTCACGCTTCAGTGTTATGGAGCCATTGAAGATGAAATATTGCTCCACTTGATGTTCCACGTGATAGTAGACCAAAATAATTGGAACTTTGAAGAAGAGGAGTCATTTCATGGGTTGTGATCTTTTCCAGTGATTGTGTATATGGGGAAAAATGCTTTTTTGTTCTGGTAATGGAGTTGTTTGGTCGTTACCACTGTAATGTCTCACAGTCTAGTCCAGTTCCTCAGGGCTTCAGTTTAAAGCTTACGTTACAAACTTGAGGTGTAGGGCTTGAAAGACAAGTGAATTCAGGAGGCAGGGATAGAAATGCAGTATCTCACGAGCCCTGTATCACCTCTGGAGAATGGTCTGACTGCACATCATTATCGTTCTGCTGTAGTGGAGGATAATGCTCTGGCTTGTTTGCGTTTCTTTGAACCAAATGCAATTGTCTTGGGCGATGCTGAGCCCAGGGTGCAACTCCAGAGCCCCAGCAAAATAGTGTCGGTAGGAACTGTTTAGGCTGTCGTTAAAATGAATAATTCACCGAAAGAGCAAACAGGTCGCCTTCAGTATGTAGACTGCTGCTTGTTAGTTATTTTTTCCTGTAGTGAAGGGGATTTTGAAGGCACAGATAGCAGGAAGAGGAGGAGAATGTTGTGTGAAACACTTGGCAGAAATGGCAAGCTCATATCCCAAGTGTGCAGTACATCTGATTAGTCGGACTACGGCAAATGCAGTGAGTCGGTGTTTGTGGAACTGGACCTATGATAGAGAACATAAGTCATCATGTCTCTGCTGCATCAGTGTTTTTAATGTGTCCTTTACACTTCCCTCTAAACTTCTGTTGTACTGACTTTAACTATTTTATCTGTTGTTTCTACTATAAATTTCACCCCTGATTCAACACTGATGATAAAAGCAGGTAAATGATACTGTGTACATGGACACATTATCTGGATAACAACATCTGATCCAAACGTCTTGGAATTCACACCTGGTATTAGTGAGTGTGTTGATTCAGAGTCTGCATCTTGATGCAAATCCTTTAGGCAGGGCTGGCAGACTTGTCAACAAACAGGTCAAGACACGCGACGCCTCAGACAGGGCGGCCTCCTGGTTGCTACCACTTGACGAGTTACATCTGTTAAGGAGTTGCATTTTCAGAAACGTCAATTTGATTGTCATTCATGGGATGATTGCAAGGCAAAAAGTCCCTTCAGAGCTATGCTAAACGAGAAGTAATCTGTCTGTTTGAGGTGAACTACAGTTACTGTTGTGCTTCTGTGTCTCCAGGTAAGGAGGTGTTAGCACATCCAGTAATTATCTGGAAGATCATCAGAGCAGCACTGATGGGAATGTGATCATACCAGCAAAGCTATTACCTTAACAGTACATTAGTGTATGATAGAGAAGATGTGCCAACAGTTTCTGTAAATGCCAACAGGAAAAACTTCCTGCCAAGTAGAAAAAAAAGCATATTTGCAACATAACTGCTGACCCACTCATTCCATGGAAAACAATGCCAGTCTGTTTTTTCCACTGTGGGTCAATAGTGAAGAGAGTTTGTTCAAGAGCCAGTGATTTTTGACAATAAATCAAGGTTTGTTTTATCCAAAGCAGCAAAGTTGTATTTTAGCGTGACATCTGTTCTGTGCTGCAGTTATTTAACACTAGTCTTATCTAATCTCTGTTGAAACCACGCTCTCTGCATACTGTACACGGTAAACTAAATGCCTGGGTGGTTAGGCTTTAAACCTCAGTACAGCTACACCCACTACGCTGGCATGCAAACGGACTGGAATGACAGCATTCTCTTTTGTAATAATTTCAATTCAAACACTTCCAACAAAGTGTGACACCAATAATTGCAAAACAGCTTGAGTGCTGTGCAACATTTGAGCAACACAACAAACCTCCAAACAATTTACACGGAATGACACTAATTCAAGAGAAGGTGCTTGCAGTACAAGGAAGCAAACGCACAGTGGACTTATATAATCTTTGCATCACTCAGCGTTTTGGGTCATTTTTAGATAAGCTTTTCCCAGAAACTGATCGCTGCGTTCAAGTTCTTAGAAGCTGCTGAGATTCTTGTGTGTCCTGTTTGCAACACAAGCACTGCCTCCTCTGAATCCTCAGGCTTTTTCAGAGTAAACTGAACACGTCTCGAGAGAAATTCATTTTTAAATGTCCGCAGTTATGGCAAGAAAAGCTGCTAAAATGAGTCACAGCTGCTAATGTCTCATCTTGCATTGCGAAGGTTTTACAAATGTTTCCCTCATTGCCCAACATGTAAACTTCTGTGCTTGGAAAACATTAGACAGGCTGCGGCTTTGCAATGCGAAAAAAGCATTTTCATAAATGGTGGAGATCCCCCCGCACTCCAGAAATCGGCCCCACGCCTCTTCTAGGGGGAGCGGGGGTGGGGGTCTTTCTGGTTTCGGATACAGTGTGCAAATGTCGCGCTGGTACAGTATGAATGAGCCTCACTTTCACAGAGTGAAAACAGAAGCAGGAGGAAGAGAAAGAGAGAGGCGGGGAAGGGGACAGGAAAGGGGGAGGAAAGTGAGAGGTATCGGGATGGAGGGGCTTCTGCGGGGGTGATTGCTGTCTAAATATCAAAGGGAAGGAGGTGCAGATGCTCCAGTATCATCCACTAAAACAAGAGGGTCAAAGTCATCTTAGTCCAGGTTCCACATCCAGTCCAGTCTGATCTCCAGTGACCAGTAAAACCACAGCAGAATAACCTGTAAATAACCACAACTCAGAATGTTTACTTTGTTTTAGTACAAAAAAGTTCATTCTGAAAATGGTCACATTCAAGGAATTATCTTTTTACAAAACATTATGAACAACCTGAAATTTTTAAGAAAAATAAATTCAGTTTCAGCAACATTCAGCCTCAGTTTCTCATTTCCACATTACAACTTCCAGATTGCAGAGTGTCTACAAAGGAACACAACATTTAGTCACAGCTACCTGGAACTGAATGATGTAGTATTTTACTATTGCAAAAAACAACAAAAAAGACAAAGTATTACAAAAATGAGACACAAAAGGACAAAAATTAGACACAAAATGACAAAAGCGTGAAACAAAACAACAAACACGACACACAAAACAATGAATAAAGCAAAACAGAAAATCACAAAATTAATTGAATTAACGTAGGATTTGTCAGTTTTTTTCAAAACTGTACATTTTGAAGTTGCAAAACCCACATTATCTTTATCTTTCTGCAGCAGAGAATGAGTAGTTGTGTAGGAGTAGACTGTCATTTACGCAATAGTGGATTTAGCATTAATTTTAGACGACTACCTGTTTGTTGTTAAAACAGTAAAACTGTGCGAGTGAATCAGATTTCATACATGTGGTTCAGTGGTTGAATCCAAATCCCCCCATGCATGTCATCTGCGATAATGTCACAGAATATGCAGTTTTTGAAACAGGAAAATGACACCGCAACCAAAGAAAGGGACTTTCTGCGATTAAACCATAATCATAAAAATGTATTAAGATAAACCCCGGTGGCATCGCAGACCTCAGATTGAACTGCTGCTAATCGCTCATCATGATATCACACTGACTAGCTTTATGAGTCACAATCTGAATGTGTTAGTAACTTATAAAGAGGAAGCAAACATCCTCTATTCAGCTCTATTACCTACCTGGTGGTGGAGGGAAAATCCCAAATGACACATGTGCATTTGCTGCTTTTTAAGGAGGAAACGGGACTTGGAAAAGAGATCTAACAGAGATCTGGTTCCATGAAATGATAAAAAAAATAAATAATAATAATCTTACCTCAAGCTCTTTTTACATGATGGCATTATTTTCACCTTGGCTTGTTAAGTGATCAGGAAAAGTAAATCTGCAGCATCACAAGAGCGTCTGTTTTCATTTAGTCAAATACAGTTACAGTTTTAGGTGCAGAGCAGGTATGATAGAGCTGATTACACTTCTGTCAGCTAGTCATGCTAAAAGGTTAATTGATTAGAAAACTCTCGTGCAGTCATGTTAGCACATGAATACAAGTGGGAGTTTCCATGGAGAACATGGAATTGTCTGGGTGACCCCAAACTTTTGAACAGTAGTTTAGGTCAACTTTAACTCATTTAGGGCAACTTTAGTTAATATGGAGCAACTTTAACTCATTTAGAGCTATTTTAACTATTAATATGAACATAACCATAATAATAGGAACATTTCCCTCAACCATCACTCCTGTGTTCTAATGCTACATTGTGTTAGCTAATGGTGTTGAAAGGCTCATTGATGATTAGGAAACCATTGTGCAGTTATGTTAGCACACGGATAAAAGTGGGAGTTTTCATGGAAAACATGGAATTGTGTGGATGACCCCAAACTTTTGAGCGGTAGTGAATGTTTGTACATAACAATGTTCCACATGAATACTTGCATTTTGTATTTATATGTGTGTCACATGCTACTTTTTTCAACCATGTTCCATTTTTCTTTGGTCTGTGTTAGAAAAATGCTGACTTGTCTTTGCACTCGGTTAGTGGTCATTTTGTGTGTTTGCTTCATATTAAGGATTTCCTTGGGGGCTGAAAAACTCCAGGGTATTTTACTGAGGTAGCACACAGCTGCTTTCTTAGCAAACATTGTGACAGACCTGGAAAAGCACAAAGTGGAGCAAAGCTTCTTCTTTTCTGTGGAAAACCGTTTAAACATTTCACAAGAGGAACGGCACAGGTGTCAGAAATAAAACGGATGATGTCTTGTACATGCTCTTCCGGGTTATTGGGACACTGTGAACAAAACCATTTTGTGCTTTACCTACAAGAGTGACGCAAAATATTTGACTAGAACTTTGGGTAAATTCCATTTCCACATTAGAGCTTAATTCTATACAGTGCAACATTTATCACTGCACTGTTTTTGCAGTGTGCATGCAAGACAATAACATGTGTAACTGTTGTGCACTAAAAGGAAATGATAAAAAATGTTACTTCCTTGCTTTGGAGCCCACAGACCCCCGCTGCTGCATGTGGACAATAATAGTAACAATTGCAAAACCTGCTAACTTTTCCTTTGTCTTTTCTTAACCCTTCACTGGGCCATAAACTGGAGGTATAATTCAGTTTTAAACTTTTATTTACACATAAACTCCAGTAACATAAATCATATTAGATTCATTTGGGGTAAGGTATTTCTGCTGAGGACTTATTGTCACAGTTGATTGTATATTACAATGACATCATTTTCTGTGGCAAACTGCTGAAGTATTAAATCCGTTAATGAACTGTTCACATTAAAACTACAAAATGACATGAAGTTACGATGTTTTTGCAACAACTAAAACATTAAAGTTAAAACTGGGTTTGTATGTCTGCCAAGTAATGGGTCAACATGTGTAACAGCAATGATAATTGTTATTTATCACACTTGTGATTTCCTTTAGTTCCCTGTTTGTGTGGCGGTGGTTCAGGTGGTGAAGGTTGTCTACTAAGGTTGGCAGTTTGATGACCTGCCCCAAAACACATTTGTTTGTGGGGTAATAAACATGTTGAATGTATTTTCTATGTAAAGCAATTAATATAGCAAATAAATAGTTGTTTATAACTATGTTTCATGCAACCTCTTAAATTTTACACTATTATTTAATTTAGTTTCTGGTTTCATAAGAAAATTGACTGACATTCTTGTTTTCTTGATTTTGCAAATCGTTCTGTTGGCCACGACAGTGGGCATGATGTAAAATCTAAAATAAAAATATTTTTGTAAAATTCTAAATTGTGAATTGTTGCTTTAGCTCCAAAAGGGCAGGAAATCACAAGAAAAAAGTTAAATTAAAAGATTCTTTTTCCTCGTTCTCGGGAGGATATATGCTTTATTAACATGCATATCCGGTTACCAACATTAACAGAAAAAATGAAAAAATAAATATTATGTATACAGTGGAATAAAGAAATAAACAACATGATTTAAATAAATAAACAACAGTCTGTGTTCACACTCCGTCCGAGTGTGAATCCCAGTGTTGCGTCGCCATGGAAACAGAGCAGGCCTCCCGACCCGGATGAGCTTCTGGTGCCTCCAGTTCAACTACCGGGTACAAACATTTCTGCATGAAGTGAAATCTGCTTGCAAATTCATTTGGACGAACTTCTCGGCCAACGTTACCTTTTTAAAAATGTCCCGAGGCTCGAGTGCAGGCTTCGATCGACACATTACCATCTTCTCTCCCGAAGGCAGACTCTATCAAGTCGGTCAGTATGAGGATTTGTTCGCACAGAAGCCGGCTCGCTGGCTAACTGTGTGCTAGCTAGCTAAATGCTCTGTCATGGTTCGCTTAGCCCGGCTTCTAGCTGATAAATTACTCCCCGCCAAAGCGAAAGTACTGCGATATACGACTCCGAAAGTATTCTTTATGGTGTGCGAGTTGCTATTTTATACCTAGTTTCACGGTGCTAACATTTACCAAAACAAAGCCAGTCAAAATAGCTAGCTGGCTAGTAGGCTAGTTAGCATGTTAGCATTGCAATAAAGCAAGCTGATTCATTGCTGAAAGTGGCAACTTGCTTTTAAGTGAAATAATTCGCCTTCGGGAAGTTAGTCTAACGTTTACTTTTATTTTACTCTGTCTTTAATTGTAGCATTTGGTCTCAGGGGTAGGAATTTAATGCAAATATAAGTTTTGATTGGGTTTAAAGGGACGTTATTGTAAAATAGCGGTTCAGGTTGTCATTAATTCAGCTGGACTTAACTGAAGTTTTGTTGATGCCATCTAATCCTAAAGCTCCTCCATCAATAGGACTGCAACCAGCAATTGATTTCATTGTAAATAAATCTATAGATTTTTGTTTCGATTATTTGATTGGTTATTTGCTCTTAAAATGTGATATATGTTGAACAGTATTTCCCCATATTCAAGTTAACGTCCTAAAAATAACTTAATTTGTCCAGAACCCAAAGATATTTAGTTTGGAGTAGCGAAATCAGAAAATATTCACATTTAAGAAGCTGGAATCAGAGAATTTAATTTTTTTTTTTCTAAAAATTATCAGAATTGATGAATCGATTTTCAGAATAGTTAATCAAATGTCACAGGCAGTGAAAACAAGTACAGTCTTTCAAAATGTACTAGTGCTGTATAGGGGATAGACACAGCTTTAAATGCTGCTTGTTTATTGCTATTAATTTGGATGACTGGAAAACTGTGAGCCCTTCAATAATCCTGTGTCAGCTGGCCAATCAGATGACACCTGAAAACAGATGTTTATGTGTTGTTTCAATTATCCAGCTGAGCGAGACGTTCGTCTGTGTTTGCACATATTGACTGGACTGTCTACAGTCAGTGAATGCTTCCTCTGTTTGTTGGGTCCATTTCATAACATTCATAACATGCTGCTTTGTCCTCTTTTGCAGAATATGCTTTCAAGGCTATAAATCAAGGTGGACTTACGTCAGTAGCGGTCAGGGGGAAGGACTGTGCAATTGTCGTAACACAGAAAAAAGTACCGGTGAGTTGATGTCAGGTTCTTGTTTTTATACAGCTGTGAATGTGATGTCGGCTCACACTTGGATGTAAAAACAGGGAGGCGTCTACCTGCGCTGAAAACACTGTTTTCATATCATCCAGTGTCTATATTCAGTTTACAGCTGGAGAAAAATGCACTACTACACCTCAGTTTCTCTTTGTCAGAAACACTAGAACTGAAAAATAGCAAATGTTTGATGTAGTAAATGATTTCTTTATTCAGTTTGTATTCACATAATTCTATAGCTTGGATACATGACTACATTTACACTCTTGATTGCAATGCTGATTGTATCTTTAAATGCTGCCAGTGGGACACTTTTGTGCTTCCTGTTTGCCTGTATTTTTTCTATGCACCTTAGATTATTCTAATCTCTTAAATACTAATGATACTTATTCAGTCGAAATGTCAAGTAAATCTTTTGGATACAGTGATGGCATGAAATGATTAAAAAAAACAATGTTTCATGTTCAATCTTTCTTTGTTTCTTCCTTGAAACAGGACAAGCTTCTCGATGCCTCCACAGTGACCCACCTATTCAGAATAACAGATAACATCGGATGTGTAATGTCTGGGATGACGGGTAAGAAACTTGGGCACATACAGTTATCTGGATTATTGTTTATTTCGTATGAATTTTATTAAACACTGCACTTTCTCCATTTATTTATATTCCTGCTCATATTAAGCAGCTCCTTTGTTTCTGTTCCCAATACTTAAGCATTTTCTTAAGCTTAAGTCACTCACACATTCAGCATTTTTCTCTTAAGCTTTTCTCTTGAAGTTGTAAATTTCTGTGGTCAGGTCTTCTTTTAGGAGAAAACGGCATCTGTTTACTGCATGGAAACAACAATCTGGACAAAAACGGTTTTAATCCAGAGTTCTTTTGTTTTGTTTTTTTAACACAAATAATTGTATTTTTGAATTGAAATTAGGAAGCCTTGCAGCGTTCACTGTAGCTGATGGATCCTTTTTCCAAACAGCTGTTCTTTTGCCATGAGAACAGCTCTGCAGACATTTAAACATTTGAAGCGTCACTAAAACAGTGCAACATTTAACTGCTGCTTTGAAACAAATCTTCTGTCCCTCTACTAACTTCTGCTCCAATCTTTTGCAGCTGACAGCAGGTCTCAAGTCCAGCGAGCTCGCTACGAGGCGGCCAACTGGCAGTACAAGTACGGTTATGAGATTCCAGTGGACATGCTGTGTAAGAGAATTGCTGACATCTCACAAGTCTACACGCAGAACGCTGAGATGCGACCACTGGGCTGCTGTGAGTGTGTTTAATTACTCCCAGGTGTTTTCTCGTGAGATTAAAGTTGAGTTTTGGCACCATGTGCAGCCAGTTGTGACTCTTTTTGTCCTCTATGATGCATATGAACCTGCAGGTATGATCGTGATCGGCATCGACGAGGAACACGGCCCGCAGGTGTACAAATGCGACCCGGCGGGCTACTACTGCGGCTTCAAGGCCACCGCCGCCGGAGTGAAGCAGACAGAAGCCACCAGCTTCCTGGAGAAGAAAGTGAAAAAGAAACTGGATTGGACCTTTGAACAAACTATCGAGGTACTTAAGAAAAACCTGTTTTCCTGATAAGGAAGGAACACACCTGTGGGACTCGCGGTGGTTTCCAGGTGTTTTCATGATAATTGTATAATTGTCATGCTCCGAGTACATGAAGTTAAAAGGAACTGAACTCTGATAGTTCTGCATTATTTAATGATTTTGTAAAGAGATCATGAACCTGATCTTATCTCCTAACCTTCCGTGTTTGTTCCATTTTTTTCCCCCTTCAGACGGCAATCTCTTGTCTGTCAACCGTTCTCTCCATTGACTTCAAGCCCTCTGAGCTCGAGGTTGGCGTCGTCACAACACAGGACCCCAAGTTCAGGTAAAACATCAGCTGGAAACAGAATGAGGAAGAAAAAATGTGTCATTTGAGGGAGAATTATGCTTGACTGTCGGTGCACACTGAAGGAAATGAATCTGTGTTTCTGTATTGGACAAAAATCTCCGCCTTTTTTTGTTACTTCTGATCCATTACTGGTTGTTATTGCATTTGAACAAATGAAACTCAGATTCACGGAACTATTTAAAAACAAAAGTGCTAATTTTATTTTCATTCCCTGTCGTTTTGGCACTGTTGGTTTTCTTCTGGTGCCGACTGCAACCACTTTGAAGCTTCTCCAAAAATCCCTCTACACCAGAGAACACCAGATTACATGATAATTTCCCAAATGCCATTTTTGTTTGCATTGCTTTTGTAAGAAGAGGAGAAAAAAAGAAGAGTTACTGCTGCTCACATTTGGCCTAAGATTTGTCTAATTTGGTTGAAAAAGCGACATATGTACTAATGACACTTGATGATAATTCTCACTTTAATATCTTAAAGTTGAATTCATTTTCTGCTTCCGCTCCCTGTTAGTTGAATATTTAAAATAAAATAGAAGAAAAAGGTAGAAAATGTTTATTATAATTTACATAATAAAAAGAGGTATACTTGGGTTATTATTTTTTCTTAATGTAACAGTCAAATATTTTAGTTTAATATCAAATGTGGCAAAGAAAAGCATCAAATAGTGAAATCTGCAAGAGGCAGATTTTTGTCATTTTTGCTTCAAATGTAACTTAAATTTTGCTTAATTTTCTACCAATCAGTTAACGGAACATTTCAACCTGATTTGTGATCCGTCTTTCCTCTGCAGGATCCTGACAGAGACTGAAGTAGACACCCACCTGATGTCCCTGGCAGAGCGCGACTGAGCGAGCAGAGTCAGCCGATGGATGGAGGTTTGAGCATGATGGGATATGCAGTTCCCAGATGGAGGCTGGTGTTATCTTTGTTTGCTGTACATTTACCCCACTGTTTCATTCAACAATAAAAACAAGTTTTTGGAGTAAAACAGCACTTTTATCATGACCTTTACCATTTCTCTGCACACAAGGCAGTTTTTTTAACAGCGTATACTATAAATATGTACTTTCTTTTTTAAACTGCAGGGCTGGTAAAGCAGCTGGTTTATCAGCTCAGTTTAGCAGCAGGGGAACATGTTTATGGGAACATGAGCTGCTACCTCTGAGCTTCCTGTTGTGGCTCTGAATGCACTAAAATCACATGACCTGCTGAGGTGCACTTATTCTACTACACGCTGTCGTGATGTGGACCTGATTTGACCTCATTTTCTCGACACACATGTAGTATGAAATAGATTTTCTTCGACTTACCGGAAATATCTTACAACGCAAATAGCTCCTCTTTGCAAAGGGAAAATTTCGTTCCCTCAGATATCTCAGAATGGTTTTGACACAGCTGATGTTCAGTGTGTCAGAGGGGGAAGATGGTTCCAGTCAGCGACCCCGTTCAGCTCAGCAGCTACAGGGATTCACTCATCAGCTAGTCATTCTCAGTTGCTTTAAGACTGTTTCCTATCAGTCTTTTCACTTCTCTCTACGTCTTTGCGCTGCTGCTGCTGCTGCAGAATCACTTAAAATATATATTTTTTTAACCTGAAATGGGGCTTTTTGCTTAGATTTTTTTTTTGTTACATCTCTTACACAATTTCTGCTGTCCTCAAGAGGTTTATTTAGTCATAGTGAAATCTCCCTGCAAACCGGTGCAGGTCTCTAAGCTGAGTTAATGTTTACAGCTCAGTAAGATGCAGTAAACACTAAAACTGGAGCAAATTGTTACTTTTGTTGTCAAATAATCCATTAATCGGGTATAAAAAGACTGGTAAAAATCTCCAAAAAGTGTTTCCTAAAGCCTATTATCACGTCTTCAAATGTCTTGTTTTGTCTGGAATCCAAAAATGTTCAGTTTAATGTCATAAAGAAAAGAAAGAAAAGAAAATTAAAGTATTAAAATTTAAGGAGGAATCACAGAATTTTTTTTTTAAATGACTGGTTTATCAAATATAGATGGCAATTAATGTAATAATTGTCAATCCGTTACCTTCTGCAGCATCAGTATATGAAAACCAGTCATCAGGGATATTTTCTGTGTCAACTGTGGGCTCCAGATTTACTTCATACAGGGAAACTCTAAATAGCTTCAGTTATTTTTGGATAATTCCTCAGAAAAAATTCCCAGCTTTGCAGCTTGTATGCATCAGCTGACAGGGAAATCTTGGACTTCCCAGACTCCAGCAACGTTTCCTCGTCCCGATGACACAGCAGTAAGACTTTTCTAACCCTCTCTGACACATTTTCCCATATTTGTAAGGAACGTTTCCTCCTTGCACTATTTCTTTAGTGTTTCTGCCCAGCGGTGCCAGTTGTTCCAGGCTCGGGCGGAATATTTAAGCACATCTTGTTCCTCTTATGCCGCCCAGGGACTTTCAGCGCGATGACTCAGACAACCTGGTGACCTCGCCCAACAGAGGAAATCCCATTCTGTTCCAAGCAGCTGAGTGAGATCTTTTTATGTCTGTGTGTATGTCACATGTCTGACTTCTACATCGTCACTTTGTGTAAATGATGCTCGTTTTACGCCTCGTAAAGGCCTCAGAAACAGTCATAGAGCGGAAGGAAATGAAACGGCTGAGGAAACACGCCAGTCAGAGCTGTTCATATTCATAAAATCCTTTTTATTTATTCAACACTTTTTGTTAATAGTGTTTAAATTCACACCTATGTACAAGTACAAAAATAATATCTCTGTATTTACCATATATTACACGTCTCGTCTGGTATATACACATTATCATATATTTATACAGTCACACAAAGACCAAATGGAAGGCATGGTCCTGCTAGTTTGTGTTTTCTTATGGTGCAGATCTTTCAGTGATCTTGACCGGACTGGGCGCCATCTTCGTTCTCGTTCCCAGGGCCAGCACCCGTGGACTTGAACCTTGGACGGGGGGACGTGGACTGGTTTGTCCCCAGTTGGGGGGCGCCGTTGCTCGGCAAACCCGGTAGCAGCTAGACATTCAGACGTGGAGGGATGGTTGCGTTTACTTTCCAAACTTTATGTCATCGTACAGCTGCAGGAAAGAGAAGAAAAACCATTAGAGACTTTTACTTTGAAGGTCCAACTACATGGAATCCTATCAGGACATTGAGGCAGATACTGACCTCATCCTCCGACGTGTCCAGATACTCCATGTCGCTCTCGTCTGATTCGCTGTCAGGCAGCTCTCTCAGCTCCTGAGCCGTCCTCTCAAACAGCTGGCAGCGGATCTCTTCGTTCTGGCGGCCGTAGGTCAGATGGTAGGGTGTGAAGCCGCCGTAGTTCAAAGAGTTAACGTCTGCGCCCAGTTCCAGCAGCCGGCAGACCAGCGTTGGGTTCTGGTGATCCACGGCCAGGTGGAGCGCCGTCCTCCCACTGCACTGTTCCTTCAGGAAACAACAAGAAAAACCAAAGTTAGTCTCCTGCATGCGGCTTTGCTTTTCATTTGCATGTGCCCTCTGCAAAATAAACAGAACCGAGTCCAGAGTTCATGACACCTACCTGTGCATTGATGTCTGCACCCAGCTGGACCAGGCTCTCCACCAAGGAAATGTAACCGTTGATGGACGCCAAGTGGAGACAGTTGTGTCCTAAAAGAAGAAAATCTCAGTTAACAATCCGGTCCAAGAGCTGCTTTGGAGAAACATGAGTCCGTTTGCCTTTCAGGGCCTCTATTTGAACCTAAAACTTACCACTGTAGTTGGGGAAGGACACGATGGAGGTGAGGTGGCGCTGGCAGATCTGGGTGATGACGCCGAAGCAGGCCAGGGAGCCCTTTTTGCAGGCGATGTGGAGAGCTGTGTTGCCGCTGTCGTCGGCCAGCAGCGGGTCGGCGCCGGCCTTCAGGAGTCTCTCCACCAGCTGGGGCTGCTCTGTGATCACTGCCAGGTGGAGGGCAGTCTGTGGAAGACACATTCACAACATTTATTATCTGGGTTTTATAGATAACTTTTATGTGTAATGACAAATATGAGGGTTTGTTTTGTTTAAAAAAACAGCCAATCACCGGTTCTTACCTGTCTCTGGTGGTTCTGTACGTTGAGGAAAGGGTGGTTGTGGGACAGTTTGATCATCTGAAAGGCATGTTCAGTGGCTTCATGAATGATGGCCAAGTGGAGCAGCCTGTGGAGGAGACAGAAAAAAAGAGAGCGAGGTTAGTTAAAATAGTGCTTTTCAAAAAAAAAAAAAATTACGCATAGAGGAAGTGGTTCCAGCGCGCTGAGAGAGAACAAAGCCTGAGCAGTGGAGCGTTTCGCAAGAATGGAGTTTTGTCGGGTTATTTCCACCAGTTGTGGCTTGACACATCTGATACTTTATCAGTTACTGGCATCGGGCCAGGGACTTTCCTGAACGCGCAGAGCGGACTTTAGCACCGCCCAGACTGCGCTCTCAGCCAAAACACACACACACAGTAAGTACGCACTGTCCTGCGCACACACACACACACACACATACACACAGCTTTTAAAGATCTCTTGCTTTCATGCAACTTTCGACTCCTTCTTTGCGCACTTTTGCAACTTTCCAATTCTGTTCAATGCATTGTGTTTCTAATGTATTTGCTGCGCTACGGTGCAAAATTTTTACGCACGGAGGCGACATTTGCAAATGCGCAACTGCAGTAAAAACAACAATCCACAGAAATTCCACTTACGTGTCACCGTCCTCCGTCAGTGCAGCTCTCCAAGGCTCGTATTCCTGCGACTGGTCCTCGCAAGTTCTCACGTTCAATTCCACAAAATCGTTCACCAGCTCGTCCTCTTTTAGGGAATCCAGGCCGCTGTCAAAACGGTCCTCCGGGCAAGGCAGCAATTTCCCGTGTTTGGGCTCCATGTTGTCTAAGTTATAATCCATTTGGTTGTGGTTCGACACTCTGTGTGCGTCCATGTTTGACTTGTTCTGTCTGTGGAAGCAGCTCCGTCTCTTTCCAAAGGTCAGGGCAGAGTAGTGCAGCCGAGGGAGGCGCGCTGGCTTTTTGTGCGCTCGGCTGGGCGGAGCCAATGGCCGGGGATTTCCAATTGACTTATCTTAGAAAAAGCAAAGGGAAATCACACCGGCCTGTGCTTTTGTGAGAAAAATCCCCCCCAAAGACACTCAGAATGAAAACTTGTAGTTTCCTATTAGACACCTATTTTCACCTGTGATGTAGGTTAGGGGACATGTCACCCTTGATTTCAGTGAATGAGACATGATTGGGCATGAATGAGAGGGAGACGGCCCCTGACTGGCTCTTCAAGAATTCCCTTTTGCACTGGGGAAATTATCTGTTGCTAGTGGCTAACCGAAGCAGCAGTGCATATTTTCCTTTCTGTTACCTTTGGCCAAATTTGAATGTAAAAGAGGCATCCGAGTTTCCCAGATTTAAAAATTTGCACTGAAAATGAAATATGGCACACACCAGCAGCCCCACCGGGTTTACATAAGAGGTCTGAAATCTGTGGTTGTGATCATCATTTCAGTACACAAATCACATTCTAACTGCAAAGCACTTTCATATTTTTGGTTTGGCTTGATATTAGCTCACATGCCGTCTCCTTGAAATTCAAACTGTATAGAATGCCTCTCATTCTTTGGTTGTGATTTGTGCAGTTTCTTTACAGAGAAGAGTTAAAAACACACCAATATGTGTGCATGTTTAGAATGAAAGTGTGTATTTTTGATGTATGTGGAATTAATTCCTCTTCAGATGCAGATTTGTTGTCACCCAAAGCTTTTACTTGTGTCAAAAGAGGTCAAATTCACAATAACATGAATATCCATTGGAAAGATAATGTCTCTTGTTTTAACCCTCCTGTTGTCCTCATTTACAGGCACCAAAAAATACTGTTTCCTTGTCTGAAAAAAATCCAAAAATTCAGCAAAAAAATCCCCAAAGTTCTGAAAACTTGCAAAACCTTCAGGAAGAAAATTTCAAAAGTGTCCCTTAAAAATTTTATTTTAAAAAAATCCCCCGAATTTGGCAAGAAAAGTCTTGTAAATATTTACAAAAAATGAGTAGAAATCTTCCAAAAAAAATCCTAAAAATATCTGAAGTGATTACTTATGATGTTTTCTTTAAGAACATTCACAAAAAAATCAACCAAAATGCAGCGAAATTCGCTGCATTTTGTTTGATTTTTTTGTGTGAATGTTCTTAAGAAACATTTTTAACAGTTCTTTTTTTACACCAAAAAATGTTGAAAGATTTCCCAAAAATGTTGAAAATGTGGACATTAGAAGTTTCACTGTGAAAATATTTTTTTCCCACATTTTCAAACTTCATAACGGGTCGATTTTGACCTGCAGGACGACACGAGGGTTAAATGTATTGACAATTAGACCTGCCAAACAGTAATATCTTTTCAATTCAAGCACACACAAAAAATACATGTCTTCACAATCACATGTGTGAAAATAGTGCACATGGTGTGGAAAAATTACAAAAATCTACACACAGGATATTCAGGAGTCAGACAGAGGGAGGTGCCAGGATTAACACATTTCTTTCAATATTGTGAGTTTACACTGAGCACAGAGGAGGGAGGGAAAGATTCTAAAGTTTCCTCATGGAGACTCCCTGGTGAACACAACGCTGCACAACAGGATGTTCTGGGCTTTACCCGACCCGTGTTGCACATGAGGTGAAATCCTGCACAAACCTGCTTTTGATCCTGGAAACTACTGTGAAGCCCCACAGAAAATGCACAACTTTGCTAATTTCTGGCAGGAATTTTGAATGTTTTTCCTTCAGGTTCTTTTTTCTTCTTTTGCAATTTTCCTTCTAGTGTTTAAGTCAAGTCGTAAAGAGGAATTTCCTTCTTTTTCTGTTGCATAACTCAGTGGCTGAAGTGCGTGACAGAGCAACCTGCCTGTGCTTCCCTGACATTTGACATAAAAATCCCAGGATCACCTCTGTTTACATTGTGACAGGTAGGCTGGGTGAAAACATAGCAACTGTATCCAGGAGCAGTGAAGCTTTCACACCTCTGTGGGGTGATACTCGGTCGAGATTACACCATAAACCCAACAGCAACCCACCCAGCAGGTCTGTGATGTCACTATCTGACAGACTTCTGTCTCGCTGCCCGGCCGTCTGCTGGAGTGCGTCACATCAGACGAACGTCATGCATGCAAAAATCTCCTAAGTGTCTCAGCTGAATTCCACACATTCTTTAATCTCCGCCAAGTTTCAGGATCCAGGGACAAACTGTTCTAGTAGACTTCTGTTTTTTTCCTCCGGTTGTGTGTGTTTACATGGTCAGTTATTTGACCCACATGGGAAATACTGGCACTTCCACTTACAACACTTCTGGATTTTTTTTTTTTCCTTTTGCGAAGCCATCCTTGTCTCCACTTGCCTCGTATTTACAACAGGTTGCTGTGGGCAACCAATGAGGAAGAACTAATACCATGTCAGTGTTCAGTGCTGTACATTGCCCTCTGTCTGCGTGTTGGTAAAATGCCCTTTATCTGAGTCAGCAATGTGCCTCGGGGGCATCACACCCTGTTGCTGTGATACCAGCAGGGTCATTTGACGCTGCTATGGTCATGAAACTTTCCCGTTTTCTTCACTGACCAATACTAACCTCACCCTGCCCTTTATTAGGCAGAAATATCACAACTAACCCATTCTGACACAACAGCCCTGTGACAAATTTTACCACCATGAAGGTTGTAATTTTTAGTTTTTGTTAAAAATGTACAGATCTTAACCCTTGTGTCGTCCTGCGGGTCAAAACTGATCCATTTTGAAGTTTGAAAATGTGGAAAAATATATATTTTCACAGTGAAACTTCTGATGTCCACATTTTCAACATTTTTGGGAAATCTTTGAGCATTTTTTGTTGGAAAAAAAGAAATGATAAAAATGTTTCTGAAGAACATTCACAAAAAATGATTGTTTGTGAATGTTCTTAAAGAAAATATTAGAAGTTTTGCTGATATATATGTAATCACTTCAGATATTTTTAGGATTTTTTTGGAAGAATTTTACTCATTTTTTCAAGAATTTCTTGCCAAATTTGGGGGATTTTTTTAAAATAAAACTTTTAAGGGAAACTTTTAAGGAATTATTGGAATTTTCTTCCTGAGGGTTTTGCAAATTTTCAGAAGTTTGGTGAAATTTTGCTGAATTTTTGGATTTTTTTCAGACAAGGAAACAATATTTTTTGGTGCATGTGAATGAGGACAACAGGAGGATTAAAGACAGAAACAGGGTGGACAAAACGTCCTTAGTATAATGAAATAGAAAGTAAGCAAGATCACAAGTTTTTCATCCAAAATAACCAAAAAGTTGAATTAGATTTCAACAATACCAAAAAAGAAAGAGAAAAAAAGCATAAATGCATAACAACAATAATAATAATAATACACAAGCCCCCAACTGAATAAAACACTGTATATTTGCTAAATATTGTCAAATATAATAATTAAAAATTAAAATATTTAACAACTCAAAGGAAGACTAAGCCTGCAAACTTCTAAAACATTTTCAAAAGAAGTGTCTCACTACAAACAATGTTTATCCTTTTCATTCAAGCACTGATTTCCCAGTCATAGCAAAAGTTAGTTTGATGTATGTGGTGGACAGTTTGTGTACAGCTGTAAAGTTACATTACTGAAATTACGTCACGGCAAATTTGTGAAACTGAAACGCTTGTAATTTCTGGAGAGCATTCACTAATGTCACTTAAAAGAATAGTGGAATGGTTTGACATTTAGGACAAGTCGCTTATTTGTTTCCCTGCCAAGAGGTGAGAAGATCACAATCATGGTTCTGTCGCAAAATATGGCTCTAAAGCTGAGAGACAGTTAGCTTAGCTTAACTGGGAACAATGTGACAGCTGACCCTTGTTCAAAAATACACTTTCCAGCACATATAAAGCCTTGTACTTTACATATTCCATTTATTTTCTCTGTGATTCTATGCTAGTTGCTGAGTTAGCCTAGCTATTTTCGCTCTCTTCCATGTTTTAAGCTAATGTACATATAGACATATCATTGGTTCAATAATTAGCAGACAGACATACCTACATTTTTAGTGTACAAATTTAACAAAAGTAAAATAACGCTTTAATGTTTTTCTTTTGGGGTAGCCAGGTTAGCTGTTATTTCCTGCTTCCAGTCTTCAAGCAAAGCCACAATAAGCTAACAAGCCTCTAGCGTTGGTTACACGATTAGCATACAGACAAACTTTTGGATTTTTTTTGTGTACAACTTAAACAAAAGTAAAATAACATGTTAATTATAAAAATTTTACAGGCGTAGCTAACCATTTTTGTTTTACTTTGCCGTTAGGCAAGCTAGCTGTTTCTGCCTGGATCTTAAAGCTAAGCTAAATATAGCCTTCTAGCATTAGCTCCATAATTAGCGTAGTGTAATACATACGCGCCTTTCTATTTTTCAGTGATTGCATTAAACAAATTTGATTAATGTGTCAGTTATGAAACTTTATAAGCATAGCTAGCTATATTTGTTTTACTTTGCTAATAGCCTTACTAGCTGTTACTGCCTGCTTCCAGGCTTTAAGCTAAGCTGCAGTGAGCTAACAACCCCTAGCAAAATCCAACAAAATTTGCCGGATTTTGGTTGATTTGTTTGTGAATGTTCTTAAAGAAACATTTTTTTCCCACCAAAAAATGTTTAAAAATTTCCCAAAAATGTTGAAAATGTGGACATCAGAAGTTTCACTGTGAAAATGTTTTTTTTCCCACATTTTCAAATTTTAAAACGGGTCAAGTTTGACCCGCAGGCCGACACAAGGGTTAAAGCTATGCCTTTAATTGCATGTAAGAGTGTAAAGGTTTGCTTTATTGCTGAGAGTTAAATGATAACATTTTCCGTCTCTATGCTATATATAAAGCTTGAGCCAGCAAGTTAGAAATTAGCTTGAAATTAGCTTAGCTTAGCATTCAAGCTGAAAATAGGAGAGGAACAGCTAACTTAGCTAACTCAAAAAAGCGTCTACAAGTACCTCCAGAACTCACTAGTAGATGGAAGTTGTAGTATACGTCATAGCAGTTTAATGCACATAAAGATAACATCGTAAAAAACCCAAGTTCTTGTTTTACTTTGAGCGACATGCTGGAACTTTTACATTGCTGGGTGCAAAGACTTCCTGCAAACTCTGTTGTTTACCCGGCAACCATGTGATCATCCATTATACTTTCATCCATTTTCTTCCGCATATCTTTGGTTGCGTCAGTAGACAGCAGGGCATTCCAGGTGTATCTATAACACAGTGATGTCTTCTAGTTCCTCCTTGGGGATTTCTGATGTATTTTCAGGCCAGATGAGATTTGAAGCTCCTCCAGGAAGTTCTGGGTCTACCTGGATTCTCCTTCCAGTTGCCCGAAAGGCCTCTCAATCAGATGCCCGAATCCCCTCAGCTGGTTCCTTTTAGTGTGAAGGAGAAGCGACTCTACCCTGAGCTCCCTCCAGATGTTCGAGCTCCTCAAGCTATCTCTAAACCCAGCAACCCTATGGAGCAAACCCATCTGAGTTGGGAATTCAGTCTCTCACCAGTTACCCAGACGTGTGACTACAGGTCGAACATAGATTGGTAAGTTGAGAGTTTCACCTTCTAGCTCCAGCTCCATTTCCCTATCACTTTTGAACAAGATCCCAAGATACTTGAACTCCTTCACTTTGGGCCGCAAGTCCCCCGCCCCCCAAACCAAAGGAAACAATCCACCATTTTCCGGCAGAGAACCAAGACTTCAGACTTGGATTTGCTGACTGTCACTGGTTGCTGCACACTTGACTGCAAACCATCTCAGTGCACTCTAAAGGTCATTATCTGAAGCCAACAGAACCGCATCATCTTCAAAAATAGCAGGTACCCAGTCTGGACACCATCCTCACCCCAGTTATACCTCGACATCCTGTCAGTTAATGTCACAAACAAGAACTTTGTCTCCAATCAACACCCACTGGAAACATATTTGACTTTCTGATGCTGACACGAACCTCGTAATGACGCACAATTTGTTGTTTGTAACCTCTTGTCCACCTGCTCCCATTCATCATGCTAAGCTAAGCTAATGGGCTGTTATATACAGCACAGACAGTTTCTCAAAAAGTTGAACTATTTCTTTCAAGAAGATGAAAATCTCAAAACCAGATATCTTTAATTTTGAATTAAAAATAATAAAAAGCAATTAGCAGCAAACGATATCTGCATGACCAAATACTACAAAAGGTAAATGAGGAAAAAAATGATTATTTTTAATTTGATATTTTTCATTAGGTTGACTGGATGCTGTACTATTTCCTTGCTGCTCGCTTTTAGCATCAGTCTAACTGTGACCCTGATACCTTATGGCAGAAGGGCAGTAGGACAACAGAGATCAAGTTAACCCCTTTGTTTCTGTGTATGTATATATACGTATATAACACCGTGGGAATGCCTATGAAGGAAAATAAAGGTATTACCCCTTCTCCGAAAAACACCCACGCTTCCCCGAAATAATATGCATGTGCACATTCAGCACGAAACCAAGGCAACAGAGGGGAGGATCTCAGAATTTTTCACCTCACTTTGAAAGTTTCAATCAATACACCGAGTCTCAGATGTCTTCAAGTCACTTTTTCAGAAGCCGAATCACAAGAAAGAAGGAGGAAATGCAAAATCTCAACATGCTACTGTGAAGTAAACAGGTATAGAAACCTGTTTGAACTGTTTTGTTTTTACTTTTTCTGGGAAACGCACGGGATTATTCAAGCTTTTCCTTGGACCTTTGTCCCTGCATACCAAATGAGATCATTACATAAAGTCAGAAGAATGGAGGTCACGCATGCTGTTCATTCATATCTCCTCATCTACTCCTCATGACTCCTTTAAAAACAAGTCAGATGCAACAGATGACATAAAGGCAAGCGATAACAGCGTTGTATGTCGCATGATTGCGGTGAAGTCCCTCTGACAGAGAAACGGCGTTACTCATGACATTAAACAGCGAACAGACCCACCTACTATCTAATACAAGCCATGGAAAACAGCCATGTGTGACCCTGTCATAGTAAAACACTCCTTTTAACATTAAACCACACATTGTGAGAGCATAACGTGGGAGTGCTGTGTGTGAACTGGGTGTACAAGTGCTGTGTCACTGCACCCACACAAGAAGTGGATTGGTTTATGCTAACTGTCAATGTCCACTGAGTGATTACTGTAATAATGGAGTTATAGCTTCCTTCTGAAACAGGAGGGAAGTTGTCATCAATGGTTTGCACACATCTGGGAAGCTGAAGCTATTTTTAGACAGCTGAGCAATGCAAGTAACCAGTAATTATTTAAATATAAACTACATAATCAATTCATATTTATCTTACAGTGAAAACTTGTGCTTTGACACATTTTTGGTGTTTACTCTTTAAGAAAAGATGTTTCCTTAAATCTATGTTTTTTTATTTTGCTTTTTAAATTTTATTTGTATTATAAATATGATATCATTGAAGCAGATATGCTTTACATTGGCTGTTTTATTCATACAGTTGTCTTCACAAGTGTAAATACGTGAGGTCTGAGATTCTTGTCATTTCCTCCATGCTTTTATATGCACTATGGATATTATTTACTTTGTGTCTTGTCTCTTCTGTACTTTGTGCTTTGTCCTTCTGGTGTGTTTCTCAATCTATTTTTGGCTCCAGAGCTGCTGGTTTCTGATCTGATCTCACAACCTATCTATGTTTATGTACTCTTGTTTGTCGTTTGATTGTCTCTGATGTCTTTTTCTCTTACTTGACCCTCACCCTAAATGACTGAGGCAGATGACCACCCACCTTGACCCTAGTTCTGCTATAGGCCTATTTCCATTCAAAATTAGCTCTTCCTCTCCACTGTGCTTCATTAATAGGAAACTTTGGATTTGTTGGGTTATCCGTGTATAATATCTGCAGGGTCTTAACCTCAATATTTAACTTAGTCAGGGAATATTTGAATTACACAGGTCAGTTCATAAAATAAGTATTACTTCATGGGGTAAATAATTCACATTGTGAATTGAATATGTAATGTCAGTCTTTTAACATCATTTCTCAACTGGATCGAGGATGGAAGAATAATGCTCATGTGTTGCTCATGTATGCTGAATGTGCAACTGGAGCAGGGAGGACATTTGCTGGAATAAGGGTGGAAACAGCTGGCTTGGCTACAGAGAAATTAAAAAAAAAACAAAAAAAAACAAATATGGCAAGCTACACTGCAAAGTTTCAGATTTAGCATGTTATTTTACTTTCATTAAATTTGTACACTAAAAACTACAAAGATGTGTGTGTATGCTAATGCAATATGTGGCTTAGCTTAAAGGAGACGCAGGTAGATCTGTAGCCAGCCTGAGAAAACAAAAGTGTGTCTTATTTATCGTAGAAGCAATGCTCAGGGTGAAATGTAGCTTAGTCGTCCTGTGGGTCAAAACTGACCCGTTTTAAAGTTTGAAAATGTGGGGAAAAAATATATTTTCACAGTGAAACTTCTGATGTCCACATTTTCAGCATTTTTGGGAAAACTTTGAACATTTTTTGGTGGACAAAAAGAAATGTTAAAAATGTTTCTTAAGAAATTTGGGGGATTTTTAAAAAATAAAACTTTTAAGGGAAACTTTTAAGCAATTATTGGAATTTTCTTCCTGAAGATTTTGCAAATTTTCAGAAATTTGGGGATTTTTTTTGCTGAATTTTTGGATTTTTGTCAGACGAAGAAGTGATATTTTTTGGTGCCTGTAAATGAGGGCAACAGGAGGGTTAAAGGTGATTATGAAACAGTGAACCACGAGGGCTGCAGAAACTCCTGCTGATGCACATGTAGAACCAAAAGTTCCATAATGCAGCTCCTGTGTGAGATAGGTTTAGACAGGGTCATTAAAAATTTAATAAAATTTTATAGAGGGAAGCAGAAGAGGAATGTTAATAGAGGGGATTTACAAACGCTTTGCTTGGCAACTATTCAAATAGTTGCTGCTGCATATTGATTGAGCTGGAGAGCTGACTTGAAAGATAGATCACCAGGAATGCAACACATGAAATATCTTCAAACGTAACAAGAGCTTCACGCCTTAAAGCCACAGAAAATAAAAGATAGTGGCTCATTTACATTGATTGTATCTTTGTATCATAGTGCTTTAATGTGAACGTGCATGCAAAGCAGATAAAATAGTTTTTCCAGGATTCAGGCTCACAGATGTAAGCAACACTATTGGAAATCATTGTGGAAAACATTCAGCTGACCATAAACTCTGACTCTGTTTGGTTTTCTGCTACTTTCCTCTTAGTGCAGCTTTATCGATCGCCCCTTGTGTAAGCATTGCAAAGTGGGAGACTAGAAATGGAAGAGAGAGAAAGAAAAAACCGTATTATGAAATAAACCACAAAGACAGCTCAGACTTTCTGCTAGCACACTGCTGTGCCCTAAATACAAATGAGCCCAGCAGAGTTTCCTGACACACTTACAGCAGTGTGAAAATGGATGTGACTGGCAGCGCACTACTCACCACGGAAACAGTGCGGCTACAACAGAAACCACAAATCAACTGAGCAAAATCTTTCACTGTTTAATATTCTCATGGGTATTTAGTTGAACCGGGCATCGCTCGGTTTTCTCAGCTTTGATGTTACAAAGAAAACTCCGGCTTCTTGTTTCATCTGTTGATGGTGAAGTATTTTGATGTGTTCAATGTTCAGTTTTGCAAATATGTAAGTAATATGAAGCAAAAGCTTTGTTGTGACAGAAGGAAACATGGAATAACACTCATTCTTAAATGATTAGAACCAGCTGTCTTGCTATTAAAGTGGAGAAGAAAAGGTAACTAAGTACATTTACTGAAGTACAGCTGTGAGGTTCATATTTTGCTGCTTTATGATTCCACTCCACTATATTTCAGATGGAAATATTGTATTTTTTTACTCCACTACATTTATCTGACAGCTTTAGTTACTTTTAAAATGATTTACACAATAGAACAGGGGTGTCAAACATGCGACCCGTGGGCCAAAAGTGGTCCTCCAGAGGGTCCAATCCGGTCCTCAGAGTGTAAAAATTCCAGAGAAGACATTAACTGCAGATTGTAAATTAGTAAAACTATAAATTTAAAATCATTTCTAGACCATGACAAGTTGTTTGGATCAGAAAATAAAATACTAGATTGTTCATTGTTCTTTTGTGTCTCATTTTTGTAATATTTTGTCTTGTTTTTGTCCTTTTTTGTCTGACTTTTCTCGATCGTCTCATTTTTTTGTCATTTTGTTTCTTGCTTCTGTCATTGTTTGTCTCGTTTTTGTCGTTTGTCCATTTTTTGTCGCTTTGTAACTTTTTTGTCCAATTTTTTGCCTCTTTTTTGTTTTGTTTTTGGGTAGTTTGTTTCATTTTTTCATTTTGTTTCTCGTTTTTGTAATATTTTGTCTTGTTTTTGTTGTTTTTTGTCTTTTTTGTCTCATTTTTGTCATTTTGATCATAAAGTAAAATACTATATCATCAGTTCCAGATAGCTGTGACTAAATGTTGTGTTCATTTGTAGACACTCTGTGATCTGGAAGTTGTAATGTGGAAATGATAAACTGAGGCTGAATGTTACTGAAACTAAATTAATTTTTCTTAAGAAATTTCAGGTTTTTCATGATGTTTTGTAAAAAGATAATTCCTTAAATGTGAACGTTTTTTTTGCACTAAAAGGAGATCAAACCGGGCTGAATGTGGCCCCTGAACTAAAATGACTTTTACATTCCTGTAATAGATAATATATAAAAACCATTAAAATGCAGCATTTTTATTCCAAACTTTTGGATTCTTCTTTAAAGCACTGCGTGATTTGGTTCACATTTGACATGTCTATGAGTTATTAAAGCTCCACTCACTGCAGATTTTTCCCTCTAAACTTCTCACAAGGTTTTATTTCAGTAAATGTTCTCATGATCCAATATCTCACCAAAAATCAAAGGTTAGAGAAAAAAGTCCCAAAAACCAAAAGCAGATTTGTGTATCATAACCGAGCCTTTTCCTCTCACATTAATCATCGTATGACGTATCTGATTTATCTGCTGTCCCTGCAGAAAAAAATACATCTAAAGTAGTTGAAAGTAGCTCCACCTGCAAAGCTTCAAGACTAAACCTCTGCTGACACATTGATTCTTCACTATTAATACTCTACTGATGTCATGATTGATAATATATTAGTCAGAGGGACCAAACCAAGACTTGTACTTTAATAGTTTAACTGAATTGTGCTGCTAATATTTTTACTTAAGCAGTATTTTTAGGCAGTATTTTTACATTCGTGTATTGGCTCTTTTACTCAGGCAAAACTCTGAGTTTGTCTTCCACCTCTGGGCATCTGGAGAGCTTTTTGTTTCTTGGAGAATTGCCAAAAAGAACAACATTTGGATGCAGGCTGGTTACAGAGAGCCAGAATATATTTAGCAGTGAGACTCTCCCTCTTATCACATATGGGGTCCATGTGGGATTTAATCTAACCTGAACCAGAAGGATGGATGGAAGTCAACCTCCTCATCCCGTCCAGTAGCAGTAAGAGAGGAAGAGAGTGTTGTAATTCACTCATGAGATGCACACATGGCTCCTTTGTTGATGATGTTTGATTTTCTGAATGTCTAAAGTTGCATTTCTGTGGAGCTTTATTTAGAAAATATTGAAAAATGGTAGGTTTAAGGAGGTTGAACTCCAGAAAGAAGGAAGTAAATGTCCTTGACCTCATCAAACTTAGTGGAGAACAGAATTCATTGCTGTATAGATTCAGTCTCTGAGGCCTGAATGACAGTGTGGCCAGTAGAGGACGCTGTGGAGGCTCAGTAACATAATTTAAAGCCTAAAGCAGAGGTGTCAAACTCATAATAAATGAGTAATAATAAATTCAATTTCAGCAACATTCAGCCTCAGTTTATCATTTACACATTACAACTTCCAGATCACAGTGTTTCTACAAAGGAACACAACATTTAGTCACAGCTGTCTGGAACTGAATGATGTAGCATTTAACTTAACTAAAAAAAAGACAGAAAACAACAAAAACAAGACAAAATATTACAAAAATGAGACACAAAAGAATAATGGGCAATCTAGTATTGTACTTTATGATCAAAACAACTTGTCATCGACTAGAAATGATTTTAAATTTATAGTTTTACTAATTTACAATCTGCAGTTAATGTCTTCTCTAGAATTTTTCCACTTTGAGGGCCGGATTGGACCCTCTGGAGGACCGCTTTTGGCCCGCAGGCCTCATGTTGGACACCCCTGGCCTAAAGGAATTGTGAGAAGCTCTGAAGAAAGACTGTATAGAAACAGAGTTATGATCCAGAAGAAAATTCATTAATATGGAAATTAACAGGTGCTTGTCACAAGTTTGTGCTTATATAGTTGTTTATTCATTTATTGGGTCATGGACCAACAACACACCAAAATACTGGAACAAGAGCACAGCTTCTTTATTACATTGCAATCAGCTTTGTCTCATGCTCTGCAAATAAAACAGACACACAAAAAGTTCCCTTCCTCAAACACAGCTTGCATTTCTTATAATCATTTGTCCAGAAGAGCTGGTTGGGAATTATTTATGAAAGAGCCCCTAAATGTTCATGTAATGAGAATAACAGACCTGAAGGACTTCACTGTGAATTCCATACTAAACAAACTCTGGTGCTTTTGCATATATGTCACAAAATAACCTACAGATTTAGGGACTGTACGTTATTTTTAAAAAGGATGGCTACACCTCTGTCTTTACTAGTGAGATCCAGAGCTTTATATTATATCATATTATATTCATAACATATCTGTATTTTGGGTTATTTAATGCTGCATATAAGTAAACTGTATATGCTTTTTATCTGTGTTGTTATTTGTTTTATTGTCCTATTATTATTATTAGTAAAATAGTTAATATTAACTAATATTAACTGGTGTACATGCTGTGCAATAATTAGTAAAACAGAGGAGTTGCTGGTGAAAATTTGCCTTTTATTTGAATATTGATTTAATCTACATTGTCCCCATTTAAATAAGTATATTAAACTGATAATTGAGGCACTTGTTATATTTAAATGGTGAGTTACAGTTTGAGGAATTGACATTTCCTCCCCCATCGGTACCACATCATATTTTTATAGCATTACACTGTGATATTTAAAGCCTTTTCAACTGCGCTTTCTTTTATGTATGCAGTCATACATTCTCAAATAATGTTCCTTTACATTGCTGCATATTTATTAATGTTATTAATTCCTCCAGTACATGAATAAATCACTCATTAAGAATGATTTGAAGAACTTCCACTAAAGCTCTTTACTGTCCTCATGTGGTTGAAAAGTGGGACTGCCGCTCCTTCTGACATAAAATACACTGAAATTTTTAACAAAATACATATGATTTTCTATTACAATGCAGTAAATTCTATGAAAAATCAATTGAGGAATCATGTACTGATTGATTGTTTTGCATAACCACACAAGAAGTATTGTTTTGTGTTCATCCACCTCATAAGTGACTGAAAATCAAGCCCTTTCTTTATATTGATGCAAAAATGATACCAAAATCTGTTCATATCATATAGAAATATTCACATTTGCAACATGAGTGCCCACAGTGGCCTAACCAGAGATATTAAATCATAATTACCTTATATTACCACTTTCAAATTGTCTTGCAATGTTGTATTCTCCAGCCCTAAATACAAATTTAATTACAAACATCACAAATAACAATGAACTTTCACTATTTTCCAACCTTGTTTCCATTTTCTAAAGGCTGAAATATCCTGGAAATGGTGTTAAATGTCTGTAAACTTATGAAAGCTTATGTGATTACTGTCTCAGTTCAACAACAACACAGACATTTTGTGATTTCTTTCAACAATCAAAGATGCATTTGATCAAATAGTGGACATTAACTACTGCTTTTAGATTATAGCACTTTCTTTATTGCAACGCAGATTTTCCAAGCTGGAATCAGGCAACATTTTTGTACTCGAATGGTTTTCAAGTAAAAGAAAATCCTCTCTTCTGATCCCTCCAGCTGTCCGTCACACTCCAAGGCAACGCCGTGACTCCAGCTTCCACTCAGCTCCGTCCATCCATCACTGCCATCCAGGTGAGTGAGAGGAGAGTCGGGCTGAGAGCCGTGACAGCTTCGACCCCGGGGTGCTTGAATCATCTGCCAGTCAGCTAGCAGAGGCTCTCTAACACCTCTGCCATGTATCCCTGCAGCTGTGTGGGGTGGATCCACTGTGAAAACCCCCTGTCTGCTTCCAGAGCCAAACACAGGATGAACACGCCGTCATTCATGAGTCAGCAGCCGGCTCAGAAGATACCTGTCTCTGCAGCTCATGACACCTCCACACCTTCTGTCATACGCTTCCCATCCTTTATTTGAACAAGTAACCGTACAATGATGCAAGAAACTGCATCAATCAGACTCACTTCTGGGTTATGGGGAGGTGAAATTCATTTGATTAATAAGTCATCATGTGATGCTCTATACATGCCAGGAAGTCTTCAGTAATAAATAAAATGCTGCAGGATGTCCCACTGGACTTTATTCAGTCAGAGGTTAAAGGGTAGGAGGAGGAGCGATGAACTAAGGAGCTATAAATTATAAAAGCAAGTGGCCATCTACAGAAACTCATAAAATCCTTTTAAAGAGTAACTTTGAAAGTAGTTATTGTCATATATAATATTCATAATACAGGAATGAGTTACAATAAAAGCAAATTGGCAAAAGTAGAAAAGAGTGACAGCTAAAAATATGAAATGTCCAACATCCACTATAAATATTATTGTAAGTATTTTTAAAAAAAAATTATAATAATGCTAATAATGATGCTACTGCTACTACTATTACTATTGCTACTTTCATAATAATAATAATAATAATAATAATAATAATAAT
The DNA here is from genome assembly GCA_027123335.1 of Amphiprion clarkii. Lineage (NCBI taxonomy): Eukaryota > Metazoa > Chordata > Actinopteri > Pomacentridae > Amphiprion > Amphiprion clarkii. The sequence continues at coordinate 2,463,611 of CM049579.1, forward strand.
AATAATAATAATAATAATAATAATAATAATAATAATGATGATGATGATGATAATAATCATAAAATCTAAATTATTGAGATTATATTGTTAATTTATTGTAACGCTTTTTTAAACCTAACTTAAACTTATTAAACTGTATGATCATACCTTTTATTATGATGATTATTATTTCATTAATTCCTACTTTAAAAAAATAAAGTTTTAAAAAGCAATACGGTTAGTGGAACGTGTAATCACGCAGTAAAGGGGAAAAAAACTACAAATCCCTGCAAGCCTACGGTCGCAATTAGTGGCTCGCGCCAACCTTTGATTGGTCCATTCCAGCAAAGCGTCTTGTGATTGGTCGACGGTGGCCATGTTTGTATTTCCAGCTGGTGGATGCGGGCTAGCTAACCGGTTAGCCATATGAGCTGCTTTTGCCTCCTGCTTCGGGGTGAAAAATAACGGAAAAGCCGTGCCAACCCGTTACCGACGGCTTTTGTGAAAGTCGCCATGCCGGTCCACTCGCGGGAGAAGAAAGAAAGCAACCACGAAGAAATGGAGGTGGATTTTCCCGAGCAAGACGGCAGCAGCACAGACGAGGAGGACACCGTTAGCTCGTCCGTGTCTGAAGATGGAGACAGCTCCGGTAGGAAAAATAGGCCTGAAACGTCAACCGACACTGGAATTCTTTAAAACACACCTGTCTCTGTGTTGTGGGTTAAACAGAATATGTGGTTAATGTTGTAAATGAGTTGACATTTTGAGCAGTGTTTAGACATACAGCCTTGGAGTGGAGATACTGTGTGTGGTTTAGAAGGACAGCAGCTGATGTCAACCCTGTCATGTCTTCATGTGAGCAGAGATGGACGATGAGGACTGCGAGAGGAGAAGGATGGAGTGTCTGGATGAGATGACCACACTGGAGAAACAGTTCACTGACTTGAAGGAGCAGTAAGTTCTCAACCTCCAGCTGCTGCTGTCTGAAGGTCTGAAGTCTGTGTCAGAAACTCTGAGATAGTTGTCATCTCTGCTGGCTCTTTTTAATACTCTCCTCTGATCACACAGTGGGTAATGTGATCCTCAGAGTACTGAAATCTACCACATGCATCTCATACAAGTGTAAATGTAAAGTAAGACTTGAATTTCACTCATAGAATCTTACTCGAATTGCAATTTTGGTGCAAAACTGACTTTTATTTGGAGCTGCAGTTGGCTCATACTATGACAGATGTGGCTGAAGTACCAGTACACACAATCTATAAGACCGGCTCCGTTTTAACGAGAGTATCGAGCGACCTCTGTAGTTACAAGATAGTTTCTAATCACTGCACCCAAAGCAAGGGTGTCGAACTCATTCTAGTCCAGGTTCCACATTCAGCTCGATTTCCTCTCCAATGGGACGGACCAGTAAAATCACAGCATAATAATCTGTAAATGAACACACCTCTGGTTTTTCCCTTTCTTCACAAAACAACAAAAATGATACACAAAATGAATAAAGCGAAACAAAATGACAAAAATAGGACAAAAACACAAGTGAGACAAAAAGGAAACACAAAACGACAAAAATGACAACAACATGAGACAAATGATAAAAGTCCAGACGGAGACAGATAGAAAGCAACAAAAACAAGACAAAATATTACAAAAATGAGACACAAAATGATGAAAGCCAGACACAAAACAACAAAAAATGGGACAAGCGACCCAAAACAAAACAAAAAATTAGACAAAAAAGTTAAAGCAACAAAAAAATGGACAAACAACAAAAATTAGACCAAAAAATGACAAAAGTGAGAAACAAAACAACAAAAAATAGACTAACACAAGCAAGAAAAATGACATAGAACGACAAAAAATGATACACAACAATGAATAAATTGAAACACAGAATGACAAAAATAAGACAAAAAACACAAACGAGGCAAAAAGGAAACACAAAATGACAAAAACGAGAAACAAAACGGCAAAAACACGAGACAAACGACAAAAGTCAGACAAAAGAAAAGACCAAAGAGCCTATTACAAAAAATGAGACACAAAATGACAAAAGAGCAATGAACAATCTAGTATTTTACTTTATGGTGAAAACAACTTGTCATGGTCTAGAAATGATTTTAAATCTATGGTTTTACAAATTTGCCGTTAATGTCTTCTCTGTAATTTTTACACTTTGTAAAGTCGCACCGCAGGCCGCATGTTTGACAGCCCTGACCTAAATTAATGACACCAGGACATTTTAGTTTTGAACTGATTTGCTTTGCCTCCTTGTTTCTTGCTGTTCAGGCTGTATAAAGAGCGTCTGAGCCAGGTGGACATCAAGCTGCAGGAGGTGATGGCCGGCTGTGCCCAAGAGTACCTGGAACCGTTGGCCAACCTGCAGGAGAACATGCAGATTAGGACCAAAGTGGCCGGTGAGTCACATAATATGTTACATTTCTTTTAGGGATCATTGACTCTGGAACTGTTAGAACAGTAGAGGTTGCACATAGCTTCACCTGCATGTTTCTAATGAGGAATAAAGCACTATGGTCTTTAAAAATAAAACGGGAAACCCTGACACGTTGCTAGGTTATGCTCTAATCGATTACAACAGAAAGATAGACAGATAGTACAAGCGTTGCAGTTTGTTTTTAGTGTGACAAACAAAACTCTTGGCTTGTTTTGAATGGTTTTAAAGGTTTAGATCAGGGGTGTCAAACTCATTTTAGTTCAGGTTCCACATTCAACCCAATTTGATCTCAAGTGGGTCAGACCAGTAAAATCATAGCATTGTAGCCTAACAACTCTAAATTTTTCCTTTGTTTTAGTGCAAAAAAGTACATTCTGAAAATGTTCACATTTAAGGAATTATCTTTCTACAAACATTAGAAAAATAAGTTCAATTTCAGCAACATTGTATCTCAGCTTATCATTTACACATTAAAACTTACAGATCTCAGAGTGGCTACAAAAAGGCACAACACATTTTGTCACAGGTATCTGGAACTGAACAATATAGTATTTTACTTTAAAAAAAGACAAAAAAAAACAACATAAACAAGACAAAATATTACAAAAATGACACACAAACAACAAAAGCGAGACACAAATGACAAAAACTGAGACAAACGACATAAAACAAAACAAAAAAAGTGACAGAAAATTAGAAAAGTTACAAAGTGACAAAAAAAATGGACAAATGACAAAAACGATGCACAAAGCAATGAATAAAGCACAACACAAAATGAGAAAAATGGGACAAAAAACACAAGCGAGACAAAAAGGAAACACAAAACGACAAAAATGAGGTACAAAACAATAAGTCAGACAAAAAAGAGAAGAAAAAACAGGACAATATTTTAAAAATGAGACACAAAATGACAAAAGAACAACAAAAAATCCAGTATTTTACTTCATGATCAAAACAACTTGTCATGGTCTAGGAATTATTTTACATTTATAGTTTTACAAATTGCAGTTAATGTCTTCTCTGTAATTTTTACACTTTCCAAAGTTGTACCGTGGGCCGGATTGGACCCTCTGGAGGGCCAGTTTTGGCCCGCGGGCCACATGTTTGACACCCTTGGTTTAGCCTAAGAAATTGTGACCATATCAGAAAGCTTCTTCAGATTTTCTCAATAGAACCTGAGATCTCTTTAACCTGAAAGTACGTAAGCATTTCCTCTGAAAACGAGTAAACCTGCAAGTGAGATTATAACAGAAAATGAAATGATTCAACAATAGCCTATGAGCTTACAAATAACTCTTTTTATTTATTTTTTTATAGTTTGCACGTCAATTGGATCAAGACAAATTGACGTCTTTCCTTCTGTTGCATCAGACTGATTTACCACTGGTTTATTTTTTTATTTTATTTTATTTTATTTTGGCAGGAATCTATAGGGAGCTGTGTTTGGAGTCGGTGAAGAACAAATATGAGTGTGAGATCCAAGCTGCTTGCCAACACTGGGAGGTGAGAGGCCAACCAAATAGAGAAACCCACATTTTTCAAACAGAAAATCAGATAACAAAAAAAAAAAAGAAGTAGGAAACGCATTGAAATTTTAGAAGAAACGTATGAATTCAACCCCGGTCCTGCCTCTGGAGATGGCTTTTGATGATGAATATAACTCTGTGTTGACCAGCTTGTCTTTTCTGTCTTCTAGAGTGAGAAGTTGCTGCTCTTTGACACCGTACAGAGTGAACTAGAGGAGAAGATAAGAAGACTGGAGGAAGACAGACACAGTATTGACATTACCTCAGGTACCAAGCAGCGCTTCAGCCAACTGTTATCTAAACTTTTCTTTCTTTTGATCCATTTATTCATCAGTGAGTCAATAAAATGTCAGAAATCCATCAAAAGTTGGGCCTGCAGTGACAAATTGAAGTTTCTTACTTCTTTTGGTTGTCAGTTTATGTTCATATGAAGCAGAACCTAGTACTAAGTAACAGGAAGTACTAACATAGCACCACATAGCAGGGTATAATTAGACAGTGAGTCCACCAAAGCTTATTTTGTCAGCTGGGAGCGCTTGAGAAGACTTGGGTAGTGCTGCGTTTTTGTTTTTTTTTAGCTGATACACTTTGGTCGTTGTTATATAAAATATTCACAGAAGTGATGAGTTGCACATACAGATCATCTGGCTGGTTCAGTTGACTGCTGCGTACTGGTAGAGTCATGGTGACATTTCATAGTAATGTGTGGTAGTTTGGGGATGTTGTCTAGTGCAGTCATGGGCGCTCAGAGACCTGCAGCAGTAATTACTTTTTATCTTTCTTTGTCAGCAAGTGCAGAATATGATGGGAGGATTTCTTGGTGTGTTATTGGTACCGTCCCTCCTACACTGGTGTATATTTATTATTAGTAATCAACGAGGCCGAGACCTGATGTCTGAAACCAATATACATGTGCAGCAAAAACAAAAATCTTAATATCAACACAACCTCCAATAATAAACATATGTTTAATTACACTCTCCAACATTTCTCTATTAGTGCTGATAGTGTGCTACTCTTGATGTGTAACCAATCATAGAAGACCGCAGGCAGGATATTGCCGCTTAAGATGACAGATATAGAGAGGATGCTTCACTAAGAATAAGTTAATAAAAACACAACAATGCTCTAAAAATACTGAATATTATATCTGATAATTGGATGTAAATGTAAAAGGCTGTAATCCGATTATTAACTGCTCCTCTATCAATGGACAGATGGGTACAAAGTGCCGTGTTTTACCCAAAATTGAACATTTTTCAGCTGCTCTCAGCCGCAATCAGTGCTCAACACTTTGTCACGCTGCTGGAATTTTCATTACTGTGTAAATATGTGGCGCTCCCACTGCAAATGGTTCGAAAAATATGCTGGTTTCAGGCGAAAAATTCTTTAGTGGACACACTCCCTCAGTGTTGATGAAGAGTCAGGGAATAGATGTCGCAAGTTTCCTTTGGAATATATTAACTGGAAGCAGCATTTACTATCTGCTATTTCAGAGGGGTGACAAATTAAAGGAAAAGTCAACATGGAGTGTCTTAGTAAGGTATTGGACAGCTATGTGCAGCCAGAAAAGCTTCCGTTTACCTTTCTAAGTCTTTGGAACTCTATAATCTCCCAGATCTGTCTAGTTTAGAGATCTGATAAACAACATCTGACACATAATTTTCGTCAAACTATTCAGTGACCACTCGTGGCCCTGTGGATGGAAGAAACCACTCCCATTAGAATGTTCTGTCATAACATAAAGGTGATCACTCAGAGCAGCTTAGTATTGATTTGCAGTGGCTATTCTCTCTAATCTTGCTGGTAAGATGCCCCCACAGCCTAACGGAGCCACCAGATCTCGTCAAGGAGTTCAGCTTTTCCTTTAATTTGTCATCTGTCCGTATGTTACAGAAAGTCAGTGACACAGCAGCAAAGTATTTCCCCTCTTCCTAATCTGTCCTTTTTGCTTTCCAGAGTTGTGGAATGATGGATTACACTCACGGAAAAACAAGAAAAAAGACCCGTTCTGCCCCGTCAAGAAGAAGAAGCCTGTTGTTGTTTCCGATATCCTTCCCTGTTGTCCCGTCCTTGTCCCATTCCTCCCATCGTTCATCTCCACTGACATATTGTTAAGACAGATGCTTCCTGCTTTTTGGCTTCCTTAACCTTTATTACGACCTTATATTGTTTACATGCTGCAAGATCTGGATATTCTTGAAGACTGGACCGCAATAAGAAAGGTATCGTTCTTGGAAAACGGATAAAGTAGTCACCTGGTGGATGCTTCCAAGTTGTGATTTGACCTTTCGGGTTGTGTTTGCTTCCTCCCCCTCACAGGCTATGGCATCACTGGGGCCACACAGGGTGAAGGTGGATGGTAAGAGTTTCTCCTCGTCCTCAGTTACAGTCAATATCTGGCTGAGTGCAGCCATCGACCTGCACTCACACAGGAGGGCTTGATTCAATACCTTCTTCTAGAAGTACTGAAGACTAGTTGAAACGGAGACAGCCGGCTCTCCCTTTTTCATATTTTGTGTTGTCTTCTTTTAACCTTACACCTTCCCCTTGACTTCTAGTGTCTTCCTCACCGGCTTTCTCTCCTTGCAGTCCCTGCAGTGAAGCCTGACAGACATCACCACGTGGCGCGCTCCGAGGATGGTCGACTTTTCTATGACAACCAGTGGTACTGCAGGGGACAGGCCATCTGCATCAACAGGAAGGACGAGTACCCGACTAGGTGAGTGTAGGAGGAGTGTTCATACATACATACATGTCAACCCCATCAGATGCCCATCTGTTTCATCCAACTAAAGGATCTGCAAAACCGTACAATCTGTAAATGGCAGCAAAATGTATTGGATGTTAGCTCCTTATTAGCAAAATCAACAAAAAGCGATGTCCACTATTGCACAAAAAACAAGGAATGCACGTACACACACATGTGACTGCATGTTCTGTGTGAGGGATATCAAGTTGCAATGAAGCATTTAAATCGAAGCTGAACCAGAGGAATTATATATCAGCCACAAATGATGATGGTTGTGCTTTCCAAATCTGACCACCTGAACTTTTACTATACATGATCTATCTATCTATCTATCTATCTATCTATCTATAGTCTATCTATCTATAGTCTATCTATCTATCTATAGTCTATATCTATCTATAGTCTATCTATCTATCTATCTATCTATCTATCTATCTATATCTATCTATCTATCTATAGTCTATCTATCTATAGTCTATCTATCTATCTATCTATCTATCTATCTATCTATCTATCTATCTATCTATCTATCTATCTATCTATCTATCTATAGTCTATCTATCTATAGTCTATCTATCTATCTATAGTCTATCTATCTATCTATCTATCTATCTATCTATCTATCTATCTATAGTCTATCTATCTATAGTCTATCTATCTATCTATCTATAATTTTTTTCTAGATTTGGGTGTTACAAGGTTTAGCAAATTAAACAGCGGATAACCCATTATGCATCAGACTTGTACGGTTGTATGGTAGAATTAATTATGAATTTGACACAAAGTGACCTACATATTGGTGTTTCTTTTGTGTAGAAGTCATGGCCTTGAGCTCACATGGTTTCTCTTTTGTAAATGGATGGATTTAAGCAAAGAGAGAGAATGTTGAGGCTGACTGATTGTGGTTCCACATTTTGCTCTTTGTGCATCCTGCCAGGACATGATCTGTAGTAACTAGAAAGTATCCTGTATTCACTGCAGCACCGAGTGTAAAACAAACGTATGAATCGGTAGAGGAGGGTTTGGTTCACACCAGGCAACAGGGGGGCATTAAACTGTAGCCAGAGGTTGAGCTTTCTCACACATGTACAAAGTTATTCCTCGGACATCCACTGATCAGCCACTGACACGGAACCCACAGAGGTCCAGCTCCAGTACCGGGATGCATCAGTTATTATTTGGCTGTTTCTATGGTTGTGGGTAAATAGTATATACAGGTATTCCTTGAGCAAACACACAAGTGACAATTAAAGAATATAAATTAGCAGGGATCAGCAAACATCTCCATACAGAACAATGAGATTTTTTGGTTTTGTATTAAATTGATGTTAGTTGTATGTAGTGACCAAATCTCCACCTAGCTGAAACTACATGAGAACCATCAACATCATGGCAACACCAAAAGGGGAAATGTTTATATCTTTATATACCGTTCATCCATCCAGTACAGTTCCAGAGAACTGAAGACTCGATGCCAAAAGATCCATTTGTGTATATGTAACTCCACACTAGGGAAGATAAAGTACACAGAACAAAGCCTCAGGACATGCAGACACGCAATGCATCAAGCCGTTGGTAGGTTTGCAAGGATTCGTCAATGCAGGCGAAAATGTGCATATGCTGTGTGAATGCATGGTTCTGTTTTATGTATTTCATTTACTATTAAACTGGGCACACATTCACAAAACACTCCTTTAGCTCCTTTTTAAGTGGATAAAGATAGAGCCTGACTCATTTTATGTAAAAGAAATTCTTGAAACGTGTGTTTTATATTAAGAGAACAGCGAAGCAGTTGTGCATTTTCTCATGTGGTGCTGCATCAGCGAGGTTCTCCAACAACAGAGCGTCCGTCATTACACACAAACCTTCTGCAGGGCTCATTAATTGGAGTGCTGTAAGTGCTTCACTAAATCTGATAGAATAACAGAGTGAAATAGTTGCTGTTGATCACACAGGAATAATTAATGCTGCTTTAATAGTAACAATAGTGCATATATATATATATATATATATATATATATATATATATATATATATATATATATATATATTTTAAAAAAAATTGGCAACCTCTTCACAAATGTTCAGATCTTGTACTGATGTAAAATTATGAGCAGATTAGCAGATAAATCTGAGTAACAGATGATTAATTTTTAGAGAAAAGAAACAAAGTTCTGATAAACAAATCTCTTGTCAAGTTTTTGAAGCTTTTGAACATTTATTGAAATTAAACCATATAAGAAGAAATAAAATCACTAATTCATGAAACTATTAACAACTCAGAGACATAAAAGTGACACTAACCACTCATTTACACTTTAACTAATCTCTAATCCTGTATTTTTAAAGCTTGTTTTTTTGTCCATTGTGTAAAAACTTCATCTTACAAGTAAGTAAAGCTGTCAGACAGAGAGTAGAAAGTGCAATATTTCCCTCCAAAATGAAAGTAAAATTAAATGGAGTCGTGCACATCTCTTTCCTGTTCATGAAATCAGATTTATGACTGCTTATTTTCTCATGATGAAGGCTGACTTCTCATTGGTGGTTACAGTAGCGACTTGTGCACCTACTAATATTTCATTTCTGTCCTGTGCGCCATCTATGAACACTGGGGTTTCATTTTGCACTAACATTTTTGCGTGTCTGTCTGTGTATCTTGCAGCGCCATCATCACCACCATCAACAACGACGAGGTCTGGTTCAAACGGCTGGACGGCACCAAGTCAAAGCTGTACATCTCCCAGCTGCAGAAAGGCAAATACACGATCAAACACTCATAAAAACACACACATACATGCACATGTACAGACAAAGGCCATCATCTCTGCTGTGTTTCCTGTCGTCTCCTTTTCTGTGTGGTATCTTTTTACATTCACACAAACAGATGCATACCTCACTTCACTCCCCGTGTGCACAACAACAAAAAAACTGTCTAAAAACAGACATGCTGGTATTAGGAGACTCTGTACATATGTATATGTTTGTTGATATTATCGACAAGGTCACAAAGTGTCATTTTCTCTGGAACGGAGATCAATGCAAAGTGCTGCTAAAAAGAAAAACGAAGGGAGAAAAACCGGAGCAGTAGCAAACTGTGAACCGCGGAGCTCAGTCGTGTGCCTTTCTGAGACGAGACGACGCCTCGACTGATGTGGGGCTTTAAAATATGAAACAAAAACAAAACAAATAGCCCTGAACTATGAATCTCTACGCAGTGAAGCCTTACTCTGTGCTGGGTTAGCACCAGGAGGACTGAAGCGGGTCAGTGAACGAATGAATCCAGGTGAAGTCGTCATCAGCGCTGTGTTTGGTTTGCCTCTCCGGACGCACCAGTGAGACTTGAATTTCATACAGAGCCTAATAAATCTGTATTAGGATCCCCAGGGAGCCCAGAACAAGTTTGATTTAGTAAAAAAATGTGTCAACATGGAGACGGAGAAAGATTAATCAATACTGAGTAAATGGTTCTCAACGAACGTAATGAGATGAAGCTGTCCTTTCAGAATACCCCGGGGTTTGGTTTTGAGCCCACTTGGGGAGCCATTGTACTAAATGATCTTTTGATGTTTTGGATGTTTTAGTGTGATATTTCCCTACATTGTTAAGTTCAAAACAAGGTCAGACCCTTGCACTTAGTAAAACAGAACAGTTTGAATCTGTATTTGAAGCGTCCAGTAATGGGAGCTGCCTGTATATAGACACATTGATGTGTTTTGTAATTCCCGTCATGTTGCCATTCGTCTCATAGTGCCTAGAACTTTACATTTAAGGCAGGGTCCAGGCTTTAGTTTAGTCAAGACTTGGAGTTTAAAACAAACAAAAAAAGCTCTCCTCCACAGGTTTTTCTCTGTGGGGTCATGAAAGCCTCAAATCTGCAGTGCCATTTTTCAGCGTTTTCTATTCATTGTCCTCCTGTTGTCTTTGTTCCTTCCTTTTTGTTGTCACTTCTGTTTCTTTTGTCTTCTTCTTTCCTGTCAGTAAAAATATTCGTCAACATTGATGTATCAACAGAACAAAGAAAAATCAAGTTGTTTTTGTGCGTGCGTATGATCCGTCCGATCAAACTTTCTTTGTAAATTATGTTTGATTGATTGAAGGAGATCTTGCTTTGTATTTACGGGGCTTTATTTTTAGCATTGCGCACGTATTTCAAAGTATTACCTGCCAACAGTATTGTAAGGAGAGGTGCTTACAACATGTATCATGAGGAAAATGTCTGTGAAGACTCGTGTGGTCTCCACTGAGCAGAACATTTGACATTCTTTCCTGTAAGTCTTTTTTTTTCATTTCTGCTTTTATTTTTTTTACCTTTTTATGCACCATTGTTCCCTTTTTCCATATTACAGGTAAAAATAAAAACGTGACATTGTGCCAATGCATGTACAACTGATGAAAGATTTTGTTTGTATCATTTGAAGAGAGTCTAATTTGCACGTAAGTAATCCTCATCATCATAATCTCATATGAAAGAGAGAGTCTTAAAAAAAAAAACAGAGTCTGTGCGTTTAAGTGATTAGAGTATTATCATTGCACTTCTCAGCTTGAGTCAAGCTAACTTCCTTTTCTTGAACTTTACAGCTTTGGATAAAAAAACTTAAAAAATCAAGGCTTTGCATAGAAGTTGAATATCCTATTGGATTTGGCCTAGCATGCACAAAAAGCTCAGATACAATCTTATATAATACTCCAGTGTAACAAAGGGGGAAAGTCCCTGACAGCGCTCAACCCAAAGTCACCCCGAGGTGCGCTGAACCCTGGCTACACTCCTCTGCCACCACAAAAAAAAGAAAAAGTGGCTTATTTGGAAGAAAAGCGCTGAGCTGGTCCCGTTTGATAATGGCTCTTTGGTCTGCTGCGCTGTTCAACCTTTCAGTCACTTATTTCTGCCAAAGGCCCACTCACTAGATTAACACCACACACCGCTATCGATTCAGGAGCGACGCTGATGTACCACTTTCTTTCCCTCCTCGCTGTCCATCTGCCTGCAGACACCTCAGACTGAACCGCTGCAACCTTTCATTGATCTATTGGGAGTATTGATCACATGTGGTAGCCTAGCCTGGAATACAAAGGAATCAATTCAGAGGGTAACTGGTCTACGCTAGATTGAATTGTATAATCAGTTTCGATTTTTTTCTTTAACCCTCTGGACGCCGAGCAGTTTCTAGGCATTTTTACCCACTGTGGGCTCATTTTTCACTGCACTATAAAGCCCTGCACCTCTATGGAAACAGTGGTGCAGACATAGATGGAGCTGAAACATGTCTTTTGTGGAGTACGACACAAGTTATTATGGTTTACACCCCCCGAAAAAGAAAATAGTTTCTTTAAATTTGGTAAACAAAAATAGATTTTCTTTCTCACTGTTTTGGCAATACTAGCAGGAAAAATGGATCTGTAACTCTATATATTTAGCAGCTCTACAAACTCTGTGCTTTGACCCAACACCTCAACATGTTTCACCATGCTGGATGTGTTTTCCAGCAACTTGCTCCTCTGCACACAGTTTTTGATCCGTGCTGCATTTGTTTTATTGATCAGTTAGGCTTTATGTTTCTGTCAGTCTCTATTTTTTCCTGCTCTGAGTGAACAGCCTGCAGTTAACCTGAAAAGTCATGTGACTGTTGGTCACAGCTCAGCCAAAAGAGCTGGGGAGCACAGCATGGGGTTTTGTTTTGTTTTGTTTTTTTTAAGGATTTTTGAGATGTGTTGAATAAGCAAGATTTAGATTAAATATAATAATTTTACACATAGATTTGGTCCATTTCTTCAATGGAACCACGTATCAAATAAGATTAGTTTGAGGACTGTCGAGAATTTGAAATCAGACGATTTTTTTTCCTGTTTTTGCAACTTGAGGCTCCAATTTTATTGATTCGTTGACTCAGAACTTGCAGCAGTTTGAGGTTCAGAGGTGCAAAAATGAGAATGCACTTTGCTTGCATCTCTTTGGACTAACACACTGCATTAAGTTTAGAAAAAGGGAATGCATTTCCAAATCTCCCATTTGAATTTATTGTAAGAATAGCCCCTTGACATGTAGCATCTCCTAATATTTAATATACAGAGGTAAAAGTGGAGAAATGATAATCATTTAATGCTTAGCAAAGAAGCAGATGACTCCTTTAAATGTTTGCACTCAGTCTGTATATCACACACCCACCGTGTCTAAATACAGAATATTTTTAAAACTTAAGTGATGTATCCCATAACTTGTAGCACACACAAGTTGTAAGGCTGGAACATAACTAATTATTCATCATCTGACGCTGTTTTAAGTTTGCAAAAGGTGCAGTTTTATCTTTCAGAAATCAATTTTCTGTCTTATTGCACATGTCCCATAAACCTGAAGCTGTTCTAGTCACAAGGAGCTTTGTGTAGAAATAACCGACATCCAACTTCTTTAACCCTCGTGTCGTTCTGCAGGTCAAAATTGACCCGTTTTAAAGTTTGAAAATGTGGAAGAAAAGAAAGTCTTTTCACAGTGAAACTTCTGATGTCCACATTTTTGGGAAATATTTGAACATTTTTTTTGTGGAAAAAAATGTTAAAAATGTTTCTTGGGAACATTCTTAAAGAAAATATTAGAAGTTTCACTGATATGTCTGTAATCACTTTAGATATTTTAGGATTTTTTTGGGAAGATTTTTGCTCATTTGTTGAAAATATTTGCAAGAATTGTCTTGCCAAATTTGGGGTTTTTTTTGCTGAATTTGGGATTTTTTTCAGACAAGGAAACAATATTTTTTGGTGCCTGTAAATGAGACAGTTGGAGGGTTAAACATTCTGGAGACATGGAAAAAGGGACAGCGCAGATTCACACAACTGAAAATGAAGTGAACCCAGCGGAAATGTCTTCTGGGTGCAGACTACAGTCAGTGGCGAGTTCTGTATGGACACCACAGGTACATCTCCCTCTACCTGTGTGTTGCAGTTCCTTGCTTGTGTATGGCCAGAAGGTGTCAGTATTACTCCACAGCAGGGAGGAAGCACTTTCTGCTGGATGGGAGGAGGGAGGTAGCCTGTTAATCTGGGCCACCCTGCTGCTGAAGCCTTCCAGCTGATGAGAGAGAGAGAGAGGAGGGATGAAGGCACAGTTTGATCACAGCTCGCTGGCCACGTCTGCTACCGCAACAGAGCGAGGCACCGAGAGAAAGAGGAAAATCCCCATCACCGCGTCAAAGGCAGAAACGGCAGCAAACCAAGCAAGCAACAGGGGCTGTCTTCCTCTCTCTGAGCCATGCAGCATCTCTCTAGAGCTTTCCTGGAATCTGCCTCCTGTCAGCGTGCACATCAAAGCACGTATGAATGATAGAACACATAACAGCAAAGGGAGAGCGGGGGGTGGGGGTTCCTTGTTTGATTTGTGTGACACTGCTTGTTGTATCTGAGGTTCTGGATGGTTCTGGGGAGCCACCGCTGTGACGAGTCGGGTCCTGACGGATGAGAGAGGATGGCCATCTTCAGCTCCATCTATACTTAATGAGTAACCAGAACTGGAGGGTCATTGGGACGTGTTTACTGCAACACTGGGGCTAATTAGACCGTGAAAGTGTCACACTGTGCTAAATTACTTATATCCCTGCCCCTCTGTGTGATGTGTGTGCAGCGCTATGTGTTTTTTTTTTTTTTTTTTACCAGAGCGAGGCCTCTGCATGTGGAATCTCTTTGTGCATGCATGCATGTGCTGCGTGTGCCAGGCCTGAGCGTGGGCGTGTATACGTTTGATGCTGATTGTGTAAGAGAATGCTAAATGCATACATCTAGAAGTTGCCATCAAAGGGATGAGGCAAGCTGCTCATCATCGGGAGAGAGAGAGAGAGAGAAAATCGAGGCGTATTCGAATGGACGAGGCTGCAGTGAGCAACTTGTGCTCTAGATGAGGCCAGTATCACCTCTGTAAGGGTGTCAGTGCCCTAGAATTCACCGCTGGCACCCGGGGTCGAGCTGTTTCTGCACTTCATACTGTCTAGACCAGGGGTGTCCAACATGAGGCCCGCGGGCCAAAACCAGCCCTCTAGAGGGTCCAATCTGGTAACATTTTTGTCTAAGTTTTTGTCTCTTTTTGTTTTCTTTTGTGTCATTTGTCTCATTTTTTTGTCATTCTGTTTATTGCTTTTGTCAGTTTGCGTCTCATTTTTGAAATATTTTGTCTTTTTAATAGTAAGATACTATATCGTTCAGTTCCAGATACCTGAGACTGAGTGTTTTGTGCCTTTCTAGACACACTGTGTTCTGTAAAATGTAATGTGTAAATGATAAAATTAGGCATAATGTTGTTGAAATTTAATTTATTTTTCTTCAGAAATTTCAGTTTGTTCATAATAGTTTGAAAAAAAAAAGGATAGTTCCTGAAATGTGAACGTTTTCAGAATGTACTTTTTTGCACTAAAATGAAACATTTGAAATTGTGGTTCTTTATAGGTCATTATGCTGTGATTTTACTGGTCCGGATCACTTGAGATCACATTGGGCTGAATGTGGAACCTGAACTAGAATGAGTTTGACACCCCTGGTTTAGACTCTTCTTGCATCAAGTTGCTGCATCTGTAAAGAAAGGTGCAATTTATGCATGTTTTTTTCCTTTACAAATGGATCCTGTTGTGTCTTTATAGAATTTTTTAATATCCAAAGACTAATTTTAAAAGATAAATCTCTGGAAATGTTTGATCCACCTACTAAACTCCTTCAGAATGGCTCCAAGTGGGGCAAAAAACAGTGGGAAGACGAGTGCGAGCAATAAATAGCTTTTTTACTTTTAATTAAGCGTCTCTTTCACCAGAAATGTCTCTGTTTTCCACATGGTTTCATTTGCTGTGTAAAAATACTAAGAGACTCACTTTAGGGAAGCTAAAGCATAAATAAAGAAACCCTCAAGATGACAAATGTTCGGTGGAGAAAAATGTCACATTCCACGTGACTGAAACCTGAAAGTGCTGATGTTTTGGGAAATGGAGCATTAGTCAGCTTAAATTGGTGATTGACAGCTAAATTGGAGAGTTGGCGGGAGAAGAACTATTCTAAAGCCAACTCTGGGTTACTTAAAGGTCTATTCTATGAGGCATCACTTATTGCGAAACATTCACACGCTTCAACCTGTGCGTACCAGATGTTAGATGCAGGATCAACCAGAGACCTAAAGGAGTGTTGCAGATCTGTTTCTGAGCATGTCTCAACCAGTGAAGCTCAAGCAACAGTTTCACTGTTTTTTCCGAAGACACAGATCTGCATGTGACGGCTGAGGTCAGAACGTTTCAGCTTGGTCCTTCATTGGTCTCCATTAACTCAAATTAGTCATGACCACCTTCTTTGGCTTCCTACATGATTGAAGGAGGATGACTGTGCCTCAGCATCCGTCCACTTCATGATGCTCTATCAACCTGTCCTGTATTAGCAACGCTCCCCTGACCTTTGACCTACAGTATGTCTCTGTGTCAGAACTCTACTTTCTGGCTGAAGGAGTAAGGACAAGCTGATTCATCAGCATCCAACGCTGTCTTCTTTGGCAGCAAGGAAGGAAGCACATGTAGTTTACAGCGTGGCATGTTTTTGCTTGTGCCAGATTTGTGGCTGCATTCCAAGTTGCATACTTTTTCCTTTCAGTAAAATATACTGTTTCATGCAGTATAATTGGGACATACTGCTTCATCATAATGTTGCAGTCTGTAGTGTGAAATGAACTGTCATTTGTCTGCACACTCCTGATGGCTCAAACTTGTTTCTAATCATGCAAAACATTGCAATGTATGTGACATAACTGCTCAGAGGACTGTGGGTCAGAATGGCCAGAACAGCATGCAAACGGATGTAGTGGAGCATTCTGGTAATTTGGTGCACTGAATTGGACGTACAATGTACTAGGACATAGTAAAACATTTTCTGGCAAACTGTACAATATATTAATATGGGTATTTTTTGGAATTATTGGAATTCACCCTTTGCTTCGCTAGAACTGCTTCATAGTTGTGGTCGATAGCAGATATGTAATGCTGATATCATATTGAGGGTTGGGTTTTTTTTTTTTTTGCATGTGATAAAAGTCACCATTTTATAAATAATCTGATAAATGGCTAGCACTAAAACAGCGCTGATCTGCCGTAGTAGTACTCAAAGCACTTTACAGTGTTTCCCATTCGCACTTACACTCATGCACCACTGGGGGCAGAGCTTCCATTGGGAGCAACTTTTACCTGCGATGTCTTGCCCAAGGACACTTCAGGGTGCAAAGGGCCTGAAGATCGAACTGCCATCTTTGCAATTAGTGGACAACCTGTACTACCACCTGAACCACAGATGCCCTCAATAGAAAAATACCACATATATACCTTATATATATGTTGAATAGTAGAGAGAAAATAAAATTAATTTGAACTGCAGTCTACAGTGTGCTAACTTAAAATAGAAGGCCTCAACTAAATGTACGTCTAAAATTAAACTTTCAAAAAAAAAATACTCACAAAGAACAAAATTAAGTGCGCTTATCCTGTTATGTATCGCCTACTGCTACCTCTGATATTCTGGTAAACATACTGTGTCATGTCCTGTTGAAAACACATTGCGCTATGCTGCTGTTTAGGGATTTGTGTTAGCTCATGTATCCTCATCTAATAACACTAAATCTCCCTGTACAGTAGCTAAGATATGCTGCTCTACTTAAGGGCGTGTTTTGTTCCTTGCTAGTTTTACACTTAACAGTTAACCTGCTGTTGTATCAGATGTGTCTGACACCATTTTTTTTTGTTCACCATCCTCATCCTGAAGCCGGTAATCTGCCAATAGTTGAGTCAATATATAATTGAGGGATTTTTGAATTCTATGGGATATATCTTGCATGCATTTTTATTAAAAGTTTTCTATGTTCATTATGATGACGTCTTTACAAATTACATAATTATTTATTATGGAAACAGTCACTTATTAATAAAAATGACTGGATATCACTAAAATATCAACTAAATAACCGTTCCAATTTAATAACAACCACCTTCTAATTAGCTAAACAATAATAAAATGAGCTGATTCAGAAATAGTTCTGATTGTGTTCTTTTTATTAAGTTGAAATAATCATGACAGAGATTTCTTTTTTGGCAATATATCAAATTTTATTTGGAAAATAGCAAATTGTACCACTTTCCACTAAGTTCCCCATTACAAAAACACCTCTCCAGGAAGTGTGCAAATTCCAGATCACATGACCTGCTCCACATGATGTCATTTCCTCCTGAAGAACAGACTGGCCAGACTCCAAGGCTTTCTGACTTATTTAATATAAAGTAGTCAACAGGTTTACTACAATATCTTTATAAATGACTTTCAATTTCAATTTTATTCAGTTGTATATATAATATTTAGAAGAATATTTCTGTAAAAATGCCATGTGGTGTTTGGTTATAGGCGGCCATGTTGATTTTAGGCCTGAAAACAGCAAAAGTGTCAACTATGATACCTGTCAACTATGTTACAAAAAGTCCCGCAATTATATATTGATCCCGTTCTTATCTTAAAATGTCATTAAATCTAAAAAACACCAATTATAGGTCTCTCTTCTTAGGTCACACAACACTGGGGTCAGTTTGCCCCAGTGAAAGTTGTGCCAAGCTACTCTTGCGGCAGGTCTGGCTGATTATGATTCACCCCAGCGGTAGGATGGCGAGGTCTTTCCAGGTACCCAGCTCTGACTGTTAAATCAAAACACACAATCCCTGACACCTCAGGACCATCCAACCTTGGGAACAGATATGCTCGCTGGGCCGTGGAGAAAAAAGGCTGCTTAACATTTTGCCTCTCCTCCATCTGAGCGGAAGCAAAACACTCACCCCTTACTGACCCCAGACTGGGGTGAGTGTTGGGATTCACGGGCGAATGGCAAGGCTGTCACAGTTCTCAAGTTGAAGCAGCCTCTCAAGGCTTGGATCCTGAGACCAACAGGATGCATTGTGACCCTGGCAGTGGTGGCAAAATATATATATATATATATAGAAAAATTCTGTCTACAAGGCAAAATGGCTGAGCTTTTGGAAGCAGTGCGAGGAGAGGGAGTCGACCCAATCTGTTCTGTTCTCCCTTCCCTGTCTGTCACATTCTACTATTAAAGTGTATGCATCACTGATCTCTTCTTGTCATGTGGGGTTTGGAGAGAGTTTATTTTTAACCACCCTCTGCTGGATTTGACTGAGGCGGCTGCATCCTGTGGTTCTCTCCTCTGCCCCTCGGTAGAAAATTCCAGCTTATACCCATCGGGCAGGTGCCTCTAAAGCAGTTATCCATCAAACTGTGACAACAGCTAATAGGGTGAATAAGTTGTTTGCCCTTTCGTACCACCCAAACTGTTTGCTTGTGGAAACGAGGCGAGAGGCGCTACCTTCAGACGGAACGTTCCCGTTTAGCCGAGGCATAGTAAGAGGTTGTTTAGGTACACGGTGGCTCAGTTTCAGTGCTTTCTCTGCTCAGTCCTACAGGGGGACAGAGAAATGAAAAAAATTGCATCATCCATGCCCCGTGTGAGCGTTGGCATGATACGCAGCACTTTTTCTGCTCTGCGGACAGGGTTGTTAGTGGACCCCCTGAGGCGCTACCATTGGCTGTGCAAGGCTAGCTGTCTGAGAATACGCAACAAGAAGTGCAGCAGCAACAGCCTTACTCAGCTGAACATCTGTGGAGGACATCTGTATGTTAGGTTTGTGGTTAAAGGCCCTGCATTTTGTCAGGTTTTGCCTCTTAGCGTTGGCTTCAATCAGAGGTGAAAAACTCACCTTAGTTCAGGTTCTACATTCAGTCCCATTTGATCTCCAGTGGGCTGGACCAGTAAAATCACAGCATAACAACCTATAAATAACCACAACTCCAAATTTTAATCACGGGTATCTAGAACTGAACAATATAGTATTTTACTTTATGATCAAAACGACAAAGTCAGACAAAAAAAGACAAAAAAAATCAAAAACACGACAAAATATTACAAAAGCGAGACACAAAACAACAAACGAGAAAAAATAACAAAATATGAGACAAATGGCACGAAACAAAACAAAAAGAGACAAAAATTAGACAATAAAATTACAAAGCGTCAAAAAATGGACAATCAACATATGCGAGACAAAAAACAAAACGACAAAAACGATGCACAAAACAACGAATGAAACAAAACACAAAACGACAAAAATGAGATACAGAATGACAAAAAAATTATACAAATGACACAAACAAGACAAAAAGTGACAAAACCAAGAAACAACAGGATAAAAAAGTAGACAAACAACACAAGCAAGACAAAAAAAATGAGAACACAAAATGACAAAAGAACAATGAACAATCTAGTCTTTTACTAAATGATCCAAACAACTTGTCATGGTCTAGAAATAATTTTAAATTTATAGTTTTACATATTTACAATCTGCAGTTTATGTCTTCTCTGGAATTTTTACACTTTACAAAGTCGTCCTGCGGGCCGGATTGGACCCTCTGCTGGGCCGGTTTTGGCCCGCGGGCCGCATGTTTGACACCCCTGGCTTAAATGCTATGTGATTAATATGCGAGTTGCTGTCAGTTTTCTATCTGTACCAGGATCTTAGAGCAGAATTCCTTTTGCCAGGTCCCCAACACGTCCTGCAATCACTTACAAAGTAGGTGTAATGATTCACTTTGCTAAATTACTATTCATTGAACAGTTGGTGCACCCTTGTCAGTTGGAGTAGGACACTGCATCCTCTTGGACTTTCCCCAAGAAGCCTGGTGTGCCAACCAGGCTGGTGAGTGCTACTTCGCTACATGCAAATTTTAAATGCACAGTTCCATGGCAAGAAGTGGCAAAGCTGTTGGAGATGTGTCTGTGGGCTAATGTTCTAGGTTGGAATGTAGATTAGTGTAAGTACTCGTGATTAAAATACCGAAACAGTTGGTTATTGTGTGTATGTTTGGCTAACATACACATTTACAGTCAAGCTGATTAATAGAGCTGATAAATGCAGGATTTTTGGGGCTGATAGTGACTTTAGGGAGTAATAGATTCTGATATTGACCAGTGTTGCTTATGTATGTAGGTTGGAATTATACTGAAAAATGAGAATTGTGTATTAACTTTCCAGCAAGGCATTTCACAAACTAGTTGAGGACAAAGCTTGACTGAACCATCTGCTCAGCTGTGATAACTGCTCTGCAACATAATTCATGTACAAAAAGAGTTTCCATCAATCTGTTTGAGTTAAGACAACTTCTAATGAAATTACGTTCGTCCAACAACCTTGTGTGAATTAAAGGAATCAAAGGTTTTGGTACTTACCATTTATTTAATGGTTGGCAGCATTAAAAACATCATATTTTTAAGTTGATTGTTCTGAAAAAAAAGTACGTTTTTCTAACTACTAGTGTATGGGAATTACATACTTAACCATAATTCTAAACACAAATTTTTAATTTGGCATTTTTTTATAATAAGTTACTCAAATGTCGAGTCATCAAGCCAATTTCTTTAAGTTACCTCTACTTTAAGTCAACTAATGCAGTAATTTGAGTTTAAATTCCACAAAATATGAAGTTGATGCAACATTATGATGTCAACCCAACCCATCAAAATAAACTTAAGTTATTTATCTAAATCAGCTAAGGGGATTTTTTTTAATGCATTTAATTAAGAGGTGGGGAATAGTTCTCTCAAAGTGCTTTTTAGAGTGTATATGTGCTACAAATGGTACAGAGACTGTTAAAACATTACAGTTGGCTGCTCTGCTGGGCAAACTATGTGAGGATGCTGTTATTAAATTAACCAAGGCTTCTTTTTCTATATTATACATCGGTCAGTTTCTACTGATCAATCTACGTTGCACCAAGTGTTTGATGAGTGTCCGTGAGCTGTTTAAAATATTGATGCCATTTGACACTGACCTTTTCCGACCTAAAAATTACAACCTCCTTTGAGACTCTGCTGTTGTCCTGCAGAAGTGCATTGATTTCAGGAGTTGTAACTCTTTCTGACTTGATAGCTTGAAACTGAGGAGCTCCAACGAGCTGGCGGCCCTGCATGTGTCAGGTTTATTTAGCAGACCAGACGAGGTGGCAGTATCACCTTCCAACTCCACACCCACTGTCCTCAGACACCATACAGTATCTCCTCATTATGTCAGGTCTGATATGCAAACTAGCCCCAGGAACCACTGTAGCATGGCAGCTCCAGACAGGGGCAATGTTTGTGTCTCTGTGTGTGTGTGTGTGTGTGTGTGTGTGTGTGTGTGTGTGTGTGTGTGTGTGTGTGTGTGTGTGTGTGTGTGTGTGTGTGTGTGTGTGTGTGTGTGTGTGTGTGTGTGTGTGTGTGTGTGTGTGTGTGTGTGTGCGTGTGTGTGTGCGTGTGTGTGTGCGTGTGTGTGTGCGTGTGTGTGTGTGTGTGTGTCTGTCTTTCCCTGTTTGTCTTCTTGTGTCTGGATGGGCTCCCCAGCTAGTGGCAGGACTGCAACTAAGATTTTACACACACAGGGTATCAAATTCAGCATCATCTCCCCCGAACAGATAAACACACTTCTTATCCGCCTCTTCCAGGCTCAACCTCACAGGCTCAATATGAAAATGTAGTCAAATGGCCAACTGGCATCAGTGACAGGAGACTACAGAGAATTCGCACAATGAGGGCGATTCTCCTGCATTTTAACTAAGATCCAGGCTTCCTTTCCTTCAGGAGGCTGGTTGTTTTTGTTTACTGTAAAAACACACGTGTGCATAAATGTGTGCGTAAATGCATACATCTACATGTTTCACTTGAACGTACACTTGAATGTGTGTCGACCTTGTTTACTGCATGTGTGTTTGTGCATATCAGGATGTGTATGTTTGTGCTGGATGCAGAATCAGTGGAGTGAGAAACAGGAAGCTCACCCAGCCATTTGGCTGCAGTCCTAATTGGCTGTGTGCTGTTGACAGGATGCGGACAGAGCACATTGCACAGACAGGTACTCTGTTTCTCCCCCGTTTCATCTGCTGGCTATGTGAAAATATTTCTTCAGAGGAATTCCCTCCTCTACTCATTTCCAGCTATAAAAAACCCAAAGTGGCGCCCTTTGACAAGTTACAAAGCTTGCTGTTTTTCCAGTCTTTGGATACAGAGAAAAAGGAATGTGGAAGCTGGAGATAGGCCAGCCTTAATGAGACTGTTCTCTGCTGCTTATCAGGCCTGGGTGGTTTACCGTTGGTGACCTGTTTGGCCCTTTCAGTGTTTGTGTATGTATGGACAAACACGTGAACACACCTGCACATTTTCACACATAAATGTGCTCATTTATTTCTATGTGTTGTATGTACACAAACATACTGAGATTAAGTTCTTGTATCATAAACCCATGTAAAGCTACAGTACGTGCACGTATATACAGTAAACGCCACAGCAAAGTGTTAATTAGCCTTGCACTTAAAATGTAGAGAGTCAAATGTCCTGAGTTCAGATAATAAGAGTAGCACTCATCATAATGGTACACTTCCTCTGTGAGGAAAACACATGCTCACTCAGGGCTTTTGATGGACCACTGCTAGTGAAAGAGGGGGAGGGGACACAAGCAGTGTCTGAAATGAACCATGTCTAAAGACGAGAAAGATTGCAGCTTCAGGGTGCTTTTTAGTCAACACTTTACTCTGATGGATGACAATGATATCACTTAATGCACTTCTTTCTGTCATTCATAGATACCTTTACGGACTCTCACATCCCTGCAGGTGTCTTTTCACATTGTGTGCACTTTATGTGAAGTTATGTCATGCACTGTATGCCTTTCAGAAGTGTAGCGGTGCTGTACTCAGTCATGTTCAGGAAGAATAACACAGCATCATCGTGTCCGTCAGTCTAGACTCGGGGATAAAGGAGATGTGCTTTTGCACTGGAATGTGAAACACCTGTCTGGGGTTAGCAGTCAGGATCATCTTTTTAGATGTATTTTTTCACTTTGCCAAGGTGTCTCCTACTACTCATATTTTCAAATGTTATTTTCCCTCAAAGCAATAGTTTAACATGTTTAGAAAACGCTTTCAATATCTCTTCATCATCTGTCCATCATATACAGTCATGGTTAATATAATTTAGCTTTTTGACAACAATCTACAAAAAAATGGCTCTATGATGTCAGTATGTAAACAGATCTCTACAAAGTAATGTCAATTAATTAAAAATCTAAAACGTAAAGTAACTGATTACGTAAGTATGGTGTAGCCAATTGGTTCTAGAAATCACACCATTAGTGACATGGAGATGATCTGAGCGCAGCAAATGTGTCTGAAGCGATTGTAGTAGAAAGACTTCTGTAAATCAAAGTGTCCAGTCACTGATGAATCAGTTCTCTTGGCTGTTACTACGCCACGATTACAGAAGAACGCTCCAAGCAACTCTGTGAAAAGGTTATTGAAAGAGAAAGTTACTGTTTTAAAAAAAAAAAAAAAAAAAGCTCATGTTAAATTTTACCTGGAATCCGTCCATAGATATGTAGGACACTCATGTCAACTGGAAGAAGCTTCACTGATGACAACAAAATTTATCTTTTTGGCCATCTGACTAGATGCTTTGTTTGATGGACACCAAACACTGCACACCATCACAGACACACTGTATCCAACATGAGGCATGGTGGTGGCAGCATCATCACTTGGATAAGGTGCTTGGAAACAGGCACCTGAAGGCTTGTAAAGGTTCATCATCATCATGTGCAGTCTTCGTTCCAAAGGTTGGCCACCATAGATCTCCATTTGTGTCTATTTCCTGCAGCTCGCTTCGCGTTAGTGCAGGACTGTGTCGCACTCCACTTCTTGATGTCATCACTCCGTTCCAATTCTGAGTCCAATCTGGTGCCAAGATCAACATTACATACTACTTTCTGATCCATGGTGTGTAATAAGAGGCTATAAGTTGCAATACTCCGTTAACTTGGGCGATGCGTCCCAGACGTTGTTCCTTATGGAATCATCCGCCTGCCATCCTTTCTCAATCCACCGGCGACCCTTAGGAGAGCTCTTATGCTGGGTGAGACACACCTGTGTTGCAGTCCCACAGCCGCCTATTTATCCATGCATGGTGTCCCTAACCCCAGATATCCAGAGAAGCTCGGTTTTATGGTGCTGACCTGACCTGCCACTCATAGAGTGAGTAAAAGCAGTCAACTGTGTGCATTTTGTAGATGTTAGCATGGGACTTATTAACCCCACACGCGATCTATTCATTCTACCTGGTTGCAGTTTACTGTCTTACCCAGGACTGAGGTTAGTAGGTAAAATGAATGCAGCAAATGAAAATTCCTAGAAGACAACCTGATGCAGTCTGCAAAAGAACTGAAACCTGAAAGAAGATTCGTTTTTCAGCCAGACAATGATCCAAAGCGTACAGCCAAAGCTACACAGAAATGGTTTAAAGACAACAAGGTGAATGTTCTGGAGTGGCAGAATCAGAGGCCAGACCTCAGTCCAACTGAGATTTTTGTAGCTTTACTTGAAAAGTGATGCTCACTCATGATCCCCTTGTAACCTGACAGAGCTTGAACAGTTTTGCAAAGAAGAATGGGATAAAACTACAGCATCCAGCAACACTGATTGAGACCTAGCCACACAAGTTCAATGTCTTCTGAACATTTTTTGTACAAATCCACTTTCACACTGAAATTAAAAAGTATTTTTTGTAAGTTCTTGTCAATCAAGCCAAATAAAACTGATCATGATTGATGTTGAAAACCTGTAATAGATGAAAACTTCCAAGGTGGTTAAATTTCTTTTATAGGCACTGTATGTACAGTATACAACAAAACATAGTAAGTCTTGTGTAATAACACTAAAATGTGAAATGATTCAAAATTATCTTAATATTATTATTTCCGTACTGAGATACAGAGTATTTAGTCTCGGGTAGAAACAAAAAGAATAAACTATATTGAAAATGTGGACATACGTCAATGCAATACAAGCGAGTGCACCTGTGACCACTGCAACAAAAGTGATTACGGTACACATAGTTTCTGCTGAGGCTGACTGCATGAACAGGATTATAAAAGACTCCATGAACACCACAGTTTTCAAAGTTTTAGCCTGATGCAACATGGTGAGAAACTGCATGAAAAAGTAAGAAACCAGAGACTTCTTAAAGATGGGAGAGAATATTAGAGCATGGCTGCAGACTAATAGTCCAAAACGAATTTAAAACCATCCCATGTCTTTTCCTAAACCCCTTTCCTTTTCCTCAAAGAAAAGCTTCACAAGGTCAAAGAGAGATAGAATTCAGACTTCATGAGGACATAGTAAAAAGACAAGAACATCTGTCTGCACTGACAGTGGGCTACGTAATCATGTGACTACGGTTTGTTGTTGACTTGAATCTGACGTAGATGATGCGTCACGTTGAATGTTGCTGCCCCAAGGAATTTTGGAACGGCATTATCCCATTTTGTAAAGGATGGGCCAGTCTATCCTATAGGAAATAATGCAAATCCAGCTGTAGCAGTGGTTAAGTGGTATAGGTAGTACCGGTAACGGAAGGCACAGTTACCATCTACGAATGACAGCAGACGATTTGTTTTGTACTTCTGACTTGGGACAAGAATTATGTGAAGAAACTGGTGTTTCAGTAACGATCAGACAGTGGGAGTGACATCGCCTCTGTCGACAATGTGCAAGAACACCAGTGCCCACAAAATGGCACGAAACTGCACAAAACTTTGCCAGAGAAGATGAAAAGAAGCCTGATCAACATTGGCAGTACATTCTTTGGTCAGAAACCAAAAGTAAAACTGTTTGGACCGTGAAGTTTTGGCATGCACCTGGCCAGGACTGCCACAGTGACGATGACTCATAGAGGAGAAACTGAGCCGATAAGAGGCTGAATGAGTGCAAAAGGTGCAGGGGAGATGACATTAAAGATGGCACCATGAATGCAAGTCTGTCTATGCAAATCGTCAATGAAAAGATGCCTCCTAGTCTCAAGAAAATTGACAGGAGAGGACTTTGATCCCAAACACTCTGCAACAATCACACACAAATTTGCAAAGGAGAAGAAAGTGAAAACCTCCAGTGAAGAGCAGCAGAAAAGAAACTGTGAATGTTCATCACAGATTTATGCCAGACTGATATCATGTTTATGAAAAACTACCTGTGACTTTGTGCTTTTTACAGGATTTTTAGGTTACTTACAGATTAGCCTGTGGCACCGTGTCAGTGTGATTAGTCCTTAAGGTTTTCTGAGTACAGTGTGTGGACAAAGCACAGGATTCCGAGAGAATTTAGAACTTCTCAATGTGTTTGGCAACTGCCTATGGAAGACATTTACAAGTCAGATGAACTCCGAAGTCCAGCAGTGTTTACTTAAATTGCAATTCTTTAAATCAGGAAGTCTGGAATTGTGGCTCACACAGAATCTCCTCGTATGATCTCTTGTCAAAATGAGCTTCTGTGGTGAGTCCACATAGTCACAAATGTTGGACTGCACGTGGATGCCTGCAAATTTGTCTACACGAACCCTTACATCATGCACAACCTTGCGAACACAACACAGAATACATGAATTAGCCTTTAGTCATGTTGATAATTTATTTACTACACAGCCAATAAACTACGGTAATTTAAGACTTTTACAGCCCTTAAATAGTGTTGTATCATGACTGTAATCTACTGTTTGTGTCATGGCAGCAGAGTTATTGTTAATTCTTCCTGAGCATCTTCTAGAAAAAGCAGGAGACGAATGTTCAAAGCACATGGGAGGCTCTGCACTGAGAGGAGCTGAAGCGTTCTTAATTCTTAAGTTTAAAAGGTGAAACTGCTGTTTGGCTGAATGCAGGGGAGGGAAGCAGACGGATGTTTAGGCCCGTCAGGGGATGACCCCACATTTTTAAAAATACAATCTCTGTCTGTCTTCTCAGCGCTGTGCTTCCTCCTCTTTAATGTTACATCACTTTCTCCATGCCCAATGTTTTCTCTCTCTTACGCTCTCTTTCACTCTTAATTCCTGCTCCCTCTGTCCAGTGTTCTTTCTCAGATGAAGGCTTTAGTTAATGGGCTCTTACCTGCGTTAAGAATGATACACAGTTCACCTTTCTAAAATCACCTTTCCGTTCCTAACTTTTTAATGACCTGGCAACTATAGGAATAATAAAGAGCTGCTTGTGGATTCAAAGCTTTTCTTGCTGTTTTTTTAACTTCATCAGACAATTCACTGGCTGAAAGAAGGGCATGGAGAGGAAATGACTTGAGAGATTTGAGGACACAGGACTGCCTGAGTTCAGTATGCTCAAAGTGCTGAGAGTTCACCTCCTGTTACTATAGATAGTTTTAACATTTTGAAATATTCAGATGATGTTCCAATTTTAATAAAGCTCCACCACTGGAACTGGTAATACCAACTGAGCAAATAGCTTATGACGTGTTTCATTCCTTTCCTTTTTCTTTTGAGATATGTTTTTGTGGTTTTCACTGGAATGTACAGCAGCCTTCGATGTGCCGTCTTCTCATATTACCACAATGTAAAGAAGATAACACTCAGCCAGTAACGTTCATGTCTTCCCGCCACACTGGAATCCCAGGAAAACGTTTGGGGTTTACCACAGATGCATTAACGGAGATCAGCACCACAGAGCTCATTACAGCACATTTCCTCCCAGAGGAAAATGATTCAAACAGCTTTGGTCAAAACACGTGTCCCAAAAACAGTTGAATTTTCATGAGTTGTATACATATACAGTTGTGGTCAAAAGTTTACACACAGAAGAACATAATGTCATGGCTCTCTTGAGTTTCCAGTTATTTCTACAGCTCTGATTTTTCTCTGATAGAGTGATTGGAACAGATACTTCTTTGTTACAAAAAACATTCATGAAGTTTGGTTCTTTTATGACTTTATTATGGATTAACAGAAAAAGTGACCAAATCGTATCTTAAGCTTTATTAACGTGAGAAAATCATGTTTTTTTTTTTTATGTTGGAACACACACCATGAGTGAAATACGCAGACGTTGATGATGCAAAAACGTTCTTTTACATGCCATTATCAGGTTGAATTTTGTGGTTTTAATGGAGATCGTTTGACATCTGATCAGAACTAGCTGTACAGAAGTTGCCTCGTCATCTTGGAGCTCAGGTACCATGAAAAGTTGAGTTGCTAATTGCAGTTATTGCAGTTGTTTACTTGAGCACAGCAGACATTTCTGTTTATCAAATAGTCCAAAATAACAGAAAAACCCATTGATTTCTGTCAAATAAGATAAGATAATCTCATTACCTTTACTGACTGATCACACTCCAAAAACCCATTCCGAGTCCGGGAAAAACCTTGGGAGTAGTTGTAAGTTTGAAGTCATCAGTCACAGTAATCAGTTAAATTACAAAAGTGAACAGACACAATCATTGTACTCCGCTGTCATCACTGTTAGGGTTGTCCTAAACTACTGAACTTCTTGGGGACTCTACTGACAGCGTAACACCTTGTGATCTACCAATGTTTCTTCATACATGTGTGAAATTCTTCAGCTCATGACCTAAAATACCTGCAGTATTAATGGCATTCCAATCCGTTTCAGTCACGATTGCAACTGTTAGAGAAGAAAAAAGGAAATCTGCACCCGCTTTCCCAAAATCACTTGTGTCTGTGTTACCCGTGTTTTTTCTGTCATGACGCCACATCAAATGCGCAGCGGTGATCTGAGCAACGCTGCCAGGGGATCACAGAGTAGCGCGCTAATAAGAGGGTGCTCGTCAATGTCTGGGCCCATCGGCTTGGCCTCGTCACAGCTCTCCAAAGCTGACATCAGATTGGCTGTCATCTCCATTTATGATCAAGGGTCTGCCTCTGTGCTGTCGAAGCCACTGTAGCGACTCTCAATTGAGGAGATGAAAGGCAGGTGTTGAGCACGTGAGGCCGAGCCATCCGAGGACATGATGGGAAGCACTGACTCAGAAACACGAGAGAACGCGCCGTCAAATTGTCCAAGTGCTGGGATTCTCAATGCAATTTCTCGCACGTGTGTGTTTTTTGTGGGTATTAATGCGAAAGAAAAGCAGCTGTCCCGATACGGATTCATCACAAATAACCTAAAATCAGTGCCACATGCGTGTATCAACGTAGCAGATTTAAAGCGGGCGGATGATCAAGCATGACGTAGAAATAGTGGAGTTTATGTGGAGCTCGGTGTCCACCAGTTCGACCATGTAAACATGAAAGCGTGTAGGAGGATTGTGCTTGTGCGTGAACACTTTCAACATTTGGATGTGCGTGGGTGGGCAGGATGTTGGAGAAACTCAGAGATGGAGAGAGAGCCCCACCATGCATGCATACTGTACAGCACGAGGGTACTTGTGTGTTTTCACACAATGGGGATTTCTCGGCGCTGATCTCAGCAAATTCTGTTGCGTCTCCAGCAGTGTTTGCGACATGAATATTCATGAGGTCTGCTTGTCTTTGGCAAAAGCCTTGTGTTGTTCCACAGAGGCCTCCGAAGCGTAGGGTTGTGGGGGTCACAGGGTGTACGGGTAATGTAGAGTTGAATTAGTGTCGTTTTGCAGCTTCATCTTTTGGCGTCTGGGGGAGTTCCTGTCAATCAAGGCTCTGACGAAGCCCTGTTTGTTTGTTTTCTTGTTTCTGTCTCTTTAAAATCAGATTGTGACACCGAGAAGACACGAATGCTAATTATGTAATCTGCATTGCCTGATTTATTTCTGATGTAGGTGTAATTATCTCTGCTTTACATTCAAAGAAGCACACTCAGTGGATGTGTTGGAAACCAGCCCTCGAGGTCTCTGTTTATGAATAAGTAAATAGAGCTGCCTGTCCAGCAGCGGCTCCATTTGCCTCAGCTCAGCCCACTGCTTCTAGCTGTTTTGTTTTGTTTTGTGTTTTTTCTTCTTCTTTCCTCCTCACATAGTCCTCTCTAACATCAACACACTCACACACCTATCGCCCCTTTGGCTGAACAGGCCTACTTTCACCTCTGGCTGCAGCAGCACCAGTATGCCTGCATCTTCCATTCTTATGTAACCGTCAGAAGGAGGGCAGGCAGAGGAGCCAGCTCGTTCTGTCTTTATGTGCTGGCTTCATTGAGCCTCAGCGATGCCCAGGGGTGCGTGTTAAGCCCCGCAGACTGCGCACTGGAACATACATAAAGACAGAGGGCCCTCAGAGCAAAAGTACAGCTCCTTCTACCTGACCCATCCATCCGTCCACATACATGTTTAAAGCGGAAATGAATAGGCTGATGTGTCAGTGTTTTCTTTATGAGGAAACGTTCTGTTCCCTTTATCTGTCAGCAAGCTAATGCAGGGGGCTGGGGGAAGGCTGGAAAAAAGGGCTTTTATTGTGAAATGGATGCATCCTTTAATGGGTTAGAGAGTGAGGGATGGAGAGAGAGACTATGTGATGCAGAGAAAAGAGAGAGGATGCACTAATGGAATTCACCATCATCCAATCGTTTTCAAGTCTAAATAATTCCAATAGGCTTTTAATAGCAACAAATTTTCTCTGCTTCTTTGGCGATTATAACTGTACACAGTCTGATGTAACTACGCCGTATTATGGCATAGTAATGATGATATGAGTGAGCACTTCCATAAAGGTTGAGTCGGATATTTCAGTGGGGTTGTTAAGAGTACACCTACACACATTAATGTTTCATCGGTCAGGGCTTGTAGCAGTAGTGCCCCAAAATTACAACCTGGTTTTAATGCCCAAATGGTTGCAGTGCCTATAAAATGTATTCTACCCCTTGGAAGTTTTCTCCTTTTATTGCATATTGCATATATTATTTTATTGCATTTATCTATCACCGTCAATTTAATTTCCATTTTTGACAAGAATATACAAATGAAGATTCTTTCTTGTCAAAGTGAAAAAACTGATTTCTACAAAGTAATGTCGATAGTTCAATATATTAAATTTATGATTGAAAGGTATTCACCCCTGTTTAAATTGACTCACTCAGGCACAGCCAGTTGGGGCTAGAAGTCACACAGTTAGTGAAATGGAGATCATATGAGTGCAGTAAATGGAGCAGCCAAATCAAGAGAAGCCACTGCTGAAAAAGAATCAGAATAAATGTCGGCTAGAGTTTACCAGAGGAGTGACTGTGGAGTCAGCTGGAAGAAAGTTCTTTGGTCTGATTGGACCAAAACTGAGCGTTTTGGCCTTGAAAGCTAGACCTGCGTTGAGATGCGTCTTATGGATGGAAGGTTGCATCTTTCTGCATGCAGCTTGCTTGTGTTGAGTTTGCATGTTTTTGTTGTCTTTGTCTGAGTATCAGGTTTCCTTCCACAATATACAGATACAGCAGGTCAGCTGAATTGGAAGCTAAATTTCCAGTAGGTGTGAAAAGGTTTATAGAATGCAGAGACAACTATTCTAAATATTGGAGGAAAATTAGCTGATTTAATAACCAAATATTTAGATTTTTTTTATAGGTTTGCTGGTTTCAGACTGTATTATATTTTCTTAGTTTTATGTAATTCTAAACTGATTATTTATGTGTTTTGGGGGGATTTTGTCTGTAGTTTGGGCACAATAAGCATTTTAAAGGCGCCATATGGCTGTAGAAGGTATAGAATAGAATAGAATGTGGCTGCAACTAACAAACTGATATGTCGAGTCAATAATTCATCATTTGGTTTAAAAATTTAGTAAAAATGGTTTTCAGGCACTCCTAAAGCCCATGCTGACTGATTCCACTGAACGCTCTCACTGAAATACAGCGTTGAAGCGAACAAGGTTAAGAAAACCAGCAGAAATTCATATTTTTCATATACATATTTAATAACTGGCAATTAAATGTTAAAGCGTCCTTATTTAGTGTTGTGTCTCGTCTTGTCCAAAAGCACATGCATGGATTCAAACATGCTACACTTTGCGATTAGACCATTTTTAAGTAGTATTTCTAGGTTTATGTGTAGCTGCAAAAAAGTATTTACATATTATGAGAAAATCTATAATGAAAGTAATTCTCACCACATGTTACATGATTAAAATGTGCCTACAGTTAATATTTTACTTCAGAAATTCTAGTTCTAATTGACTCCTAATATTGAATTATTGTAATAATTAATCTGATATGCAGGAAAGAGTTTTCCAGCTGATAGAAGAAGACTGTTTTCTAGAGTAGACCTGTTCATGACCTGATTCATTGTTCCTGTTCTACCCAGACTGAAACTACCCCAGATCACCACTGATCCACCCACATGTTTTACTATATATATATACCTTTAGTGGTACCAGGCATTGAAATGAACAAGAAATTGCAGAAAACAAGGGTGGTCTGATCATTTTTTCCATAACTGAATGTTATTATACCAATTTTTTGGTGTAACTAGAAGCACTAAAAATACATTTAAAATTGACCAAATAAAATATTCTAAAATTCTGAAAAATAATTTCCAACAGGCTGAAAGAATAAGTTAGCAGGATTACTTGACATATTTGATACTCGCCCGCTCTGAAAGTATTTCGTTCGGTACTGAAACAGTCTTGGATGCGTCATTGTGCTGCTGTTAGCTGCTAACTATACTGCTGGGTCTCATGATCACTGTTCTGTGTCAGTGACCCTGGTGCCGCTCGGTGCCCCTCGCTTGCCCGGGCGCTCTGCCTGTTGGCCTTTGTTTGCCCCTCTCGCTTGTTGCCCCTCTCCCGAGGCTGAGCATTAGTCTCTAAACGTTGGCCTGCGGCCGCTCCGGTCCTGGGCTGAGCTCTAACCACAACCCGGTGAGTTCAGCCGCTCTATTATTCATCAGCCGTCTCAGGTGACCTCTCATAAACACTCTGTTATCATTTAGGATCCGGTGTCTCATTAGCGCTCCATTCAGCTTCCTCAAATATTGCTTTTGTGACTTCAGCGGTTGTCACCTGCCGCCCTCACCTGACCGACTGATCCTCGGCCGTCTGTCATTCGCCAGCCGCCGCCGCCGCCGAGCCGCTCTGATTGGCTCTTGTTGAAGACGAGGTGCTCCGGTGGAAACTGAAGACACCTCGGCTGGCGGTGGCGAGTTTCAGCAGGCCGCTGCCGTCATCTCATGTTTTCATCTCTAAGCCCCCGCTGGTCTCCTTGGTAACCGTGGCTGAAGCACACGCCCCTCCTCTGCCCCCCGTATGCAGGCATCTGAGGCGGACTTAGAATGTAAAACCCTCCATAACCGAGGAGATGACCTGGAGGATATTTTTAGTTTAACAGGCTGCAGTGCTGTGACCCTCTGACCCTCCATTAGCTCAGTACCGGCTTCACTGTGCCACACCTCTGTACCCTCAGATGGGAGTCTTAACGCAGGAAATGAAGCAGCTCCTTTAGCCTGTCGGATGTGTGTCGTAAGCCATGTTTTTGTATAACTGGCAAGTGAATTTTAAGCAAACTTCTGGAAAATCTTGCAAAAAATATGACAAAGAAAATGAATGTTTTCATTAACTTAATTGAATCAAATAAACTAAGCTGTTATCATAATGTAGCAGTAAAGGCATAGTTGTATTAAATAGAGTAGCAGAAGTCAGAAGCAGGATAATCGTTTGCCAAGCGCTATAAAAAGGGAAAACAAACCAAACTTTGTTCATCTACAGGAGTAGAATGGAGAGAAATCCTGAGAAATTGTTGGCGTTCGTCATCATTCATGCTGCTGATATGAAGACAATGAAATAACTATGTCCTAACTTTTTGTTTTTAACATGTGGTTCTATCACTGATGAAGCAAATTCACTCTTTTTTTTTGAGTAAGTCAAAAAAACACCTTAAATGAGCAGAAGGACTTTTTGTGAAAGTATTTATTCCAGTGTTACTGTTTCCAAAAGCTTTTTCTACTGCAATACGTGTGTGATCAGCTTAACTCTGTAAAACACACTGTTGCAGAAATGCATCAGTTTTATCTTTTTTAAATATTATTTTCTGTATGTATTCTCTTTTTTTGCTTTTTTTCAAATTTTCTTCTATATTTGGGTTTATATATATCCATGAAAATTTCATCCAAATCTGTTTGTCCGTTTTTGAGTAACGTTGCAAACAGACAGACGGACAGACAAACGCCGATCATCACATGATGATCTTTTTTTTTTTTAAAGAGTCCTATACAAATAAAATTCCCTGTTATTGCTAAATATTTACTTACTTTTTTTCTGTATCAGCATCAAGTCTCTCCCTCTTTTAAAAGAATCTCTCCAGAGACGTTTGTTTTTAATGATTTTAGCAGATGACGGCTTCATTTAACATCACATGTGCGAAACGTTTGGTTTTTCTGTGCTGTAGATAATCTGATCCTGTTAGACTGTGTTCTGGTGCTGTTACTGCATACTTTACTTAGTACTATGTTGTTATAATTAACAGAAAATGCAAGACTAAGCCACGAATGGAAACAGATTCCAAGAACTAATGAAGTTTTTTGAGAAACTCCTGAAACTTCACCTCAGACACATTTGGTGATTCTCCCTCACCGTTGGGATGTTGCGTGCTGCAGACGTTATTTGTCTCGGTGTCAGGTCGGACCGGAGCCGTTATTAGATGCTGCACTCTACACTCTGCCTCTGTGTTTTCAAAAAACAAACCAGAGAGGCTGCTAATTAAGGGCCAGGCTTCTGTTTGGATGTAATGAAAGAATCCTTCTCATTAGTTTGCCAGGCTGTAATTAGAGAGAAAATGGAGAGAGAGAGAGAGGAAAGGGACGAAGAAGTGACTGACTCTGCTCAGAAAAAGGCTTCATACTGTAAATCACTGAGCTTAATAATGATAACTGTTGAACCATTTGTTAAATTTCCTGATCTGTGGTGAAAAACTGACCTGAAATGAGCTGTTAGATTTAAAATTTTCACAATTTGGATGTATTATTTGTGTTTTTGACTGGGAATGACAAAATAATCCACTGAAAAAAGCATTAAGAACCCAACAGATTGGAAGACTTGAATCGGTTTCTATCGCAGCTCTGATGGAGATGCTTTTATTTCTCGAGTCTAGACTGTAGAACAGACTGAATTGTTTTAACCAAGGACTTGCATCAGCAGTCTGCTTAAGCTACAATACATGGTGTATCTGAGAAACAAAAATAATAAACAACATTTCAGCTTCACAGAAAATGCAAATGACTTTTAAAAAGATGTTGAAAACAGCAAGTGCTTCTTGAAAACTGCTCTGTTTTCCCATATCAGGCTGCGTCAGTAATGAGTGGTTATATCAGCGTATAGGTGAGGAGGCTTCTGTCGTTTTCGCCGCTTCTCTTTAGGCTTTTTAAGTTTTTTAGGGTGGTGAAAAGTCTGATTAAACACTTTCTGTCCTAACCAAAAAGCACAGGTTTGATTTGAACCACTTAGCCAGGCGTGTTAATGGAGCCTTGTGTGATTGTTTTTAACCCCACTGACTTCCATTTACATTAACCGCATCTGTTTCCATTAGCGAGGTCCGACGGCAGCCTCCCAATCTCACCGTGACTCACGCACATTCCTCAAAAATCCTCAACCATCACTTTAAATTTCCCATCGAAGGATGATGATGATGATGATGATGATGAGGTAACTATTTATATCAAGGTAATTCTCTGCTCTGAATCAGCCCCGGCTCATCTCTGCGGCAGGGGTACGTTTGTGTGGGGAGATGAGGAGATGGAAATCATCTTCTTTTGGCTGGGAAAAACCGTGCTCTCGCATGCAGTTTCCAGCGGACAGGCGGCCTCAGCTGGCCAATGAGAGTGGACGGCCAGCCGCCCACCTGGTGACTAGGCCTCTGTGTGGGCGGGCACGGCGGAGAGGACGCTGCTGCTTTCCAGCCTTGTCTCTGTGGTTGCTTCTACAGACAAACACTCGCTTTAATGTATGCGAAAAGGCCCTAATACAATACAGTGCTATTTAAAGCTAATAACTGGGGTTGTTTGTCTTTTTTAGCAAGAAAAAGATTCCAGGTTGACAAATCAACCAAAGAATTTTCCAGTCTGCTTCTTGTTCCAAGCAGCATAGGTTGTAAAATTTACTTCCCATGTTCATATTCTGATTGATAGGCTCTTTGATTGTATAAGTTTAGGTTCAGATTGTAAAAACTCAGTCAATTACCTTCTAGTGGGCTATTTTTATGTATCCAACACTGCAGTCATTGTTTCTTTTTTGAGCTCTAATCTAATCTAACTCCAACATTCAATTTCCTTTCTGTTCTGTTCTCAGTTTCCACTAACTGTAGAGGAAAGGGAGACTTTTTATCTGATGAATGCTCAACGTTGTTTACCAGCAAGTCCTCAGCTTTGATGATTAACTGTACAGTGTCTATAGAAGTTAGTATTCAACCCCAGTGAAAGTTCCATTTCAACATTGAATCATGGACCAAAAACCTGTTAAGATTAATAGTGATTTTTACAAACTAATTTCAAATAATATAAAATTGAAAATATAAAATGTAAAATAAGTGATTGTATTAGTATTCCCCTAAAGTGACTTTCTTAATTCAACACATGTGCAGCTGAGTTGCACCAGAATTCCCATAATTAGTGAAATGGAGATCATCTGAGTGTAATAGATGAGTTTCAAGTGATTGTACTACAAAGCATATGTCAGTAGAGAAGTCATGGAAATTTCCAAGTCACTGAATATTTCTTTGAGTACAAAGAGTTAAATCCGTCATTGAGAAATGGAAGGAATTTGGCTCATCTGTAAATATGCCTTGAACATGTTGTCCTTAAAAACTGGGCGACTGTGTAAAGAGAGACTAGCAAGTTAGGCCACCAAGACAACCATGACTCCACTGAACGAGTTACAGATTTTGGTGGCTGAGGTGAGGAGGAGACTCTTGCCGGTTCTTCATCAGTCAAAGCTGAATGCGAGAGTGGCAAAATCTCATGTTAAATCTTGACTAGAGTTTGACACAAGGTGAGTGTGGTCCACAAAAGTCAACAGGAAGAAGGTTCTTTGGTCTTTTTGGCCATAAAACGAAACACTACATTTTGTGGACACCAGAAACTTCACATCATCCTAAACACACCATCCCCACTGTGTAGCACGGTGGTGGCATCATCACTATGGAAGCGTCATTATTGGCAGCAGACCCTGGAGGACTTTTAATTATTTTACATTTTATATCTTTAATTAATTGACATTTTATAGAAATCTGTTTTCACTTTGACATGAAAGAGTCTTTTTGTGTCGGAAAGCCGAATTAAATTGATTCAGGGTTGAAAAGCAATAAAAGGGGAAAATTTCCAAGGGGAGTGAATCCTTTTCAGGGTACTGTATAGAAACAGTGATTAACTTTCCATGGCATCAGCTATAGCAGTTTTGAAGCTCAGTGTGGTGTCAGTGCCTGACTTGATGCTAAACTGCCCTAAAGCTCTGAGAAAAACCACAAAATCAGTGATAATCATCTGTGGCTTTGCCACTTCAGGCAACCTCTTACACACAGCTATTAATGCAAAGTTCTTGATGAGTGCGGCTTTAGGTAAAAACAAGTTCTCTGATGGTACCATTGTCATGGCCTGTTCTTTTAACTTCTCAACAGACCACCATAACAGGGTTCCACTTCTTGAGTCACATGCTTTAAGCAGTTTAAATCAAACAGCACAGCAGCAGCTTATTCTGTTGCCTTCATGTTGCTGATTTATTCTCACTGAAAGCAAAATAACAAACATTTTAAAGTCAAACTTGAGGTCAAAGACTGGGTCGATCTTTTATTCTACACTTTTTTCTTCACATTTGCTGAAGAAACTAAGACTTAGTCAAACCGTTTCCTTCTATCACAGCTGACCATCATCGGAGTAATTACAATAAATCCAAACATAATTACTGAAAATACTATCAGACATAAATTCACAAGGCAAAGTGAAAGATTTATGTCACCTTAATTAATTAGCAAATTGTGTGAATTTATTTTGCAATCAACATGAAAAAAAGTGTCTCCAATAGCCAAAAAATATTTCTATAAGGACTGTAGATGAGTTAAATTGTCCGTCCATTTACTTTTGTTGTTCCAAGAAGCACCTACATAACTACTGACATTACTATCAGCTTTAGTACTTTATGTTTAATGGTAATTTGCTTCTGTTGTGTTGCTTACAGCTTTACTTATAGTAAAGTGTACGAGTGGAAAGATTGGCTTTAGGTCACAGTAAAAACCTGAAGACCACAGCTACTAATTAATTAGAACTTCCTGTTTTGATTGACATCTGAGTCTTGACTGGTTATTTCAGGTCTTAGCCGTATCCCAACCTGCAACTAGTCGCCTCTCGCTGCTGTCTGAGGCCCGAGGTGAGCATGTGTTCCTGCCGGGTGACGCTATTGAGCAGAAAAGCTTTTGTGTGCCACTGAGAACAAAGCGTTTTTCACTTGCTGACAGTTGACTCTCTGTCAATCAACGCGGCTGTGGATTAGCCCTCGCTGACGCTTGGCTGACCGACCCATCCTGGGAACGAACGAACGCTCTGCCCTTCCCACTGTCGCCTGTCAGCACCTTTCACATACAATATTATACAAATGCAGAGCCTCTCCATTCCCGTCACATGTCTCCTCGCTGTCTCTCCCAGCCACCCCTTGACAGCAGGTTTTTTTTTTGTTGTTTTTTTTTTTCTTTTCTACCCCCACAGCACAAAATGTGGCCTGCGGCTCGTCACAGCAGGACAGAAAAAGTCTGAGTCGGCTAGTTGCCTGGGCTTTCTTGGCATCTTGAATGCACTGTCAATGCAGAAAGAAGTGACAGAAAGAGAGAGAGGGTCTGGACGGGACCGAGGTCTGAGCCCAACAGGACAAACAAATACGGGATCTAAGCACAAACCCGGCTGTCACAACACGTCGGCCGGCTAATTGAATTGTTCCTGGCAGCACGGAGAGAGCTCAGACCATTTTAAGTTTAGCTTTATTGAATTATTAAATCAGAAAAAGAGCATGTTAACATTTAAGGGGACATTCTCCGGACTAGTTCGCTGAGGGAAGAGGGAACGGCATTGTGCTTCTCTGACTGTATGCGGTCCAACAGGACTTGAAACAAGATTACTTGGGAAAATTGTATTATTGGTACTGCGTCACTGTGGATTGCCATGCCTGCATTACTTAAAGCACGGCCCCGGTTGCAGTAATGACTTCTTTTGTGTCAAGGTACATTTGAGCCGTTTGTGTTGTGCTCAGACAGTGCGTATATTGGTGATGAATAATTGAACAGTCGGTGTGTGTGTGTGTGTAGCTTGTTGTGATGAATGTTTATGTGTGCAGCTCAGAGGAAGGGAGGAGGGGGGAGTTTGATGCCGGATTTGACGCCGTGTCAAACAAATCTGCCGTCTGGGTCTGAAGGGGGGACGAGCTCTGGCCGTTCTCACTTTCATTTGCGGCTACTGTTGCACATTTCCATTGCGTACTAATATGCAGTTCATAGTTTACATCCATCAAGGTCAAGGGTGCGTTACCAGCGTCGCTCCTCGTGCCCATGGGGCCCCCAGTAACTGCCTCCTCTTGGACGTCCTTGCCCTGTCTCATCTGCAGTGCCTCCCCCCAGCACCACTGCATTATGTTGCATTTGCATCGTATTGCCTCTGCATTGCCTCTGCAAGACTGGCCCCTCTTTTTTCACGTCTCCCCCCCTCCACTTCCCTTCTTCCCTTTGCCCTTTTATATCTTCCCCCCATCATCATCATCATCCCTGTCTCCAGTGTCAGGCTGGTGCCAATCTGCAGGGGCTTGGCAGCGATGGGGATGTGCAGACGGGGCAGGATGGGGCAGGACAGGGCAGGATGGGGCAGGACGAGGCTCTGCGAGTCTGTGAAGGTAGCGGTGTGCAGTGCAGGGAATATGCAACGAGCCCAGGAAAGACTACGTTGCGGTAAAAAATAAAAAAATAGGTGTTGGTGGTGGGTGAGGGGGTACATCAGAAGGAGGAAATCCCTTGCAGGAGGATCCCAGCTCAGCGCTTTCTCTCTGACACCCCCCTCCTCCTCCGTCTTCTATTCCTCTGCCTCATTTTTTCCCTTCCCTCCCTCCCCTTCTTCTCCCTCTTCAGCATCTCTTTCCTGTGGCTGGGGTTTCTGCATTGATCTGTGCATTTGGGATGGGGGGGATGGAGGGGAAGGAGGGGAGGGTTATCCCCGCTGGATGAGCTGCT
Source organism: Amphiprion clarkii (assembly GCA_027123335.1). Classification (NCBI taxonomy): domain Eukaryota; kingdom Metazoa; phylum Chordata; class Actinopteri; family Pomacentridae; genus Amphiprion; species Amphiprion clarkii. The sequence goes on from CM049579.1 coordinate 2,504,324, forward strand.
GATGCAACGCTCTGCCACTGAACTCCCCCCTCCTCCCCTCCTGACCATATGAGGAATGTGTGCGCACACATGTGAGTGTCGCATTTGCTTTTTGCATGTATATGCATTTTATTTTTCCTCCTGCCTCTGAATGTGTGAGCATCACAAGACGAGGAGTGAAACACTGATCATCACTTTGACGGCGTCCCTCATCCCTGTCAGTACCACAGACTGTATGGTCAGTACAGAATATACAGTTCAAAGGAGAAGGGTTTGTGTGACAGGTGATGGACTTTGTGCTATATTGGGCAGAAACAGTGGTCTGCTATAGGGCTGGGTGATAAAATAGTATCATTGATGGACACTTCATCACTATCTGTTGATGGCCAGATATCTCAGCTGTCTGAGTGGGCAAGAACTGCATCTGCACAGAGGGATGATACTATGCACTAATTTATGGTTCAATATATAATTGTGGGACTTTTGGTATCATAGTTGACATTTTTTGCTGTTTCAGGCCTAAAATCAACATGGCCGCCTATAACCAAACACCACATGGCATTTTAGAGAAAGATTCTTCTGAATATTATATATACAACTGAGTAAAATTGAAATGTAAAGTTATTTCTAGAGATATTGTAGTAAACCTGTTGACTACTTTATATTAAATAACTCAGAAAGCCTTGGAGTCTGGCCAGTCTTTTCTTCAGGAGGAAATGACATCATGTGGAGCAGGTCATGTGATCTGGAATTAACACACTTCCTGGAGAGGTGCTTTTATAATGGGGAACTTAGTGGAAAGTGGTTTCTTGGACACAGATTTCCATATAAAATTTGATATATTGCCAAAAAAGAAATATCTGTCATGATTATCTCAACTTATTAAAAAGAACACAATCCAATCTATTTCTGAATCAGCTCATTTTATTATTGTTTAGCTAATTAGAAGGTGGTTGGTATTAAATTGGGACGGTTATTTAGTTGGCATTTTAGTGATATCCAGTCATTTTTTCAACAACAGACAAAGAAACAATATTTTTTGGTGCACGTAAATGAAGACAACAGGAGGGTTAATAATGGCAAATATCTGTAAAATAACAATATTGTTTAATGATTTAGATACCTTAAATAATAGTGTAATTTTATAGTGTAAAAGAAGAAATCATAATTTGTAAAAATACTAATTTTTGATGTGGCTTTTAGCTACAGTTTTTTGTTTTTACTGGATTTTTGTTGGGATTTTTTTTCTACTGTGCACTTTTGCGTTCTCTCTACTTTTAGCCATTGTTGTGCTGTTTCCATAGCGATGCAGGACTTTATGTTGCAGTAGAAAATGAGCCCACAGTGAGTAAAAATGTGACTCTAACAAAGAGCACCCAGCCAGGAGCTCAGAGGGTTAATGTGGACTAAGTAGCTGCCCTACGGCGCTGATAATGGGGCTGTTATGTCGATAAGCCCCTTTGTGGACGTGGGCCTTGCAGAGCAAACAGGTCTGTGGGTGCTGCTGCCTCCACGCCAGGGGCCCGGCACTGATGCACGGGGTCTGTCAGCCTCTGGTCGCAGCCGGCCAACTGCTCTCCTCAGCTCAACAGGGACCAGGCTGTTCTGCCAGGCCATTATTAAAGAGCTGTTTGTATTGCCTGCTGCTTTTTTCATTAGCAGGAATCTTATATCATCGCCTCTGAATATTGCATGAGGCTCGGGGAGGCTTGGTTGTCGTGACACCGCCGTAATGGATGAGCCTATTCTTCTAGGTAAATAGAGGAAGGCCCTGGCACCGGTGAGGAAAAGCCCAGAGACGGTGACGGTGACACTGACGCACCATAAAGGGGGCTGGAGGAAGACGAGAGGATGGAAAGAAAAGACAAAAAAAACACACAGAAGAAGAGTGATTGGAGTCCATAAAAATAAAAACGCACTGTAAGACAAATGGAGCAGACAGAGACGAGGGAGCAAGGTAAATGAGGGGGAAAGAGGGAGGAGAGAGGACGAGAGGGGGAGACAGAGCGAGGAATCAAGACGGAAGGAATGACAGAGTGAGGAGGATAAAAAATAAATGAAAGAAAAAGCAAGAGATGGAGCTATTAGAGGGCGAGAGGAAGAGTTAGCGAGAGACCCACGCTGCTCCCGGTAATTGGAAAGGCACCGGGACTGATTTAGAGGGGAGCTGAGCTGGGTTTTGCTGGGATGGTGCTGGTGGGTGGAGGAGGAGGAGCTGCATTGCAGAGTGGAGGAACAGCCGAACCCCCCCCGCAGCGCTCTGCTCCACCACCTCTACAGTCGTCATTAGCGCAACATGGTGAAAACGACCCTCCAAGGCCCATAATAAGCAGTGAGGCTGCAAAAACATTATGACTAAATCCATAGCAGCTAATTACTGGAGGTGTCTCTGCTTTTTTGCCGTGAATAGTGCAGAGTCACACTGTAAAAAATGTTCACCGTCAAACCATGACAGTAAAAATCTGTACATTCTAAAACAGTTTGATGCAATTTATTTAACACTGAATCACTGTAAACAGGTTAATCAGGAGAAAAGTGTGTTTTTTCAGATTTTTTTTTCTATTGAGAAAATACATTTCCCGACTCTTGCACAGTTTTAATGAAAAAATGCCGCAATATGTGTAACAATACTGTCATTTTCGCATTTAATTCTCAAAAATAATATAGTTTTTCCCAGTTAACCCTTGTGTTGTCCTGTGGATCAAAATTGACACGTTTTAAAGTTTGAAAATGTGGAAAAATATATATATTTTCACAGTGAAACTTCTGATGTCCGAATTTTCAACATTTTTGGGAAATCTTTGAACATTTTTTGGTGGGAAAAAAAGAAATGTTAAGAATGTTTCTTAAGAACATTCACAAAAAACCAACCAAAGTCCAGCAAATTTCACTGGATTTTGGTTAATTTTTTTTGTTAATGTTCTTAAAGAAAATATTAGAAGTTTTACTGATATGGATGTAATCACTTTAGATATTTTCAGGATTTTTTTGGAAGATTTTTACTCAGTTTTTGAAAATATTTACAAGAATTTTCTTGCCACATTTGGGGGATTTTTTTAAAATAAAACTTTGAAGGAATTATTGAAATTTTCTTCCTGAAGGTTTTGCAAGTTTTCAGAGATTTGGGGATTTTTTTGCTGAAGTTTTGGATTTTTTTAGACAAGGAAACAATATTTTTTGGTTTTTTGGTTAAATGTACATATTGTTGAACTGATAATGGACACATGCTGCAATATTTATAACAAGTAACGTGGCAATTTCTGCATTTACTACATGTAAGAAAAAACAATTTTTTTTTTACTTGTCAAATTGATGTACTTTTGTGTTAATAACGGACATATGCCTTCATATTTATGACAGCTTTAACCGCAATTTTTGCTAAAAATACTCATATGAAATGTTCACCCTCCTGTTGTCTTCAGTTACAGTTGTTGAGCTTCATACATACACGAAGCCCAGAGACATTTTCAAGTAGTGTGTTGGAGTGTGTGTGTGTGTGTGTGTTTGTGTTTGTATTGGCACAGCATGAAGTGTAAAGATCAAGCCATTATAAAAGGTCGCCGCTGCCCGTCTTTATTACCGCACTTGTGGCTCTGTACCTTTAACTCTGCAGAGAATTGAGCCATTCCTTTGAAATGTTGCCACCTTTACAGCCACCAGAAAGAAAAATATGCTTGTTTAGCTCAATATAACAACATCCAGAAGACATTAAGCCGCCGCTAATGGACTCCCGCTACAGTGTGAGTCTCTTTGTGTGTTAGAAAGTGCCACAAGCTTTCCCCACATTGATGTTGAGCTCACCTCGGTTCCTTCCTTAACTTGCTAATACAGCTGGACGCTACACCAACAAACAGGGATCCATGTCTCACACACACACACACACACACATGCTATATGCAGGATACACACCCTGTCACACACACACACACCCTGCTGCTGTATGTCATGGGCCCGTCTCATAAATGTGCCTGTTCTTTCCAGGGGCGCTGATACGTGATCCCTCTGCCCGGTCAATCCTTCTCGCATTACTGCCTCCACAGTGTGCTGCTTCATTTACACGTGAAATATTGATGTTCTTAATTTAACCCCCGGGGTGCTCAGGTGTCTCTTCCTCCGCTGAGGCCTTTTCCAGCCTTAAAGTTGGAGCCACGCCCCCTCTGTGCTGTGATTGGCTGACGGGATGCGTTTAGTTTCTCCACGCTGGTTGGCTGACGATTAGAGCGGCAACATAAACCTGCCACGGATCTGTTTGGTGGTTCATCTGTGTTTATAGGAAATTATAGGCACCAGCAGTAAATTATGTGTCTGTAAAAGGATGTGGGTTGTGATAAAAATCTGATGTCACAGGCGGAGATTTCAGAGCAGACTCATACCACTTAGACTGTGTTGCTTATATAAGCCTATATTTTATATTTAGTTGTATTTCTTGTAGTTATTTGTTTGCATTTATTGTTATTATCTTTATGTTCCGCTGCACTGGGATTGGGAAAACAGCGTTTTGTTTTTTTTTGTGTGCAAACACACAAGAAATGGAGAATCTTGATTCAGACACAGGGAACACCTCAGTATTTAGATCAGATATTTACATTCAGAGTAAAGTCAAGAAACAAGGACTTAAAAAAACCAAAAACCTCTTTCCTTGTGGAGGCCAGAGTGACTCCAGCAGGTGTAATTCTTTTACCTTCAGCTTGTCAAACAAATTGCTTAAACACATTAAAACTATTAGTTAAAATGAAACTTTTTTCGATTCCATAAAAAATGAAAATCTAGCAGCAAGAACATGAAAGAAATGTTCATAAATAATGGAAAATAACATGATTTAAAAACAGTAAAACTGTGATTTTATGGTCCCACATTGTGAAAGAATATGTAATAAAAATACTGATATTTTTTGACCAGTTTTTTTTTTTTTTTGTTTTGTTTTGTTTTTTAAAGATCCAACATGTAAATTAATATTTTTTCCTGGGATTTTACAAATATATATAAATCAACAAAATGGGAAAAATCTGCAAAAATAACAGTTAAAAATTATCCATTACTTTTCAGTCCTCAATATGCTTTTTTTCCTTTCAAATAATGGCATATATCTTTAAAATAAAACAATGTTTTACTTATTAAATATCTTAAAAAATGGTCTTATTTTATGATGTGCAGTATGAATTCATTTATGAAAATACAATTTCTAAAATAGTTAATATATAAATTATTTCTTTGTGATTTTTCTAGATATTGTCTGTAATTTATCAAATTAAAATGAGCAAAATAACAGTTCCAACAATTATTTGCAGTGTCAATCCTTAATATAGAGAATGTTTCTTTTTAATAATGACAAATATCTGTAAAATAACAATATTGTTTGCTGATTTAAATACCTTAAATAATAGTGGAATTTTACAGTGTAAAAGAACAAATCGTCATTTGTAAAAATGCAAATTTTTGATGTGGCTGTTTGCTACAGTTTTGGCCTGTTTTGTTTTTTGTCGTTTTGTTTTGTGTCTTCTTTTATTTAATTTGTAATTTTTTTCTGTGATTTTTACAAGCTATTATCCCAAATTAAACTCAACAGGGAAAGGTAAAGTAACAGTAAATTCTTCCCAAGAAAAAAAATACAGCTAAAAACCTTTTTTAATTATATTTTTTGGCACGTTTGGGAAACTTCATCACTAATACACTGACCTGGAGGGATTCTAGTTGTAAGAGCTTAAAATGGTTCTTTATACCATCACAGCAGAAGTCTAAGTTAACTGGGATCCAGCGCTCAGACTGGAGACAGAGTGCATCGTACCACATGTTTTAGTTCTGTCCGTTTGTTTAAACTTTTCAGGAAAATATTGGACATTTATTTTCCAGAGCTTTAACACTGATGCGTCATTTTTGTCTTTGTATCTTGGAGTTAACCCTGAAGGATTATATAAAGATGATACTTACCTCTCAAAGCTGCCACTAAAGGCTGGCATCAGAGAAATCCTCCTACTGTGGAGCTTTTTACAGGAACTGTCGATTATATACGCTCTGTGGAAAAGATGACTTACAGTCCGAAGAAAGACAAAGTACTGGGGGAAAAATATTGGAGAAAATGAGGCTGTTACTCACAGGAAATGGATGCTGATTAGCATCTTTACTCCGTCTTACATTAAGCATCAGAATTGAAATCTCTACATAATGAACTGTATTTCTCTACATACAGCATGGAAAAAATGATCAGACCATCCTTGTTTTCTTCAATTTCTTGTTCATTTCAATGTCTGGTACCACTAATGGTATATTACCTGAAGAATACAATGAACACAACAAAAAATGCAGCTGATTCCATTATACTTTATGTCCTATTTCACATGCTTACGCTTAATTGTATTCACAGGGTATAAAAGAGGACATTTCAAGGCCTAGAGTGGTTTCCTGCTGACATTCAAGCCGTAGCACAACTCAAAAGTTGTCAGCTCTCATATAATGAATGAAACTAAAGAATTATGTGAAGCCACAAAGGCAGCCATCTTGGCACTGCTGAAAATTGACTTGAATGAGAAACGGGTAGCCAAAAAACTGAAGATCTCCAAGACAGCCGTTCATTACACCAAGAAAAAGCAAGCCCAACATGGTTCTACCAAACTGCTAGCTGGTTGCAGCAGGAAACGTCTTTCCACCCACCAGATGACGTCACTCATCCATCCCTGTCAGGAATCATCCTCAGACCTCCAGGGACCTTAAAAATGAGTGGACACTGTGGAGAAATGGGACTTGTTTGGCAAGGACAGTTGAAAAGCGACTTGTTGAAGCTGGTCTGAAGTCCCACAGGGCAGGAAGAAGCCCTTCATCAAGGAAAGGCAGAGGAAAGCTGGTTACTCTTTGCTGGGATCACAAGAATTGGACTGTTGATGATTGGACTAAGGTTCTCTTCAGGGATGAATCCGGTTTTCAGTTGATGTCCACTCCAGCCAACTTCCTGGTTAGGAGGAAGTCTGGAGAAGCTACAAACCAGACTGTCTGCCCCTACAGTAAAACATGGGGGTGGATCAGTGACCATCTGGGGTAGTTTCAGCCTGGGTGGAACAGGGTGAATGAACCAGGTCATGTTTGGGGCTACTCTAGAAAACAGTCTTCTTCCATCAGCTGGAAAACTCTTTCCTGCCTCCAATGACTGGATTTTCCAACAAGACAATGTCCCTTACCACACGGCAAGGCCAGTTAAAGCCTGGATGGAGAACCAGAACATTGGAACCATGCCTCGGCTGCTCAATCACCAGATCTTAATCCAACTGAAAACCTGTGGAAAACCATCAAACACTAAGTGGAGAACCACAAGCTCAAAAACAAAGCAGGTTAGTTAGAATGAGTGCATGCCATAAATATTGATGGAAGAACTGAAGAGATTTTGGTTATTATCAAGAAAAACATGGAAAATGTCTAGATACCAGCTCCTAAATTAAACTCATCAGCTATTTTTGTTATCATTATATTTGTCCAAATAAATATACCTTTAGTGTTACCAGGCATTAAAATGAACAGGAAATTGAAGAAAACAAGGGTGGTCTAATCATTTTTTCCATGACTGTATTTGCTGAAGCCAACCAAGACTTCATGTTCTCTGTAACAACAGTGTGTTTAAATATTAAACCTGACAGAGCTGCAGTCTCCAGGTCGATTAGTCGGTCGATGTGCTCTCATCCAACCAAATTCTCATCGGCTGGTGTAACTTTCAGCAGAGAAAAGCTCTGTGTCAATAGGAAATGCAGGAACCAGTCAAGCGACAATTTCAGTCATCCACGGTTTTCTCTTGTTAACTACAGCATTAAAGCTTGAAATGTTCAAAATAAAAGCTTAAAAATGTGCCCGAACCAGCTTGGCAACAAATAGTAGAATTAAATGCAACAACTTCTGATTTATCAACCCAGTGTCACTTGTTCCACTGGCAAACATTAACCCTGCACACAATGACATTATAAAAAGGGAAATTTGGAAATAAGGTGTGACATAAAATGGAAAACGGCATTAAACTGTTCGATCTTAACCTTAATTTTTACATTAGTCAGGTAGGAAAATGTTCTATGTTCTTAAGATTTAATTTAGATAAATTAGTATTTTATGTAATGATGTGGGGTCTTAACTGCAATATTTAACTTACTGAATTCCATTCACATATTAAATAATACTGTGGGATCCAATTAACTCCTCTATGGAATAACATTTCTTTAAATGTGATGTATAAATGATGCATTTTGCATTTTTACATGTGTTCATCTTGTAGTTTAAAGTTTATCCTAACTGTTATGTTGCCTTTCTAAATCAATTATTATATTGCAAGATAGAAACAGACTTTTGCAAAAGGTCAGTTTGAAAAAAAAACCCATTTCTAATAGCATTAAAATTAACTCCTACTTTTTATTTTGATGAAAATCCAACTAATAGGTTTTAATAGTGTACTCAGTTATTTACAATCTGACACCATTCATATGATTTCTTAATGTTTAACAGTTTAGACTCCAGTAAAGCCTCTGCTGTTGTCCTTTAACTAGAAAATTCAAGCTGGTAGCAGCAGAGGTGGCCTTCAACAGCAGAGATGACTCCCAGCTGTCAATCAAATGTTCCGTAGCTGCTATTGGCCAGTCTGGTGCTGCAGGGAGGGGCAAAGAGGCAAAGCTGAGTGCATTACTTTCCTCATTTCCTTTCAAATCAAACATGGTGGCTGTAATTATGAAATGTGTGACACACTTCCCAGTTACTGGCAGAGCTCGGCCAGAGTTCCTCTTCCTGTTGCTCGTTAGCCCACCCTTCCTCCTCTCAGCCTGCTTATCTGATTAATGTGGGCAAGGCTCAGTCCACGGCAGCTAAACACCAGCTAATTTAAAACAGATCTGCACAGATAATGGGGGCATGAGGAATGTACAGAATGTGCCGTGTTTTTTCCCTTGAAAGCAGAATCCTGTCTCATGTATGTTTAAGTAAAGGGGGCTGTGTGTGTTTAGGGGATGTTTAAGGGAAGAGCTGCTTCATGCTTCCACTTGCCCGGTGTTTGTGCCTCAGCGCCTTTCCAAATATGGTGAAATTACAGCCCAAATACAGTGAAGCAATGCCTGACTTTTTACACATTTAGGCTGTACGGTGCAGGAGCTGAGGCCTCGGCGTCCTGTTCTGTACACGTGTTGTGTAAAAAGTGCACACGGCCGTAGTGTTGTGGCCTGGTTTGCCTTACTAGGACAAGCCAACGCGGAGCCATCGGCAGAAGCAGGAGGGTTTATTCAAACTCCCACTTGCCTTTTTAAAAAGCCCCAACATCCCAGTTACAGCATGCTCCTGTTGCCTAGCAACCGGCTGGGTCTTGACAGAGAAGAGAGGCGTCATAGATGTGCATGTATATCCATGGCTGAGCGCGAGAGCAAACACATTCTGCTGCCTCTCCCTCCCCTGTGAGCTGCTCACTCTCTCCTCAAACCTCCCCGTCATGTAATGGAGCGCACACACACACACACACACACACACACACACACACACACACACACACACACACACACCGTCCTCCTCGACGCCACCCAAAGACACGGCACATGGAGAGGATGATATTATAATCATTTATTGTTGACACATTTGTCTAGTCGGTAAACAACATACAGACTTGTTATGCTGTCTTTATAGATCATTTTCACAATCAAGCATAAGAAAAATGACATAAGACATGATAAAGTTCATGGTCTTTTATTTGAAAAAAAAAATAAAGACTAGCATGTACAACTTGGAATGAATGTAAACTGAACTCAGACGAACAGTTGCGAGGACCGGTGTGCTGAGACTCCTAACAGCTGGCGCTGTGAACACAGTACACCCCTCACTATGCTCGTGTCTGAGTCGAGAAACAGAAGAAGAAAAAGAAAAGTGAAGGCCAGTGAATCTCTCTTGCAAGAAAAGAGGACAGACACTCCATCTCAGCGAAAAAAAAACAAAAGAAAAAGAAAAAAATAGAAAGCTCACCGTAAGACTCTTTAAGTCCCCCCTCCTTTACAAAGGGCGGGACGCACAACTACTAAGATGGCCGTCCAAATAACATAACAAAAACAAAAGAACATGCCAAACATTTGAAAATGTATTTTTTGTACATTGTTTTTCTCTTTTTATCTAGCATACAATTAAGTCCCATTCCACTTTAACGCTTGAGTTAGAACCTGGTATATTCTCTCATCTTAACAGTACAGGGTTCCTCTCCAAATACAAAAAAACTGTACCAAACCAACAAGAGGACAGCTTATAGTGGAATCAGCACGCTCTGGTAGCCCGGAGGAGGGATGGGGGCAGGGGGTTAGTGCTCCGGTCTCAAGCTGCATGCATGAAGAACAGAAAACAGAGAGAGAAAGAAGAGATGGCCAGCCCAGACATTTACCAGTAGCAAATGGAACTGGAAGGAGTCCGCCAAATGCTTTTGCTTTAGTCTGAAGGTAGTAGTTACAGGGTTTGTTGTTATTATTTTTACTTGTTAAGTACTGATGCTAAACTGATCTCCGGGGGGAGGGGACAGGATCACTAACCATCATTTTCATGCAGATATTTTTTGTATATTTTTATATTTTTCCTGTGTGGACAGAAGGATATTTTATTTCAACATTCAATTATTTTCTATACAGAAACAGTATGAATAAATGAACATTTTTTTTCCAAGAGGTAAGTAAAACATTTTGATTTTTTTTTCTTTTTTTTTTTCTTCTAAGAGGGGACAGGATGGGGCGGGCAAGCTTCACTTTGCAGTCATCATCTGTACAAACTCTGCAGGGAAAAAGAGAGAGAGAGAGAGAGAGGACAAAAGACAATAAGGACATCAGGTTTAAGGCTTGGGCACAGCCTGTTGCCAGTAAGAGCAGTCACCTGCTAAATTGTTAAATGCTTTATTAATTTTTTAATCAACTTGAGCAGGTTCGGAACACACATCCTAATTAGCGTCCCCTTTCCAAACAGCTTCCATGTTCATCTCATTAAACCCATTTGATTAAAAAGCTCTCGCCTTGTGCTTACAGTTGTGCAGCGACGTGACGGCGACATAAAAAATAACGAAATGAAAGGCGGCTTTATGTGTGCGGAGTCCATATTCTGTCTGTGGTACAATGAGAGAGCAGAAGTAGGGCACTTTTCAGCCACGACTTATGGACTGTTCATAATATATCAACAGCCTTCTAGAAAATGAGCGCAGTCTCTCGTGTAATGTGCCAAGGGAATAACAGTAGGGGGAAGGGAGGAAGGCAGCGACGAAGAAAGAGTGAAAAGGCTCCTGGCACACTGATGATAATTCAGAAGGATGGCTTTCTCCCATCTCTGTTTCAGCGGGCTCCATGTATAGCCCCTATCTAATAACTAACATAAAGTGTGGCTGCCTTGTCTCGCGGTCGCCCTCAGAGAAATACACAGCTTGGAAAGTGAAGCGCTCTGGTCTCCCTGTTTAATAAAAGCTTGCAGCATGGCCTAGAAACTAAAGCTATTTGTGCACCGTGACATTTCCAGTACGCGCTCCTTCGCATCGTGTTTGTTTTACCTTCGTAGTTGACCTGTCCGTCTCCGTCGATATCTGCTTCTCTGATCATCTCGTCCACCTCCTCGTCCGTTAGCTTCTCTCCCAGGTTCGTCATGACGTGACGGAGCTCTGCGGCGCTGATGTAGCCGTTTCCGTCCTACAAACATTTGGCACGGGGGTCAAATGTGTGGAAAAACCTTCCTCCGTGTCAGCTCGATTAATGAGCAGATGTTAAGGTTGAAAAGTGATTCTCTAAATGTACCACTAGCCTGACTGGAAATGACCTAAATCTCAGTTATCTCACCTTTCAGATTCTTAGATAACTTGACCCCTTGCTCCACATAAAGCAAAACTTTAGCTTGGCAAGCATTAAACTGTGCCATAATTCCCTCATTATGCTCTTAAAAGCTTATTTACCTTGTCAAATACCCGGAAAGCCTCGCGAATCTCCTCCTCGCTGTCTGTGTCCTTCATTTTTCTGGCCATCATGGTCAGGAACTCCGGGAAGTCGATGGTTCCGTTACCTGGAACGGGCGATCAACGAGGCACATTTAATCAGCAGAAATTGCAATTACTTAAAAGCAAACTGTGAGATGATATTAGTCAGCATTTAGCTGATGAAAAGCGCCCGACTGAAAATGCTCGTGTAGTGCTTCGGCCCTTTTTTCTTTCTTCTCTGCAGAGACGCTGCAGCTTGAGTAATCGCAGTATACATTTTGGTATACACCGTTAATAAACACAGCTACTGCAGGCTGAGAGGAGGAAGAGGATGTGTGTGTGTGTGTGTGTGTGTGTTTCCTTTCCTTCCTCAGGGAAGCCCTGGGAAAATGTTGCGTATGTTCTACGCAGCAGGACTGCAGGGGAGGGAGGGAACCCGTGGCCACTCATCCATAATGTAGACATTCAGTGTGCTGTGCAGCTCTGGCCTTCAAGGAGCCTGAATGAATCAAAGGCTCATCCCCCTCCTGGTCTGAAAGTGAGGCTGGAGGGGGAAAAAAGACCAGAACACGGGGTGGAGACTTCAACCCATATGCTGCATCCATCCTTGTTCAATTCCATCCATCCTTAAGTCTCTTTTTGTGCCTGTTTTCCTGCAACAGTGCATGAAGTTGAGTCAGTTATGGTGCTTCTGTGCAGCTGCTGTGCTGGTGGCGCATGTTTGAGCGCAATAGGATCAATATCCATGTAGCGGTTGTCAAGACAGGATTACCAGGGGATCAGACCCTCCTGACAGGAGGAAGGATCTATGAGGAGCTCGGCAACTCACCAACTACACCACAGGAGGGCAGATAGGAGGGTGGATCCAGCCGAGAGCTCCACTCTGTGTAGATCTCAAGATGTTGCAAGAACATCCGGATGCGTTTGTTTTTTCTATTATTATTAGAAACTGATTTTTAAAAAATGCCATAGAAATATGTGAGGGGATTGAAGTGAAGGTCAGGGCCACCAAGGGCGAAGTACCCATGAGGATTAGCCCCGGGGTGGGATTGTAGGCAGATTAACCAATGGCAGAGCAGAGAAGGGAGTGAGCTAGAGAGTGAACAAGAGGCCGGATGTGTGTGTGTGGAACAAAAAAAGAGATGCAGTAATGTGATGGGGCAGATGGTGATCTCATGGCCCGGGGTAACAATCTAAGGACCTGTTATCTAACAGAGAGAGACAGCCAGCAGCACCGAGGGAACACATGCTGCCACTGGGGGAGGTTGGGAGGGAGGAGGAAGGGGGTCCCGAGTCTTGGAGGATGGCAGAGCTGCAGCTGGGGAAGAAAAAAAAAAAAAATCTGAGGGGGACAATGACTAAAGAAGCAAGGTAGCCCTGGAGTGATATCCACTCAGCTGCACCGCGGGCCAGCTGGAAGCAAGGAGGGAGGAAGAGAAAATGGTGGAGAGACAGAGAAAGAAGAGAGAGAGGGAGAGGGAGGGATGGAGTGGGCGGTAGAGAGGGAGATGGAGATGAGGGAGATGTGAAGAGGAGAGAATATAAGGAGTGAACCGAGTGGGAGATGGTGCGATTACACGTAAGAGGTGCTGACGCAAACTATAGAAGGCTGAGGCATCTCAGAGCGCCTGGATGTGTGGTCATTGTTCTTTTATTTCCCTGCATCATAAAGCCAACTTCCATCTCTGAGTGGCCAGAGAAGGGTGGGATTGTGTAATGAGGATGAGTGATGGCGAGCCATAATTAAAGCGCTCCGTCTCAGACGTGTTGGGATCCTGTTCTAGGTGTGGTTAGCTGTGGGATAAAGAGCAGCGGTTCTGTGTGATACTGTCATAGACGCTCGGCTTCACAATCACATTTCTTTTAACAGCTCTCTCTATAGCTGCAGCCCTCCGTCCTCTCCTCCATTCATTGTGATTCTTTGCCACGGCCTCCTTGTTTGGTAAATAAAGCTGATTTTCAATGGGCCAGCTGACATCCCATGGCTGCTGCTGGGTACTGGATGTGCAAAGCGCAGAGAGGCCTTATGTAACCACTTTTATTTTCCATTACTAGCTTCATTGCTGTCTGACCTAGATTGCATCAGCCAAGGGAGGCAGAGGCAGAACAAGGGGATGTTAGCGATGGTGTGTGTGTGTGTGTGTGTGAGTGTGTGTGTGTGTACATATATGTGTGTGTGTGTGTTCCTGCTCTTGGGTGTAACTGAAGGGGAGGGCAGTGAGGATGGTGGGAGGACGTTTCAATAAAGGGGCAGCCAAGCCGCGGTGCGATTGATTCCTCCTGATCAATGTGCTCCCATTTACAAAATCCTATAAGCTGACAGAGCAGCAGTGGAGGTAAACGCCCCGCTGACAGCTAACATCCTCTGCTGCACAAGGACGGCCAGCTTCTCAGCCAACGTCCACCGTTCTTCTCTTTTTCTATCACAAACACTGCAGTGTCAGTGAAGAAAGAGAGAGAGAGGGAGGTACAGGAGAACTAAAGAATTATGGAAATCGATGGCAGCAACACGTCGCATGTTTCGACTCCCAAAAAAAAAAAAAACACACTCCCCATATCCCTGACATTGTCAACTATGATGGAGCTGAACACACAGTGACTAAACTGCTGACACAGAGGGATACGTCATCCGAAAATAAAGCTGGCTGGACAGTTGGCTTGGACAGTTGGTTGACAGTTGGCAGAAAAAGGGAGGGAGGTGGGCAACAACACCACTGATGGGGCCGTAATGGAGGCTCCGTCTAATCCCTTATCCATTTGTGAAAGGGCTTTTATCACTGAAGTCATGCAGCGGAATGTTAACCAAGAGTTCTCGATAAATGCTGACTCTTCGACTCTTCGGTCGACCGGTTCGAGGAATTACGGGTAACGATTGTGGGGTTTTTTGTGCCGTTCTGCAGTCAGGAGTGACAGTTGCAGGTCATTTGGTTGATTAAAAACGGGGGCGTTGCAGGAAAGGATCATATTAACCTAAATATTAAAACCCTTCCCCCTCGCCTGGAACGGACTTTGTCAAATTTGAGTAAATTTAATGATTTGCCAGAGGTGGCCGTTTTGGTAGCCAGAACACGGAGTGATCCAAAAAATAGATCTAAATCCCCGCTGCTTTTGTGGCGCGAGACTTTTCTTTCAACCCTTGATCATCTAGACCAGGAGTGTCCAACATGCGGCCCACGGGCCAAAAGTGGTCCTCCGGAGGGTCCAATCCGGCCCTCAAAGTGTAAAAATTCCAGAGAAGACATTAACTGCAGATTGTAAATTAGTAAAACTATCAATTTAAAATCATTTCTAGACAAGTTGTTTTCATCAGAAAGTAAAATACTAGATTGTTCATTTGTCATTTTGTGTCTCACTTTTGCAATATTTTGTCTTGTTTTTGTTATTTTTTTTGTCTGACTTTTGTCGATTGTCTCATGTTTTTGTCATTTTTTTTCTCATTTTTGTTGTTTTGTGTATCCTTTTCATCTTGCTTGCATTTCTTGTCTTATATTTGTCATTCTGTGTTTCACTTTATTTGATGTTTTTGTCGTTCTGTGGTTTTTTTTTGTCTTGCTTGTGTTATTTGTCAACTTCTTTGTTGTTTTGTTTCTCACTTTCATAATTTCTGGTCTTGTTTGTGTCATTTGTGTAATTTTTTTGTCACATTGTTTGTCCCTTTTTTGTCGTTTTGTAACTTTTTTGCTTCATTTTTTGCCTCTTTTTTGTTCTCTTTCGTGTCGTTTGTCTCATTTTTCATTGTTTGGTGTCTTGTTTTTGTCATTTTGCATCTGATTTTTGTAATAGTCTTGTTTTTGCTGGGAGTTTTTTTGTCTTTTTTTTGTCTGACTTTTGTTGTTTTGATCATAAAGGAAAATATATTTTCAGAATGTACTTTTTTGCACTAAATCAAAGGAAAAATTTGGAGTTGTGGTTATTTCTAGGTTATTATGCTGTGATTTTACTGGTCCAGCCCACTTTAGATCAAATTGGGCTGAATGTGGAACCTGAACTCAGATGAATTTGATACCCCTGGCTTAGACCAATGTTCTGATTGAGATTTAGCAGAAATTATGCCTGGATTGCCAATTTTTTGTCGAATAATGGTATGTCTAACCCCAATGTTGCAATTCTGGGCTGATTGAGGAAACAGCAGAAGCTCTCTTTCCTTATCTAACATCGGACACGACCTCTCTAGCAGAGAAGTGACGAATCGTACTTCAGTGCTGCGGTTAAACCAGGCGTTGTGAGCAGTATACTGACCGTCAGCATCCACCTCGTTGATCATGTCCTGCAGCTCGGCCTCTGTGGGGTTCTGGCCCAGCGACCTCATGACGGTGCCGAGCTCTTTGGTGGTGATGGTGCCGTCACCATCCTTGTCGAATAAGGAGAAAGCCTCCTTGAACTCTGCAGGGTGGGAGGAGGGGGGAGGAGGTGAGAGTGCGAGGTTAGATTACTGTTGCTATGCAGCTACATAGATGGGTTATGTTAGGGAGCTGCTGTCAGGGTCCGGGAGGTTAATCCATTCCTTGCTAGCGGGGCCTGTAGTTACCAAGTTTGGGCTTGAAACTGGGCCTAAGAAGCAGAATGTTGGGGTGAACCAACTTGTGTCAGCTTTCTCTTTTGTACAAGCAGCTACTTAACTATAATGACCCATCCAGGGAAGTGAATATAGGCAACGGTGAGCATTAGCCTTGGGGCCTCAGCACAAGCTGATTAGCCACAGAGGGGGAAGAAACTGTGCAGCTTCCAGTTTTAGGACAAAGCCCACATCATTTATTCATCACCGAGGTGCCTCAGTGATCGAAACTGCTCGTAAAGCTTGGCTGGAAAAGTGTCTGTTCACTGTGGCTTCGTTGGGTTTCAGCCCTGACTCATGATTGCTGCAAATACTTCCCCTTCTGTCCTGCTCATTTTGAAAATCTAATGATGTGCCAAGGGAGGGCGTATGCCGAATCTTTCCATGTTCTGTTTCACTTCGTGTTCTCTGTAGGTGACGTGGGAGCAGCTAATGAGCGACGCTGCACAAACTTTATTGAAAAATTCTCTCTGTTCTTACCTGCGATCTGCTCCTCTGTTAGTTGGTCAGCCTGTGGTTGGAAAAAACAAAAAGAGGAAGGGAGGTGGTTACAAACAAGTTACTCAACAAGGCAACATTCCGAATCCTGAACTGTTTCGTCATCACATTCCTCCTCATCTCGGCCACACGGCTCAACACTGGCCACAGTGTTCAGGGTCTGAGGCCTGGACAGGGATCTGCTCTTGGAAAGGCCAAAATGCTCCCATAACAATAGATTTCTTATCTAAATGACATTTTTCTCCTCTAAGCAGACTAGCAGGAACTGCCCTCGCACTCCGTCTTGGCTCCAGTTTGCTCTGAAATCGGTCCTGATGCTGCAGATCAGTCATCAGATTTGGCTCATCAGGACCATTCTGACAGGTTTGTTTGACAGACTGCTAGAAACACAACAGACCGGAGATGAAATTTAACTTCCAGCTGATGAGTGGCTCCACAGGACTGACTCACACCGTGTCCAAAAGCAGGCTACAGCATGGCAGGATAGCTAGGCAACCAGATACTGTAATAAAATGGATGAATCCCGTCTCCAGACCTGCAGTGAACGTCTAGGCAGGGTTGTTTGAGGACGTATCAGCATGGAAGCGTTTTCCATGGTCAGGGAAAAATGGGCCTGCTGGCTTGGCATGGTTTGGTTCCCCTCCCAGCCTGTTCCCTCTGCTGGCTCCTCTAATGGCTGATAGTGACTCACGCCTGTTTTAAATGGAGCGTCCACTGCTGCATGCTAGGATCGAGCTTGTTTCTAAGGGGAGCCGCTGATTTCAAACAAACACCTTCAGCCCTGAAGTGTGAATGCAGAGCTACTGGTGCAAATCACTCCCACAGGTCCACTCCCATCGCTCAGTTTTCTTTCTTTTTATTATTATTGTTAACAGAACACACTGACATCACTGTGCTTGGCAGCATAGAAGGAACACACACAGACAAACACTCACAGATGTGCACATATGCAAGAGTAAACTAACACACACACACACACACACACACACACACACAGAGCTGCTCTTAACAGCATTCTTCCTCAACACCAACACTTTCCATTCCCATGTTTCCTGTGTATTAGTCAGTTGTGCCTCAAAGCGAATTCCTGCAGTCCATCAGTGTGTTTATGTGTTTGTACAAACCATCTCGCTGTGGATACATCCGAGTTCACATCCAACCAACAAATCCCGCAGCCTCGTTAAAGCCCACGTTAACGGGGTGAGCGTATCTTATTTTGTAAATTCAATTTGTTGCATAATGACTAGATAAGATTTAGCAGATGGCCGTGTGACATGCCACCAGCTGACCTTTTAACTTTTCACCGAACAATAGGGACCGTTCGATCCAGGAGGGTTCACCGAGAACCTCATATGATTATCTGACCTGATTCAATAACCTGCTCTGCTTCTCCTCCTTCAACCCTCTTCCTGTCTCCACTTCCATCTGCGAGGACAGGAAATGTCGAGACAGAAACAGCCTTTTTGCTGCTCAGCTTGACCGTGTGTTTTCTGCCTCTTTCCTATTCATTTCTGCTCTATCCCCCCCTCTCCTGTATTAATTTCTCTCTCCATGGATGAGTCTCCCTTCATATCATCCCTTAGTCACCCCTGTTTGTCATGCTGCTGTATCTCTGCTGTCTCTTTCTGTCCCCCGCTGTCTCTCTAAGTGGACTGGGTGTGGGGTTTGGTGACTCAGTGCTATGGATCCTCCCCTGGCTCGGGCCCAAGCTGTTGGGGCCTTATGGTGCAGCAGCAGCAGCAGCACCGCTGAGCCCACCGCTCGCCCATCTTCCCTCCTTCTTTCCTGACGCTTGCACCTCGGCCAACTCCTCCAGACTTTTCCCCTCTGCGTGGCTCCTTTCCTCTCTATATGCGACATACTGCTCAGAGGAAACTCCCTGTGATTCACCCTCCCCGCTGTCTTATGGACTCTCTTGTTTGCTGCCAGGCTTCCAGTCTTAATAACAGCTTGTAGGGGGAATGGTGTGTGTTTGGGGCTGGCGCTGGTTCACCGGTTCGCTGGCATGAGAGGGTCAACCACTCCCACTGTTGCCCGGGCAGCCAGCCCCAGTATTTCACTCCAAACAGGAGGCAGGAGGCACTTCACCAGGCCAGTGAGGAATATCTTTCCCTGGCTGCCATATCAGCTGTGTGCAAACATACAGCATCCTTCCCCGTTCACACCGGCTTTAATTAGATGCAAAATGGTGTAAAGAGATCGCCGTCAATTATCTTCTTCTTTTACAACTCGTTATCAATGTTTAATGCGTCTTCTGTGCCGCTGATCTGTCGCTGGGATGCCAAACAATCCCACAAGTCCATATTCGCCAGAGTTAAAGGTGCAGAAGCAGCTGACGGATGGGCGTGACACACACACACACACTCGTTCACATCGCAAACACAAAGGCTCAATGTGATGCACAAACACACACTCGCTCCCTTTCTATGGCAGCGCTGACCGGCTCTTCTGTTTGGGACAAAAGGCAGCGAGGCCTCGGGGCCGAGCTGTGTCTGGAGGGGGAGGAGGGGGAGAGTGTAAACAACGCTGCACCTCCAACACCCTGCGACAAGCCCAGACCACCGGACAGCCGCCCTGGAGCTCCTCTGCACCAGGAGACGCCAGGAACACGGCTAGGTGTTGGCCGCCAAGCAGATCAATTATTCACTGCAGTGGATCGGATGTCCTTCAACTTACTAAACATGCATCAGCAAACAAGAGCGTAACAGGAACAGGATAGGGCCCAGCATGGTCCGACTACCTATCCGATACTTCCACCTCAATGGGGGAGCCTGTTTCCACTTCAGTGGGCGTATTGATGCGGACGCAGGGCGGACGCCGGTGGATTCAACTTTTCAGAGATGCACGGGGCTAACTCCACAACAATCCCACTTTACACTCCAATTACTGCGTTGTAACGTGAAACTGCAATCATGGCTCGATACCATATAAGGGATATTTGATCGCGGCGTAGAGAGAGATAGAAAGGGGGGAGGAACAAAAAAAAGGCTTCTTGACTCCCTCAAGCCATTAATGATCTATCAGGCTTGATAATCAATGGATTAGCTGGAAGGCCTCTTTTCCACATCCTCATCATTACCTCTCGCTCCTTAAATGACGTCGCCTGGTGGAGAGGCTCAGTGGCTGCAGATAGCTTCAACATCTGGATGAAATTGGTTAGTGATGCGCATTTTCACCAATTTTGTGAGCCCTTACAATCTGGTTGATGCACAGAAACACACAGAGAGGCGTGGAATGTTCGCATTTCACAACATCTGGCTGGAGAAAGTGGACCAGCTGTTGATGCTCCGTGCCACAAAGAAGCTTCTTGGACAACTCAGCCTGGCCAAAGCACATTTGCATAACACAGAAAATTTGCAAAGAGGCAACCAAATCAGTCGACATGGCACAAATAGATAACCAAGACTGAGATAAAGACAGAAACCTAGACTTTTCCTGCAGGAAAACGCAGAAAAGCAGCTTTAATGGGAATATTCATGGCAGGTTTGGATCCACAATGTAGCCCCAACCTTGCAAAATTACAAAATATGGTCAGTTTCCGTTGCGGAACACTGACGAGATACAGTAGTGCCATGCCCCATCATGGCACGGAACGGCACGGTTTCATGGTGCAACCCAGAAAAAGCAAAACCCAGCTCGTTTTCCAACATAACAACAGGGTCTCACGATATGTGGCTGCGTATAAAACATGCATGTAAAAGCACGTCTTGGGGGGGAAAGAATGAAAAATACATGCGCTCCCCCAACACGCCTGCGCTCCTGAGGCGGAGGGTAAAAAGTGATGCACTCATGGCTGCAGAATTCTGCTGTAATAACCCAGAATAGCTGCCTAGTTACTCCGATTCCACCAAATCTAGTCCAAGAATTAATTCGAGCTGCACCGTGCGAGCAGCCACTTGACCCCCTCAGCAGCCCATAATGCTCTATGAATTGCGCAGTTATGAAGCATACATGCAGGGAGTCCCGTTTTTACGCACCATTTTTACGCACGGTAATAAAAGAGGCTCCTTAAAGCGGGCTCGTGTGATCCGGTGCTGGAGACTGGACCGAAAGGAAAAATGCGTCTTGCGGGCGTTTTCCGTCTCCTCAGAGCTGAGAATCAATGAGCGGAGGAGCGAACAGAGCGGGAATAAAAGCAGCTACGGAGGCTTTAACGCACTAACCACCGCCTGTGATTAAAACGCGTTTTCCCCGTTGATGAGAATGAATGAGGATACTTACCATGTCGGATGGGTTGTGTGCTTGTTGGTCTGTGGAGGCAGACTAGGAGTGTGCTCGTTCCTTAGATGGAGTTCCAGTGGCGGGTAAGGAGTGTGTATATTGGCCGTGGCCAGAATGGGGATTGCCTGTGTATCCCTCCGCCACACGAGCACTGATCACTCACTTCCTTATTTCAATTCAGGGCTGTTGCAGCAGCAGCAGCAGCAGCAGCAGGAGAAGGAGCAGATCAGGCCTCCAGCTGCAACCACAAACGCCTGCACAGCATCCTCATGTGCAACTGGATGTTTAGTTTCCTTACAGTTAATTATGTTTTCATGATGCACAGAAACACACAGGGATCAAATCTGCAGTGTGCTGTTTGCAGATTACTAAACTGCTTTTGCTCTCCATCAGGCAGTTTGCACAATAATACTTTTACAGAAGTCTATTTGAAACTTGAAAAGCTCGTATAGATGTTTGACTTCTTCACTTTGATTTCCTTCATCATGCACCATAAGACACAGACTAATATCAAATGCAGGAAGCAGTATTTCTGTTAATATTGACAAGAGTTGTGTCCAAATAGTTGCTGAACCTTTATTTGAAAATTAAAGCTTTCAAAAACAAAAAAAAACTATGAGTTGAAAAACTAAGAATCTACACAACTGCTGAGACATTAGGAGTTATATATGTATATTTATATAAAGGATAACACCCATCTATATGGCTTCAAACTCTTTTTTGTAATCTAGTCTGCACTAATACATGCAGCAGCTATCACATAAAAACCATAATTATCATTAATTATCATAAAAAGGCAAAAACTACGTCTAGATTGAACCATTAACCTTCTCTGCTGTATCAAAAAGCAAATAAATTCATCTGTATATGAACAGGACTGAATTTAATTGTTTTGATAGGTTTAATTATCTTAAAAAAAGAATAAAAAAACTGATTTTCTGTGAATTTATCCCATTTTTCATAGCTTATGGCATAAAGACAATAACAAATATGGCTGAACAAACTCATTTAAAATTAATAAAGTCTAACATTCCTACATTAATTTATCTATTATAAAATAAAATAGTCATTTAGTATTTTCATTTTGTACCAAATTCCACAAGAAAGCTCATAGGCTTGGATTTTTTTAAAAAAAAGACGGACTGTGCCTTTAAATTCAACTATATACACAGCCAAACTTATTATAGCTAAATATATATAATAACGCATCAAAAATATCCTTTTGTATTAAATTCTGACGCTATAATTTATCCATTTAGCTTCATTATTATTATTATTATTATTATTATTATTATTATTATTAATAATAATAATATCATTATTATAGCACCGGCAGTCCTCCTGAACACAGCGCACTAGTTCGCAGCCGCGGAAGGATACCAGCTAGTGCAGGAAGCCTGGGTTGACACTGGAGAATTTGCTGTGCCGGTGTGTGATGTGGCCTCTGATTGGCCGCTGCAGACCTGCAATATTATACTCCATGTGTCGGCAGCATCGATTGGCTACACGGGACCTGCATTGCACCAGGCAGTGGCACTTGATGGAAACATAATAAATAAAAATACAGGAAACTTCAGAATCCCGACGCAGCTCCCGGCGCCGCGTTCGCACCGTTTTATGAGGCGACTGCGATAATTTATAATTTCTGTTCGTCGGTTTTGCGGAGAGCGACGGGAAAGTGCGACAGGTTTCCATTGGCGCGGTGTTTGATAGGCTCGACATGGGAAGTGCGCACATTTACCATTGGCTGCTGCAAAGGCTGGATTTTACAACTCTGCAGGGCCGCTTCTTGTGCGTAATATTTAATGTGATTGTGGTCATATTTTTCCACAGAGAATCCATTCCCTCCGCCGCTTCCTGGTTGAATAACACATAAATAACCTGAGCAGGTAGAATGACGGTGCAGAATTTGGGCGAAGCGGGCAGCATCGCAGTGTTTCCTCAACATAAAGCCCTCCAAAAGCGCCACCTGGCGGACACAGCGCGGAACTTGTGCTCGGTTGTTTACAGCAGAAGTGATGCCAGAGTTTCTAAAGACAGAAAGTGTCTTGTGTGAAGGTTACAGCTCCTACATGGTGAGAAAAAACCTGCAGAAAAGTTTCATTATCCTCCAACTAAACTCACACAAGAGCTGTTACATAAAACACTCAAATTACATAAAGTCACTGTTAATATTCATTAATGTAAAAGCAGCTGAAGAGATTCTGTTCATGCATAGGTGTGCAATATTATTCCCATTTTTATTATATATTAACAGAGCAGCTGTTGCCACGGTAACAACTAAAGCAGGGGTGTCAAAGTCATCTTAGTTCAGGTTCTACATTCAGCCCAGATTGATCTCCAGTGACCAGTAAAACCACAGCATAATAACCTATAAATAACCACAACTCCACGTTTCCTTTGTTTTAGTGCAAAAAAATACATTCTGAAAATGTTCGCGTTTAAGGGATTATCTTTTCACAGAACATTATGAACAACCTCAAATTTCTTAAGAAAAATAAATTCAGTTTCAACAACATTCAGCCTCAGTTTATCATTTCCACATTACAACTTCCAGATCACAGAGTGTCTACAAAGGAACACAACATTTAGTCACAGCTATCTGGAACTGAATGATGCAGTATTTTACTTTATGATCAAAATGACAAAAATAGACAAAAAATACCAAAAACAAGATAAAATATTTTTAAAAATCAGACACAAAATGACAAATGAGACAAACGACACGAAACAAAACAAAAAGACACAAAAAAAAGTTACAAAGCGACAAACAAATGGACACAAATGACACAAGACCAAAAATGACAAAAGCAAGAAACAAAACAACAAAAAAGTAGACTAACAACACAAGCAAGACAAAAAAGAAAGCACAAAACACAAATGAAACAGCACGACAAAACATGAGACAAATGACAAAAGTCAGACAACAAAAAGAACAAAAACATGACAAAATATTACAAAAATGAGACACAAAATGACAAAAGAACAATGAACAATCTAGTATTTTATTCTATGATCAGAACAACTTGTCATGGTCTAGAAATGATTTTAAATTTATAGTTTTACTAATTTACAATCTGCAGTTAATGTCTTCTCTGGAATTTTTACACTTTGAGGGCTGCTTTTCGCCCACAGGCTTCATGTTGGACACCCCTGAACTAAACAAAAAGCAAATCTTCTCATGTTTTTTTGAGATATTTGTGACATTTTTGTCTCTTTTTTCAGACGTTTCTCCGCCTGTCTTCCTCCTCTGGTTCAAGTAACTGGAGTTGAGCCGTTTCATTCGCTAATCTGCTGGAACTAATGGGGACTTTTTAGTTTAACAGGGAGACGTTACATAAGCAGATGTATATTTTTCTCACTGCTTTGCATCCCTCAGTCCCTCTGTTCTCTTTTTAATACTTTGCAGAGGTTAAAGCACAAGTGTCAAACTCATGTTAGTTCAGGTTCCACATTCAGCCCAATTTGATCTCCAGCAGACTGGATCAGTAAAATCACAGCATAATAATAAAAACAAGACAAACATTACAAAAATGAGACACAAAACGAGAAAAATTAGACACAAAATGACAAAAAGCCAGAAAAAAAATGACAAAAACATGAGACAAACGACAAAAATCAGACAAAAAAATTCAAAAACAATACAAAATATTACAAAAATGAGACAAAAAATGACAAAAATGAGACATAAAATGACAAAAGCCAGAAACAACATGACAAAAAATGAGAAAAAAAGTTAGAAAGCGACAAAAAATTGGACAAAGACTAAAATTAGACAAAAAAAATGACAAAGGCGAGAAACAAAATGACAAAAAAAGACTAAACACAGCAAGAAAAATACCACAAAACACCAAAATAACACACAAAACACTGAATAAAGCAGAACACAAAATGAAAAAAATGACAAAAAACACAAGCAAGACAAATAGAAAACAAAAAAGAGACAAAATTAGGCAAAAAAGTCACAAAGGGACAAAGCAATGGACAAAAATGAGAAAAAAAATGGCGAAAAAGAAGACGACACAAAACAATGGATAAAGCTAAACAAAAAATGACAAAAATGAGACAAAAAAACCACAAGCGAGACAAAAAGAAACATAAAACAACAAAAATGAGAAAACGACAAAAACATGAGACAAACGACAAAAGTCAGACAAAAAACCAACAAAAACAAGACAAAATATTACAAAAATGAGACAAAAATGACAAAAGAATAATGAGCAATCTAGTATTTTACTTTATGATCCAAACAACTTGTCATGGTCTAGAAATTATTATAAATTTATAGTTTTACTAATTTACAATCTGCAGTTAATGTCTTCTCTGTAATTTCTACACTTTGAGGGCCGGATTGGACCCTCTGGAGGACCGCTTTTGGCCCATGGGCCTCATGTTGGACACCCCCGGGTTAAAGTCTTATTTTTCCTTGGAGTGTTTTTCTCACCTTGAACCTCGTGCTTTCTCTTTTTTTTTTTTTTATAAAAAAAAAGCTTTAAAAGGCAGGATGTGAAGAGTTTAAAGCGCACAGATAGACTCCTGGGGAAAAACTGTCATTTCCCACATGATGCGAGGTGTTTTCTGAGGCTTACAACTGCTAAACATGCACACATCTTCAGTGAAAATTAACGTGGATGTGACATTTGAGAGACACCGTGGTCAGCCACTGCAGCATCCATCCACCCCCTCCACCTCCATCTGGATGCTCACGGGGGCGGTTTAGAAATACCCGGCCCAGAGTTTGCCTCTAGCTGACAGGGCAAATGCCTCATTAGAACGCACACACCCCTCTTTCCTCTCACGCCACGCTTGATTTAAATGTTTTTTTCTTTTTTTTTTTCTCCTGCCTTCCATTTGCTGAATGTGCTGCGATGTTTGAGCTGCGGTTGAAATGCGTGACTGATTTAATAAGAGCGTTTCCGAGGAGGGGGCTGCAGCGTTGCAGCAGCAGCAGCAGCAGCTGCAGCTCACTCCGGCCCCGTAAAGTGCTTGGATGCCTGCTGCATGGGGGCCACTTTCTGCTGAGCACTGAGTTACACATGGCTCCACATCAGGAGGAATTAAATCAACACTGCAGCAAGGGCAGCTTAGCGGGATTTACTTTAACTTAAAGGCTGATTTGAATGGGAGACAGGGAAATGAAATCACAGGCTGCAGAATCTGCTCCCAAACTCTCCCTGACTGCTCAGAAACGGCGGCTTTAAACACTGCGAGCGTTAATGCGTTGACATTATGCAGCTGCTGGAGGCGACGAGTGAATAAAAAGCTCCAGTCAGGGAGTTTTATCTCATCCTGTGACCCCCAAGATTTAATTACGTGCACGTGTGCCGTCGTCGAGTGCGTGGGAGTCGTATGGAATGTTCTAGTAATAAGCGAGGAGCGATTTCTTCTAAGGCAGGGGTGTTCAACATGCGGCCCGCGGGTCAAAAGCGGTCCTCCAGAGGGTCCAATCCGGCCCTCAAAGCGTAAAAATTACAGAGAAGACATTAACTGCAGATTGTAAATTAGTAAAACTATAAATGTTATATTTATGGAAACGATAAACTGAGGCTGAATGTTGAATTTCAACTTATTTTTCTTCAGAAATTTCAGTTCATGATGTTTTGTAAAAGTATAATACCTTAAATATGTACTTTTTTGCACTAAAACAAAGAAACCATTAGGAGTTGTGGTTATTTATAAGTTATTATGCTGTGGTTTTACTGGTCCGGTCCACTGGAGATCAGACTGGGCTGAATGTGGAACCTGAACTAAGATGAGTTTGACTCTGTTCTAAGGGAAGGACTGAGCGTTTCCTTCAGGCTTTATGAACAGAAAGACAGTCGTCCTCCAGGAGAGGAAGACACCGGTAAAGCTGAAAACATGACTTTGCATATTAACGGGACTGTTTGTGACACCGAGGGCAACAACAGAGACTGAAGGAACTGAATAATTCATGTGATTAATTATCTCTAAATATTCCAGCCCGCTGATGAACTCAACATACAGGAATCTGAGCTGAAGCCGCTGCTGCACAAACAAGATTTTAGAAGCTGAAATGCACATAAAGCAGTGAAGTCAGACGACTAATACGCCATGATCGGATATATTTGACAGTTTATTTATTGTCTCAACACATAACGGTAACAGGAGAGTGGGAGAAGCCAGACATAACATGCACAAAATATACCAAAACTCTCTGTGGGGAGGCAGCGGTCGTCTCCTCTCTTTCACACGGCGGTAGAGAAATAATGGGTGTGGGGGTGAGAAAAAAGAAAAGTTTGAAGGTTAGAGATAAAGGCCCTCCGGTGTGCCCTCCTGCTTCTTGTACAGGACGTTCTCCTTGGACTTTTTGAAGTCCTCGTTGGTGACTTTCATGCGGCGCTCTCTCAGAGCCATGAGGCCGGCTTCTGTGCAGATGGCCTGGAGGAGACGGAAAAACCGAGAGGGAAGTCAGAAAAACAAGGCATGCTGCACACGTGAACGCAGCGCTAACAATGCCGCGCTTTGTGCGTCGTGTAGTTCAGCTTTTGTGTGTTTAGCTTCCCTGCTTAACAGGCTAAACTAGGAACTCGTGCACAAACTTCTGAAATGTGGAAAGCTTATTTGCAGGAATAACAGCAGCACTGTTCATTTATCCAACAAGGCTGCATAAACTGTAACGCTCTGAGCCCACAAAATCCGGGTTTTAAAGGCATGTTATCTTGAGTAAAAAATAAAATGGCAGAAACTGTGGCTAAATTGGAGACCATACTGACATATTTTGGGATTCAGACAGAAATCAGAGTGTAGATTTGCCACTTGAGTCATTGTTCTATAGAATCAGTTCTATTCCAGAAGAAATAATGGATTAAAAAAAGGCATATCTACTCCATATCCCACTACCCCCCACCCTCCACCAATGGAGAGAGTTTAACCCTCCTGTCGTCCTGCGGGTCAAATTGACCCGTTTTAAAGTTTGAAAATGTGGAAAAAAAAAAATATTTTCACAGTAAAAACTTCCACAACATTTTGGGGAAATTTTTGAACATTTTTTGGTAGAAAAAGAAATGTTAAAAAAAATGTTTCTTTAAGAACAATTAGATCTTTTTCTGAATGTTCTTAAAGAAAATATTAGAACTTTTACTGATATATGTAATCACTAGATATTTTTAGGATTTTTTTTGGAAGACTGTATGACTGTAAGCACATTTTTTTTTTCTTTTTTACAATATTTGTAGACAAAATAATCAAAGAAATTCAACTTTAGTTATTTCTTTTTGCATAATTTATGTCACATCTCTGTTCTACTGCACAACACCTTTAAATCATAGCTGTGTCGGTTCCATAGAGCTGCAGGACTTTATATTGTGGTGAAAAATGAGCCCACAGAGTTAAAAGAAATGCCCAGAAACTGCTTAGAGTTGAGAGTATTAAACTAAAATAGTGTGACTGTAGGAAGCTTCTCATCTCCCTTTACTCTGCTGTGAAGATCTGACACCTCCTAAATTATTTCCAATTCTCAAAATTCAGCCTCTAATTCAAGCTGACCACAGAACAGCCACATGTCACCTGTACGATGTTCTACATGGCAACCCATATAAAGACTGAGCTCTAAAATCATTAGTCAGTATTAGAAAGGAATGGATTTAGATTCATGTCTAGTGTAGTTTAGTTTGTAAATACACATAAAAGCAACCATTTAAGTGTCATTCTATCAGGTCCCACATGAGGGCAGCAGAGTTCAGTCGGTCCTCTGAATGTTCAGTAAACACTCTGGATTGGATCTTTCTGACTGGAGAACTTCGCAGAGTTAATTAAGTGTTGACATGAAAATCATTTAGAAAATTAGCCCTGCTGCTTTTCCTTCAAACAGCTTCGTCTGGGTTTTTTTTCTCCCCGTTCTGCTGAGCCTCAGAGTGAAGTGGCTCGCTGCCAAGACCTCACATAATCAATACACGGCTGTAGTCACAGAACCAGGCCAGAACAAATGAACGGGACACAGTTTGACTGGACAGGCCCCACCACGCTGTTAAATGCACGTCTATGAGAAGACTGATTTACTACATGTACTATTACACCTGCAGGAGGAAAGACAGGAAGAAAAAGCTCGCTGAGGCTGGAAAATGTCAGATTCTGTGGCTCTGCTTGTTGGTTTGTCGGCTCCTTTCACATAAAAAAAAGTGAGTTTTGTTTGCAGATTGTGGAAATTGGCCAACAGGACAAAAATAAAACTACACTGTGTAGTTTAGGATGAACTCTTACTTTGATATCTGCTCCTGATAGGTCGTCCTTTGCCAGGATGAGGTCATCCAGGGTGACGTCATCGGCTACTGTCATGCGGCTGGTGTGGATCTGGAAGATCCTCCGTTTGGTCTTCTCATCTGGCAGAGGAAACTCAATCTTACGGTCGATTCTCCCTGAAGAGGACAGAAGAAACAAATCCAAACTTCACCAACTGAACAGCTACTGTGAGTCTCTTCCTGTGCTGCCGTTTTTTATTTTCTGACGTTCTGTTGCGTAGACCAGTGCCAACCAGTCTCACTCAAAACCAGTTGGATTAATAAATCATTGTGCCAACAGATCCCACACTAATCCGATTTGGTTGATTAAATCAAATATTAATTTATTTTATTCATTTAAGAAAGCAATTAAGGAAGATAATTTTCCTGTGACTGTGCCCACACGTTATTTAAAGCCAAAGCTTTTACTGTTTTATTTATAGCAAACTTATTTAACAGCAGATGTGATCAGCTGATTGTACCGATGGTGCAAACAGTCCTGGTTCTACAGCAGGGGCGTCAAACTCAGTTTAGTTCAGGTTCCACATTCAGTCCAATTTGATCTCAAGTGGGCCAGAGGAGTTAAAGCACAGCAGAAAAACCTAGAAATAAAATAGACGACTTTAAATGTTTCCTTTGTTTTTGTGCAAAAAAAGTACATTCTGAAAATGTTCACAATTAAGGAATCATCTTTTAACAAAACATCATTAACAACCTGAAATTTTTAAAGAAAAGTGAAATTTCAACAATATTATGCCTCAGTTTATCATTTCCACATTACAGCTTAGTGTATCAGTGTATCTAGAACATTATTTTGCTTTATGATCCAAACAACTTGTAAAGATCTAGAAATTATTTGAAACTTGTAGTTCTACAAATTTACAATTTGCAGTTAATGTCTTCTCTGTAATTTTTACACTTTGCAAAGTCATCCTGAGGGCCGGATTGGACCCTCTGGAGGGCTGGTTTTGGCCCGCGGGTCGCATGTTTGACACCCCTGTTCTAAAGGTTGGTATCCATCACATTGGATACAGATTCAAAAAACTTTATTTGTCCCCCGGAAGCAATTAAATGTGAAACAGGATATGAAACAGTTACTGGTAAGGTACCGTTTTTGTGTACTTAACTTTCTATGTAACAACAAAAATGTGATTTTAGTTGCAAAAAGTAAGTCAAAACTTCTCATTTTCAACATGATGTCTTTTTAAATGAGACACACCGTATAAAAGTTGCCCAACCGCTGGTATTTAACATGATTGCCAAGTAGTTTGTGACTTTATAATGTGGGTGTGACAGATGTTCAGTGTGTGTCTCTGCTGCATTCAGAAGAGATCAGGCTACTATAGTCAGTCTTAAAGTGTGCAGATTGGCCCAAATTTCAGTATAAAACGTATCCAGATGTTGTGTACATTTGCCAAAGTAAAGGAAATAAAGTCCCAGTTCATGTAACGGTACAATAGAGCCTCCGGGCCTCTTCTTATTCTTGCACAAGTCGGGACAGTAAACACTAGTTAGCAGCTACTAGGCAGAGTCGTCCCTGGAACAGTCAGGAGCTGCAGATCTGGAAAAGTAGCACAGCTCCTTACATGCTTTCATTAAAGAGCTGGATCTCAGATAGAGTCGTTTTAAAAATAGACTGATTAATTCATCAGAGTTAACTTGAATGCGTCAGTTTTGGATACATTTGTGCAGAGGTGTTCACCATTTTTTGAGCTCTGGATGGATTCTGTTCTGTGGGAGGAAGCCCGAAACAACCCTACCTGCCGCTCACTTTGATTCAGAGCGAGCAAAGAGAGGAGGAGGTGTTCACAGACAGGTCCTCTCTGACATAGAATCTGCCAGAAGCACTCTCAGGTACAGAAATCTGGCCCAGATTGATCGAACATGAATCACTACTCCATAGTACTGACGTCATTCGCTTGGCCCTTAAAAAGTACAGTTTGGTAACCAGCCTGGTTTCCTGTTTTTATCAAGAGGAAACGTGAAAAAAATATTCTATCTAGTCTAAAGACATTCATTTCTGTGCCTTTAGCATTACTTATTGACAGTGGCTGAAATGAATATTCACTTCCAAATGCTGAAAAAGAATCTGGCATTTTAATTTTCCTTCCCTGCCACTCAGGACAGTCATATTTATAGGAGAGCAGAGACAGAATCAGTGACAAAATGTAGGCGGAATCAAGCTACTGACCGGGTCTGATGAGAGCTGGATCCAGAGTTTCTATCCGATTGGTGGCCATGATAACTTTAACATCTCCTCTCGAGTCGAAACCGTCCAGCTGGTTGAGCAGCTCCAGCATCGTTCTCTGGATCTCCCTCTCACCGCCGGAGTTAGAGTCGTACCTAGACACGAAGTACATGTTTAAATGTTATAGGATCCACTACGTTGCCTTACATCCTCACAGTACGGGGAGTTCAACCTCGTCTGTATAGACATTTATAGAGATGAGAGCAATGATTGAAAAGTTAATTATAAGAGAGCTTAAATGTCGAGACCAAAGCACACGGGAAATAAAAATGGTGAAAAATGAAACTAATAAAATAGAAGTCGAATTTCAACTAAATGAAACTATATAAAAGACAGGGAAATATAAACCAACTGCAGCAATTTAAAGTATTAATATGAGGAAATAAATAATTTAAAATTAAATATAACGGAACTTTGAGCTGCTCTGTGATTCTCATGCAGTCCTGTCCAGCTTGAAACAGAAACTAAAAGTTGCTTTGACCATGTCAACTAGTAGGCAGGTGTACTAAAAACTAGGAACACGACGTTAAAATGATCTGTAAACTAACAGGTAATTAATGTAAAGACTTAGCAACAGAAGTCATGTTTTTGTCTTGTTCTCGCCAACACAGTTAACTGAGTTGTTTCTACATCATCATTCATTATTTAAGTCAGTCGATATCCAGCATTATGCAGCTCCTAGATGTTCATTTGACTCAAACAATACCGTCCTTCACAGCATTGATGTGTTTTCACGTTTGCTTCCCACAGTGAGAATAACAGATAAATAAGAACCTTTGATTTTGACCACCTGTAGCAAACATGGCAGAGACTACAGCTACTGCCTAGAAACTGATTGAGAGGAAGAATAACAGAAGAACAGCTTCTTCCCCACTGCCATCACCCTAATAAACAGCTGAGCCATTCCTCTACAACAGACAGTATACCAACGGATACGTTCAGTACTTTTTGCTCTCTGAACAGCATTCTCTGCTTTTTGCACTGTATCATCATGTAGCAATTATAGTTTTGCACTACTGTGTTTATATATTCCTTTCTAGCTTGTAAAATCTGCACACTTTAATGGGTGGTGAAGAAAACCCTGCAGCCGTACATCTTCTTCAATTATTAATGTACTGTTGAGCATTAAACAAAAATAAAAGTGTAATATATTAAGAGCGGTTATCACACTTACTAATCTGACACCTGGGCACACACTCCTGACTCCTCAACACCACAGCTGATGCATTTTCACTGCTCTGATGCTCTCGTCTAAAACAGGTGGAGGTGGTTCTGTGTACCTCTTGGTGCCGATGGCGTCGATCTCATCGATGAAGACGATGGAGGGGGCGTGCTCCTCCGCCACCCTGAACAGCTCTCGCACCAGCTTGGGTCCGTCTCCGAGGTACTTCTGGATCAGCTCCGAGCCCACGACACGCAGGAAGGTGGCCGACGTCTGATTGGCTACAGCCTTGGCGAGCAGCGTCTTACCTGGTAACAGACACGAGTTCAGTGTGAGAATAGAGTTTTATTAGAGGAGGATTCATGGAGTTTCTGTCCTTTATTCTAGCTGTCTGACTGAATGTTAATATTTCTTAGTAGAGTGGAACTGCAGCACTCTGGACATTCATTCCTCCATGACCAATGACTGCATTCATTTGGAGGCATTTGCAGTAAAAGGTAAAGGCAAAGTGCTAGATAAAGAAAACAAAAACACCAGCAGCTAGTCTTTCTTCAGAGACTTAAGCCCACAACGTCATAATTTATTACAATTACTTCTTTCATTGTACATATTCTATTTATGAAAATATCTTCTTGGAAGAAAAAGGTTTTTAGAAGCAGATTATCAAGCACTGCCCTGGTAAATGTAAGGGGTTTGCATTAAAGGTCACACATCAACACTGGTGCATCATATCTGCAGTGTTCACCTGCATAATGGCTTCCTGACATTCTCATAAAAGAGAGAAGGATTCCTACGATTCTACATAGAGCTGATAGGATCGCTAGTGAGAGAAATGCATGTGTGTTTAGTGCAGTTTTCACATTGATCCAAAAGGTCACATTTCTCTCCTAATGAAAGTATGTATACCTATTCATTTTTTAATCTAACCAAACAAACCACACGATATTTCTGCATTTATTATTTAATTACAATACCTAAAAGGTGGTAAAGGTTCAACATTTTATTCAGGGAATCACTGGGCTCCTAGATGGTGATTTCAGGAACACTTATGTCTGGAAATTCAGAAAAGAAGCCCACGTATGAAGACAGGGATTAGAGAAAAGAAGAGCCATGTCCCTTAATATTGGTATCCTCTATATTCTCCTCAATGTTTTCTCTATACGAACTGTTCTAAAAAACTGAAAAATAAATAAAGAAAAACATTAAAGTTCTCCTTTCCTTCAAGTAGAAATTAAATAAAATTTTGTTTCTATTCAAATTGCAATATTATATACCTATGATTCTTTATAAAAGTACTAAGAGTAAAGAGATAGTACTGATCTACTAAGTTCATGTGTAGCTTCATCTGTCGACGCAGTCTTATAGCATGAAGAAAAGACTGTATGTAAATTTATTAAACATCTGTTTCCAAACGCTGCACACTGAGATAAACTGGGATAACAAGGTCACAACGACAGTCTCACTAGTGTAAAAGTGACTTTCCTATTTCAATTAAACTACCCACAACACATTAAGTGTAGGTTTTTTTCCTTTTTGTTAGAAATGCTCAGAGCGTTCTCCATCTTGACGCTGACAGCGGAG
This sequence comes from Amphiprion clarkii, assembly GCA_027123335.1. Taxonomy (NCBI): domain Eukaryota; kingdom Metazoa; phylum Chordata; class Actinopteri; family Pomacentridae; genus Amphiprion; species Amphiprion clarkii. The sequence continues at coordinate 2,538,731 of CM049579.1, forward strand.
CTCTTTATATCTGCAGCAGCACCGGCAGGCTGCAGGAGGCTGGTGATCGTCTCCCACCTTCCCTGCTGCAATGCCCTTTAAAAAAGGTCCCTAATGAGCAAATGGAATTTGTCAGTAATCCCAGACTGGGGCAACGACACCTTTGTCACCGGATTGTATTTAAAAAAAATAAATAAATACCAATGTGGAAAATGGAAATGGAAACTGAAAGGATAAGGCCAACACTTTTCTGCCTCTATCTAACAAGAACTGCCCCCCTGTGAAAGCGGAGCTGCTATTAAATCAACATCACACCAATATTTTACCCAGTGCTTTGGTGTGGCTCACTGTTGTGTTTTATGTTGTTATTGGACAACAACGGACCTCTGTGGTACCGACAAAAAAAAAAAAAGAAGCTAAATCAACTTTACGATACACAGACAAGACTTGTTAATGAAGTACAATCACTGTTGTTTTCAAGTGATGGTTATTGAACTTATAGAAAACTGCCTTTCACGTAGCTCTGTGTAATTCTTCTGGAGACTGCTACGTCTGACTTATTTACTGTGTGAATGCCTGGGATATATTCCCTGATAGTTCTTGTAGTGGACTGCCAGCTGATGTCATGTGAATCTGGGCCACTGCATGCTAGTCTCTGTTATCAATTCAGTACAAAATACTCAGGTTAAAATGATTTATTATGCTGCAAATGCTGGCTTTTTATGTTAATTTAGAATTAATGTTGGCTAATAAGGATAACAGGTAGAGTGCACTCAACGCACTGTGGCACATTTAGTTCCTCTAGAAATAAAATGCAGATTTGTGCTGTCCGTTACTAATTCATATTGATTGGTTGAAGACTAAGTACAATTTCAGTCAACTAAAATGTTCTTTGCTTGACCAAGAGTCTGATTACAACATTGTCATAATTCTGAGAACATGGTTTAAGGTTGGGTTTAGTTAACACTAAGGTGGACTACAGGTTGGCTTCATAAATTATCTCTTGTGCTGCTTGTCCTGGGAAGAATCTGATAACCACTGTTGGTTTGTGCGTTTAAAGAACTTACCTGTACCAGGTGGTCCATATAAGATGACACCTTTGGGAGGTTTAATGCCCATTTCCTCATAATACTCTGGATGTGTGAGAGGCAGCTCCACTGACTCCTAGATAAACAACAGAAAACAACAGTTAGCCTCTAAGAAAAGTACCAAACAACATAACTAAACCTCACTTTGCATAGATATTTAGGAGTTAAAGCAGTTTGAGCTCAGTCTCTGGCATGGCATTGTAATGTACTGTACCTTAATCTCTTGGATCTGATTGTCCAGTCCACCGATGTCAGCATAGGTTTCTTGTGGGGCCTTTTCCACCTTCATGACCGTCACCAATGGGTCGGTGTCGTCCATCAGCACCCCAATCACAGCATGAACCTACGATGATGCACAAATACAAAACATCTAGTGTGAATTTTTACATTTGTGAAGAGACGCGGGTTTAACTTTTTGGGCTTGTGCAATATTTTATCTACTGAATCTAGATAAATGAAGTAGTGGCGTGGTGTAGTTGGGCAGGAAACACTATTGCAATATTAAGTAGCTAATTATTTTATTAATATTGTTATCCTAAGGCCTCTACACACTGTGTGATTTTTGGCCGTCTCCGACAAAAGTTAACAATCGTGGCGGTATCTTTGGTCTTGGCTCTAAATCGGTGGTCCTACGTCACGCTGTGAGACAGGTTCAAGGACAGCTGTTGTCATGGCGACCAAAGACAAGCTGCCATAAAATTCCGACTGTCAGAAATTTGGGGTGATCATCTCACAGTGTGATGCTGCTGCAACCTACGACAACTAACTAACCAATAGAAATGCAGGATGAAATGATGTAGTGATCAGCGTCACACTGGAGTTAAACCCAAACAGGTGATGTGCGGCAACAAAACGCATCAAAACAAGTATGTGGGATTTAAACAAAGAACACAGCCTGGTAGAGTTGTGGCAGCAGAAGACTTTTTGACATAAATGTTAGTAGGGCTCCGTTCATGTTTGGCTAGTTTCCCTGTGATTGTAGGAGCTCCGTTTATGCTTCGGTTGTTTAGTTTTCATGGATGGACGGCGCACGCTGATGACATTTTATTCTTGCGCGTTCATGTCAACTCACGTACATCGTAGGCTGAGATTCAGCTGCATTTTCATCGTTAATCTGCACAGAGCAAACTTCACGTCGTGCCCAAAGATTATTAGATTCATGTCGTACAGTGTAGCAAGCTGTGAACTTAGAAGACTGTTGAAATCACACAGTGTGTCAAGGCCTTTAAATGAGGTCACTAAATATTACTTTGTGGTTGAGCAGGACAGAGCAGCCGGGCTCCAGCAGATCCTTGTCCACAAAGGACAGGATGCTGACGTAATGCTCTGATCCCACTGAGGTGGAAACGATGGCATGGTTGTCATCGATGATTTCCTCCAGAGTGCCGACAGACATCGGGGTCCCACGCAGGTCATCCACCTTTGACCTCTCCTCCTGTAAAAGAAAGCTCATTTATAATTGATAGATATAACTGTGCTTTAATTTTAACTAAACAGGAAGTACACAAGGATGTGAAATATGTCAGATACAAATGCTGACCTCCTGTTTCTCTTCCAGGGGCTTCATCTGCTCCTGATTCCTGATGAACTCTTCTTCCATCAGTAAATAGTCTTTGATCCGTTCCTGCTTCAGCAGCTTCAGGCGGCACTGAGTGTGAGGTGTGACTGAAAGACAGATGCATGCATGCATAAAGTATTACAAAACACTCATCTTAAACATGACGGATGTCAATATGATGCTCATTCTCCTTTGGATTTAATTCAGATCATTTTACTTTCTACTGATCAGTTCTCATTCTCTGATCTTACATAAAGAGTTTCAGAGGTATTGCATTCAGGTATAGGTCTACTAGGGACAAATACTACCTGAAATTATGTCTTGTAAAGTCAAAGATAATTCAGAATAAAAGCGTTTGACAAACTGAAGAGGATTTGTGATCTAGAGGAAAACAGGTTACAGAAATGTAACGGCATCATAGATTAACCTGACAACTGCTCAAACAAAGATAAAACACAAGACAAGTAAATATTTCTTCACAATGTGTTGCTTTTTCACTCCTTTACCCAGTGGTAGTTTGCTAGCAGCATCTGGTCCCTTGGTCTTCTTCTTTTTCTTGCCAACTCTGGTGGGAATAGGAGGCTCATACTTCTTTTTCTTATCCTACAAACAAAAAGTGGGATGAAAATGTCAGAAAAGGTAGTAGTGGGAAACATCAGCTACAGTGTTTACATTACTTAAAACATTAATGTCACAACATAAATGCAAGCATAATTTGAGATGAGGCTGACTTGTGCAAAATTAATCACCAGCAATTGTCACAGAATGCATGCCAGTTAGATGTCTGTCCATCTTGTTCCTGACATCATGATGATGTAGGCAACGATAACATCATGAGATCAAGGTGCCGTTTTTTGGGAGCCCAGTGTCACAGTCAACAGCAACTGCGTGGCTTCAGAGCCTGATGGGAAATGTCTGGTTCTCATCTAGCAGCAGATTGCTTGAAATATTGACTCAATGATATGACATCTGATAGAAACTTTTCATTTTAGTTGAAATTGAGATTTTATTTGAGTAATTATGAGGGTTTTTTTTTTTCTGTCATTGACGGTGAAATTTATCAGTCACACAGCTGAATACATTCAGATTACAGATCATAAAATGCAGACAGTTCAAGTTTGTTGGTAGGTAGCATTAAACCTAATAATTGAAGGATTTACACTAAAAGGTCTAGTCAGGTATCTGTACAGATATCTCAGTCCTGTCAGTCTGAATATCTGACATTTCAGGAGTGAAATCTAATATCTGCTATTTCCTTCAACTTTATTTGACTATTTATCAGTGTTTTCATCTAGTTTAAATCATTTTACAGGGACTTATTTCCACACAGTAGCAAAGTGATGTGATGCTGATTTGAAAGAGAATTCATGGAAAATGGAGCTTGAATCATGACCAGAGATTACAGATTCCCATTACAGCATTTTAATATGCTACACTATCATCTTTCAAACTGTTGGAGCCTGCAAACAAAACTAAAATATTGGTCTGATGACATTTTTATACATTTGTATGTTTCTATGTTTTTGTAAACAGACTGAAGGCTGCTAAAAACTGACATCCTCATGCCTGTCTTTTCACACTGCCACCTGGTTTCATCAGCAGCTCGTCTCAAGTGAGTCTGCTTTTACTGAAACTTGTGGTACCAAGTTTTGTTTAACAAAACACAGGTGTGGGGGATCATGGAAGGAAAGCAGAAAAGTGTCACAAAATACCACAGACTAAATTACTTTATGATAATTTAACTCATTTTCATTCCGATAAGATAATATATCTTAGATTTAGACAAACATACTATGCGTTTGATGACATATTGCTACCCCAAAAGTAAAACTATCCTAAGTATGGACTAAATCGTAACAGCTGACCAGCATCAGAGGTTGGGTTTGATATTAGACTTCCGTGCCAATCAGGAGCGAGTTCAGAGGTCTCAGAAATTATAAATGTTTGGCTCCCAAAACCAGCAGGTTTCGACGTGAACCTGAAGAAGCTGTGTCATTCTCACCTTGTCATCTTTCTTGCCTCCTCCGGGACCGTGGCCTCCACTCTGGCTTTGACCCTTGAAGAATATCGCACACGTGTAAACACATTTCACACCGATGTAAGTACGAAAGCATCTCCGCAGTCCTACACGTTAATAGTTCTTCTTAAAAAGCTCCGCTAGCTGAGGTGTTTACTGTCGTTAGCTTGTTGTAGCTACCTGCAAAGACAGTTGGCTAAAATCTACGCGTCAGATTCTATCAGTGGAAATACAAACTTTAACACACTGGCACTGTTGTCCACGAAAAACATCACTAACATTGAGAAAATGGCTAAAAAACAACCTCTACAATATGAATGACTTCGCTCATCGGAGCTAACGCCGCTAGCCCTCAGCTAACAGGCTGCTAACTACGATTAATCATCCTGCTACTTCACAAATCAAACATAAAACCGCCTGAAACTACATATTAGGACAAACTGTAACGCTTCAATCACTGTGAGTCAAGTAATACCAACGAAAATCAGCTTTCACTGTAACAAAAATACGAGCTGCAGAGAAAATTGCTTGCTCACTTACCATTGTTAGTTGTCGCTCTGAGGTGACGTCGAGGGTACGGCAACACTGCAGGACAAAAAGCTCGGGGAATTCTGCCACCTGTCGCTGCGTCAGATTATTGTACACAATACTGCACAGCTACTATTCATTTATTATTATCTACTTATGTGGCTCTTTTCTTTAACAATTCGGTCATTTATTTACTTTATTTATAATGCATTTATTTATTTACTCTATATATTATAAGCACATTATCTATTATAATATGTATGATAATAATAAAATAATGTTTGGATTCATTTGCAGTAACTAAAATGTGCTCACTCTAACTGAAAAGTAAATGGCAAGACGGAGGAAACGGGGCATGATAAAGCAAGTTAAAAAGCATGCATTTTGTTCTTAAGCTTCTCAAAGCAAGCAAAATTATTCAGGCTTTGCTGCACTTTTCTTGCAATTTTTTTTCACACTACGCATCCTAGAAATACACAATTACCTCTTCAATCTGTAGGAAATATGGCGTGCAGGCATCCAGATTCAATGCATAATCGATAACATTAAATGTCTTGATACCCATCATCTACCACCTCATGGTCACTGCTTAGAGTAAGACTCAACTCAGTAAAAACAATGAAAAGACATCAGTTTGTATACAATTTATGTGTATGTTGGTGAGGTATGAAGGCTATTGTGTTAAACCAGACAAAGTTTTATGTTAGTGACTCAATGTGGGACTGTACAAAATTAATTTGGTGCAGAGCAGAGCATTTGCTGCTAATTAGAATACATTTATTTTAGGTTTTTGTGTAGTACTTGTCATGAAAATACAATGGCACACAGAACAAAAGGAATGCAAAAACTTTGAAAACAATCACCCCCATTGCCTTCCCAGTTCCCCCATTAACATTATGCTATAAATAATCTGAATATTAATTATAACTTTATTTATTCCCACTTTAAAAATAAGGATTTACAAAGTGCTTTGATAGAACAAGCAAAAGCAGCTCAAATAAACTTAAAACCAAAAGACTGCAGATGCAATAACGCAATGTCAATCTGAACACACATGCACGTGAAATAGTTATTTCCATTAAATTAATATTCAAGTGAAACCACTGTTGTTTAAGTAGCACATTTTAAATAACAGCTGTTCAGCCAAAGTGCTTTCCAGCAGAAAAAAAATGGTTGTTTTATAAATTTATTTAACAGTTTCTAATATTAAAGTTATGACCTGATAATATATATTATGCAAACATGCCTGACTAAGTTAAATATTAAGTTTAAGACTTTACAATGTTATATAATACTTCTACATCAGATGATTAATTAAGGTAAAGGTTGAATAAAGGACTCAGTAAAAGCATGAACTGGGAAAATGTAGTGAGTCAAATTTAGAAGAGCACAATCAGACAATAATAAAAATGTAAGAATTAAAAGATATGTTTGGAGCCATGTTTTGCACAGAATCTAACTGCTTCCAAGACATTGTGAGAACAAAATAAAACTTTCTTGGTTGGAATATTTCATACGCATCATTATAACTCCATGTGAAAATGTCACAATGGATGAACTTTGATAAAAGCGCTTCATTTGACAACATCCCTTCAAGTCTATGTTTTACTGTTTTTATTCCACAGTTGCAGACTTCACTGTAAACCAGTGGCATTCTTAGATCTGAGCATCCAAGGCTAAAACCCTGCATCTTTTCACCTCAGGTCTAAACTTGTTTGTTTGTTTTGTTGTTGTTGTTTTTAAAAAGCAACTCAACAGTTTTCTTTAAAAAACTTCCTCTGAATCCATTCATCTGCTATTGTGATCATGACTTAAAGCCCTTAAAAACTGTTGACTGTTATTTTAGCATAACAGTCTAATCTGTTTACTGAAGTCAAAATATATTTCTGTCATGTCAAATGTTTTATTAGAACAGAGCATTTGCAGAAGTGGCACTACTGTATTTATGTATGTTTCCCGTATGTGACCTCTTTGATCATATGGCACCATGTAAGCTGCTGTAGTTGGATAAATTATCATTAGACTATGGACAGATTTAAACTGATTACTCGTAGTTATTTATTTGGGGTATTGTGTTGTAGGACTTTAAAGGTGAACCTTTTCTCCACCTGCATCACTTCTCCTGTAATATTTAAAGGGTCACTCAGCCAAATTACTGTGAAATTAGATTTCCAAGGCACAAATTACTTATGATTATAGCTCCGTAAATCATCATGAATAAGACTAATCCGAGTTTAGAGAGCCGCTGGTCTGGCTCTCCTGCTGATATTAATGTTAAATGTGGGCAAAGTGGAATGACCCGACTGCCTGGAGCACAGTGTCTCCCATTTTATAGTAATTTCACTCCAAGAAAACCTGAAAATGGTGCAATTCTCAGGTTAAAATCTGCAGACTGCTGGGCTGATGGAAACCTTAAATGCGTCTACATCCTAACTACATCTCGGGGACGTGGTGATTTCACTGGGAAATGAATAAAACCTGTCTGAAACATTCAAACAAGTCGCTACAGCTCCACCTAACTGTGTGACAGGGAATTAACATTTAAAAGCTTGATGGGATGAGATTCACATCTATAATTTCTAAACTGTAAATTGTTTTAATGAAGGTTTTTCTGTTAAACTTTAATAAACCCATTCGAATGAACATAACATGCCGTGTGTTGTCATGTTTATGGTTAACTGCACATCGTCACGGATTAATAATCATGTGAGCCATCATTGGAGCAGGTGCAAAACGACTGTGATTAATACAGTCAGAACATATTCAAATTTACATGAAAGACACAAACCTAATAAAACAAGGACAGCAGTCTCAGTGCTGCAGAGCTCTGTGTGCTCAACCGTGATTCGAATGGGAGAACGGTGCAGAAATAATCTTGTCACTCATTAATTTTTTCCTCTGAACAAATGCTGTCTTTGCTCTGCATAGTTTTTGTGCCACCTGGGTTTCACAGCGCCGGCCTTCACAGACACTATTTAATTGGCTTCCTTGCTGTTTACCCTCCCCTGTCACACTCATGCTCATGATATATCAATAATTACCTGCACAGTGACAATGCATTCCGCCCATTCTAATTAAATTATTAGGGCAATTAGCTAATTTTGTGGCGCTGACAGTGTTTGTGCTGCTAATCTCTCTGGTCAGACGTGATTGTTTACATGCAGAGTCATTGCTTCACAGCCACTGACCTTAAGAGGCATGTAAACTGGTAAATGCACTGTAAAATGTTAGCTTTTAAAGCAGGGATGTCAAACATGCGGCTCGTGGGCCAAAACCAGCCTTCCAGAGGGTCCAATCCGGCCCGTGGAATGACTTTGTCGAGTGTAAAAACAACAGAGAAGACATTAACTGCAAAGTGTAAAACTATAAATCTAAAATAATTCCTAGACCATGACAAATTGTTTTGATCATAAAGTAAAATACTAGATTGTTCATTACAATCGTCTTTTGTCATTTTGTGTCTCATTTTTGTAATATTTTATCTTGTTTTTGTTGGTTTTTGTCTTTTTTTATCTGACTTTTGTCATTTTGATCATACAGTAAAATACTATATTGTTCAGTTCCAGATTCCTGTGACTAAATGTTTTGTGTCTTTGCAGACACTCTATGATCTGGAAGTTGTAATGTGTAAATGATAAACTGAGGAATATTGTTGAAATTGATCTCATTTTTCTGAAGAATTTTCAGGTTGTTCATAATGTTTTGTAAAAAGGTAATTCCTTAAATGTATATAATTTCAAAACACACCTTATGCACTCGAACAAAGGAAAAATTTTGAGTTGTGGTTATTTATAGGTTATTATGTTGTGATTTTACTGGTCCGGATCACTTGAGATCAAACTGGGCTGAATGTGGAACCTGAACTAAGATGAGTTTGACACCCCTGTTTGAAAGTATAATTCTGCATCTGGTACACCATGCATAATATGGATGACACTCTCAGAGAAATACATCCACTTTCAGTCAGTCAGTAATTATCAAAATGTCATGTCTGTACACTGAGAGTTTTCACACCTTTTGTGAACATAATAAAATACCCACCTATTAAGTTTATTCCCACTGAACTTGAATGGTGGTGTAGCATCGAGTTGCCTCTCCAGCGGCGCTGAATTAACCACACTGTCAAATCCCACATGGTTTTTCCATTAAAGCGTGTTTCAAATTGGCTCCAACACAGTGGATATGACAGCGGTGTCCATTGTCGTGACTCAGAAAAGAGTTTGAACAAAGAGTCTTTGTGTGTCTGCATCTGTCCAAGTCTCTCCTGGTTCACTCACATGCATTCATGCACGAACAAACAGGAGCACACAGGCATTTGTTCAATGCTATTATTAACTGTGTAGGCAGAGCTTTTCTGACATTAATGTCTATTAGACCATTTTTTGTGTGTGTTTTTGTTAGTGTGTGACTGTGTGTGTGACAGAGAGAGACTGTCTCCATGGCAAAGAATGGACACTTCAAGATCCAAGGTATTTTTATCAGCTTATATTCTGTGGATGATTCCAGCACTTTGGGATTTCATTAAATCTTCTCCCACTTTACTGTAAATAACCCGACTCGCTGAAAATGCTGCTGTATTCTTGTTAGTACTGAGACAGATGGACAGATAGATATAGATAGATCCATGTCCTCAATGACCATTCAGTAATCCTTGCCCTATAAAATCACTGCTCTTTCTGTTATTCTTTTGCTCTCGAATGAAATTTTAATTCACAATGTTCGCCCAAGTCTTCCAGGCTTTCTCCATGATTCACTAAAGACATTCTACATGCTTATGCAACTTTTCTCCCCTAATGCATGTACAGTGGCCCAGATGACGTTTTGTCAGCTCCCCATAGACTTTAACGGGATGAAATAAAATGACTAGATGTCTTCTCAACTTAAAAAAGAAGCTACTGGACTGAATAAATCTAATTTTGATAATGAATAATTCATGAATGCGTAGTGTTCAGAAAATGTATTCACAGTTTTACAGCTGCACATTTTACAATGATTGTGTTACGGATGTCCGATAATATCAACCCACCGATTTTATCGGCCCAATATTGGCATAAAAATGTAATATTGGTCAATACCGTTATCGTTTTTTTTTTTTTTTTTTGTCTAGAATGAAAACTGATAAAATGCCTTAAAGGACACCTTGCCTTATTGTCTGTTTTCCTCTAAATGGTTCCAATACTAGCTGCACAGTGGCTTGCTGGTTAGCATTTTCACCTTGCAGCTAGAGGATCACAGATCCTGGGATCTTTCTGCATGGAGATTCCATGTTCTCCCTGTCATGCGTGGGTTTTCTCCAGGTACTCCGGCTTCCCTCCCACAGTCCAAAAACATGTTGTGGTTAATTGGTAACTCGAAATCGTCCGTAGGCGTGGATGTGAGTGTGCTTGAAACTAGCAACTGAGAAATAAATTCATGAGGAAAATGTTCACTGAACAAATGACGTTACGAGTCGGGTTATTTCCTCAGACTTCTATATAATCAGACTTTCTAAAGGAGTCGCCCCCTGCTGGTTATTAAAAAGAATGCAGGTTTAAGGCATTTCTGCATTGGCTTCATTTTGCAGACCTTAGGCTTATCTAACCTGAGGCTTATCTATCTTTTATATACAGCCTACAGTGTAAAACAATGTGCAGTTTCCAGTAATAACTCTGATAAATCGATCACTTGAAATTCTTATGATTATCTACAACAATTGCTGAGCGCCCGATTTCAGACAGAAGTAGAACTGAAAGTAGCTTTTCATTTCATACGCTAAAATGAAGTTGTTTTATTGTTTTTTCATTGTGCTTCATTAATGCTGCATGCCATCTGGATCTCGCCTCCTTCGTCTCGGTTTATGTTGTGAATCAAGAAGGATTTGGTAACACTCGGATGACTCACAGGTATAAATCTCTCACAACCGTTGGAAATCAGCCTGATGACCCCGAACAAAAATATGACAGCATATTCAGTCTTGGCAGGTTTGCGGTGTTGTAATTTTTATCAAGACAACACTGAAAGAAGATTGTCTCTCTGCTCCTGTGTCTCTGCAAATCAGACACTTAAGTCGCACAAACAAAACCTCAGCCGGCAACGTCAGAAGTGGAGGATTCTCAGACTGTAATTTCAGTGTCCTCTCATGTGCATATAGACAGAGAATGAACACACCTGTAATATGAACATCCTTGAGTCAAAGTATGGTGTGCACAAGTGTTGGATTGAAGCCAGTGTTATTAAAAAGCTTGTTTTTCTGTCCTTTCTGTTTACTGTGTTGGCTGCAAGAAAAGCATGAACCTAACACTGCTGAGCCAGAAGCAAATGACGAATCCTGAAGCTTTCACTGGATTTCTATCTGCGTCGTCCACCGGCAGGCCTGACAAGTTTCAAAATGTCCTCCTGTCTGCCTTTGTGCTTAGATAATGCGCAGCAAAGTGAACAGAAGCTTCACATAATAGGTTTCATGGTAGACTCCCCATTCTGCTGCCAATAGGTCTGTTTGGTTTGTAATGAGGTTCTTTTCGGTGGGTTTAGTCTTCTGTTTGTCATGGTAATGAATGACAGCAGTGCCAAAGACACCTGAAAAAAGCTGTGAAATACTCGTCTGAGCCGTGAATGGTGTGAATGTGGCATACACTCATAGACTGATTGTAAAACTACATCTTATGACGGCTGAACTCATGCAACAAAACACAAAACCAAGAAACAACCACTTTATTAAAGCTATTTTTCTCTCATAAATATCCTTTACAGTGACAGACAGAGTTGCGTAGATTCGTAGTGAGTATGGTAAAGTACTGCAGAGGAGCCGAAGTTGCGGTTTGCTGTGAAGTAGCGTGTAGTGTATCATCAGGCTTGGATGCAGAGGGGCTGAAGGCAGGCTTTTTTATCACCATGGAAACTGGATTCCTCACGGGAGAAAATTCCAGCAGTGTGGTCCAGATGTGAGACTCCGTTAAACTATCACGCATCATTCACACGGCCGTGTTCTTGACAGGAAAGTGGGCTGCGATGGTTTCACTTGTAGCTGCTGGGGGTCAGCCTTCACTCTCCGAATCTCCTCTTTCAGTCCTCCGGTGTCAGTTTGTTCTCGCGCCTTTTGTATCCGTCAAAACAGCTTCCCACGGCCGCCCCTATCTGTCCACGCTAGTCTCTGCAAGGCGGTTGTTCATGATGCCCAGGGCGCCCACGCCTCCCGAGAAGCCGTTCTGACGCGAACTGGAGCTGGACTGGCGCGGGTGCCCGATGGCCATCTCCGACAGCTGCTTCTGCATAATGGCCAAGTTCACCTACAAGAGGGGACAAAGAAATCAGCACACGAGGAAACGTTTGCTGCTTGTGTTCTGTACGGAATAAGAAAATGCGTCAACAGCAGGCACATCTGATCTTACAGGTGTGAAGTAAAGCTACCAGATGGTGTTCTTCCTCTCCTCTGGCGCCTCATTTTAAGCAAACAAAGGTGACAAATGCTGAGCAAGTGTGACTGGAAAACAACTGATTTTATTCTCCTACACAGCAACCTTGTCTTTTTAGTTTTCAAACAAAGGAGTGTGTTGAAAGTGTACGCGACTGATGTGGATGTAGTTTAACATGTGTTCAGTCAGTATTATATTAAAATGGATGGAGGTGATTTTCCAGCTGCTCTGGCTTCCTCCCACAGTCCAAACACACGAATGTTAGGCTAATTTGTGATTCTACAACCGGCTGTGGGTGTAAATGTGAGCTTGCATGGTTGTCTGTCTCTTTGCCCTGTGATGGACTGCAAACTGTCCAGGCTGTACCCTGAATCTCAACTGTTCCAGCCCTCGGTGACCCTCTGCAGGATAAAGCCGCTGTAGCTAATGGATGGATGGAGCTCTTTTGCGAACATTTAGGTGTAATTTTAGCTTTACTAGCAGCACGACTTCATGAAATGTTGCACAAACATCCACAGCCCCCGCAGGGTGAAGGCGCCTGACTTCAGAGGACACCTGACATTTACATTTTTGTTTCTTAGTGGGATGAAATTTATCTTCTTATTCTGCTCGGGATGAATTTCAATAACTCCAGTGAGCCCCCTGATATTTCATCTGGAAGGAACCATCGCATCAAAATGTAAATTTGTCCTGTACTTTGGTTTATGACTTAACGTTGGCTAAATTACAGCTAATGATCTTCCCTTCAGCCTCGGCTGTTCTCTGGTTGAATTAGTGAATGTTGGCACGCTGCACTGAGATGGTTAAGATGGTAAATTAGACCTGTTAACATCCGTATGTTAGGTTTATCTTCAGGAGCAGGTTAGAATACCAACATTAAACAGTAGTAGTATTCAGAAGTCACTGAAAGTTGCAGCAACCTAATTTAAAAATCATCTGTTTAGAGTAAAAATCACCAGAGTCTAAATTCTAAACCTTACTGAAGTAAAAGTATATTTAAAAATAGACTATACTAAAAGTACTGTCCACAAAAATGCACTTAAAACTCCAAAAGTACTCGATACAAACCACAGTGGGTTTTCTGAGTTTTCTATTTTTATGTTTAGATTATGCAACTGAAGTATTTTTACGATGCATTAACTGAGTTGGAAAAACCTTTTTAATTACATTTTACACACTGACAGAGAAAGATTCATTGTACTTCATATCATTCTTATATCTTGATAGTTTTTCAAATTCCTAATTTGCTGTAAAGTGACAAAAGCTGTCAAATTTAATGTAGTGGTCTGAAAAGTATAGTCCATGGTGTCCTCAACTTATGGTGGAGTTCCGTTCCTAACTGAACTCTGAAGCAGAAAGCAAATTTCATGTCACGAGATTTATCTACAGATCACCAACATGCACCTCTTCCCGGAGGTTAGTCTGCTACTTTGTGCAGCAGAAACATTCAAGTTGCTGAAAGCTGTGAAATGTCTACTCTCCATCTCTCTCTCCTTTCACTTCTCTTCTATTTTCTCTCTCTTATTCCTCTCCGAACCAACACAGCATGTACAAAGGCAGTTTCTCAGACTTTCCAGTTACCTTTTCAGAGTCTGCACAGATCGGCCCAACATCCAGACAGAACTGCAATTTTGTTTCCCTCCCGCCACTCATAAATTATGCATTTTTATAAAAAGCTGAACTAATGAGTAGGCGGCGGTTCAGAGGTCTGGAACTAAGCTATAGTGAGACAGGAAAATACCAAGATTTTCAGTCAGATTTGCTGTCAGTCAACATGAGGTCCCGCTTCCAGGCATCTTGCTAGACAGCAGTGGCGTAGAGCTCCAGTGTTGTCAGCCAGCTCTGAGGCTGATTCAAGCTTTGGACAAGTTTTGTTTTATTTCAGATCAGTACAGCCATGCAGTGTTGGCTTTTGTGATGACTGTAAATGGGAAAGATTTGAAATAAATGCTTGTATGCTGTAGAAAACAAGACCGCAGCCTCATTAAGGCTGGATTAATTTCTGTGCCGGAGGTGGGATGAGTTTAGAATCACCTGTGCTGGTAGATCCCATTCCAACATGTGGGTAATTGTCCATTTGCTCCATCGTAATAATTACAGCCAGAACCGCTTCTAGTTTGTCGGCTAACTCACTTCTCTTCCTGTAATTTCATTCCTGCCTGGAGTGAACTCTTTGTAATTTAAAGTGGCTCTCAGAAGATGTCGGTCTATTTTTTTCCCCCTTTATTATTAGTGTTGAATTTGACTTTAAATGAAAATCTAGTAAATCCTAACAGTCATGCTGACATACTAAAGTTTAACAGGTGATGTTTCCCAAGTTCACTATCTTAGCTCCCTGTGTTACCACAAGGTGCACCTGAGGCGATGGGAAGGTCACTGACTTTACAGGTGTTGGCAAACATTTCACTCCAAACTGCAAAACTCTGAGCCTGCATGAGGTGGTGGAGGTGAACTTGGGCTCATTAAAGTCAACAGGATACGTCGTCTGTAAACCTTTAATGTCTGGTCATTATATTTTGTCCAGTAGAGTCAAGTAGATGTGGAGATATTTCGCTGAAACACTGACACTGTATGAAAAATCGGGCAAGGAGCAGGATAGGGAAGAGTCACATAGTTGTTTTGAATTGAAGGTACGGTCCTCTCAGGTAATGTGTTTGTAGTCTACAATAACATGTTCTAATTTGACTGTCACGCTAACTAACACTTCACCTCACTCCAGGGAAGATTTGAGGAAACAAGGAGTTGCATCAAACAGCTGATGAGCTCCCTGCAGCTTTCCAAAGAAAGACTTCAGATTTCTCCTTCAATCATTTTTTATTTCCCAGTCCGACCGAAAGTATACGCAGAAATTAGCCACCTGGGGCTGACATTTTGCTAATAGCATTGGAGATCTCTATCTGGGCATACTTTCTGGCTCACCAGATCATCAGTGCAATCATCTGCCCACACCAGTTTGTGAGGCTGACTTTCACTGTAAAAGATGGAGGCAGAAAGACAACAGGAAGTCCTAGAAGACAGCGTACATCTGGGTGTTTCTGCGCTCACTGCACTGCTGCTGACTGAAGAGGGAAACTGTTGCTGCAAAGAGTCGGACTTGGTGCTGCACTTAGAAAATCTCCATGGATGGGAGTAATCCCAACTGAGCTACAACTAATGAATCTGCAGCTTTGATTAGAATCCTGGAGGCGTTGTTTCACCTCCCCGCATCAGCGAGAGGAAAAGATCAATACCAGCCAGACCAAATAATCAGCTGTCCAACACAGGCGAAAAAATGTCAGTTCAAGGCAGCTAATTTACTTTTTAGTAATAATCAGCTTTCTGTGTAAATCTGCAGAAAGATCCATCCTTTTTTCCTCCTAATACATGCCACAATCCCTGAATCTCTACAACAGAGGTGAAGAGCCATAATAGCCACTACAACGGGAAATAAAAAGACTGAAACAAATTGGAATTCACGTCCTTCAGCAGCACACCGTTTAGTCTTGTGATGTTTTTGGTCAAAACTTTCAGGCCCTGTAGTTAAAATGGTCCTCTGATTTTGTTTGTGATCCGGTTTGAAATGATCTTTGAGTGATGGTTTCATTCAACTTCAGCTCGCTCTTCTCATTCATCGTAAATGAACCGTTGGGTAGCAGATATGGAAATCTGTGGACAGCTGGCTCTACTTAACAGCCACAACAGCTGCCAAATAGTGCACAGCAATACAATGGGGTCATGGATGTCCAGGATGATTTTGCCCACAGTTTGTATGTAGCGTTGGAAACGACAGCAAAAATCAACTTTATGCCATTGAGTAGTTGTCCTTATTTTTTCATACATTTAGACAGACTTCAAACACTTTTCTTAATAATATACATGCACGTGTAGGGATTTTGTATCACGTGCAGTTATGGCTTACAATGAATATTTGCATGAAAAATTGAGTGTTAAAAGTGAAGGTAAAGAAGGAGTTAATAACTGCAGTAAGCTTGACTACAAGGAAATAAGATTATTGACTAAATGTTTCCCTGCTAGTCGTGCACAAGTAAATCGAATTACTCCTGGAAACAGCTGCATATCTTGCATATAAGAACACATGTGATTACATTATACAGCGGAATGCCACATAAGCTGCTCCAGCCCTGAAGCTCTCACCTTGTTGGCTGCTAAGAAGTCCCTCATGGAGATCATCTCCCCAGACATCCTGCGCCCCGTGTCGGTCTCGCTCTCGTTGATGGCGTCGGTCTCGATGGACGGATCCCTGCGTGCACGGAGGTGACCCGGGGCGACCACGTTCCGTCTGGGGTGCCTGTGCGGGTGGTGGCCCCTCCTGGGGAAGCAGCAGCGGCAGGGGGCCTCCAGCCTCCTCAGCAGCCAGTTGAGGACCTGCTTGATGACGATGGAGATGACGTTGAAGAGCGAGTAGATGCAGCAGACGCCGGTCAGGATGAAGAAGAAGTTGCCCAGCCAGTACGCTGTTGTGGCGTGGCCCTCGTAAACAACTCTCTGGCTGCTCACCATGTCTCCAAATCCAATGGTGCTGAAGGCCACAAAGCAGAAGTAAAGCGAGTCCAGGTAGCCCCACCCCTCGGCCGCCGAGTACATCAGCGAGGCGCAGCAGGACACCAAGATGGCCGCTGCACCTAGAATCAGCATGACACAGTAGACGGAGGGTTTCCAACCGGCGAGATCCTCCCCTTTGCCTCCTCCAGCTCCCCCAGTTCCACCTGCTCTGTTTCCGTCAGAGACCCGACGTCCATTCTGCGGTAGCACGACTTTGTTGCGGCGTCGTTCGTGGCAGGACTTGAGGACGAAGGCGATGACGGTGATGACGCGCTCCAGGAAGAGGTTGAAGAAGAGGATGGTGGCTGCACAGCCGAGCAGGCCGTAAAACATGAGGAAGACCTTCCCTCCGATGGTGGCCGGGGTGGTCATCCCAAACCCTGGAGTAGACACAGAAAACACGATGCAGTGAGTAGAAATATACACGACTATTCTGATATCATGAGGTTGAATGAATGAACACTGGGAAGAGAAACTGAACTTGAATCCCCCAATTTCTTGTCCTCATTTGCTTTGAATGAAAAGCTAGAATATATATTTACATAAAAGCGTTACCTTCACTTGAAAGGCACTAGTTTTAGTCAATGCCTGCATCTTCTTTCATACTCTCAGAAATACAGCAGTGCACTAAGGAAATCAAAAGATTATTTGTAGAGGAGGTGAGAGTGGTCATCTTCTGCAGTTGCTTTATCTTGAACTCTCAAACTATCTGTCGCCTACAAAGACGGTCGGCTACTGACTGCTTCTTCTTCCAAGTGAAAACTGTAGTCTGGCAACTGCTTCCCTCCACTGGGTTGCCATTGGTGACATGTTCTCCCCTTTTCTCTTTCCCTTTCTTGTCCCTGTCTGTCACCAACACTGACTTTTAAAGCTGAGGTGTTTCAGCACAACCACATCACCGCAATCATTCCTTAAGTGCCAGTTTGCCAAACATTTCACAGAATCTTCCGCACTTGTTTGGCAACTGAGAGACTCCATGGAGCCACATCACATCTCAATTGTATCATTCTGCTTGATTTTTAAAGCTGGAACCAATACACTACAGCCACATTTAACCAGCTGCAACCGAGATGCAGTTCCTGTGCTTGACTTTGTCTTTTGTTAACTTGCAGGTTAGCAAAGTGCGTCTGAACTGCATTCAACTACACAAATATCCTTTCCATACTGCATTTAACATGAAAAGCTCATCAAGTCTGTCTGTCTGCTCTCATTTTACACTTTATTACATTTTTGACTTCGGTGAAAGTTTAAAGGTTAGTGGCAATGTTTAATTTTATTTTTATAGTTACATACAAATGTTGTTAACAAGCAGCTGTAAATGGTGCAACATGACTAGACAAAGTTCAATCATACTGTATCTTCTCTCCGGAAAAACATACTCTGCAGCAAGACTAATTGCCACCGTGCCAGAGGCAGGCGTCTTAGGAAGGATTTGATTGCCTCCACATTCAGACTGCTTCTCAAGGTGCTAATTGAACCAGAATTTCCTTCCAAATGTGACAATAAAGCCGAATGGGCTGGATTTTATGGATGTGTTTTTCTCCTTGTTGCGTAAGCCTGGTTAAATGCGATGTTGATGAGTCATTTAATAAATTGTACCTGAAAGAAAAGTGAGAAAACAGTGTGCCGCTGTGTCATTACAACCTGTGTCAGGGTGGCTGTCAGGAACAAAAGCTCCTGAACATGCTTGGTATTAACGGGCTTACGGGGATTTGCTACACGGTGATAACTTTCCTGCTAAGTGCAACCTTACACACACAAAAAACATTAATTAAACTCCTCACAGGTCATTTTTTCCCCATGTAAACAATCCCTTTGTGACCAAACATGGCTTAGTCTCAACTGTACACTGTTCCTTCTTCTAAACTGTGTAAATCTATTAAGTCTTCACCTCTATCTCCAAGCTCCTCGGTAGCTCAAGCACACCAGCTCACCTTTGACAACTGTAAAACGCTGTTAACAGCTCTGTGCTACACAATAGCCAGACGTATTACACTTTTGAACTGGAAACCATTCTGAAGTAAAATAATGACACAGAAAACACAATAGGTTCCATTTTTTATGTACAAAATCCCAAATAGCTATCTGAATCTGAGTTTGTGAGTCTGTCATCAGTACACTGCAGTTTCAAGGTGGAAATGCTCAATCAATAGCATCAACTGCTTATTCAACTCTCGTGTCGTCCTGTGGGTCAAAATTGACCCGTTTTAAAGTTTGAAAATGTGGGGAAAAAAAATATTTTCACAGTGAAACTTGTGATGTCCACATTTTCAACATTTTGGGGAAATCTTTGGACATTTTTTGGTGGAAAGTTATTATTGTTAATATTAAAATATAATTTTTTTTTTTCAAATTTCAGGCTAAAATAACCTCCCTAAACCCTGCTAGTAACCTCTCAGTAGCTTCAATGCTAAACTGAACAACCTCAGGCTCTATGGATCAGAGACACTTAACATCATTTTGAAAATATATGCAATGAATCTCATCGCCCCCATCATCAGGCTGGAATGAGATGTGACAAATTCCAGCAAAAATTGACTTTTTTTAAAAAAAATTCTGCCTGATCACAGCTGTGAATTAAAAAGTAATTAGCGGCCTCGTAACAATGAATCTGTGACGGTAATGTTCTTGAACCTCTTAGCGAGGACATACAACTGCATCTATTTTAGTCACAGTAGAACCGAGCAACTAACCTAGAAATGACAGTGAATTTATTGTAATAACATATACAGCTTGGCTCCGGTGCAAGAACCTTAAGGGTGGAAGGATTTAACAGTTTCTTCAGTGATTATTAACACAAAAATGCAAGACTCTCTTAGATGACATAATAGCCACACAGGAACATCACCATAACTTTCAACTACTTCAGCGTTGTTTCTGATAAATTAGATTTTGTGTTTCAGTCTGGTGTGCATGATGTGTGTCTGAAAATCTACTTCAAGGTGGAAATTTGCATGTTTTCTCTTGAAATTTGTGGAGGAATATCATCGCTAAAGTTGCAAAATTGACCCTGAACACAAACAGAATGTGAAACTCAGTGATTGCATGTTTGCAGTCAAATTAAACTAGCGAGTTGTAGTTAACTCTAGAATCACGACTGCTAGTTTTTTCTTCATCAAAACACCGTTTATTCTTCTAATGCAGTTGTTCATTTGTTGTGCTGATGAGTTTCATGTCGATCCAAGCGGCAGAAGAGCTCCGACTGTGAGTCATGCATGTTTATGAGAAAAATGAATTGGCTTTGTTATTACACCGACAACCAGGTGCTCTGAAACTCAACAGTGTAGAGCAACTCTAAAGGCTAACACTCAGATATGAAAGTGGTATCGATCTGGCAGTCTTATTCTCCACCACAGAGCAAATACATGTCTAGTAAAAATGTCACGACTCGTGCTTTAAACTTGAGATTAAAGCAGTCGGTAGACAATGTAATACAGATTACTGACTCTTTTATCCAGATAAAAAACAGAATTTGATTTTAAAAAACTGCTATTTGCTTATGTAATTGCTGCAAAACATACCTTTAAAACCTGTTTATGCCTGTGTTCTGACTAAGCATACACTTAAGTTACTGCAGCGATGCTCCGAGCTCTGACGCACACAGTGTGCTTATACATGATGCAAAATGACCACGTATTCATGAAGGGCTTTCCATGAGGCCACATGCACACCGCAGAAACTAAAAAAAAGCTGCTGAGGATAACAAGAGACTGTTCAAACCAATGAGATTTGACACAAATATGATCAAATCTCTCTGATATGTGACTTGAGACAGCTGGATTCAGAGTCAGTTACAGCGATCAAAACAACATCAGATGATTTTATGATGATTCATGTTTCATCTGTCATATCTGAGATACGGTGCCATCTTTCTACAGTGAGGTATCAGCTGGTTATTATACCATCAGAGCCTCCAACTGCACCTTGTAGCTGCTCCATCAATCATTGTGAAGGGATGTGTCGAAGCATTTCCTTGTTGTCTGCACAGAACAGGGATGTTTCTTTACTTAGGATACTACTGAGATGACAGATGTGACAGTTTGTGTTTGAAGTCTCTCTTTGGTTGCTGATTTATTCCCTAACGATGAGCGATGTCCAATGATATCGGCCAACCGATATTATCGGCCCCATATTAGTATAAAAATGTAATATCAGTCAATATCTTTTGGGTTTTTTTTTGCCTATCATGAAAACCGATAAAATAATGCCTGGATTTCGCCGGTATTTACCAGACTCCTAGAGGGAGGAAGAGAGGGAAAGCATGAACTGTTGTTTGAGACATAAGAAAATTTCATTTGAGAATGCATCTGATGGGGCATCACAATAAAATTAGGCACGATGTGTTAATTCCATGACAGGAGATATGTGATGTTACCTAAAATTAGTTAAATAGCCCACATATATCGCTATCGGTTGATATCGTCATTGGAAATTGAGAGTTGGACAATATCAGCATACCGGTTATTGGCAAAAAAAATGCCAATATTGGACATCCCTACTAAAGACTCACCTCAGTGTGTCAAAGTTACATATGTAGGACTTTTTTAGATGAAAATAATCCCTTCTCACTTTCAAATGGTTTAGATGAAACTATGCTGATGCTTCTTCTAGAATGTGTAGATCTAGACATTTCCCCACCTGTCTGTCAGCCCAACACCTCACATCTAGGTGCAGCTTGAGCACATCAGTTCACACAGAAATCTGCTCAAACACTGTAAAATTCTCCTCTTCACAACGGCAGTCCGTGTTTTTCGGTTCGTCGGTACACTGGGGTTCCAAGGCAGAAACAGTTTTTTCTCAAGATATGTCTTCTAGCATCTGATAAACATCACATGTGCATGAAAAGCACTTGATTTTCACCAGATGGAATCTTTCAAGTCTCAGGGGACCGTACACACTGCCAATTCAGAAGAGACCGGCTCCAGGAATTACAGTGTCAGTCTTACGATCACCTCCCACTCCATTGTCTCCAGAGCAGCTCTGGATCAAACAGGATCAGTTAGTCCTCCGTCTCCACTCCTCTCATTTAAAAGCCCTGTCAAACTGTCAGTCATTAAGGATCAACTCAGTCCGGTCAAGATGCCTGAAATGGCATCAACAATCAGGTGCTGCATGGGAAGAAGGAACGCTAACAGTCTGAACGCACAAATCAGTGGAGAGGTTTCCACAACAAAAGATCAGCAGCTCCTTTGCTGAGCCTAACAGTGCTGCTGGCTGATTCTCTGTCTGACATACTGACACCGATGGCTTTCCTGACTGAGGCGGTTATGAAACCGAGAACAAATCTTGCTCTGAAAGCAGCTTTTTTCTACTTGGTGTGGCTCTGTAGAACCCATTGAATGACACCACAAGCACTGAATTAATCAGCAAAATGGATTTTGTCGTGGATGTTGCCACTTCTCAGTAAAGAAATACATATTAACAGAAAGAAAGGGAAGTCTGCATGCTTACTGTAACTAAAGGTAGCAGAAGAATCATCACTTTTAGTAGCTGCATCCAGATTTTCTCTGCTCTTAAAGTAGAAATAAGCCCACTGCACGCTGTGCATTGTGCTGGCTGGTAGGCTTCATTTGCTTTCTATTAAAGTTAAATTAAACCAAACCTGACTGTTTTCTAGAGGAAGTTTAGTGAGCGGGCAAAAGGATTTTTTTCATTATGACTGATGAGCTGCAAGTAACAAGTGGCCTAGATGTGGAAGACTTTGTTAGAATATTTGCAAGTGCAGGAAATATATTAAACCCTATTTATGGCACAGAGAGAACAGAAAAACACACACAGACACACACAGACAGAACAATGTCTGATCTTGTCAGAAAAATGTGATTCAGTGTTGGGTTTTAAAGTGTTACATTTGAGAGACAAACTGCATTTTTACGCAGCCTTTAAACGCCGGTTTCTCCACCTCACCAATGGTTGACACCACAGTTCCCACGAAGTACAACGCGCCGGTGAAGTCCCACCGAGGTCTGATTGTGTCCACACGGATCCCCGCCACGTTCGCCTCCTCGTAGTTCCTCAGGAAGTTGTTCAGGTCTTTCTTACTCAGGTTGTACTTCTGGCTGAAATGCTCGAACCTCTGCGCCCAGCGCTCCTTCGCCTCTCGCTCCTTCGGCTGCTCCAGCGCCGAGAAGACGGCGGCTCCGCACAGGAGATAGACGACGATGAACAACGCCAGCAGCAGGAACCGCGCGTTATCCTCGTTTATGGGACCGGAGCCGCAGCAGCAGCCGCTCCTACATGCCATTATGTTGCTGTTGTCACCGGGGTGCAGCTGCGGCGAGGTTCCTGGGGCATGGTGCTGTCGAACAGAACTCACTGTCCTCTGAAGAAACGCTTACATGATAGTTTATGACCAAAAAAAGTCGTGCACTTCCTGTCAAGGCAGGTTAAAATCAAGTCATCCAGCGCCGCGGATTTGGCATTTTGCTCCTGAGCTTCTGCGTCCGAGTGGTTCAGCCAAACGCGTTACCTCACGACTTCTCTGTTCATGTCCACTGGCAGCATTCTGCGCTGGTCTGGGTTGCCAAGATGCTCAGAGAGGAGGAGAGAAGCGCGAGACAACCTGTGGATGCAGGGAGTCGTGCTGCTGTGCTCTCAAGTGCTGCCTCTCCAAAGAAGTCTCCACCCCGGAGCGCGCGTTTTACGCACAACAGGCTGACCACGTACGCGCGGTTGAACTTCCAGCTCAGGCCACTCAGCATCATATTATCAGCCTCTCTCACCAGATCTGACACCTGCCGTGGTCATTTCCACGATTTCAGATTGTAAAACACACCGCAATGAGTTCTGAAGTGACTCGTCACGTTCGACCTGATTCCAACTTTGGAGGTTTGATCTGACAATTGGTCTGACAATAAGGAAGCGCGTTTGCAGAGTAAAATCAATATGACTTGACCTTTCCGAGCTGTGACGGGGGATTCATGCTCCTGCTTCATGCTTACCCAGGGACGATGAGAGCAAATGTCACAACGGAACGACGGTTCGAAATAAATTATTCAGGATCAGGGGCACAACAAAGGAGCTATTTCTGTAAAATTGGGAATTAAAGAAAAAAACGACCTGTCAGAAGCATTGACAGTAAAAACTTTCTGTAGTTGTCTTGATAAAAACCTGACATTCCAGTAAAACGTGGCAGTTCATAAGCCCTTGAGTTTTAAATCTCGTCACTAATTGTTTGGGAATAACAAAACACTTTAGCAAAATCACTTTGTGTAAAGTTAAACCTGCACAAATAAAGCCAAAAAAATGGACTTCACCAATTATTCTCATTTTGTATCTTTTATCACAAAGAGGAGCCCAGATTGTGTTATTGTAAATTAATCTCTTTGCAAAATGCTAAATATTTAGTCTGTCTTTTTGAAAATGAGTTATGATGATAGTTGTGGATCACTGAAAGTCTGCACTGCTATTTTTTAAAACACTTTTTGCACTTTACTATACGTGATACAATATTATGATATTACGAGGATGCAGTAAAGTAGTATTTTAAAGCGAACAAATAATGCATTGATGCATGATTTCAGTGAACAAATTTGATATAAACTCTATTAACCTGGAACAATGTTAGATCACCAAATGAATAATTTGTTATCTGGATTTATCTAGCCTGTAGGTTATTGTCAAATCAACAATCACTGGATGTAATTTTAACTATCCTATATATGGAATCATTTACACAACAAACAGCAACCATCTGCTTTTAAATAGCAGTTCATCAGCTCGGATGATTACCCGTAATGGTTCCTGGTTTTAGGCTACATCGAGACAAGAGTGCAGGGAGATTCTATTTAAATTAAACCCATAGTGCAGCTGTTTTTGCTGTATATAGAAGTAGTCCAATCTTCCTCAGCCATGCAAGCGTTGCAGCATTACTTTGTAGATAACGTTCTATTCTTAATGAGAATCCGTTTACAAATTTAGATATAAAAAGATCAAATTCTTTGTCATATGGATTCAGAAATTCATTAAAATTACAAATGATGGAGCTGAAAATACAGGTAAAAGCAATTAAATGGGGAGTTTTATCATATTTTAATCAATAATTGACAACAACAATAAGTCTGATAGTTAATCATGAAACAGGTTCATAGCAGGACAAGTTAGGGGGAGTTATTATTGTCACTAAATAGGAACAAACAGCTGATAAATACAGCTGGAATAATAATGCCGCTGCAGTAAATGATCTACTTGAGTGTCTACTGTGTACCTGACTCATACTCTGAATACAGCCATGTTGTGACTGATGCTATAGACTGGGCTGAATCCATACCACGCAGCAGAGTATTGATATTTCACTGCAATTATTTGGAGATTGGAGTTGATTGGAGCGTTGTGTCTCCACTGAGAGCAGCTGATCTGGATCTGGAGTGGCTGTTAGCAACAATCAACAAGTGATAGATAAACTCTAATGTGTGCAGGACACTGAGACAGAATAGAAATAGTGTTACGTCTTTATACTCAGGGTGGAAGGAACACTGATAACTGTACTGTGTTTTCTATTTCAAATGAACGCAGGATTTTATACTTAATTAGCAGTCATGTATACAATACTGTACTGTACTATACTATACTGTACCATACTATACTATGCTACACTGTACTGTACTGTACTATACTGTACTATACTGTACTATACCATACAATACTATGCTATACTGTACTGTAATGTACTATACTATACTGTATTATATATTGTACCATACCACAGTTCAATTCTATACCATGCTATACTATCATATTATACACTGCATTATGAGAAATTGTACTGTACTAAAGCTAGTCTTTACTGTACTGTATTGTACTGTATGATGCTATTCTATGATTTTGATAGTCTACACCACACTACACTATATAGTAATTAGTTTATACTGTACTGTACTATACTGCAACACAGGGCAGTATTGTACAGTACAGTATTTTTTTATTCTATTAGATCCTATACCAGTCGATCGCGGGCTGATCCCAAGTCCACCGAGGGTTGTAGGAAATTTTTTTAAATAAAGTTTTTTTTTTTTATGTGTAACTGTATGTTTTGTTGCGCACCCTATCAGTCTCTTAAAAACTTCCACATAAAAAAATTATTTAAAAAAAAAGAGAAAAAGAAAAAAA
This sequence comes from Amphiprion clarkii, assembly GCA_027123335.1. Taxonomy (NCBI): domain Eukaryota; kingdom Metazoa; phylum Chordata; class Actinopteri; family Pomacentridae; genus Amphiprion; species Amphiprion clarkii. The sequence goes on from CM049579.1 coordinate 2,564,942, forward strand.
GTAGGTCACGTTTAACCTATGGTAGCGCGTGACATGCATGACAGGAAGTTGACAGCTGCCAACGCTAGCTAGCAGCTAGCAGCTAGCGATCAGAGCGGTCACGTACTCCTGAACGTGAACATGGCCGAAGGAAAGGAGCCAAGACACACCGTTTTCACCCTGAATGGGAGGATGCTTATTTTTGTTTGCTCTCATTCAAAGCCTATTTGTTCGATATGCAATACAACGGTGGCGTTGGCAAAGCGCGCCACAAAAGTGCGGGATTTGAAAGCACAGCTCGCAGCTCGGCAGTCGTGTTCACCAAACCGAAGACCCAGGGTAATATAAGGCCGCAGCTATAGCTTCATATCGCATCAGTCACGTCCTTGCTAAACACAAGAAGTCATTCGGTGACGGCGATATTGTGAAGGAAGCCTTTCTCGAGGCAGCGGATAGCTTGTTTGACGACTTTAAAAGTAAAACAGCTCGTGAAGGCCATTAAAGAAGTGCAACTCTCCCGCATTACTACTACAAGGCGACGTGAAGGAATGGCTGTGGATGTGGAGGAGCAACTCAGGAAGGATATTGACAATTGCGAGTGTTTTTCCCTCCAATCTGACGAGTCGACTGATATGGTGAATGTGGCTCAATTGTGTGTATTCATCAGATATGAGCGCCAAGGAAGAGCTACTCACAGTTATGCCATTAAAAGGACATACCAGAGGTGAGGATATTTTTAATATTTTCATGGGCTTTGTTAGCGAGACAAAACTGCCCTCTTCCAGCTTATCTCCATCACACCTGATGGGCCGCACCAGTGGGTTTATTGCACTGTGCAAAGAATGTGAATCTTTCCCGGATATCCTGAACTATTATTGTATAATTCACCAGCAAAAGATTGGAAAAGTGGAAAGATTTTAAATATGAAAGAAGTGATGGATATTGCGATGAAGATTGTGTGTTCAGCTTTTCCGTGTTCACAGACCTGCTGCTTCACATGGATGTTAGGTGGTCAAGCAGAGGTAAATTTTTGGCCAGATTTACAGAGCTGTTGCCTAAAATCAAGGACTTCCTGAAGCTTTCAAAACATGTGGATTACCATACAAAGCTAGAGGACCATCAGTGGCTTTTTATCTTTCCTCACTGATCTGACTGGCGAGCTCAATGAATTGAATTTAGAGCTGCAGGGTAAAGATGTAGTCAACACGATGAGTTCAGTGAACACGTTTCAAAGCAAGCTACAGCTGATGTCCAGCAGGCTGCAGCCTGGTAACCTGCACAACTTCCCTCACATGCAAGCAGAACTACAACGTCAAGGTAAAGGTGTGACACAGCTTGACAGTGCACATTATGAGGAGCATGTTCAGAGCATCTCCTCAGAGTTTGAGAGACGTTTTACTGACTTTGCATCCATCGAGCCTGTAGCCAGCTATATGTGTTATTCATTTGGTGCAAGTATTGATGTTAGTGACACTGCGCTAAAATCAAATCACTTTTTTACTTGGAAAGCTCCGCTCTTGAGGATGAGATTCTGACATTGACATCAAAGCCAGATCAACATCCGCTAAACCTGGAGAGCATGTGGTGTTCTGGAAACTACTGGTGGAGAAGTATCCCAATCTCAGAAGATGTGACCTGACAGCTCTTTTTGGATCAACTTATTTGTGCGAGTCTGCTTTCTCGCACATGACAATCATCAAGTCCAAGGACAGATCAGCAATGACTGATGACCACCTTGCAGCCTGCCTACGCCTTGCAACCAGCTCCTACACTCCTGACTATGAGAAGCTAGCCTCCTCCTCCCAGTGCCAGGTCTCCCACTAAGGTAGGAAGTGATTTCCTTTTTTCAAACTCAGAGAGCTATTTGTTTTTTATCTTGTTTATTTTTCTGTTTAGTTCATATTAGGGTCAGTTATGGCTATTGCTCACCATGCAGATTGGCATGTGTGTGAGAGAGAGGAGCAGAGAGAGTGGGTTTGTGCTACAGCGCACGATGCAAACTGGCAACTGTGTGAGAGGAATTTGTCTGTGTGTGTGTTTGAGAGAGGGAGGGTTTGTGATGTGATGTCAAGTGGTTGTGTGACAACAAGAAAAAGTGTTGTTCGGTTAGTTACTGCAGGCTGGAAACGATGTGTGTGGGTTTGCGATGTTGACACTGGACTAGTAGAGCTCGGGAGGTTGGCTACTTGAAAAGTAGATCTTGGGTCAAAAAAGGTTGGGCACCCCTGTCCTATACTGTACTGCTCCATACTATACTGCTCCATTCTATTATTGTAATAAATAAATATTGTACTATACTAAAGCTTGCTATATGCCAATCTATACTATACTATACTATACTATACTATACTATACTATACTATACTATACTATACTATACTATACTATACTATACTTTCGCTAGTCTACCCTATGCTACACAGTGGTTATATCATACTTTACTACACTATACTACGCTACCTTATACCACATATTCAGTAGCTCCATAGTATAGTATACTATTGCTATTCTATTGTATACTGTACTGTAGTGTATTTTAGGTACTGTACTACAACATGATATAGTATCATATAAAATATGTACAATGTTTTGTACTATACCATGCTATACTATTATATTATATACTACATTTTACTGTGCTGTAGTGTAAAATGCTACATTACAATGTTGCATATTTGGTTTTGATTTATTGAAATGTGAGTTGTGTCTTGTTCCTCACTTCAGATTAACCTAACAGGCAACCCTGAAACTGTAGATCTCCCCCAACTCCACAGCAAAAGCAGCTCATTATTTAAAGGATTTCCACCCATGGGACTGAGGTATTGAATATGATCTGTTACTCTTTCAGATTTATATACCGTGGAAGCTGTGAGTTGTTCTTCTCTACATGTGTTTCTTTGAATCAAAGCAAAGCCTGGTTTTGTAGAAGTAATTCCTGTAGAGATAGATCACCAAACTGACTATCTCCCTCCAGTCATTTCCCACACAATGAGAAAGAGAAAATATATCTATCTACAGTTCAAAGTTGTAGAGTTTAGATGAAAATAGGAAGCATGGTTTCCACTGCTTGTGTTTTTATCTTTTTATCTGCACTTTTCTGTGTCTCTGACCTTGTTCTTTCAGAAGATTTGATCTTATTTTTTGAAATACTTCAAAGTGTTCTGGTTTTACTGCCTGGAATTAACCTTTGTTGCCAAGCTGCACTAATAGCTCGATGTATGCTGCATAAAAATATTGGATTCATTTACCATTCTGGCCTAATTTCATGAAGCACTGGAGACTAGTGGGGCCATGGTGGTTTTATTAATAATATAAATCATACTAGACAGATCGACATTCTATCTGCTGAAGCTATTCTATTTGAAAAGCTTCTCTTTAATCCTGGATTCCCTACAGATGGAGGTCAGATCTGCTCAGTTCAAGCAGTAAACCTATCATTAGTAGTCTGTGGATGTGTGAGGCATGAGCGCCACCCTTCTCCAGACTAATTAAAGTGATTCTAGTTTCGCAAACCTGCATAAACTGTCAATTCATAAACAATGCCGCCACTGATTGAACCGTGCATACTTACACCTGTGCACTCATGTTTGTGCATTCATGGCCCTAATTATGGGTCATTGAATGTGACAGTCTGCGAATTCACAATCACGGATGTGCGTGCATGTCATTCGATTATTTACACACAGACACAAGCTCACAACTGGTATATACGGGCTTTGATTCTGTCTCCTATAATGGCTGCATCACTTTTAGGCTATACATGTGCTGTTTTTCACCACCGTGTTCACTTATTTACAAAATTGTCCCCGTGGGTGGAAAAGACTAAACAGTATTCTGTGTTCCAGTCCACATTGTTTAGACCAATCTTCACCACAAAAGTGCCACATTTAGAAACGTGTCATTAAAATTTGCATTTCATTTAGCTCTAGGGGTGCTCATTTTCCCTCTTGTAATAGTGCTTATTGTCTGATGTCACTCTGCATCTTGTGTGAAAAGAAGACAGCATGCTATCCTGGAGTGCCTTCGTGGTCTGGTCTTATCTTTAACAGGTGAGCTGATGTATTTGAGTCTGTAATGGCCCTGACATTTCAAACATAATGGCTGAACATTTTGTGTAGTGCGCTAACTTGCGTTCATATTCAGATTTAGATGAGAAGATTGATTCCACTTGTATATTAGTGAACTGAGCTACATTCAAGAGTGTATTAGCGAAGGCCGGTCTTGAAGCAGCCATTCTGGTTCAGTCTAAAGCATGAAAAGTACAAAAAAAACGTGACCTTTAGAGATGGCTGCATGCAGATTCCATAATGCCGTCCATAGGTTTCCTGAATAGCTGTTTTGAAGCACAGTATGGTGGCTCTTTGAAGTGCAAGACTCCTGCTAATCCATAATAATCAAAATGGTGGCATCTGAGTGGAGCAGAGGCAGGTCATGCAAATGTCTTGTACCCTAATTATGCACAACTTTAAGCCTTAATCCGGTTTAAATGGGTCAGTTATATAAAGATTGACTCTCCTTTAAGTTGTCATGAACTGGAAAATTAGCTACAGAGACCACATCAGTGTTTTGTACCAGGCTGTAAACATGTTTATTTCTGCTGGATGATTAGACATTTTATCATGGGATCTATGAGGACTGACTCACTTTTTGAACCAGCCTCAAGTGGCCATAATAGGAACTGCAACTTCTGCTTAATTTTTCAACTCTTCTGCTTGCTGCTTGTTGTTGCTTGCTAAAAATGATGCACAAACATGAAAGTAGCATCAACTTCTCATCTGACTCTCACCAGTGGAGCATATTCCCCAAAATGTCAAACTATTCGGCAGCTGGATAGCTCAGTGATCAACACCCCTGACTTTGGCATGTGAGTTGGATGGTCCAGATCCTGGTTAGGGCGCAGTTGTCTAGGGAGAACCCTTAGGGTGCTTTTCCACTAGCACCTACTTGGCCTGACTCAGTTTCTGAGGTTTTCCATTAGGACGTAGTACCTGGTACCAGGTACTATTTTAGTACCTACTGAGCCGGGGTTCCAAGCGAGCTGAGTCGAGCCGATAATGTGACGTCTACAGAGTGCAAGCCACTGGTTGGACAGGGAGTAACGACACACGAGACCTGTAACATGGGCGAATGAAGAGGTCGAGACTTTTCTGTCTTTTGTGGCGGACCAAAGAATACAGAGGGAGCTGGATGGTGCGACTCACAACGAGAACGTTTATCAGGAGGTCTTCGAGCGGATGGCCGCCCACGGATACAGAAGGACAATGAAGCAGTGTCAGGAGAAGCTGAAAAAGCTCAAAAGGGACTATCGGTCCATCAAGGACCACAACAGCTGGAGTGGGTCAAACTGGAGGTGTTGGAAGAGGTTTAGCCAAATGGACATCATTTACGGGCACCAACTGACAAGCAATGGGAGGGAGAGTGGCCTCGACTCCACTGCTGCATTATTGGAGACCATGTTCAAGGACGGTGAATGTTTTGTGACTCCACCCACGATGAGGTGGTACTCAACTGTAATGTAAAACAACCTAAACCGAGTTGAGCCGAGCAGGTACTAGTGGAAAAGTGCCTTCAGGCAAGGTCCTTAGTGCTGCCTTGTGTTGTATTTACTCTCAGATGTACGTCGCTTTGGCTAAAAGTGTCTGCTAAATAAAATTGTAGTGACTGTAATATTCCTTTAACTTAAAATTCTTAGGGTGGAAAAATAAAGTTTTTATGATTGGTGGAATATTGGAGTAGACAGAATTTTTTTTACCAAATTAACACCATCATATAAATGGTTTGCATTGTTCCATCAAAGCAGGGTTGTACTATTGAAGACTCTATCTACATGTCAATAAGCCTGCAAAATTTCACTACTCTAGCTACATTATTTCTCACTTCAAACATGGTTCCACAGAGTGGTGCGAGGAAAACTACACAAAAATCAACCCACCTCTATTTAAGAATTTTAACTCAAAAACTAATATGACTGATGACCTCAGATTTTACACATGGTCAACTCAATATTTGCCACTTTTTGGAAAAAAAATCAGTCAAATTGAAGATGGTCGGGTGTGGGGCATTTGGTGAACTGAGGCAGAATCACCCTAATTCTAATGTAAGTATATAAAATTAAATTACAGTCATGTTTAAAGTCCCTTTCTAATTGTTAATTAAACCCATAAAAACTCACATCTGAGTATTAAATAAAAAATTTGTCCATGAAAATACTCCCTTCTTGCCTTCAAATAGCTTAGATTTTACTCTCCGAAGTCGCTTTCTAGATAATGTGCAGATCTATGATGTCCCTGCCTCTTGCTCCACTTACCCCTTTGCCACTTGCTGCAGCTGGAGCACACCAGCTCACCTACAGCTCTGCTCAGACGCTAAAACCGCTCTGTGCAAGACAATGACACGTTTTAATCGTAATTCAGCAACAAGTGTCGCAGCCAGATGTCTACTCTAAAGAGGACAAATGATACAGAAATCCTCAATCTGAGTAGACAGGGTTGGTTCTGCAGCTTTGTTACGTAAAAGCCCTGGTTATGGACATGTTAACCAGGTACAAAATGTGATTTTCACTCAAGTGGGTCTTTAAAAAAAGGCAGTCCTTCAATCTGACAAAGCCAAAGCCAAAGCTCCACAGTGTCCTGCACAATGGTGAAGAGTCAGCTACTAGACAGTAAGTGTGTTTCCATCCACTTGGCAGGTACATTTTCAGTTTGTGCAAACTAAGTGGAAATGCTGACAATTGGGCAAAAAATACTGTGGCATCTGTGTGGAGCAATAAGGTGAGTCTTTACATACCTGAAGCAAACAAAAACGCCATATTACTGTCTATACTTCTGAGGTTTCACCATTACTCAGTGGTCCATCTTCATCCTGATGCACTCAGACTTTAATATCCAAATCTAATGAGCGAATCTGTTAAAATATGTTCTACGTTTGACCGGAAACCTGGCTGTTGTCAGAATCTGTTTTAGTGCCGGTCTCTCTTAGACATATGATACTTTTAAAATAGCCAATAGAGAAGCAAGTTTAATGTTACAAATTTACCTAACAAGTTTAAATATTAAGGTCAAGACCGTACAATATTATATAAATCTACCTGACTAATTGAAATGTTTAATTTTATAGCCTACACTATTATATACTAGAACAAAGTTCAATAATGTCACATATCCTTTCAGAATGTGAGATATGGAAGGATAATAATAAGATAATAAGTTGGATAATATTCTGAGTAGCATTCTCTTTGTCACATTTCATTGCATTTTTATTTAATTTTCCATTTGTAAAGGACTGGATCAAATCAAGGACTCTGTGAGCAGTACCATGTTGAATATATTATTTATATATGGTCCACATGCATAATTACTTTATGTGATATACTGTTGTTCCTTTTGGAAAGTAGATCTGTTTCCATGGAAATTGGGAATATTCACATGGTTATTCATGAGCTGTGTGAAGACATTTTGTAACCACAGTAACAGATCTACAGTAATAGAATAGAAAGCTTTTCATCTTTTAATTCATTAGGCGTGTGTGTAAAATGTGGAAGTGCATGATCCTGGGCTTTCCTTTTAAGCTCATGCGTTGACACTGTTGCAGCTTCACTTTGACTCCAACATTAGCATGTAGTCAGGCAAGGTCACAGCCATTTGTCATCAGCCTCTACATCTGTAAGTGGCCACTTCTTCTCATTTTGCCCCGGTTTAGAAGCAGCATCATTAAGCCATCGCTCTAATCATTTCCACACAAACACACACAGATACCACATTTCTAACGCAGGGCACTAATTTAAGCTCATGGGTTCATGTTGCTGAAACGGCCTTGGGCAAAATTCTGAATTTCTACGTCTCCCGTGGCTCCAGGGTTTTCGTTCTTTCGCGGTGTCTGACCTCTGACCTCCCTGTGGATGATGGTGAGGAAAAAAAGTCAATTTCTTGTCAGTCAGGTCAGCCGGCTCGCTGGGAAAATTATACCATAACATAGATACCAAATGTCCCAAAGGAAAACATCTGCAGTTGTGCTGTCACATCTCATTAAACTCTACATAAGCAACATACCACAGAATAGAACCTTGGAGAGAATTGTGTGACTGTAATGGCTGGATGTTCTTCACAGCCTCCAGTTGGAGGGGTTTAAACAACGCCTGGGCAGTTGTACAAGATGTTAGGATGTGGTCAAAGCAACGTTGTGTGAACAAACACTGGGGATGCAGTGGAAATACAAAGGACAAGTACACAGCATTTCCCTATTGGCTCGCTCGCCCAGCACAAACAGGAAGTATCCACCTCTTCCTTTAAACCTTTAAATATTGTGCAGCCTTTTCAGAAAATTAATGAAAGTCTTACATGTTCATGCAAAGATGGTTAATTTCACCATGACTGTATAGCACCTAGTTATGGTCCTGTTCTAAATGTTTCAATGTCTAGCTTTACATACAGCTGAGCTACTGCTGTCTACACCCCCTTCAGGAAGAAAACTCTCTCTGAAGAGAGAGCCTGTGGGGTTTAGGGTTATGATCTGGGGTTGGTCAGGTTCACCAACATTATGTTCTCAAAGAATGAGGTCAGCTGATACCTGAATATCCTGAATGACCAGGTCTTTACATCAATGGAGTTTTTCCTCATGTTCCAAGATGATGATGCCAGGATTCATGGGCTCACATTGAGAATGAGTGGATCAGGGAGCATGAGATGGATTGTCCTCCATAGAATCCAGACCTCAGCCCCACTGAGAATCTTTGGGATGTTCTGGAGAAGACTTTGTGCAGTGATCCGACTCTCCCATCATCAATAGAAGATCTTAGTGAAAAATTAATGCAACTCTGGACAGAAATAAATGTTGTGACATTGCAGAAACTTATCGAAATGAGCCACAGTGAATTAGTCCCGTACTCAAAGCTAAAGGCAGTCCAACAAAATATTAAAGTGTGTGACTTTTTTTGGCCGGGCAGTGTATATAGTTTGTATGTAGATACCATTTATTCATCCTTTCATCCAGCGGTGCTAAACTATAATCGTCTTCATCTTTGAGAAAGTGCTGTGAACCAACCAGACTTTCTATAGTGTTAATGATATAAATTTAACAAATTCTCTGTCCTGTTCTAGCTGAATATTAACTGGTAGTTCTGCTTTTAGTTGATAATTAAATGATTGTGCGTATTGGCTGTAGATGTGTTTTGCTTATATTCATTCATTCATTCTTAATCATTGCAACAAAGGCAATAAAAGTCAAACTCAATTTCAGCTAAACCTCTAAATTAAATTGAGTTTTGGTGAATACAATCACAGAGCATGTCCTCCTCTCTGTGTATCTCTGTCTAGTAGGGAGACATCCATCCGCTGAGCATGGGGTAACCATAGTAACTAGAAACTAGGTTATAAAGCGCTGTGTATAAACAACAGTAAAGTGCACAAGAGCGTACAGTACACCGTGTCAGAGCAGTCAATATTCTATCAACAAGATATTGTGCAGAAAATCTTTGTTTGGATTTGTTCGTCTGAAAGGCGGCTTTGTGTCTCTATTCTGTGTCCGGCTGTCCGTCCGTCTCCCACTTGAAATATACATAGAAAAACATGGAGTCTGCACATAAAGCTGGCTGCCGTGTTGGGTCACCTAGTAACCCGTAATATGAACTGTATTATTTACTCTTTTGATCGCTCCACTGTTTGTCTGAAATTACAACGTGCTCACAATGCAGCTGATTTAAAAGGTTAAAGGCTGTGATATTCCATATTTTTTCCTTTTTTCTCCAAATTCCACGAAGACAACAAAACCAACAGTGATTTCATCTAAAAAAGAATTAGTTCCCTGCATGTTGTGGTGTTTATTACCAAATAAACACTCAACGTTCTATAAAAAATATTAATTAAAATGTCATTGATATTGAATTCTGAAATAATCAAGCAGCTCATTTTTATAAATAAACAACCTGCCACTGACTCTGTTGCTTGACAGAAATATGACTCAATAATGAACACCTCAGTTTCTAGCATGGCATGTTCTATTTTTAAAAACGCCATTGATTAGCCACACGTTTGCACTAGAATACATGTTTCTTCATTACCATTAATGTAATCACACACTGTTCTGCTGTAAAGACTCACTAAATATGCATTAATTCACAGCTAGAAATACTTTCCAATTAATACACGTTTTTTTGTTGTTGCTTTAGTGATCTTTGCTAACAACTACAGCTGTTTTAGAATATTATATAGCTTTAAATAAATTTAAAGATCAATGATTTACATCAGACAAAGTGGTAAAGTCAGAGAACTGAATGACAGACTTGTTAATTTTTGTATTTTCATCTTTGTTGATTATAGGAAAAGCTGAATATTGCCAGGTTTTGTCAGTTATGCCATCGATTTGAAAATAAACCATTGACTACAAACCTTTTACTGAGCTATAATCCACAGCTGCTGCAACTCACTCAAGTCTACAGAACAAAGTTGAATTGCTTTGGTTTAAGATGTATTGACCAGTTAGCAGACCTTTTGATATTTGCTGTGATGTTCATTTCGTCTAAACCCTCCTCCTCTTTCACCTTCTCTAAGGATTCTGTCTTTGCTTTGAAGTCTGTTATGTCTGTGCAGATTCTCAGTCATCTGAGTAGAAGGGGATCTATAACACCACTTATCAGGTACTTACAATGCAATTTCACCACCTCGGATCATCTCTCACCAGTCAGTTCCACAACCCTTCCCACTTCAAGTCTATTTAGAAGCTAGAGAGTCGCCACAGAGCCATGTCATCGCACCACTGTCTACTTTATTGTGAACTTCTGCTGTTTATCTGTCCCACATGCTAGTGCTTTATCTAATTTTCCTTGTTTTTTGATGTTTCGATATCACACATTGGCGTTAATATTACAGCTGTGAATGCAACTCATTTGCAACACCATTTATTGCTACCAGCTGGTGATATTAAAGACAGATATTAAAGATCCTATCTCATTATTTTCTTTTGTTTATGCTTTTTTTGTGGATGCAAAAGGTCACTGAAGTTACAAAGCTAAAAATGTGCACCAGAGGGAGTTATTCTCTCACAGAAAACATTTTTGCATAATTTCCTGAAATGCTTCACCAAAAGTTAAGACTTATTTCCCCGTTCCTCATTTATGTCATCGTGTAACTAATTTGCATAACGTCTGCCTAGCTTGTGGTTTGACACTCAAGCATTCTGACATTATTTTACCACTAAAGTTGCTGCTGATAGAGTTCCATCTCTCTGCCTGAACTCATAGATCTGGACTGCAAAACCAACATTACCTCATTTTTGTTGCTGACCAATCAGAGCAGACAGTTTTTTTTTTGAAGGTGATCTTTAAAAAGAAAGGAGCTAAAACTGAGCATTTTAGCATGAGAGCTGGTGATGTACAATAAGTACAAAATAATATGTTTATTGAGCAAAAAAGCATGCAAGCATAGTCTGTTAACCTGTAAATGTGCAATATAAGGGTTCTTTAAAGCATTGAATGATTGGGAAAATTAGATGAATGCATGATTGGCTGCTCCTTTGACATCATGTCCACATTAATGTTTCTTCTTCTTTCAATTAGGCTGACCCGTTCTGTTTTTTTTTTTGTTTTTTTTTAAATAAATGGCTCTCACAAAGTTTTAGTTGGTCTCAACCCCTGACAAACAGTCAATATAAATGTTGATACCTTTCTGGAAACAGTTTTCCTGGTCAAGAACATTGTTTTGGCTGTCAAAATGCAAAAAACTGGTCAGAAATTAGTATCTGAACCAGCTCCCCTGGTGGAAAAGGGAACTGTGCTACACTAAAAACGTTAGATTTCATCCTATTTGCACTGAGGTTGTATCAGGAGACACAGAGATGGGATTGAATTTGAGCTAGTTAGCTTCTGTAGGCTCGAGTTCACCTTTCCGTGTGCTCCCCTGTGAGGAAAAGCATAAATGCATATGTGATTCTGTGCATATCTTTACATATTTATGTATGTTCGTGTGTTCAGGAGAGGATTTTTTTTTCTTTTTGAAGGCATCTGTGTGCAAGTCAGAGCGTTAGTGATGGTGTGAAAGGCCTTCATCTTCGGCATCTTTGATGCTTGTAGCTTTTTCTTGTCTTTTGTGAAACCCGTGGGGGGGAACATCACCGTCCAAGGCCAGCAGCCTCTTACGTCCACTGTAATTGGCCGGGCTGGGATAATGAGCTTGTTTCGTCTGAGGAGGGGTGATCAGCGGCAGAAACAGGAGAGCCTCGGTATCCAAGCTAAATTGGATGGACCTGTCCTTGAATTTAGCCCTATTTCAACAAAATGATTCGTCATCCCCTGGAGAGGTGATGGCAGTTCTCTAGAGGTCAGCAGCAATGAGTAACGTGGCGTCTATCACATTTGTTTTAATGGTTCACGTTTTCTTTCTTGAAATTCCACAGCAAGAAACGGATCTCTTCACTATTTTCAGTTCGTAAAGAGAAAAGTATCTTTTTTACAGTTTTGCAGTACAAACTGTCAAAAATAAATAAATAAATGAATAAAACAGGCCAAAACTGTCAACTGTATTGTTCTACAAATTTTAATTATTTTTAAAAAATTGTAAACATAAATTTACACTACTTTTTTTAAATGTATTTAAATTAACAAAATATAATTTTACAGTTTCTTGCTGTTATTTGTGAGAAAAATATTCATATTAAGGATAGAAAAATGGGAAAAAAATTTAAATCAAGTAAAATTGCAGGACAAAGCTATTAATTTGCTTGTAAATTGTAAATTTAAAAAAACTAACAAAAAAAAAAACAGGCCAAAACTTTAAATAATAATCCAGATGAAAAATCTGTATTTTACATTTTTTTTAAATTTTTCACATGGTCATTAAATTACACTATTTAAAAAAAAATTAATTAATGATTTAAATTAACAAAATATTATTTATACAGTTTCTTGCTGTAATTTGTAAGAAAACTATTTATTTTCAGGACAGATAAATAGGAAAAAAATTAAATCAAGTAAAATTACAGGAAAAAACGATTAATTTGCTTGTTAACTGTAAATTAAAAAAAAAAAAACTGGGCAAAACTATAAATAATAATCCAGATCAAAAATCAGTATTTTTACTTTAAAAAAAAAAAAAAATTACACATGGTCATGAAGTTACACTATTTTTTTTTTTTTAAATGTTGAAGTTAGACAATTTTTTAAAATGTATTTAAATTAACAATTTAAATTAACAACATATTGTTTTACAGATGTTTGCTGTTATTTGTAAGAAAAAACATTGATATTAAGGATAGAAAAATTGTAAATTTTTTTTAGTCTAGTAAAGTTACAGGAAAAATATATTAATTTGCTTGCTAACTGTAAAACAAACCAAAAACAACAACAACAAAACAGGCCAAAACTGTAAATAATAATAATGCACATTAAAAAATCTGTATTTTACAAAATTTGTTCTTGTATGCATGGTCATAAAATTACACTTTTTTTTTTTAACTCTGAAAACTCTGACGCTGCGTACCAAAGCTTCAGATGTTCCTGATGGTTGGGTAGAATATCTTCCTGATCGGCCTCCAGGTTCTGCTCCAGGTGATTCTGAGCAGGTATTTAAAATAAATAGAATAAAATCTCAGAAAAGTCTTTCCTCATAAAATCTTCATTTAAAATATTATCTTTATCAAACATCTTCATCTTTGCTTTGTTTTCAGGTCCAGTTATTTTAATTTATAATATACATTTTTTGTGATATTTTTGATCTGTTAAAGCTGTTTTATTTGATTTGAAATTAAGAATGTGTATCTGGACAGCTACATATATTTTTCCTCTATAAGTTTATGATTTCAACATTTCTTTTATTTGAGCTCATCTTTAGTGTCTCTTTTTTTGGATTTGATGGCTTGTGCAGTTATAGATCCACAAGTGGGATATTTGCCATCTTACATTGTACTTTTTGGTGTGTGTGTGTGTGTACGGGTTTTGAGATAAATGTGTGACAGTAATTGAATATGACTGTCAGATTTATGGATAGAACAGATTTTTTTTTGGCCATGCTATCAACTTGACTCTCAGGATGCCAGCGTCAGGCTGTCAGCCATTCAGTCAAATGCAACATAACAACATATCTATCTTGTATAGACCTCCATGGTACCCAGAGGATAAACCATGACTTTGGTGATTCGCTTAATTTCCCTCCAGGGCTGCCATAAAGCTGATGTTCCTTGAGGGAAATGCCTCAACAACAGCTGGATGGATTGTCATGAAATTGGCTGCAGATATTCTTTTCCCCCTGAAGGCAAATTGCAATGACACTGGTGATTCCCTGACTTTCCCCTGGAGTCATCATCATCGCATCCAGAAGTTAAATTGGAATTTGTAATGTCAGGGGCCTCTGTGGTTTCAGTATTGTCACGTGTGCACAGGCATGTTCACATCAGCAATCGCACAGGATAAATATCCCTACAGACAAAGGATTACGTTTGAATCAAGAACAATTTAGAGAGTAGGCCTGTAATGATATCACTTGACAGACTGAACTGTTGTCTGCTGTTTAATGACAACCTGACAACCTTGTGCTCTGAATGTGCCAGTGTGAAAAACAACCAGCTGATAACAGCAGAAATCTCTGTATCAGTATCACACAGAAATGGTGGTGCTCTGTTATCACTAAAGGAGGACAGAATATGAAAGTGAATTAATTGATATGCGTGAGCTAGATATTTTCATTCATTTACTTTCATTTATATTCTGAAGTAATAAAATATACACAGATATTGATCATGTTATAGCAGGAAATGTTCAAACCATTTTGCATTGCTTTGCCATGGTCTTCATCACACTAGCAAGCTCTACAGCAGGGTGTCAAACTCATTTCAGTTCAGGTTCCACATTCAGCCCAGTTTGATCTCCAGTGGGCCTGACCAGTGAAATCACAGCATAATAACCTATAAAAGAACCACAACTCTAAATTTTTCCTTTGTTTAGTGCAAAAAAGTACATTCTGAAAATATTCACGTTCAATTAACCATCTTTTTACAGAACTTTCTGAACAAAGTGAAATTTGTTCAGAAAAATAAATTCAATTTCAGCAACATTATGCCTCAGTTTATCATTTACACATAACTTCCAGATCACAGAGTGTCTATAAAAGTCCAAAGCTTTTAGTCACAGGTATCTGGAACCGAATGATATAGGATTTTACTTTAAAAAACAACAAACACAAGACGAAATATTACAAAAATGAGACACAAAATGACAAAAGAACAATGAACAATCTAGTATTTTACTTCATGATCAAAACAACTTGTCATGGGCTAGAAATTATTTGAAATTTATAGTTTTACTAATTTACAATTTGCAGTTTATGTCTTCTTGTACCGAAGGCCGGATTGGACCCTCTGGAGGGACGGTTTTGGACCACGGGCCAAAACAGTAACTTGAGCTTATCCACTGTTACCTTATTTTTTCAAGCCAGCCTCTTGTTGAACAGCTTTCAGTGACACGACATGCATGTTCTTAAAGCAGAATTTCCATTCAGTTCTGAATTAAAATGAGGTCTCTATTCCACTTTCTGATCATCGTCTGTATACAGAAGATAGATGCTGCTTTCAGGTCTGAAAACTGAAGCCAACTTCAAGGTGCTTTGAACCTGTATTCTTTCTAATGGCCAGCAGGGGGCGACACCTCTGGTTCCAAAACGAAGTCTCATTCTACAGACATCTATGAGAAAAGGATTCTACTTCTCATTCAATTTGCTTCCTCAGCAAAGATTTTCCAAAAGATTTTATGATCTCAATCACTAGTTTCAAGTCTCATTCAGTACAATAAGCTTTGCTTCTTGTAAATTATTATTATCATTTAGAGGGAAATAGATGATAAAGCAGCGTTTAGGTGGCTCCATCCCTCTTTTATAGACAGTCTGTCTTTCTGACCGGTTATACTTCTTCCTTTGATATCCATTGACTTAAAAAAAGAGGGAGTGGATCTTCAAGATGGCTTTCGTGGAAACCCATTGACGGAATGTAAAGAAATCCTTCAGACTTCCAGTATTTGCATGTTGCTACGTTTGACATACGTTGCATCTGCAATAATCTAGAGTTAGCAGACAAAACAGTGCAGGTAGAGTCATATTTTAGTCATTTAAAGTTTAAATTAGTAAGACCAAGAACTGTGAAAATATACACATCAAAGATCTTCATCAAATTTTTTGTCTCTCTTTTGTGTCGCTTGTCTCATTTTTTTGCCGTTTTGTGCGTCATTTTTGCAATATTTTGTCTTGTTTTTGTTGTTTTTTCTAAAATACTTCTCATTCACTTCCAGATATCTCTAACTAAATGTTTTGTGCCTTTTTGTAGCCACTCTGTGATCTGGAAGTTGTAATGTATAAATGATAAACTGAGGCATAATGTTGTTGAAATTCAATTTATTTTTCCTGAAAAATTTCAGTTTGCAAAAAGATAATTCATTAAATGTGAACATTTTCAGAATGTACTTTTTTGCACTAAAACAAAGGAAAGCTTAGGAGTTGTGGTTATTTGAGGTTATGCTTTGACTTAACTGGTCCGGTCCACTTGGAGATCAAATTTTAATGTATGAGGCCCCTGAACCAGAATGAGTTTGACACCCCTGCTATAAATGTTTGATAAAGCAGCTCTTCTATACTGTTACGCAGTTTATCTACATGGGAATCTATTTGTAACTGTTCCCACCAAAGAGAAGTCCTGGGGTGCTTTCCCTCTAAACTTCAAATAGATCTAAGTATTTGTCAATCAGACAATTAATCAGATTTTAAGACCATGTTTTACAGAATTCACCCTGCAGCTTTCATGTCTCTCAATATCTTCTTTTAACTTTAAAATTGCTCTTGCTGCCAGGAATTGATTCATTTTTTTTTGCCTTCAGGCATGTTACAGTTGCTGCTCTTTGGCGAGAAACCGAACACATCTGACACGTCTCAGCGTTATTGACAAGCTCCTCTTTGAACACATGGAGAACTTGCACAACTCATTATATGCTGATAAGTATATAATGAAGCAATTACGTTGGGGAAATTGTTCGCTCAGTGACTGCTGCAGTGGGAGGTCTGTGTAGACCTCATGAGAAGGATTTTACATTTATGAGTGGGGATTTTGACATTCATTCTAATTTAGAGCAGCTTACCGCTAACAATATGCCTTCACATCAGTTTCCCTTCTTCATTTTTTGATTCATTTCACAATTATCGCGCTAAATTTGTCTGCTTTTGTGTTCTGCATCGGAAAATAGAGATGTTGTGGAGCATCCTTCAGTGCATCAGAAGTCTGTATTTGCACAGAAAGAATGTGGCATAATATACAAAAAACATATTTCTCTTAGGTGCTAATGCACAGTTAATAGTCTAGCATGACCTTCAGTATTATACTGGGTCTGTGTGAGTGAATAGAGACCTCACAGCTGCACAGTATCATGCACTTGAAGATGGGTTTTACTTTCAGGCACAGACGAGGTTCTTCTGCTTGAAAGGATGCTCCTGTTTTCAGAAGGCGTTTTTCTTTGTTAGAGGATTGTTTACATTCAGCTTTTAGTAGAAGATGTTCGGTGACAGCAGTAGGAGGCCTGACAGTCACACAAACAAAAGTGTGCATTCTACCGATGTGTATTTTTGCATAGATGACACATACAATGCAAAATTAATTACATTTCAGCGATGTCATGCATTTTTAATACACGTGATCAAACAAATCACGCAAAGTTCAAAGGGTTGGGAGACAAACGCTTCGTTCTTTTTCTTCTCTTTCCTCCGTCCCGCCGAATGAGACATGATATTAAAAAAATCCTAAAAGGCCACTCAGAGTGTTGTTGCCCTCTGTGGGGATGTCATGGTGAGGCAGGCTGGTTGCCATGGATATTTCTCGTGGCTGGCTCTTTGATGTGTCACAGCAGCTTTTCCCACCCATGTTGTACCAGAACGGTCAACCAATCAGATCCGGACGGTGACACCGGTTCTCTAATGCTTCTTCTGACGGTGACGCCTTGCTGGGGAGCAAAACACCAACAATGATTAACACAATTTCAAAGTGATAAAAAAGGAGTTTTAAAAAAAGTTTAGATTTGGTAAAAAAGATGGAAAAGAGAGAGAAAATGAATGACACAGAAGAACCTTAACCGAGCCAAAAGCGATCCGCCAGAGGGTCCAATCCGGCCCTTAAAGTGTAAAAACTCCAGAGAAGACATTAACTGTAAATTAGTAAAACTAGAAATTTAAAATCATTTCTAGACTTTGACAAGTTGTTTTGATCATAAAGTAAAATACTAGATTGTTTATTCTTCTTTTGTCATTTTGTGACTCATTTTTGTCATATTTTGTCCGTTTTTGTTGTTTTTTTTGTCGTTTTGTATTTCCTTTTTGTCTCGCTTGTGGTTTTTGTCTTATTTCTGTCATTTTGTGTTTTGCTTTATTTGTTGTTTTGTGTCTCATTTTTGTAATATTTTGTCTTCTTTTTGTTGTTTTTCATCTTTTTTTTTTTATCAAAAAGTAAAATAGTATATAGTTCAGTTCCAGTTACCTGTGACTAAATGTTTTGTGACTTTCTAGACACTGTGATCTGGAAGTTTTAATGTGCAAATGATAAACTGAGGCATAATATTTTTGAAATCAAACTTATTTTTTAAAGAAATTTCAGGTTGTTCATGATGTTTTGTAAAAAGATAATTCCTTCAATGTGAACAGTGTACTTTCTTTGCAACAAAACAAGGGAAAAATTTGAAGTTCTCGTTATTTCTAGGTTATTATGCTGTGGTTTTACTGGTCCGGCCCACTTGAGATCAAATTGGGCTGAATGTGGAACCTGAACTAAGATGAGTTTGACTCTCCTGCTCTGTTGCAAGTAAAAGTCCTGCATTCAAAGCTCCACCAAAGTGAAAACACAACAGTACTAGGTTAAAATTATATTTAAAATACCTAATAGTTAAGTAATCGTTATGCAAAAAGGCTCATTTTGGAATCCTGAATTGTAATAATTGATTTATTAATGTGTACCTCACTTTAATGGTGCAGCTTATGCTAATTTTGCTTATTTTGTACACTGCTGGGTTGTTGATCTACAATAATATAGCATCAGTTTCTATTTCATATCAACAATCTAATAACTAAAGTTTTAAAGTCCCCCTCAAGTTACTGATTAAACCCTTAAACACTCATCTCTGTGGTTATTTATTTTTGATTTTTTTTTTTCTCCGAGAAAATTATCCCTTCATGCCTAAAAATGATGCAATTTCTTCCTCTAGAATGTGCAGATCTGAAATCACCAGCTGACTTACGACTCTGCTCGAACACCATCAATCTACTCTCTGCTACGCAATGGGAAGTTATAATATTGGGGAAATTCAAGTATACATCTGAGCTGCATTATATAAGCTATGTGTGTTTCTTATGTAGGGTTGTTATGTATGAAACCTCGACTGAGTTCATGTTTATTTCATCAGTGCTTCATTTTCAAGGTGGACATGCTCAGCTATGGCTTATTTCTCCCATGAAAAAGCCTCCAGCATATAAAAAATACCATATGAACAGGATTAACAAGACCGCCTGAGTACAAAGTGTAATATTTGCCTCAAAAATATAGTGAAATACACACAGAAGGTACCAGAACATGAACATGTAGAAGGAAAAATGTGACAAAATTGTACTTTAATACATATATTGAGTTAGATTCCACCACTGTTAGTCACTATCCGGGTTCTTGGAGTGACCAGATGACCACTACCAGCTGATATATGAAGGGTTCAATATGGAATCAATGCAAATTCTGTTGTCCGTTGTATGCACACTATGTTTGGCTGCACTTCCTAGCAGATTGAGCATGGGAGGATGTTTTCTTGGCAAGTTGTCTCTCGAAGGAAAAATGAATGCTTTGTAAAATTAGCCAAGTGAGTCTAATTGTCACGCCTACATGAAATTGTCATTGTTTTTTGTTTGATAGGAGTCGTAAACAGACTGTGTCGGTGATGTGCACGGAGAGGTAGATAGACCTTGTGCAGCTTTTGTTCCTCAGGTGAATTGTGCAGATTTCTTTCTGTGCAGAAGAATGAAATGGTTGAATAGATGAATGGATCGTAGCCATAAAGAAAGTGTAACCAAGTGTGAAAATAAATAAATAAATAAATAACTGGACCACATTGGGTCCAGAGATATTAGCATCAGTGATGCCAGTGGCAGTCTAACATCTGACACCGCATCCCAGTAATAAATGCCGTCACCATGGTTTCAGAGTAAAGCTCAGACACAGTAGGAGGTGTTGAAAAGTTGCTGTTCCTCAGAGGAAGCCTTCGACACTGATGCTGTTAGTTTTTTTTTTTTTAATGATTTGCTGCTAGCAGATGGTTCTTTTTTCACTGAGCAATGCGAAAAGCAAAGCCAATATGGACACTTGTTTAGTGCGGCCCACCAGTGTGTGTGTGAGTGTGCACATTTCAGGCTTGTGTGGGTGCGTGACATGCATGAGTCCACTTTTTATCAATGTGTAAATGTTTGATGTATTTTCTGTTTATGTGTATGAAATCCAGTCAGTAATGTTACTTCAGAGACCACAAGCCAGCCGTAATGAGAAACAAACAGAAAACTAAGCGAATGCTCAGAGGGATTGGCTCGACACCAGCAGCATTAGAACCCCTGCAGCTCATGTGGTTCAGGGCTGATCGTAGTTATTGTATGTGTTCCTCAGTTTTGCACATAGAGTCAAAATATCAGCTGTTGTGCAAAACTAGTGCACAAAGGACATTTTAAATATTGCATTTCCATTATTTTTAACTGTACTGGTGATGTTAATGATGGTTGGTTTGTTGATTCAGCTGTTTGATTAACAACCACTGGATGGATTTCCATCAAAAATGGACTGAGAGGTCGAATCTTAATGACTTTGAAGCAGACTATAGATAAATATCCCACAAGATATGACGGAATCTAAAAACTGAATAGGAACAAAGTTTTATATCAACTTTTATGGGTCATCATTAGGTTCATATTTGAAATCCCACATTTATTACTCAATAAAAACTCATCTCTATGTGTCAAAGTTGCAGATTTAGAAGTTTGTTTCCAATAAAAAAAGAATCAATTCTTGTCTTAAAATGGGTTAAATGTAATTCTACACTGTTGCCTTCTTTACAAAGTTCCAATCTATGACATCCTCACTTCTCCAAATTTGCTGTAGCTCAAGCACACCAGCTCACCTTCACTCTGCTCCATGCTCTTCATTGACAAGTTGTAATATTCGAATAATCAAGCCGTACACATTTAAGCCCAAAAGCCCGAATCCTTGCTTTTTAGACTTTCATTGGCAGACTGCAGTTTTAAGGTGAAAATACTCAGCAATGAAGTTGATTTCAGCTTGATTTTACTCATGATGTATCTTCTATTTTGTTAAAAAAAAAAAAAAAAAAAAACACCACCTGGTCATGTTTACAGTGTAGAAAATTTGTCTTTAAATCGAACCAAAAGCCTGACAAACTAAAGTTTTCTGAACATTCTCAGCTGTATTTGCAAATAATACACCTGCTAAATGTTAGCTTGTCAGCATGGTCATTGTGAAGCCTTACAGAGCTGCTAGCATAGCTGTACGCTAATTTGTAGATTGCTAGCATGTAGCATTCTTTTCATCTTTTGTCTTTTTAAATGGAGTGGGAAGATATCTGAGAAAACCTCTGCATTAATGTGGACAAGGCCTAAGAGCAAGCATCAATAATTTAGCAAGACTCTTTCATAGCAAATCATTCCTTCACTTGCTCATGTCTACTTCTGTAGGCCAGTTCCTTGTTGATTTGTAGTATTTGTAGAGAGGAACATACATATTTACATTATACACGCACTGTAAAAAGAAAACACTACTGCTGTACATAAAGTAGTGAAGTCACAGCCACGAGGGCCTTTCAAAAAAGAAACCAAACCATCTGCATATGATCTGTGTCATCAAAGTAGAGCAATGAAATGATGTGTTAACTATTCCTGGAGCAATTTACTACTGACTTGTGCACCAGCCTGGTGTAGGTCAACAACGAGCCTCGCAGCCTCCTCAGAGTGACTGGACAAGGTTACAGGAAGTGCAGTCCCCGAAGAGTCCTGCTTGATATCAAACACAAATAAGATTGTTGTTGGAGCTGACGCCTGGAGTGCTGTTCAGCAGTGAAATACTACACTGCTTACTGTTCTTTTGTCATTTTGGGTCTCGTTTTTGCCATATTTTGTCTTGTTTTTATTGTTTTTTTGTCTGACTTTTGTCATTTGTCTGTTGTTTTCCTTTTTGTCTTGGTTGTTTTTTTGTCTTATTTTTGTCATTTTGTGTTTTGCTTTATTCGTTGTTTTGTGTATTTTTTTTTGTCTTGCATGTGTTTGTCTACTTTCTTGTTGTTTTGTTTCTTGCTTTTGTCATTTTTGGTCTCGCTTGGGTAATTTTTTTGTCTTGTTTGTTAATTCGTCCATTTTTTTTTGTCCCTTTGTAACTTTTTTTTGTCTCTTTTTTGCTTTGTTTTGTGTGGTTTGTCTCATTTTTTTGTCATTTTGTGCCACATTTTTGTAATATTTTGTCTTGTTTTTGTTGTTTTTTGTCTTTTTTTTTGTCTGGCTTTTGTCATTTTGATCATAAAGTAAAATACTGTGTCATTCAGGTCCAGATAGCTGTGACTAAATGTTGTGTGTCTTTGTAGAAACACTGTGATCTGGAAGTTGTAACGTGTAAATGATAAACTGAGGCATAATGATGTTGAAATCGAATTTTTTTTTTCTTCAGAAGTTTCAGGGTCTTCATGATGTTATTTATAGGTTATTATGCTGTGGTTTTACTGGTCCGATCCACTGGAGATCAAATTGGAAAATGTGGAACCTGAACGAAAATGATTTGACACCCCTGAGGTAATGAGAGAATATGTTGCAAGTAAAAAATTTGATAGCAACTTTGCAATAAACCCAGATATAGACCCAACTTAATAATTTATATACGGCATGTAGGGAAAGAACACAAACTATAGTAAAAGTTGTAGCATAAAAGCAGAAAAAAGCAGTTTGAAAGAGAACATCTATGCATTTTAAATGAGAATTAAAATTTCATTACTTGTCCTGGAAAATATGGTACCGGTGATGATGTATTAGCCAAACAGTGGCGCTCACAGCATCTCAGCTCTCCTGAATGATAAACATCTAATTAAAAAGCAACAAATCAATTACAGAGCCAAGCTGTATTATTAACATCGCCAACTAACCAACCTAATGTCGTCATCATCATCATCTCCGTCGCCTCCAGCTGGAGTAGAAGCAAATTCGTTGTCCCTTTTCCCAGCCTCGGTGATTGTACTGTCGCCACAACAGCTGTAAATTAACACTTTCCCCCTCCTCATTCAGCCTCTCAGCAGTTAGCCAGCAGCCCAGCGCTGTAATAAACCTTGCCAGGGACTCAGGGATCTCAAGCTGTTGGTCTGATATTGCAAAAAGGGAGAGAGCTCAAAAGCTGTGCACTCGTGGCAATTTGTATCATGTCTTTTGTTGCTCCTGTGCCACCTCTTTACAGCTACATTTATAAATGTTTGTACTGTGGAAGAGAACAAACCTAGGAGGTGTTTGGCAACTTTCTCTAGTGCCTTTACATTTGAGAACAGTAACTGCAAAAATATGACGACAGTTTAATCTTCCCAACAGGATAAATACAATATTTTAACAGGTGTTTCTGCGACATTTGGGGAAATTCTGTATAAAACCGACACTTAAATGTGAATATTGACGTTATTCTCATGTCGGTGCATGATCAAGATTGAGCCAATAAGTCAGTAACCCTCCTGTTGTCTTCATTTACAAGCACCTAAAAATATTGTTTCCTCGTCTGAAAAAAATCCAAAAATTCAGAAAAAAAAACCCCAAAATTTCTGAAAATTTGCAAAACCTTCAGGAAGAAAATTCCAATAATTCCTTAAAAAAAAATTCCCTGAAAAGTTTTATTTAAAAATAAAAACACCCAAATTTGGCAAGACAATTCTTCTGAATATTTTCCAAAAATGAGTAAAAATCTTCCAAAAAATCCTAAAAATATCTAAAATGATTACATGCATATCAGTAAAACTTCTAATATTGTCTTTAACAACATTCAGAAAAAAATCTAACAAAATCCAGCGAATTTCGCTGGTATTTTCACTGGAATTTGGTTGATTTTTTTGTGAATGTTCTTAAGAAACATTTTTAACATTTCTTTTTTTACACCAAAAAATGTTCAAAGATTTCCCAAAAATGTAGAAAATGTGGACATCAGAAGTTTCACTGTGAAAATATATTTTTTTCCACATTTTCAAACTTTAAAACGGGGCAATTTTGACCCGCAGGACAACACGAGGGTTAAATACATGCTGAAAGAGCAATGCAAAAACAACAAATTGTGGTTTTAAAGTCAAAGTATTGAAACATACTGTAGCTTGGCACAGTGACTTCCTGGACTCTGCAAGTCTGGTAGCCTGGCAACTGGTACAGACTTTGGTTTGTGTATTGATGAAGCAAACAAGTTACAGGATGCCAATTAGTGAGACTTTGAGTTTTTTGTTTCAAACTTTGGACAGAGATACACGAGCTGTTTCTCCCAGTTTCTAGCCTGGATGCCGAGTTTAAGAAAAATGTGCATTTGATAGATTGAAGTGATAATGTATATATAAGCCAGGGGAGTCAAACTCATTTTAGTTCAGGTTCCACATTCAGCCCAATTTGATCTCAAGTGGGCCACACCAGTAAAATCAGAGCATTATAACCTATAAATAACTCCACATTTTTTCCTTTGTTTTATTACAAAAAAAATGCATTCTGAAAATGTTCACATTTAAGAAATTATCTTTTTGTTTTTTACAAAACATTTTGAACAACCTGAAATTTCTTAAGAAAAATAAGTTCAATTTCAACAACATTCAGCCTCAGTTTATCATTTCCACATTAAAACTTCCAGATCACAGAGTGTCTACAAAGGAACACAACATTTAGTCACAGCTATCTGGAATAGAATAATATAGTATTTTAAAATATGATCAAAATGACAAGTCAGACAAAAAAAGGACAAAAAACAACAAAAACAAGTTAAAATATTACAAAAATGAGACACAAAATGACAAAAAAATGGACAAACGACAGCTTTGTTTCCATTGTTTTCCATTCTCTGGTTGTACTCCACCTTGGATTGTGCTACATTCATGAACTTTTTGCCCTTTATGGCTCCCAGCGTAAGTCAGGAACTCTGACGTAAGTCAAGGACCCCATGTATGTGCTTTTGGGAAAGATCATTATCTTCTTACTTTTTTGCTTTGGTTTGGTCTCCACCAACCCCTGAGAGAAATACGTGAGTCCTTTGCTGCTCGGTGCTTCACTCTGTTGACCAACCGCTGCTGTTTGTTGCTGTGTACAGTTTGTTCTGGAGCTTTTTCACTGATGTCTAAGCACACATTGTTACCAAACAGACCAGAGTGCTGCACTCAGAAATTGTGCTGTGACACAAAGTTAATCTGATTAAAAACCTTATATCTAATGGCGTGTCTAGTGTAATCGGTGCCTGTAATAGCTGCAAAGTGCCAAGTGTAGACCGAGTCTTTGTGTTTACGGCTTTCCTCCTTCGTTCAAGCAAGGCTTCTTGGTTTTACACTTCATTTTCAAGCAGAAAAAACTTTTATCGAACCAAAACACACATCTTAGTGAGCCATATTCTAAACTCTTCTACACTGCATGAATACGTACAAAGGAACATTGTACATTCTGTTTTGGCTTTTAATATGAAAAAGAAAAAGGAACAAAGGCGTGTGTTCTTGTGATGAGTGAGGAAGTCTAATTGAGCTCACACAGTGTCTGACTGCTAATTGGGACTGCGGGAAGATTAAAAAGCGAGAGATTAAAAAGAAGAAGCAGCGCATGAAACAAGTTCCTAATCTACTCCTACCTCGCTCTCCTGCCTCCATCCACCTCGCCACTCGTCCAGGCGTCCGCCCACACGGATTCAAGGAGACGCCGGTTCCCTGGCAACCTCCTGGACAGGGGGGTAGTGGTGATGGTGGTGGCGATGATGATGATGATGGAGGAGGGCGAAGGTGAGGACACATCTGTGTGTCAGGAAGAGTGATATTACGGTCGGTGGGTTTAAAAATAGAGCAAGGTGAGGAGGGAAGTGTCAACAATGCAGAACACTGAATTAGAGTAAACATAAATCCCTGCTTAAGTAATAGCAGCGGTTCAGCAGAAAGCTTATGCACGGTTCTCACTGACTGAAGCGTAAATTGGCACTTTGGCAATCAAAATCAGTTGGCTTGTTACCTCAAACAGTTCAGCGAGTTACAGCGAGCGAGGAGGAAATATAGCAGAGAGCTGGAAAGAAGCAAAACAGATGAAAGATGAACAGAAAACGAGTGATTACGACGAGAAAGAGCTCACAGACGGCATGAATGACTCTCGTGTCGAAAGAAATGAGTCTGCCCCTGAAGGACGAAGAACTTGCTCTTATTGCTGATAGAAATGTGTGTGTGCTATTTCCATCGTCTTATCCCCCCATTGCTCGTATTCCTGAAGGAGCTCAGATGTAGGCCTGCATTGTGACAACGGTGTTACCGTGTCAGTGCTATTTTTAGGTTTCCACCTCGACCGCCTGCCTCATTAACATGTTCTTGTGACATTGTGAGAGAAAACAAAGCTCGTGATTGGCTTACGGAGTCTGGAGTGTCTTCACAGAGCTTTTAAGCCTCTCAAGTAACGGCCAGTGGTGACTGATTGTATCCTGATTTAACATCCTTGTTTCTTCTTGTGTGTGACAGACAGAGGCAGTGGTTGGTGTAAATAAAGCTGCCAATTCAACTGTGACTCTAGATGTGCAATTTAAGCAACAAAAACCTGACCATAACTAGTATTACAAGTGTGAACCATCTGGATTTGGGATTTCCCCAGTCACACACAATATGTTTGTTGGAGCCACGCTGTATTTTCTTCTTAAAGTTGATACAGGACATCAGGTTTGTTGCTTCCAAGCCAATTAGCGATGACTCTATTGTTGCATCCTCCATTCAGCACCAACATGGCTGCCTTCTCATCTTCTGTTCAGCATTGTTGAGTGGTTATTTACAAAAACTTCTAAGCCTCACCTTGAAAAAAGGATCATATCTCCCATTTTGGGTCATAACTGTACAGGAGGTCCTCGGTTTATGACGTCCTTGACTTACATCCATTATTATTATTATTATTATTATTATTATTATTATTATTATTATTATTATTATAGAAAAATAGTGCACAAACAATATTTCACCTTCGATGTTTTCTGGTGACAATGAGAGCTTTTTGAAGTACCCCCATAGTTTGGATTATTTGGAGAAATTGACATTGTGAAGAAGATCAATAGCAATGCTGATTGTGACGACGCTCTCCTAATGAGATTTTTGCTTCACTCAGTGTCTCTTATACGTGTCAAACCTGTGGCTCGTCTCCATCTGCTCTTCAGATCAGATATTTTAGACGTAGTTGCCCAAAATAGTGGCTCCTACACACCGTGTTCCAGCATTTAAAAATGTCACTGCACCATAATTAAAGGTCAAAAGTTTCTATCTTTGAAAATTCTCCACCAAAACTCTGCGAGCTGCACACATACCTAATGACGGATGTACGATTAAAGGTCAAAATTGTAAAGTCAGATGTGTTTGCAGATGCCACTGTTCCAGTTCTGATTAAACCTGACAGGAAGATGCAGTTTGACGAAGTTTGAATCTCTGAGAGACGAGAATTAGTTCCAACGGGGTGAAACCTGGACGAATGATGAGTTTGATCCATTTAGGTCAAGCTAAGTGGTTAAGTTTAACTTCCTACAACATCAGACAGCAATTGACTTTAATCTAGTGGAAATTAACAATCACAGTCAGTTATGAGTACTAATAGGCTAATCAGTCTCCTCCAGCAGCTTGTTTGAAGTACTTGAACTAAGCGAACAATGTGGAGGACCTCTACTGTCGTGTAACTAGGAATCCTGCATGAGTCAGATAATTAGTCAGCTTCTGTGACAAAGACAATTGATGATAGTGTCGCAGCAAAGAGGTGGTACACACTGTAAATGATCATCAGCTGCTTTGTTCTTCGCTGTAGTAGAAAAAACCCTCATTCAGCAACTTTAATGATCACTTATCTGTTTATACTTCAACACAGAACAGCTGTTGATGTTCTGGTATAACAAACTGACTGCAGAGTTTGTGTTTTTCTACTTAAAGCTGGACTATGATGACAATCGAATATACACAAGTTTTTAACGGTATTTTTTTTAACGATTC
Source organism: Amphiprion clarkii (assembly GCA_027123335.1). Taxonomy (NCBI): domain Eukaryota; kingdom Metazoa; phylum Chordata; class Actinopteri; family Pomacentridae; genus Amphiprion; species Amphiprion clarkii. Next base: position 2,593,149 of record CM049579.1, read on the forward strand.
AAGGGGAAAAAAAATGTCATTAGCCAAACAGCAGGGCAAAACTGTCATTTATCTCCACATCGAAAATCTGTATTTTATCAAATGGTAATTCTTTTCTTTTTAATTGTACTATTTTTTACTGCATTTAAAGCAGCAGAGCATTATAATTTTACAGGTATTTGTCATTATTAGGAAAGAAAGATCATGTATATTAACCCTCCTGTTGTCTTCATTTACAGACACCGAAAAATGTTGTTTCCTTGTCTGAAAAAAATCCCAAAATTCAGCAAAAAATTGCCCAAATTTCTGAAAATTTGCAAAACCTTCAGGAAGAAAATTCCAATAATTCCTTAAAAGTTTCCCTTAAAAGTTTTTTTTTTTTTTTTTAAAGTCCCCCAAATTTGGCAACAAAATTCTTGTAAATATTTTCCAAAAATGAGTAAAAATCTTCCAAAAAAAAAAAAATCCTAAAATCTAAAGTCATTCCATATATATCAGTAAAACTTCTAATATTTTCTTTAAGAACATTCACAAAAAATCTACCAAAATCCAGCGAAATACGCTGGACTTTGGTAGATTTTTTTTTTGTGAATGTTCTTAAACATTTTTAACATTCTTTTTTTTTCACCAAAAAATGTTCAAAGATTTCCCAAAAATGCTGGAAATGTGGACATCAGAAGTTTCACTGTGAAAACATATTATTCTCCACATTTTCAAACTTTAAACGGGTCAATTTTGACCCGCAGGACGATACGAGGGTTAAGACTGAAAAGGTAACTTTATAAACTGTTTTGTTAAATAACAGATGATATTTAGTGAAATCCCAAAAAAAAATACATTTTTCCTTTTTAACTGTTTCATTCAGCTAAAAAATACTATTATTTTGCGGATATTTGCATTTATTTTCACTTTTTCTTGGACATTACAGTATTTCAGTGTTTAGACTGATGTTTTTCTGCCACCTTTACTTTTTTTTGACAGGTATCTTTTTTTTCTTACATTTTTAACAAATATGTCTTGACAGTGTGCTAGCTGTTCATTTTGCATGTCTGTTCTGTTCAGTAAATGGGGAACAAAGTACTGTTAAAGCGACACTGTAAAAAAAAAAAAAAAAGTGAAAGAAAATAAAGGTACTATTTTGGGACCTGGAAAAATTGGTAAATATCCATAACTAAGAAAAAAAAAAACTCAAAACCTGTTGTATGCTACCAAAGTTAGCAGCCAGGTGGCTAACTGTAAATAATCGAGCATCTACCCGATAAAGAGCAGATATTTCCCTAGGAAGATTTCACTTGAGATCAAAACTAAGCTAAAAGGTGACTAAATACAGTGTGTGTGTTTCCCCTCTAAATCACTGCCAGGGCTGCTCTGTATCTTGACGATGTGTGAAATGACACCTGTTTGCTAACATGTTCACATTATCAGCTATGAAAAGGTGGTAATATGTCCCAGTGGGCTTCCATTGTTCCCAAGGGAATAACAAACCTGTTAATGCAGGTTTACATACAGTGCAACATGTAGTCAGAATAAAGCAGCATCCATTAAAAAAAAACAAATCAAAACAACATTTTATCAATTTACTTAAAAATCCACGTTTTAAATTTTTTGTTTTTATTGCTCTGCATATAATCAGCATCCAGCGTCCACTAGATCCTGAGACAGTTCAAACACTCAGCAGCTTCCCTTCAGAGCCAACAGTTGAAGTGTGCAGGTTACTGTTGACATCTAGTGGACAAACATGCTCAGTACATCCTTTAATGAATGCAATGAAGATGAGTTAAGTGCTTTCCCAAAATCTTAAATATTCCCTTACGGTGTGTTCAAAGCTGCTGCTGCTGTTAATAATCATTTTGCCTGATAGGCTTTTTACTTAACCCTGTAAAACCCACTGCTGCAGAAATACAACATCAGTTTTACTTTTTTATTATTGTTTTTATATTTTTAGATATATATTATTTTTGCTATTTATTCTATATTTAGGTTTATATGTAAATATATAAACCCAAATATAGAAAAATTTATTTATTTATTTATATATATATATATATATATATATATATATATATATATATATATATATATATATATATATATATATATATAAAATAAAAATAAGTTTTGCAATTTTTTGCAATTGTTTTCTATATTTAGGTTTATATATAAATATATAAATCCAAATATTGAAAAATGTTTTTTATTTTTATATATATATATATATATATATATATATATATATATATATATATATATATATATATATAAATAAATTTTTTATTTTTTATTTTTATAAATATATATTTTTCCAATATTGCAACTTGCCATTGTGTAGCCTGATGTTGTTCAGTGTTTGAGGAGATCAGAGGTGAGCTGGTGTGCTTTAGCTGCAATAATTAAAGAAAAAAGGGTGAGGACTTGATAGATCTGCACGCTCTGAAAGAGGCAACAGTGTAGGCTGAATGTGAGTCATTTTAAAGCAAACTTTCACGGAAAAACTTCTAAATATCTAACTTTAATACACAAAAATGAGTTTTTATGATTCAGAGAGGGACTTTAAAATACAATAACACCCCCAAAGACTGAAATATTCAGAATCTGTACTTATATTTTTCAATTTAATACCTGGAAAACTATTTAAAAAGCAAAAATCTGCCTCCCAAATCACTAAAAAGTCCCTTCTAAGTGAATGTGCAACATACGAGTCAGACTTAAGCTGCCAGTTGGACCGGGCTTCCAGGTTTTGGCTTCCAAACCTGTTAAAGTGTCACAAATCATCCTCGCAGGTACACACCTCAATTCTCAGTGGATGAATTTACCTTCCACTGTCAGACTCTGAACATTAATCATTCTGTACAAACATCCAAGAGAAGAGGAGTAGCATTTAGCAAAACACATCTCTGAGTGAAGGGATGAAAATGTCGCTTTCAATCAATGATCGTCTCTCATCTCCCTGTCAGTAATCTCTTGTTGTATCACAGGTATCAGGGCTTTTGAGCGTTTTTTTTTTTAAAGATACCTCACAAAAATGACCAAATTTAATATAATGAACATAAGTTTTATTCTTTTATTAAACTCATGCACTCCAGAGAATCAAACCACTTTTTTGTCGGAGCCACAGTCATCAAAAAAACTTTAATTACTCTTGGGAAAAGAAAGAGATTAAAAACCAGGAAAGGTTCCCTGTTAAAGACATTAGCTGGCTGTAAGTTTGTGCAACTTTTCATATTTTCTGCTTGTGAAACTGCTGAAAGAACAGAAAGTTTAATTCAGTTTTGGAAGCATTTTAAAAGAAGCTGATGAAACTACAGCATGCTGGAGCTTCTGCCTTCATGTGAACGAAAGTGAAGTGTTACTCCAAATATCTGACAGTCGCTGCTTTAAAGAAGGAGCAGCTGTGAGCTACATAGTTTGATAACTGTCCCAAAGAAAAGAGTCAACAGTTGTGTTCGCTGCCACTTAATCGCACACATGAATGAATGAAGACATCCTGAAGAAATCCTGGCAGAGCTTGCATTCGCAGATGACATCGCCCTCCTGGAAAACGCTCTCAGTGAAGCAGAAGACCTTCTGCATCGGGTAGAGCGAGAAACAAGACAGACTGGACGAAGTTCATGCACCTTAACCCAACATCTGAGGAGACATTGCAGCACTAGATGCGTCTGAAATAATCAAAAAAAGATGATTTCCCACATCTTGGAGGCTCCACCAACACAGCACATGAACACAGAAATTGGTAAAGCTTGGGGAGCATTAAACTCTCTGTCAAAAATATGGGTATCCCCAATTAAAACGGCACCAAAATGAGAGTATTCCAGGCGTCAGTGGAGTCCATCTCGCTCTATGGATCTGACTCCTGGTCACTAATGAAGTCACTTCTACCAGAATGCTATGGATGGAACGAAACATCTCCTGGAAATCACACCTCACCAACAAGTCGCTATACGGCTCACATCCACGCTGGTCAACCATCATTAGGAAACATAGACCAGCCCTGGATGGACATGTGGTGAAGCACAAAGAAGCAGCTGGTCGTTGCCATGGAAACCTGATGCTATCAGAAGGGCTGGCAGGCCGAGCACAACATTAAGGAAGGTTCTAGAAGAAGACATTGGTCTGGAAGGTAAAGAACTTTTGACTGCAATGAGGACAGATGGAGCTGGACGAAGAACTTTATTCATGTCACCGATTCTGTCGGATGCAGTTTATTAACTGAGTGACACACACACATGCATCACACACACGTGCGTACAGCAGATAGAGTCCATGTTGTGACCTTCCCTGTCAGGTGGAACGACTCCTCTTCCTGTCCTCGGTGGCCTCCTGCTCGGCTCTTGACCTCTGCCTGGACGAGTCCCGGCCACTTTTCTGTGACAGTCCAAATGGATTGACTCCAGCGAGCGACCTTGTCCATCCCCTCTGGACATCTGTACACTCACTCAATGCAGACAATCAATCTGGTTTTTTAAGCGGATGCTTTGCCCTCGGCGGCCATGAGAGGGGGCTGAGATCCTCTGAAATCCCTCGCAACCAACAAGAGCTCCTCTCTGCTTCCCTCTTTGTTTTATTACTCTGAGCTTGTATTTCTTTTTCTCTGTCATTTTGCTTTTTTCTTTCTGGCGTCCACCTTGCATGTGTGTTGTCACTTTGCATGCTCGCCTCCTTCTCCTGCTTGCATGTGTGTGTGTGTGTGTGTGTGTGTGTGTGTGTGCGCTCCTGTTAAATGTGTGTACTGTATGTGTGCACACACGTGCCTGTTCCGCTCTCTGTTGTGGAACAAATTACACAGCGGCTGGGGAGCCAAATGACTAATCAGTGGTACACAGATTAAAATCCAATTGCTGCAATTTGAAGCCACACAGGAGTAGTATGGGAAATTAACTACTACAGTGTCGGTGCTGCTGTCGACACTCGGCATACCTGTTAGATGTTGATCTTTTAATTAGAGCGGCCCGTAGAAACTGCAGATCAAAGATTTCAGAACCTTTATTCTGTCTCCAGACTTGACACTTCAAGTTTTTGACAACCAAATTAAGAGGAATGTGCAGTTTCTTGCTTCCTTCCGAGCACCTGGATCCATGATCGATGCACCTCAGGAGTTAAACTGCACGTTGCATGAGCTTTAATCTATGCATGAAATATAACAGAAGTGGTTAACAAAGTTAGAGCAAACCACAGTGTGTGGTTAATTTGTTCATATCCACCAGGAGGGACGTTAAGAAGATGAAGTGCAGTGTTTATGATGGGGTTGGGAGGATGGGATGTTGTCTGCAGCTACAAATTCGCCATCACTGTATCATCCCCTGCCCACAATAACCACTTATCAACCACAGGCTAAAGTGGCCATTGCCAGGGCTTACCATCTCCGACTCAGAAATGGATTGAAAGCGCCGCTTGTTTATTTTAAACTGCAGCCCGGCAGACAATTCATTTCTGCTGGCGCAAAAACATGTTCAAGGGGAGAATGAATGATGTGAATAATGAGCACGTCCTGACCGAGTCCGCTCAGCGCTTTAGGTGAAAGCAGACAATTGACTCTCTTTCTTATTATATTATCTTCTTTTCTTTTTTTTTTCTTGGATGTGCAAAAGTGCAATATGCGCTTGAGCAGGGCTGAGACACAACATGAGCGCTTGCCTGGAATAATCTCAATGGCAAAAAATAATCTCATTTTGTCTGGGAGTGTAAAAATCCTGTTTGCATGGCTGTGGCGTGCGTCTTTGTGCCGGAGTGTCTTATGGCAGGCAGGAGACGGGCGTGCAGGCTGTTGCTGAAACCATAACAATCGCGCTGGAACGTTTCATTGGGAGTGAATTGGAACATGCCACATTTACCTCTTTTCACAGATGTGACATCTTTTAGTTTTGCATCAAGTGCACAAAAGACAACCTTGTTTTTTTTAGATTTCTAAACAGTGTGGAGAATTCTCTAAACGGCAAAACTGCGTCTTTTAAAAATCTTTATTAACCTGAAAATTGGTTAAAAGAGGAAACACTTGTGCGCTATTGGAGCTTGTCCTGCGGATCCTCGTTCAGGAGCAGAGCTGCACTCCTCACCTGGGAGCTGCTGCAGCCCCGGTGGACTCCACTGGAGCAGCTCCTACTGCAGACACTTTGTTCAAGGGCGTCTGTGTGGAAGCTGCTGGGAGAGGAGAGAATGTGTTCACTGATTTCTCCTTTTTTTCCCCCCAACCAATCAAACCCTCTTTTTCTTCATAAGGACACTTCTGCAAAGTTTGGGCTGCAGCTCCAGGAGTTTTGTCGCACTGATGCAAGACTGTCACACCATGTTTAATTTCAGCTCTGGCTCTGGATGTTCATCTCCTGGTACTTGGTCGTTTTAGTCCCTCATTGCAGCTAACATTCAAGGTTTTTCCTGCAAAGAAGAATTTCGGTGCCACCCAGTGTGGTTTTAAACAGCACCAAAAATGATAAATGAATATTTTTCAACCAAATTGTTTAATTTACTCAAACATAAAGGACATTTTTGTTTATCAAATGGTAATAAATTATAGTAAATGCATAGATTTTTGCCAAACAATGTAGCACAAGCTGTGTTTCTGTAGTGTTTTTTAATGAAAAAAATAACTTCCCCACTGTTGTGTAAAAGGTTTTTATGCACATCCGAGGTGGTTTTTGACCACAGGGAGATGAAACATTTTTAAAAAATAAGTTCTGACAAAGCAAACCTTTAACTCCCAAAGCTGATCAAGTGGTTCGACTCTTTTCATTGTTTTGGCTTCCAGACAGCAAGAAAAATGACTGATACCAGGTGGCATGGAATAATTTTCCTGATTGAAAACAATTCCTTAAAATTTTCTCTATTTTTGTCTCCTGAATGCCAAAGTTTTGCTCCTCTTCTTTAAGGTTTTATAGCAGTTTGCAAACAACTGGTTTTGTGTCTGTCGTTCACATTTAACCGTCTATACAACCACCTTCTGTCATCCACCTCTGAGTTTATTTACTCCACAGCTGTGACTGAAAACAAGACTAATTTGCAGTCTGTTTTTCTTTATTTGGTGCAATAATTCATGTTTTTATTCAAACTCAGTTGAATAAAAACATGGTTATAGATTCATTACTCTAACTATACTGTAGTCACTCCCCCAAATGTCCATTCTTAGCTATAGGAAGTACTCAGAAATTTTTCTGCATAAAAAAAGTAATTCTAGCAACTTCTAAAGCAATAGTTAGCTTTCCTTTGATTCAAAGTATATTGAAGTGCATTGTGATCATCAGAGCTCAGCAAGGATGCTGCAGTTGTATTGCAAACTGAACGTACTGCATCTGCATGTCCTCAAGAGGAGGACAGGATTTTCAACTTGTGCTCTGAAATGATATAAGTCTTACTTTTTCTTAAGAACAGTAACTTTCTGAATGCTCCAGTGCAGGAGTGCACAGGAAGTTGCAAAAGTCATGACAGCTATCCTGCAAAGTGGGAAAATGAAGCTGAAAACTGAAGCAGAAGTGCCAAAATCTGCAGTTGCTTCAATGGCCACTTGGGGCTGACTTCAAAAGTGAGTCAATCCCCATAGACGCCCATGTTAAACTGTCCAGCTTTACAGCAGAAAAAAACATGTTTACAGCCTTGAACAGAAACCAGGTTTGTCTCTGTAGCTGAAATATTCATGACAACTCTATGAGGGGTGAATTTCTAGACAACTTTCTGACTTGGCACAGAGACCGTCTTGACACATAACCTCCGTAAAGTCAACTTCTCATGTTTCTGATATGAACTTAATAAGCAAGGTGTTCATTAGTGAGCTTTAGAGGTGCAGGAAAGTGGATTTTGTTACTTTTGGAGAGAGCCAGGTTGCACTGGACGGATATGAAAGTCATCTTCTCATCTAAGTTTTGGCGAGAAAAGCAGATAAGAGCCTTTTCCAAAATGTTGAACCACTCATTTAAGGTTAAAAAACTGATGTCAGGTAGGTGTAAATGAACAAAAACACAATTTTCTCAGGCTGAGAAAAGGTCTGTTCACACCCATGCTGCTGTGTAGCCCTCAATCAGTGAGCGAGGAAACCTGCAGCACCTTTAATTTTCCATGGTTTGTTTTAATTTTAGCAGAAACACCATGGACTGGCAAGAAAAAAAAAAAAAAGAGTTCCAGCAGGAAATGTCATGAGCTGATCCAGAACTGAACTATCTAGGTTATTCATGCTGCATATTCTGGTCATCTACATTATATGTGCATGAAATAATGATTCCACAATGGCGTGATTATGAGCTTTTATTTAGTTGTATAGCCATAAGGCATGCTACTGTCAATAAATCATTAAATCAGCGTAGCTCCAGGCTTGGTCAAAGAAGCATCCAAAAGCCATTACTCCAGATGGTGCATTAGGATGAATGTCATTATGATGATATCATCCCCCACAGGTCCTTTCTCTTCTCGGCCATTTTCATCCCATCATATTTTATCTCTAACTATCACGCCGCCATTTTGCCATGTGACTTCCAAACTTACTGCAGGTATTGTTCTTCCACGACATCAGAACACGCAGCATTTCTTCACTCTCGGTTAAAACACGTCGAGCAGGTTGTTGGTTTTACTCCTTTTCAGCGTATTAAGGAAAGCTCTTTACAGTCCTCAGCTGAGAAAGGAGGAAGATTCCTCAGGCTGAAACCATTTCCTTTCCCCTCTCTTCTCCTTTCTTTTGACTATATTTCTAAATTTACCCATCCATTAGCAGGAGACACAGAAGAAGACAGAGTTGCTTGAGCTTTTAACAAGGCTACTTCTTCTCTTCAGCGTCATGCTCTGCTGAGCTTCAAAACACGCGCCCCTCTTTTGTGTCTTTATTACGGGTAGTGCTGAAAGAGAGATGAGTTTGAGGTTGTTGAGCTTTTCTATATATGTGTGTGTGTGTGCTCGGTTGGTTGGCATCAATAAAATTTGAGGGAAGCTGCAGCAGTAGGTAGGTGGTATTCGGCGTTGGGGGTGCCGTAGGTGTGTAGTTACGTCCCGCTTATCTGGCACAGATAATTGATGTCGACAAGCTTGGCTGAAGTCTCGGTGACAGCGATAGGAGCGCTCGCCGTTGATGGATGCCCACGTCAGTCTTTCTGACCCACCCACCCTCTCCATTCACGCACATACACTCTTCACCAGTCCTTTTCAGCGGGACACAAAAGGAGCAGCCTCCTGGCACGCCGCCGCCAGCTGAGCCGCAACTGAGGGCAGCGCCGGGGGAGGACTGAGAAAAAGGACGTGGAGGGAGGAAAATATTGGGAAGGAGGGAGGATTTGGGATGATATTAATGAGCCAAAAGAGGCGGGATACGAGGAGGAGGACGGAGGATTGATGGAGGCGTATAAAAGTTGGTGGGGTGAGGAAGTGATGCAGGTGGAGGGAAGAGAGGGATATAAACGAGCACGAGGAGGATTTTTTTTTCTTCCTCTTGTGATGCTAAGAGTTGGGGAAGCTGCTTAGCATTCTTCCTCTCTCTCACACTCACTCCAACTTTAGAGCTGGCTCAGCAGAGAACACATAGATGTTAAAGTGCCGTGATTAATTTAGGTTGCAGTGAGCTTTTTTGGCCGGCACACACACACACACACACACACACACACACACACACACACACACACACACACACACACACACACACACACACACACACACACACACACACACACACACACACACACACACACACACACACACACACACACACACACACACACAAGCTCACACATCAGAATCTGAACGGAGGTCGCAGTTGTAGAGAAATGGCCTTTGAAACTGAAATTTATCCTTATGCAATACCCATCAGCCCTCGCAGTCGGGTAGCGACGCGGCAAAATGAAAACTTCAGTTCGGGCTTATCGAAAGGGCACAGCTGTACCTACAAGTCAAGATGCTGTACATGTCGAAATAAAGATGAGACGACTGATACCGCTCTCGCACAGTATGTGTGTATAAAATGTGGCGCTGCAGCGCCTGGATGAATCGTTCACCAGAGGGAAAAAATGGAAACGGGTCATACAGCTGTTACCTGAACGCTGTTTAACGTATCAGCTTCATGCCTGAAAAAGCAACCTGGTTACTTCTCTGTAAAAGTCTCGTCATATGTCTTCCTAAATTTGACCCAAGTGGCAACTTCTGCGGGCTGGAAAATGTAGCATACCTGCCAAAAATTGCAGTTCCTCAAATGGCCACTTGGGGCGGCCTCCAAAGCCGGTCCAACCTCATGGACCTCCAGGTTAAAATTAACAACTTTACAGCCAAACTAAGCACGTTTACAGCCTGGTGCAAATAAAGTTTTGGTCTCTATAGCTAATTTTCTGGTATATCACAACTGTTCTGAGGGTGAATTTTTGAACGTCTTTAGTTAAATTGTATTAACTCTTAAAGTTAAGCATAATTAACATTATGGGACAGTCCATGGGCTGTTTCAGCTTTGCTCACACTCCACCTCTTTTCTCATTTTTAGATTAACCGAGAGTTAGGAGACGTCAGCCACTGTGAAGATGACCGAAGCCACCACACTGAGGTAAAACATGTAGGAGACAGAAATGCATATGCTGCCGCCATGACCTCATGATCTCACTTTTCAGCTCTCCTGAACATAGTCAGTTTAGTAATCACCGTAACACTGCAAAAGAATCAGAAGAAAAACACATTTCCCCTCCCACTGGCAGACTTATTTAATGCTCTACTTGTGGTGTCCCTTCCAAATACTTAATTCTAATATGTTTAGCAGGTGACACATTTAACAATTTCAACATCTTAGATTAGCATCTTAGCATGCCAGCATTTACTGAGATAGGATAAGATTTAATTAATCCCAGATTGTCAGATATTACTTACAAAAATATTCACATAACAGGAAGATAAATAATAGATAAGCAATGCGATATAAATAAGATACATGACTAAAAATAAAACTAGGTGAGCTAAAATATGACTAGAGCAGACAAAGTAACATGTAATACTGGAAGTGAAGTAGTACAGAACAATTACACATGAAACTGAAATATTGCACATAAAATGAAAATATTGCACATGATACGGAAACTAGTAATGGTAATAATGCTAATGCTAATTATTGCTAAACACAAAGGACAGTTGAGCCTAATACGGATACTTTGCTGGTATTGCTATACAAAAAACCAAGGAATTGCCTTGTATTTACTCAGGATCATGAATATCTGTGTGGATTTTCACATTAAAACCTCCAATAGATGGGTCAATATATGATTGCAGGACTTCTTGTAACATAGTTGACAGGTATCATATTAAATTTGGATGGTTATTTAGTTGACATTTTAGTGATATCCAGTCATTTTTTATTAATAAATGATTGTTTCCATAATAAATAATTATGGAAATTATAAATACATGATCATAATGTACATAAAAAACATTAGTTTTTTTTACTTTTAATAAAAATGTATGCAAGATATATGCCATGGACTTCAAAAGTCCCTCAAATTATATACTGACTCGAAAAATTTTTGAGATATTTTGAACAAGTTTTGAGTCATTTTGGACAATTTTTTTTTGTCATTTTCAACAAATTTTATGTCAGCTTAGATCTTGTCTCATTATTTTGGAAGTTTTTTTTGTCTTTGGGACAATTTTTGAGTCATTTAGGACAAATTTCATATCATTCTGCACTAATATTCCGTATTTACGCATCATTTTCAAGTCATTCTGAACAAGTTCTGAGTCATTTTGGACAAGTTTTGAGTCATTTTGGACAATTGTCATTTTCAACAAGTTTTATGTCAACTTGGATCTTTTCTCATCATTTTGGATAATTTTTGTCTCTGTGGGATTATTTTCGAGTCATTTAGGACAAATTTCATATAATTCTGGACTAATTTTTTGTAATTATGGATCATTTTCAAGTCATTCTGGACGGGTCAATGTATAATTGCGGAACTTTTTGTAACATAGTGGACAGGTATCTTAGTTGGCATTTTAGTGATATCCAGTCATTTTTTATTAATAAGTGATTGTTTCCATAATAAATAATTATGGAATTTGTAAATACATGATCATAATGAACATAAAAACATTAGTTTTTTTGGCTTTTGATAAAAAATGTTTGCAAGATATATCCCTTGGACTTCAAAAGTTCCTCAATTATAGATTTACCCTGCTGCCATCGCACAATATTTCCCTCTGAACCCTAAACCTGAACCTCGTGGTTTCAACCTTTCAGAGCCAAACATGCTAAGCTAAGCTAATGTCCCCCGGCCCTCAGTTCATAGTTGATGATACAAAAAGGTGTCAATCTTCTCACTTAACTCCCATCAAGAAAGCGAGCACGCATATTTCCCAGTATGTCAAACAAGTCCCTCAAAGCTTAAAACTTCCTTTCGTGCAAATTCTCCACGTTTCTCAATTTCCACGTTATTATCTCCTTCCTTATGGTGTTGGAGGAGGCAGATTGGGGCTTAGCTGGTTGGCCAAACCTGAGGGGACAGATGAAATAAGCAGCTCAGAGGAAACATACCTGTGTCTGTATATATTCCTGGCTGACAGCGTTCCCAGTCTGTTGGTGTTTTGCCATTTTCTATACCGTGCAATCTGACCGCCTACCTGTCGCTGCAGCTCCACACATGAAACCCCGTCTGAGTTTCACTGACCACTCCACCATTAAAAAACACTCACCGACGCCTTATAAGAGAAGGGTACAGGAAGCGAAGCAAACACCCACTGGTCTTTCCGGAAAAGAAGCCCGTAGCGGCGGAGCAGCGCGTGCGGTGGTGGCGGTGATGGTGGGCAGCGCGATGAGAATTGGACGGCTCTCCTGGCGTGGGTAGCATTTGTGTTTTCGTTGCCACGAGTGCCTGCGGTGCCGTGCGGGGCCGGCTGGCAGGCTCGCGGAAAAAGACCCATCTGTTGTATGAGATTATTTCAAACCAGGAACAGCACAGGATGTCACCTGTTTGGAGAGGCTCAGGGGAGGTGGGATTACGGGGAAGAGTCTATAAATGTGTGCGGGGGACGCAGGGTACCGAGGTGAATTTCACAAGACGACATGTGTTCCCTCAGCCGATGGAGCCGCCGTGTATCCGTGTACGTGTGCTTAATGCGATTCTGTATGTTGCACTGTACATCTGCCAACTTGTAAATGTGTTTACGGTCAGCATAAAGACGCTCTCCAAGGAGGAGAAGATGCACCATCCTTGCAGCATCGACCTTTATATATTTTTTATGGCTGTTTTTTCATATACTACAATGTAACTGTCATCATCTGTGATTTCAGTCTCCAGTTTTACACTAAACATCTGAATTTAAGCATTTTCTTCAAGCTGTACTTTAAGTTAGACTGAATGTTCTGATATTTTCAGACAATAATCACTTAAATCAGGGCTGTCAAACTCATTTTAGTTCAGGTTCCACATTCAGTCCAATTTGATCTCAAGCAGGCTGGACCAGTAAAATCCAAGCATAATAACCTGTATATAACCAGAATTTTTTCCTTTGTTTTCGCACAAAAAAGTACATTCTGAAAATATTCAGATTTACAGAATTATCTTTTTACAAAACATGATGAACAACATGAAATTTCTTAAGAAAAACAAGTTCAATTTTCAGCAACATTATGCCTCAGTTTGATTTATATAAAATGTATTACAAAAATGAGACACAAAATGACAAACACGAGACATAAAACAACAAAAAATGAGACAATCGACAAGAAACAAAACAACAAAGGGACAAAAAATTAGACAAAAAAGTTACAAAACGACAAAAAATGGACAAACGACAAAAACGAGACAAAACAATTACACAAACAAGATCAAAAATGACAAAAGTGAGAAACAGAACGACAAAAAAGTAGACAACATAAGCAAGACAAAAAAAACGCAAAATGACACAAATGATGCACAAAACAACGAATGAAGCAAAACACAAAATGACAAAAATAAGACAAAAAACACAAACGAGACAAAAAGGAAACACAAAATGACAACATGAGACAAGAAACAACAAAAACAAGACAAAAATGTTACACAATATGACAAAAACGAGACACTAAACGACAAAAGATTAGACAAAAAAGTTACAAAAGCAAGATAAGACAAAAAAAACACAATGACACAAATGATGCACAAAACATCGAATAAAGCAAAACACAAAATGACCAAAATAAAACAAAAAAAACAAAAACAAGACAAAATATTACAAAAATGAGAAACAAAATGACAAAAGAACAATCAATCTAATATCTTACTTTATGATTTAATAAATAGTTGTGGTCTAGAAATGATTTTAAATTTGTAGTTTAACTAATTTCCAATCTGCAGTTAACGTCTTCTCTGGAATTTTTCCACTTTGAGAGCCGGATTGGACCCTCTGGAGGACCGCTTTTGGCCCGCGGGCCGCATGTTGGACACCACTGCCTTAAATAAATATCAAAACTATTTTTTTTCAGTAAACTGGACCGTCTCAGCAATGATTCTCAGATTATTGTCGTTAACTTCCACCTACACAGACCAACATTATTTGTATTTTCTGTTCTGTACAAAACTCACAGCGTACCTTTAAAATCTTGCAGCGTCTAAATGCAGTTCTGTCTTTTCTCTCGTTGCTCTTTCTGCTTTTCATTAGCTTCTGCTTTAGACGCCACGTTTTTCTTCTTTCAACGATGTGGTTAACACAAATCAGCATTTGCTGTGATTTAAGCTCTAAATGCAATTTTGCATGTTGAATGAGCTGCTACACATACATAAATGCATGCAGAGTATAAATGATGAATGAAAATGAGGCAGTCTGAGGCCGTTTCTAACAGCTTCTGGTGTAAATGCAAAGGCAGACATTTGTGTGTAATGAGCAAACAGAAATTGTATTGTTATTATTATGTATATATCAGTGTATTTTAGACATCCAGCAGTTATGGAGCTTTCATTTAGAGTCATATGTCCGGCCAGCTGGCCAGTATGTGCAGTATTCCCTCTACTTGAGCTCTGTTTTTGGTCTCCACTGTGGCCTCCATCGTCTCCTGAGGGAATCGTCCGGCTGCTTAGCTGTTCGTTAGCCAGCTAATTGTTAACTGTGACTGTCTGCAGAATAAAAGCTCCCTCTGAAAATAGAGGGTTCAATCCGGTCCTCAAAGTGTAAAAATTCCAGAGAAGACATTAACTGCAGATTGCAAATTAGTAAAACTATAAATTTAAAATAATTTCTAGACCATGACAAGTTGTTTGATCATAAAGTAAAATACTAGATTGTTCATTTTTTGTCATTTTGTGTCTTATTTCTGTAAAATTTTGTCTTGTTTTTGTTGTTTTTTTTCTCTTTTTTTTTTTGTCTGACTTTTGGCTGAATGTGGAACCTGAACTAAGATGAGTCTGACACCTCTGCTGTAAATGATTCTCTTTAGGTTCACTGGGATACCATTTTCACATTGTCCCATTTTGGTTTGATACGTTGATTGCTAGAAAAAATGATTATTTGTATCAACTTTAAGTGTGTTTTTGCATCCATAGCTTGTAGTTTTCTGGCGCTGAGATACTCCACATCTCTGCTTCTACCACTTCTTGACTTTTGGGAGCTACTTGAAGAACAAGCCTGTGCTCAGTATGTCAGGGTTTTTGGAAATCTTGTTTAACCATTAGTCTCTTTGCAACCTGTCTGCTCTTCATTTTTGCCCTGTCAGACCTAGTTGTCACATAGCGGAACCTCCTGAACTTTCTCATACACAAAATGTCTTGGTGTGACACACAAAAACCAAAAGCCAGAACTGAATGTCAGGAATTCTATTATGCTGTTGTTAAAAACAATGCCAATGGCAGTAAAAAATCACATCCTGATAAACTTTGGTTTATTATTTTACAGTAAATGCTGCAAATTCTCTGATGAGGTGCAAAAATATAGCATTTTATTCAATAATCCATCCACATAACAAATTGTTTATTAATGATTCCAACATTAGAAATTCTGTCCTTGTGTTATAATCAAATGACAGAAACTTATCTAATGTGTTTTCATCATTACTAGTGGACTTGTTGCCATATATTGGTATTCATTATGATGATTTGAAAGTGTTTATGTTCTATAACGCATCCATTTGTACATTAATGCCACTGCTGCACATATCATGCTGTGTTACTGAGAAATCTCCCCGATAAAAACACTTGATGACAGAAAAACGTACTGACTTTACATCAGAAGTCCGATTTGATGTAATAATCTCAGAGCAAAGACTCCTACGAACGTCTGGAAGCAACAAACCAAACATCAGTTGTTTGGTCAGTCATTTGCACTATTTGCAGAGGGTTAGTATTTCCTGGGGATCTCTGGTCATTTGTGAATTACCCCCAACGTCTGTGTTTCTTGCAGTGCATTCGCGAAGTCTGTATTTTACTCGAATTTACTGACATTACAGCCCGGATAAGATGTCGAATCTGTTCACACTGCAACGTCGCTGTTGTCACAGAATCTGGTGTGATACCTGCTCTGTCCAACATGCTGAACCGACAGCGTCGCCATGACAACATAATCTGTGCTTTCCAGAACCCTTAGGCCGATACGTCACTGTTAAACAACACTGCTGTTAGGGTCTCGTCAGGTTTAGGCACAAAAACTACTTGGTTAGGTTTATGGAAAGCTTCTGGTTCAGGTTAGCGTGGTATGTAGTCGTCATGGCAACAGTAAATGTCAAAGCAGCAACGTGACTTGAGAACAGTGAGCAGCGTTGTCGGGATAACGGACCGTCAGGACGTTTGGATTCAGCCTGTTGAAAGATAGGTCTAGAAAAATGTTTCTCACTGAATGCTGCTATGCATGTCATCCATCTCTATATCCTCCCAGAGTTCCTTCTTCTGGTTGATCTGATTTTGCCGTTTCTGTGAACGGTCCATAGGCCTGTTGTCTATCGGCCTACTCCTGCATTTGCATCTAAAATACTGTCAATAATTTCCACCTCAGCCTCCATAATTCAACCAGGAAAGAGGTAGAAAAAAACACAACAACTAAAATACCCCCCAGTCACTGAGATGCAGATTCATACAGGACTAGTACTATCACTGGACGTCAGTGTTTGGTGAAATATGGTAGGTAATCTACGGTGGAATTTTTACTTTACAAATTACAGACATGGAGCATTCGCACAAGATTAAGATCACAGACATCCTCCACAATTATACAAATCACCACTGGCCCGAGGTAATATTAATCTCATGTGAATAGGGCTTAAATTGACAAATCTTGTTAATCCAACATGTTTTATGACCATTTCGGTTTGCAATAAATGTGAGATTGTGGGCAAAGGGAAGGAGAAAAATGGTTTTGACAAGGCCTGTGTGATGCATCTCTGGACACTAATGGCCCGCAAACTAGTTTTTGCGCTGTCCGCCCGCGTGCTGCTATACATAGCTATTACAGTCATCTAATGCTGCTTTCACTGGCACTCAGAGCTGCATTAATGCATTAATGAAAAATTAAACATCTGGAATTTCATTGAATGAACTCAACCTATCAGATCTTGGCAGGTCACATGTTTTTCCCTCGTGGAGGTGCTACTGCTGTCACAATATTTCAACATCTAAGCAAGAGGTGTCAAACTCATCATAGTCCAGGTTCCACATTCAGCCCAATTTGATCTCCAGTGAACCGGACCAGTAAAACCACAGCATAATAACCTATAAATAACCACAACTCCTCATGTTTCCTTTGTTTTAGTGCAAAAAAGAGACAAAAAATTAGAGAAAAAATGGACAAACGACAAAAACGAGACAAAAAAATGTACAAATGACAGAAGCAAGACCAAAAATAACAAAAGGGAGAAACAAAACAACAAAAAAGTAGACAAACAACACAAGTGAGACAAAAATTAAAACACGTAAAGGCAAAAACGATACAAAACATTGAATAAAGCAAAACAAAAATGACAAAAATAAGACAAAAACCACAAGCGAGACAAAAAGGAAACAGAAAAGGATAAAAACATGAAACAGACAAAAGTCAGGCAAAAAAATAACAAAAACAAGACAAAATATTGCAAAAATGAGACACAAAATGACAAAAGAACAATGAGCAATCTAGTATTGTACTTTATGATCAAAACAACTTATCATGGTCTAGAAATTACTTTAAATTTATAGATTTAGAAATTTATAATCTGCAGTTAATGTCTTCTTTGTAAATTTTACACCCTGAGGACCAGATTGGACCCTCTGAAGGGCCGCTTTTGGCCCTTGGGCCTCAAATTGGACACCCCTGGTCTAAGCCGTTGACTGAGTGCTAAGCTGGTGAGGTTACCATGACTAAGAGAAATGCGACCCAAAGTATGAGTAAAGGGCAAAAACAGTGGGAACCGCCGGTGCCAGCTGCACCCACGTCAGAACCTCAAAGAGGAACAAAACACCACGGAGGGAGTCGGACCTTCGGCCAAGGTTAGAGCGACGCACCACCTGCATCCTAATAGCTGTAAAGCAGAATCCCTGTCTGCAGGTGATGAATGAGTGTCATGTCACGAGGGAAGGAGAAGGTGAAGAGGAGGAGGAGGAAGATGAAATTTGGCTCTGGAGATGCTGCCCACAGGATGCTCAGGCACAGACCTCAGGAAGCCCTAACCCCTTCACTCTGCCATCTGTGGCTCAGGGGTGTGTGTGCATCTATTAGTGGAGGAATGTGTGCAGAAAACTGGTAGTTTTAGCAACTTCTGTAGGCACTGAAACAAGCCATTGTCCTGCAGTTATGATATAGTCAGTGTCACATATATGAGCAATGTTTACTTCGCTTTACAGCTCATTTAAACGTGTAATTATGTTTGACTGCTCATTTCGTCCTCCATCTCCTTACTCACCTGAGCACGTCTGTCCGTGTTTTGTGTGATTTGCGATAATAACATCCGCGCACACGCTCAGCACCTCCATCACCTCCATCACCTCCGCCGAGCAGAACAGATGGGCGAACAGGAGAGAGGTTTCCCACGTCCGCTCCTCGGCTCCGTCCAAACTCAGCCCGGCCCGCCTCGACCCTGCCAGAACCGCCGTGACTCAGCCAAAACACACTCACCAGCTCACACACACGCAGGCCGCCACACCTCCGCTGGAGCCCGAGCGCTCCAGAAATACTGCGCCAAACTCATATGTGCACACAAACATAGTTAAATACACATTCATGCTCGCACTCACGCTTTTACATGCAGGCACACACACACACACACACACACACACGTCGAGTGCTTTGGCTGTCCGGCGGTCCAGAGCGACGCCCGTGAGCCAAATTATGATGAGGTAATCAAACTGCAGTTAGTGGCGAACTATCTCACAGCTCTGTCCAGGTTAGAAGGACGCTGCTGCTAAAACGCCGCCTGGGATCAAACTCTGAAGGCAGGGTCAGCATTTGGTG
Organism: Amphiprion clarkii; assembly: GCA_027123335.1. Taxonomy (NCBI): domain Eukaryota; kingdom Metazoa; phylum Chordata; class Actinopteri; family Pomacentridae; genus Amphiprion; species Amphiprion clarkii. The sequence goes on from CM049579.1 coordinate 2,612,442, forward strand.
CAGCTGAAATACAAGAAAAGCAAAAAAAACAGAGCCGGATTGATGCACTTTTAATGGATTTTGTGGCTAACTGTTTCTGCTAAACACTGTTGAGTTGCAATAACAGAGTTCTGGCACACCCAGTTGGTTGACTGAGATTTCCTTCAAGTAATTTGCTTCAAAGGCATTAAAGCTGCAGTAGGCAGAAACTTGGAAAAGGCAACCAAAAGCAAACAAACAACAAGCCACAATTTAAAAATAGAACCGAAAAGTTAACACTGACTTTGTTTCTTCAAACAGAATTCATACCCAGAGTCCTCTGATTGACCCATGAAACCTGAGAACAGAGGTCTACGCTGTAAAAAAACAAAACAAAACAAAGGTGGAATACTGTAACATTCAAAAAATAAATAATGAAAATAATAATGTGAAATGTCTGCAAAAACTTTTAATTATTACTAGACTTAATAGACTAAAGAAGTGTAACAAGAGAACAGATGCTTCTTGTAAAACTATAAATAGTTGGTGAATGTACATTATGTACAATATTGGCTTGCTTTATTTATTTATTAATAGTTAACATGTAAATTAATACAGGAAGTCCTCGGTTTACGATGTCCTCGACCTACGGTGTTTCGTCGTTACGTGGAACTAGTTGCCGATCTTAGTAGATGAATACGTCGTCATGGTGCTATCAGACAGCTTTGTTTCCATTCTCTGGTTGTACGCCACCTTGGATTGTGCTACATTCACTAACTTTTTGCCCTTCATTATTTAATTTTTCAGAATTTTTTTTTAACCTTTTTTCTCATTAAATGTACATCGTTTTTTCTGTCTAATAATGACAAATATTTGTAAAATTATATTTTTTGACGATTTCAGACTTAAAACACTATAACTGTATGCTTTAATGTTGTAGACGAGTTAACTGCCATTAATTTAAAAAAAAAGCAGATTTTTGAGGATTTACAGTTTTGACCTAATTTGTTTTTAGACATGACATGTAAACTGACTTTTTAAAGTTGATTTTTCTAAATTTTATCTCAGCAAAACAGGAAGAATAACTAAATAACTATGAATTGTTCAAAAAATTCTATTTAAAACTTTTGAAATTTTTTTTAAAAATGTGTCATCTACTTTTCGCTTAGATCTCTGGAGTTACAATATACTGAAAGGGTATTATATGATTTTTTTTCTTAAAGAAATAGTACATTTAGAAAATCATAAGAATGAATAAATCAAACTGCCTCACTGTTAATAACTGGACCAAGGAACCAGAAAGAGAACACAGAAAACATGTTCTCTGGTGAGGAACTATTTATTTTCTACTGAAATGTGAAGGCAAAAACCAGCAAATTAACTTTGTGGTTAGATTTAAGCACCAAAACTGTGTGGTTCAGGAAAATCTAATGCTTTATGATGAAGCTTGACTTCACACTTGGAGTTTTCTGCAATAAATACATTAACAAGTGCAATATTTTGTGTCACTTGTTTAATTGGGTTCTCTTTTTCTAGTTTTGGGGAAATCAAATCATGTTGTAGATCATATTTGTGCAGAAATAGAAACAATTCTAAAGGATTCACAAATTTCTAATCAACACCAAACTCATACTAGAATCCTATTAATTACTTATGGTCTTATTTAAACAGTGAAATGCCATTCTGCATAAAACTAGACAACATCGTGTGAGAAAATCACCAAACCCTGCTACAATCCACCTCCTCGTCTGTGAATCAACCACCTGCGTTTCTTCCCGCTCTTTTTCTCAAGCGTCCACAGTTTTACTTAACCGCCAGTGTCGCCGTGGTGACACCCGACCGTTTGCTCTCACTCCCTCTCCTGACAGAAAGCGGTGCCATCAGCATGTCTCAAAATCAATGGCTGTTTCACGAGGAAATCATCACTCCTGCTTTCTGTTCTGCGTCGCCCTCCGGCTGTTTTCTTCCCCCCCGCCACCTGGAGGAGACGGCAGGCGGACGGGCACAGATAGCGACGGATAGCGGTACAGGGCTGGAGCTGGGCAGTAATCGATACGGAGCTGGCAAAGGGCTGGGGCTCGGGATAAACAGTGGAGATTGCTCCGAGGGGGCTAGCATTGATGTGTGATTAAAGTCAGAGAATCCCCCCGCCGCCCGGAACTTGTGAGTGAGATCTCTGACGCCGGGGTAATTGGTCTCGGGGAAAATCAATGGATTTGGCGAGTGAGCCAGTCACACCTTTTTTTTTTTCGAGGCAGCCGGACGGCGCAGGGCAGACACTGACATTTACACCTGAGGCCCAACTTGACATTTATGCGTGAATGAGCTCGGGGCCTGACTCGACCCAACTTGATGCAGTTGGCAGGAATGTTGCTGAGGACTGTAGCTGCCATCGTGGACGCTCAGGTCGTGTCCTCAGTATTTACTTTTTCTTAACTACCTGAAGGAAGTTTGAGTTCTAAACAGTAAAATGCATTCAAAGAAAGACTGGGAGATGGAGCTGGAAAACTTACCATGATGAAGAGCTTCATTTTAGTCGATGTTATTAAATGTTTCAGGGTAAATATATAATTACAGGACTTTTGCAACATAGTTGACATTTTTGCTGTTTTCAGGCCTAAAATCAACTGTAACCAAACACCACATGGCATTTTTACAGAAAGAGTCTTCTTTAAAAAAAAAAAAAAAAAAAAAAAAATATATATATATATATATAAATATATATATATATATATATATATATATATATATATATATATATATATAGACAATGGAAAATATTACAAGGCAAAATTAGTACAAAATAAATGACTCTAACAAATAATTAGAGTACTTGAAAACTGAAAGGAAATGAATCAAGTGCTGGCAGGAAAATAAAGCAGAATTAAAAACCTTCGTTGCCCTCAGGACAGAAATGAGTCAAACAGAGATGGTTCTGCAGGTCTTTCTAGGTTGCAGGTGTGCAGTGAGCGAAAATGGATTTTAAAAGTTCAGTAAAAACAGCTGGCAGCTGCAGCGTTATCTAATCATAGGAGTATGTTTGGTCGGAGCGTGCACGAAAAGGCAGCAGCGAGGTAATGCAAGGGGGTAAAAAAAGCAGTAAGAGCCTCATAAATAAATAAACACAGCATGTGTCATACCTTACAGAGGAGGAGGGACAGACAGCCTGAGTTACAGCTCACAATTATGACTATTCTAACTAGCAGCAGTAATAAATCTACATGTAAAAGGACATTACAGCATCGCGTACACCGGGGGTGTCCAACATGAGGCCCGCGGGCCAAAAGCAGTCCTCCAGAGGGTCCAATCCGGCCCTCAAAGTGGAAAAATTCCAGAGAAGACATTAACTGCAGATTGTAAATTAGTAAAACTATAAATTTAAAATAATTTCTAGACCATGACAAGTTGTTTAGATCATAAATAAAATACCAGATTGTTCGTTGTTCTTTTGTCATTTTGTGTCTCATTTTTGTAATATTTTGTCATTTTTGTTGTTTTTTTTTGTCGGACTTTTGTCATTTGTCTCACGTTTTTGTCATTTTGTGTTTCCTTTTTGTCTCGCTTAGGTTGTTTGTCCATTTTTCTGTCGTTTTGTTTCTTGCTTTTGTTTGTCTATTTTTTTGTCAAATTTTTTTGTTTTGTGTCATTTGTCTCTTTTTTGTCATTTTGTTTCTAGCTTTTGTCGCTTATTTTTGTCATTTTTTGTTTTGCTTTATTCGTTGTTTTGTGCTTCGTTTTGTGTTTTTTATTGTCTCATTTGTGTTGTTTGTCTACTTTTTTATTACTTTGTTTATTTTTTGTCATTTTTTGTCTCATTTGTGTCATTTGCATCATTTCTTGCCTCATTTTTGTCCATTTTTTGTCTCTTTGTAACTTTGTCTCTTTATTGTCATTTTGTCTCGCTTCTGCCGTTTTGTGTATTATTTTTTTAAAAATATTTTGTCTTGTTTTTGTTGTTTTTTGTCTTTTTTTTGTCTGACTTTTGTCATTTTTATCAAAAAATAAAATATTATATCGTTCAGTTCCAGATGTCTAAATGTTGTGTTCCTTTGTAGACACACTGTGATCTGGAAGTTGTAACGTGGAAACGATAAACTGAGGCTGAATCTTGTTGAAACTGAATTTTTCTTAAGAAATTTCAGGTTGTTCATGATGTTTTGTAAAAAGATAATTCTAAATGTGAACATTTTCAGAATGTACTTTTTTACACTAAAACAAAGGAAACATTTGGAGTTGTGGTTATTTATAGGTTATTATGCTGTGATTTTACTGGTTCGGTCCTATTTGAGATCAAATTGGGCTGAATGTGGCTGAACTAGAATGAATTTTACACCCCTGATGTAGACGCTGACAGTTTGCAAACTGAAAAGAGCACAACTCTCGCTGAGCCTTAAAGATATGAATATAAACAGGTACATATAAGATCTATGAGCTGGAATGAAGAGGGTGAATTCCTTTATGGCATCTTTCAATAAAGAACCCATTTGTCCTGGAAAATAAGTCATGACGGCGGGGAATCAGTGTGATTTCTGTAACCCGACTGTCATCTCTTGCTCCGTTCAACATGACAGATTCTGTGCCTTCACTTTCAAAAAGGTCATTGATGATGCAGGGACACATCAGTGTGCATGTGATCGAGTGACAGCCGTGCCTGGGAGCCATCTCTCTCACAGCACAGACCAATTAGAGGGGGTCTTGTATCAATCAGAAATCAAATAACATCTCATCAAAACGCCTGTCTGTTTTTGATTCCACCTCGCCCCCAAGAGATCCTGGCTTTTCCCCAGATCACATCCCCGTCGCCCCGCACCTCTTAGGGCTTCTGCCTTTATGCCTTTTCATTTTTTTCTTTCAAGCACCCACCCACTTCTTAGCAGAGCAGACACTTAGCAGATATAACACTCACATCTTCACGCGTACACGTTGACAGAAAGGAGCCCAGGGCAGTGAGGGACAGTGCAGGTAACCAACCCAATTAACACCTTAATGAGGTGGTCCCCAGTCACAGCCGGACTCGCTCTGCATGCACAACCATCTCCCATCTTCTCAAGTACAGCATGCAGCGTCTTCTGGGTCAACGGATGCAGCAGCTGTGCATTCTGCAGGTTAAATGGTCTTAAAGGAGAGCTGTCCACGGTGAGCATAATCATTCTGCGCAGACACGTACGGGTCGCATTTGGAGATACACACTGTAAGAACATTTTAAAAATCCCCAAAAAATGTGGCCACAAGGGTGTCAGAAAAATTACTATTAAAAATGATGAAACATTGTAACACTCAAAGATTGAAAAATGGTGAAAAGAACCACAAATGTCTGTAAAATTACTGTATTTTTTAAAGTAAAACGGTGTAATTTTATGTTCACACATTGTCAAAAACATCTGTTAAAACACAGATTTGTGATGTGGACTTTATGTACAGCTATAGTCTACAAAAATAAAATAAAATGAAAGCGTTTTTCAGTGACTAGTTATTATTAGTAATTCAGCAAAACGGTGATAATCTGTAAAATAACAGTTAAAAATTATTCAGCCTTATTAAGTAACGGCAAACATTTGTACTTTTTACTGCCAAATGTTAAAGAATAAATTGCTACTTCTAAAAATACAGGTTTTATAGTGAATATTTTACAGTTTTGGTCTGTTTTTTTTTAAGGGTTATATTATAGTGAATACTTTTTTCCTGCTATTTTCCTACCGGAGGTGGGTGAACCATACAATGTTGCATCCAACCACATTTAGTAACTTTGTAAAAGGTTTGTCTAAACATAAGTACATTGACAACGCAAAAGAACACAACAGCCTAACAATACAGTGGTTCCTCGCCATATCGCGGTTCACTTCTCGCAATCTCACTGTGTATATATTTATTATTGTGTAAGGAGCCTTAAAATATATATAAATAAGAAAATAAATATGGTCGCTACTTCTGGATATCGCAGAGGGGGTCTGGAGCGTAACCTCCACGATAGACAACTGTAAAAATATTGCAGCAGGAGCTTCGTTATCCATGTTTTTGTGACCACTGGTAGATGCACACTTGTGACTTTCATGGACACATTCTGTGTCAGTCAGCAACCCAGAAGATTCATCCTTCACGTGGATGATCATGACTAGTGACGAGAGGCGGGCCTGTGGCTATCATCAAGAGAAAAAACTGCAAATTTCCTGAAATTTGAGGATTTTTTTGCTGAATTTTTGGATTTTTTTCAGACAAGGGAATCATATTTTTTGGTGCCCGTAAATGAGGACAACAGGAGGGTTAACAAGGTAATCATGTAGCACTGAAGATTCACCAGTTTTAAATCTTTTGCAGCAATAATGGCTTAAATAGTTTTGTAAATCTTGTTTGATTTCTGGAAACCAGCTCATGAAACCATCTGTGTCTTACAAAACCCATTTTGGCAGCTATTATACTAAATAGTGATTTGATCTGATTCTTGTGCTTCAAATGAATTAAATCAATAATATTCTTGCACGTTATTTAATGTCAGAGTGCTGTACATGATATTCCCCACTATCTAATTACCTTCTATTGTAGGTCCAGGACCTCCTTAAGGTAGCTCGGACGATTGTATTTTTTGTTCTATTTGCATTCAAAATCATGTAATGTTTCATGAAAGGATGAGAAATCTAGCTCTCAGCTTTCCAGTAGATGTTGAATCCGACGTTGCTTCTTTGCATATCGGACAAACAAACTAGAGTACACAGTGAAGAACATGAATAATTCTCTAGTGCAAAGCAAACCACAGAAGTGTGTAATGGAGTGAGCTGCAATGCGCCTTGAGAATTTCCCTCAAATATCAAGCAAAGATTAAGAAAAGCAATATTGATCAAAGTCATTTAGCCCGCACGAGGCCTCAATTAAATTGGATTTTAATTGAATTTGTGCAAGTTTAATAAACCTTACAAGAACCCCATGACGATATCACATTAATAAATACAATACCGTTGGTTTTATTGGTTGTAATGTTAGCGGTTGTAGTCGCAGTAGAATCAGGTGTGAAGAAATCAGGAGACTTGAAGTTTCAGCCCTTGAAGAAACTTTGAATCTCTTGCTTGTGATCAAAGAGGCAGAGAGACTCAACCTGAGCTTTAGTTTAGCCAGTTGTTCTCTCCTCAGAGCTGAGATACAAGTTTGCCTGGAATAATAATAGCACCTTGATGAGGCTCTGTGCGGCACACTGCAGCATTAGGGCAGGCAGCTTGATTCATGGCTCTGACAAAAATCCTCTTGTTTATGATCACACAACATCTGTTGACGGTGAATCACTCCTTGTAATCAGCACTCCGCCGCCATTTGATCATTTTATCCATCACAACGTTGTGTGACGGCGAGTGTGTGTGTCTTAAGGCACTTTGCAGCACCATAGGAGGCTCTGTATTTCTTGCAGTTCATTCATTGCCGTCTACTGCTATGCTAATAACAGACAGTTGAGGGATATGTGTTGGGGGAGATCATTCCCAGCGTGGATGAATAAAGCCACAATCAGTGTGTGAACGCCGTCTACAGTCCACGATGGGGGCAGTTTTCTCCCATCAAAGCCGATAAACATCAGTGAGCCGTTCAGACATCCTCCGCTGGCATTAATGAGAATCTACCAAATACCAAAGACAATGATGTAGCAGTTCGAGCAAATAAAGCAGGAGTGTGACCCTGAAACTCGGAACCTGACTGTTATCCATTTGTTTTTGAAGTGAGAGCTTGTGCTGCTGCCACTTCTAATTCCAAACACTAATTCAAAGAGGATTCGTAGGCATTTTTTCTAGGTCAGACATCACAACTTTGAAAAGCTCCTTCCTCCTCCCCGCCTCCCCCTTGCTGTTATGTTTTTCTGGTGTGTTTCTGCTTTACTAAATTGCACTTCTGTTGAAAATGACAGGACTAAAATAAAAGAAGAAGAAAAAAAGGAGGCCAAACTGAAAAGGTTACAACGTGGAGCTGAACATATGATGCAAAAGGCTCGCATGAGGCTCTCTTGGCACTCTTGATGCTTGTATCACTGAGAGGCCTGATTTTCCTCGTGTTTGTGTTTGCTTTCTTGTATTCTTCCAGCAGCGTGTCTCACTCTAAATCTTCTCCTGCTCCCGGTGGAGTCGTGAGGCCAACACCACGCTGCCAGCTCAGGCTGAGGAACCAAACACAGGAGACCTTGATCCAGAAAAGCTTAGCCATCAGCTGGCTTGAAGGGTGTCGCAGGCCTCCAACTGCCATGTGCTGAAGTGATAATCTGTAATTTTTTCCTCTTATTTTGGCAACGTGTTGGTGCTAAATGATCACCTCTGTGGTGTTTTGCAGCGCTCTGCCCGGCAATCACTTCAGACCAGTGTCACAGCTCCTTTGACATCTCTGGACTGACAGCAGCTGCCACAACCACAGGCTGAGAAAAGAGACTATAAATAACATCTGTACAGACATCAACGTCTACATTACGCACAATTATCATATGACAGTGCAATATGGTTAATTTGGTTACAAACAAATGCTGCCTTTTATGTCTGACTGGAACCGGAAATGTTTAAACTTCTCCAAGCAGTTTCTGGGCTTCTTTTTACTCACTATGGACTCATTTTTCACTGCAGTACAAAGTCCTCTATGGAAACAGCACCGCCATGGATAGAAACAGAGAGAACTCAAAAATAACAAAATTACAATACCATAAATAATACTAAAAAAAAGAACTCAGAGTTGAACTTCTGAAAAACTGGAATCAACATGAAAAATATTTGTCCAAGTGGAAAGGGCGCTGCCAAGACTGGAGCTCTTCATGCAATAAATGTTCTATTTCTTAACTTCTATAAACTACTCTGCGCATCAACTCCAGACAGACATTTCACCATGCTGGACGTATTTTCCAACAACTTGTTGACAAGCTGCTCCTCTGTGTTCCATTTCTGATCCATGCTGCATTTATTTTACTGATCAATTGTGTTTTATTTTGCTCTCAGTCTACAGGAGGTCCTCGACTTAAGTCAGAGTTCCGATCCTACAGAGAGACATAAGTCGATTTTCGCCATAAGTCGGATCTCCGGCAAAAATGTAAACAAAACCATTTCGTGCATCACGATATGATCAGTTCTTCGGAAAAGTCATAAATACCAACGACTTTCATGGATGTATGAATCATTTTACTAGAAGATAACAGAATATTGTAACAGACTGATATTGTTGTTGATGTTTCAGTGTTTATTCTTCAGTTCCAGATTTACCTAATGTCAGTGAACGTGCCATGTTTAGTTAGCTCACCTCTGATTGGCTGAGAGTCAGCAGTAGAGAGAGCTGGGAACGGCGGCTAATTCTGGAGCTAAGTTATGGGGTTTTTCTAGTTATTCGGGCGTTGGCTACGGTCCACAGTAGCCTGTATGAAGGTTCAATAAACCAGCAGAGAACCAGATAAAGTCTCACTCATTCGTCACAGAGGGTCACTACAATATGTTGACCTGTTTTTACAACTGGACCCATGTTGGTCGGTGTTTGTTCCTGTTCCCAGCATTTTATTCTATCTAATTTCACTTCCATGGAGATGGCTTTCCTTTTCTTCCAAGCATCAGAAGAGTCTGACTTACGCTGGGAGCCATAATGAAGGACAAAAAGTTAGTGAATGTAGCACAATCCAAGGTGGTGTACAACCAGAGAATGGAAACAAAACCGTCTTAAAGCACCGAATAACGACGTATTCATCCGCTCCGCTCAACAACTACTTCCACTCAACCAGTTCCGATCTAACGGTGAAACGCTGTAGGTCGAGGACGTCGTAAACCGAGGACTCCCTGTATTTTGTTTCCATACTCGTCTACTTTCTGTTCTATGGAAACACAACTTGCAGTTCAGCCGAATACTTACTGAATAGTTGGCACCTAACTATTGGTTATTGTTCAGTCAGCCACGGTTTTTCAGTTGCGCTGACTAATGGAGAAATTTTTGTTTGTCACAAAATCTGGTTTATTTTTTGTGAATTTTTGAATGAGACGTGTAGACGACAGTGATTTCGATGAAATTTCACTATTTTAAGATTTGATTTGGTTCATTTTTCCAAAAAAACTATATATCTCACACAGTTTGTTCAACAACTGTCAAAGTTAAAAATCCAATGATTCTTTGTCATTTTACAGTGTCTGTCTCTGATAAATGGTGCAATTTTGGTAAATTTTTTTTTCAAAGATATAACTTTCCTAACTGCATGCATATTTTGGGGTCTGGGGGTGACATCAAAGACATTTTTTTCTAAAAAATCTCTCTATACATAATGCTGTGCACATGTTTAAGACCCTAAAAGTGAAGTCATTTAGGCTGCCTCAGTGTCCTTGTCTCTTCCCCTAATCCAACATAAACTCCATAATGTTCAGATCTGTGTGGCTTGAGCCATTTGTTACAGGACTCTTTGGTTTTCTTGTTGCTGAGGGTAGTTCTTCACTCTGACTGATTGTTTCAGATCTGATTTGACTGATTTGTTGAGCTAACATCTCTCTGACGTGACGTTGGACCAGTAGTCATTGGTGAAGTAATATCTAGCGGGTAGTTAGTCTCCCAGATTGACTAGCTTCCATTTTCCAAGTGGAACAGAGATATTCAGAGCACGCACATGCAAATATTTAACAATGAGTCTTCAGACTGTCTCATCGTCTGGTTGTAGAGCCCGATCTCAGTCATTAGTCACATACCACCACTTTGTTAGAACCCCTTGGCATTTTTTTTTTCAACAAGCAGGGTATAATTTGGTGTAATTTTAAAAATCAGTGATAAATCAGAAATAGAGCCCATGACTACACAGAAATGTTTTCTACTTGTGTCATCCAAGTTTGGTTTGTAACATCTGCTTTGTGTTGAGGAAAGATGTATTTTGTTGCCTAAACTTACCCAAACAATTGGTGAAAATGACAGACGAAGCAAAGTGAAAACAGTCATGATCTGACACAGAACACAAACTACAGCGTCGTTGGTGAAAGTGCTGGTACTTTCACCACCACACCAGTAGTACTGTGGTAGTCTTTAGCTTATGACAGTAGTGGTGCTCCTTTGAGAAATAGAAAATCACTCCTGCCTTCCAGGATTAACCCATCATTTATGGCAGCAAGAGGAACAGAATACCTGTAAACACTGCCATGTGTTCACAGTGTGAATTTGCCAAACTTAACATTTACTGAACATTTACTTGGAGCTGGCTTTAAACTAATTGACTCCATGTCAAGGAAGTTGTGGGTGTGGCAGCATTTTGTTCAAATAGATGGCCAAAAAGTTGAGTGAAAACTTCACAACTTATGTCTAAAAACATTAAACTAACTTGTCTGTGTAACATTCCTCATCGTTCTTGTGCTGGATCACCAGTTGATATACACTCACTGGCCGCTTTATTAGGAACACCTTGATAGTAAAAAGTTGGACCCTTTTTGCCTTCAGAACTGCCGTAATTCTTGGTGGGATACTGTCAGCAAGATGCTGGAACCATTACCCACAGATTTTGGTCCATATTGACATGATAGCATCACACAGTTGCTGAAGATTTGTCGACTAAAGGTCCATGATGCCAATCTCTCGTTCCACCAAAACCCAAAGGTTCTATTGGATTGAGATCTGGTGACTGGTGCCAAGAAATCAGCTTGAGATGATTTGAGCTTTGTGACATGGAAGTGCTCGAAGTAGCCATCAGAAGATGCTCCATTGTGGTCATAAAGGGACGGACACAGTTAGCAACAATACTCAGGTAGGCTGTGGTGTTTAAATGATGCTCAATTTGTACTAAGGGGCCCAAAGTGTGCCAAGAAAATATCCCCGACACCATTACACCACCACTAGCAGCCTGAACCATTGATACAAGGCAGGATGGATCCATGCTTTCATGTTGTTTACGCCAAATTCTGACCCTATCATCTGCACCCAGTGTGGTCTTCTGCTGCTGTAGAGCATTTTCTTCAAGGTTATTGTATGTTTAGAGATGGTATTATGCATTCCTTGGTTGAAACAAGTAGTTATTTGAGTTGCTGTTGCCTTTCTATCATCTCCAACCAGTCTGCTCATTCTCCTCTGACCTCTCACGTCAACGAGGTCTTTTCGTCCACACAGCTCACTGGATGTTTTCTCTTTTTCGGACCATTCTCTCATCTAGAGATGGACGGCAATTTCTGAAATACTCAGACCAGTCCGTCCGGCACCAACAATGCCACGTTGAAGTCCCTTAAATCCCCTTTCTTCCCCATTCTGAAGCTTGGTTTGAACTTCAGCAAGTTGTCTGGACCACATCTACATGCCTAAATGCATTGAGTTGGTCAATTGAAGTGGCGGTGAGTGTAGTTCTGCTTTCAAAAATTATATCATATAGTCTTCTCTGAGTCTGTTGTTCTAATTTTAGTGTTCAATAATGAGGTTCAAATGATTTAATTTGCTGCAATTAGTAGCTTTCTGTGTTAATTCAGAGTTTATTTAGCCTAATAATGCTGTCAGGCAGAGTGCATTCAGTACATTGTGGACCATTTAGTTCATCTAGACATAATGTGTAGATTTTTTGTCCCTCATGACCGATCAGTTGGGTAAAGAGTAGGTACGATTTCAGTCTACCAAGATTTTCCTTGACTGCAGCCCTACTGCACTAAGAGTGCACCGTTTCCCTCACTGGCACTAAACAATGGCTTTGGATGTAAACTGTGATTTGCCAAACTCTGAACATAATTCCAAGAAACACCGGGTTGAAAACAACAAACAGACATAAACACACAACAAACCACACAAAATCTAAACCAGGATTTCCATTTTTGGCAGTTCCAACTTTTCCAATATCTGGGTCGTCCACTGTTTCCTACCAAACGCACTGAATTTCCTTCACATCAGCGCGTCTCCACCATCATGTCAGCCTTTTTCTTTTACATCCTGGAACAGCAGTTCTGATTTTCGACATCTGGCATGAAAACATTTGTGTTTCACCCATCAAATATTGTTTATCTGTTGATACACTGGTTGGTTGCAGATTCTTTGTGTGTCCAGCCAAAGTGATGCTATGTGCCCAGTTCTGCTATTTATTCTAAACAAACCGCTGCTGCAGCTTCCAGAGAAACATCAGATTCATTACTACCTTTACACTCAAGGGTTTTTCCCCTTAAAACACTGAGGAGCTGCAACTCCCTTATCAGTGTTTACAACAACAGCAAATAAAAAGTGAAAATGGCTTTTATTTATACTCAAATGTCACATATATTTCCTGGGATCCTCGCTTTTGTGCGTGGCCAGGCCGGCTCACAGACACTGCATTTACAGTAAAACATGAGTGAACTAAAGCACTACCTTGGGAACTCTGCAGTCGATCAGAGTGATCCTCTGAGGTCTATGTTTAGACATGAGAAACCCCTGAGGCAGAGGTTTGTTTTGTTCAACAGGGAATACAGTAAAACAACATCGTGATGAAAGTGTGTCACACACATAGTGTGGCACCCACAGTGATGAAAGATCATAACTGACTATTCAGCTTGTGAAGAAAAGCAGCGTGCTGACAATACTGGTGGTAGAATACTATTAGAAACCTGAAATATGTTGACGTTTCCTATTAATGCCTGCATGGAGCAGCTGATGTATGCTGGCAAACAAACTCTTTGATCAACCCAAGTTCATTCCTGCATGACCACAATAAAGTGCACTGCGGTCCGAATGTTGGAGTGAAAAACACTCTTGCGGTACATTCTGGACACTTCACATAAACAGACAGAAAGCAAAACATAACTCAGCATGTAAAACTACTCATTGTGCAAATCCTTCTCTTCTGTTCTGCATCACTGTTGTTTACTGGCTCGAATGTGTTCCAAAATAAGCTGTAACCGCTACTTACTGTGAAGGAGGGTATTTTATTGAAACGAACTGAAAACTTTCACCACCACAAATTTTCTTTTTTGAGGGACTCGTATTGTTCATTAAAGGGTTGGTCAGATGCGCTGTGGTGCACTGACATTAAATTAGAGGCGAAAGATGTATGTTGTTTAGGGGCTTTTTGTAATTAGGGCACATAGTTTTGAAGGCTCATATGGAAACACAGCCTTGAGTGTTAGAGAGAAAACAATAGGTGTGGGTGTTTTGACGCGTCGTACACGATTGTATAACTTAAGTTCAGTGGTGGAAGAAGCATTCAGATCCTCTTTTTTGAGGCCTGCTCCAATAAAAATCAAGTATTTTTACATTGTTAACATGTCATGGGCTGTTTTTTATACACTGGAAGACACATCATGAGTAAAATACACTGCAGTGTATGAAGCACAGTTTCAGACTTCTGGGTTTCATACATAAAAAAAAAAAGCTTTAAGAATCCTGTCAGCTTGCAGTGTGGGACTTTGTGGTAGCGTAGAGTAGTTTTACAGTGTTTTAGCAAAGTCGTAGGTCAACTGGTGTGCTCAGGCTGCAGTGAAATGGAAATAGAGACTCAATAGATCCACATACTAAAAAAGCCATATCGTAGAGTTACAACTAAGCAATTTTAGAGCATAAATGGATTATTTTCAAGGAAAAAAACTTGTGAAAATTTAACTTTTGATACATAGAAGTGAGTGTTTAGGGGAAGGGGAGAGGAAATTTAGGTTAAAGTACTAATACTACACTATGAAATTGTGCTGAAAGTCCTTACTTAAGTAAAAATATTTGTGTTTGGAAAATGCACCTAAAGCATCAAAGTAAAAGTGTTCATTGCGAAATGAAATGATTCCTGCCAATGTCATGCTATTATATATGGTGTATTTGGATTCATATTAAAGCTGCATGTGTTGCATTTTACTACTGTAGATATTTCAGTTGTGTAGCTGTGACCAAAACTGATGTTCACATCTTTTATCTTCAGTTTTAACCTCCCACCACCAGTATTCCATAGCAAACATTGGACAAATGTGTTGTTCCTTGGCTAAATACTGACATTGTTTCCCTTTCCAATAATGATCCAATCAGACCATCTCCTATAATCCAGGAAATATTGATCACAGTATTGCAATGGGAAAAGCATGCAGTGCCTTTATCTCATTTTTGACACAACATATGGTCATTTCTTTTCAAATGGTTGTGATTAGGCAGCCACACAGTAAGTGTTCCACTTTACATGTGGTAATGCATGATTTTTAAATATAAAAATCACGTCTGTGCCATTGGTGTATGTCGGCATGTACATTATATTCTTGTCTCACCATGTGTTGCATGGATAGCTTATTTATTCGAGCCTTTGGATGGTCTTTATGCAATATAAGGCTGAGCTGTGTTTCTTCAGCATCTGTTTGGCTCTGTAGGTTCTGACACGATGTTAAAAATGTTAGAGTTGCAGGTGCAATCCCAACTTCGACTTGTCTTTTTTCACCTCCTCGCTGAACTTTTTGCCTTCATGTTCTTCATTATCCAAAGAGTAGATACAGAGAGAAAACATTCAGGTGACTCCTCCTTGCTGGAACATTCAGAAAGGACATTAGGCGACAGTCGGGTAACGTCCGGGACATCGACACAACTTTAGTTCAAGAGATTAATTTTGAAGCAATTTTTCAGCCATAATGGGACACCTTTATTTCACGTTGAAAGAACGGTCATTGAAAATGTGTACAGGGTCGATACCATCCCTGAACGCATCCTGACGCAGATAAAGGACTTAAGGTGATGTTGCTGCCCCGCTATCATGTTGCTTTTGCTGTAAGGGCTACAAAGGACATCGTCTTTGCTTCTAAACAGAAGTTACAATCATCAACTCAGAACAGTTACAGAGCAGCTTAGCAAAACAAATGCTGGGGTTTCAACATTAGGCTGATTTGAAAATATTTAAAGAACCCTTCGTTAACATGTCCACATGGTGTTTTTATGTGCTTAAAGACACACAGAGTCAGACCAAAGTAGGAACTGAACGATATAGGATTTTACTTTAAAAGAAGACAAAAAAATTAACAAAAACAAGACAAAATATTTCAAAAATGAGACACAAAACAAAAGCGAGAAACAAAATAAAAAGTGAGACAAACGACACAAAACAAAACAAAAAATGAGACAAAAAAGTTACAAAGCGACAGCAAAATGGACAAATGACACAAAAGAGTCAAAAAATGACAAAGGCGTTAAACAAAACGACAAAAATGATACACAAAATAATTAGTAAAACAAAACAAAAACCTGAGACAAACGACAAAAGTCAGACAAAAAAGACAAAAGAACACAAAAACGAGACAAAATATTACAAAAATGAGACAAAAAGACAAAAGAACAATGGGAAATCTAATATTTTATTTTATGGTCCAAACAACTTGTCATGGTCTAGAAATTATTGTAGATTTCTAGTTTTACTAATTTACAATCTGCAGTTAATGTCTTCTCTGGAATTTTTACACTTTGAGAGCCGGATTGGACCCTCTGGAGGACCGCTTTTGGTCCACGGGCCTCATGTTTGACACCCGTGTTTTAGAATGTCGGCGCAGAATTGTGGGTGAGCTGGTGAGCTGGTGTGCTTGGGCTGCAATGAGTGGGGAGGCATGTATGGAAAAAGAGGCAAGAACGTCATAGATCTGGACAAACAGAATAGAGTTACATCAAAGCCATTTTAGGGCAAGAGAGGAGTTTTTTCATGGAAAATCTTCTAACTATATAGCTTTGATACCCAGAAATCTGTTTTTAGGAATTAAACCAATAGCTGGAGAGTGACTTTAGTGAAAGTACTGATGCCATACTTGTCACAATACTTATCTACAATTAAAAGCTCTTATTTTAGTGAAAGCATCTAAGGATAGTCAGTAAAATATACTGAGAGTATGAATGTAAAACTGCTCATTGTGCAGTAAAGTTGTGTTTTTGGGTTCCTTTTTAAGCTGCACATGTTGCGAATGCTGTTAATTGTATCTATAGTTTACCAGCAACGTTTTGTGTAGCAGTTACTAAAAATATTTGTCTTATTAGAAGCATTCAACATGTAGACAAACACCATCCTGCATCCGGTACAGGTGTGCCAATCTTGGATTTATTGTAGAACTGGATGGTGGACATAAAGATGGTGCCAATTCGTTTGAACATGCTGTATTTTGCCAGCACATAAGCCAAAGAATATTTCTGTTTCAGAAGAGGATGACCACACATTTACAGAGTTATCTCAGTAGTATTCCATATCCCCCTGTCTCTGCTGGGGTTTTTTTATCATAGATTGTGAGCTGTGGTGAGTTTGACAGCTAACATCAATCTGAAGGTAGAAAAGTTACAGCAGTGACAAAAAGCAGAAAACTGTGAATGAAAATCTTTTTGGTCGACAGCCATTCAAAAACAGTCTGTTTCTTGGGCATCTGTTGCCAGCCTCGCTGATGCAGGATCCGGCAGCCTCGGGCTAAACGCTGCTTCAAAGCAGACAGCTCGTCAAGATGAGTGGCAGGCGATGGGGTGTGAACTTGACCAACTGAGTGGGAGGAGGAGGGCGGAGCTGCCAATACACTTCCCACCTCAAGGCATGAAGTTACATCTCGTAGCTGAGTGTTATCGTGATCATTTAAGAGGTTTTCTCTCCGAGGGGCCCAGAGGTGAAGTTTGTACAGTAGCAATCATCTCATCACACAACAGGTAAGCTTGTCAAATCACTACAACTCATTATTTAGTTGTATTCTTTCATGTGAAGCAGCGATGCAGGGGGACTTTATCCCAAGGGCAGCGTGGTACGGAAACAGCTCCAGCTTTGTGATGAGGGAAAAATTACAAAGCTTCTCTGACCCTATTCAGACGCCAAGGGCTTCATGGCTTTATGTGCCTATTTATGACCACTTCCTGGGTGAAGCCGAGGGGCGGGGTGGCGAGCACAGAGTGCCACTGTGGCTCTATCACTCTATTAACAAAGGGAGGACACACAGCCGAGCAGCACATTCATCATCTAGCCAGCAGCCGGCCCTGTGGATAAGACAATACACATTGCTTTGAGCTCACATTTGCTCACGGTGCTGCAGATGTGTGTCTGTGTGTGTGTGTGTGTGTGTGTGTGTGCGCAGCTGATGGTGTTTAGATCCCTATGTAGTTGAGGTAAGTGATGGCGACGTCCCACAGATCCTTTCCAGACAGCTGGGAAAACTCTAATGAGCCTGTGAACCTGCTGAGAAGTGTGTGTGTGAGAGAGGGAGTCTGTGGACGTGCAGGGATGGATGGGAATTACTCTCGTTGTGGGGACCTAAATCTGTTTACACACCCGCATTATGGGGAATTGTCTTCTTTATGGGGACAAAAACACCAGTCGCCACAGTGTAAATCATTAAATTGTAAAGTGAGGACTTGTTTGAGGTTAGGGCTGAGGTTAGGCTGCAGGAAATGAATGTAAGTCAATGCAGTGTCCTCTGAAGTGAAGAAACAACAACAGCGTGTGTGTATTTACCTGGATGTGTACACAGTCCTCTGCCTTCAAATCTGTAATTCTCATCCCGAGACTGAGTAAAAATAGAAGCCTTTTAGAGTGATACATCTCTTAAGGCTCGAAAAACCAACTCTTCATATTCCCTAAATATAAATACAGAATGAAATCAACTTTGTCTGAACCACTACATCATCCGTCTCCCTTGGTAACGCACCATCCTGCCTGCTTCCCTTCAAACCATAAAAAAACGGCTGGTGATAAACAGTATTCTGTGGCTGCGGTTTATTGTTAATACAGATTGAACGTGCATGTGTGTGTGTGTGTGTGTGTGTGTGTGTGTGTGTGTGTGGCTTTAGCTGTGTGTCATTCCTGACAGCCGCCCAGCAGGAGGGGAACACACACTCCATCTTGTGACCTTCGCGGGTGCTAACGTCGTTGCCATGGCAGCACTGCTTGATGCTTTCTGACAGGTCTGATTTGCCCTTGACAGAAATACGGCTGCAGGCCTTGCATCTCCCCCTTGTCCTTGTCTCATCTACAGTATATACAGTGTCGTATTAACACGCACACACACACACATGCGCTCACACATCCATATGCCCGCACACATGCTTTCTTGCAGTTAAATTACATTTTGACTGTATGGGCTCGTGGCGAGATTCCCGGCTGCGAGGCCCCCTGCTGGCTCGCTACGGCTCGAGACTAAAGTGAGACGAAGTTGCAGCACGCTCCATCTTTCCTCCCTCCTCTTCCTCACTTGACTTCCCTCTGTGACTCTTTATCTTGGGCCAGTTCGTGGGCTAAAGGTTCAGTACGGGGTTGAATGGAATCACAGGATGGGGAGGTGCGACTTCACATCCCAGCCGCTAGCGTAGTGAGTCATGAGGAAATATTTCACTGTATAATAGATGGTGGTGTAGTGAGATAACCTGATATATCTGATGATGGTGCACACACACACACACACACACACACACTCTACTTCCACTATCCTCCCTGCTCTTAATCTCTGTCTGGGCTGCACTGGGACCCTGAGTGCACCTCTCTGACGTTGACAAAGCGCCATGGGTGTTTTTGGCAGTCGTCCTCCCCTCACCTTCCCTCTCAGCTACCTGCGCGCCACTTCATCAAAACCACAGGCACCAAAACGGCGAGGGATCCATCAACTTCCCACGCTGAGAGATGATGTCATCAGTGAGGGACGTCTCCAGGGGGATTGCCGCTGATGGCTGACATGGATCAGAACCAGGGAGACGGCGAGCGAGCCCGCAGTGCTGCAGAGAGGGGAAACGAGAACAACACTGCATCAGCCGCACCTAAAAATATCTGCTCTTATTTCCCTTTTATGGAATTAAATGAAGAAAGTTTCAAAGTTTCCATATTCCGTGGAGCAAAAACAAACACTGGTCCGCTCACTTCAATGAGTCAAAAGCAAATCCAAAAACAATGCAAGACTGGAACCACGGACAAATGGGAACGCAAAACTACACATCAAGACACAAGCGAGTGGAAACACTGACAGTTAGAGAAGTGCACTCTGAATCAGAAAGCAGAATTTCACAACAGACGTGCAAAAACAGATAACACACAAACCCCAAAAGTATGGTACAAGTCAGAAAAGATGCAAATGAGCTAGAGATAAAAATATATATATATACTATGTGCACTAGTGGTAGCAGGAAAAGTAAATATGTTTGTTTGAAATTTACTTGTATTTACAAAGCACTAAAGAGCACCCAATTGTAGGTCATTAGCAGCTTATTTTACAAAATGAGGTGTTTACATTTGTCTCCATTAACTGTGTGGAAGCACATCCTGCAGTTCAACCCAATCACAGAATTTTCTTTCTCACGTGACAGTTGATCACAGCTAGATGAATCATAGCTTCTAGTTTGTGAGGATCGCCAAGTATTTTTCGTATTTTACAGAATCTGTTTTGAGCAGTTGATGAAAGGAGGCATGCAGACTATAGTGATTTATGTGTCACACATATATGAATTCAGATATATATTTACAAAAGAAAAAAAGGGGAAAAAGCAGCAAATCCTACCAGAGAGAAGTTAGAACCGTTCAGTGTTTGGTGTTTGTACTTGATTCATTCGATTATCAGAAATGTTGTTGATTAAAGTCAGTTGATTAATCGTTCCATCGCTCACCTTGTTCTGTCTTTTTCGGCTGTACTTCCAGTCATTCCTGTTCAGAATCATTTTCACAGGAGTTCTTTGACCAATGATTCATGACACTAAAATAATCGACGCGTCAGCAGGTGATTATCGTTTTTGGGCTTTAAAAAGTCCTTTTCTTGAAAAAAAAAAAAAAGCAAAAACAAATCTGCCAGTGGGTTGAATTTATGTGATTATTAATTATTGTTTTGTGTCTTTTTTTTTTGTGTGTGTAGTGTAGTGTCGATGTTGTTGGTCCTTTGTCTACTTTTACAGAAAAGCCCAACCAGGTACAGGAGTTGAAATTTTGCTTAATGCTAAACACTCTATATGCAAGACATCAGATGTTTTCTGTGTTAACTGCATGGTCCCTGGTCAAATGAATAAATAAATCATTTCAATGAAATATCACAATTTTAAGTCTAGAATTAAGTTATGTTTTCTGACAGAACCATGTGTCACAGATGAGCAGTTCAGGGACAAACGGAAAAGTTGAAAATCTGACAATTATTTCTATTTTTACAGCTTCTGGCTATGAAAAGATTTCAAGAAAAATGAAGGACAACATACCTTTCATTCTTGTTGCAGGTTTGGGGCTTTAGAAGGACAACAATGCTACGCCCCCGATTCAAAAACACGTTTAACCAAGTAGTTCTGACCAACCATAAAATGTTTACGCTGATTTTGTTTCAACTTAAAGTGTCTCAATGTAGTGCATCTGCTTTTTATATTGCAATTCAAGAGTGTGTTTGTACGTGTTTTTACTGGTTAAAGTGTGTAGGATTCAGGTTTAGCTGTGGATTTAATCAAAGCTCTTGTACAGACCTTTCAAGACTGCAGGAATGAAACCTACTTTGAAGAAACAAGAAGAACAAACTGCTGAACAATGCAAGACTGACCCAGTACCTGGATGTACATTGGTCTCAACTAGGAGGCATCCTGAGCTCATTTTATAGAATTTTAATTGGAATTCTGAGCTTTATGAACAAGTAAAAAGCAGAGCTGTAGCAGCTATCCTGAGTTTTAATCAAATGAAAACACATAAAAACGGCTTATTATACTATATATGAGTTCCTGTGTACTTTTGCATGGCTGTCCTGCCTGCATAAGCAAATGATAAGAGTGAGTAGCTAAAAAATATGACCCCAGTGTGAGTAATAGTCTCAGCCTGGCCACCTTTATTAAAATTGTTTCACTGTGCCACTGCTGAACCCTGCGGCTTCAAACACGCCACGCTCTTGCATCTTCTTTATTTAACACGTGTAGAAATAGAAAACTAGAAATTATAGTTTAAAGGCCCCGTAAACCTCTGTACACCCACACAGATGATTTCATTATTTTGTATAATTGGTGCCGCTCTCAGGAGTTTGTGGGAGTGCGAACGCTGCGTTTGATTGACGTCTTCCTCGCTCTTCTGTCTGCTTTGTTGCAGCGGTGGGATAAATTCCAGCTACATCACAGCTCTGAACACCTTCAACCTGCAGCAGAGGTCTGATCAGCCAGGAGGAGTGAAAACACCTGAAATCAGCAGCGTTTGCCTGCCATCAACCACATTAGCCACATTAGCATCACCGATGGCTCAGGTACATTACAGGGATTTTCCTACTTTTAGAAAGTTTTGATCACCCACAAACAGATTTTATCATGTGCCAAAGGACAATAACTAGCTCCAAAATGGCAAGAATTGATATTTAGAGCCAGATTTTCTTTCTTATTCAAGCATAATAGACATTTTTGGATATTAAATGGTCAGAAATTACAAAAAATCACAGATTTTGATCAAATAAGGTAACATATACTGATTGCCTTTATGCATACCAGTTCTGCACAGTCACTCGCAAATGGCCCTTTTTGAACCATAATAAACTCTCCATACACTCTCATGTTAAAATGGCCAACTTTACAGCAGAAAATGAAATGCTTATAGCTTCGTACAAAAACTGTTTTGGTCTTTGTAGCTAATTTCCCTGACAAAATTCCCAGGACGTCTGAATTGTTATATAGCACATGTTTAAATTGTATTAATGAGTCCCTCCAGGATTTCGTGGCTTTTTTCCAGATTGTTGCGTCCTAAAATGCCTGAAATCGCGGCAGCTTTTCCAAAAAATTGCGATCTAAGTTGCAATGTTTTAAGCGTATTTGTTGCAATGAAATTGCGGGAGACGGTGACAAATGCTAAAAAGTTGCATTTTATTCAACTTTTAGAACACGTTTCAACATTTTAATTGCCAATATTTCTTCCTAAACTAATTCTTTAACGCTCCAACCCATTTCCACCAGCTGGTACACCACAGTGGGAAACTAGCAGCAGCAGATACTGGTTTAACAGGAAGTGGTTGGTAGATTTAAGGCACTAAATGATCATTTACTACTGAATGAATCATATCTGGACACATCTGTCAGTGGCTTAAAAAGTTAATTTCACATCCTGGCACACGTGTTCACACACGCACACAATTTCCGAGACCTGGGATTGGTTCGACAAAACAGAATGCATTGTCCTGCTTTTTCTGCTCAGTCAGGTGAAAACGTTTGCTGTGGAAAAAGGTCACTTAATATAATAAATGATATTGCGTGAATTTGTACTCTGCCCTTTTGGTACACCACCATATATATGTTTATGTGCAGTATTTTTTTATGAGTTGAACCACAATTTTTCTGCTTACGTTTTGCTGGCGTGTTTGCACTGCACCTATTTTCACATTTTCGGCTGTTTAATGTTTGTGCTTCCACGCTTGTGTTTTGGAATAAGCAGCATTTCTTGTAATTTCCTTTTTCCCTCATGGGTCACAGTGGAAACCATGTGAATTTTAAGTATTGCTTACTTTTCTGGAATAGAATCTGTGGCTTCCTATAGAGCTTACTTATCAACTTAACATCTCTTCTCCTTTGTCTACAGTCAGAAAAATATCCAAAATGAATGAAACAGTCTGAGTTGCTGCTGGTTGACCAACACTCAACCCTCTATCAGCTGCTTCGGCATGTTTAAGTGAGTATTTCAACCTCTTTTTGTATGTTTTATTCTTCAAGACAGACCTCCTGTAAAACAGTAACCATCAGTGGTCCTCCACAGGACTTTGACATGTACATGATGAGTACATGACTGTGTACTCTGTGTTATTGTGTAATCTCCCACTATGGCTGCTGTAAATCCTATTTGAGGTAATGTTCAACACTTTAAGGCTCCCTAAGTCCTCTTGCCTGACACTCATCCTCTATTTGCATTTTGCTCTTCTTCATTATTCGGTCTCTATGTGGCTTTCCTTCGGTCGCTCTCAGTGGTGCAGTCAACAGTGATTGGTTTCCTTTAACCAATTAAAAAATCTGAACTCATTACAGCACAATTAACTGAGCATACATCCCCTTTGTCAGCACTGTCTCGCTGTGTTCACGGGCCCTTTTGTCGCACATTTGTGTGCACCTGTACTTTCCCCTCTTTACAAGAAGAATTTGGATTCCCCCCTCCATTCTTCAGGCCTTTAATTGACATAATTACGGGATTACAGTGTAAAGCTGCTACTCTGTCACTTCGCCGCTGCAGCCAGCGAGGTGACAGTGCCGAGGCGGGATCCACACAGCCTCTTGGTTTGACACCAACATCCAGGAGGACAACAAAGATAAGGGCGGCTAGAGGGAAAACCCTCGTTCTGACAAGAGCAAATTAACCTGCTGTGCCCGACACAGAGCTGCTGCTGTCTCTTCCCTTTGCCCCGTTCATACGCCTCCTTCCCTCTTGTTTCCTTCTCCGGCCTCCATTTGAAATGTGGCTTTCGTTTTTTGTCCGTTTCCCACAATTATAACTTCAGACCTAATGATCTGCTGTCATCAACTGTCAGTGAGCATCTTTTATCCATTTTCTATAATCTCTCTCATTGCAATGCTTTTTTGTCATCATCTCAAACCTAATCTGTCCTGCCCACTCTTTAGTACCATTTACCAAATTATCCTTCTCATTCTCAACTCTTTTAAAGATGCATTTAATTTCCCTACATCATTGCCAGTCCCTCATTCACAGTCTCTCTCTCTACTTTCATGCCTTACATTTCCTCCTCTCCCTGTCCCTCTTTCATTATTGGCCTTGCAGCTCTGTAGCCTCGGGCGTCTCACCTGGTGTGGGTCGTTACTAATCATATCCTGGAGCTAAATTGACTAAAACGGCATCTTTATCAGGCCTTTGTTGTCCGTAATACCTCTGCAGCACCCCAGGCACGGATTAAATTCTTACATATCTAAAGTCATCTGCTGCTATCCAGGAGCATCAGTTAGTGTGTGAGTGTTTGTTCCTGTTCACCTCAGGGGAGCCCAGTCCAGAAGTTCTACGGAGCAGCAGGTTAGTGACCTCTGGCCGCTCATACATACATGTATGTGACGTGTACGGATGGAGGGAAGCTGTGTGTGTGTTAGTTCGCTCATGTGCACAGGGAGGACCCACAGGCTCATGACTAATTAAGAAGAGCAGATTGGTTAATAGAAAGTCTTGTTGATCTGTGTGTGAACACATTAGGAGAACTCCCATTACATCCTCTCTGAGACACTGAAGGCCGCTTTTCTTTGCCTCCTGTGCTGAAACTACAGGTAGACTGGATCTCTCACCGTGACCTCTACTGTCAATACAGAGTCAACCTGAGACGTGCTGTTCATTTGTCCCTCTGCA
Organism: Amphiprion clarkii; assembly: GCA_027123335.1. Classification (NCBI taxonomy): domain Eukaryota; kingdom Metazoa; phylum Chordata; class Actinopteri; family Pomacentridae; genus Amphiprion; species Amphiprion clarkii. Next base: position 2,637,520 of record CM049579.1, read on the forward strand.
GCATCCGCCCTTCTTTTGTTGTCATTATGTGTGACTAAAGGTCTCACTCATCTCCTGCTAATCACAAACTTACATGTGTGTCCAGCAGACTCTGCACTCTGCAGCTCAGACCGCTAAACTTAGCACCGTGCATGCACACATGTATGCTCAGCACACACACGTTAATTAGAGATTGATGAAATCCTACAGGGGGAAGACTGAGCCGAGTGTGTTGATTCCTGTTGAAACAGGCAGGACAAAAACCCAGCGAGGCTGCGAGGCAACGCCGACACCTCTCACAATCGTCCGCTTGTGGGCAGATCAATTGCGCTGTCAATCCAAATGCAGTTTGCCACTTGCTTCCATTGTTGTGGCAGTTTACGTTCCCAAATGATAGAGATCAGTGCAGGAATAATGATAAGCTGCAATTTACATTTATTTAGAATAAATATAACCTTGGATTTCTGCTTTGATTGTGATTTTTTCGCCCCGTCAAGCTCACAGTTTGTGTAGTTTTGAGCCTCATCCATTTCCAAGCTCCAGTAATCCTGCCATGCTTCTCGTAGAAGCTGTGATAGTAAATTATTCTCAGTTATATGTCATTTTGATGTTGATTGTAGATTTTATGTATTCCTAGTTAACTTTTTTGCCAACATTGGTTACAACTGGCCAAAGACCAAAAACACATTTCTGAATTACCAGTTATTTGTGCAGACTCAGATTTCAAAGCTAACTTGAAGGGTTTGAACAGATACAACATTTATAAACCACTTCATCCAGCTTTTATTTAACATTATTCCTATTAATAAGAACAAGAATAAGAAGAATAAGGAAACAGATTCCTGCTTTGAACAATGTAGAGAGTTAAGTTTGTTCTTCCGTTATGTTTGACAGCAACTGGCATAAACATATTTTGCTTTATTTTCAATCTTTGAATTTAAGAGTGTAAAGTTTATGCCATTTCTGCTGCAGCATTTAGATGATGATGAGAAAAGCAGCATGCGTCCAGTATCTTTATGAAAGTGAATCCCTGATTCATCGTCCTCATGCAAGAATCATAAATCCCTAATAGCCTGCTTTTATACATGATCCATACGATTAGGGTAGAAAAAATACAATAAAAATGCTTTGCAAAAAAAGCATATTGTCAGAATTTTCCCCAATCATGTTTTCAGGAGAGCTCATGTCTTATTAAGAGTAGCTCCATATGGCTTCCCTGTAGTTCAACCTCTGGTTTGAACTTTGTCAAGTTACACACAAATCATTCAAGACGCATCTCAGATTTAGTAGCCGAAATGTTGCCTCCTAAAAACGGTGAACAACTGACAATTTCTCCCCAGAAAATTAAGTTCGAAATGCATTTCTTATAAACATATGTTTGCCATTTATTTTACTGTTGCTCCTTTTCAGGAGGCCAATCATACATCAGATGTGGCAGGTTGTGTCACCATGGTAACCTAGAAAATGGAGGAGAAGCTTAAAACATATTGGGAAAGTAATATTTTCCTAAACCAAACCAAGTCTTTTTGATGCCTAAACCTATTTTGAATCCAAACCATAATGTGAAGTGTAATCAAACAAATCAAAGAACATCTTCTCCATTGGGATAGTTGCCTTGTGCAGTGAAACACTGCTCCCAGTGCTCCTGTAACATTTGTATCACTACTGGGAAGTCCAGTTTTGTAATCATGCCACGTGCCATCTGCTATGATCTCTTAAACTGTATTTTTGGGAAGAGAATAAAGTCACAGGGAGCCAAATCTATCGAGCTGGGTGGGTGGAGAGTGATGATTGTGTTTTTGTTGTCATGCATGAAGTGTAACCAGGTGCACGGTGCACATGTCTTTGCGAAACAGTCCAGGTTCCACGTTGTTTGTGCCAAATGTTGTCCCTCGGATCCCCTTAGGACATTACAGTGGAGCTCTGCCTTAACAGTCTGACCCTGGGGGACGGATTCCCAGAGCACAACCGCATTAACGCTAAAGAAAACAACGAGCATGGCCCTAGTGCACCCTTGACCTGATGTGCCTTCTCCAGTCTCACAGTACCTGCTGTTGTTAGCATGGTGTCACACAGTCTCCTGATTCATCAAAGTACATGCTCACACGTGTTCAAATGCTCAAAAACTCAACCAAGTAGTTTTGGTGCATGAACCTAATCAAACAGTGAGGAAAAGGGAACCTTAACTGTAAAAATAATGGCCCCACACCTGACACGAACCCTGGTCTCCTGGGTGAAAGTCATATCTTGGCAGGAGACCATCCCAACCTTCTCCTAATAAAGACTACTTAGTAGTTTTTTAGTTGGAAGCATTTCCACTACGTCATGCTGTAACTTTACCAGCGGAAAACGCATTTCAAAATGTGACTGAGAATGCATTTTAGTTGCATAATTGTTGAGAAACGAGGTACATTTTCACATCTTAGCATTTGGTCATAATGTGGCTCTTTACTTGGTATTTTAACTTCAAAATCAATGATTTTGTTCCTCCTCTGATTAAACCCTGATTTGAATTAGTTCTTGTTTTAAACTGGGATACATCATCACAGCTCAACTTAGCGTTTCACTGGATCTTTAACTGAGGATTGGTGAGGTCTCTGTGACGACGGTTCCCTTTCTGTTGCCAAAACCATTTTCTGACAAAATCATCCAGACTTAGAGTCTGAGACAGTCAGGTTGTTAGACTAAATGCAAAGTGAACAGGGATCTAAAGTGTTTGCCTCAAATTATGTCAGAGCCACTGACTGTTTGCTGAAGGTTTTTGGACCCAATGTGGATTTCTGCCTAAAGATTTTTGGATTAATATGGATTTCTGTGTGTCTAATATCTGCATATTGCCTTCTCTCATCCTCAATCTGCTTCTGAATATTTCGGTGTCTGTCTGCAACGGCGAAACAACTGCATCCATCTGGCTTATTTTTTATTTAAGCGTTTGAACGCATATTGCACAGTTTTCTAAATTGCAAAAACAAATTGATGATAAACACGTAAAGATACAATTAGTCCTAGAAGAAAAAAAGGGAAAAGCTTCTAAAATGTTCTGATTATTTGAGAGCACTGTTGGCTCAAGCATGTAACAAAAAATGTTGGTTTGAGGCTACAGACAACTTGGCAAAAACAGGTTTATCCATTCCTCTCTGTGTTGGTTTCGGTCCAGTTCTGGGAACATGCTGTGAATGTTCAAAAAACTTCCTCTCCGCTCTGAGAGAAGCTAAATGCCTCTTTACCTGAGACTCACACAAGACGTATACTTAACTGCGCTCAACAAGGGGGTCATAATCTACTCGACAAAGCCACTCTGGGCTCTGAGTATCGGAGCAGGCCTACTGCATTTTCCAGAGTTTGTCAGCAAGAAATCTGCTTCTCCTGGAAACCTCATTTTGCCTCCGGCCTCTCACTTTAGCACTCACTCTGTCATTCAGATCTTTTTCGCTTCCTTCTTTTTATTCCCTGTTTTTCTGTCTTCATTCCACTTTTGCTTTCGTCCTATTTACTCTGCATGACATTCCCAGATACCGCAGCCCGCTATTACCGATGTGAGTCAACCGTTACGATCCAACGTTCGGCTTATTTGACCTACATCTATAGCTGACTGACAGCTGTGAACCTAAGCCGGAGTTACATAGATATGTATGCATGTGTGTGTTGTCACGTGGTACCATTTATCCTTACCAGCCAGGAATAGCTCTCATGACCCTGCTGTACTCACGTGTGGAAGCTGCCATGACAAGTTAGCATGATACTGCATCAGTTTTCTACATGGGTATCTTGGGTATTTTGTGTCTATTTTTTGTTGTTTTCTGTCTTGGATAGTGATTTGATTGTCATTTTGTGTTGGGTTTTTTCGCCATTTTGAGTCATTTTTTGTCATATTGCCTGTTGTTTGGGTCGTTATATCACTGTTTTTTTTTTTCCTCTCAGTCTCTCTGAGGAAACACTGCCTACATTTCAACCCGAAAACTCTCTGAATGTTTTCCCGTTGTGTCGTTCTAAAGGTCATTTTGTCATCAGAATCTGTTGCAAACTTTTTATTTTTGATAATATTCTGAACAGAATCTATAGAATAATGTGATTTTGAAGAAGTGAAGTTCAGATTTGGTTATTTTTCCGAAAATCACACTTGATTTGTTCATGGATCTTCACAAAAGTTAAAAATTCCACAGTTCATCATGTTGTCATTTGTTTAAAGAAGCAAACCTGTTGAGTTTGAGGTTCAGACTGTTTAAAACCTCTGAACTCTAATGTTTCCTCTAAGTGTATATATATATATATATATATATATATATATATATATATATATATATATATATATATATATATATATATATATATATATATATATATGGGTGTTTTCATATTTCTACTGAAATACAGTCTTTGGTTGACATTTGACCAACGTTTGAGGCTCTAACGTCGGTAGAATCTGAAGAAGGTTCCACTTTTTTGATATTTTGACATGATAAATCTAATATGAGTCATTTTGGCTCATTTGTAAGCAATTTTTTGACCTATTATAGGTTATTTGGGCCATTTTTTAATCTTTTTGGACAAAATTTCAGTCATTGTGGGCAGGTTTTGAGTTATTTTGGACACAAGGTAGCTGCTGTTTCCTTCTGTTAGCATCTGTTAGCTTCTCTCCTGCTCTCTGTGCTCATTAGGGAGGGAGGGAGGTGTGGAGTGGGATGAGAACCATCACTGGTCATGGTAAGAAGGTGGACTATGCGATGGAAGGAGACCTGCATGAGGCCAGTGAGCTAAACCTGTTTTTCAGCAGGTTTGACAACATGGACTCTGCCCACCCTTCCCCCAGCAGCCGAGATGCTATTTTGGGGGGCAGAATCAACCGATTTTTACCCCCTTTCCTTGTCTTTTCTCATTTTCGCTTTTGTCTCATTTGATCTGGCGCCCTCATTGCTAGCAGACTATCAGCCCCGTGCTAAATACTCCTCATTATTCTTCCATTCTCCCTCCCTGTGTGTGTCCTCTGTCTGCACGAGTCATCCCAACAGAAGGACGGCGAAGGTTCAAAGTGATGGAGCGCGCTGGAGGTCAGAGCGTATTGTGTCAACAGTGACAGATCGTCATGTTTGATGACGAAAATAAAGACCAACAAAAGCGCAAGGGAGTCGGAGAAAGAGAGAGAGGGGGAGAGGATGGGACAAAAAAGGCAAAAAAAGGTGTGAAAGAATTAAAAGAGACACAAACAAGAGAGTTAAAGGGAGTGATGGTGAGTGACAGTCAAAGAAAGTGAACCAGAGAGAGCTGAGACAGAAACAGGCAGATAGGCATTATCAGGATACATGCAGGGACTTGTTTTTTTTTTTTTTGTGCCTGGACAGATGCTGGCAGTGTTAGTGAGTCCAACCTGCTCGGAGAATGAAAGCATCTGTATCAGCCCAAAGGCATCTGGTTGACATTGCAAAAAAAAAAGCTGCCTGACCACCAGGGACCTGTCTTTACAGTGTTAGCCTCTTGTCCTTGTTGTTTTCAATGGTAAGAACATGTTTTTGTGCGTTCCCAGCTGTATTGGAAAGAACATATTTATAGTGTTTTCAGTGTGCCAGGTGCAGAAAGTTGAAAACATTTCAGTCTTTTCCCCGAAACCACACTACTTTAAGACATGTTTACAGCGGTTTGTGACACCGCAGTCATCTGCCCGGTTTAAGGAACCAGAAAGGAGCAGATTTCTAGCAAGATGCTGAATCCAGAAGAGCTGTTTCAGTGAGTGGATGATCAGATCGTAGCTTGTTCTTTTTTCTTCACCTGGTCAGTTCAACAGAAGGAAAAAAATGATGCTTGGCAAGTTGATGGATGGTGATAATAACAGGTTTATGTAGGGCACTGCGGCATTCAAATGATCTCCACTAGCCTACACACCACAAGCCATATAAATATACGTCTCAGCTTTGCTTTGTCTGCATACTTTCACGGACATATGGATGGTATAATTCTGGTTAGGCATGCTAGCAGCAGCCCACTGGGCTTTCATTTCAACCATAATCCACAGTGTTTACACAAATAGGACTTTGCTTGGTATTTATTCCTCTGATTATCATTAAGATATTTGGCTTTTTTCTGCATGCTTTCAAGTGGCATAATGGAATTTTACACGTGTCCAGGCTAAGTCTTTGTAAGTCTAGCTGTAAAGCTTTGGCCGGCTTTGTTTTCAGATTAAAGCCTATTGTCTTTTGACTGAATGTGGACCGTGTCACTGAGTAGCGCCGCGGGCAACGAGAACTGGATCTTACTTAACATTTCACCTCGATGTAAACCAGATTCTTCAGAGCGACGCTGTCATCGCTCATTCGTCTCGCTGCTCCAACCAGTTGCATTACTTTATGGAAATTGACCTTAGACATTTTTTCTCTGCTGACACACTTGTGCAGATGGATTTTGCATCTATAAATCTTGCAAAGGGGGAATCCATTTGCTAATTCTGCATGCTGCATGTTCCTGCTTTGAACTCTAAATTAAATGAAGCGTCTGACAGAAACAGGAAGCCGTAGCGTCCTTTAGCGTGATCACAATGTTTCCTTGATCACTTCTCCTGCTATATAGAACAATGACCCCATTTCCTCAACCAATCTTATTGATTGCTACTGGAAATTCTCTTCATCTTAAAACATTGCCTTGTGTTCTTTGAGGTATTTGTTATCTGATCAGTGTAATTAGCATGTTTCCTCTCTAAGAAACCGTCATTCACCACAGTTAGCGAGTTCCTTGCAATCCAATTACTATATTCTTTTCACTTGTAAAGCGTTTCTTTTCCAACCCCGGATCTTGGCTGTACAAGTAAGGAAATCTGTGCATGCAGAGAGTGCTAAAACCTGAGTGTGGTGATGAAGGCCATTGGAAAAGGGATAAGTGATTCAGCAGGCAGATCAATAGAGAAAGATCCATGCCTCCCAGCCGGCTCAATCAGACCCCCGGGGGGTGAGAGAAACATTAGAAGACGGAAAGATGGACAGAGAGTGGTGTGTGTGTGTGTGTGTGTGTGTGTGTGTGTGTGTGTGTGTGTGTGTGTGTGTGTGTGTGTGTGTGTGTGTGTGTGTGTGTGTGTGTGTGTGTGTGTGTGTGTGTGTGTGTGTGTGTGTGTGTGTGTGTGTGTGTGTGTGTGTGCAAGAGAGAGAGTATGGTTTCTTTTGAGAGCTGATTAGAGCAGCAGAGAGAAGGAAAGAGAGAAAATGTGGATCTTTTGTCTTGGTGCTTTGGCATTTCATTTTCAACTGCTATGCTAATAAACCACATTGACTGAAATGAAGTGAATTAGAATAAATTGAACTAAACTGAAAAGAATTGAGAAACAGAGACTGGAAGTGCTTTGGGAGTTTTTATTTTTTTGAATTTCTTTCCATGATGTGATCAGTTTTCAGAGCTATTTCCAGACTCCAAATCAGATGTTTGATTGGAGCAATGACACCGTGCCCTTGAACTTAAAACACTGGATTCCACTCGGTCTCATTGAAGCCCAAATTACTCCATTTCCTCCATAAGATGAGTCACTTTCCACATCGGTTCATCCTCCAACCATTTGATGTGTGATTGATTAAAATAGAAGCCGGTTAGGAAGCGTCATCGCGCTGCTGCATTGATGTTAACATCTCTGGCTGCTGGTGTGGATTTCACCGCTGACCTCTGCTGAGACGTGTAAGTCAACCCCGCAGCACCCCATTGTCCTTGTATGACCGTCACACTAATGCCCCCAAGACAGTTCAGTTTAGCCTTGACAAGCAGCCACACATGCCTGTCCACCTCCCATCCACCGGCACTCACTCTGAGATGTTTTCCTTACTTGAATAATGTATCAATTTCTACAGAAACGGCAATGTTTGCATTTCTCTCTCCTCTCTCTCGCCCTCTCTTCCTCTCTCTTCCTCTCTCTCTGGATGGTTCTCCCTTTTCAGTCTGAAAATAGAGTGCAGAAGAAGGCTGTTGCTATGGTGATACATCCACTGGCGTTGCCCGGGACATTTTTAGCCACGCGATGCGCGGGGGGATTTAGCTCGCCTGTAACTTTCTGTAATTTCCATTCTAATTATATCACTCCTGCCTTGTGCTGTGTGCCACCGCATGGGGTAAAACAGCAGAGCACGGCTGGGTGAAGATCCCAGCCGCTGCTCTCTCCGCTGCCCTCACACCGTATTATGCCAGGGTATCGTATAATATCAGCATTCAAAGACGGAGAGGGGACGAGGAGAGGGAGCAGGGAATTTGTGCATGCATGCTCGTTGCGCCGGCATGTGAATGAGAGAGTGAGACGGAGGAGCAAAGAGGAGTGAACGTCGCTGCAGCGCTGTGACATGACAGAAGGCTGCTTTTTACAATGTGATGTTCAGACCAGACGCTGTTACTACTCAGCGGACAAATCAAATGAGAGACAAGCTGAGATTAGTTGGGAGCTCTGTTGATGCTTGCTGGACTTAACATTTGGGACCAGCAGGGGGTCTCAGCTTTCACTAATCACCAGGCCTATCAGTAATATTACAGCTTCCTGGGAGATTCTGCAGCAACCAGAATAAATTGCACAGGCATTACTTTCCGCGTTTTCCTCATATCATTAACCTATACATACACGAGCTCTCATTTTTCAACTAATGTGCGCATGTATTGCCTAAAAAAGAGAAGAAAAAAACGGGCACATTTGAAAAGAGGGGATTTATTGACTATAATTATGTGCAATCAAACAGCCTTTTCAAAAACAAATAGAGAAAACTGAAGAAAAAGCAAGTTATAAATGTGAAAAGTGTGCAGTAAATTAAATGTCAGGAGAGCCTTCCTCTTTCAGAGGCAAAATAACTGAAATATTCCACCATATAAAATACTGTACAGCAATATTAATACTAAAATACCTGCTATTTCTACCAATACTATAGCATGAATGTAAAACATTCTTGCTGTGGCTGAACAGCTGCATTAGTGAATTAAAACTGCAATTTGTACGTGGGATATTATGGGTCAGTAACACTGTAAAACTTATTTGTGATTTTAATAAAACAATAAGTGAGAATTATGAATTGTTAATTTTAATGGGGAAAGTGGGTCAGACGAACCAGGAATAATTACAGCTTTCATTAATTCTTACAGACGCAGAAACTGGTTGATTAGTGTGAGAGAATGAAAACAACAACCCACAAAACCACCACAGAATCTAGATCATATCTGTGAAGTAATATATATACATCTATATATACATATATATCTTTAATGTTCTTAAAAACACGTTGTCATGCTTCTTTTTGGGCAAATTAACATGAACCCTGCACTGATATTAATTGAATTACGGCCAGTTTTCAGATGTAATTCCATCCTTGGTTGGCTGCCTCATGATTAGCTGCAACAACAGTTTTTTTCTTCTGTTTTTCATTCAGTTTATAAAATGTCTAACAATAAGTGAAAAACGCTCCAGGAAAATTGAAAGAGCCCAAGGTCATGGCATCAACCAACAATCTAAAACCCAAAGATGTTCATTTCACTGTGAAATGAAAGAGAGGTGTCTAATTCTCCCACTGGAGAAACTGGTACCAGTAAATATTTAGTATTAGTTGGTGTTATAGGACTTATATGATGGTTCAGTTGTTGAAATTGATCTTCTGTTGATCAACTGGTCTATAATCCAGTCCACTGATTGTATAGTATTTTTGGGATGTGCTGAAACCAAGCAGATCGGCCGATAAAACATGTTTGTCAAGGGATCCATTAGCAGATCATGGTGCTAATGATCCATTTTGAAGGGTAGGTCCACATTTCAACTAAAATGCGTTCTTTGAATACTTTGAACATTTTAAAGTTCACATTTTCAAGCATATCATCAAGGAATATTGACATTACCATATGTAAATTGACATGTTGGCTGCTATAGTATCTCTTGTTCATACTTGCTGTTTTTTTTTCATAACATGCTTTATGTGCATTTTGAGCTATCACATTAAAAAAAGTTAATGGAAGTGACAAAATTTGAAGAAATCGCTGCAAATTCACAGAATATTTTTACACCAAGCTTAAGCTGCTGACAGTACACAAATAGATGACAGCTTATTTCACACAGACTGTGACAGTCAAAGTTTAAGGTGCATTTTTTATTTTTTTTGCATGAAACAGTAGTGCTTCATAGGGGCAGATGTAGCATGTTCTTATAGTCTGCATACTTCCACCTTCTACCAACGCTACGCAGCCTAGTTTAGTCATTCCAAAGCAGTAGATGTAAGCAAAACAAACCAATATTTTCTTTTTCATATATATGTAACATCTTAAAACTTTGAAACTTGACACTTATCACTTGACAGTTAGATGGAAACATGTCTACTATCTGTAAAAAAATTTTTAAAAAGTCCTCCCTACATAGATTTCACTGTATGTTACGGGGCACAAAATCCACAGTCCCTTTTCTCTATAAAATGCATTTTAAAGATGAGATAAGGCTAATAACAGACTTAGCAGTCTGAGTTAGACAGACTAAGTGGATACTGTATTGCAATGCAAGTTCAGTACAGTTTTACCTTACTGAGCGATAGTGGGGAGATACTAACCAGGGATGTCCCAGTCAAGTTTTTTACCCTCCGAGTCATTTTTTATGCCAATTCTGACAAGATTTTCCCAAATAATACACACCTGTAATGCTTTGAAGTTAATAAAATCAATACAATATGCATATCTGACAACTTCATATCTCCATAATGCATTCATTTAATCCTTAATGTTTTGTGGATGGTCACAAGCCCTGTTGTAAAGCTTCAGTGGATTGTGGATTGGAATTGCATTATAAAGGCATGACTTGAAATTACTTATCTTCTGAATAGCATCTTCAAATGAACTCTTTCCTATCCTTTCCCTTGACATTTTCCTGGAGATGTAGAAGTCCTATGCATCTGACAGACTGCATGTTAGGACTTAACATATAAAAAGAAATTCATTGTGTTTGCAGGCAACTTACTTTAGGTACTTGGATAGCAGCACCAACCAACTGTGTAAAAAGAGTTTTGTTCCAAGATGAGCTACTGTGCCCACCATTTGGAAATAAAAAGAGACACCTACTCCTAAAGGACAGAACAAAAGTTTAGAAAACACTTGAGAAAATGGGCAAACTAGTGGAAGAAGGAGTGGTAGTCATGGAAACCGATTGTTTTATTGACCCGTGCCCAGTTTCATTTTTGTCTCTCGTATCCATCCAGGTGTCATGATCCTTCAAACCACCATAATGATGAAAACTCGGTGGGGTAGAGCTGGGAAGTATTTACCAAAGTGAGGAATTATTCAAAAAAGTGTTGCCTTTAAATAATTCATAGACATCAAAGGCCTTCCTCATTGAACCTCATGAATAAATCAAAGCCTCGGTCAAGCTCAGTGTTCCACAGCGCAAGTTCACAACAGAAAAACCTGGGGAAAATGTTTAAAGATGTTAAAATAAAAGAGAAGCAGGCGAAGTCGGGGGGGAGATGAGAGGAAAAGGAGCTCAGTAAATAGGACATCTCAGATCTCTGCACTTCTTAGTGAGATAGACAGGCCAAGATGTTCAAGCTGTTTAGGAGTCCAGAAAAGTTAAATGAAGCATGTTTAGATGTTTAAATGTAGAAAATCTGTGCAGCAACATAAAGAGAAATGTGATGCCAAAGCCTAGACTGACAGATAAATAGATAAAGAAAGCTAGAGACAGAGAGTCTGCATCCAGTCCTGCCTCTAACCTAAAGCATATGTAGGAGAACGAAGGGTCTGACTGATGTAGTCATTCCCTTGTTGACCACGACATCTTGTATTTCCTAGTGTCATTTTACGCTCCATTAGGGCTGCTGATGTTCATTAAAGATGACTGCCCTTCAGCAGATGTGGCACCGCGAGCTAATTACAAGTTTTACCAGCCAACACCCCAAACTCTCACTCACTGTCACTGCTGTGGGAGAAAAAAACAGAAGAACGTTGCTCAGGTTATCAGACAGGATTATATCACGTGGATAGGTGCATTGTTTAGAGGTTTGGAACGTGTCAGAACACCTGATGGCTTCATTCTCCAACAGTTCAACAGGACAGGAAATCCACATTACACATAGTGTTTTATTTCATCAGCTCATCCTGCAGATAAGAGCTTCTCTTTTTCGTTATTTATTATTAATTACATCAAAGGTATAAGTTTGCAGGGAGCTTTCCTACAATCCATTATCTGATTTCCTGCATTATATCAGTTCCTCTCTTGGATACTCATTTATCCACTTGGGATGAAAACAATTATTGGAAGCTAAACTATCTGAGTTATCCTTCCTGTAAAGGACGGATTTCTGCTATTTTGGAAGCTGTTTTTTTTTTTTCTGTTATTTGATAGATATGAGTGGAGCAATGGCAGACAAAGGTCCCCCGCAAGATGTCTTTTAGTTTTCTTTTGTAATTGTGTGTCCTCACATTTATTTGATTTACTGTGTCAATAGGCCCTTTTGCAGGAGCTTGTGAGCAGTTTTAGGGCAGCCTGAATCTTTGTGTGTGTTCTCACAGCAAGAACCACCTTTATAGGACTTCTTTTAGGGCAGTTTTTTGGGTAAAACACAAGGACTTATGTGTAGGTCTTGATGCTGATTTGTTTAACTTGGATAGGAAAACAACCTGCGTTTTCTGACCCTCTTGATGTCCTTGTTGAGTAGCAGTCTTCTCTCCAACATCACCATCTTCAATATGAAATTCTCCATATTGGCTACTGTTCCATTTTCTACATATTCGCAGAAATTGAGTTACATCTACTAGCTGATTTTTGTCATTGTTTTTGGTGCACTTAGAGTTGATGTTGTGGTCGAAGCTGATGGATCCAAGATCAGTTCCTGCAGTGGAGAGCCACCAAATGCTTATATATCCTGTCTCTGGCCAACAGGGATAACATATAATGTATAATCAAGAGTCAATGCACATGCAGCCAAGCAATGCTGACATAGCTGATGTTTGGCGTCCGTAAAGTTTATCGTGTTTAACACCTTAACCTGTCATACTGTCATTGCTAATTAACACATAGTTCAGCTGAAGATGATGCAGTTAGTGTTTCAGGTCATTAAAAGAAGTTCTGAAATATTAACTGATAGTCTGATGGATGCACTTTGCATACATCTGTGTACTCTCATTTAAATCATACACAAACTGGTCATTGCATTGATATGTTATCTAGTTATGTTCATCTATTTTTTCATGGTTAGCATCATATCTATGCAACACATTTGTGTGTATGTGAACACTTCAGTGAATAAAATATTGACATTTATTTCCATTGCACGCAAATTACATATTTCTTGTAAATTTCTATAGCAAGATCCCACCATCATGAATTTAATATTGTCTATTTTTAGACAATCTCTCCAACACAAATATGACAGAAAATTAATGTTTCCTTTGATATAAAGGGTAATATTTAAAATCTGGCAGTGCTATCGCATTAAATGGTGGAAGATCTGGATAGCCAAGAATGTTTTGAAAACATAATAAATGTCATGTATAGTTAGGCCTTAAAATGACCAAAATCAGCTTAAAGGTAAAGTTAAAACAGCCTTGGGCTTAACCAATTTTAACTCCATCTATCAAAAAGCCGTGAACATATTTCGCTCTGAATCACAAACATCAAACTCACTTGGCATGTTGGGCCTGGTATCAGCAAAATGATGCAATCATCCATTTAACTGCTGACACACTCCTGAGTCACCTCTAAACCAAAAGTGTCAACCTTGCAGTGTGATAGAAAGAAAGTCTTCACTCTCTGGTAGCTTTGAATTTCTGAGCCAAGTTTTATGGCGATCCAGTCAGTAGTTGTGGATTCAGTGACCCAACAAACCAGCACTGCACCTCTAGGGTCATCTCACTGTCACAAAGATACCACAAAACTGCTGAAACGCTGGAGCTTTATCCCCAAATTCTATCCAAACCTTTTCAGTCTTTCTGTATGTATGTATGCTGTCCTGTCTCCAGCATTAACCACCCTCTATATGCTGTTTCTTACAAGAACAGAACAACTGTCCTGTGTGGGTCACTTTGCATGAATCCTCGCTGTGCCTCGCTTGCTTCCTCTTGTTAGCCCTGTACACACTTGCTGCCGGTACGTCTGACCCACTTTCTCCAGCCAGTACAAAAGATAGTTAACATGTGTCAGCTTGTGCAAACAAGTCCCCTGTGCCTTTAAATACTCCTCTATTCATCTCCAGAATGAATGACCTTTTTGCACGCTGGTTTTTTGCTTTTGGCAAAGTCTGGTTTTGAATTCGCCTATGACAAACATACAATAGTAATTGAATTAGCTGGCCTAGTTCTGCTGAGATACCAGCTAATGTAGGTATGGGAATTTAATTTCTCCTCTTTTTAGCTTCAGAAAATGCAGATTTTATTCTTGGATGTCGTCTATTTGTTGCTTTGGCAAATGGCCTTGTGCCTTTCTCTGTGAGTTAACATTAGCAGCGCTAAACACGAATAGCCAAGTCTTATTATTAGTGCACTAAAATTAATTCCACTGCAGCGGTACGGTGATGCTTTTTGCTTGAGGAAAATTTTTATTAGTTTCAGCATATGATCTAAGTAGTCTACACCATATATAGCAAGGTGAATGTGATTACCAACTATTTTCAGCATGCTCTGGTTGTGATCGTCCTCGCTTGGCCTCTTGCAGTGTTAAAGTGGATATTACTATACAAATATTCTTGGTAAGAGGCTGCACATACTAGCAAATAGAGAACACTGCAGTGGCCTATTTGGATTTAGCACAAGAGTGAAATCAATAGGATTCTGGACCCCCTACCCCCTCTCTCCCTGTCTTTTTGTGTGTGTCTTTCTCTCTCACACTCTCACTCCCCTCTTTCTCCCTCCTCATCTTCCTCAATCCCCCTTCTCACCCTCCTGATTGGAAGCAAAGCAGGCAGGCGGGCAGGCTCGGTTCCACGGGAGGGCCTCTCCACAGCAGATAATGGTCCATTCCACTCATTTTGGCTTCCTTTTATTTGTTCACATCAACATCAAAGCCTGTCCGTTTCCTCCGCTGGGGAGCAGGGCTTTATGTCTTTGACTGATCTGCCTCGTTCACTCGCAGCGCTGCCCTGGTGATGTCCATCCCTCATCGCATGTGCAGCAAACACACTCGTGCATACATGCTAATACACACACATTGAGCATGAAGCCGCAAAGGCATGTATAGAAATCCTTGCATATAAAGCCCATACTTGTGTTCCGACGCCCAGTGGAAGATCCTCCCAGGATTTATAATGGAATTACAGCAGTAGTTCTACACTTTTTTATAACCGCGGCAGTCACTCAGAGCAAAAAAACATCAGCAGTTTAAGACCGGGGAGACACTGTGATTTTATTGATCCTTTTATGCTTTAAAGTCCCACTCCTGTCGTTGATTTAAAACCTAAAAACTCATCTCTGTGTCAAAGTTGTATATTTAAAAATCTTTTTTCCAAGAAAATGATCCTGTCTTGCTTTAAAATGCTTTAGATGTAAGGCCAGTGCCTAAAGTTTGTGTCTACGCAGCGACTACACTACATGGACAAGGCATATGTAGATACAGATGTAGTGCAAAGTCCTGCAAGCAGACTCCCACAGGTCTGTAGAAGTAGTACATTAAGAACAATTATGCATCTCTGGGTGTCTACAAGGGAGGTCAATCAATTCTTAAACATGGGATTTGTGATTTCTTCAAACTTTCCTCCTACATCACAGTCTTTTATTTGTTTCACAACATAATAAGGAATGCAGTTTAGCTGTATAAGGACGTATTCTATTATTGTGTTGGAGACAGGATTGAAATCAGTACTTTTACTTGTAATCCTGCAATGAGAATAGTGATAATGGTTCTTAAACACTTATTATTGGCAATGTATTTCTATTTTTCTGTAGTATGTTAGAGTTGAAACATCACTGCTGAACTGTTTTACCGCACGCAACGCCAACATTTACAGTTAAAACACCTCAAGAAACAGTCTTAGCTTTTACACCAGAACAAGACAGGTGCAAATTAAAGCAAATTTAAAATGAGCTCAAGCACTTTAAAGTCAACAATAATGTATTCATGGTGTCTGCACCTGTCTGTGAGCACGTTGGCAAGGCTTAACTCCAAAATGTTGCTTGCTTTAGCAACAAGTTGTAATCCTGCAGTAGCTTAGCCATATATGTTTAAATTTAAAAACCAATTCTGAACAAGAAAAATGTTTTCTTATGTATAAAACCCTGGAGTTTGTGTTTTTGTCATTGGTACACTGTAGAAATGCTACATCATGGTGTTGACTGGTTAAATCACTAATGATGTCTTCTAACATATAAAAAACACCTTATGGAAATGATAATAAGGTAAAAAAAAAAATAAAAATTCAAAATGGTGATTTTCACAGGAGGAGGTCCTTCGAGTCAGTACAGATTAACTCCAATTCGAATAAAATTTATTCAAACAACATCGCTGCATCAGGGTTAATTAATAAAATAAAACAAAACATAAGGAAGGCTGCATTACTTTGTGCATTAAAAAAGAGAACAATACAGAGCTCACATGGCTGGAAGATGCAGACAATGCAAACTACTTCTCCAGTAATATATATTAAAAAAGAAATAAAAAGTTCACTGCAGTTTATATCAGAGCTTGTGACAGAAGCCATGAGGGAATCATACCGTCTAAGTGCTCTCACAGCGTCACGTCAAATTAGCAACATGTCAGAACCATATTCTTGGTAGCTCTGGTGATTAATCAGGTGCTATGACCTCCCCTGAACAGCACAGTAACAACAACCAATTTGGCAAATTTGACTAAAGTTCGGACGAGTCCACACAGTGTCTGCCTTCAGGCTGCTTTAGGCTATGTTGCTGTGGAGATTTGCAAATAATTATTGACGTTATGGCCACGAGTAGTTGTGTGCCGTCTTGTTCTTGGGGTGGATTGCTTCTGGGTCTTTGTATGAGTGATTGTATGTGTGGGTTCAGCTGTGGCTGGTTTGGGAGCCTCTCTGGAACTCCAGCTGCCAGTCATCTCAGCTGATGAGTCTGGAGACCAGCCCTTGATCTTCCTGCCTCCCAGCACATCAGATTGGTCCACCACCACGATTCCTTCTCCCACAATCACCACACATGAGGATAAATCTGTAACCAGGCTCTCAGACGTGGCGGTTGGGATTTGAGCTGACCAGTTCGCCCTGGTTTCTTGTGTCTTTGCATTCTGGTATGGTCCGTAGGTTCTGTCGTCACTGAGGGGTGTCTACAGACATTTAGAGCTTCTGTTGGCGGCTGCTAGTTTGGTGAGGAGCTACCAGTCTTAGTGGAGACTGTGGCTCCTGTTCGTAGTCCGCGAACTTCGTGAGAAGCTATTTACAACTTGAGACTTCACATTCTGTGTGTTAAATGTGTGTGTTCAGAGGCACCAGTTTTGTTTAGTTAGTTCTGTGCACTGTTTGTGTTAGTTTCTTTTGTTTGTGGTGGGTGTTGCCTTTAGGCGCTTTTCCACTAGCACCAACTTGGCTCAATTTAGGTTGTTTTCCATTACAATTGAGTCCCACCTTATCACGAGTGGAGTCATCATAGCACGGCGGCCCGGAAGTCCCTTAATGTCGTTTGTGTGCAACACAAACGCACCAAAGACAGAAAAGTCTCGAGCTCTTCATTCGCCCACGGTATAAGTCTGGTTGCCATATTCAAATTTTGCCAAGTTCTGCAAAGAGCAATGCGCACCGTCACTGTTTCCAGTTTTTTTTTTTTTAAATTGCTGCATTTGGTTTTCATGAAGGAGTCGCTCTCATGTGTCGTCACTCCCTGTCCAATCAGTGGCCTGCACTGTAGACGTCACATTATCGGCTTGACTCAGCGCGTTTGGAACCCCGTCCGAGTAGGTACTAAAATAGTACCCAGTACAGGTACTACGTCCTAATGGAAAACCTCACAAACTGAGTAGAGTCGAGCCGAGAAGGCGCTAATGGAAAAGCGCCAATTGTGATTCGGTTTGGCTAGGGAGTATAGTTGTTCTGTTTGTGTTTTGCTAGATTAGATACTCTGTTAGCCTTCATTTGGTTTTAATTTGTTCTTTGATTTGGCAACACCCAAGTCTTCTTTTGCTTTGTTTGACCAATTTTTTCTTGAATTTGCTACTGAGCAATAAATTGCTTTACCTGAACCAATAACATCTGATGATTTTGTTACATCCAGCTGACCCTCGAGGTTGGATCATAACAACTGAGCTGAACAATGAATAAGATTGTAGGTGTGAATGTGATTGATTGATTGTCTCTATCTGTAGCCCTGTGATAGACTGTTACCTGTCCAGGTGTCCCCTGTCTTCAGCCTAAGTCAGCTGGGAGAGACTCCACCCCCTGCGACCCTAATGAGGATGTATAGATGATTGATGGAGGGAAGGACAATGAATAAGAATTATATTTACTAACTGCTTGCACTAGAGTGCAATCATTTTACATTTTAGGGACAAAAACACACATGATATCATACATTATTTTGTCTGTCATCTCCCTGTCATTGTCACTTTGAATTTTTTAAAGTCAGAAGACAATTTTGTCCCAAAATATGTCTTTATTTGGCCATTTGGTGCTTCACTGGCATCACTGTCACATTTAATGAGACATTACAGCGCAGGACATCTCGCTTTCCCTGTCCTTGAAATACCATATTAGCTGTCACTGTACAGTCTAATTTTAGCTTGTTTGGTCAAATGTATTAGCATTACTGGAGCTTTATTTACATCTTTCTGCCGCTTGCACTGACAGTTGCTATTTATGACTGATGTACACATGGAAAAACATGCCAAAAAGGGTGTTGTGTTACAACCATGAGCTGTCATCACCAGCCGCAGCTAGTTGTGAAGTAGAAGGAACCACTTGGGTGCCCCTGGATGCCGGGTGTCATAGGTATTGTAATATTTATACCTGTTTACAATGACACACTGAAAACATGATTTGTTGCAGAGAAAGTTGAAATAATTACAGACTTCCTTGGCTGAGAGTCTATTTTTTGCTTTGTTAATGTGCTTATATGGGATTTTTATGTGCTAGAATACACATCAAGAGCGAAATAAACAGTCAACACCACAGCTGGTCATTTCTACCTTGATCTGAAGTGAAGTAATGACGGTCTCAAAAATACAACTGAAATGGCAACACTTGAGCGTCTAAAACAATTTGAAATCAAAAACGGCTTCCAAAATCTCCTCTCACAATTCAAACAAATGTCCCGAATGTGAATATTTTATCAAGAAACAAGTACATTTCCTGGAGAGTGTCAGCATTGTAAAACCATTTGACTTAAATTTCAAAGTAAGCTCAGAATACCAGATAGAAATATGTGCTTATCATAGCTGTCCATGTGGTCGTTCAGTTCCCCTCCAGAAAGCGCTGTCCATGAAGAGTTCATTCTTAAACTACAACTCAGTGCAACCTCCCTCCACACACACTTATGCACTCATATTGATGCAGAAGGCACAATGGCACAAGATCAATTACTGATCAGACGATGGGAGCTCCTTCTCTTGGCTTTTCTTTAGAAGTCAAACTCTCCGCTTCTCTCTTAATTGGCCCCTAATCTCTTCTTTTCTGTCTTCTCTTTCTTCCTCTCTCCTACACTGGCTTTCTTCTGTCTGTATGGATATCTGTCCTCCCTCCGTCTTCCTTCCTTTCTCTGCTGGCCTGTTTTCTCTTTGCCCGTCCCCTGACCACCCCCATTTCCTCCTCGGCGTCTCTTGACACCGTTCCTAATTACAAAACGCGCAGGGGCCATTAGCGCGGACCTCCAGCCGACGCCTGTCCCTTTATCCATTCATCCCCTCCCTTCTGCCACTATCTCTCCATCTCTGGCCTGCTTCTTTCTCTGTTCTTGGTCAAAAGTCGCTTTGTTCAGGGCACATTAGGCGAACAAAGGCAGCAGGCTGCAGCGGTGCTCAGAAAGGTCACAGTGATGTACGGCCCTCAGCGCTGCTGCCGGGGTCACGGCTGTCTCAATGGGGACGCACTTAACACTCACACAGCCAACAGCATTACGGCTTTTTGAAGGAAATGCATGTTGTTGTGGTGCTTCTTAAAGACGAAATACCATCAGACGTGAAAATGAATGTTGTCCTCTTGTTGCTGTAAACAAACATGCTCCACTTTTACTACAGATTGAGTTAGCAAGTTTTATTTTCATTTTTGTTTTGCAAGACCAATCGAAACCAAAAGACCAGCGCAAACTGGAAAAAGCCGACAAGCAGAAAAGATAACTAAAGAGTAGGGATGTCCGATATTGGCTTTTTTGCCAATAACCGATATATTGTCTCACTCCTAGATAGATAGATAGATAGATAGACAGACAGACAGACAGACAGACAGACAGACAGACAGACAGACAGACAGACAGACAGACAGACAGACAGACAGACAGACAGACAGACAGACAGACAGACAGACAGACAGACAGACAGACAGACAGACAGACATTAAAGGTTAGTATATACTCTGACAAAAAATTTGCTGTACAATAAAATTAAAAGCACTTCTAGTTTTAAAATCTGTAGAACACTAAATGGAATTTTAAGAAATCATCAAACATTGTATATTGTTATTGTTTTATCCACAACTAAATCTAAATATATGAAGATGCAATATGAAACCATTTAATTCATTCATAAACTGGGTTACTCCGATCATCAGGAGCCTTTTGCTCTCCCATATATGATTTGGTTGAAACTTCTTAAAACTACGACATTTTAGATTGATCCATCAAGAAGTTTCCTGAGATGATTTTTTTTTTTTAAATTGCCCGTTGACACGCTCTCAGCACATTTTTTTGCACATTGAAATTCGAAGCCATATTTGAATGACCATATCTCAGGATATATTAAAGATAAAAGAATGACATTTTCACTCTCATTTTTCATGTTGCCATTGATTCAGAATCTGCAATATTAGAGAAGTAGATCAGATAGTCTCAGGTTATTGGTGAGGAAAAAAAATCTAAGTCATCATGAAAAGTCCCATCACTGAGCACACATGAGCAAAAAACCTGATCAAATACTGATATTTTCTAAACCATATGTAGCTGTATGTCACAGTAATACAAACCAAAAGAGAACAAATGTTCACATGAAATACTTATTCACAAGTAAAAACAGAGATCTGGAGTCAAAGTGGGGTGTTGAGTGGACAACACTTTGTAGACATAAACCTTGGTTTGGAGGAGAATTGTCATGTAGTTTTGTGTAACTTCTTTGAAAGTTATCAGTGCTTTAGGTCTTTATAAATATCCATATTTTAATGCTATAAAAATTGAGGCAAATCAGAGATTGCACAAAAATGTGATGATTTGAGATGCAATGACCCAATGACACACACTCTGCCAAATGTGTTCACTAATAATGTTGTTGTCAAGTACATGGTGAGCACACAACTCACAGGAGACAGGAGCTTCTGCCCTTCACATCAACAAGTCTTCTAAACGAACCAACAAATCACATCGTCTGTCGTTGAATTTCAAAGTCATTGCAAACTGTATTTTTCTAATAATCCACGGTCCATCTGCAAGACCTCGGGGCCTCATGTAGTATCGAGTCACCTTTATATTTCTGTTCATTAATCAAATCACTACTAATTGCCACACAGGAGCCTTTGGGACCCCTGAGGGTCTGGAGTTCTGAGGCAGTTGCCCGCCCTGCCTGGGTGGTAATCCAGGCTTTTTGATATGCAGATCTATTGATACTATTTCTGCATAGGAGGACAATTTTACACGCATGTCGTCAACATGTACGGGCCATTCATATGCAGATTAATTGTTCATGGGCAGAGTTTTACGATCCATATTCCTGAACAACTGGTATGTTGTTCATGAATATAGATCAAATGACCTTCTACAGAACTCTCAAAGGCTTTTTGTATTGCTCTGTGCTGAAACACCAATTATCACCATGAAAAATTGCTGGAAGCAGTCAAACAGTCACCGTCCGTCCTTCTGTTCATCCATCCGTTCATCCCTCCATCCATCCATCCATCCATCTCCCAGCAACATTTTCCAGTTTGTCCTCGGGGATTCTGAGGAGTTTCCAGGCCAGATTATTGAGTTCTAGGTCTACCCTGAGGTCTCCTCCGAGTCCAAGTCTCCAAAGGAAAGCACCCAGGAGACATCTTAATCAGATTCCTGAACTACCGCAACTGACTTCTTTTGCTATAAAGGAGCATTGCCTCTTCTCTGAGCTCCCTCCAGATATCCAAGCTTCTCATCTTATCGCCGAGGCTGAGTCCAGGCACCCTATGGAGGAAACTCATTTCAGTAACTTGTATTGACCTCATTCTTTTGGTCACCACCCAACCACACCATGAGTGAGGGTTGGAATGCAGATCGACTAGGAAAACACTCAACCAATGTTGCAAACACTGAGCTTTTAGAAATGATGTTGTTTAGGGATATTAGATTGGAGTTTCAAAATGTAATGTGTGGTATTTATCGCTATCGACTTTCGACAAACCTTCCCTGATGCCATCTACAGGTTTCTTGAAGCTCACTGACCTTCAGCTATCTCCATCTAACCCTGTCTTGCAACATTTTCACGACAATGGCGTAGGAGGAAAAAGCCACAAAGTGCATGTCTCCTGGTTAAAGGAAAGATGGAGGTGTAAGTCCACAGTAAGACTTGCACCAAGAAAACTCTGGTTTGAGTCCCATGTAGGATCATTATTCTTAGACTTCATCACTCACTGTTTGGTTAGATTTAGGCAACAAAACCTTTTGGTTAGGTCATGCTTTGGTGTAATCCTTTAATGCACAGTGTGGGTCAGGAGATACCCATTTTCAATTGGATTTGGGTCACTTTTGACCCATGTTGCACATCAAAGGGTAAAGTTTTGGAAAATATCATAGTTTGCTTAAAATCCATCATTTCCACAGCATATCTGAAGCTTCTCTGCCATTTTCTGAGTTACCAGAGTCACGAGTCCAACCCCATCTAATATATGAACAGTAAAGCAATAAGATTATTGGTAAAGATGTGTTTATTTGAGATATATATCCCAAACAAATCCAGGAGATATATTCCTCAAAATTTAATGTGGTTAAGTTGTAAAGGAATGTGACTTTGACAAGACAAGGGAGCACCATCTTGTCAGTCTGAGACTCCTCCTAACTCCCGGCTAATGCAAAAATAAGCAAACCTGTCGCTCAAAGCATCCACATTCTTATTTATACATAATTTTAAGCTTTATTACAATTCAAATGGGTGAGTTATAAAAGAATTCACCCCAAGTACAGTTGCCATGAAGGAAAATAAATAGCTATGGAAACCAGAAATTTTTTTTGTACCAGGCTGTAAATGTGTTATTTTCTGCTTTAAAGTTGGATGGTTTAACATGGGGGTCTATGGGGATTGGCTCAGCTTTGGAGGCAGCCTCAAGTGGCCATTTGAGGAACTGTAGTGTTTGGCACTGAGGACTTCATTTAGCGTGATTTTTACTCCAACAAGAACTAATTCTGGCTGATCAAACTCTAACCCTGCCTCACAGTGGTGGTAGCTGCCCTGCTGGTGCCTCACTTGTGCTCAAACTTGTGTTTATATGAAATCCTACAGCAGTTTAAAGTTTAAATCGCCTGCATTCAGCACCCTGCCTCTCGTCAATGGCTCTCTGTGTTGTGTGCGCTGTGAGTGATATTTGTGTTAGGCTGTGGCGGCTTGTGTCAGGGCTCTGGAGCACCAAGAAAATTGAATCCCATCAGTGTTCAATTCAGCATGTGTCTCTGGATGAGTATACAGGCGCTATGTGAGCTGAGAGATTTGCCCACTCTATGGCATGTCCGGCTCCCTGGTAAGCCCGAGCATGAGCAGCATTTCAAACTAGCCAGCTATGTTGCGTTACTGTACATTGTGTGTCGCTATGAGCAGCCTTGACCCTGCGCGTGTTGCATGCGAGTCGTCAATCCGTCCGTGCTGTCCATTTGTCAGTCAGGAATGGTGCGGCTCCTGGTCATTACAGCAATCACATGTTAGATTTATGCCACTGCCTGATGTTTCATGGCTTTATAAAAAGAGATGAAAGTGGATCTCAAATGCTGGGAAGAGAGAGATGGGGGAGGAGGAGGGGAGTGTGGGGGATAGAGGGATAGAACAAGAAAATAAGAGGGAATAAAAGAGCGGGTAGAGGGAGAATCCGGTGATGTCCGTAGCATGACGCCGTGTCGATTCATCAGCCGGTAATGAAAATGGACCATTACCTTCTGCAGCTCAAGTAATTCTTGTGTGAATACGATGGAAACATACGCAAATAAATTGGCATAGGCGACATCAGGAGCAGTTAGAGGCTAAACCAGGATTGACCCCCCCCCTCCACACACACACACACATATACAGGCATACACAACCCCCACCACAGCCTCCACTCCACCTTACCAGCTCCAAACAGCAGATGGAAGGCTTCATTACAGCTGTAGTTCCACGAATGACAAGCACACACACACACACACACACACACACACACACACACACACACACACACACACACACACACACACATGGATTCTACTTAAAATGAAAAATACAAACCTCTGGTCATGCCCTGCACTGCGTATGTCATTATACATACCTGTACAGATGGAGATGTGAAAGCTGTGACTCATAAATGTAGATCACATAACACAACTCTCCTCTGCACACACACACACACACACACACACACACACACATAAACACAGACTTGCAAGACCGTCATTATGCCACGTCTCTGCAATACCATAAGCTCGTTGGTTTTGTTTATTGTTTGTCTCCGGGCACTGGGAGGCCTTTTTACGTGCGCACGCATGCACACACGCACAAACACGTACACGCAGCCGCTCCAAATTGTTCGATTAAGTGGGTCATCCTCTCCTACAGTCTCTTGAAAGAGAAAAGAGCTTTTTTGTGCGTTTCTAGCCGAGAGGCAATCGCACCCTTCCATGGTTTTGGCTGCACCTTTTAAGAGTATTTATGGAAATGACAGTACGGCACTCTGGAGGGCTGCACGCTGCTTGTTGCTTAATGTGTGTGTGCGTGTGTGTGTGTTGCATCCACGTGCGCACGTGTGGATGCAGAGGATTGAAAAGCTCGCCTTTGTGAATATCAGCCACTGTCTTGCCATCATTAATGCGGGCGGTTTATCATGAAGAGGGCTGGTTTACTATTTATTTCTGGCCGATGAGCTGAGGGCGTATATATCGCTTGCACTGGACTGCGCTGCGACTCCACTGCACATTTGGCAAGAGCGCACAGACGCCGACCTGTCACTGCAAATGAAAGCCAAGTATCTTACAACCAATCCACTTTGGCTGTCTGAGAGAGAGAGACACCGAGAGGCAAAGCGAAAGAGTGGAAAGAGAGGGAGAGCTGAAGTGTCCATCTCTTTCTCTATCTGTTCTGTCTGTCTCTTTGGATAGCTCTGTGGCAGTCCAGTCAGATCAGACTCCCCATCATTGAGTATTTGGACTGATTCTCCTCCAACAGCCACAGCTGCACAGGAAACGTTGACGCTGCATGAAATAAACAGGCTTCACATTAAATGAGGGTGCATAAGTCATCAGACAGCATTCAAGGTTCTCGGGTAATGATACAAGCTATATTTCTCATGTTTGAGGCGCCTCAGATAGTCTTGTTATGAAGTACAGTGTATAGCCAGAGCTATATAAGAAATATATGGAATAGTGTGACTGTTCCGCACAATGTAATGAAATTGCTCAGATAAATTAGTCACAAATGTACTTAAAGCTGAAACAAATGATGAAACAACGTTCTGATAGTAAACCTTGGTATGTCTGTGGTTTTACTTTGACACATCCTACGTACCTAAACAAGCATTGCTACTGCAAGCTGTTTTAGTGTGACCTTGACGTTTGCGCATGTTCCGACTGCAACAAAACACCCCTATAGAACCTCTTTCAGGCTGAAAAATGCACCTACTCGAAGAAAACTCCTTTGCGATTCTGGATTAAACTCAGAGAGGTCAATGAGTACCATTTTTCTGTCCTCTAGATGCCCTTGTCAAGTAGCATTCTCCTCTAAAATCGTCATTTAAATCATAAAATTCACCACAAAGGCAAGCTATTTGTTGCTGTTTTCCTATCGCCATATAAGTTCCTGATGTTGCACACCAAGCACAACGCCAATTGTCCACACAATAATGTGGACTATACTGCAAAAACTGCCCAGGAATTGCTCGAGGAGCACAACCAAGAGTTCAAAGTGTTGTCGACCTCCAAAACCCCCAGATCTCAGGCTTTGGTGGTACAAGCAGTGCAGTAATGCAAAAATGCTTCCTTTGTATAGTCACAATAATAGTCAGTGTTATTGTTGCGTCATCAGTCTAAATATTACATTTAGTGGAAATTGCTTATTAATGTAATAAAGGCATTCTATTCGAAATGATTACATTTTTAGTTCAAAGGTCCTTATGTTTAATTCATTTATAATGATGTATTATGTACTATAAGTTGACACACTTACCACTATTCCCATATTCTTTATTATTATGATTACATAATTTGACTCTGCCTTTCTACACACCTATAGCTGAATAGTTCAAGCTTACCACTTTTCTTTGAACATTTTTTTCTAATTGCTAAATCATGTTTTCTATCTAATTGCAGTTGTACTTTAATTTAATGCTTTAGTCTTCCAATCTTTCCACTTTTGAAGTCCATATTTCTGGAAAAACAAACCTGAAACATCTCATACCTTGTTGCACAACAAACCAGAATTTGATGAGTTTGTGTTTTTTGTTTTTTTTCAGTATTTCTACTCCACTTAAAATGCAATTAACTGTAATTCACTGCTTAATTTCTCTGTGAAGTTCCAGACTGCAAACCATAAACTCTGCTGTCTTGTTAACATTATTCAGTAACTAAATGATTTTATGCGACTAGCTGGCATTTCTCAGAACAGCTTATTTGATCATTTTTCCTTTTTTTTTTTTAAAGAAAAATGAGCATAAACCTTTGCCTACATCTCATCCAAACATCATTTGCTACAAATGTTGTCATTGCTATGTTATCACCATTTGTGTGTACTAATCCATCACTACCAGCACAGTGACAGGACTGATAAATTTCATCTTGGCCAGTTTGTCAAAAGTGGACATCAGTATAGGTGGTAAGCTGACAGAGATGTATTGGCCTTCTCAGAGAAGACTGTTGCATATTTGAGATGCGTTGTTGTCTCTGTACTGTAGGTGCCAAATATAATTTCATTAGTCTTACTCTTACATACTGTGTATTACAACAGGTGTTGTGAAGAGAAAGCAGCCTGTAAAAGATGTTTGACTCCAATATTATCCAACAAAATTAGAAGGTTTTATTAGAAGTTTAAAGTTTTCATCATGCTTTTTTGCAACGCTGTCTCACATTAAAATATATGTGGATTACGCTGTCCCATGTTGAGCCAATATAATAGGTAAACTGTTCTGCTTCACATCGCTGTGGGAATTTATTCATGAGGACCATCAATTTGACTTGAATTTGGCCAAAAACTATTGTGATTTACACATATCCTTCATTACAGGACAGTGTCAGACCTAAATGCTGTAAATATATGAGGTTTAAGGTTTTAAAGCTCTAATATCCCATATTTGCTGTAACAGTTGTACTGTTTAACTCTAATAAATTTTAATGTTTTTCATAGTTCCCCATTATAACAACCTGTTCGTCTTACCTGAAGTAGGTGGCACGCCATCAGCCCGTTTTGAGCAAATGCAAAGTTAAATGACATGTAAATGTTCCTGTTTATGAAGAAAACTCAAGTTCACCAAAAAGTTAATAACTGATGTTGTGATGTCCATTATTATTATAGGGTTTTTGTCGAGCCAGCTAACACAACCCTCTGATAGGGATCACGCACCAACACTGTGAGCTAGCAAACATGGACGTGAACAATTATTTTAAAAAACGTTTTAAAAATAGCAGTGAAGTTTCACGGGGAAGGAAACTGACTCAACACATTTGGCATGTCATTTGATATGACTGCTGAAAGTAAAACTAACTCTTCTAGGGGTTTTTCTCATTAGTCGGCACGTCAGCTCTATTTGCTGAATGTGTCTTTTAACAACTTGCTGACAGCTTGCTCCTCTGTATAATGTTTTTGAGTCACGTTACACATTTTTTATTGATCAAGTGTGCTTTATTTTCCTTTCAATCCCTCTCACCATCTACTCTGTAAACACTGCCGGCAGTTCACCTGAAAACTCAGAATTTTTGTCGCGTGGCTATTGCTCACAGCTGAAAGAATCATGGCATGTGATGAGGAAAATAGCACACCTTTTGCTAGAGATTTCTTCTAGTATCACGAGTCACTCCTTCATTCCATTTCCCCCAATTCTTTTATCTTTTGCTATTTTACTGTCTGTCAGACCCCCTTCTTATCTTTTGTTGTCACACTTTTGCTATTTGCAATTGTTTGCCAGATCTCTTGATTCAGTTACTCTTGGTTGTTTTATATTATTATATTATATTTTACATATCCCATCAATTCTCACCGCCCGCTACATATTTAGAAAATGGATTCAGTATCCGTACATAGCGTACACAAGCATAATACACACCTGTGATCAGTGCAAGGTCGTTTTGTTTATGGGTACATCTATATTAAATGGACACATTCTATGTAGCCATGAATTCTGACACTAATTTTTTCAATATTTCAGCCGTCGGAAATGATCCAACGACTGCCTTTTCGGAGCCCTTTTTCTTGTTTAACTATGTGTCACACTGGAAAAGTTCACAGACGGTCAGAAGGTTGAAAATTTTATGATTCTATCTGTTTTTGCAGTGCCTCGCTCTGATAAATGGTGTAATTTTGCTGATTTTAAAAAAGAAAATATGCCTTTCAAATCTGGCAGTGGGTCTGTGATTTCAGAAGGTTGATATTAAAATAAGGGCGAAAAAGTTGTTATGAAAAGTTCTGTACTGTGGCCATTTGTCAGGGATGGCAACTGTAAAACCCATGTGGGTGACTTCATTGTCTACTAGGAACAAATGTAGGTGGTCATGATGTAGGTGGTTTCATCCTATATATATATATGAGAAATATTTACACACTAGTAAGATTTCAATCACACATATATTGGAACAGAAGGGCATTTTCACCCACAGAAAATACCTCCGTCAGGTAAGATTTGAATGTTTCTCACGACACGGCGTGTGCAGATATAAGAGGGAAGTTGTGCATGGATATGTGTGCACTGTGCATACCTTTGGAGCTTATGTCTGCACCCTAACAGCAAGGTTGACATGAAGCTGAGAAGGAGTGTGAAGGGCACAGCACCTCAGGAGGAATGACACAACTCACACACACACATATACAGTACACACAAATACACCTCCTCTCCTTTCTTTTCTTCTCTCTCTTCGATGACTCATCCCACCCAGGGACAGCGAGTGAGGCAGAGGGAGAGTGAGGGAGGAGAAGGATGAGAGAGTGTGAGAGGCGACACAACAGCGGAGAGAGGAAAACGCTGGTTAATGGATTCACAGTGAAGACATATGGCATAATGCATCTCCTTATTGACCTTTAATTTCAATGCCACGCTAATCCCATTTTGTGTGCCATTGTGGCAGTAATTCACAGCAAACATGTTCCCCACTAGTCCTGCAGATGATTCCCTCACCATTCTATTTTTGTTTTAAAAAAAACGCTTTTCCCTTGTTTGCATGGCGGCGGCTCGGCTCAGAACAACAGAAAGCCTCCTAACCAGCTCAGCAACATGCTGAGCTTTGCTCCCGTCTGCCCCGCCGCTCTGCTGCGCTCATTTGATGATATCTGTAAGAGAGATCCCAAACTTCCTAGGCATTCCAGGTCTGTATCTCTGTGCATCACAGACGTAACTCTCTCCCAAATCCCATAGTCTCTAATGTCTTTATCTTATGGTGTGAGGGTATTTGAGGAGGTAGATAGACTCTTGAGGAGCCGGGGATGTTGTCACAAGAGGTGATTATACTGCATTGAAGGAGGTATACTATTGAGCTGGCTGTATTGCTGAGGATAAGGGAGTATTGCTGAGGATGTCTGTATTGCTGACTGCTGCAAAGCCCAGAGATAGTTGAGTGGTCAGGTCCCATGTGCCTGTAGAGCTACATGCAGCATATGCCCCTACTGCACCATTATTCTATCCTTTCTGAACAGTTTAAGGGCACTAGGGCTGCTCTGTAGTAATCCAATAATAGAACGACCCCATACCTGATGAGCATTAGCGTGATTTAGTCTAACGCTGATGTTGTATTTAAAATTTGATATTGGCTGGACGGTTATAAAACAGTGGTGTCACAGTACGGTTTAAAATTGGCTTCAAACAATATCCAAAATGGACTTCAATTTAAACCCTGCTCATTCGGCGTAGAAGCATGAACCAAATTGATTTATGTTCGCAAAGATCAATTTCCTCATCAGTGTTTACTGCAGTGTGTCGCTCTGATTTTTAAAAGTACCGTTTTTCATCGTTATGCTCCTTTCCCTGCTTTTGGTCATTTTTTGCTCCCCTCATTGTGGCCCTACAGAAATGGCAGCAGGATTTGAGGTGCTGCTAGATTGCCTCAGATAATGCAATGCTCTCAGGCGATGCACAGGTGTGTGTGTGTGTGTGTGTGTGTGTGTGTGTGTGTGTGTGTGTGTGTGTGTGTGTGTGTGTGTGTGTGTGTGTGTGTGTGTGTGTGTGTGTGTGTGTGTGTGTGTGTGTGTGTGTGTGTGTGTGTGTGTGTGTGTGTGTGTGTGTGTGTGTGTGAGAAATGTGGTGAGTGTGGGCCTGCCCAGCTGCCTCTGAGGGAAATGATCCTACTCAGAGAACCAAACTGATCCCCCCCAAAAAGTCCAAAAGCAAGCCCAGACAAGCACTCATAGAATGATGCCAAACAAACCCCCTCTAGAGCTTTTGGTGTGATTACCGGATCAAATTATTTGCAGCATCCTATCTGCAAAATTTAAAAACCTATTTGCAATGTTTTTTTTATTAGGTGCAGCATCAGGGTGTTAATTAGTAAATGTGGTAATGGAGCAACGTGGTCAAAAAGCAAATGACTCGCATTGCAATTGCACAGCCTTGGAGCTGAATTACTAAAACACTCTTCAGGACTAGTGCCAGCATGTTTCTGCCATAGACTGTATATAGACATGGACAAACCCACTGTTATGTCATCCATAGCTTTCTCAAAGAGCGGTTTTGAAGTTCAGTGGACCATGCAAACATCCTGTGACAGCATTCCCCTGTCATTCAGAGCTTAACTGTGCTTAACTTTAAGCCTTAACGAAGCTTAAACAGGTGTGTCATGTATATATTTATTGCCCTTACAGTTGTTCTACACAGAGAAATTAGCTACAGAGACCAAAACAGTTCTTTGTACCCGGCTGTAAACATGTTTATTTCTGCTGTAAAGTTTGACATTTTACCCCGGGGGTCTATAGGCATTGACTCATTTTTGAAGCCAGCCTCAAGTGGTCGTTGGAGGAACTGCAGTCTTTGGCACTTTGACTTACTTTTTCAGCTCCAGATATTGCTGATTAATTTTCACCCAAATGAGCACCAGTAGAGCACATATTACCGGTTAAACTCTGAGTCTGACTTGCAGTGGTAGAAGTTGCACTGCTGGCTCTCATCTCTAAAGCTGAACATTTTAACATGGCGGTTTACGGCGATTGATTTGCTATTGTGTCCAGCTGCAAATGGAAATTTGAAGGACTTCTGATTGGCTTTATTTTTAAGGTCTGGAAGTTATCTATGATAAATGCTATCTCCACTCAGTCGCTAAAATGCCTTGCCTGTTTTACGCAGCAGCTTATTCTTCAGCAGACTGGGGTCAAATAAGAGTGGACGATGCAGTGCAGCTAATTGGCTATTAGACTTTTCCATTTTAGACTCAGCATTGCAGACCACCACAATTGCACAAAGACTACTTAAATATCATATTTAAAAAAATAAAATAAAATAGCATAAATATACAATCCAGAACGCTGAGCAACAAAAACTGAGTATTGCAACAACAATAGACTCAGACTTTTAATGGAGGTTAAAAGTTTAAAAGAGGTAAAAGCAGCAATGTGTGTTTGATGTGCAGTCAGAAGCATTGATAAATGCCTACAGCCCTGCATATCTGTTCTTGTTTCCACCTCTCATCCACAGAACATCGGTAAGCCATCTTACTTGTCTAAAAGTTGTACAAAACTTGATTCACAACAGACCTCTTGCCAGTCAGCCCCACTGATTATCTGGCACGGGGATGCCAGTTTCTCTCACCTTCATTCTACACTCCCACGATCATTTGTTCTTCTTTCTGGCACCGGGATGCCATTTTCACTAACCTCTGTCCCCAAATTCAACAATCTTCTCACTTAATTTTAAGCACCAGGATGTAAGTTTTCCTGCCTTTCTTCTGTTCCCTTATCTTAACAATCTTCTATTCTTGTCATCTGGATGCCAGCTCCCCATATTCCTCGATTTTCTCATTTCAACACATGCAAAATTGTATGACAGGCACCAGGATGCCAGTTTGTTACTCTTCAATTATTCTACTTCAGCAGCTACCCACAGTTCATGCGGAGTTTGTCAGTTTCACAGCTGCCGGAGTAACCTCTCCAAACTTTGCCTTGCACATCATTCTACAAGGCTGCTGTTTAATTTATCATTTGCTATTACTCGCATCATCTAGAACCTCATTTCTGAACACAGTTGTCTTTAAAGTCTTATGTAAAGCAGATGCTACTCCAGTAACACCCATCACCAATTAGAATGGTGTCATCTTCTTCTGCCATAACCAGCTGTCCCACCCAGATGACCTTCAGCTCTACACAGATGCATTTTAGGGGGATTTTTATGCCGGATGGTGGTTCCCCAATAGCATATTGACTTCACACAGTTCATCCGAGCTTTCCCAGTCATGGTCAGCTGTTCCCGAAATGCATCCATCCTTTTTCTGGTGTGGACGCCAGAATCAGATCAGTGTTTTGTTAACGTCTCCAGCTTCCTTTGGTGCTCAGAGTCCACTACAACATTTGTTAAATCTGATCCATATTGTCACCCTACTGTCTTCAGCCTCTACTGTATTCTCAGAAGACTGCCTGGGTTGCTCACTGAAGTGAAACAAAACCAAACAAGATGTCAATGCAATCTTTGCTTGTACTTCACATCAAACATAAACCTAAGCCCTTACAAGCTTCTAGCATATGGTATGCATATGGTATCCTTCTGACCCCCTGTTTATCGCAATGTCTGGTCAAGTTGCCACCAGATTTTCCTTCCTCTTACTCTTCAGAATATCCTTGTGTTGTCCAGACCTCCCGTCTTATTTTCTGTTTACTGGAGCAGCTTTGTCAGCCTATAGCCGAATTGAACTGGAACCTTAACGAAAGCCATAGGTTGTTGGTCTTCATAAGCTCATTAACTTTACATTTGCTTAACATTATTAGCATATCAAGACTTATCAGGCTGGATCTAGATGATAAAATTATCATCTTTTTTTTTAAAGTATTATTGATTTTACATTATAGAAAAGATTAAACTCAGTGTTGTGCAAAGTCACCCTTTGCAAGAGCTAACCCAAAGTTTAGCTCACAGATTAGCAAGAACTAGTTCCTAGTAGGTTGATTCTGTTTTTTTTTTTTAAATGGGCTGCCATGATCTGTTCTTTTTCAGTAGAACCTACTCTTTTCCTTCCATCTCAAGTCGCCAACCGACTCAAGAGATAACTTCCTTCCTGAGCACCCAAAACACAGTGTATTGTGGAAGTGTGTCATGATTGCAAATGAGTCAGTATTTCAGAAATCAAGTGTTAGCTTTCCAGATCTTCAGCTCCTGTAAAGAGAGACGTCTGGTTTTAAGTGTCTTTACTGTAGCCTGACTATGTAGCTGGCCCTTTCTGCTCGGGTCAAATATGCAGTGATATAGAGAAGAAAGAGATACCATCTTTTTGTGATACCAGAGCTTGGCCAGTAAGAAAGCCTTTGCTGGTGAGCACTTACATTCATGTTCTTTCACCTTCACAGATACTTTCACTTTGTTGATCAGCATGAGCATTAACAAGCTCTTTGAATACTCCTGTTCCATTATTCTGATCACACTGGTCGAGACAGTCGGAGAACATACTTTGGGCGACTGTGGTTTGGTTGTGGAAGTTAACATACATAAAACTTGACAGATGCATTTCATCAAGAAACATCACTAAACTTCAGATTCTGTGTAGCAGTGGCTAAATCAATTCACCTTTGGAGTCTGGGTTAATCCAGCAACTATGCCACTTTTGTGTCGAGTTCTGTGCTGCTAGCAACGGTCATAGCTTGTGACTTTTGTAGTACTGAGAGCATTACACCATACCCATCGGCACTGTTCCCTCTAAGCTGCGCGCGTGTGCAATTGCGCATTGCTGACACGGTCTCCACGCACAGAAAATCTGCGCTGCACATACACACAAAAAAAATCCAACCTAAATTGTAAATAAAATAAACACGTAACAATTCATTCTGTGCTATTTTTCAATGTGAGTCAGTGAGTGACCGGTGACTGGCTGCTGCAGCCAATGATGCGATTCACATACGTATTTACCATAGACTGTATATAATGGTATTTACGCAGCTAATCAACGTCAGGCGTCCTTATGTGCAGCCACCGTTGTTCTCATAGATATGAATGAGTAGATAGGACACGCCCCTTTGAGCTGCGTGCTACTGCGAGGCTAAGCTAGTGGGGGCAAAGTTTCAGTGCATTCTGTTGATGTAGACGGCGTGAAAACAGAAACAAGAATGCCGTCTCACTGTTCTGCGTACAATTACACACTACGTCATATGACTGAGACAAGGAAACTTGGAATGACTTTTTAAAGGTAAGAATAGTTTTTGGCTCTTTTTTCATTATGAAATCTTGTTGAGAGCTTCCAGTCTATGAGCGCTAATTAGTTAGCCACTAGCAAAACGCTAAGGCGAGCTAATGACAACCAAATACCAGACGATTAATAGTAGCTGTAGTATAGTTGTACAAGCAGTAGTAGTAATACTAAAAGTACAAGCAGCAGTAGTAGTATAAACAGCTGTTAGAGTCGTAGAAGTAGTATCAGCATTTGTAATAATATTACAAGTTGTAGTAGCAGTGCCAGTATCAGCAGCAGTAGTGTACCACCACTACTACTAGTAGTAGTCACATTGCTATTACTACCACCAAGACTACCAATAGTAGTTATAAAGCCTAACTCATGTATATCGAGATTACCATCGATGTTCTTCCTCCAAACCCATTTTATGATTGGGATTACAGGCAGTTCTTTAGGACTGCTCTCAAATAATTGAAATGTTACTAAACAAGGTTATACTTATCAAATTAAATAGCTCTGGTCTCCAGTATATTGGCTAATTTGGTTCTTTGTACTTAATTTATGACCATGATTTCTTTTTAAATATGTTGTGTACAGACTTATTTACTTCTCTGTCTACTTTTTTTCTTTACTCCATGTAGGTTTCCCAGAGACTATGGGCTGAGGAGGAAGTAGGAAGTAGCTCTGAGGAGAGAGGGGTTTGCTGCAAATGATGAGTGGGTGCTCTGCAGTGATCATTTTAAACCTGTGAGTTTGACAGGGCTGGGCAGGTTTGTCGGCTTAGACCTGGTGTCATTCCATCAGTGTTTAACTTCACGGCTCATCTTGGAAGAGTATGTGCCAGAAAGACCACGACCAAGCAGCCTTGAGATCTTAGGCAGCGTCTCCCTCAGGTAGGTGTCAACGGTGTTCACAGTCAGGTCTGTGGTAATCCGGTCAAAAAACATAACAGGAAAAAATCTAGATTATAAATCAACATGTAACCAAAGCACTCTTTGTATAACGCCATAGTATAGGATGTAGTTCAGAAAGTGTCAAAGTATAGTATGCTTTACTCAAGAATAACATAGTATGGCCTGTAGTTCATAGTATAGCATGTCGGCAAAAAAAACCCATTGATTATTATGTGGTTCAAAAAGCGCAAAATGATAGGATGTTGCCTAAAATTGTCATGTATGATATGTGGTTCAAAAAATGTCATAGTGCAGTATATTGTCAAAATAGTATGTAATTCAAGAAAACAGAGTATAATATGTCGTCTAAAAAAATGCCATAGAATAATATTTAATTGCACAAGTAAAAGTATAGTAAAATTTAAAACTGTTCAAATTCTTATGTTACTAAAAAACAACAAAAAAAACTAAAACAAAAAAAGGTCAGTAATATGTCAATTAAAAAAGCCTGTAGTATAGCGTGTCACCCAACAAACATCATAGTATAGCATGTCGCTCTAAAAACGTCACAGTATAGCCTTTAGTCCACAGCTGTCGAAAAAAAACTCTTCCTGTTCACCTCTTAAAACCCAAAACACACCGCAGTAGCACCCGAAACTAAAACTACCAATGGATTCCCTGTTTTCCTTTCTGAACAATTCAAAGGTCCCTCTCTATCTCCCCACACATCCACCAACCACTGGAACACATCTCCAAAGTTCTGCCGGGCCAGCTCAGCTTCCCCTCAGAAGAAGTGCCTCCACCTGCCAGATGAAGGAGCCTTTTGAGAGGCAGCTGGCATCGTGATTGGACTGTACTTTGGTCTGTTCCAATCCAGCTTCAGCTCCAGAGACGGCAGGCGAGACGAGTCAACGGAGGCC